>OX031007.1:204935158-206305158 GCA_943735925.1 Pollenia amentaria | reverse complement strand
TTAATTTTGTTTTTTTCTATCCTCTTACAACTACAATTCGTGTTGGAAAAAACCTAACCAATTGTAGGGGAATGTAAGAAAGAAAAAATTCACTATTTATTGTTGTGTCTTTGTTGAAGCTTTGATATTGTTACAAGTAAGAGCTGAGTGTTTAAAATTCTTATTCACTTTATGGTCTTACTTGTATGTATAATATTTTTAGCTTTTCTAAAGTATTTGGAAAAAGTTTCCTGACGATCTGGCCTAAGCCACCAGCGAAGTGCGCCTAGAAACTTGCTTTCCCACAACAATAAATTTCAGTGTTTTTTATCATAAATTGGGATTATTAGCACATCATTAATAAATGAATTAATTAATAAATATCTCATTCCCGAAAATAATTTTTGATATATTTCTTTACTTTTTATTGAATTGGGTTTTTTAGGTGCTCTAATTGTGGTCTGGCCAGACAAAGAGCAACTCTTAGTGGTAACAAGTTACCGAGAATCTAAGGGTTAAAAATTTTTTTTCTTTTAAATTAACATAACTTTCTTCAGTAATGTTGTGGATATAAGTAAACGTTTAATTCACTTTATAAAATTTTTAATTTAAATTTTTATTAATGGTTTAATTGAAAAAAAATTGGCGAGAATTTTTTTCTATGTATTCGAATACATACGAGTGAAATTGAAATCGAAAAAATTTTGAAAACGATAGTGTTTATAAAAAAGTCCCTTTTATATGCTTCATGCTTTGAGTTCTTTTCTTTGCCAGAACTTCACTTAAAATCAGGAAAAGTAGTGCATTTATTGAAATTTGTCTAATAATTTCAAAGTCTGTTAAATCGAAGTAGTACGGTCCTTTTACTGAATTAAAAACTGTAGTTTTTGCAGCCGGGTTTTGATTTTTTTTATTATTTATTTTATTTAAAAGTTTTAGAACAGGAAACGTAGTACCAAGTTGGATGTCAAAATTTTGTTTATTATCTTTGTTTCTGTTTTGATTTGTTTAGGTTTTTGACATTGTACAATGATTTTACAAAAACAAATTGCTTGTGGTTTTTGGACGAGTTGTACTTGTTGTACTACCGAGATTACCTGGAATGAATTCGCCTTGCGTAGTACAAATTAATTGCACAATGCTAGCAATAATTTTGTTTTTTCTTCTATCTTATTTCTTCCCAAAGTATTTCATATATTTTCCTTTAATTTTTTGAAGAAAAATGTAACTAAATTTGTTTAAAAAGTTAAGTCTACTTCTGCTTCAGCAACAATTTGTATGAAAATTTACAGGATGGCTGATGAATTTTGCAAGAATTTTGCTACATTCAATAACTGGACATTTTTTTTTTTGTAATGCATGGAATTTTTTCAATTATTTTTCATTTAAAAGCCCATTAAGTTGCATTAAAAATAGTTTCATTATTCTTAAATGTTGAGTCTCTTGAAATTAGCCTGTTAGGAAATTTTCTGCGTAATTCAGCCATAACCGGCTGAGCCATGTGTGCAGTTGTACCATTTTGTTGAAACCACACAAAGCTGAAAGGAATTATCTTTCGGCGTAGTTCCGGACAGAAAAATTCTCAAGTAACGGTCTCCAGTAACCGTAACGCTGTGTCCGTTTTGCTTAAAGAAGTATGGCCCTGCAATACAGCGTGAAGAAACTGCACACCAAACTTTGACGCGAATTGGATGCAATTTCCTTGCATGCAGAATTTCTGAGTTGGAACCACTCCATATGCGACAATGTTGTTTATTTACGTTGCCCTTCAGTTCCGTTCTGGTTTTGGTAGCGGCTTTCATCAGCCACCCTGTATATGACGTTTATAATAATTTTATTTAGGTTTGAATGAAAATTTCAGCAAAATGTTTAAAAAAATAATAATAAATACGTAACATTGTGCTGGGCAAAATTTGCAAACGGTTTCTTAATGAAAAATGTGTGTGGTTGTGAAAAAATCGTTGCCTTATTATGAACACCAGCGAAAATGTTGCTAGCATTGTGTACGAGCCTTTAATTTGTTTATTATTTAACTTCATTCTTGTTTTTTTTTTATTTTTTTTTTTTGTATAATAAAAGTTCCAAATGAAATAAATATGTACGTTTTTTCTATTGGATAAAATTGTTTGAATTATCCGAGTTATTCGAACAAATTGCAACTCTTATTCGTTTAATCGAGTGCAATTAAAGTTTCAAAATCAATAAATTCCTTACTCGAGCAAAACCAAAAGACAAATAATTGGATACTCTAGTGTCAATTTTGGTATTTTTAAACCAGATTTTTTCCACTGTGTATTTATCTAATAAATTTAAGTACCAATTTTTTGTAGATTTTCCACAATTTATGTACTCTGGGAATATTTTTGTTGAAAACTAATCATCAAAAAAAAATTAACTTAATTAATAGAAATAAGTGTAAACAAAAAGCATTTATATGTTTTTATAAATAGTTTAAAAACAAAAAGATATATTGACTTAATAAATATAAATGTTCTTGGCAAATTAAAATGACGTACACATTTCAGCAAGAAATTAGCGATGACGAATTACTAGAAAATAAAATACCTGCAAAGATATATAATTTTAAATAAATTTGAAGATTAAATTTAAAAATCGGTATAAATCTTATTTTAAACACCCCACAATCCTATAAAATAGTGTTTGCCAGACCGGATCCGATATGAAATGTACCTGATTGTCAGTATTGGATAATAACTACTATTATTATTATTTTTTTTTTTTTAATATAAAATAAAGCTTTTTGCTAACTAATGTAGTTATAATCCTATGGTATCCCACAAATTAAGAGCCTCTGACAACTTTATCATTCGATCAATCCACCAGTATTCAATCTGAATTATCAATGGTTATACACCAGTCATCAGTATAAAGGCCTCGTTACACATTACGTAAATGAGTGCGAGTTGTTTTGTAATGAAATATAAAAAAACGTAGTGTACGTCGATGGAGTGTTCGCTTAATCAATAAACATAAACAAACACAAAATTCTTTCTCTAATAAAATAGTTAATAAAATCTAATAAGAAGTGGCACAAGTGTTATTGTGAAGTTTTGTGTTTATTATATTTTTTATTGTTTACATACCCCTGAAGATGGTTAGCGATGCTTGCCGAAATATTGGGAAAAGAATAAAAATATAAAAAACGAAAATATCACGAATTTTTATTTTTTATTTTATTTATTTACGTGGACCTACAGCCAAACAAAAACAACTAATAGTAATTCTTTTTTTATTCTTTGGAAAATAACATTAGCAAAATTTAAATTTATTAAAATTGTTGTTTGTGTATTCCTTATTGTGTTTTGTTTTCAAATATTCAATTTGAAAACACAAAAACAAGGCGAATTAATACAGGTGACATTTTTGAGTTATCTCTTTATTGTTTATTTATTTGTGTCTATACTGAATGTCAATCTCTGTTTACATTTTGTGAAAAAATTAGTTAAAATTTAAATTTTTTTAAAAATCTAAATACTTAAAAAAAACATATTTGAATTGTATAAAACAAAAAATGTGAATATAAAATCTAAAATCAAAAAATTAAAGTGTGTTGGGAATAAGTGGAGCCACAATAAATTTGCAATACAGGAAAAAGATTTACCTTCTAAATAGAGTTTTTTTATTCCCGCACTTTTTGGATTCCCGGGAAAGTGGGAAATAAAAATCCAATTCCCGGGATTCCCGCCCAAAATTTTGTATTTATGTATTTACTTATTTCAATAATGAAACTTATATTTCTTATAGGCTATTATTCTTAAAAGAATTAAATCTAGTATATATTATATAACAAGAACGTAAAAAATTTAAGATTAAAATTACTTAAGAGGTTATATTGATGCCAATAGGATAATAGAAATCAATATACGTATAAACATTATGAAGTTTAGAGCTTATTTGCATAATTAGAATGAAAGTATTAGTCTTACGCGAATAAAAATTCTGGAAGGGTGATAAGGAACTAAAAACTCAACATTACGAAGTAGGAATTCTGAAATTTTATTTATTACATATATTTAATAACATATTTTTTACAATTTTATAACCCTTAATCAGCAGTGGTGTATGAAGGTATACAAAGTTTTTCATTCCATGTGATATTTTTTCAATATTCATCAAAGGTCCCATAAGGTATTTTTATTATTAGTCCTTTATTAATTCTAAGCCGATTTTGCCATTTGGATGTCAAATTGTTTCTAGATCTTCTAGGCTCTTTGGGATTGAATTCCAGCAGAATCGCTTCAGTAGGAAAAGAGTTATGCACTCAAATGTGGAACAACCTCCTTAAAAACTTAACAAAAATTAAAATAAATTTGTGGCGAAATGCACACAAATTTCTATTTTGTACTTTTATAAGACTCAAAATCACTTGAAATGCCGAATATAAAACACAATCTAGGAAAACAATTTACTACGCCCTTAACCGCAAAGCTTTATAATAATGTTGTAAAATTTACACTTCAATTTGCTAGGACAAGAACTAAAATTTCGTGATGATAGGTCTATAATTTATCATAGACCCAATATAAAGCCCATTCTCAAAAATTAGTTTAAAAGCCTTAAACTGTAGAAAATTTAAATATTATGGTGGAATTAAGTGGGATAAAACAACTAAAAACACAAGTCTGACATAAATTTACTAAAGTTTTAAAAAAAGATTTTCTTCAAAATTTCCCGGGAATCCCGCAATAAATTTCCGGGAAAGCGGGAATTGAAAACAACTGAGAAATCCCGGGAACAAACTCTACTTTTAAAGCAATTGTGTATATTTTAAAAACAAAAAAATTCCCTTGTTTATATCATGGCCCAATTAGTAGGTCTGCGCACAACTACAACAATGCAACAATAGAAAAAACAACACGCGTTTTGTTTGTGTATACAAATGGTAAAAATGTCAAAAACTTGTCACCTATAAAGAAAAATGTTTTTTGTTTTTATCATGTATTTATTTTGTTTAATGAAAACTTTCAACCGGAATTTTGGCGTACAATGCTTGCTTCCAAAAAATGGTCTGCGTCAATTTCATGTGTTGGGCCACAAATTTCACCCCATTTTGCACTTTCCACTGGTTCTTTTGGCATTGAAAATAACGTACCGCATCCACTTTTAAAATGTTTTTACACACTGCACAATAACGCATTTTAGTGTTATTACACTTTTTGTTATTATTATGGTTATTTAAAAATTTTATTCACAATTATTTTTCACAATTATTATATTTTATTTTTATTTTAACAATAAGAAAAACGATTTCTTGGAAACAAAAGGAATATTAAAAAAAAAACATAAAAAAATGTAAATAACTTTTGACATTCTGCCCATTTATAACTATGTATTATGATTAAAAACACAACTCTACAAAAAATCTGCAGGCGTTTCGAGCAGACCTACTAATTGTTCCATGGTTTATATTTTCAACAAATAATTTTGACATTCACTTTAACTTTTTACAAAAACAAAATACACAATATTTTTTTAAAAAAAGGGATATCTAGTATAACTCTATCCCATGATGCGGTCACCTGTATGAATTCGCCTTGCACAAAAATAATTTAATTTTGTATTTTTATTTCTTTTTTTCCTATGACAAAAAGAAATAGGATTACACCCTGCTGCTACAACGTCGTTTTTTTTTAATTCCCTTTTAAACAGGTTTCAAAGACCCTTTGCGTTTATACGATGATTTATGGTTTGATATTTACTGTGGGGCCTTGATTATCCGTCATTAAACTAACCGGCAGCATCATCAATTAAGCGGAAAATAAAAAGAATTTTTGGCATTGATTTGAATTTTTTTCGCAACGATTACCTGTTATCCGAAATTATATACAAATCATCATTTTTGCGTTTACTTTTGAACATTAAATAAAATGTATGTAAATAAACGTAGAAAGGAAATTCTCCAACGTACTGGAAGAATTTTCGGCCAAAATTACTTTTTTCCCCATATTATTCAAATATTTACATTATATATTTACTTAAAATAAAAAGCACATACAAAAATTTAAAATCCAGAATGTTGCCGGCCCCGTCTGTTATGGGTAATCGAGGTATCGTTGTATTTTCAACCTGACACTTCACAGTAAGAAAAAGAATAAAACGAAACAAGAAGAAGTTATAGAGGAATATAAAAAAGCGACATGAAAAACTCAAACCGAGTCTATTTGTTTACCCCTCTCTCTTCTCCACGTAAAAGCCCCCATAAAAATTGGGTGTTAGATCTAAATTAACGTACGGCGTAGATACGATTTTATGTTTGCGCCAGCTATTGTGTGCCTTTGTATAAAATATTATACATTTTATTTTGGAAAATTTAATAAGGTCACCCCTATAGCCCAGCTAAATATTGTTTCGAACCTTAAATTACATCACAATTTGTTTACAAATAAGAATATTTATTGTTTCTAGAAAAACTCATATTTTTCGAAAATTTATCTGGATTTCAAGGAACAAAATACATGTTGCCTTTGCCTTGTTGTAGAATTAGGGTTACCTTATTAATTTTGCCATGGCTACTTCGTTCATACGCTGCAATTGTGTTTCTACGGTTAAAAAGTGGTTTGCCGTAGTAACCGAATAATAAATAAATTAAATATTTTTTTTCTTAAAGTGTATTCTCTTAGATTTGTTTTCACATGTTTTCCTGTTTTTTGTTTTGTTTCCAAAACTAAATTGTTTAATCGATAATCAAATTTAAAAAATTCTTTTTTTACAGAAATCTTTTGAAAGTAGTTTATTTTACAAATATTTTTTATTTATGCACATATACATAAGTTTTTATTAAATTTAAACATTCTTGTAAATAATTTCAAAAATTCTTAAATTTAGTGTCTTCGTAAATTTATTTGAAAAAAAAATACGAAAAAAGAAAATAAAATTTTTAGTATAACAAAATAAAATATGGAAGAATTACAAGACGCCAGTATTCATCATACGGCTGCCAAGTTAATCAGTACAATTAAGACATTAAAAAATTATGAGCCACTTCATCGAAATGTTCAGGTATGTACTAAGTGTGAGATATTTCTTTTTTTTAGATGAAATATTTTCTATTTAAATTTGTAGAAATTAGTTTGTAGTCCCAGTGTGGATCGTAATGATATGTGCAATACTTTAGAGGATGCCATTAAAAATGCCGGCATTGAAACCGATATACGCAATATTATATATCATTTGGTGCGCAGTAAATTGAAACCGGATGAGAAGGTATCCCACGCGAATTTGGTGAGTTAATTTTAGATCCGTTATAAATTAATACAATGGCCTCTATTATGAGTTACATCCGACAATCGATTTAAGCTGGCTATCGAACATCGCCTATCGAATGTACATTTTGTATTATGAGTTGGCAGCACTGTCGAAAATTTCGTTGTGCATCGAACATTCTTAATCAGTTCTGTTAGTTAAATGCAAATCTTAAGTCGTTAACAGCTATTGGAAAAGATCGTCTTCCTTATGGAACAAAAAAATATTTTTGTTTTTTTGCAAAAAGGATTTGTATTAAAGATGAGCATGTTAAAAACTGGAATGAAACCCGACTGAAGCAAAATTGTTTGAAACAAAATATTATTCACAGTAGGGCTTTGTAGCAAGGTCGATGGTTATGAGGTGGCGGCCGAACTCGTGAGACAGTGTTCGGGTCTGGACTTGGTAGTAAGGTACGGGGGGGTTAAACCATCCAGGGGCAACCAGGGTTCTACTAGGATTGGATAGAAGTAGTCTTATGACACTTATAGGGTTCTTGACGGGTCATTGTTCTATTAGGAATTTTACGAGCAAATGGGACAATACCATACCGGACTTCTGCAGGTTATGCGAGGATTCTGATTAGCTAGAGACGATTGAGCATGTACTGTGTCACTGTCCCAGGTAGAAATGGCTAGGAGATAGATTTCACGACGAACTTGGCTGCATCGCTGGATGTAATCTAGTCGATCTACTGGGGTTTGTCAGGGAAATAGAACGGTTGTTTCTGATGAGGGGACAGTAGTGGAAGTTGTTGTTCTATGTGAGATATATTTAACTATCTTAAAACAATCTGTCATCTCCTTTCTTCCTCACTTCTCTCTTCTTCCTCTATAATGAATGCATTCACAATGCACCGCATTGGTCTCCGAGTAGAGGTGTTCCCTTGGGCGCATAACCCTTCTTAACCTAACCTTACCTAACCTAACCGTTATTCCGTCGTGGTCATGTTACACGCTTTCGCGGACACCATTTTTGGGAAGGGTTTCCCGTGGCACACTTGCTGCATCTCCATTATGGGTGATGCCAACTCTTCTCAACTAAAAATGGCTAAATGTTTAGTAAAAAATGGCTAAATAGTGACTAAAACATGGCTAAACATAATTTTATTATAAAATACGGATCAATATTACTAAGATAATTACAAAATTTATTTAGACCACTGAGAGACATTCGAAAGAACACCAAAGTGGATACCAGGGCAACGGAGCTGTTTAAATTTTATGCGACTTCCGCACACTTGTACATTATGAAGTAATTCTCATATAAGTAAGACGGCTATACACGTCATGCGTTTATGGGAAACCCCGAATTAAAAATATGACTGTTTTGAAATGACTTTTATTAGTTGTACCATATGATATTATGTGCAATAGATTTACACATACTATAAACAAGGTTGTTATTGGAAATGTTCACTTGTAAAGGTTCCATGAGCTTAACTTTTAATGACGTGTATATACGAGGTGTCCCTGGAGAAAACTTTGTTTTGACGTCTATAGATTATTTTTTAAATTTGTAAACAAAAATTTTTATTTAGAGCTAGAAGAAAATGTACTACTGTGAATAAACTAAATCACAATAGTATTTTTTTTATCGAATGTGCGCTATAATATACCAAATGAAAATTCGTTGGGTCAGCTTATTCGACTGTTGACGAAAATCGAATTTAATGCATAATAGGCACCAATATGAAAGGCTTTCATTATTTTCTACACACAATGTCATTTATTACACCAAGTAAGAAACTAAGTAAAGTCCGTCAAACCCGACCCTAATACCCTACACCACAATACGAGTAGCTACAAAACAATTCGAAAGTTTACCCCTTTTTCCAATGGACAAACATGGACGTCAGAACAAAATTATGTTATGAGGTTAAGATTTATGTTAAAATTCTTATTATTTAGATAATTGCTGTTCGGTTTTAACCGAAATCGAAACCGCGGTTTTTAATGCCTAAAAACCGAAACCGAATACCGGCAAAAAAAACCTTGGTTTTCAGCTTTACTTTAAAAATATATTTATGCTTAAAGACATTGCAAATTATATATAACACTCGTACTACTTATAAAAAAGTTTATACATTACAGCCGGCAACAACGGAAATTGTTTAAAAAAGTTTTAAACTTAAAAAAAAGAACAATCAGAACGTGCTGCATCGGTTAAAAGTAGAAGAATCTTATGTCGAAATCTTGAAAAAGTTTTTTCAAGATTTTTTTGTGTATTTTTTTATAGTATGGAATCACTCAAAAGATCAAAATATGCATTGAAACCCAAAATATGCAAAAACAAATCGATGCCATTTTAACGCAAATTTAATGATTTGTTCTTAGACCATCGACAAAAATCATGCATTTCCATGCAAATCGCAGCCATAATAATTACCAATGAAATTTGGCAGCATATTCAACCTTTTTTACATATTTTATTATACTAATTTTATTTCAGAAATGTCTGAACTAAAATTTGTAGCTTGGAAACATTATCAGAGCACCAGTCAAACACAACAATAAGCAAGATTTGTCAGAAAACCCGAAAACCGAACCGAAACCGACCGGTTTTAATCATTTTAAAACCGAAACTGCGGTTTCATATTTATACGGGTTTTAGCAAACTCTAATCAATAGCATATGGGATTTGTTTGCCTTTAAGTAATTATATTAAGGGGGTATATATGGGACATATGGATAATTTTGGACTTACAAGCACAACGTTTTGTCATGACATAGTAGATATCGTAAAAGTAATTGTCGCCAATTTGTACGTCAATACAAACTTTATAAAAAATTTTATAAATTTTTTTACACAGCGGTGATCAACTGGCTTGAGGTTTACCTAAATTGACGAATAAAGGCGGAGTTAGAACTATTTTTTTACGACTCCACAGACGTGCAAACTAAGTTAATAATGTTTAAAGTTTCCATTTTACAAAGTCTTTTGGCTTTTCCTTTAAAATTATATTTTTGTTAGTTACGCCTTTTTGTATTTTAGCTAACGATATGTATATGAAATTTCGTACATAGCTTCTAATTGTCACAATGACCAAGCCCATCGCAAAGGGTTATGCTATGTTCGCACGGCATGTTGAATTACATTGTTTCTCTTTGAATTACGAATGCAAATTATGCTGTTCGCACGGCATATTCATAATTGAACAACTCTTCTTCTTATATATATCGCACTTAATCAACAAGAGGGTATTAACTCAAAATTTAAACATTTTCAGTAGAAGCAAAAACAAAAATCTTGACTAATAACAGCTATCCAACATATTTAATTAATAATTTAATAAATAAAGCGCAAACAGAAAAAGTAACCGGGGAAAACATAAACACTACATCTGGCAACACTAAATATTACAGCCTCTCTTACATTCCAAAACTCACAGAAAACAAACAAATCCAAGAAATCATAGATGACAAAGAGATAAAACTGGCATACAGAGCAAACAAAACAATTAATACACTATTTACAAAAACAAAGACAAAGATAGAAAAAAATGACCAATGTAATCTTGTATATGAAATAACATGCCTTGGAAAAACAAATGAACAGTGCGGTAAAGTGTATGTGGGTACAACAAAAAGAAGCCTCGGTACAAGAGTATCAGAACACGAAGCAGACATAAGGAAAAACAAAACTACAACAGCTCTGTCCACACACTGTGTTGAAGAGCAACATGTACCCGATCTGACCAACATCAAAATATTAGACAAGGAAAAGAGAACAAATAAGCGATACACTCTTGAAAGTTTGCGAATACAGGAAAAAGCTACTAGGGCACTGAATACAAAAGAAGACAAAAATAACACCAATGCAATATATACAATTGCAATATTTTAGTTTAATAATTTACCATCTGTGATATAGTTTGACAAAAAAATTTTATAATTTAACATTAATAATTTTTTAATAGTAATAGTTTGTTTTCATTTGTGTTGTTAATAAAAAATTTATGTTGTATGTATAAAACTAAATTTGTAAAATAACGTAAAAAATTTAAACAATTGACGAAAAGATTATAGATATGTAAGTTATATTATTACTGTGAAGCTGTATTGTTGTGGTTTTTTATTAAATTATTGTTTTTCTATTGTTTATGGTTACCAGATCAATAAAAATATCTCCCTGACGATGTTGGGAATCTCCAACGAAACGTGGGAAGAACAAATTATGTTATAATCTTTTTATTTTCATAAAACACAAGACCTTAATAAGCCCGTTTAGAGTTTTCTAAAAAACAACAATCAAATTTGTAAAAGGTCGATAATAATTAAAATTAAACAATTTTTAATTTAACATTGACGGCATATGGAAATGAATTTTAAAACCAACCGTTTCATTACCAAAAAGTATACAAAATAGCAAGATATTTTTACAGCGGGCAGATATGAATATAGCGTGTAGATTTTTTCGAAAAAGTGGAAAAATAAAAATTTTGAGATAATACCCTCTTGTTGATTAAGTGCGATATGAACAATGTTTTGCTTTGAAAATGAACACAAAAGCCAGTAACAATTTTAAATGTCTCACTATTTTATCAATTCCTATTTTGTAAATTTATTTGTTGTTTTGAATTTCACAAAAAACAATTTGTATACCCTCCACCACCACTGTGGTGAATGAGGGAAAACAATAAAATTCGCCTAAAACCATAACAGATATAGATATTGCCGTAAAATTTCTTACTTAAATTCATATTGCCACAAAAAATATCATGCAAATTTGTGAAATTTACTGTTAACGCTAAAATTAATTATACTGCTGTATTAAAATTTATTCTTATTTATTTTTTGTAATACCAGAAATCAGTCTTCAAAAGTTTGGGATGATTGGTCCATAATTTACCATAGGTCCAATACAAATTACCCTCCTAAAAATGATTTTAGTTTGGCTAAAACTTTTACGAATCATGATATTTTACTCAAGCCAGTTCAAAGTTACAACAAGAAACGCATAAAATTTTCTTATTTTCGGTCAATAATTTGATTCAGGTCTAAACAGCAACTAATTTTAATGCTGACGTTCGTTTTTGTGAAGCTTAGTTAATAATAAATATCTATTTATCATATAGAGCCCATTCCTGTCGGTGGAGGGTATCAAAGATTCGGCACAGCCGAATATAGCACTCTAACTTGTTCTTTTGACGATTCGATAAAATTTTGTGATGACAATGATTTGCTTGTTAATGGCATAGTAATTCAAAATGAATTACGTACAAATGAGATAATTCGCTCTTAAAATTTTGTATGGCGAATTATGTAATTTGGTCATAATTGGGCTGTGAACTACGAATGAGAAAGCGAATTACGAAAAGCATTAGAATCGGTCCATAATTTCACAAAGCCCCCATACAAGCTTCTTTCCGGAATAGGGTCTTTGTGCCCATAAAATATCTTATTATCGAGGTAGTAAGACCAAATTTTTTAGGAAAAATAGTTTGTTGGAACCTAAAACATTCTCCCAGATTTTATCGAAACCGGTCCATATATGTATCTATAACCATAGCCCCCATACAAACACCACTCACGAAAAATCTTTCGATGTAATAACTTCCTTATAAAGGTTGGTATTGATATAATTTTTGCGACGCTAACTTTAACAACCGATTAACGTAACTCATACAAGACAAAATAACAATAGACTGATTGTTACTCCAAGAACTAGGACAGTGCAATCTTACAATCTTACCTGCTATAGCAGACCAATCATCTACTTGGCTGGAGCAACAACTGATTTACGAAACTGATAGAAGACAAAATAACAAAACTGAATGGATCGATACTCCAAGAACAAGGACAGTTAAATCTGACATGAGAAGACCCGGAGACAGCTGCAACAGATCGTGTAAGATGGATATGCTTTGTGGAAGTCATATACTCCCTAAGGGGTTAATGGAAAAAAGTTGTATAATGGCTTTTATGTCACGGCAATATTTTGTGCTCGTATATCCAGAATTAACCATTGGTCGTATATATCCCCCTGTTCGCTTTAAGAAGAACAGATCTTATATAGATCTTGTATCTAGATAATATTCGGCACAAAGAAACTCATTTATAATTCTTCACTTCATAAGATAATTTTGTTTTGCCGGGTCTATGGTTGCTCATGGGCTCTAAATAGCAAACACTTTCCAAAAGATTCTGCAAATACTGTGGTGCTGGGTATCAAATGGTCGGGCTTGGCCGGCTATACTTTCTTATTTGTTTTTTTTTTTTTATCCATTTTAGAACGACCCCTTGGCCTATTTAAAACGTGCTGGCGTTCAATGGGATCGCCGTGTACGTAAAAGTTTGAATGCTATGTGTTCTGAATTGAAAATGGCGTGTCAAGGTCAACCTCGTATATCCACGGATCGTGACGAACTATTAAATAAATGGGATGAACTAAGTAACTACACAATAGGTAAGATATTTCATAAGTCCAAATAAATACCAACTAAAATCTTTACAATACTTTTTACCAGATTTAGCCAACTATAGACCAGTTTATGCTCCCAAAGATATTTTAGATGTTTTGCTTTCATTAAAGGGCCCCACTAAATCCTCGGAGAATACTGAGTTTGTGTAATTTTTTTCACGTATTAAGATCATCTTTTAACTTTCAATATTATTTTTATTTTTGTTTTTCTTCTGATTTTTATCAGACAGGTGCCGAAATGGGAATTTTCGCATATCTCACTGACAGTTAAGAATTTATTTGAATTGGTAAATATTTGTTTTAAATAAAAATTACACTGATTAATTGTGTGCTAAAGAAATATTATAATTGATATATCTTGAAAAAGGTAAAAAACATTTCACTTTAAATACACAAAAATTCAATTCTATTCAAATACGAGTACGAGCACTTTGGTAATTTATTAAACATTCTTCGGATACTAACCCGTAACTCGATTGAATACGAAAATATTTTATTTAAAACTTTTTAGTGTCAGAACGATTCTTGTACATCTTTATTGGTAGATTTCATACACAAAAAGACATTCCGAATCAGGATAAAAATATAGGGTCCTCCTTCTCCTCCTGGCTTCCAAATTAGGAACTACATTTCTGATCAAAACCTGTAAACTTTCTTCAATTCAGCACAACTAATTTTATTTTGAGACATTTCTTTACAATTGTTATTAAACCACCAAAGATGCATTTATGCAAAAATTCATAACGCATAAAGTTATTGATCCTAGCACCGCTTATTGTTCCTCCGATAAACTTAGAATTTTCGAAATTGATCTAACGATGTGCTTTCTTCGAGTTGTGTGTCCGAGTTAACATTGTCGCAGTTAAAGAATTTGCAAGGGCAAAATGTATTGATAATAAGATTTGGTCCATTTCACAAGCCCCAAACAATTATCTTTCCAGATTAGAACATCAGCTCTAATTATCATGATATTCAGCTTTAATTCAGCATAAATATATTTTATTGCAATCAGAATCATGTTACTAATAAATAGCACTAAAACAAAGATTCTTTTCTAAAATCTATTTCAGTACATTAAAGGCACTTTCAAAAGTGTCATAACGTCCGCGGACACTATGACACTTTGGAAATGGACATTATGACACTTTCAAAAGTGTCATTAGGTCCATTATTACTAAATAAGTTAAATACAAAAAAATTATCTGCATACACGCAGAGAGAAACATGTTTCATTATGGTCCCAACCAACAAAACTATTTTTAAAGAAACTAGTTTAACCATAATATGGTTGTCGGTGACAATGATTTTTTTAGATGAAACATAATATGGTAAAAAAATTTTTAAAAATGGTTTTCCTGCTTTTTCTCTGGGAGTAAATATTAAATATATAACGAAAACACTTTTGGGCGCAAGGAGTTCCTCCTCTATAGTATAACAAATACCGGCTTCGCTAACTAAAGATTCTCGCACAGCCGGCCTTCGGCCGGGCGCAAGGATTTTTTTCTCTATGGTATAACAAATACCGGCTTCGCTAACTAAAGCTTCTCTGCATAGTCGGCTTTCGTTCGGAAACAAGGCAGATTTTAGAAGCTTTACTTAGCGAAGCCGGTGTTTGTTATACCATAGAGGAGAAAATCCTTGCGCCCGGCCGAAGGCCGGCTGTGCAGAGAAGCTTTAGTTAGCGAAGCCGGTATTTGTTATACCATAGAGAAGAAAATCCTTGCGCCCGGCCGAAGGCCGGCTATGATACCAAATTTGTTTACATTCTTGCTTGTTGTGGACATTATGACACCTTGCAAAGTGTCATAACGTCCGCGGACGCTATGACATTTCTTCGATGGACGTTATGACATGCCACCGAAAATCCATAAGTCGGTTAACATAACGATCTCCGAACGCATAAAAATGGGCGGTTAAACAACCAATACAAGCCATATGATTTTGGCAGCATATTATATTGTGCACTGAGTTCAACTAAACCAGCGTTTAAACATTCACTAATTTATTAGTCATGTATTGAACTAAAATTTTATAAAACATAATGTCTCATAATCATAGTCAAACGCTAAAGTTGGTTCTTTAGGTGGTATTCTACCATATTCCGTTGAGTTTATGCCCTCAGAGAAAAAATGATTAAATTTCTCCAATCACCAAATTTATTCCAAATTCATATTATCAAGCAAACAAGTTATTGATTTTGCACCTATTACCAAAATTATTATATTGATTACTAAAAATTTTAACATTTTGAAAAAATATTTTCAATAAATGATATTTTTACTGCCTGGCCCACAATGTCGACAAGAACATTTCTTTCGAATATTTATATTGAAAACAAAAACATATTTCGGGTTTTTTTATTGTTTTCAATATAAATATGCGAAAGAAATGTTCTTGTCGACATTGTGGGCCTGGCAGTTAATTTTAATTAAAAAAGTGATCAAAAAACTTTGCCATTTCAAACAAAGTCTTAATTTATTTAAATAAATATTGACAATTCCCAACAACAATTCTACATGTTTAAATTATTTTACTTTAAACGAAAAAAGTCTATTAAGATTTTTTGTTACTTAGTTAAAATTTTTATTGAAAATTTATTTCAAAACAACTAAAATATTAATTTAATCAAAATTAAATTTATAATTTTCTTTCAACTAAAAAAATAATTGATTCAATAATCACATTAAGTAAATTTAAATACCTTTTAAACCATTTTTTTAATTGATAAAACACTTTTTTCTGTGCTGACACTTCCTAGTTTGGCTGGCATAAATCAGCAACTATTTTTATTGACCATTTCGGATGAACCCACTTTCCTCTGGAACGAAGGGTTGGAAGGTTGATGTTTCTTAATCCTTTTCCACTAAATTTCTAAAATCATTATATCCAATAAATACTTTCATTTTCCATTCCAGTGTTGCCACTTAATCCCTTGATTTTTTATTTCCGCAGTTGCTAACTTTCGTGTCTATCTTGGCGGACGTTAGGTCCATAGTTGCCCATAGGCCCTATTAAGACGCAAATTGATTTTAGGCAAATATAAACAAGTGGTGCCGCTAAAGGCTAGTTTACACTATCACACATTTCATACGTATTCCATAATACTTTGTGAGATGGAAACCTAATGAGTTTTGTTGTGACTTCAAAAAATCTAATGTAACATTACAGTTTGTAGTCACACTATCACACATGAACATGCTTTTGTTAAAATGCAACCCTGAGCCAATGAAAAGTATTAGCGTTTAGAAATTTTTCAAAAAACGATTAAAGCCTATAGTACACGGCATGTAAAAAGACACATGCGCATGTGGTTCTGACGTAATTTTGACGTCATCACACAACTCGCTATGTTTATTGTGGCTTTGCACTGACGTCAAAATTACGTCAGAACCACATGCGCATGTGTCTTTTTACATGCCGTGTACTATAGGCTTAAGTCGTATGGGATGTCAAACTTTTTTCGTAATACTTGTGACACATTGCATTCACACTATCACATTTTGTCATATTACTTGAGTTTTTGACATGTATTAATACAAAATATAATAGTGTAATCTAGCCTTAAGCAGCTGATATCGAACATTAAATAAAATAAAACACTGCATATCTTGTGGAGTTGAAAATTGTTAAAACGTAATATGAATTTCTGCAGAAAGCAACGACAAAATTACAAAATATTTTAGACTTTGTTATTGCTTTCAATAGCGGAGTTCAGTATTAGGCTTGAAAAAGAGCAAATGCAAAATATCGTAGCTCTTTTATAAAATCCAACAACAAAATACATAGAGTTTCCATTAGATTTTATTAAAGTGATACGATATTTTCAAATTGCTCTTTTGCAAGCCTAATTAATACTGAGCTCCGCTAATGTAATTTTTGGCGTTGCGTTTTACGCATTAATGGCCTATATGTATTTTGTGTTTTTTCCACGAAAGTTTTCCTCCAATTCATTTATAATTGCAAAATATCGGCAATATCTTGTAACATAAACATTTTTAGCTCTTTCCCAGGGACCGTAAATTACAGTTATCCGGAAAATGTAAACATAAAAACTCTTCATGTAAGAGCCAACGGAGACCTACAGTGGCATATATCAATAGATTCGTACTGACGAGCTCTTTCAGAATCTGTGGGGATCTTAAAAAAAAGAGTTTTATTTTTTAGGAGTTTTATTTTTTCCGTCTAAAATAAAACTCATATTAGGAGGTTTATGTGCTGTTTCCAGGTGACAAGCAATTAATTGTGTAGTAAAAAAAGCACTCAAAAAACTGAGTGATTTTCATATAATTTTTACTACACAATCAATTGCCAGTCACCGGGAAACAGCACGTTATTTTTTCAGTATATGTGACTCTCAAAATAGAAACGGACCTAAGGGTTTTGTTCAGGAAAGCCATTTTAAAGATTTAAATACGTGTATCTTTGGTGTACCATCACTGAGCGTGTTGGTATTGGTCTCATTTGAAAGCGACACATCTCATGACGTCAGGAACGTGTTGGTCAACCTTGAAAACGCACGTAGGTCATCCCTACCTCTTGTTTTGTGTAGTTGGTTTTTACTGTTCCCTTTACCTTACTGGTCCCTTTCTCACTTTACTTTTTTTTTTGTCTAAAATTAAACTCATTTCGCCTTCTGAAATGCAGACTAGCGTTTTTATAACAATCTTCGATAAAGTGACCTCAGTACTACAACAATACAAAAAACAACAGGCATTTCAGAATATCCGAACAGGCAATATCAGAATCGAATCTGCTTGTGTTTGATAATTGAAAATTTATTTGCTTGAAAATATTTTTAAATGTCAAAAACAAATTAACTAATTAGCAAAATTATTTGTTGAAATAATCAGATTTTTGCATTGAACTTAGTGCAAAATAAATTGTTTTAATATGCAAATTTGTTTCTGACGGAAAAAATAAAACACAAACGAGTTTTATTTTCTGACGGAAAACATAAGACTCCCCAAATGAATTTTACTTTAGACGGAAAAAATAAAACTCCTAAAATGAGTTTAATTTTAGACGGAAAAAATAAAACTCCTTAAACGAGTTTTACTTTAGACGGAAAAAATAAAACTCGTAAAATGAGTTTCGAAATAACTCCTGACTCCTCAAATCAGTTTTATTTTATGAAGGCAAAATATCACTCTTTTTATAAGAGTTTGTTTCGACCTTTTATTTTTACGTTGGAAAATAACTGTTAAAGATGGAGTTTTTTTTTAATTCATAAAATAACTGTTATTAAATAACTTTTTTGATATCGCTTATAATCGTTACGGTCCCTGCTTTTTGCACCAACTTTTTTATTTGGCGACAGCTGATTCTGTTGTTAAATGAGTTAAAAACAGCATCAGCTAGTTTTTTATTTAAAGTCGACTGTAACGTCAAAAGTATACTTTAACTTGTCCATGAAATACCTAAAGTCGACTCTTTAAGTAAAGTCGACTTTAGTTATATTTAAGTATACTTAGTTTTTGACTATGAATATGGGCAAATAGGTTTTGACAAATCTTTGTTTATTTATGTCAAGGTTTGACCTTGATCCCATATGGTCTCCCCAAAAGAAAAAACCTAATTTTTTTTAATATATCTCATAAAACCCAAAATTTAGACAACGTAGTTTTATAATAGCTATGTAGCTATGTATATTTAGCTATGTTTATTGCAATGGCAACATTTTATGACTTTGAGTCTTAAATATACCATGGACCTCTTTTAGGCCGCTTCTTGATTAACTTGGAGGCTACACGATCAAGTTTTGCCTTTCAATTCCTTTCAATTTGCAATACTCTCTCACTTTTTTACTAACACACTCACACTTTTTAAATTGACCACAAGATTGCTCTAAATTTTACCTTTCCATTTGTTTGGCAATTTTAGGTTCAGTTTAACAGCTGATTATAAGTTCAGTGAGCAAATTTTTAGTTTGTTTTTATTAATTGTTTTCTTGATGACATCTTGAAAGTTAATTGCTTAAAAATTGCGTTCAGCCTACGTCACATCTTTCAATTTATGTAAATTTTGACAAACAGTTTATGTAAAAGACTATCAAGTAAAACTTGATCGTGTGGCTGCAGGGTAACACATAAGCTACGCATGAATGTCGGTATTCAGATAAAATTCGGGTAAAATAAGTACTACATTGACTGTATTATTGTTAAGTCCATAGTTGCCCATAGGCCCTATTAAGACGCAAATTGATTTTAGGCAAACGAATGTCGTAAAAATATTGTTATCGCTACAAAATGTATGGCTCACATTAGGTCCTCCCTTTCAAATATTTTTCCAGTGGTCAGTGTTATCAGTCTATATTTTTTACTTGTTGCTTCTTTCATAGAGAAATCACTATAACGATCTGTTGCGCACTGAATCGTATGCTGGTGCTGCTGATATAAATCTACAATGTCAACGTGTTCTAGAATCAAAACATGCGGTACTTTGTCAACATTTACTAAGGAAGGGAAATACCCCAGCGCCCTATAGAGGAGCTTTGTGGGCCTTTGTTTTGGGAAGTCATGTTAAGGATTATGTAAGACGCTCCAAAGCCGTCTTTGAAATACAAGTCTTGAATTACTTTCATTTTTAGGACATTGACCACTGGAACAAGTTAAAGAATATGGTATTGGCCACGGATCATATAGTTGATAAATTGGTTTTTAAGGACATCCAACTTACCGCTTCAAATGATGATCAGTATTTTGTTTTCGAAGATGTTTTGTATCAAGTGATGTTGTGTTTTTCACGAGATACCGAAATCGCACAAATGATACAGTTTGAACATTATCCCATAAAGGGTAAACATTATGAGGCCCCACCATCGGGTGTAGTGCCGTTTCATGGTATTTGTATGTTTGGTAAGTTTTAAATAAGTATATTTTTAAAGTTCTAGAAATTATCAAATAACTAAATTGGATAATTTATTCAACGTTTTTTTATTTCTCGAATGAATTCTATGAGTATGTGAAATATTGAAGGAATAGAACTATTACAAAAAAAAAAAAAAAAAGCTTTAAAAACTTAAAATTTACCTTATGGAATTCATTTGAAAAATAAAAAATGTTGAATATAAAAAGAAACTTATTAAAAGAAATAATTCACACGTGAATATTTAATGTTTGTTTCTTAATATCGGTATTTTTTAGCTGCCCCTTTTTGCTATCTTTATGATGCTCCCATTTGTTTGTACTTCACTTTTCGGGCATTTTACATAAGATACTGCCATCGTTTAACAACTATAAATACACATCCCCAGGTGAAAATTTAAATTAGAATGGGCCCTTTGTTTTTTATTTTTTGCAGCTTTTGAATTAAAATATTTTATTAATTAATTCTTTTTTACAGGGCATTGTTAGCATTTGTTTACTTTTTGAAAAACTTTTACAAACCCATGAGCCACAATTATGGTCCCATTTTCGGGAGTTACAAATACAGCCGTAAGTTTACACAGAGTAAAATAATATCGCATATCCAAAATAGCATTGATTAGATGTGGAGTGCAGGGACCGAAAATAACAGTTATTTTGAAATTTTAAAACAAAAAAAGCATATAGAAGTAAATGATTCAAGTATACCTATTGATCCTTATGAACTTTTATATGATAAAATATTATGATTTTTAAAGTTTTGATTTTTATTTTATTACTTATTTTTTATTTAAATTTTTTATGGACAAAAGTAAAAGTTATTTTTTGATTTTTATTTTTTTGAACACAAATAACAGTTTTATTATTTTTTTTTCGATCTAAAATAGCAGTTATTTTTATTTTTTTGAACAATAATAACAGTTATTTTTTTTATTTTTTTGAACCAAAATAACAATTATTTTTTATTTGATTTTATTTGTTCTCTAACGACATCATTAGCATTAAAAAAAAATTTTTAGAGTCAACTAAATAATTATAACACGTACATTTCTTTAAAGAAAAACTTTTATTTTTGTTCGAAAAAATTAAAATCAAAAAATATTGTTGTTTTTGTTCAAACAAATAAAAATCAAAAATAACTGTTATTATTGATCAAAAAAATGAAATACATAAAATAACTGTTAATTTTGATTGAAAAAAAATAGAAAAATAACTGTTATTATTGTTCGAGAAAATCAAAAAATAACTGTTATTTTTGTTTAAAAAAAAATCAAAAAATAACTGTTATCATCCAACTTTTATGAAAAGAAGGATTAACTGTTACGGTCCCTGGTGGAGTTTAATATTCCTCTCTTAATCTAAAACTTGCGCACGAAAACTTTATGTGTGTAAATGGAATTAGATTTTAAATTATTATAGAAAATTTAAAAAAAAAAACAATAATTAATATCGTGGTTATTTTATTGAACTGTTAAAGGTTTTTAATACAAATTTTGATATTTTAATCAGGCTTAAGTTCATTGAATTTAATTTTCATTAAATTATTTTTATGAACAAAGGAATTTTACAACATGAAATAATAAAAATAATTTAATGAAAATTAAATTCAATGAACTTAATTAATCTTGATTAAGATATCAAAATTTGGATTAAAAAAAAAACTTTTTTATCAAAGTTATTTATAATAAACTCACTGTTTATTGTTGGTATTTTTGATAAATGTTTATATTTATTTAAGCTCTAGGTCCTTTTAATATTTATTTTTTATTTTTTATTCTCAATATTTCGCTAACCTTTGGTTAGCATCGTCAGGAAATTATTTTTGTTTAAGCTTTGATATCGTTGCAAATAAGACTTGAGTGTTTGTAATTCTCATTCGCTCTACAGTTTTATTTGTATATTATCTTTAGCTTTTCCAAAGTCTTTGGACAAAGGTTTCCTGATGATCTGGCCTCAGCAACCAGTGAAATGCCCACAGGAACTAGCTTATTACCCAACAATAAATTTCAGTGTATGTATCAAGAATAAAAATTTGGGAATTTAGCACATCATAATTAATGAATACATAAATAAAAAGCTTTTTTTGTAAAAATAAAAATTTCAATTGTAATTTTAGCATACGTGTTGTTTTTAAATGGCTAATGAGAGCTTTTAGTGGTCACTTGCCTCCAGATCAGTTATTGGTATTATGGGATTTGGTAGGTTTTTTATTATAAAGAGAAATACATTGAACTAAAATGAATATTAAACTTTTACTTTTTCTTACAGATCTTGGGCTTTGATAGCTTGGAAATTTTATCGATATTTGCCATAATTATTTTATCATTTCGTAAAGAGAGTATAATGCAAGTGAGTTCTTTGGATAATATTGAAGCCATATTGGCAGATTTGTCCTCGATTAAGGTGTTGCCTTTAGTGCAATTGGCCTTGAGTAGAGATTGAATGAAAAGTTAACTATTAGATAAATTTTGTTTATTAAAAATTGTTTAATAAATAAAGTATATAATTCATGTAAAAGTAAAAAATTTTACTTAAGGTGATACTTAAGTTTTCGAATTTTTTTTTCCCCCAATTTTGTGATATTTTAAAGTGAATTTAAGGGGTCTTCCTGGTAAATTTTGAAATTTTTTTGATAACTCGTTTACCCTTTTGTAGAACAAGCGGGTGTTGAAAACTTGTGTTTGATTGTGCTTTCGAAAATTGAAAATCACACAGAAAAACACAAAAACGGTGTGATTTACAGAACACCACAAAATCACACGTGTGATTTTAAAAGCACATGTGATTTTAAATCACGTGATTTTCAGAACAGGCCCATATACATATTTATTTTCAAAAACCTCGTCGTCAAAAAATACTTCCAACTTCGACACCGACTCCAACCGCTGAAATTTTTTAATTCCGACTCCTACATTGATGCTAAATGCATTTGAGACTGGGCCTTATTTGACCTCAAACTCTCTTTTTTTGATGCAGCACCTTTTAAATGGTTAAATATAGCAAGAAAAGTATTCTGTTAAAATATCAAATCGATATTTTAAATTTTGCATCCAAAATTTCGAAGAATTTTTATTTTGGAAAATATTAGGAATTTTTTTATTAAACTTTTTATGCCGAATATATTTGGAGTCGGAGTCGCGAGTTTTTAAGGGTACTTAGACTCCGACTCTGGTACAAAAACCTCAAATCCGACTCCACAGCCCTGGTAGGTACATAAAATTTTTTTTAGTCTTGTTACTTATTTTTGTTATTAAAGCTTTACGCAAATAAAATTAGTTTTTTATAACTACTGTTTTCTTTCATAGATTTTAATGACTAAAACGCGCTGAGATTTTTTAGGGAAAATTTTAACATTGTGTAGGGGAAAATCGTATTTTTTTAGTATGCATAGGTATTTTACAAAAAAACTTTTGGCAACACTGATGAGCATCGTAAACTTGTCCCAGATGCAGCGCAGTGATGCACCCAGGAAAAACTTTTTGAATTTTGGTCGTAGTTATTTCATACGTTACCTGGTAAGTAGTTGTCATTACAATTGTCATTATTCTGAAAACCTCAATAAGTACTTTCTAGTAATGAACTCAGTAGGTACTTTTCACTACTATTATTTTCAGTTATGAATATTTGCTTACTAATAATCAGCTAAATAACTACTTATTAGTTGCCTTGTTTTCAGTACTGAATATTTACTTACTGGTATATAGCTCCATAACTACTTATTAGGTCTATTAACTAGCGCCAATTAAATAAAAACTGGTTATTTTATTGCTTCTAGTAAGTATATTGTAAGTACTTATAATTCGACTTACTGGTAGTTAAATAATAACTTGATATTTTGTGACTTCTAGTAAGTGTATTGTAACTACTGAATTCTGTGGACAACTCGAACAAAAATAAGTAGTTATTCAGCCGATAAATAAGTAGTATTTATATTTCTCCAACATTACTTGCTAACTTACCAGGTAAGTAAAGTTTTTGCTGGGCATTTCCGAACAGGTCCCATTTTGTTTAACAATCTTCTCTTTGCAATTTGACTTATTTTTTCTTCTTTTAATTAAAAAATTTTTATTTTATGTTTTATTAATAAATCACTTTATTTTTAATATATATTTTTTTAATTTCTCTTTTTTACTTTGTTTAAATTTTATAATAATATAATAAATACACATTCAAATTTCATAAATAGTACCTAAAATTTTTGTTTGTTTTTTTTTTTAATTTTTGGAATCAGAACAACAACGATTAAACTTTGCTTCGTTTTATAAATTTTTTCATATACACAATAATTTTAAAATACTTTTTTTTGTAGAGCTTATATTTGGGGAAAAAAATGATTCGGTTACGGCGACGTTTTTAATAAATTTAACAAATATTTTCCGTTCAATGATAAAAGTTGTAATTTTTTTTTATATATTATTTTTTTTTAAATACATTATTTATATTGTTATTTTAATTAGTATATCTCAAATTTTAATTTCAACTTAATTTGTATTGAAGTTACGTTTTTAAAATTTGTTTTTAATAATTTATAATTCCTTTGGTTAACCTAACTACGTTTTTATTATTTTTTTATTCTGAAATATTTTACAATTAATGAGTGAAATTTAAAAAATGTTTCTTTATTTATATTTAATCATAATGTATGTATACAGATATTTTAAGTAATTTTTAATATGGTTTTAATTTAGCTTTAAATTAATTTTAAAGAAATTTATTTTATTTTGATTCAAATTTTGATTTTATATACACATTCGTCTATATATTTTTTTTTTAGTTTTCATATAAAATTCTTTATTAGTTTTCGTTTTTTTTTTAAATATTTTTTGTTTTTTAATTTGTTTCTTTCAGTAGAGAGCTGACAAATAAGCCACAGTGAAGACGTGTTTTTTAATGTAGAATTTTTAGACGCGAATTGGTTTTCGATTTATACATGTGTTATGTTTTGTTAAAACAGTTTCATTATTCACTTTAATTTTATTTACATTTTAAATATTTTACAATTTATGAAATTAAAGAAAAATATTAAATAAAAAATCATTTAATATATAAAAAACAACTAAGAAAGTTTAGTCAGTCAAGCCCGCCATTTCATGCTCTACACTACAGTATAAAATGGCAAATTTTTGTGTGTGTAACCTATTTGGGACCCATGGGCAATCGTGGGCTCGCCGAAACAAAAATTTTTTTTATGAGTTTAAGACTTATGTAAAAGTTCTTTGTGGCGAATATTATTTAGATTTATTCATCTGTATGAGAAGTGTTTGCCTTTTAGTGATTTTATCAAGGGGGCTTATAAAGGACCTATGGGTAATTTTGGCCTACCAGCAAAATATTTTGTCATGACATAGTGGCTATCGTAAAAGTTATTGTCGACAGTAGTAGTATTTATTAAGGAGATCGAACGGTTATTATTCGACTGGTTTTAAGCGGTTATTTTAGCCTTGCCCAAGTCGGTTATTTTCAAATGTCCATTTTTCAAATATCGAATAAACCGGTTATTTTGGACTAATAAACCGGTTATTTTAATATTGTTTAATTTATATACATTATACTTACTCTTGTTGTAGATGAACCCGTAATTTAAGTATTTTTCTAATTGGATATTGGGAAAACTTAAGCTTTTTATGAAGAATATCAAAACAAAATTTAACAAAAGTCGAAAAACATTATAAGCAATGTAAATACAAATCGCTTATAATAGCGTGTGTTCTTGTTACTTAAAAAGTAAATATAAATTTGTGCGAGAGTATTCCAAATATTAAGTATATTTTTATACATAAGTTATCTCTAGGGATATTTCGAATGGGATTTAAAAGACAAAGTTAGTTGCTTGAAGTGCCCCAAAATGATAAGTTGCAAAGGGGTTTCCACGTCACAATTTTTAAATAACCTTTCATTAGTCCACATGCTTGGCATTATTGTGCTCCAAAATACAACTTTACTGCGTTCGAAGTAGTTCTAAAGAGTCGACAAATAATACTTTACTAAAATACGCTGCCAATAATGAATCATTGGGTGAAATATTAACCCGTTGTGCGACTGAGGACGGAATGACCGTTTATGCACTAAAAACTCTTAAGTAGTTCTAGCATTCTTTCATGCTTAAAACTACAACATACCAGCGGAATCAACAATATGAAAAAAATTAATCAGTTTTATTTATTAAAATACCAAGAACTAAAAAACTAAATTGAAGAAATCAAACAATGTCATGGAAGGTTTCAAATTGTAGATGACGAATTGACAAATATTTCAATTGACAAATTCTATACTGCTGAAACAAAATAAATTGAAATATATAATCCTGGCTAAGAGGTTTGGTTTGCAACTTTTCAAAATTATGGTTGAATTCACATAGACATGGTTAACCACCAACAAATTAAAACTCATTTAAAATAAATTTGGGAAAATATCTCAAATAATAAATTTATTAAATTCCAATAATTTTTAATTTGCTTTTGTAAAACGTTTGGCTGGATCAAACATCATTTAAAAGTTTTTAATTATACAGTTATCTTCGTACAAAAGAAGTTTAGTAAATAAGTAGAAATTGTTAAAAAAAAAATAAGGTTAAAGTTGATCAATCAAATATTTGTTAGGTCTGAACAAACCTTAAGCCGTATCTATGTATTTTGTTGGTTCCATGCCATTGTAAAAAGTTTTGTTTTTATTCAAATTAATGTTTTATTAGTCCCAATTTAAAATGTTTAAATTGAAAGGCAGACATTTTTCTTATTCTCTTTTGAACATGCCTAAACCTTTCACAATCGCAAAATAAATAGACAGACAGAAATTATTCGATTCTTTTTTTTGTTCTTTTTCGCTGTTGACGGAGATGAACATTTTACATTGGTGTGAGAAAAATGATATGCAGCAACAACATGACAATTGCGGACAGTGAAAGAGAAAGACAAAAAAGGTCTAGTACAGACAGCCATGCACTACACACTCTACCTCTTTAACCCCTTGCCATTAGTCTCAATTTACAAGTTTCATCTTTTGATGCTCAAGATGCCATTATGTTCACACGCAGCAACCGGTTTCAACTTTTTTTGGCTTCAAAACAACAACATTTTATTCAAAGCGAACCAAAGAGAAAAAGAAAAGAAAAACATTTACATGCACGCAGAGAAAAAATATGTTTAAAAATGGTCACCTCCAACAAAACTATTTTGAGACAAAATTTTAAACATAATATATTTAAATTTAACCATATTATTGTCACCAACAACCATACTATTGTTTAATTAATCCTCCATCAAGAAGCCACAACCATATTATGGTTGCCTCTAAACATGTTATGGTTAAATATGATAATAATTTATTTTTAATTTAACAATAGTATTTTCCTCTTTTCCAAGAGCAACAAGCTATGGTTGAAAACCAACCTTGCTATTATAAGTGTTAAGCATATTTTAGTTATTATTAACCAAAACATGTTCAGAGGCAACCATAATTTGGTTGTGGCTTCTTGAATGAGGACCAATTTAACAATATGTTTGTCGGAGACAAAAGTATGATTAAGTTAAACATAATATGTTTAAAATTTTTCTTTTAAAATAGTTTTGTTGGAGGTGACCATATATAAACAAGTTTTTTCTCTGGGTGTGCAGCCATTGTTGTGCATATACCTACGAATGAGAACACAAAGCGTACTGCCCCTTTTCTTCTTGCTTCCCTCTCAACTTGTGTTTTATGGAGAGGGAAGCATCAAAAGATGAAACGTGTAAATGTAGACTTAAACTTCGTCTGTCTGCCTTTCAATTTCCACATTGGAAAAGGGGACTTACATAAACTTATGTGATATTTCTATTTCTATATATTCGAATTAAAGCCGGTAAACCGGTTATTTTAACAATTTTTAACCGAAAACCGGGGTTTTTAAAATAGCAACTATTCGTTATATTCGAAAACCGGTTAAAAAGTCAAATAATCGATCTCCCTAGTATTTATATGGAGGTTTGGGCAATGCTTTCAATAAAATTAGGTAGGATGTTTGATATTTCAATAAAATAAGTTTAAGCCAAATTAAATTTAAGTACAAACAGGTAGATTATGAGAACGAAGACTATTCCCGAAAGAAATTTGGATGGCAGCCATGTGAAACTATGTACCGATTCGCACCACTTTCATTGGGCTTCGCCCTTATGGCAATTGAACAAAATTTCATCATACTAGTGTTTGCCCAGTGGTCGAAATTCGGCCATAATTATATGAAGAAAACATAAAAAAAGTTTATACATATATGAATTTACACGTTTCGGGCATCCTTTTTTTTTTTTTTTTTGTTTAGTGGATCGATTTGACGAGGGACCAACCTCCGGTTCATATGTTATCTTCCACTCAAGTGCGTGAATGTTAAATTTAGTTTTGTAAGTTCAATAATTTAAAAAAAAAAATAGGAAGTACCAATTGAAAAACAAAAAAGTACCAAAAATACTCTACTTATACGGGCATGTCGTGTAAATCGAAATCACGTGAAATTGAAATCAAACAAACTTTGAAAACTCTCCCGTGTTTAATGTTCATAAAAATATTTCCTTTTATATATGTACCTCATACTTTGAGGACTACTTTTCTCTGCCTAAACTACTTTTGAAATCAGGAAAAGCTACGTTCATTTTTACAAAAATTCAATTGAAAATCTTTATAGATTTCAATTTCACGTGATTTCGATTTCCAGAACATGGCCGTATTAGTTTCTCATCTAATCTGGACTCTGTATGTTGAACTTTATGTTTATAGGTTGCGTATTAATAAAAATTCAAAAAGTGAAAGTTAAAGAACAAAAAGAGTACCCAAAATATCCCTCTTACAGTTTATCATCTCTGGTAGATTCTCATCCACTAAGGAGATGTCTTTAGGCCCTATATTAACGAAAATTCAAAAACCACCAGTTGAAGAACAAAAAGGTGCTAACAGTTTTCATCTTATAGGTTCTTATTTACTCAGAACTAAGCTCAATATTGTAGAAAATTCAAAAATTGCCATATACAATATGTATATTTCAATGATGGAGAAAAAGGTTTTGTAAAAAAAGTACCAAAAATTTGTATGGTTTTCACCCTTTAAACTTTCAAATGGGAAAAAGTATCTAATTTATAATAAATATTTTATTAACATTTTAAAATACAGAAACCAAAATTTTCGGTTTTAAACCGTTTCTTTTTCAAAATCGATTTTCATCAAATACCTGATTATTTTTCAAGAAAAATCTGAATGCCCTTATAATGTTGCCAATAGTTTGCATCTTCGCTGAAAGGAAAACTTATTCATTTTGTCCAGAAACTAAATTAGAGATTGTAATTTCCCATTAATTGGCTTTTTAATGCAGGGTAATAGTTGCAGCTTCATCATCATAATACTTTAATCGTAGATACAAATTTCTAAAAGTTTAAGCTTAAATGTTCGTCCTAAACTTGTCTGGAGGAAGACTTGCTGCAGCAGTTTTCATTATAAAAAATACGTAAACAAAATATTTTGCAAAAGCAATTCGTGAAAAATGTTTTTGTTTTTAAGTTATTTATTCATACAGAGTTCTCAATTTAGTGATTTAAAAACCGCCGGTCTAGCAAGGCTGTCAGCTGGGAGGATATTCTCTATTGCGAAGCGAAAGAAAATGGTAGCAAATCTAATGATTGGTACTCCATAATGCGTTTGCGCATTTGCCTTTCGACTCTTTTTATTTTTTTACATATTTTGACATTTCTTTACTTTCAATCTGCGCCATCTTTAGGACCCTATTACGGTTCACAACTCAACTCAGTTGAGTTGATATGTCTTAATTTTTGTATTATGGTTTACAACTTTGCTATATTCCGGCGAACAAAAACATCAACAAATTACAACTCATCACAACCAGTTGACTTAATTACAACTCAACTGAGTTGAGTTGTGAACCGTAATAGGGGCCTTAATTTATATTGCCAGTATTGCTGCATTATAAAAAATTTTTGCGAAAGTGATAAAGTACCAAGTTGGCATTTAGCTTTCGGATCGCAATAGAGTAGCAAAATATGTGAAAGACTAATGAGCAAACGCATTAAAGAGTACCAATCACTAAAGTTTCTACCATTATCTTTCACATCGCAATAGAGAGTATTGCGATAGTGAAAATAAGTTTAGCTTATCTTTAATCCTTTGTAAGTATCTAACCATTTTCAAACACATATATAAAGTATTTAATATTTTCCTTATAGATAAAGACATTTTAATTGAATTGTTTTAGGTTTAAAAATTATTTCTTCTTTTAGCTTTTGTCTTTGATTCTGCATAGTGAAAAATTTTTCAAATGAAAATGTAATAACCCAACATTACAAACACTGCATATAATATTGAATAAACCTTAAATTTTTTTTCTTTAGTTGAAGCGCTGACTTAATAACTGTTGTCTCTTTTCAAAGTAATAAGTATTTCAGTGACGCCAAAAACTAATAAATTATACTAAAACAAACAAAAAGTTACGGTTTGACTGCTTATCGAAAAATCTGCATTTTTGGAGCTAAAATCGGCAAATCGGCCGAGACAAAAAATCGGCAAATATAGCAGGCCTGTGTGGAATGCTTGAATAAGCACACGAAATTCACGTTTTGCAAATTCTCTTCAAATAACGAGGTAGTCTGCTATCAATGGCCGTCAAGCAAAATAAAATGACGCAGCTTATTAAAATTTTGAAATGCCTCAACTGATAAATGCCTGTTGACAGGAGCAGTGTTGCCCTTTTAGTTTAGAGACGAGAATTTTAAAAGTTCCAGGCCTTACTGACCCTCCGCTCTTATATAAAACACCCGGTATGCTAGCTGGTAGTGAGCTAGTCTATCATTACCGTAGTGGCAGGTTCGATTTTCGCCAAAGACTCTGGTCTCCTGTATACAAGCAAAGAGTTTCGCGGGATTAGCGTAGGAATAAAAAAAATATGTAATAAATATGGCCTAAGCATAAAACTTTTGATTTAAAAATCAAATTTTCTAAAAAATTAGAAAAAATTTAAAAATCTGATATAAAATTTGGTATATTTAATTTTTTTTTTTTATATTTAATTTAAATTTTTTGTACTATGAACACAGGAAAATTCGTGGCTGAAAAAAAGAAAATTTTAAATTAAAAATTTGGGAATTGGTTTCCATTTTAAAATTTCAATGGAGGTTTAATGGCTATAAGAAGCATAATCTAATATATAAAAGATTTTTTTTTTTATTAAACTTAGAACGACTAAAAACACAACTAGAATTGGTTGAATAAAAAAAGTCCAGGGATGGTAATCAACTTTGATGTTTTACTTTGACTGGATTTTTATCATGACTTTTTTTACTTTGAGCAACAGCTATTGCTTAGAATATTTGTAGGCGAAGTGTGTAGAAAGGCATGTGAGTAGATAAGACTTTCTACATTCTTCACCGAGCAAAGAAGTCATAAGAAAAATTTAGTCTTTAGAAAATAAAAATTCGTTTATTTTTTTATGTTTAATAAATTTGGCCAATTTGTTATTATCCAGCTGTTAATAGAAGTTTAATATAATACAAAAGTTGAATTTATTTTTATTAGATTAAAATGTATAAGTTATTTACTTTTTTTTAATATATATATTTTTTTTTTTTTTTTTGATATGAATTATGAATCACAACAATGCGTTTTATAGATTGCATAAAGAAAATTTTTTTTTTTTGGTTTATAGGTAAATAAATAAAATTTATAAAAAAAACAAACATACATTTTTTAGGAAAACATTGAGTTTTATACAATTAAAGCTTCTTTAACGAAAATTTTAGTAATTCTTTTAATAAATTTTATTAAAACTTAACATTTTTGAAGAAAACAAATAAATGATCTTTTTTAAGTTTCAGTCTTTTATACAACACAAATAAAGTTTTATTTAAACACAAAATAAAAACAAAATATAAATATTAATTTGAAAATAGCACTTTGAAAATAGAGTTGTTATGTATAATAAAAAAAAAAACAATTAATTAATTTGTTAGTTATTAATTTTTGTAATAAAAACAATATTTACAATAAAATTTGATTAACTGTTTCATATAAAATTTTAGTTTTTTTTTTTTAATTGTAAGAAGTAATTAGTAGTTTTTCTTTAAGAAAATATTTATTTTTATGCAGAATGTTGGCGAAGTAGATGTTTATTTTTTATTTATTTCTCAAAATATTGGTTTTTATTTTTTTTGTTTTTGATTTTCCGTTAAGTTTCTTTTGGTTTTATTCAAAATATATATTCTATGTATTATTATTTTCGCCACAACATTGTATACAATCCATGCAGTTATGCTACCTGTTGTTGCCTTCATTTTTCTTATTGTTCATACTCATAGATGTGACTTGTAGCTGAATGTAAGAAATGGAAAGAAAAAAAAAATTAAAAAGGTTAATTTTTTAAGTTTTTTAGAAGTTCAAAAAATATTCAAAAATTCAAAGTGAATGTTTAAGTTGTAAAAAAATGAATTAAAATAAAAATAACAGAAATGTACCAATATTTATTGGGTTCTTGTCAAGGCGAATTCAACTACAGGTGGTGTCGATACTACAACAATCCAAAAACAACAGAAACAACACAGGGTTTTTTGCATTGCATTGTTAGTGTTTACTGTCCAAAATGTCAACCATTCCTAACAAAACACTAACAAATCAAAACAAAGTAGCTCGAACTGTCAAAATCAGATGGTGTTTCGACACCACCTGTAGTTGAATTCGCCTTGGGTTCTTGTGCGGCAATTAAACAACACAATACGCGCCAATATTTGCCTTTTATTAATAAATTTACTCTTTTGTAATAAATTTTGTGTTCCTGAAAATAACTTTTGATATTTTTTTTTAAGTAAGAGCAATAGCTGTTCAGGATTTATATTTTTATTCAAGATATTTAATAAAATTAAAATAAAACGGAGTATTATTTATTTTTAAGGAATAGTGATGAAAATCAAAACTATAAAAAATTTTCAGTTTCGAGAGATTATAAAATCTATTTTTGAATTATATTATACAGTCTTAATTTTTTGTTCAAAACATCCATAGTTTTAATAATATATACAGGAAAAGGGAGGAAAATGTATTTAAATTCTTTAAAGCGAATTTATTTTATATTTCTTAACATACATAATGTAATAATTATTTCTTTTTAAATTTTTAACATTTAAATTTCGTTAATATTTCTGAAAGTTAGGCCAAAGACCTATGTAGTTAGTATATAGCGCCTAAGTAAAATAATATTTACACTCTTAATTTATTAAGTTTGCAAATCTCTAAATAAATATTTCTTAAAGTAAATATTTGTTAGCTTAAAAACGAGAATAACAAATTCGTTAAAGTAGCCGAGTTTTCTCGCTACTTAACGATATCGGTAGTAAAATTAAAAAAGTTACAGATTGAGGTACTGGTATTTAAATATTATTTAAAACCGAAATTCCAATAAGCATAAACGATACAAGTATTTTTAATTATCATTCTTAAGATTTGAAATAAAATAGAATTTTATTTGTTTAATTTTAGGAATTTCATAAATATTACTTAAAAATTTTCAAATAAAACTATTCAACAAAAATTTGTTTGAATATAAAATAATTTGTTTTTTAATGAATAAAAAAAAACTAGAACTTCCAAGCAAATAAAAAAGCTACCACAACAGTTGTTTTCGCAGTTGACACAAGTAAGAACAATCGTGTGACTGCGGCAATTATTGTACCCATTTCGCTTTGTACCAACTAGCGGCAATTAAATTTATTTAAAACAGGGCAATCGTGTGATTTCAGAATATTTTATTGGGGCAATTTCATTATTGTGCGTCAATAAAGCACAATCAAAATTGTGTAATATCGGTGTATTTGCGGCAATCGTGTGATCCCAGCTTAAGCAATTAAGCCTTCTTACGATTTTTTTTTTAGTATTGTGGTTATTTTATTGAACTGTTAATGGTTTTTAATCAAAATTTAGATATTTTTAATTAGGCTAAAGTTCGTTGAATTTAATTTGCATTAAATTATTTTTATGAAGACAGGAATTTTAAAACATGAAATTAATTAAAATTTTTTTATTGATAATTTTTCATTCTTGACTGCGCTGAGATTTGAACCCAGGCGTTCACGGACAGGTTGCCCAGACTAGTTTCGATTGTAACCACACAATCTCGTCAGTGGGGTTTGCCGTTTTACTCACTCGGCTATTGAGGCCGGGCGACGTCAATAGTCAAACATCAATCCTTAAACCAAATGGTATTTCACTTTGGTAGATCGAAATTTGCTTTTTGAATGAATGATTATCTATTTTAATTGATTTACATGTTCTTCCTAACTTCTGTTTTAAAAATAATTTAATGAAAATTAAATTCAACGAACTTAAGCCTAATTAAAAATATCTAGATTTTTTTTTTTTTCGAAATATATCTAAAAATTGGCATAATTTTCGAAATGCGTGATATATTTTAAAACTCTAAACTAAAAAATATATTAGAAGTATAAATAAGTTCTTGCGTTTTTTTAATAAGGAGTATAATTTTAATAAGATTTTCAATTATCTTGTCATTAAAGTCATAACTCATTGCTAACTGTGGTTTTCCACTTTTTCTGGCAAAAGATTAATTTTTTTTAAAAATATCTGGGGGCATATTACAACATACGATATCGATCGAAATTTTCATTTAAATTGTATGTATTGCAAAAAAGCCCACCATTTATGAAATAACCAGCTAAATCTAATTCGTTTGAAAACAAAATGGAAGTCAATTAGAACAAAGTCTAAGCAATAAAACGAATGAGGTTAAGTTTTATGTCCTCTGTTTAAAAATATATTTTTTATAGTTTGGTGGCATTACCAAGGTTAAATTTCGTTGGCTACTTTCTTCAAATAAATCAATGATTGTCCGCAAGTCTGATAAGTTTTAAGCAGCTCAAAATACAAAACCTCCACTCTGCAATACCGAAAAAGATTAAATTGGCAGTTTGAGAAATAAAGCGATTATCTAAAGCAGGTCTGGGAATTTTTCGCTATGCTAATCCAGCGAACCTCTACGCTTGACTGCAGGAAAGAACTCAGTCTCTGGTGGGAATCGAACCCGTAAGCCCGGCGCTGGTAGACTAGCTGACTACCAACTAGCCTACCGGGGCACTGAAGTTTAAGTGTTGGCATAGAAGATCGAACAGTGTACCGATCTCTCTCAAACTCGACCCTGAACATTACTTGCGAGCACTTTGGCTACTTTTCATTGATCCAACTAGAGAGACTAGGAAAAATGAAAAGTGTTTAGCCAGATTTACAATTTTCCATTCTCAAGCTCACCACAACTGAAGTTGCAGAGCTCATTTGAAGGCGATTATGCAAGACGAAATAAATATGTTGATGTTGAGACCATTTGAAGAATAAAGGAATTAAGTACCAGAGAAAGGTTTTTAACCTATCAGTACGTGGTCTGATTATAAAATTTGGGAAGATTCTACTTTGTGACGTTTTTACAAGCCAATGGACAAATCAAGTGCAAGTAGCATGATTTCTTGGTCTGAACTTGATTGACCAATCGACGGATTGAAAATTGGTTGATATTACAACAACAAAAATACCATCGAAAAAAACCCTTTTCTGGCCTTGAATGATAAGGTAAGGGTAACACACCCTTATGATTGTCTAAGATCTATTTGTGTTTAACATGGATTTTTATCAATTACCGCCCAAACTTTTCGTCTTCTCCTCAGTAGAAACTAATAACTGTATAAGTCATTTCGAAAAGAGAGAAAACATGATTGCCATAAATTTCTACAATGATTTGTTGACTTTCTGCAGTACTTTGGATCAAAAGAAAAAGAGATAACATGTTTGCCATAAACTACCACAAGATTCGTGGAGAACCCATATATAACTCAATCTGACATGGTGGAGTACCATTTAAAACTTACGAAGGATTACTGGGGGAGGCCATAATGCTCTGAGCGGATTCTGGAAGTTCTCGCTTTTCGATACGAAAGTTGATGTCGATAAATAACTTTTAGATGAGGCTCTAATGCGACTATTACGGTTTACAACTTAAGTTGAAATTTTGCAGTTTTTAATCCAAATTTTTATTTATTAATCAGGCTTAAGTTTATTAAATTTAATTTTCATTCAATTATTTTTATGAAGAAAATAATTTTACAACATTAAATGAATTAAAATTTGTTGATAATTTTTCATTCTTGACTGATTGGGGGTTCGAACTCACGTTCACGAACAGGTCGATTTGACATGCTTCTATAGTAACCACACTATCTCGTTAGAAATCTTCGCCATTTAACACTCACCGCCATTGACGACGGCTGGCAGTCAATAGTGAAACGTTAATCTTTAAACCTTTTTGGTGGATCGAAGTTTGTTGTGAATGATTATATATTTTAATTAATTTACATTTTCTTCCTTACTTCTGTTTTTCATACTTTTTGTCAAGAATTCTTCTTGAAGGCTAAGGTACATTTTTTTAATGTTTTTTTTTCTTTTTTTCATTTTTTTTCTCGTTGACCCTTTTCAACACAAATGTAAACAAAGAGCTTGTGCCTTAGCCACAGATTACACACAGATATGTCACGAGACGGAAGATTTTTTGTCTCTTTCTTAGAAAGCTGCTCTTTTTATACCCTCCACCACCACTGTGGTGAATGAGGGTATACTAAGTTTGTCATTCCGTGTGAAACTTTTTTATTATACATCTAAGACCCCATAAAGTATATATATTCTGGGTCCTTGAGTAATTCTAAGTCGATTTAGCCATGTCCGTCTGTCTGTCCGTCTGTCCGTCTGTTGAAAACACGCTCACTTTCGAAAAACGCAAAAGAAAAGAACAAACTTGGTCTCAAATTGCTTGTAGTTATCCTAAGCAGTTTGGGATTGAAATCCAGCAACATCGGTTTAGTAGGATCAGAACTATGAATCAAAATGTGGAACCACTACCCAAAAAAAATTGATAATTTTGATACAAAAACTAACATAAATGGTGGAATAATGCACGGAATGACATAAAATTTTGCACGAATTCGCTTTATACGACTGCAAATCATACTGTTAAATTTCGTGAAGATCGGTCCATAATTTACCATAGGCCCCATATAAACCCTTCTCGCGGAAAACAGTTTAGTACGCCTAAAACCGCAATAAATAACGCTAGCATACTTAAATTTGGTACGTCATAGTTTTATAATACGTCAAATCACACTGTAAAATTTTTTGAAGATCGGTCCATAATTTACACTAGGTCCCATATAAACCCTAAGTATATGTATAATGAGAGTTCTACGCCAAATTTACCCAAAAAGCCATTAAAATCACCCAAAAGCCATTAAAATTACCCAAAAGCCATTAAAAAGCCATTAAAATTACCCAAAAGCCATTAAAATTACCCAAAAGCCATTAAAATTATCCAAAAGCCATAAAAATGTCATAAAATTTTAAAAAAGGTAAAATTAGGGGGGAAATTCCTGAACACGTGTTAAAGTATGTCAAATGAACACGTGTTAAAAAAGGTCAAATTTTTTAAAAAAAAAAATGTTAAAGTATGTCAAATGAAGACGTGTTAAATTTTATAGGAAAGCAATGCACAAGTGGTGGGTGCATTGTTGAAGCCTTTCTTTTGTTGTGATCGATAGACAGACATAGAGATATGTAGATAGATACACAGACAGACCTTGAGGAAGAAATTGGAAAAATATTTTTGTGTGTGTTTTGTGGAAGACAGACATACTGTGTACTTGTCAATGCACTTGTTGAAGCCTTTCTTTTGTTGTGATCGATAGACGGACCTTGATTTTGAAAAAAAAATTTGTAGACAATTTTTTCAAAGCGCTGATATTAAAATTAATAATTTATGGGGTGTGAGATGATAAGGGTATTGTATTGTATTGAGGTGTGTCTTGAATATAGATAGATAGATAGATACACAGACAGACCTTGAGGAAGAAATTGGAAAAATATTTTTTTTTTTATTTTTGTGTGTGTTTTGTGGAAGACAGACATACTGTGTACTTGTCGATGCAATTGATTTTGAAAAAAAATTTTTGTGGACAATTTTTTCAAAGCGCTGATATTAAAATTAATAATTTATGGGGTGTGAGATGATAAGGGTATTGTATTAGAGTGTGTCTTGAATATAGATAGATAGATACACAGACAGACCTTGAGGAAGAAATTGGAAAAATATTTTTTTTATTTTTTGTGTGTGTTTTGTGGATTGTTGGGAGAAAACACATTTCTGATAAAAGTCCTTTTTTTGTTGTGTGTGTGTTTATGGGTAACCAGATGGAGGGTTGTTGTTATTTTGTTTGTTTGGGTGATCGACGAAAATATTATTGGATGGATAGACAGACATACAGACAGACTAGCTTCGTAACAGCAAATGGTTTTTCAATTTTATTTGGGGTTGAAGAATAAATTCAAAGTATCTATAAATTATGATTTTATTTAGTTATTAAAAAAAAAAAATTGTATAGATGCAATTGGTGTTTCTATTTTTTTATTTTGGAGTGGATAGGGAAATATGAAACCATTCTTGAAAATTTTTTTAAAAAATTTCAAAAACAAAGTGTTGGGTGCATTGTTGAAGCCTTTCTTTTGTTGTGATCGATAGACAGACAGCCAGACAGACATAGAGATATGTAGATAGATAGACATACAGACCTTGTAGAAGCAATTGAAAAATATTGTTGATAAGACTTCCTTTTTTTTTTATTTATATTTATTAAATAAAAAATAAATAAAAATCTAAAAAAGTTTTACGATATATTGTTAATATGTTTATTCTTAGTGATGGATAATAAGTACATAAGTTTACCCCCTAAACTATAAAAAGTTTTCCCCCCTGTAACCATCTCATTCTTGGTTAAGTATATAAATACTGTGAAATTTGGTTTTGCTATTATTCCACCTACACCCAATCGGTTACGGCTGGTACGTTCCCATTCACTAACCAACCGAACGTCTTTTCTCTTATCGACATTTTCCATGGTTAAAAAATATTGGTTGAAAAAAAATTATATGGAGCCTATTACAGATTTAATTTTGAAATGTAATTTTTAAATAAAATATAAGCAAAACTATAAAGATAACATGCTTTTATATATATTTTATATCAGTTTTGTTAGAGACAATGCCGCAGCAAGATAGTTTTATAATCGTTGATCTGCAAGGATTTTATATTGCAAATAAATTATATGCAAAAGAAGTCTGCATTTCAGTCTCTGATTTCGAAAGTCAAACTTTTCTCATTGAATCACCATTAAAATATTCAGAATTAACTAATAAGGATAGGATAACAAATAAATGGTTATATAATCACTTGCATGGATTATATTGGGATACTGGAGAGTCTACACTGAAAGAGTTAATAGAATACTTAATATCAGTTATGAAAAAAAGAAAAGAAGAAGAAGAATATCCTGTTGTATATGTTAAAGGAACTGAAAAAGTTAGATGGTTAAAAGAACTACTTAGAGGAGAAATAGAAATATATATATTTAATTTAGATTATTGGAATTGTCCGAATATAAAAACTTTATATAAAAATAATTCTAATATAAATAATTGTAAAAATCATAATAATATCAATCAAATATGTGCTGAAAAGAATGTAATTTTACTTAGAAATTTTCTAAATTTATATCTAAATAAAGAAAACCTTATTAATCAATAAAACATTTGAAGTTAATAATTTTATTTTTAGTTAATCCTTAGTCTTTATACAGAGTACATTACTTTTACTATTTTAAATATTTTTCTTCATACTTATCACATATTTTGCTACAGTTCTTTCGTGTAATTCGTATGATTTTGGTTTAGTTAGTGTGATTTGTTTTTGCTTTGTTGCTGTTTGATGTAAATTCCGTACTCTTTACACTTCATATTTGCTCGTTTATATCACACTAATAACAATTAATTTGCAATTGTGTGTTTTTATTTATTTTTGTTATATATGTTTTGCACAACATAGCATTTGATTCGTTAGCAAAGAGTGAGCAACAATCAGTATTTAAAAAAACAAAACGAATGTCTTGAAACGGCTTTTAAATGCATTTGTACAGAGGTTTAATACATACATATTATTATGAAAAATTTTTATTCACAATACTTTAACATTTCTCGATGTCAAACACTTTATGAACAACATTTGTTAGCATTTAAGTTTTTTAATCTTTATGAACGTATTTTTAATTTTAAATCTGAAAAAACTGAAAAAAAGAAATATCTAATTATATTTTCAAAAATAAAACACAATTTTTTTATTTTTTATTATTTTTTTATTTTTATAAGTTCTGTAAAAATCTGAAAAAAAGAAATTCCTAATAAAATTTTTTAAAAAATAAAACTCAATTTTTTTATTTTTTTATTATTTTTTATTTTTATAAGTTCTGTAAAAATCTGAAAAATAGAAATTCCTAATAATATTTTTTTTAAAAAAATAAAACACATTTTTTTTATTATTTTTATTTTTATATGTCCTCATCATCATCATCATCATCATCATCATCATCATCATCATCATCACTTCCCATTTCACTATTGGAAGTGAGATCGAATTGCATAGAACATAGTATATTAGGCGGGGGAACTTTATCTATTATATAACACTCCCCCACCTTTTTGATCATATGTGCACTAGTTATATTCTGTCGGCAGTGAGGACACGATATCCTTTTCCAACTTCTTGCACAACTAAGGCATAAATAGTGGGTACAGGCAAGGAATATTAGCTCCTTTCCATTCAAATGGTGTAAACAAATATCACATTTGAACCGTCTTTTGTATAGAACTTCTAACGGAGAATCGGGAGTTCGATGACTCTTCTCCTGCCTTTTTACAAACTGCAGCATTTTTCTTTCTAACTTCTCCTTCTTTTGCTGCAGTTTTTTCACCTTCGCATCTATAATCTTCTGCTTTTCAGTATAACGGACCCATTTTCCGTATATCCTATCAACATCGTTGAAACGTTCCGTAAACATAGCCGAAAACCTTCCCTCTATTATTGTAGGTGGCGCTGGTGTGATTGTAGGTGGCGCTGGTGTTGTTGATGATGCTGGTAAAGGAAGGTGTTGGGATAGTGATGGTGGTGGTGGTGGTGGTGTTGGTGATGATAATAGTTGTTGTCCATTAACTGGAAACAACTGTGTTTCCTCATCATCATCAATTATGAACATGGTAACGTTTTGGTTCGACATTTTTTTTTTGTTTTGTTTTGGTGATTTAAGAATTTGTAATCAACAAATATTTATTCTAACTACTCTATTTATATTAAAAAAAAAAAATCTTTTTTTTTCATTACCTAATTCAAAACAAAAAAAGAAAGGTTTTCAACAATATTTTCCAATAGCTTCTATAAGATCTATATGTCTATCTATCTATCTCTATATCTGTCTCTCTTTTCTACCCACAACAAATATTTTTGTATGGAAATCAACTCATATTCCTCGGCTGTACCCCATTATTTATGTCTTGGTTGTGTAAGAGGGTGGAAAAATGCTTATTGAGATAAAAAACTAATTGTAGTGAGTTTGTCAAAACACATCACAACTACATAAAAAATAATGTGTAGAGTGTCTATTATAACACAACTATCCAACAATAACAATACTAAGAACAATATAAAATTCATAATTTAATTTTTCTGCAACATGGAACAGCTTGACACCTCTTTAAGTGTGACCACACATAAGACAATGTTTTATGTGTACAAGCAAAAGGCATTGCACTTGAAAATATGTCAACGCAAGCGATTTGACTAAAAAATATTAGATTCGAAATATTATGAGGAATAATATTCCAAAACATAATGTGTAAATGCAAGCAGACAGAAAATAAGCCAATGCACTTGAAATAAAGTAATAAGCAATATAGAAAATAGTTTAAAATAAGAAATTGAATGAAAATTGTATTGTCTTGGTTGTGTAAGAGGGTGGAAAAATGCTTATTGAGATAAAAAAAACTAATTGTAGTGAGTTTGTCAAAACACATCACAACTACATAAAAAATAATGTGTAGAGTGTCTATTATAACACAACTATCCAACAATAACAATACTAAGAACAATATAAAATTCATAATTTAATTTTTCTGCAACATGGAACAGCTTGACACCTCTTTAAGTGTGACCACACATAAGACAATGTTTTATGTGTACAAGCAAAAGGCATTGCACTTGAAAATATGTCAACGCAAGCGATTTGACTAAAAAATATTAGATTCGAAATATTATGAGGAATAATATTCCAAAACATAATGTGTAAATGCAAGCAGACAGAAAATAAGCCAATGCACTTGAAATAAAGTAATAAGCAATATAGAAAATAGTTTAAAATAAGAAATTGAATGAAAATTGTGTTAAAACACTGACCAATTAAAATCTAGTGTTTTGACTCAATAAACCTCATCGTAATACTAAAGTAAGATCACTACAAAAACGAGATTGTAAATAGTGTATAATTTATGATAAACCTTTCTTTTGGTTTTGAATTAGGTGATGAAAAATTATTGTATGGATAGATATATAGACAGGCATAAGTACAGACTGTTTTAGAGCAATTGGTGTTTTACATGTATTTGTTTATGATTAAGAATTCATATCAGAGCTATAATTATAATTATAATCTTATTCCATCACCAACTTTAGATCTTCGAATATCTCGTTGTATACTTTTAACGAAACAGATTCCTTAAATAGCTAAACAGCTTTTTAAAACAGCTTTTAAAAACAGCTAAACAGCTTTTAAAAACAGCTAAACAGCTTTTTAAAACAGCTAAACAGCTTTTAAAAACAGCTAAACAGCTTTTTAAAACAGCTAAACAGCTTTTAAAAACAGCTAAACAGCTTTTTAAAACAGCTAAACAGCTTTTTAAAACAGCTAAACAGCTTTTTAAAACAGCTAAACAGCTAATTAAAACAATTTCTCCCACATTAGCGCAAAACTCCCATTACCCCATATACAAATACATTTAATTGTGATCACTTGTGTTTACAATTTATATTTAATAAATATGGTTTGAAATAAAAATAACATTTTAACTTTTGATTTCCTTCATAATTTTTTCTATTTTACATTTTTTTTCTTATTATCTAAATTTACAATTTATCTTATCATTTTAAAAACATAAAATTAATTAAAAATCTATATTTACGTTGAGAAGATTGTCATTATCCTCTTCCATAAGTTCAGGATAGTTATTTATTCTAAAATGGCCCCATGCATATGTATCAACACCATTATCTCTAATAAATCTCTTATCATCTGAATAGCTTAAAGTTAACTTATTTATATGTTGAGTATATATTTGATGAGCCTTAGATCTAAATATATACATTGAATCATAATATAATTTCTTTTCTAATAGACATTTTCTAAAGTCCCGTTTACGTCTGTTCTCCCATTCGCACACTATTTTAATGTCCTTTCTCTTGTCAACATTTTCCATAGTCTTTCCATAGACAGCATTATTTAAAAGTTTAAAAAAATTTTGTTCAAAAGAGTTTTTAGCTTAAGTCCGATGATGATTATTCAAATCAATATATATCTTTAGCCAATCTGATTGATTAAATTCAAGAACTCTATGAATTTTTTTTTAGAATTAATCCATGTTGAATACATTGCTGCAATGTACGGTAGTCTATTACATAGTTAGTTTTATTATTTAAATCTGCTATTAGTTTTGTCTGTTTCATTATTTCATTTTTTTTTTTTTGTTTTTCCACACAAAATGGTAAATCATTATGAAAGTCATGTAACGCGGATGGATATTCCAAATCTACTTCTAGTATATAACCTAATGGAGAATCGTCTTTTATATTAGTGACATCAAAATTATCAATATTTTCCATCCATTTAAAATTTTTATAGGGAAGATATTGTGACATTGCATAGCCGTATAAATTATTAACATCTAAATACATTAGATAATGTTGATTCCTTGTTAGAGTTATAATCATTTATATATTTATTGTTAGCAATAGAATGTCGTTTACTGCATTGTACAATACCTACCCTTAAGGTTTTCTTTATTTAGATATAAATTTAGAAAATTTCTAAGTAAAATTACATTCTTTTCAGCACATATTTGATTGATATTATTATTATGATTTTTTACAAATATTTATATTAGAATTATTTTTATATAAAGTTTTTATATTCGGACAATTCCAATAATCTAAATTAATTATGCATATATTACTTGAAATTATTAATTTAGCCTTTTCGGTAAAAACAGTTGATTATACAAGATTCTCATCATTTTTATTACGTATTAGAATCAATTCATGTTTTGCATTCAATAATATTATTGTTATAGTCTTCAGCGAATCCCAACAACAATTTAAGTGGTACATAAAAATTAAAATAGCCACTTACGAGATCAATATCATTAATTTTATTCCGTCGAGCATTTTACATTCCATTTCTATCTATCTATTGGTTATAATAAAACCAATTTTTTAATAGTACTTGATGTTCCTAAAAGTCTCGTTTGATCAATTTCAACACCATTTACTTCGTAACGGATTTCATCAAATGTATGTGCTGCAGAAGATACTAATTTTGTATTGCTATCATCTTTATCCTTCTACATATATAAAACTTTTCCGACGGTAAATCATACAAGTCTGGATTTTGTATTGTAATACGAATTTTATCGTTATTATTGTAAGATTGTAAATGTGGGGTATACGTATGGTAGGCCTTTTAATTTTATTTGCATCGGACAAAGGTTTATCCAGAACATCTATTATTGAACTCATGGTTTCTTCAATTTTAAATTTAATGATTTTAGAAATTATTTATTTGATTGCGTTAAGTTGATATTTTTTTTTTTTTTAATGAATTCTATGAATTTAATTTATTTTTCAATATTTTGTTAGCAGAAGAAGAAGAAGAAGAACGTAAAACTTCAATATTTTGTTAGCAGAAGAAGAAGAAGAACGTAAAACTTTGTTTTTAGGTTATATAATTCTTGTAAATAGTCATAATTTTATTGGTTTTTAATGAATTCTATGAATTTAATTTTTTTTTTTTCAATATTTTGTTAGCAGGAGAAGAAGAAGAAGAACGTAAAACTTTGTTTTTAGATATATTATTCTTGTAAATTGGCAAATAAATGAGATTCTCATTTATTTGACTGGCAAATAAATGAGATTCCTCGGAATCTCATTTATTTGCCAATTTACAAGAATAATATATCTAAAAAACAAAGTTTTACGTTCTTCTTCTTCTTCTCCTGCTAACAAAATATTGAAAAAAAAAAAATTAAATTCATAGAATTCATTAAAAACCAATAAAATTATGACTATTTACAAGAATTATATAACCTAAAAACAAAGTTTTACGTTCTTCTTCTTCTTCTGCTAACAAAATATTGAAGTTTTACGTTCTTCTTCTTCTTCTTCTGCTAACAAAATATTGAAAAATAAATTAAATTCATAGAATTCATTAAAAAAAAAAAAAATATCAACTTAACGCAATCAAATAAAGAATTTCTAAAATCATTAAATTTAAAATTGAAGAAACCATGAGTTCAATAATAGATGTTCTGGATAAACCTTTGTCCGATGCAAATAAAATTAAAAGGCCTACCATACGTATACCCCACATTTACAATCTTACAATAATAACGATAAAATTCGTATTACAATACAAAATCCAGACTTGTATGATTTACCGTCGGAAAAGTTTTATATATGTAGAAGGATAAAGATGATAGCAATACAAAATTAGTATCTTCTGCAGCACATACATTTGATGAAATCCGTTACGAAGTAAATGGTGTTGAAATTGATCAAACGAGACTTTTAGGAACATCAAGTACTATTAAAAAATTGGTTTTATTATAACCAATAGATAGATAGAAATGGAATGTAAAATGCTCGACGGAATAAAATTAATGATATTGATCTCGTAAGTGGCTATTTTAATTTTTATGTACCACTTAAATTGTTGTTGGGATTCGCTGAAGACTATAACAATAATATTATTGAATGCAAAACATGAATTGATTCTAATACGTAATAAAAATGATGAGAATCTTGTATAATCAACTGTTTTTACCGAAAAGGCTAAATTAATAATTTCAAGTAATATATGCATAATTAATTTAGATTATTGGAATTGTCCGAATATAAAAACTTTATATAAAAATAATTCTAATATAAATATTTGTAAAAAATCATAATAATAATATCAATCAAATATGTGCTGAAAAGAATGTAATTTTACTTAGAAATTTTCTAAATTTATATCTAAATAAAGAAAACCTTAAGGGTAGGTATTGTACAATGCAGTAAACGACATTCTATTGCTAACAATAAATATATAAATGATTATAACTCTAACAAGGAATCAACATTATCTAATGTATTTAGATGTTAATAATTTATACGGCTATGCAATGTCACAATATCTTCCCTATAAAAATTTTAAATGGATGGAAAATATTGATAATTTTGATGTCACTAATATAAAAGACGATTCTCCATTAGGTTATATACTAGAAGTAGATTTGGAATATCCATCCGCGTTACATGACTTTCATAATGATTTACCATTTTGTGTGGAAAAACAAAAAAAAAAAAAATGAAATAATGAAACAGACAAAACTAATAGCAGATTTAAATAATAAAACTAACTATGTAATAGACTACCGTACATTGCAGCAATGTATTCAACATGGATTAATTCTAAAAAAAAATTCATAGAGTTCTTGAATTTAATCAATCAGATTGGCTAAAGATATATATTGATTTGAATAATCATCATCGGACTTAAGCTAAAAACTCTTTTGAACAAAATTTTTTTAAACTTTTAAATAATGCTGTCTATGGAAAGACTATGGAAAATGTTGACAAGAGAAAGGACATTAAAATAGTGTGCGAATGGGAGAACAGACGTAAACGGGACTTTAGAAAATGTCTATTAGAAAAGAAATTATATTATGATTCAATGTATATATTTAGATCTAAGGCTCATCAAATATATACTCAACATATAAATAAGTTAACTTTAAGCTATTCAGATGATAAGAGATTTATTAGAGATAATGGTGTTGATACATATGCATGGGGCCATTTTAGAATAAATAACTATCCTGAACTTATGGAAGAGGATAATGACAATCTTCTCAACGTAAATATAGATTTTTAATTAATTTTATGTTTTTAAAATGATAAGATAAATTGTAAATTTAGATAATAAGAAAAAAAATGTAAAATAGAAAAAATTATGAAGGAAATCAAAAGTTAAAATGTTATTTTTATTTCAAACCATATTTATTAAATATAAATTGTAAACACAAGTGATCACAATTAAATGTATTTGTATATGGGGTAATGGGAGTTTTGCGCTAATGTGGGAGAAATTGTTTTAATTAGCTGTTTAGCTGTTTTAAAAAGCTGTTTAGCTGTTTTAAAAAGCTGTTTAGCTGTTTTAAAAAGCTGTTTAGCTGTTTTTAAAAGCTGTTTAGCTGTTTTAAAAAGCTGTTTAGCTGTTTTTAAAAGCTGTTTAGCTGTTTTAAAAAGCTGTTTAGCTGTTTTTAAAAGCTGTTTAGCTGTTTTTAAAAGCTGTTTTAAAAAGCTGTTTAGCTATTTAAGGAATCTGTTTCGTTAAAAGTATACAACGAGATATTCGAAGATCTAAAGTTGGTGATGGAATAAGATTATAATTATAATTATAGCTCTGATATGAATTCTTAATCATAAACAAATACATGTAAAACACCAATTGCTCTAAAACAGTCTGTACTTATGCCTGTCTATATATCTATCCATACAATAATTTTTCATCACCTAATTCAAAACCAAAAGAAAGGTTTATCATAAATTATACACTATTTACAATCTCGTTTTTGTAGTGATCTTACTTTAGTATTACGATGAGGTTTATTGAGTCAAAACACTAGATTTTAATTGGTCAGTGTTTTAACACAATTTTCATTCAATTTCTTATTTTAAACTATTTTCTATATTGCTTATTACTTTATTTCAAGTGCATTGGCTTATTTTCTGTCTGCTTGCATTTACACATTATGTTTTGGAATATTATTCCTCATAATATTTCGAATCTAATATTTTTTAGTCAAATCGCTTGCGTTGACATATTTTCAAGTGCAATGCCTTTTGCTTGTACACATAAAACATTGTCTTATGTGTGGTCACACTTAAAGAGGTGTCAAGCTGTTCCATGTTGCAGAAAAATTAAATTATGAATTTTATATTGTTCTTAGTATTGTTATTGTTGGATAGTTGTGTTATAATATACACTCTACACATTATTTTTTATGTAGTTGTGATGTGTTTTGACAAACTCACTACAATTAGTTTTTTTTATCTCAATAAGCATTTTTCCACCCTCTTACACAACCAAGACAATACAATTTTCATTCAATTTCTTATTTTAAACTATTTTCTATATTGCTTATTACTTTATTTCAAGTGCATTGGCTTATTTTCTGTCTGCTTGCATTTACACATTATGTTTTGGAATATTATTCCTCATAATATTTCGAATCTAATATTTTTTAGTCAAATCGCTTGCGTTGACATATTTTCAAGTGCAATGCCTTTTGCTTGTACACATAAAACATTGTCTTATGTGTGGTCACACTTAAAGAGGTGTCAAGCTGTTCCATGTTGCAGAAAAATTAAATTATGAATTTTATATTGTTCTTAGTATTGTTATTGTTGGATAGTTGTGTTATAATAGACACTCTACACATTATTTTTTATGTAGTTGTGATGTGTTTTGACAAACTCACTACAATTAGTTTTTTATCTCAATAAGCATTTTTCCACCCTCTTACACAACCAAGACATAAATAATGGGGTACAGCCGAGGAATATGAGTTGATTTCCATACAAAAATATTTGTTGTGGGTAGAAAAGAGAGACAGATATAGAGATAGATAGATAGACATATAGATCTTATAGAAGCTATTGGAAAATATTGTTGAAAACCTTTCTTTTTTTGTTTTGAATTAGGTAATGAAAAAAAAAGATTTTTTTTTTTTAATATAAATAGAGTAGTTAGAATAAATATTTGTTGATTACAAATTCTTAAATCACCAAAACAAAACAAAAAAAAAATGTCGAACCAAAACGTTACCATGTTCATAATTGATGATGATGAGGAAACACAGTTGTTTCCAGTTAATGGACAACAACTATTATCATCACCAACACCACCACCACCACCACCATCACTATCCCAACACCTTCCTTTACCAGCATCATCAACAACACCAGCGCCACCTACAATCACACCAGCGCCACCTACAATAATAGAGGGAAGGTTTTCGGCTATGTTTACGGAACGTTTGAACGATGTTGATAGGATATACGGAAAATGGGTCCGTTATACTGAAAAGCAGAAGATTATAGATGCGAAGGTGAAAAAACTGCAGCAAAAGAAGGAGAAGTTAGAAAGAAAAATGCTGCAGTTTGTAAAAAGGCAGGAGAAGAGTCATCGAACTCCCGATTCTCCGTTAGAAGTTCTATACAAAAGACGGTTCAAATGTGATATTTGTTTACACCATTTGAATGGAAAGGAGCTAATATTCCTTGCCTGTACCCACTATTTATGCCTTAGTTGTGCAAGAAGTTGGAAAAGGATATCGTGTCCTCACTGCCGACAGAATATAACTAGTGCACATATGATCAAAAAGGTGGGGGAGTGTTATATAATAGATAAAGTTCCCCCGCCTAATATACTATGTTCTATGCAATTCGATCTCACTTCCAATAGTGAAATGGGAAGTGATGATGATGATGATGATGATGATGATGATGATGATGATGATGAGGACATATAAAAATAAAAATAATAAAAAAAATGTGTTTTATTTTTTTAAAAAAAATATTATTAGGAATTTCTATTTTTCAGATTTTTACAGAACTTATAAAAATAAAAAATAATAAAAAAATTGAGTTTTATTTTTTAAAAAATTTTATTAGGAATTTCTTTTTTTCAGATTTTTACAGAACTTATAAAAATAAAAAAATAATAAAAAATAAAAAAATTGTGTTTTATTTTTGAAAATATAATTAGATATTTCATTTTTTCAGTTTTTTCAGATTTAAAATTAAAAATACGTTCATAAAGATTAAAAAACTTAAATGCTAACAAATGTTGTTCATAAAGTGTTTGACATCGAGAAATGTTAAAGTATTGTGAATAAAAATTTTTCATAATAATATGTATGTATTAAACCTCTGTACAAATGCATTTAAAAGCCGTTTCAAGACATTCGTTTTGTTTTTTTAAATACTGATTGTTGCTCACTCTTTGCTAACGAATCAAATGCTATGTTGTGCAAAACATATATAACAAAAATAAATAAAAACACACAATTGCAAATTAATTGTTATTAGTGTGATATAAACGAGCAAATATGAAGTGTAAAGAGTACGGAATTTACATCAAACAGCAACAAAGCAAAAACAAATCACACTAACTAAACCAAAATCATACGAATTACACGAAAGAACTGTAGCAAAATATGTGATAAGTATGAAGAAAAATATTTAAAATAGTAAAAGTAATGTACTCTGTATAAAGACTAAGGATTAACTAAAAATAAAATTATTAACTTCAAATGTTTTATTGATTAATAAGGTTTTCTTTATTTAGATATAAATTTAGAAAATTTCTAAGTAAAATTACATTCTTTTCAGCACATATTTGATTGATATTATTATGATTTTTACAATTATTTATATTAGAATTATTTTTATATAAAGTTTTTATATTCGGACAATTCCAATAATCTAAATTAAATATATATATTTCTATTTCTCCTCTAAGTAGTTCTTTTAACCATCTAACTTTTTCAGTTCCTTTAACATATACAACAGGATATTCTTCTTCTTCTTTTCTTTTTTTCATAACTGATATTAAGTATTCTATTAACTCTTTCAGTGTAGACTCTCCAGTATCCCAATATAATCCATGCAAGTGATTATATAACCATTTATTTGTTATCCTATCCTTATTAGTTAATTCTGAATATTTTAATGGTGATTCAATGAGAAAAGTTTGACTTTCGAAATCAGAGACTGAAATGCAGACTTCTTTTGCATATAATTTATTTGCAATATAAAATCCTTGCAGATCAACGATTATAAAACTATCTTGCTGCGGCATTGTCTCTAACAAAACTGATATAAAATATATATAAAAGCATGTTATCTTTATAGTTTTGCTTATATTTTATTTAAAAATTACATTTCAAAATTAAATCTGTAATAGGCTCCATATAATTTTTTTTCAACCAATATTTTTTAACCATGGAAAATGTCGATAAGAGAAAAGACGTTCGGTTGGTTAGTGAATGGGAACGTACCAGCCGTAACCGATTGGGTGTAGGTGGAATAATAGCAAAACCAAATTTCACAGTATTTATATACTTAACCAAGAATGAGATGGTTACAGGGGGGAAAACTTTTTATAGTTTAGGGGGTAAACTTATGTACTTATTATCCATCACTAAGAATAAACATATTAACAATATATCGTAAAACTTTTTTAGATTTTTATTTATTTTTTATTTAATAAATATAAATAAAAAAAAAAGGAAGTCTTATCAACAATATTTTTCAATTGCTTCTACAAGGTCTGTATGTCTATCTATCTACATATCTCTATGTCTGTCTGGCTGTCTGTCTATCGATCACAACAAAAGAAAGGCTTCAACAATGCACCCAACACTTTGTTTTTGAAATTTTTTAAAAAAATTTTCAAGAATGGTTTCATATTTCCCTATCCACTCCAAAATAAAAAAATAGAAACACCAATTGCATCTATACAATTTTTTTTTTTAATAACTAAATAAAATCATAATTTATAGATACTTTGAATTTATTCTTCAACCCCAAATAAAATTGAAAAACCATTTGCTGTTACGAAGCTAGTCTGTCTGTATGTCTGTCTATCCATCCAATAATATTTTCGTCGATCACCCAAACAAACAAAATAACAACAACCCTCCATCTGGTTACCCATAAACACACACACAACAAAAAAAGGACTTTTATCAGAAATGTGTTTTCTCCCAACAATCCACAAAACACACACAAAAAATAAAAAAAATATTTTTCCAATTTCTTCCTCAAGGTCTGTCTGTGTATCTATCTATCTATATTCAAGACACACTCTAATACAATACCCTTATCATCTCACACCCCATAAATTATTAATTTTAATATCAGCGCTTTGAAAAAATTGTCCACAAAAATTTTTTTTCAAAATCAATTGCATCGACAAGTACACAGTATGTCTGTCTTCCACAAAACACACACAAAAATAAAAAAAAAAATATTTTTCCAATTTCTTCCTCAAGGTCTGTCTGTGTATCTATCTATCTATCTATATTCAAGACACACCTCAATACAATACAATACCCTTATCATCTCACACCCCATAAATTATTAATTTTAATATCAGCGCTTTGAAAAAATTGTCTACAAATTTTTTTTTCAAAATCAAGGTCCGTCTATCGATCACAACAAAAGAAAGGCTTCAACAAGTGCATTGACAAGTACACAGTATGTCTGTCTTCCACAAAACACACACAAAAATATTTTTCCAATTTCTTCCTCAAGGTCTGTCTGTGTATCTATCTACATATCTCTATGTCTGTCTATCGATCACAACAAAAGAAAGGCTTCAACAATGCACCCACCACTTGTGCATTGCTTTCCTATAAAATTTAACACGTGTTCATTTGACATACTTTAACATTTTTTTTTTTAAAAAATTTGACCTTTTTTAACACGTGTTCATTTGACATACTTTAACACGTGTTCAGGAATTTCCCCCCTAATTTTACCTTTTTTAAAATTTTATGACATTTTTATGGCTTTTGGATAATTTTAATGGCTTTTGGGTAATTTTAATGGCTTTTGGGTAATTTTAATGGCTTTTTAATGGCTTTTGGGTAATTTTAATGGCTTTTGGGTGATTTTAATGGCTTTTTGGGTAAATTTGGCGTAGAACTCTCATTATACATATACTACCCTACTCCCAGAAAACAGTTTAGTACGCCTTAAACCGCAATAAATAATGCTACCATACTAAAATTTGGTACGTCACAGTTTTATACGACCAGAAATCACGCTGTAAAATTTTTTGAAGATCGGTCCATAATTTACACTAGGCCCCATATAAACCCTACCCCCGAAACAGTTTATTGCGCCTAAAACCGTAATAAATAACGCTATCATACTAAAATTTGGTACGTCATAGTTTTATAGAACCAGAAATCACACTGTAGAATTTTTTAAAGATCGGTCCATAATTTACAATAGGCCCCATATAAACCCTTCTCGCGGAAAACAGTTTAGACGCCTAAAACCGCAATAAATAACGCTAGCATACTTAAATTTGGTACGTCACAGTTTCATAGGACCACAAATCACACTGTAAAATTTTTTGGAGATTGGTCCATAATTTACACTAGGCCCCATATAAACCCTATTCCCGGAAAACCGTTTAGTACGCCTAAAACCGTAATAAATAATGCTATCAAATTAAAGTTTGGTGCGTCACAGTTTTATAGGACGAGAAATCACACTGCCAAATTTCGTGAAGATTTGTCCATAATTTACCATAGGCCCCATATAAACCCTACTCTCGGAAAATAGTTTATTGCGCCTAAAACCAAATAAAGCCCACCTTGGGATTTATAGATATTGCGGTGAAATTTTTTACTTAAATTCATATGGCAAGAAAAACTATCATGCAAGTTTGTGAAATTTACTGTTAACGCTAAAACTAATTACACTGCTGTATTGAAATTTATTCTAATTTATTTTTTGTAATACCAGAAATCAGTCTTCAGAATTTTGGGATGATTTGTCCATAATTTACCATAGGTCCAATACAAATAACGCTCCTAAAAATCATTTTAGTCCGGCTAAAACTGTTACGAATAATGATATTTTACTCAAGCCAGTTCAAAGTTCTTACAAGAAACGAATAACATTTTCTTATTGTCGGTCAATAATTTAATTCAGGTCTAAACCGCAACCAATTTTTATGCTGACGTTCGTTTTTGTGAAGCTTAATTAATAATATATATGTATTTATCATATAGAGCCCACTCCTGTCGGTGGAGGGTATCAAAGATTCGGCACAGCCGAATATAGCACTCTAACTTGTTTCATTTCTCTTTGAACCATCTTTTATGCCGCAATACAATGAACACAAATTTATTTGGTGGGGTGCTTTAAAACCATGGGAGATAAGGCCATGATGACTTTATCTCTCATTCAAAAGGGAGATAAAGTCTTTTATTTGTTTTGTTCATTTGAATGGGAGATAAAGCCATCATGGCCTTATCTCACATTAGCGATATTAGAAAATGGCTTTATCTCTCATTTCAGTTTTGAAGAACTTTTGCATTTTACATTGATTAATAGTTTTCACTTCCGGAAACACTAAAGTCAAGTATTGAAATCTGGCTTCGCATACTAAAGTTTTTCTGCGTGGCGGTCTGCGGCCGCGCTTAGGGGGTTTTTCCTCCAGTAGGACACGGCAGGTGGCTTCGCTAAATAAAGTTTTCCTGCGTGCGTCACAAGAATAAAAAAATGTCTTTTCTCGGAAACACTAAAGTAAAGTATTGCTGTTGGGTTTTTTTGTTTTTTTTTTTTTTGTATAAATTTTTGTTAAAAAATACACTCAATTTACATGATGAATTTTATGACGTCCAATTTTGGACGTCATTTTTTGTTTGGTAGCAAGCGGTGTAGAGAAGAAAGAAGGGTAGAAAAATAGACTTGATTTCTGTTTTCATGGTTTTTTTTTGACACTTCGCTTTACACTTTTTTCTGTTCTTTCTGTTACGTTTTATTTTTATATTGTCATCAACTGGATTGAATGAAAATGAAAAAAAATTAGACGTCCAAAAAAAACCATCGTATGAATTTGAGTAGTTTTTGGTAGCAACTTCAAAAGGGAATTAAGAAAATTGGACGTCATAAAATTCATCATGTAAATTGGGTGATAAATGAATTTAAAATATTAATTCTTAGTTGTTATTTTTTCAATGATAACTAAGGATTTTCCCTTTTACAGAATGTTTACACCATGCATAACAATATTCTGAGAAAATATGGTTTTATCTCTCATTAGCGAAAAAAAAATATGGCTACATCTCTCATTTCGCAAAATTTTAAATATGACATTATCTCTCAATGATTGGGCAATAAGGCCATTATGGCTTTATCTCCCATTCAATTGAGCAATAAAGCCTTATCTCCCATGGTTTTAAAGCACCCCACCATTTATTTAGTTGAGATTTATTTGCAAAACTGTTGTAAAAATTAACTTTTAAGTGTATCGCAACACTAGTAAATAATTTTAAATCAAAACAATATAACTTTATACATTTGTTTGCACAAAGTAAAACGTTTGTTGAACAATGCTTTTGCTAAACGTGGTTTGTGTTTTGTTATTTTTGTTTTCATGACGCAATTTGTGTTGATTGTAGCGGCCTGTTTTTACACATTGCCACTTCACTACCAAAAAACGCTTTTTGTCTCTTTCTTCGAAAGCTTTTTACATATCTGTGTGTAATCTGTGCCTTAGCTGTTTAACAATTTTTTTATTTTGTATATTTTTTAATCAGGCAAAATAAAGTTTATTAAATTTAAATTACTACAAAGTTTACACAGAGTACTAGAATCGAAATTGTTTACTTTCAGTCCAATTCAACGCAAATTTATGGACACAGTGCCAGCAATATTAAACAATATTTAAACTAATATTTTGTATACCATTTCCTTATTGGTATACAAAATATAGGTCGAAATACAAATTAGTTCGAACTGTTCAAGTCGCTCTTGTTTCGCTGCCATCCGATATAAATTCGGCTTGGTCCAATTAAAAAAAGAGAGATAACATGTTTGCCACTAATTTCCACAAAGATCTGTGTATTTCTGCAGCAATTGGGATCAAAATGTTTTACTTTCAAATAAAAAAACTATAGCGGATGTCAGTCACCCTTTGTATATAGTGTACAACTCTGTTTTATATATGTAATACGATTTTATACTACAAAGTGTGAATGTCTTTTTCGTATGTGTGGAAAATAATGAATCTGGGGGCTATACTCTATTGCGAAGTAAATACAATTTCGATGCGAAAGTTAAGTGCCAACTTAGTACTCTCTATCACTTTCGCAAAATTGTTTAAAAATTGCAATACTGGCAATAAAAATCAAAGACGGCGCAGATTTCCAGTAATAAAATGTCAAAATATGTAATAAAATTTGAAATTGGAAAGTTGAAATAAAATAAATAGTGAGAATTTGCGCAAACGCATTAAACTACTAGATTCGCTACAATTATCTTTCGCATCGCAGTAGAGAGTAGCCCCCCTGCTGAATGAGAGAAAGAGAAAGATAAAGTTATTAATTTAATTAATGTACTAACATTTACAACACTGCAACAACAAAATATATTAGACTAAAATTTAATACGCTGTGGTTGAAAAATCCAACAAATAGCTGTAGTAACCACTGTGTTAATTTACCAGAATCAATGCGAATTCAACTACAGATGGTGTCGAAACGCCATCTGATTTTGTCAGTTCGAGCCAATTTGTTTTGATTTGTTAGTATTTTGTTAGGAATGGTTGACATTTTGGACCGTAAACACTAACAATGCATGGCAAAAAACCCTATGTTGTTTCTGTTGTTTTTGGATTGTTGTAGTTCCGACCCCACCTGTAGTTGAATTCGCCTTGACCAGATTAAAACAGTTGACGAAACTTTATCTGCCTCTTTCTCTCACTCAGCAAATTTGTTAATTTACAATAAATACGAAAAAGAGACTCACGCTTTGTAGTATGAAATCGTATTAAATTAAGCAAAGTTGTACACTTAATACACAGGGTGAAAACAGCTATTGTTGTCAGATGTCAAAAATCTCCGATGAAAGGTAAATGATCTATTTTTAAAAGGCAAGAACTTATTTTTAATACCAGTATAAAACATGCTAAAATTTAGGTATAACTAATAAAGCTGTGCATTTGTAATAAGAATCTATTAAGCTTAAAAACAATATTAACATCGAACCTTTAATCCTTGCATTTGTGTCGTGTGTGTTGAGTTTACACTATGTTTTGTTAAATTAAAACAAAATTTTAAAGCAAAACAATTAAAAAAAAAATAAGTAAAAAACCAAAAACATTTGAATTTGTGTCGTTGTTGTTGTTAAGAAACCCAAATTAAAAATCATTTAAAAAAAAACAAACATCAATACAGGTGTAGAGAGCAAGTGTTAGAAGGAAAACATTAAACAATTAAACAACATTCATCAGTTTAATAAAACATTTAAAACTAGTTGCAGAACAAATTTTTTGATTTATACCTGTAAAGAACGAATAGTGTCGAGTAAAGCTTTTTTCTCCTCCAAAAGTATGGTAATATCATCTTGAGCAGCTTTCAAATAGGAACGTAAAACATCAGTTTCTTGTTTGGATTTTTGTCTAATGAAATAGTTTTGTTTTAATTTAATAAAATTTTCAAAATTTTACTTTGTTCAAATACATTTACCTAAAACTTTCAGAATTTTCCTTGGCATTTTGTAATTGTTTACGCAGATTATCATTGTCCAGTTTTATTTGTTGCATTATCAGTTGCAATGATAGTAATTCCCGATCACGTTCCTTTTCACGTTGACTCGAGACAGGAGTTTTTAACATGGCCGCTGTTAAAGGATAATTGGCCATACCAGCACCGTTTAGATTTGTTTCTGGAAACGTTTTTTATGTTGAATAATAATGAAATATTAAATTTAAAATAAATTTATAAATGAAATCGTGAAATCGTTCAATTCAATTTTAATCTACTAAAATGTTCGCCTAACAAATCAAAAAATTTCGGTATCATATCCAGGGGGCTAATTCTGGCTGTAGTGATCGAATACTTTTTACATCATCTTATTTCTTATTGTTTAAATCTTTAACATAATTTCGTTTCGTTCAGTCAAAGATTGCTATCGAATCGAAAAACTAGCCTCCAGATTTCATTTAAGATTTCGAATTTAAAATTGGTATATATTTAGAATTGGTATATATGTACATATTTTTAATTTTTTTTTTTTTGTATACTTACCTATTGGCTGTATGTGTAAAAGTCCAGATTTATCACGTTTCATGTGCATGCGGCCGATGGCCAAATTAATAGGCACTGGTCCCGGTGAGGTTATATTAACAGGTGGTCGATCTTCTATTAAATTTATGCGCACGTTTTCCACAGTTACCTAAAATAAAGTAAAAAGTTTTATAGTAAAAAATTGGGGAAAAAACTTTATTTTGCTCCAACCCAATATTGTAACTGACTAGGGATGGGCAATTAATATCGATATATCAAAATATCGATATATTAAAAAATTATAATAGATATATATCGCCGATATTAAAAATACCCATATATCGATACATCGATATTTATCTACGACTATCGAATTCGATATTTTTAAGATCTCTTTGTAATAAAATTAAAAATTTTAACCGTTGCTCAACTGCTTAAAATACTGTTGTTTTTAAGAATTGCATGATATATTTTATAAGTAATATTAAGAAAATAACAGTCCTTTTCCATTTTACATTTTCATAGATTACACAGTTCAGTTTTGTCTCGGTGTTTTAAGAGATGGCAACAAAAAATAAGAGCGGAAAAAATATTCTGGAAAGGGATTCTAGAATTATGCAAAGAATCGCCCTAATTATGGCGTATTAGCAGCAATCGACTCATGAAAGTTGGAATGTTAATAATAAAAAAAATAGTATTTTTTTTATTTGAACATGTTCTTATATATTAAAAATAAAATATTGCACAGTTTATTTGCATAGTATGTGTCACAAGTTTTGTTTACTGGCAGTATATAATCCGGCATTATATAATCCCAATTACTTTTTTTTTATTAAAATTTCATATGGCGAATAAATAAATTTTTTTTGTATTCTTTACTTTTTTTAAAATTTTTTTAATTGTAGAATTAACTACCGGTCCGTCGATTTCAAACGAAAACTTCGTTCGCATAACTTACCATAAAAACTAAATTTTAAAATTGGTTTTTGTTTTAAATAAAACTTAAGCGAATGAAAAAAATATGCCCAAAAACCTCTTTTAACTAAATTATGTAAAAAATGTTGTAAAGGGTAAAATATGCAAAAATATGCACTATCAAATCGATGCCAAAATTCATAAAAACCTCTAAAACGGATAAATTTATTGTTTTTGCCTTCACTAGTCGCACAAGAAAAAACATGCAATTGCATATTTATGGTTTTTCTGGTCATGGCATATGAAGTAGCTATCCTAAAAGTTATTGTTAATGAATTTTATGTCAATACCAATATTTGTAACGAAGTTATGGCATTAAGAGCTATTTTCGGGAGTAGAATTTGTATAGGAGCTATAGTCAAATATGGACCGATTCCAAACAAATTAGGTAAGATGATTATAAAAAAAAGCATGACCAGGAAATTTTTTAAGCTTGAACTTTATTTTAAACAATTTCTATTGATTGACTAAACTTTATTTGTTAGAAGCTAATTTTAAAATGTAATTTAGAAACTGTTAAATTATGTTTGATCTAGCCAAACGTTTGGCAAAAGCATAACGTCTTTGTATGGGAAGTGCCACACCCACTTCTCCAATCCCGCCCCTTTTTAGAGAGTTGGTGTATTGGCAACCAAGGTGTTTCTACCAAATTTGAAAGCCCTAGCTCTTGCCGTTCTCCAGATATACAGAAAAAAAGAATTTAAAAACAACAACATGGGATTTATGTGAAAAATTAGAAGTAGACGTGGTTTTTTGCTCATATCACAGCCATTTATGGACCGATCTTCCTGAATTTCAATAGCAAAAAATTCCGGACTATATGCGACATAAATGTGAAACAACCTAGCCTCCATCATATCTGGGGTCTTCGGAAAACCCATTTTAACAGACGGACAGATGGAAAACCGAATTTGAACTTCCCTTCTCATAAGAAGCCAGAATGTATATACTTCATATGGTCTTAGATCAATATTGCAGAAATTACAAACTTTTACCTTCGGTGAAGGGTATAAAAATAAAACAGGTTAATAAAAGGTTTATGAAACGGATTTTGTACGAACAATTGTTTTATAAACCTTTTATTTTTTATAAATAAAGGTAAAAAAATATAATTTTTAAGTTAAGCAAATCCGTTTAATAATTCTTTTATTAAACTATTTTATTCTTTATAGCTAAGGGGTTAAACTTTTAAGCGAATGTTCGAAAAATAAAGTACATAGCGAATACTTAACCTAATGACTCGCAGGAGTAATGTCAGTATGGATCCAGTTTCAAGGTCCTCAACTTCTCCAAACCAAAAAATATGCGATTGGCCTGAGACTTATTTTACTGCCACTACCAAGTAAGCAGTGTCGTTTCATTATTACTATCATGATCCGTTGGCTTATCCTGTTGATGCTAATGATATGCTTAGAGCCTGTTTTTCGGAATTTCAGCCATATAGCCCTTAAAACTCTACACTTCTCTGTACTCCTCAATGCATGAATGTTTGTCTCTGAAACCACTTTCTTATATTTCCCTCTCGGTTGTTTTACCCATGATTCACCTGCCGAATTAACTAGTGCCAATGCATTTAACCACATTTTAAGATTATTTTGAAATTTTCTTGAATTTTAAAATTTCCAAAAAAAAAACAATTTTTTTTGTGTTTACTTAAAATTTTTAAAAAATTTAAGTTATTTTGCGTTTTTAGACAGATTTTATATTGACGATTTGGAATATGTATGTTGATTGAAATTGACTTTTTAAGTTTAATTCTCTAATTCCAATTTGTTCTGAACAAAAATTGATGGCAGCATTTGTTAGATTTATTAAAAAAAAGGTCTTTGTGTAATCATATTAAAAAAATACTTACATTTAATGGCAAAATATTTGTAGATATCACTTCATCCTCAGCCAAATCGGCTAAACCAATAACCGTACTCATAGACAAGTCCAAGCTTATGTCACTGGCTCGAATATCTGCGTGATGGGAAACCCAGCTAAAAAACAAGATATTTTTAAAAACAAAAAAAGTTAAAAAAAAAAACATTCCATAGAGATTATAAAATATAAAACTAACTTTTGAATAGCTTTCTTATCAGCCATATTCACAATATCTTTGGGAGGTTTAATAGTCTCCTCCAAACGTAAACGTATGCAAGGTGGTGCTTCAGGATTATAAGGCGCTAAATTCCAGGCTTTGCAACGGGCACCAAATTTGTTCTAGTTTTAAGAGTTAAGAGCAAAGAAATAAAATCCACAAAAGCATAAAATTAGTTAATTTCTACTTATAAATTTATTTAAATCTTAAATATAAAATTCTTTTTTTTTTTACTACTACATTAAAAGCCATAAGCAGAGCCAAAGAAAATAATTAATTAATAAAAAAATAAAGAAAATAAAAAATATAATCAAATTTTGAATAAATATTTGAAAACCACAAAAACCAAATTTAAATGATATGAAATGTTTAACTAATTCACTAGAAAGATTTAAATTTACATAAACAAACACACACACACACGCACATACAAATTAGCTAAACAAATTTTAAGAAATTAAATCTAAGAAAAGCTAAAAAGCATTAAAAAAGGTGCAAGTTCTCCAATTTTCATCCAGTTTTCGAAAACTAACAAAAATATTTTGATTTAAGTGAATTTTATGTATGTGTTGGTTTTGACATGTGTATGTATGTGTAAGTGTGTGTGTTTATGTAAATATTAAAGGATTTTCTCCGCCAATTGTAAAATTTACCCAATTAACGTTTAAGGAAAGAACTCAATCATTTTTATAATGGTTTGATTGATTTTTTTATCTTTTTAAGCATTAACCAAATTTTTGTTAATATTATAATATTACTTTTTTATATGTTTGACATAATAAATATAGAAAATACGTTAAAAAGCCAACTTAAAAAGATATTGATAGAACCGCGTTAACTTATTACATCTACAAGTGGTAATTTATTTAATATTATGCACATTTATACAGGTTATATATTAAGCACAACTACGATTGATTTTTTAAATTTAAAAGAAACAATAATCTAAAGCAGTGATGAAAACTACTATCGTACTACTTTCAAGTACTTTTTTATATTAAAAATATCCCTCGGTGCCCCCACGACAGTTTTAGAACGCTTTTTTTGTTATGCTACCTTGTTAAGAAATCGATCGTTGCTATTTTTGTATTTTTAACATGGACAACACACCAATAACATACAGAAAACCCGCAAAATATGTTGTTCTTTTTTCGTTTATGTTGTTGTTGTGTCTTATCTACTAAACATCTGCATTATAATTATAATTTTGCATTTGCTTCGGTTGTATTCAGTAAAATGAATAACTACGAAATGAAAGCAACAAACACACGAAATTTAAGAGACGAGTAAGATGCAGTTTTTTTGTTTACTTAAACAAGAGAATATGAATACTAACAACTCTGAAACAAAACAACCACTGAATAAATGTCGAATAAGTTCATGGAAAAACACATTTATTTTAAAGTCAGTATTGCCAGTTGAAAGAAATGAAAAACATTAGGAAAGATAAAAACAAACAAAAATAACCATGAAGAGTAAAAGCAACAAGATATGGAAGTACATTAATATTAAAATAATAAAAATAATACAAATTTGATGTTGTTTTCAATGTAAATTAATTGTTTTTAATGTAAATTTTTAAACCTAAAAAAATTTCATTTTATTTTCAAAAACATTTTTCAGCAATGTGTTTTGTTTGGAAGTACATAAAAAAGTTGTTAGGAAAAAAATTTAAATTAAATTTAAAAAATGCTTTACAAATTACATACATATATTAATTTAGAGGTAACAAAAAAGAAAAAATTACATAAATTTACTAAGTGGCAACATTGCTATTGAGTATTTATATAAAAAAATGAGGAGAGTGAAAACTGTAAAACAAAAGTCGTTTCATTGAGTCTTTGGGTTTGCCATATGAAACGAAATGTGTTTGCTAGTAGCATGAACAAAACAACAGTTTGTTCAGTGGTCTGAATTTTATTTGAATACGAACTTCATTGAATAAACATTTCAGTAAGTTCATGAATGAAGTTATTCATGCAGCCCTTTATTATCTACATAGTTGCGATAACAATATAACATAGTATTAAGGTATTAAGCCAAGGCAAATTCCACTACAGGTGGTGTCGAAAAGCCATCTGATTTTGGCAGTTCGAGCCAATTTGTTTTGATTTGTTAGTGTTTTGTTAGCAATGGTTGACATTTTGAACCGTAAACATAAAAAAAGCAATTGAAAAAACTCTATGTGGTTTCTGTTGGTTTTGGATTGTTGCAGTTCCGCACCACCTCTAGATGAATTCGTCTTGGGTAGGGCCAGAAATTATTTTACTTAAAAAATTTAAACTAATTGAATTTCGAAAATAAAACAACGATCCATTTCCAATTTCTTCATATTTACAAAATAATTTATGGTTTCGACTTTCCCAATAGTCGCTAGTAACAAACACTAGTAATAAATAAAGCTGTTAAGCACATTTTCAATAGTTCGAAATGTTCTACATTCGTAATTGTATAAGAAACTAATTTCGAAAATTTATTTTACGCTTTAAAATAATTTTTTTCCGATTTCTAGCAATCCTCAAAAATTCGACCTAATTTCGAAAACTCGAACATAATTTCGAAACTTCGAAAATAATTTTGAAAATATTTTTTTTTATTCTACATTTAAAAAAAACATTATTTACGTTAAACATTGTTTTAACATTTTTGGAATTTTTTATCAGAAAACCTTTTTTTAATTCTGCGTTTCTTATGATTTTCAATATTCGAAACAAAAAATTCATTAGATAAATCGATTAATTAATTAAATTAATTTTTCCATTTTATAAAAAAAATTCTTTGAGCGAAAGAAATATCTTTTAACAAATATCTAATGTCAAAATATTTTGCAAATTTGAGAATAATTTTGTAAATGCATTAGCTGGCATAAACAGCTCTGCCAATTAATGTAATTCATATGTGTAAAACCATACTGAAAGTAACCGCACATTTCGTACGGAATCACATGTATTTTAATTTTTTTTTATTCTTCCAGCGTATTACACAAATTTGTAGCCTCATCGGTCGCCCTAAAACTTCGAATAGGAATGCAAAATCTTCTAGAAGCCGCTCTAGAGTATTATGATCTTCACCAATCAGTCTGAGTTTTGAAGAGTAGTCCACCAATCACATCTAATTTTATGAGATTTTTCACCAAACAAACAGGTTAAAAAGTAAAGTTTAAAGTTATTGCATATAAAGGGTCCGCCAAATAACTTTTTTTTTTGAAAATGGTATAAAAAAACTACTGAATATTTTCTCAAATTTCTTTTTTTATTTTAAAGTATAATCCTTCCGGTTAAAAATGGGAGATCATTTCATTCAAATGGCTGCCTCGGCTGGCCATGCAGTAGCCTTCTTCTGTAAGTTGATCGCAGGCCCACTTAGCGAAGCGAAAACGCATTGGATGGTCAGTTGGCTTCAACTCCAGAACCAATTGGACTTTGTATGGCGTCATACCAAGGTCTTTATGCAAAATTCGTCTCAATGATGCCTCCGAAATGTTCAATTGTTGAGAACGACGGTGAATTGATGTTGATGGCGCTTCACGCACACTTTCTGCCACAGCAGCAATATTCTCGGGTGTACGCACTGTTTTTTGGCTTTTCACGCTTTGGTTTATCGATGAGGATACCAGTTTCTTTCACTTTTTTCAGAAGATAACGAACATACGGAGCTGACGGTGCTTCTCTTCTTCCAAAATCCGTACGCAATTTTCGCACACATTCTGAAACATTACCATGATTTTCAAAGTAATGTCGCAATATTTCCCAGCATTGTTCAAGCGTATACACAACCATATTCGTTCTGCGGAAGGATAAAACTAATTATCTGTCAAATCAGACATGAGCTAAGTGTTACCATTCACGAAATAAGCACAAGTTGAAAAAAAAACGTTAGATGGCGGACCTTTTAGTTAATGCGCAACCTGCTTCTCAGTCCAGAGCAGACTTGCGAAATTAAAGTTTTTATAAGTGTCTAACGAAGGCGCTTTTCAGATCAATTCCGGTAGGTTTTTAAGACCGAGCCCGAAACAACTATTACTTTTGTGATTTAAATATTTAATTAAAAAAAATTAAGAAATTCTATGTCGAATTTTACATATATACGCTTGAACAGGGTGGGATAAGAACAGAAAGTATATTAATAAATCAAACACACAACTACAATGACAAATGCTATGCGTAAAGTTCGTCACACAATTTAAATAGTGTCGTGAGGTTACAAGAATTCAAAGAAATACACTCCAAGCAGTACTTGTTTCTTCCAAAACCTTACAATACAGTAAAACATTTGTCCCTATACTTCAAGTACATATTTGAAAATTACATCGTGCAGTATGGGATGTTTACGTATGTAGATGATTCATACAAAGAATTTGTGATTTTTACTAGTGTGTCGTATGTGGCGTACACATACAAAGAGTTGGGGTTACAAAAAATTGTTCTTGAAATATTATCGAAGAAATAAACATGCAAAATATTTCGTAGACACATATCCCAAACTCATTGCTGCATGTATTTTTCATTCCATTGATCATATTTGGGAGTATTTTTTTACCCGCACTTTTACTACAGTGAAGCATTGGTTTTTTGCTTCTACACGTTGGCACACTAATGTTAATTGGTCGCCTACACTTCCCTCCAGTAATTGTTTGTGACAGTGACACTACAGTATAGAGTTTGAAAATTTCACAATGATTTATGAGATCTGTGCAGGGCTCTAGTATGTAGTTAAGAGCAAAAACAATACACTTGTGTTGAAAATTTAATATTAAAGTGATACGCGTTGTACACAAATAATTGTCTATGTCGATGTTATGTTACTGCACTTTTGATTTATCGCAAGGGTGCAACTTGTGACGTGAATTACTTTATTATATTATAATGGCAAAAGGTAATTTTTCTGTATTTATGCCCTGTTTATTAGTCCCTCGTAGGAAAAATTTGTTTAGCAGGACTAGAAACGCTTATCGATTTTACTTTTTAGCTACTGCATTGAGGTTTTTAAATGGGCTCGAATCTTACAGCCGTATTCATAACAAAAAGTTAGCCACAGTTTGTACACTACGTACAACGAGCTGCTAACTAGAATGCGGATTAAGCTTAGCAGTTTATTCACAACGAATTTTATCTGTCTTCTAACTTTTAATAAATCAACTCTGAATATTAATGATGCCACATTAAAGTGCTCAAAATGCAACACGTTTTGCATAAATCATCGCTGGTTTGTCATTTCATTTTATATTTTTTTTTTATTTTTTTGTTTTTGCCTCCCCATATAAAAATGTTAAATGTTTTTTAATTAAAATAAATTTAAAAAAGGACTTATTTAAAAAAAAAAGTGAATTAAAAAAAAACAAACAAAATAATTCAACATTAAACGCCTGTTTTTCACAAGGTGGCAAACGATTGGCAGATCGTTAACAAGAGTTTAGCAAATCGAGTTTGGTTAGTGTATTATGAATGAACTTTGTGCTAACTTCATGCCAAATTTTCATTATGAATGCGGCTGCTAGTAATTATGTACTTATATTTGAGTTTCTAGAACTTCAAGGGTCGGAAACCACCCGCGACATGTACAATTTTTTTTATTAACAAAGTTCCGTTAAATTTCGGAGCTATGATTATATATGGATCGATTCCAATAAAATTTGGTGAGATAATTTACATTGCAATAAAATGAGTTTAAGCCAAATTTAATCTAATTACCAACATAATAAAGTGGTTTATGGGCTTAAAGACTCTATTCCGAAAAGAAGTTTGAATGGGAGATTTGTGAAATTATGGACCCATTCTTATCATTTTCAATAAACTTCGGCCTTATGGCAATTGGGACATATATACCACATTTTATTGAATTATTTTCAAAATTGCGACCTCTACTTTGCACACAAGGTTCACATGGTCAGCCAGCCAGCCGGACGGATGGACATCGTTAGATCGATTCAAAAAATGATTCTAAGTCGATGGGTCTAAGAACAATATTTTAAGGGGTTACAAACATCAGCACAAACGCATACTACTCTCTCCACAATTGTGGTGTTGGTATAAGAATTTACACATACCGTAAATTTTTAAAAATGTTCGTATATTGTCATGAAAAATTTCGAGGTTTCGAACCATGTTTCTTTCATTACACAATAGTTTTCGCCTATATAAGGCATGTATTTTTTCGGTATACTAATTATAATTGTTTTACATATCTACTGAAATATTGGCATTGTCTATTATTCAAAAACCTATAGTTCAAATATAACGGATCAGAATTATATATATTAGAAGAAATTTCTTTTTTATTCGTACATTAGTTTAAAAATAAGAATATAATGTATATATTATATACAGTAAAATACATAATATGCATTAATAACTAACATTAAGCCTTAAAAATTCAATATTTCAAATAATTTAATTTCAATCATATATTTGAAAATATCACAACTCATAACAAAAAACTACAAATGAAAATTCTTTGGTAAAAAACTTTGTATTACTAAAATGCTTAGGAAATTATAAAAAGCAGCAACTCAGACCAGAAAAAGTGCAAATTAAATAAAAGCAAAATCATAAGAAAACTTAGTTAAGAAATAAAAAATTTAACCAAAAAAAAAAGAAAGGATTTGCTTATTTAAATTCAATAATAAATATTTTTAGTCAATAATAAATAATAGAATTTGTTTTCAATACCTTGTTAGCTTGATGAGCATTCTGTTTTTTATTTAAAGTTTGTGTTCAAGAAAGGCACATTTTTTTTTGGATTTTTTGTAAATTTTTTTTATATGAATTGTTGTAGTTGTTGTTGTTGTAGTGTTTTTTATTTAATTTTTTAGCAAATTTACGTACATTTAAAAAAAATTTATTTTACAAATTGTTTTGTAAAGTGATGAGAGATTTAAAAAATGAAAAAAAAACGCAAGAAACGAAAAAACAACAATTAAAATATATTAATATTTTTGTTAAAAAAAAAGTAGGCACACATTGAGATGATTTCAATTTGTTTTATATATATTTGTTAAGTAAATTTGGAATAGATTTTTGTTACATATATAGTTAATTATATAAAAAAAGAGAGAGAAAGAGAAAAAACAAATTAAAACTTAAAAATAACATAAATTGTAGATAAAATATTTAACAATTATTAATTGATTAGTAATTTTGTTTTTAAGAAAAAAAGTATAATTTTTTACAAATTGCTTTAATTTCATAATTTAAAAAAAGAGCATTAAAAAAAGAAAATGCATTTCCTAAAACAAGTAAGAAAAAAATGTTTATGTAAAAATATTTAAGTTGGATATTTTACAATTTGGGTGTGTGTGAAACGGTAGCAAAGTTCTATGGTGAATTAAAATTGTCAAAAATGTCTACGCCAATGTAAAAATTTACACTAGCCCCCAGGGCTAAGGAAATTTTATTCACCTTAACAGTGTCAAAATTATACTTTTATGAGTACTTTGCTACCGTTTCACACACAAACTCTATACTAAAATATTATAAGGCTAAGGATTTCCTTGAATGGGATTAAAAAAATATTATTATTCTTACATAAAAGATAAGTAAAACATTTTTATAAAAATCTGTTGAAAGATAAATGTCCTTAGAAAAGATTTGATTTATTCCTTCTTTAATAGGAGTAGCAGGAATGCAAGCGTGGATTCAAGGTGGGTCACGACCCCCTTACTCCCTAAGTCAGTCGAGCACTGGTAGCTATACTTTCTCAACTCAATATAATTAAATAAATTGTATGCATGCAACAACTTACAAAAGTAAGTTGTATGTTTAACGGCGCTGAGAAATATGGCAAAAAAAAAATGAAAATTGACCCAAATTTGGGGCTACTTTTCATAATGCAATATGACCCCATTTTTTTAATGAAAAATAATCCAAAAAAAAAAAACGAAAAATAGCCATGAAAATAAAATTAAATATGACCCTAAATTTGGGGTAATTCTTCATTATGAAAAATCTCACCTCAAATTTTTTAATGCATTTTTACCAAAAAAAAAATTAAAATTAAAAAAAACCACAGTTCATGTGCCCGAAACTTAAAATCCCAAGTTTAAAAATTCATAATTTTAAAATCCTGAATTTTACTGCCAGGCCCACAATATCGACAAGAACATTTCTTTCGCATTTTTATATTGAAAACAATAATAAAAAACAAAAATTCGTTTTTGTTTCAATATTTGTATATAAAATAGAAATGTTCTTGTCGACATTGTGGGCCTCAGTTAATGTGCCGAATAATTAAACAGTTTTGCTTTAACAATTGCACGATATATAGCATGTTTGGGCTTTCAGGCGCAAAGGCTTTTCCTCTATGGTATAACGTAAACTGGCTTCACCAACTAAAGCTTTAAATATGCACAAATAATATCAATGCAGTTGAAAAGTTGTTTAATTAAAAGTTTTCCAGCAGCTCTTGGAGCATATGGTACTTGATCGGAGCAGTGTTGTATTTCATATAACTACGAGGGAAGTTCGAAAAGTCACGGACTTATTGATCTGCTCTCGTATTACTCTTCTGAATTCAGTAATAAATGATATACAAGAACGACTGTCTCCTGAAACTGTTGAAAAACTTGCAAATTATTATAAACTGCTAACGGGCAACACTCAGTTTAAGTAATAACAAACGAATATCGAATGATAAAATACATATTTTTTAATGGATTCTTGCTAAACAACTACTTAGTGTAGCCACTGCAGAAAAATACTTTTCCGCTCTCAGGTGGCTCAAAACTTGACAAAGGACATCAATGGCAAACGACACGTATACGTGGCATGCGTATTGCTAAAATGTCAGCTGTTTTTGGCAGCCATGAATAACAAATTAATTTGAAAGTAATATTATTGTTTAAAATGACTATTTTTTTGTTTAATATTGTCGTGTTAAAAAACAAATTTTAAATAATCCTAATATTTCTTTTAATTTGCCAGATGTTAACAACGAAAATTTTCTTTGCAAAACATTTATTTCAAATGTTAAAAAATTGGAATATATGTAATAAAAAATTTAAGCTCTTTAGCGAATGTTCGAAAATTCGAACTTAAACTCGAATATATTATTTTTGTTCAGATTTACTTATTTTTTGTTTATTGTACTATTTAGCCAATTTTAAAATTATCATATTTTGTAAATTTCGAAAAACTTGAAATGTAGAACAATCTACGGAAATGCTTTCAATAAAGCATTAAACTTTATTTCTATTAGCCTTGCAGTAATTAATTTTAAACTTTATACAAATTAATTTTTTTCTCCCATATTCTTAATATTTTCTTACTTGTTTTATCAATTATTTTATAGATAAAGAGAACAATAAAGTAAGAAAATTTTTTAAAACATGCAAATTTTTTAATCTTTTTTTATAAGCAAAACATTTATAATTTTTTATACGAAAAAATTTAAGGAAAATGAAATTTAATGAATTATTTTTTTATTTACAATTAAAAAAAAATTAAACAAATTCTTAAACGATTTTTTTCTTTCATGTAACAAAAACAAAATTTAACCGAAAAGAAAAGTTAAGTTTAGTAATCACAAATTAAAATATAAAACACAAAATAAAAAGAAAAGAAACTATTTTCTTTTTCACACTTACCTGTAATTCATCCCAAGGTATGGCACCACATTCATCGCACTGTATAGCAGCCACTTGAACACGTAATGTGGAATTATTGCCCTCTTGTTGTCTAATGACCTCTGCAGTAGTTAATCTTAATAATAAAAAAAGGAATTAAGAAATTTTATTTATTTAAATTAAAAACTGAACACACATCTTACCTAAATGTTACCATGGATACTAAATCTCTTCTTCGCCACGTGCTGGCTTCTGAAGGTTCCGAAGGTGAACTAAGATTTGTTTTTATGGGCTCCTCATAAACCTCACTGGCAACCTCCACCGGGGAGGCTTTTATGGTGCCATCATTGGTAAAAGGATTTAAACGAAACATAACATCTATACAGTCCATTGTTTTATCATCACCCATAACAATTGCAAAATTTTCCGAATCCGAACTTATGTCACTTTGTATGGAGAATGTATCACTCATATCATCATTTGGAGCTCTCGAGGTAATAGCTGAGTCAATGGAGGTCATAAAACTAGAGAAACCTTTTTTCATGGACATAAGACCTGAAAGAAATTATATTAAGAAGATTTTCTTTATTACTAAAGCGTCCGATTTATAATCCTTATCATTTCTTTATACAGTTACATTAAACAAATTTCAATTGTACCTCAGAAATTTCTTGTTTACTTAAGAGTTTTTAAATTATAGTTCAAAAATCTCTTATTTGAATTTAGAATGTTTCTCTCGAATTTCTGAAGCTTCTAAATCTACTTCCCAGTCAGCAAAATACTCCGACGTTGTCTGAATAAGAAATTTCTTGCAAATGTCTGACTTCATTCTTAGAGACTTCGTTCAGATTTCTTTCAGACATTTAATATGCATATGTACTGTCTGGCCGCTTTTTGAACAATTTCGCATGGATATATCGGGAGAGGCGAATTCATACAAGGTGACCTTGGACTGCTACGTAAGTACTGGTTCACACTGTTCAAGCAGGGTTGTCAGATTGATTTTGATCTTTTTCGCCAAATTCATTTTTTTCGATTTCGACAATAATATATGTATTTTTAGAATAATTAAAAATATTTTTTCATAAATCCCAAAAAAAATTTGTTCCGTATCCCTAAAATCCGCCAAAAATTCAAAAAAAGTCGCCATATATTTTGTTTAATTTTTATTTAACAAAAAAGGTGCAATGTTTAAAATATTTTATAGAAGTCTACTTAAAGTAACAAAAAAAGGATTTTGCGGTAAGTATTAAACAAATATTGGATGTACAATATATTTGTATGTAGTTGCAGTTCTATTATATAACTAAAACGCTATATAGTTCACCAAGAAGACTAACTTGTTGTCTTCTTTTTTGAAATACATTGTGAAGGTAGAAAAGAAATGCAACATTTGCTATTTATATTCATATAACTTTTGGCTCGTAAAAACGTGTCGAAAACTTCATATCGCATTCTACTTCAAAGCAGATATCTAGTGAATTCCAATATTTCAATACAGGTACCTGCCGTATCCTTGTAGCTATAAATTGTTGGCCTAAACTGATCTTAATTAGATTGAATATCATCATTACAATTTTCTTTTAACAAACTGTATTTTTTCTATTGTATTTCATTAACATCCAAGGGTAAGTTAGGATTCATAAAAAATCTTTAAAATATATTTAAAAACAACAAATTTTATGTGGTAATTTGTCACATTTTATAATGGAAAAATTTTCATAAAATTTCATTATATTCATTTTTAAAGAATTCTACTTATTACTGCTTTCAAGAGCACATTTAAATGTGAAAAAAAAATTTCTCGAAGATTATCTTCATCAGCCATTTCAACATTATTTAGTTTTAAATACTGGTCATACATATGAATGCATCAAATTTCATACATTGAAATACTAGAATAAAAAAAATATTATTTCTTCGTTTTGAATTTAACAAATTTCAAAACAAATAGATGGCTCATCAAAAATAGCCAACAAAATCGCCAACTATTTTATAAATCGCCAAAAAATCGCCATGTCGCCAAATCGAAAATTAGGTCGCCAAAAGAGTTTGAAAATCGCCACGTTTGGCGAGAAATCGCCACATCTGACAGCCCTGTGTTCAAGTTTTAGCCGTCAAGCTTTTAGGAGAGAAGGAAAAAAATATTTCATTTATTTTCCTCTCTTTCTCTGTCTCCTTAAAATACATGACTTGAAGGCTAAAACCTACAGTATACGGAATGTAAAAAGCCACATGCACATGTGGATCTGACGTAATTTTGACGTCATCACGAAACTACAATGCCTACATGCCGTGTACTTCCACTTTTTGGTTCACTCACATATAGCACAAATTTGCATGTGAAGCCCATGTAGTTTTGAAAGTACATGCACACATGCCACATTTTTACATGCCGTGTACTATTCTGTTACATATAAACTCGTACACAGTTTTATATGCGCATCAAGCCGTCACAAAATATGTGAAAGCGATAATTATTGACACGACATTTGCGGACTGCCAGTTGTTTCCAATACTTTTTAAATTTTAAATCAGGAATGTCAGCGTCTACACAATTGTGTAAGCAAAACTCATATGTACGCTTACGCTCTTTTATTTTGCGAGCGTAAAATATAATTGTTTACTGCAAAACACTCTCATTCAGCGGGAAATATCGCACGGCCTGTTTTGAGGCCTCTAAACAGAAATAATATATATTTATTATTTATTATCTTTGTTTCTGTTTTGTTTTATTTCTGTTTTTAACATTGTACAATGATTTAAAGAAAAACAAATTGCTTGTGGTTTTTGTACGAGGTGTACTTGTTGTAGTATCAAGAATAACTGTGATGAAATCGCCTTGTTGTTGTGTTTATTGAGCTTCTGTAAACTTCAAATTTGAATTTTATTAAGTAGTCTTGTAGACAGCGATAACGAGCATGCAAGCGTATGAGTTTATTAAAAAAAGATAAATGATGCCATATAAAAAATATTTTATGATAAAAATGCATTTAATGATTTTCAATGTCTCTTATGTTTTATATTAGTATATTTTAATAGGCTAGTAAAATCTTCTCTTTTTATAATGGTGGTTAATAATTATAGAATATTTTTAAACTTAATGGGGTTATTATTTGCATTAGTATGTGCAAATGAATTTTTATTGTTGGCATTCGCAAAGGTATGTTGAGCACAAAATTAAAAATATTGGAAAGAATTGTATAAGGTTGTAAAAAGACTTCAAATATTGTCAAGTGCTCAATTTTTCCAAAAAATAAGCAAAGTTTCTGCGAAATGCAGGTTCCAAATTAAATTTATTTAAATAATAACTAATTGTGTCTGCCCATAACTCAACATTTTTCGATAATTGTATTATTATTAATTGCTCTAAAGTCTTCATAGCAAAATATGTACGTTAATTAGGCCTCGTAATAGGCCTCGCAACCGCAGATTCCTCCCGCTGGTAATGGAAGAGACAAGAGTATTCGCACCAACACAATCATAATTGACACCACTGTTTTAAATCCGCAATAAAATTTCCTTTAAGAAAAGTAAAACCTCTTTCTAATATCCGCAGTCGTTTTAGAAACATAAATTCCCAGAAGTCGCCCCTAGTGGTATATAATGTATGACCGACCTCAATTAATTTTTTGTCCTTAACATTTTCTCGAGACATACTTGCCCCTTATCTTCACTTCTTAGGGGGGCTCCAATACAAATATTGCGTTTTATGAAATTCTTAAATTAATTAAAATTTGTCGACTTTTGTGAATAAAATCAAAAGTTGCAAATAGATTTTAATCATTTATGTTTTTTATACGTCTGCAAAAAATTAGAAGCATAGCTGCATTTTCCATTTTTTTTATGAATTTTTAAAAAACAAAAATTTCGAAATTTTGTTAAAAAAATTATTTTTTTTTCCAAAAAAAAAAATTATGTATCTAAAACGACTGCGGATATTAGAAAGAGGTTTGTCACGAAAAAAAAGTGTCAATTTCTTGCACAGTGTTATTAACCACCATTATAAAAAGAGAAGATTTTACTAGCCTATAAAAATATACTTTTATTTACCAATAATATCTTCTAAATTTATATTGCAGTTTCGAAACAACAAAACATTTTTTAGGTTTGCGGACGTTAATTTATTGCGTTGTTTTGAGCAAATGTATTTCAAATCGGAAAATATTTGTTCGCAAAGATATATTGAGGAAAAAAAGCGACAAACATTTGAAGGAATTTTTTTTTAATACAGGATATAGTGCCCCGTCTAAATTTTTCCAGAACTCAATAATCGGGCATGTTCTGTAAATCTAAATCACGTGAAATTGAAATCGAACAAATTTTGAAAATTCTCCCGTTTTTAAAGTTCATAAAAATATATCCTTTTCTATACCTAATACTTTGAGGACCACTTTCCTCAACCTAAACTACTTTTGAAATCAGGAAAAGCTTCGCTTATTATTACAAAAATTCAATTGACAATCCTCCTCGATTTCAATATCATGTGATTTCGATTTCCAGAACATGGCCGAATATTTTCCCTATCTGGATGATTAAATTTTTAATAAACTCATCCGCTTGTATGCTAGTTATCGCTGTCTACAAGACTAATTAATAAAATTCAAATTTGAAGTTTACAGAAGCTCAATAAACACAACATCAAGGCGAATTCATCACAGTTATTCTTGATACTACAACAAGTACACTACACCTCGTACAAAAACCACAAGCAATTTGTTTTTCTTTAAATCATTGTACAATGTTAAAAACAGAAATAAAACAAAACAGAAACAAAGATAATGAATAATAAATATATTATTTCTGTTTAGAGGCCTCAAAACAGGCCGTGCGATCGTGCGATATTTCCCGCTGAATGAGAGTGTTTTGCAGTAAACAATTATATTTTACGCTCGCAAAATAAAAGAGCGTAAGCGTACATGTGAGTTTTGCTGACACAATTGTGTATGACGCTGACATCCCTGTTTTAAATGGAAATAAGATACATATGTATTTATATCATATATCAAGGGTTTTCATTTCCCCGCTTGTCCGCGGATACATTCCATAAGTCATTATACCATTATGCACAAAGCAATGACCTATACTTGCTCGGCAATACCTACGCAGTGCGTTTGAGTGACGAATTTAACATGGGGATGACATTGGAAGTATACAGTCGCCACCTTCTCGCTTACATTCCGTTGACGAAAACAGTGACGAATATTCATCATAGTTTTCATTCACAAAAATACTATGATGAAAAGAACACTGAAGCCGGAGTTAAATAATGAACGGTTTCGTTAATGTTGGATAATGAACTACTTCGTAAATGCTCAGTAATGATATATTAAAAATGTCTTTAATGGTTTATGGTTTTATATAATATTGTATTTTTTTAATTCACAGCGTTTACAGTCTTTTAAATCTTATAAGACTAACATTAAAAATAGAACAAAAACTTTAATTCACATAAAAACAATATCATAAAGCTAACTATAAAAAACAAAAGAAAAGTTAAATTTATAGGAAAGTTAGCGTTTAGCGACAAGCACAAATAATTGGTAGTGTTTGACTTAGGAAATACATATGTTGCCAGCCAGACGCTGACGCCCCGGTTGTGCTTAGGCTAGAAAACTATTGTACACATTTTTCTTTTCAACTTAATAGAATATGACGGAAAAAAAATTTTGCTCGCTTGCTTATATGCGATCAACGAATTCATATAAGATATTGGTACACCGAGTAGGTACTGGCAATTGTGAGTGACGAGTTTATTACAGAAAAAACGTCAATAGCAGTTTTGCCGAACAAGCGGGTCTTTGCACAATTGTGTACACCACTACTAACACATATTTTTATACTCTTCAATTCTGTCGTCGATGTGACTTCGACAAGTGTACATGTCTAGCGGATGCTATATTATTTTGTTTCAGCTTACACTCAAAAAATATTGTGCGGTCAAAAATGCTTTTGGTAACATCCAATGCCTTGCGTGCAATTTTTATTTAGAGTTTAAATTTTATGACTTACATGTAGAATAATGTAACAATTCATAAGTTTACATGCAAAGCAAAGAACTTTGTAAAATGGTAATTATTTGAGATTGAAAATCAATTTTTAATATTTCAGATAAAAAATTTCAAAATGTCTAACAGTCCTATGCGGAAGAAGCTGCAGTCACATTTATTATAGGTTTTATTTTACATACGTATATGGATTCGGTTCTTATAATTTTACAGCACTTTTTTATTTGTTCTTATGCAATACTATTTCTGTCGCGCTCGTTGAAGATAGACGTGTTTTCTAAGCTCGGCATACGGTTTATTTTTTTTTTTTGAACAAATAAAGTATTAAAAAAAGTAAACACAAGTAAAGAAAAAAAAAAAAAAATACATGTATGTACATATGTACATACATAAACACACATTTTTTTATTCTCGGTGTTGATAAACAATAACAAATAAGAAGAGCAAAACTGTAAACAGTAAAAGAAAAAAAAAAAAAACTTTTATGAGTGCAAACAGTAGAAATGCATATATCACAGTCAGTGTTAACGAAACAAATGCAGAAATAAAAAAAAGAATCGATGATAGCAAATACCTAACGGCTAAACCTATTACTCGTACGCGATCCCTCTCACCTTCTGTTTTTAATAATACGGTTGATACAATAACAAATATAAAACCTGCTAGCGTTGCCTCAACAGCAAAAACAATTTTAATAAGTGATGTAAATATTAACCCCTAATCAGGCATAATAGATAACTCAGTATCACCTTCGGTGTCTAATAATACGGTTGATCTTAATACAATAAAAAATATAAAACCTGCAAGCGGTGCCCCAGCGGCAAAAACGATTTTAATAAGTGATGAAAATATTACCCCTAAATCAGGCATGATGGAAAACTCAGCTACACAAGTAAAAAGTGCTCAAAAGCCTCCAGTACAAGTAGGTATTGATAGGTACATAACAGTGCTTAAACTGGGTCGCAGCCCAACCTCCTCAGCAGTTGCTTCGGTCTCAAAAGTCTCAAAAGATGGTACAGCTGATAGAACAAGTTCACAAAATCGTTTTGCAATTCTGGATAAGGAATCCCCGGAAGCACAAAACGTTATAAAATCTTCTAAGCCACCGCCGATATATCTTAGAGAGCAAAACTCAAATGAATTAATAAAGAATTTGATATCGGTAATAGGTGAAAATTCTTTTTATGTAGCTGCAATAAAGCGGGGTAGTATTAATGAGACAAAAATACAAGTTAATCGTGAAGAAGATTTTTGTAAGGTAATAACTAAATTTGAAGCACTTAATAAGAATTTTTATACATATCAACTGAAGAGCAGTAAAGGTCTTCAGGTAGTGATTAAGGGCATTGACTCATGCGTGGACCCAGGTGAGATAAAAACGTTTTTAGAAGAGAAGGGCTTCAAAATAAAAACTGTAATAAACATTAAAAATAGAGAAAAAAATCCCCAGCCACTATTTCGAGTGGAGTTAGAACCCGGCGACATTAAGCTTAAAAAGAACGAAACGCATCCCATTTATAATCTTAAATATATCCTGTATAGAAAAATAACAATAGAGGAGCCGCACAAAAGGAATGGTCCCGTGCAATGTTTAAACTGCCAAGAATTTGGTCACACTAAGGCATATTGTCATTTAACCCCTGTTTGCGTCGTATGTGGAGAGTTACATGGTACAGCTCTCTGCGATAAGTCTAAAAACGACCCCAATGTAAAAAAATGTAGCAACTGCGGTGGTAATCACACGGCCAACTATAGAGGATGCCCTGTATACTCTATCGTCAAGCGCTCGGTTGGACCGAAACCTAATCCCCCTCAAATGCAGGCAACAAATCAAGTTTACATTAATGACGTTCAGGTACCGCAGCCTAGTAATAACAGAACATCCTACGCTAACGTCCTAAAATCAAACCATATGCCAATGCAAGGTGAGTTGCCAAATAATGATGAAACTCCAGTTTCTAACTTAAGTCGTCTAGAGAAAACCATGGAAACATTAGTACAAACAGTAAATAACTTTACAAACACAATGGGTAATATGATGCAGGAAATGTTAAGAATGCAATCGATGTTATTGCAAGCTGTACTAAACAAGCCATGAACTGTTTAAAAATTTGTTTTTGGAACGCAAACGGCATCCGCCAACATAAAAATGAACTAGAATACTTCCTTAAAAATAAACAAATTGATGTTATGATGGTTTCTGAAACCCATCTGACCTCAAGAAACACGTTTAAAGTCAATGGTTATATATTATATGATACCAAGGACCCTCGAGGTAGAGCTTGTGGAGGTTCTGCCATTTTGATAAAAAATCGAGTAAAACACTACCTAATGTGCGATCATCGTGAAGATTATCTCCAAGCAACGAGCATTTGCGTTGAGGAATTATCTCGGAACATAGTAATTTCATCATTATACTCCCCACCTAGATTTTCAATATCAGTAAGCCAATATAATAAATATTTCAAATCATTAGGACCCTGCTTCCTGGCTGCTGGCGATTATAACGCTAAACACACTTTCTGGGGGTCACGACTTATTACACCTAAGGGTCGTGTTTTGTTTGACACAATTTGTAAAATGGACCTAAATGTGGTCGCGAGCGGACAACCAACATATTGGCCTACTGATCAGCAAAAAGTTCCAGATGTCATAGATTTTGCCGTGGTTAATAACATCCCCATAGACACGATTCATGTGGAAGCGTCCCTAGAATTATCTTCAGATCACACACCTACAATTGTTACTATAATGAATCCAAATAGAATCGTATCTCCGTCTGGTTACTTATCGACATCAGCCTCACAAATAAATTGGTTAAAATATAAAAAATATCTGAGTGCCCATTGCACAGAAAATATTCCGCTTAGCACACCGGAGAACGTGGATCTCGCTATTGTTAATTTTGACAGTTATCTCAAACTAGCTGTTCAACATTCCAGCATAACACTCAAAAAAACCAAAAACTAAATCATATATTCTACAGATGTCGAGCGTCTATTGACTGAAAAAAGGAGAGTTCGTAGTGAGTGGCAATTGCACAGATCCCCCCAACTTAAGACTTTATTAAAAGAGTGCACAAAAAGGCTGAGAAAGTTACTGCAGTCTCAGAAAACGGCTTCCCTGGAAAAATATCTCAAGGGACTTGATGCAACTCCACAATCAGATTACTCATTATGGCGTGCAGCTAGAAGCCTCAATAGGCCAGTTATCTCTAAGCCACCATTGAGAAACTTGAATGGAAGTTGGGCAAGAAATGATATTGAAAAAGGAAATCTGTTTGCTAATCATCTGAAAAATGTATTTACCCATAATATATTTCACGATATAGCAGTCGATTTACCGTCTGTAAATGTTAGAGCAGCTATTCCCCTAAGATTCGAGTTTAGAGAAATCGAAAAGGCTATTTGTAATTTAAACACCAAGAAGGCATCCGGTACTGATAAGATCAGTAATAAAATGCTTTTGGAGCTACCAAGTACAGCAAAGAAAATTATTCTTTTTATTTTTAATGCTATTTTACGACTTCAATACTACCCTCATAAATGGAAGGTTTCCTTAGTAACCATGATACCAAAGCCAGGAAAGGATCACACAAAAGTTGAGTCATACAGGCCTATTAGCTTATTATCTAATATTTCAAAGCTATTTGAGAAACTACTAGTGGCAAAATTAACGCCGATTTTAAATGAAAATAGATGTATTCCTAATCATCAATTTGGGTTTAGAAGAAAGCATAGCACAATTGAACAAACTCATCGAATAGTAAATGTAATAAGAAAAGCCTTTGAAGAGAAAAAATATTGCTCAGCACTCTTCATCGATGTGTCTCAAGCTTTTGATAAAGTCTGGCATGAAGGTTTACTACTGAAATTGCAGCAAAACTTGCCAGCAAACATACACAAGCTGTTAGAAAGCTACTTAGTCGGTCGTCAATTTATTATTAAAGAAGGCGATTTTTTAAGTTCTCCTCAGCCAGTTAACGCTGGAGTCCCACAAGGCAGCATCCTGGGCCCTCTATTGTACTTAATTTATACTTCGGACATGCCAACAAACAGCTACACACAAACCTCAACATTTGCGGATGACACAGCTTTCCTAAGCGTACATGAAAACTGTCAAGAAGCATCTTGTTACTTACAGGATCACATATTTGAACTGGAAAGGTGGTTAAAAAAATGGAGGATAAAGATCAATGAGCAAAAATGCTCACATATAACATTCACATTGCGTCGGGAAACATGCCCCCCTATTAATATCAATAATCAAATAATACCCCAACACTCGCATGTAAAATACCTCGGTATACATCTAGATCGGCGTTTAACGTGGAAATGGCACATAGAAGCAAAATTAACTCAAATGAAACTAAAAGCAATTCAAATTAATTGGCTCATTGGAAGAAATTCTGTTCTTAGTCTCGATTGCAAACTTCTACTTTACAACTCTATCTTAAAGCCAATTTGGTGCTACGGTATTCAGTTATGGGGCACTGCCTCGGCTTCTAATATCGAAAAAATTCAAAGGCGCCAAAATAAACTTCTTCGAATAATAACAGCCGCTCCCTGGTATGTCAAAAACTCAAATATCCACAAGGATCTCAATGTGCCATTGGTAAAAAGTATGATAACGAAATATGCAGTAAAATATTTAAAAAGGCTGGAACTGCACCCAAATCCCTTAGCTCGAAATATTTTAAATTATGGCGGCCACACTCGATTAAGGAGAAGAGACACTGCAGCACTCACCCAATCAGATGAGCGATAAACACCTACATATGTGAACAGAAACCGTGATGACTAAAGCTTTTTGTCTGGCACTGGCAGGACATTAAGTAAATATTAGGATAAGATTTGATTAATTATTGTTAGTTCATATTTAATATATGAAGATTCAATAAAAAAAAACTGCAAAAAAAAAAAAAATGCAATATTAAAAATTATTATTATAAATTATTATCTGATCACTAATTCCACTAACACCGTGGTAATAGTTATAAAACAGATTACCCAGTTTTGGTGTTTAAAAATATTAATGTGTTCTTATAAAAAGAATTAAAAACTCTGCTAATTTTTTTCTTGAGTGTGTTATACATTATGCTGTTAAAAAAAATTATATACTTATGTATTTGATGATACGTCATTTTTAATTTTGTAAATAACTTAAAATTATATAAAAATACATATGTAACGTGAATCCTAATCAACAAAAATTTCAAATTTTCAAATAATATCTACATTGTTTTGCATTTAAGCTAACGATATGTGTTTTGTTTGTGAAAAAAATTCTTTGATGCCTGTAAAAGGGTAAATTTTTTTTTCGTTAAAAAGACGTACCTAAATGCAGAAATTATTAAGAAAAAAAAATAGCCACAAGAATTTGTTGGTATTTTGTAAAAATATTTTTGTTTCTGTACCAATCGCGTCGGTGGGTTTTTTTTTCTTTGAAAACACTTTTCTTAAGTAAGTAAAAATATTTAAAAACCAAGTTAAAAAAATCTTGTTTTCCTACAATTTATGTGTAAACCTATACACATAAAAGCATATGTGACAGCAGGTAAAATTTTTGAAGTTCCTGAACTAAAAAAAAATTCATTTAAGTGCCTCTCTTTATTCGGCACTACTTACCTATGCGAACAAATTTTTTCGGATTTAAAATTTATTTGTTACAAGCAACGTAATAAATTAAGTTCATCCCATTTGAAAAGCATTATACTATTACAAAACTTCCATAAAAGTATAAATTTAGAAGATTTTATTTTATAAGTTGTATAACAAAAGGCAAAAAAATTAAACATTTTTTGTGTTGATAGAAAATTTGTAGCAGTTCTTTACCAATTCAATGTCGCTGATTTTAAAATTGCACTTTTTTTCTATCAGCTGTGATTTGCGTGTAATATTTATTTTTTATGAATTTTTAAAACATAAAAACCTTTACTTTTTTACAATTGTTTGAGTCAAAAAGCTTCCGAATGACAAAAAAGTGCAGTTTTAAAATCAGCGACATTGAATTGGTAAAGAATTGCTAAAAATTTTTTATCAACACAAAAAATTTTTAATTTTGTACCTTTGTGTTATACAACTTATAAAATATATTACTAACATTTTATTTTGGCTGTAAATGAATGCATTCTCTCAATTTGTTTACTCTCTGGTACTCACTACTACACAACCAAAAATTTTTTGGAAATCCCTGATTTATATGTATATATTAGAATTTAAAGCGTTTTTAAATTATTATATTTCAAAATACGCAATTTAAAATTAAAAACAAAATAAAATGTTTGTTTGAATTGTTTACTACAATGTTGTATTATTCAAGCATTTTACAGTGTTGTATCCGTTTTCAAAATTAGAATTCGCCTTACGCTGTCTACAGGTAGCAATTTTATTTTTTTTTTTTTTTTGCTATGCACAAGCAAAAATGTTGGCAGAACAATGGCGCAATAATTGCGGATTATATTGCTGAAGAACACGTGAAATTGCTTTACCATAAGCAAACGTATAGAGAAATGAAATGTCAGATAAATGACAGCTGATCAGAAGAGCAATCATTGCGCAATGGATTGCCACTCATGGTAATATGCGGTCCAATTCTCAAATTTAATGGACCAATAAAATTTGACGTATGCCGCAGTAAATATTGCTACGTAGAGACCCGGGGTTAGATATGTGTAATAGATTTCTGACTGAATTAATACAGATGTGTCTAACGAGACATATTTTTTGTGAATATAATGACCATTGTCTTAAGTTAAAAATTATTTTAATTTTTTTTTATTGTTTAAAAAAATTTGTACATGTCAAATTTTTAATTATACGGCCATGTTCTGACTATCAAACGATTTGAAATCGTAAAATGTAAAATATTTAATGGTGTTCTAAAAAGTTTTTAAAAACATTCTAGTTCTCTTGAGCATAGTTTTGCAACTGAAAAAGTTCTTGCGATTGCGATTTACAGAACACCTATTATGCGATTTAAAGTCAAGACCGCTTTAGCCGACCATAAATGTAATGCAATGCAATGTTACGTACCGTAACGTACTGTAAGCTCGTTTGTGCACTTAATGAACATGTAAAAACGTGTCATCTGTTATTCAAAAACATAAACAACGAAGCATTAGCTATGTTGGTTTACCCCAAATTTTGCAAAAATTTGTACAAATTTGTACTGGATTTAACTGAACTGCGTTCGTTTACACAGAAATTTGCAAAAAAGAGCATGTACTGAAAGAGTAAAGTGACAGTTGTCAGAGCAAGAGCCTGCAAATTTTTACTTAACAAATTTTTGCCAGTAAAATCCAGTAGAAAACTAAAACATATGATTCAATCAGGGATGCAAAATGGGAATTTTTAAATTGTACCAATATGCTAATAAAATTGTACTTTTTGGAGCCCAATTGTACCAAAAATTTTTTGGTGACGGCGAAAACCCCAGAATTCCCCACAACATGTCTGCCAAAATTTGTGTTAACCACTTCATAAATTTTTGTGTCAAAAATCTGAAAAAATTTCTATACGATTCCGTCTTTTTTGTCGAAGTTTCTCTCTGATATCTGGAAGACGTCGGACTATTTTGCTGGCTGGGTACTTATAATTCAGAAATTTCTATATATTTGAATTTTTTTATTGTGTTTCAAAATCTTTAACATATGAATATACATATATAATTTCCTTTCAAAATTATCTACACATCGTCAGCTCATTATTGCATTGGCGCATATGCCAAAAAGTCGGAGTGGAGAAAAACGACAAAGAAAGGTTGTATAAAGTTTTCTCAAAATTTACCCTATTAATTGTTTTTGCATTCTCACCACTGCTGCCGGCATAAGTCTTGAAGAAAATTTTAAAATGTTGCGAATTTTCATGAATAAATTTAAAAGTTAATCAGGTATATGATGAAAGCTGATCGTTTTTATCAGTTGTGATGAATTTAGAGTGATTTAAAATCCTTTTCTGAATTGAGTAGCCCACTTGCAACTTAGCGGTGTAAGTTAAAAAAACAAAATTCTGAGAAAATGGATTAAAACAGTTTTAAAACTAAAATGCCACGCAATAGAGAGACAATTTTGCAGGAGTATTGAATATTTAACCAGAAATTACTTACTGAGTAAATTGATAATGGCGGTTTTTATAGATTTTTTTTTTTACTTAGCGGTGTCTACAAGTGGACAACTCAATTATAGTCTTAATTTTTCATTGACATATACAATATCAAGTTTAAAAGAATGAGACAAGGCGAATTCATTCCAGGTAATCTCGGTAGTACAACAAGTACAAAAACCACAACCAATTTGTTTTTGTAAAATCATTGTACAATGTCAAAATCCTAAACAAATCAAAACAGACAGAAAGATAATAAACAAAATTTTGACATCCAACAATGATAAGGCTAAAGAAAAAAAGTTATCAGCAGGGCTTTTAGGATCCCCTGTAATGAATTCGCCTTGAATGTAGACAAGAAAAAAAAATCGATTTCAAATTGTTTTGTTTTCAAAATCGTTTTCCATCACATACCTGAATATTATTTTATTGAAAGTGAGAAATATTGTTATGTGCCGCCTACGCCACTTATTTTAAATTTATTTTTAAAAAGTAGCATTTTATGTTGCATACGTATACAAGTACTTACTGTTGTGTATTGAGTTACTTGTTGTTGAGAAAAGTTTCTATATTTACAATGAAATAAAAAAGTCAACAGTGACGAAATTTGTTATTTTATTGGTTTTATTTTACATGTTCCAAAATGATGGATGAACCTGCATGAGGTCATTAAAAGAGGAAAGGCTTTCGCATTCGATAAAGCAATTATTACATGGTGGTTTCATAGTTCTTGCTGGGAGTTGTTTCTTAGTCTCAATTTACACGTTTCATCTTTTGACGCTCAGCTTCTTTTCAATTCCCTTTTGAAGATGCCATTATGTTCACACGCAGCAACCGGTTTCAACTTTTTTTGCTTTAAAACAACAACACTTTTATTCAAAGCGAACCAAAGAGAAAAAGAAAAGAAAAAAATTTACATGCAGCCATTGTTGTGCATATACCTACGAATGAGAATACAAAGCGTACTGCCCGAGTACAGGCATCTCCGTACCAACCCCTTTTCATCTTGCTTCTCTCTCCTTAAAACACAAGAGTTGAGCATCAAAAGATGAAACGTGTGAATGTAGACTTATTCATAGAAACGTTAGCTTACGCAGATTACCGAAGCCGTTCTATTCCGTTACGTTCCCACAATTTAGGCTGTGTTTGTATATTCTTTTATGCCGAAGGAATGGCAAATAAAGCATGTACATATGTGTACCTATTATTGTCTTTTATTCGTGGAATTTTCGTGGACGCACTTTCGAACGTTAGTCTTTTTCATTAAAGATTTGCCCTCTAGATTAGAAACCTTTTAATTTTCATCAGCAGTAATGTATTCATAAATCATTCTAAATACCGGAGCCGGTGAAGAAGAATCCATTTTTAATTTTTTATTAACATAATGCCTGTGCCCATGTTCTGTAACTTCCACGGTGAGAAAATTTTCGATTGCAATGTGAAAAATGAAACAAACAGCTCTTTTTCACTTAACTGCGTTTGTAACATTTTTGGCGAGTAACTACTGTCACGTAAGGAAATTTCTCGCCAATATACTGAAAAATTGTGTATACAATTTTTGTGAGAAAGTTCCCGCTTTGAACTGTCAAATAAACTCACTCATAAAAACGGGATGAGAAAAATTTTTAACACTAAAAAATAAATTAAAAATGCAGAATGCAATAAAAATTAACACGGAAGAGATAAGTATGTATTTTGTACTTGGCATTTTGTGCTTGGATTTCTTCATTGTTTAATTATTTTGCTTTTAACATTTTTAAAAAATATACGAATGTTTTCAAAGCTATTTGTTAATGAATAAACATTAAAGTCGCACTTTACATTTTTCGGTATAGCCGACGGTTGTTTTTTTTTGCCGCCGTCGTTGAAAATTTTTAAATTTTGTCGCCGTCAACGATGTTTGACTAGCGTTCTCAACATCTGCTATTTCATATCGGCTTCGAATGGAATATTATGGCATTTATAACGTAACGACGTAATCTCTTTTGGAAGTTTTCGACATGAGTTACAGACACCCTTTTTTCTCACTTTTCGAGAAACGATGAAATATTTTGTTTCACATGTTTTCGATGCGAGAACTTCTCACCAAAGTTACAGAACATGGGTACTGATCTACAACTCGCAAACAAGCTTTCTTTCATATATTTATATTGAAAACAATATTAAATTCTAAAATTTGTTTTCGTTTTCATTAAGGGTAATCACGATGGTTATTGTACAAACTTGCACTTTGTAAATTTTCAGTGCATTTTATTTTTGGTGAAAATGTACTATTTTTCTAAAAATGTATTCTGGCAACATAAAAAACTTCTGGCAGCACTATCATAAGTAGTCAAAAATCCTAATTTATTTAAAATTACTTACATAGGTATTTAAATAAGTTTTTTTAACAAATGCCTAAAACCAGTTAAAAATAGTTTTCTTTTTTACAAACAAAAAAAAAAATATGGCGGTCCGTATGTTAAAAGTTGTTGTTTGCTTTTATTTGCAACTGAGCAAATATGCACTAATTAATTTGTGGTTTTTTTAAAGTATTCCTATTTCGCTCGTTTTTTAAACGGATCTAACGATATCTCAAATGTCAAAATCCAGCCGATTAGAAGATACGAGGTAATACAGAAATTAACTGTCGGGTAAAAACAGATAACCCGTAAACTGAAAGTACATGGTTTACCCATTTATAAGTGGTGATGAATTTTTTTTACAATAAACACAATAAAATTTTAAGGTATTTAATCAGTCAGAAATTTTAAAAAAATGTTTTTACATTAAAAAAGTAGAATTTCCTAAGAAATTAAATTTAGTCGATTAATTGACATAAATTCATTATTCGAAATTAGCTATTTTAATTATTCGATCAAATAATGTCGGAAAAATTCCTAGATTAATCGAAATGTTTTTAAACTGTTGAATATTTTGTTTTCAAATGAGCAATTTTTAATTTTTTTTTTTTTGTGGTATATTTTTAACAATTTTCAGGGCATATTTTCACGTTTTTACTGCATATTTAATGCGCATAAACGCGTTTTTAGAGCATATTTCTGGTTTTCCTGGTTATAAGAATGTTTTAAATAATTGCAAATGCGGTAAAGAGATTCTGCCTTCACTTTTTAATATTTTCAATAAATTTTAAAAAAGAATAATACTGATATAAACTATAATCACTCAGTAAAATTGCAAATTCTATTCTTACCAATTTCAATATTTCTTTATATTAAGCCTAGGATCTAATCAAAATTGAAAAATTAATATTGCAGATTGTACTTGGCCCTGAGTATTTAGTTTGTTTTCAATCAAAAATTATTTTAAAACTCACCTGAATTAATTTCCTTCGTTATACTTGGTGGTGCATCACTGGTCGAATTTCTTGTTGATCTATAACTTTTCGATATTGAAGATGTCACGGACTGTGTAAAAACACCGGTATCGGGTTTTGTGGAAGATGTTTGACTAGTTGTTGAAGACGCCATTGCGGAAGTATTAATTATTTGAACATTATAACTAAATTTAAATAAAACAACATGATTTAAATTATTGTATATTAAAATTGTCAAATCTAAAATTTAGATAAACCAGATATAAGATTCCAAATTCTCTATTCCTTACCCATGCGTATTTGGATTTGATAACTGGATTCCATTATCGTAGGGTCCTTCATTTGTTACCGGCGACGGAGTTTCTATACTTCCAAAAGTATTGCTTTTAAGTTGTTCTAATGGTGGTGTTGACCATGTTATATTTGTACCTACAAAATTTGTTGTTATACATGTATTTTTTTGTTTAATTTTGTATTCGAAAATGTTGAACGTGATTAAAGAGCAGTTTGAAATTTTTTTTGTTAGTGTGAGTTTTAAGCATGTGGTGATCTAGAAATAGTTGTCCCATCCTGATCACCACTATTTTATTTGTTTTTAAGACTACACTACCTAGTGCCACAATAATTACTAATGTAAAATAAATATTAAAGAAAGATAATGGTTAAGAGTTAAAATAAAGAATTCAAGAAATAATAAGTGATCAAAAACTACGAAAAGAGGTGATATAAAAGCCGTCTAGAAACATTGTTTTTTTTTTTTTTTTTTTTTTTTAAATTCGTATCCCCCTATTTATTTTAAATTCCTTAAAGTTAAAAAAATAATTGTATAATAAAATAATTTTAAACGAAAAAAATCGCTAAAATAACTCCTAAAGATGATGCGTTTTGTTTCTTTCCCTTGTATTTGAAAATCAGCTTGCCTGCTCCCCCAAGCTAAAAAGTCATATAAAAAATATAGTCTTACGGAACAATTTTTCGCCATAGCTACATTTGTAATGAAACCACAAGTAACTTAGAAACCTATAAAATATATCGATATACCATACTGACAATTGATAATAGACACAATTAGATCGTATATGGCAGTTTTTACTTTTTAAATAAAAACCAAATTGCTTATTTATTAAAAAAAAATCGCTAAATTGAGGCCAAACTGAAAGGTTTGAAGGAATTGCGAATCAAAGAATAAAAAAGAAAATACAGAGGAAAAGAATCTAAAAATGTCCGTAAATATGACAAAAATGTAAAAAAAAAATGCTAGGACCACAATGTCGACAATAACATTTCTATCGCATATTTATATTGAAAACAATAATAAAAACTAAAATTTGTTTTTGTTTTCAATATAAATATTCGAAAAAAATGTTCTTGTGGGCAAGGCAGTACATTTTTCGGAAACATGACAACAAAAACTGATTATTCGCAATTTGTAGGAATTTACAAAGAAAGGAATAAATGATATTTTAATGCAAAACACAAAAAATAGACAGAGAAAATCGCTTAGCATAAGGAAATCGCAAAATCATAAATGCAATATAAAAGAAATGTTAAGAACTCCAAAATTTTTGAAATAGAACAAAAATTATTAAATTCACAAAAAAACCGCAAAATTTGAAAAAATTACACAATCGATAATGCAACAAAAGAGTTACGCATTTCTAAAAAAAAATTTAAATCGGTGTAAAAAACGGCAATTTCCCCAAAATATAATAAATCATTAAAAAACGCTTAAAATTTCAAAAAACATTATTTTTTTCAAGAAAATCGGTAAAATCGCGAAAATACCGGAGTGTAAGAGGACTAAAAGAAACGATCAGAAAAGGTTTACAAGCTTTTCTTAACCCACTTACAACTACAATTAATGTTGGGAGATTTCCAACTAATTGTAGTGAGGAACTGTAGGTATTTTGTTTAAGCTTTGGTATCGTTGCAAAAAAGACTTTTTGAGTGTTTATAATTCTCATTCACTCTGCAGTTTTATTTACTAATATCTTTGGCTTTTCTAAAAACTTTTTGGAAAATGTTTCCTCATGATCTGGCCTAAGCAACCAGTGAAATGCGCATAGAAACAGCTTATCCTCCAACAATACATTTCAGTGTATTTATCAAGAATAAAAATAGGGAATTAAGCACAACAAACAAAATCTTATTAATGTAATGAAGCTTAAATTATATCTACACAGAAAAAAATGGTTTGTGTGGTTTTTGAGCAGGCGGAGTCATCAGAAAAAATTATTTTTAATATTTTCATAATCGGTGTGTACTGATAGTTTCTCCAAAAAGTACTTCCTAATAAAAATCCTCTAAGAAAAGTTTAATAATTATGATTAAACATGCCAAATGGTTTCTAAATTAAAAAAATAATAAATGGTGCAAAAATTAAAGAAAACAACAAACATCAAGATTGAAAAAAAAATAAAAATAAAAGTGTGATTTTTAAGAAATAACAACTCATGTTAGTAAATAATAGCCGAATAAAAATAACATTTCGAATGAAAAACCCAAAAGAGTAATAAAAAAGGAAATAAATAAAACAAAACAACACTCTTACTATTTATAAGTAAATCATCACCCAAACTAGCTGAATCAGGTAAGACACTTTCAGCATCACCACCACTTGATTCCTTACCAGGTGTAGGAGAAGGCATAACAAAAGTCACTTCAATTTGTGGTATAACACAACCGAATATTAAAGATTTTTTTGTATTTTGCTAAATGAAGAAGAGACGAATAAAGTTTGATTAATTTGGAACAAGACAATTTATGTATTAGTGCTTAAATTTATTTTTAAAGTTTATCAAACCTTTTGTAATATTCTTTCAGCATCCATGGATAAAAAGGTTGACATTTCATTAAATTCTTCGCCCAGCCTTAATAGGAACAACAACTGATAGTGATCAATTTGTACACTAACCAAATTGGATATATGAGCAATGGCATGCAAATCTGCTGTACGTTCTGCAGTCTCTGAAGATGTTTGGGATTTACGATCCATATGAATATCCTCCTCACTATCTAGAAAAGGATTTCTAGGTAATTTCATATTGCTATTGGCATAATCGAGACGATTAATGTTTGTTTCGATGGAAGCACTGCCAGCCTTAGTGGTGGAACTTGCAGAATTCGAATCACCACTACCCTTACGACTACCGTCGTTACTTTGGGAACCTGTAGAGGCTGTAGTCCCTGCACCGGAATGCAACCACAAAGTTATGGGCACAGCGTCAACGAATGGTATGGATTTGTTAGCACCCAAAGAACGAGCACCAAAAAAATCTATCCAAACGGGATCTAGTTTTATGCACCAAACATCTCGAGGCTCAGACCACATAGCATAACGTGACAGACATTGTAACGATGAAGACTTTGGTATCGAAGAACGTTGTCCACCACCACCTCCACAATTATTATTAACTGCTGCCTCCGCAGCTGCAGTCGTTCCCACATCTGTTGCGGCCACATGCGATAAAATACGATCCGTAACTATGCACATGTCACCAGAGGCTGAAGGAAATCCAGTACCAAATACTAAAGAACCTTCCTGTAAGGAATGTAAGGCTTGTGCCAAATCTGCACGGGATGAACCCATTTCACGTATATTGGTTAAAGCAAAGCGTGATATTTGTATTTGCATCATTTTGGGACGATCCTTTTGATTCGGTGTCTCCACACTCGACTCGATCACAATGCGAGGCATAATGGCTTCAACTTTAACATCCATATACATTAGACTGGGTTCATTTTCAGGTTCATTGTACAAGGATAATTTGGATGATCCCTTTAACGTTGTAGACTGGGAACCATGTGAACCAATGGTGGACGGTGATCCAATGGCGGTGGAATTTGTCGGCGAAACCGCTGCAATACTGGTACGTAATAGACTTTCGTGTAGATTTAAAGCAAATGAGTTGAACCACAGTATAGAACAGAGATCAAAGTGCACTTGCAGGGGATTAATGTGTACAAACACCTTGGACGGGGGTACTAAATTGTGGTTTAAAATTAAATTTTTATAATAATTAATTAAAAATTTCAAAATAGGATATGTTAACTAAAAAATATTAATACTTACAAGGAAATATGAAATCACCGGGATAGTAGAAATATGTAAATTCTGCATGCAGTATAAGCATTTCTGCCGGAAATGAATAGCGATCCTTATCTCCTGGAAAGGTTAAAAATTTCAGCATTATTTAAAGGTTAAAATATTAATGGACATGGAAAACTACTTAAAAAAGATGATTAAATTTAAGCACATATAAACGGAAATAATTAAAACAATATTGAACAAAAAGCTTGTTTATCATATACATATATCGAGATAAGTAACTTTTAAATAAATTTATCTAAGCTAAATGAAGGAGCTTTTTCCTGTCTGTATGAGTTTTCCTTGGCGTTATGGTGTTTAATCATTTGGTTTTAAGCTCTCTTAACAACACAAACTGCTACTTGTTGAACAAAATGGTGTTAAAGTGGGCTTTGAACTGAGTATTTTAAAGGATTCATTTAGTATTGATAAATATTACAACATACTTAACTTGTGTATTTCTTTGATACACTTGCGTCACTGCAAATTCCCACCATTTCGTTTCCCTAATGAAAAAAAAAATATTTCTAAGTTTTATACTGATAGGGAGTTCTGATTTCCCAAAGTGTCATTCTCTAATGAATTATTGACATTGAAAGTTAAATAAGGTTTCTTCTTCAAGTTATTTAACTCTTGTAACATTCTTTAAGCGTGAGAGAAGGACATCTAGAGGATCTGTATAATGTTAAGGGCTGACATTTGTCCTTTTAACTTACTGACGATATCGCCCTGTTGACGCAACTCAGTGAGTGGTATTGCTTTAGATCCAACAACTCTGTTGTTGACCCCATGAGACTACTTAGTTTTGGTTAAAATATTCGATACAATATTATTATGGAACAGCTTATCCTCCAACAATAAATTTCAGTATTTTTATCAAATATAAAAAAAGGGAATTAAGCACAATAAATAAAATCTTTAAATGAAAAAAATTATGTATTCCCAAAAACAACTTTTTGATAATAAATTTTTGCAAGTGCGCGTGCATAAAAAACTGAAGTTGCAAATTGTTTTTATTTTGATTTCTTGCGGAAACAATAAAAGCAATTTGTTTTTGTTTTTTCTTTACCCACTTACAACTACAATTAATGTTCGGAGAATTCCAACTAATTGTAGTGGGGAATGTAAGAAAAGATAAACTCACTGTTTTATTGTTGGTATTTTGTTTAAGCTTTTATATCGTTGCAAACAAGACTTTTTGCGTGTAGGTAATTCTCATTCCCTCTGTAGTTTTGTTTGCTGATAGCTTTGGATTTTCTAAAATTATTTAGAAGAACGTTTCCTGATGATGTTGCCTAAGCAACCAGAGAAATGCACATAGGAACAGCTTTTCCTCCAACAATAAATTTCAGTATTTTTATCAATTATAAAAAAAGGGAATTAAGCACAATAATGTATTCCAAAAAACAACTTTTTTGATAAGGAACATTTTTAGCTAAAAAATTAAACAGGTAAATAAAAGGTTTATGAAACGAATTATCTATGAAAATTGGTTTAATAAACCTTTTATTAACCTGTTTAAGTTTTTATGAATAAGAGGGAAAATATTTAAAGCTTAAATTATCGTTGTAAAATTAAAAAGAAAAATTTGTTTGTAAATTTTTCTCTAATATATTTTTTAATGAAAATTTTTTGGTAAATAATTTCAGTGCCAAAAAACAAGTCTGGACTGTCTGAATATTCTTAATATCCAATTGGATAAAGTAAGAAAATATTTATTAATCAAAAATATTTTAAAAATTCTATGTAATAACTGTGGAATATATAATTTTATTTGGATGAAATATCGAATCGAAAGACCGTCCATGATTCGAATCGAGTAAAATTGAAATCGAAGGAAATTTTCAGTTATTTTTTTTTAATTACCGTAGTTTTTCATCATTTTCAAAATTATTCTCATAAATATAAGTGGTACTCAAAACGAAATATTTGTATAAACCTTTAAAAGTAGGGATGTAACGATACGCCTTTTTGTCGAGAAGAAATACCGAATTAAAATTCGATGCGAGTAAAAAAGTTACTGCCTGTTCAACGATTTCGAACGTTAACGTTCGCATAGAAAATAACATTTAAAACAAATTTTAAAATTTTGTTGATTTTTTAAAAGTAGTTTTTTTTCTATGCGAACGTTAACGTTCGAAATCGATGAACTGGTAGTTATTATTCATGATGTTTATAAAATTAAAACAGTTTGTTAATAAGCACTGTATATGCAAAAAAGAGAATTTTTATAGTTGGATTTCTCATTTAAAAGCACCAAAAGACATGCAAATAATAAAATGCAAGCGATAGATACTTTACACCCAAGCTCCGAATAGTGACCGGGAAAATGCGACGAAGATCGTATCACTTTTTCTTAAGAAAATGCTCTGATTTTTTATTGATTGGGTCCAAAATTTAAATATTTAGTAAAAAATTATATTTTTGATAAAAAAAAAAAAACAAGTAATATGGCTACGTTTTTTTATATTTATCTTAACAAGTGTTTTTAATTATTACAAAGGAATAAAAATAATAAATGTACATTAGACCGACTCAAGTTGTATGGAGCCGAAAAAAGTGTTTTAGTTACCCCTCTGAAAATAAGGCTTGATATGTTTTATGATGATTCCCAAAATATTTTGGTTCTAGTGTTGACCATCCGTGAGCTGGACCATTTTTAAAAAAGGTATTTTTCAGTTTTTCGAATTTTGCTCGAAGACGACATAAATAAAATTTGGTATCATCGAAAAGAGTTTTTGATGCAGCATCCAATGGTATATAAAACTTGACCACTTGCGAACTACTAGAGGTCTGCACAAATGTATTTGCTAGCCAAATGATTGTTGTGTGTGTATTTGATATTCAAATCAAATGTGTAAAAAAATGAGAGCTAGTCATTCACGCTCAATCATTTTAAATGAGAGATCAACACAGCCACATACACTAACACTAATTGTGTGTGTGTCCCTATTATTGTTTATTGTTTGATGAACTTAAATTCATACATCTTACAATAAAAAAACCTGAGTTAAGTTCAAAATCACACTAATCATTCGTGTGTTTGTTGTCTTGTTTTGTTAAAATTGGGTTTTCCCCTATTTGATAATTTTCCCTATCGTTACAAAAAAAGTAAGAAAATAAAATGGTTGTAAAAAATATATTTTTTATATGCAAAAACAATAACAGTAATAAAATTATAAATAAAAAAATTATTATTATGCAAACCGTCAAATATTTTACTAAAATTATCGATAAAAAATTAAATAATGTCAAAAAAATGTAAAATTGTTCAACTTAAAACTTAAAAAAATTATCAAAGCTAAGAAAGAAAGCTCGTTATAAAATAAAAATAATCTATTAACGTTTAAAAATAAGTTATAAGTTCTCTTGATTTAAAAAAACTTAAAACAAAAAAATTAACAAAAATTTCATTTGTTTAAAAATATATTTAAAACTACTTTTTGCTTCTAAAAAGTTGGTATCACTTTTAATGCAATATATTTTTACTAATATTTTGTTTTTGACACGATAAAAAAATTTCAAAAACACAAAACACATGTTGTGTTGATAAAACACAATATGTACATCGCCACACAAGTGTATTTACTCGTGTAAAAGAGCATATTTGTTATTTATACCTGTATCAAATATTTCTCTCACAACACTCACATTAATAATTGAACGCTTTGCACACATAGGTTATTTCTTACACACAATAAATTGTGTATGATTCTAAAATCACACACAACACACTACTGGCCAGTCTGGTATGTGAATTCATGTGTCGTTTATATTAAGCTAAATACATATTTTCGTTTTGTGTTTTCATACAAATTCTACGTATGTGGAAGTAATGTTATGCTTTTCAAATTGAATCTGTTTTAAAATAATGTTTGTTTATTTCTTTTTTGTAATTATTCACATAAAACGCGAAAATCGCGATATGTTTCATCTAATTCATATATGGGCATCAAATTGTTTGATTTTTCAATTATAATAACCTGGTGATAAGCAAAAGATCCGTTTTCAAGCCCTGGATGCTTTTAATATGTTTTTATTTAAAAAATTTATATTTAAGAACTTAAATTTAGCTCACAGCATCCAGGGTTTTTGTGACGCAAAGGGGATTGCACAACATTTTAAAACGCGACGCATATCGAAACAATTCAAAACGGATTGACACAAATCGGGGCTTTTTGGGTTAGAAATTAATTAAACAAAGCTTTAATAAACTCTTTCCAGGTGATAGGCAATTGATTGTGAAAAAGTTTATATGAAAATCACTCAGTTTTTTTGAGTGGTCTTCATATAAATTTTTCTACACAATCAATTGCGTGTCACCTAGAAACAGCACATTAGTTTTGTTTGAAATTAAAATTGCGAAACCCGAATTATTTACGAAAATCTATAAAAGTGGACTACTTTCAAATGTGGCCGCTTTCTTAGTTTTAATTGGCTTCTTCAGAATTAACGTTTTAAGAATATTGTATGGCTAATCTGCTGCAACAACTTTAAATTTTGACTAAATTTCACTAGTGCATAGTAAATCAGATGATTTAGGAAGTGGTAATTATTTCATATGAATATATTGTAAACTCAACTCTTGAGAGAAGAATAAGATTTGCTTTTTTTTATGTTATTTTTTTTATGTTAGATTTCTCTATGACGTGTTAAATTCCCATTTTTTATTATACCCTCCACCACCACTGTGGTGAATGAGGGTATACTAAGTTTGTCATTCCGTGTGAACCTTTTTTATTATACATCTAAGACCCCATAAAGTATATATATTCTGGGTCCTTGAGTAATTCTAAGTCGATTTAGCCATGTCCGTCTGTCTGTCCGTCTGTCCCTCTGTCCATCTGTCCGTCTGTTGAAAACACGCTCACTTTCGAAAAACGCAAAAGAAAAGAACAAACTTGGTCTCAAATTGCTTGTAGTTATCATAAGCAGTTTGGGATTGAAATCCAGCAACATCGGTTTAGTAGGATCAGAACTATGAATCAAAATGTGGAACCACTACCCAAAAAAAATTGATAATTTTAATACAAAAACTAACATAAATGGTGGAATAATGCACGGAATCACATAAAATTTTGCACGAATTCGCTTTATACGACTGCAAATCATACTGTTAAATTTCGTGAAGATCGGTCCATAATTTACCATAGGCCCCATATAAACCCTACTCCCGGAAAACAGTTTAGTACGCCTAAAACCGTAAAAAATAACGCTATCATATTGAAATTCGGTACGTCACAGTTTTATACGACCAGAAATCACGCTGTAAATTTTTTTGAAGATCGGTCCATAATTTACACTAGGCCCCATATAAGCCCTACCCCCGGAAAACAGTTTATTGCGCCTAAAACCGTAATAAATAAAGCTATCATACTAAAATTTGGTACGTCACAGTTTTATAGAACCAGAAATCACACTGTAGAATTTTTTAAAGATCGGTCCATAATTTACACTAGGCCCCATATAAACCCTTCTTGCGGAAAACAGTTTAGTACGCCTAAAACCGCAATAAATAACGCTAGCTTAAATTTGGTACGTCACAGTTTCATAGGACCACAAATCACACTGTAAAATTTTTTGGAGATTGGTCCATAATTTACACTAGGCCCCATATAAACCCTTCTCGCGGAAAACAGTTTAGTACGCCTAAAACCGTAATAAATAATGCTATCAAATTGAAATTCGGTACGTCACAGTTTTATAGGACGAGAAATCACACTGCCAAATTTCGTGAAGAGTGGTCCATAATTTACCATAGGCCCATATATAAACCCTACTTTCGGAAAATAGTTTATTGCGCCTAAAACCAAATAAAGCCCACTTTGGGATTTATAGATATTGCGGTGAAATTTTTTACTTAAATTCATATGGCAAGAAAAACTATCATGCAAGTTTGTGAAATTTACTGTTAACGCTAAAACTAATTACACTGCTGTATTGAAATTTATTCTAATTTATTTTTTGTAATACCAGAAATCAGTCTTCAGAATTTTGGGATGATTTGTTCATAATTTACAATAGGTCCAATACAAATAACGCTCCTAAAAATCATTTTAGTCCGGCTAAAACTGTTACGAATAATGATATTTTACTCAAGCCAGTTCAAAGTTCTTACAAGAAACGAATAACATTTTCTTATTGTCGGTCAATAATTTAATTCAGGTCTAAACCGCAACCAATTTTAATGCTGACGTTCGTTTTTGTGAAGCTTAGTTAATAATATATATGTATTTATCATATAGAGCCCACTCCTGTTGGTGGAGGGTATCAAAGATTCGGCACAGCCGAATATAGCACTCTAACTTGTTATTAATAAAAAAGTTTTGTATGGGAATTAACATTGAAACAACAATAAAAAAACTTAAATTAATTTTGGATTCAATATAAATTCGCTAACGAAAATGTTCATTATTATTACAAAAACAGGCAACTGCTTGATTCACAATTTCGAACGTTAACGTTCGCATAGAAAATTTCTATGAAAAACACTGACTGCATGTTTAAAGCCTCGTACATAATGCTAGCAACAATTTTGTTTTTTCTTCTATCTTATTTTTTCCCAAATATATTTTCCTTTAATTTTTCGAACAAAAATGTAACTAAATTTTTTTTAAAAAGTTCAGTCTACTTCTACTTCAGCAACAATTTGTATGAAAATGTATATGACGTTTATAATAATTTTATTTAGTTTTGAATGAAAATTTCAACAAAATATTTTAAAAAATAATAATAAATTGTTAAAATTGTTGTGGGCATAATTTGCAAACGGTTTCTTAACTGAAAATGTGTGTGGTTACGAAAAAAAATTGTTGCTCTATTTTGAACACCAGTGAAAATGTTGCTGCCTATTGTGTACGAGGCTCAACACTTTCAAACGTTAACGTTTGCATAGAAAATTTTTAAGAAAAACATTAAAAGTATTTTCCACATAAAATTCTATACGAATGTGTTCGTTCAAAATTATTGAACGAGCAGTATTTACTATACGAGTATTTTATAAAAATATTTTTTATATAAGTAGAAAAAATAATATTAATATAATAAATACAATTAAAAAAAACAAGCATGCAATACGAAGTTTGTATGTAGTAGTTTTTGTTATTATTCTTATTGCTTAGAAAAAATTTGCTTTTACTATAGACACAAAAGAACTAAAATATGCAAATCACCTGGTTTTATTTTCCTTTTATGTTGTGCTTTAAATGCAATTTTAGTTTTTATTTTTCGCATTTTTTTTTTCAAACGAATCATAAGAGAGCGACGACGGCGACGATGACATGTATTTGCAGTTAAAATTATGACATAAAATGCCAATAAATTTTAGCAGAACAACAAAGAATGTCAGCATGTTTTTTATAAGCGCATATATTTTTTTCATAAACACAAACATGAAGCATTGGAAAAATATTATACAGAATAGAAGACAAAAAGTTAAATAAAAAAAAACGAAAATAGAAATAATCGTACAATTATTATTAGTACACAAGTGTTTAGGTAGAGAGACAATTGTTAATGAGTCACTAAGCGGGTTAGAAATTAAAATTTGTTTATTTTTTTAAATTATTACCATTTTAGGTTAGAGTAGAGACTTTACTTCAAAACTTACCTGATATAAACTCTTTAGGCATTTGCTTTTTACCCGCTGTAGTAACTCGATACAATTGAAAATCTTCTATTCGCAAAATTACACATGAGGACATTAATTTCGCCAAGTTATCGAGTACAGTTCTGTGCTGTTGACTGTGATGTGTATGACTGTGCTGACTACCTCCGGAAGATGTACCAGAGCCAGCGTTACTTGCCATTTGTGTGGGCGTACTACTGCCAGTTGAAGAAGAAGCATTTGTTGGTTTATTGGCAAATTGTGTGGCTAAAGCTGATGGATTTAAGGTTATAGGTGAATTTGGTGTACTACGTTCGAGTGGAGCATGAGAGGAAGGACGATTTGGTTGACTTAGATTGAGTACAGCTTCGCGAAAAGCATTAAGTGATTCTTTTAGCCAAAGAGCGGGTGAGGCTGAAGCTTCTTTATATCTACAAGTGCATTAGGAGTTTATTATTTTGAATTTTTAAAAAATGGCTCAATTCTTTGACTTACTTGGCCCAGTGAGATCTATCGGATTTGGCTAAATGATATGGATAATAATCAACTTGAAAAGCTTGTACAGAAATTTGCAAAGCACCACCTTTATCTAATTCAGGGTAACTGGAACGACCGTCTTAAAAAGAAAAAATAATAAGTAATTTTGTTTAAAAAAATTTTAATCAGGAATTTTCGATAATAGAATTTCAATAAAATATTTTTAGTTTTCGATGAAACTGTTTCGGAGAAAATATTTTGACGAAATATTTGAATTTAAAATTTTATTCTGAATTATTTTTAAAAAAAATTTTCCGATAAATTATTTTGAATGAAGATTTTTCGATGAAACCAGGGGTCTTATCACCGCATTCGATAGCGAGTAAGCCATCCTATCGAGTAAGTTATCGTATTTTACTTCATACGATAGACATTGACGTATAGAATGAAAACTCGAGAGATGTAATGTCTTTGGTTGTTCGATATCGAATGCAATAATCTCAAATTACGGTTTTGCTCGATATCGTATGCGGTGATTTGACCCCAGTGGTCACCAGTCATAACAGCCTAAGCCTGTTTTTGAATTTTTTGCAGGAGAGAAGTTTAAAGTTTTAAATGTTCACTGAAAATCAGGGGTTGGGTTTTTTGGTTTAACTTATTAGATATTCTAAGGAAACGTTTTCCTTTGCTTTGCTTTGATAAAAAAAATTATTTATACACGCAGAACATAATGGTACTAAAAACTCAGTTTTGTCGTAACTAAAGTTAGGACGCCTTCGTTTGTGACCACTGAAAATATTTTCGATGCAAATTATTCTATGAAATTCTTTTATGAAAAAAATTACAATGAAATATTTGCGGTGCAAATTTTTTGATAAAATATTTTTAGAGCGAATTTCTCGATGAAATATTTTTCGATTAAGTATTATCCGTAAAAGTTTTTTGATTAAAGATTTTATGTGAACATTTGTTAATAAAATATTTTTGATTAAATACATATTTGCTGTGATAATTTTCCAATAAAATATTTAAAGTGATAATATTCCGTTTAAATATTTTTTTATAAAAATTTCGATGAAATATTTTTAATATAAACATAATTATAAAGATTAGTGCATTTTATGACAAAATATAATTGTTGAAAGTTGAAAAGAAATTCTAATTAAAATTTTGGGAGGAAATATTTTTAAATCAAATTTTACGATACTCTGGTAGTATATAGAATCATTCTTAATTATATATAGCTTCAATGTTAACGTAAGGTTGGCTTAAGCAAAAAAGTATGTGAAATATTGAAGGAAGAAAACTATTGCAAGAAAGCTTTATAAATTGAAATGTGATTCATTAAACAAGTTCGAAAAAAAAAATGGTTTATATAATAAAATATTTTCGTTATTTTTCGTGAAAAAATTTTTGCAAGAAATATTTTCGGTGAATAATTTTTTCGTGAAAAATTTTCTGTGAAGATTTTTACATGATAAATTTTTTGTGAAGATTTTTACATGATAAATTTTTTGTTTAAAATTTTCGCATGAAATATTTTTCGCGAAAAATTTATATAATATTTTTAAAATTAATAAAAAAATTTGCAGTGAACATATTCGAATGAAACATTTTAAGTAAAAACTTTCGAATAAAATATCTTGAAAAACATATCGTGACATATTTTAATCAAACATTTGTGAAACAAAATTTTTGTCTAAAATTTTGGTTATAAAATTTCGGATGTAAATTTGTAAATTATATTATTTTGGTAATAATTTCTTATAATGTACTTTTATTGAAAATTTACAATGAAATATTCTACAAGTAAAACATTTTTAGTTTCTGTTAACATTTCTTAAGTGAATTATATTTCAGTCAAAAAATCGTGGAAAATTTTCGGATTAAATATTTTTAGTGAATTTCGGTAAAAATCTTTAATAAAACTTACCACCTTCATCATCGCACAAATGCAAATCAATACGTTGACTAAAGAAATGATACGAAGTTTCTCGCACATCAAAAGCATTAAACATTTTTAATTGGTTATTTGCATGAGACGAATCACTTTGGCGATTTTTTTGTTGAGCCAATTGAGCCTGATACTCGGGAAGAGTCTGTTATGAAAAATAGTCATTAATAATAAATTATTATAAATATACATTAATATATAATAAACAAACTGAATTCAATTATACCTCTAATTTCCGGGCAGCTTTGGATTTCTGTGTGGCCGCTGTTGCCGACTTTATAAGACCGGACAAAGAGTCTACAAAATGTAAAGCAGCCTTAAGCTGAGAATCCGTTAAAACCCACAACAAATCATCCAATATTAAAACTAAACGTGAAGCCAATAAAGTACAATCTGACAAACGTTTTCGTATAGTAATACGACATCTGGCATGATTAGTAAGTAAACGTAAAGGAGTCAATGATTTATCCTGAGTGGAGCTGGCCTCTATCCGCACCGTTTGCCATGATAATTCTTTAAAAATTAATATAATACCCCGATGAGAGTCTTTAAGACGAGTAAAACGTAAATCACCATTTGCCCATTTGGGAGTCTTGGACTCCACCCGAATGCGAGACATCTGTTGGACAAGTTATAAGAGAAACATTTTATAAAACGAAATTGTACTGTAAATTGTTAAGAAAATTACCTGCACAGAGGCTGTAAAGGCGGTACTTAAAAATTTTACATTAACAGTATTAACAATAATGGTTATGCCATCAACAACTTTATGAATAAAACTATATTTGCCCTGAGGTGCCTGGGATATTGAACCTCCACCCGCACTACCCCCTCCACCACTCCCAACACCATTTGGCGATTTGTTTTCGGTATTACGGGATGTGGGATCACATGTTTCTACCGTTATATTGACCTCATCCAGAGTCTGAAATTTAGAGATGTTAATTTTTATATTTTGAAATGTCTTTTGAGGTTAACACTAACCAGCGTTATAGGAACACTTTTTAATTTTGTCCAACTTATACGAAATGATACATGATTACACCAGGCTGATGTTAAACGCAACCATGACGGTAATTCCAATAATTCAGTGAGTACTGCTTCATCCAATTGTAAATTAGATAATTCACCTTCACCGCGAAAGGTACTTAAATTGATTTTATCTGACGATAGATTTTTTGTGTATCTGCAATAAAAAAGAAAAAAAGACTTTTAATATTAAATATTATGGTTCAGAAATATTTATAACTATGTACACAAGTTCATATTTCAATATTTATGCAAATTAAATTGTTGTCCGTAGATTTGAATGTGTTTAAATGTCGCCCGCCCTTTTTAGATGGATTTTCTGTTCTGCTGATTTGTTCGTTCACATTAGGTGCGTTTGAGTACTTTTACAGTAAAATGCAGTAAATGAGTAAACTTAAAAATTTGCTCTCTCAAAAAGCTGTTGTCCAAAAAAGTACGCGAACGCAAAATTTGTAAAATTTCGTAAACACTTTTGACTACTTAACTCGTTTTCTTATCGGTACCCGATTAAATACTTTTTATAACACGAAATTTTAAGAAAATAAAAACAATTTATTTCATTTCTCTTTCACATTTTTATTTATTTTTTTATTTTATTTGATTTTACTGTTTTCTGTCCGGCTAAATTTGTTCGAAAATACATGAATACATTTTTCGCTATTGATTACTTAAGAAATAAGTGAAGTACTAAGTACCCAAATACAAATACTTTTAACAACTCTAAAAAGTAAAACAACAACAACAACAAAAGTTTAAAAGTTGGAATTTAGCCATATAAATGCACCACAAAGAAGTTTAATTAACTAATATTTATTAACTTTTTGTTATTGTTTAATTTTTATTTAAACTTTCTTTTTTTAAAACAATTTCTTCACAATTTGTATCGTTTTTGTTTGTTTCTTTTGCTTGTTTACCTTTTGTAACATATGTTTTTTTGATTTACTAAATTTTACTGCAAAAATTTCTGCAGTAAAAATTTGTAAGTACTCAGTCAAGAACTGTCACTTTACGCTCTCAATTTGTGTTCTCATTTACTGTAGTTTGTGTACGCGAACGCAATTTAGTAAAATGCAGTAAAGTTCAGTAAAAAATAGTAAAAACTTTTGTGTTCTCGAACGCAGCTATTATTTGACCCCTGTGGCTTATTTCGTAACTTGTTGTTGCAGTTTTTTGTATTTCTAAATGTCAATATAATGAAACCATTGTTCAGTTTTTATGAGTGGTTGTTGAATTTTATCAGATGTGACAAAGAATTATGAGATGCATTTTTTGAATAGTTATTAATTGACAAAACCCTGAACCGGGAGACTATTTAAATAAATACAAGTCAAAAAAACAGGATCAATTCATCTTATTATTATTATTAAAGGTGTAAAGGTTAGGCTACGATGACAGTTAGTCTAAACTGCACACTTTGATCTGTTGATGTGAGTACATGTGATGCCACAAACCCTGATGAAACTAAGTTTCCATTATAAAACCAACCCCTTTACAAAGCTCTTAAAAATAAACTCTCCAAGTTAAAGCCAGACACCTCTACAACTTTTTGTTGGCAGGGAATTCTATTATGGCTATTATCTTATTATTCTACGGTCTCCCCTTCGTTTTCTTTACCATATAAAATCTAGCACTTTCCCTTTGGAGTTTTGGGTAGTCGTCTTGAGGAGTACCAACCTCTTGGCGGTGCACTCTGGGGGATAAAGTCAATACCAAATAGTTGAAATTTGGCAGATCTCCTAAGATAGCGACTGACCAGAGTCTATACGGGAACTACGGGAAGCCGTAACGTCCAAGGAGTAGGATAGACCCTTCACTGGTAATTGGTGGAGAGCGTTGTGTAAAACCGATTTAGGGTCAGATGACATCATTCCAAAGCATTTAATTACCCAAAACATTAATATACTACTGTACATACATAATATGTACATTAGGGTTTAGCCTCGTTAAAAAAAATAATTACCTATCACCAGGTGATAGCCCATACTAAATTAATTATAAAAATCGTGTTTGCTGGTCATTTTGGCAAAAACAAAAACCTTCAGCACCAAATACAATTTAAAAAAAAACCCACAGATAATTTTTTATTGCAATAGTGCCGTTTAGAAAGAGAAAATGCAAAAATCGTAGCTCTTCTGTTAAATATAATAACAAAATACTCTGAGCTTTCGTTAGATTTCTTAAGAGAGCTACGATATACTTAAGCCGTTTAAAATTGCGACAAAGGTAAACTAAATAATTTAATATTAATTAGTTCATTTATTAATGATGTGCTAATAATCCCAATTTTTGAATGAAAACACTGAAATTTATTGTTGTGGGAAAGCCAGTTTCTATGCGCATTTCGCTGGTTGCTTAGGCCAGCTCGTCAGGAAACTTTTTCCAAATACTTTAGAAAAGCTAAAAATATTATACAAGTAAGACCATAAAGTGAATAAGAATTTTAAAACACTCAGGTCTTGCATGTAACAATATCAAAGCTTCAACAAATACACAACAATAAACCGTCAATTTTTCTTCCTTAATATTTTTTAATTTATACAAAATGTTAACTCGTTTAGTGCGGGAACTTATTTTAGAGCAGCGAAAAAGAAAGATTGCGTTTCTTTATACTTTTATGGACATTTTGGCGAGGGCATGTAAGATTTGATATTTGCATAACAAAATTAAAAAGTTATTAACCTAATGTAGACATATCGAGCATTTGCTGCAATAGAGTCATGAACTCAAATTTGAATTTTCTAGCACGTAAAATTTTTTTTGGAAATTTTTACACAATTTGAAGAAACGATATGGCGATTAACTCCACATTATTAGCTAGTAGGCGTCCCTATGTTCCACTGGGAATTAAAGAATTAAATACATTAGCTACAAAATCCGGTTTTTTGAGTTATTACTCTATTGCAGCAAAGGCTCGATGTATTATGTATGTGAAAATTTTCTAACAAATTTTATCAGGGTAACCCCCATATTCATAAAAAATATTTTTGATTAATAAATGGTTTATTAAGCTAATTTCCATAGAAGATTCGTTTCATAAACCTGCTATAAATCTAAAATTTCTTTATGAATATGCGGTTAAACCTTTTGCGAAGGGCCTACGCCAAAATTCTTTGAACAGGGGCTGACTTAAATAAAGATCTGTAACATATTTTAAAGATGTTATCGGAACTTCTCAACACTGCTGTGTTCAATATTGTATTCTTTTAATGTACTGCCTTTGGAAATGACAGTTTTATGCAACATTGCACACTGGTCAATCTCGCCAAAAAGGATTTTTTTTTTCTTTTGTTAACTTCAATAAAATTTTAATGACAGATTATAACTAATGCTTCAAAAAATACAACTCATTTTTTAATTTGGCTCTTGGATAAATATGTTACGGATAATACTGGAGCAAAGTAGATAATTTCTTCTTGTAATTTTAAGGTTTTTATGATTTTTCCTTCAAAGTTTTCTTTATAAATTAGCACTAGGTTTTTTAGTAGTGCAAGTAATAAATCATTCCATGTGATTATTGTGTTTTTGTGCGCGTTATTTTTTTTTTCTTTGGATAAGTGAAGTGAATTACTGTGTGAATTACTTCAAAAATAAATAAAAAATTAACGAACCCAAATTTGAAAAGGACATAACAAAAAGTGGGAGCCAGAGGAGTTTAGGTGTAAAATTACTATTAAATACTAAAAGTAAGTTTTAGAAATTTCAGCTGCCACTACGTGCCACCCTAGTAACCAGAGCATTTTTGTTGACTTCATCTATTTATATAAGATTAGAGTGACTGACTGGGTGATCATCGCCCAGCCCAAACAACTGAAGCCAGGGACTTGAAGACTCCCCTTCCGATGTGTAGATACAACAAGAAGGAGTTTTTTGGAAAGGCAAGTCCTATGGGGCTAGGAGACGAAAAAGGGCAAACATCTATTGGTACTTATTGGTAAACCATTTATTTTCTAAAGTTATAAAGATAGAAATAAAATTTAAATTGTATTCTCCTCTCCTTAGGAAGCCTTTAAGGTCATTTTGATACTTTTCGGAAATATGAATGTATAAATCTTTTTGGTACTTTTTCCTATATACATATATGGCAATTTATGTGTTGCATACAAAAATAAAATTTTAAATAATGTTAATAACATAATGGTTTAATATGACGACATGTAAGACACATATTTATTATGTATACATTGTGAGGAAAATTGGATTTGTTTTAAAATTTAGTTCGATACTTTTGGGTCGTCAATGCTAACTTGTCCAACCCCTTTATGTTCATGTTCAAAAATTTAGCGAGGGATCATATATGTCATTCCTAAGTTTAGCCATTTACTTAAAGAAATAAATAAGTTATTGATTTTTGGCCGTCGTTGACCACTGTGCATTGATCTAGTTTTTATTTGAATAAGAGCTCAATTTTCATTTAAGCGTTTTTATTTAAATTTTCTGTAATTTCTTTATACTTGATTTGATTTATTGTACAACAACTATTGACCCTTAAGTTAATAAAATATGAAATGGAACTGAAATAAAAATAAACTATATTTAATAAAAGTGAGTTCTTCCACAGAAGTTGAAGATTTAAAGACGTGTACATTGTTAACAAGTACGAAAGTATAGTCTGTCAAGCCCGACCTACACCACAGTATTTAAAAACACATTTTCGAGAGTGTAGCCTGTTTGGGACCCAGAGCAATCATGGATCCGCCAGTACAAAATTATGTCATGAGGTTAAGAATCAATTTAAAGTTATTTGTGCTGTATATTACGAGTATTTAGAAATCTTTATGAGATTTGTTTGCCCTTAAGTGATTTTGGATGGGGTTTTATATGGAACCTATGGTTAATTTTGGACTATTTTCACTGTAAATACCAACATTTATAATGAAGTTATGGCACCAAAAGCTACTTTCGTTAGTAGTATGTGTATGGGAGCTATGGTCAAATATAAACTAAGTCCAATAAAATTTTGTCAGATTTTTCAGATTGTAACAAAATAACTTTGGACCAAATTTAATCTATGGGCATTAACACTATATTCCGGGAAGAAGCTTGTATGGAGGCTATGTGAAATTATGCACCAATTCTCACTATTTTTATAGGCTTGGTCCTTGTTAAAATTAGAACCTTTGTGCCAAATTTCATCAAATTATTCCCAGAAATGCGAAATGTACTTTGCGCACAAAGTTAACATGGACTTTAAGCCGGACGGACGGACATCATTAGATCAATTCAAAGAGATTATAAGTCGATCGGTATAATAAAAGATTGGTCTTGGACCAATTTTGTAAGGGTTACACATATCAGCACAAACGCATAACAGCCTCTTCGGCGGCATAAATTAACCCCTCAAAAAAATGAAATAACCACCCAAAAGTTTGTACAGACAACAATAACAACGATTTTGTATGAAATAAGCCCCCAAAAATTAAGGTATAATTTCATTTCTGGTTGGGGTGTTATTTTCTTTCGTTGGAAGGTTTTTTCATTTTCAAAATTGGGGTTTTATTGCATATTTAATAAGGCCCCACACTTTGGGTGGTTATTTCATTATTTTTTTGTGAGCTATTTCTCATCACTATGTTGGTGTGGGTATAAAAACGGCATTAAAATAAATTTATAGATGACCTTGAAAATCTTTTTCATTCATTTAATTCCTTTTCTGCTGATATCCAAAGTCTTAAACTAATCGTATCTGACATAGAGACGAAAACACCTATAGACTCTAAGGAGCAATTATGTATGTAGGTCTTCAAAAACATCAGCAGTTTTTAAGGGTTCTGAGAGTTCGTTTGAGCTTAAATTATTTACAGTAGACCTTAAAAAGATTATCGAAGTTAGCGTTTTTAAATTGGAATTCCAAGTTTTATCTGCTGTGTAAAAGATTTACATGGAAACATGCCCTAGGTCCCACTCCATAGTGAATCTAAAGCACTAAGCCACACAATATGCTTCCCATCGCCCTGTGCGCAACCAATACAACCAGGTAGCGCAAAGTCGCGCCCCTTGGTTAGGAGCTGGAGCTTTTAACCTCCGCTGCTTTTGATAAAATGCCATCATAATCTGTTAAGTGCTCCGGTAGGCTAGCTGGTAGTGAGCTAGTCAATCAGTGCCAGGGTTGCGGGTTCGATTCCCGCCAGAGACTCTGGTAGACAAGCGAACAGCTTCGCGGGATTAGCATAGTAATTAAAAAACAAAAAAAACTTAGGGATGATCCTCCCTCAGGCGGAACTTTCACACGAGTGGTGAAAAATCAGCCCTTGAGAGGGATTTTCCGAATCTCCCTTCCCGTGACTTTGAGTAGTAAATCACAATCACCACGTGATTCCCGAAAGTATTGTTACAACTTAAAAGCGAAACTCCCGGAAAGAAAATCTTCCTGAAACAGAATTTCCCACAAGAAGCATACTAACGGTGACCTCTACCAATAGTCCGGTGCCAATTCCCCGGGGACGAGAAACTCTTACGGTACTAAAAAGGATCTATGGCCAGGCGCGATCGCAAGTGATTGTGGAGATCTTTTGAGATCTGTCAGTTGTGGATTTTTGCCGAATCCCATGTATTGACTGCACCTAATTTCTACGGATGATGTAACACTAAAAAGTGAAATAGCCTTAAAATAACACCTACAACCCCCGCGGTACTCAAAAATCCTCAGGAGTAGCGCATGTTATTAACATCCTAATAATGGCTTTACGTTGTCCATCTTCTATAATATTAATGCCGGAATAGCTTTTTCTTCACCGATCTAAAATTCCAACCATCCATTTGGAAATGATAGCTTTACATTTTAAAATTTTAATTCAGCTCTATGCAATAATTTGAAATCCCAAATAGTAGTTTTCAAATTGTATTTTCCTTTCTTATTCCAAACAAACCACCAAGACTTCTTCAGTTTATTTAAATATTTAAAACCGGTTTATTTTCTACATTAATACTGCTTTATTCCAAGGATTTATTTGTTTTTAACTTCTGTAAATACTTGAGTGTTTTTGAAAATATAGTGCATATTTTATATTCATAGACATAACGGTATTTTTATAAATGATAAATTTTCTATTGTACATACATATACACACATGCACACACAACCAACTGGAAGAAGTCCTTTAAAGTCTTGTTCACATTTTGTTGTAGCTGTGTATTAACGCGGATGGATAATTTTGCTATTGTTTGGAACGTCACTTGAATTTCTACTTGCAGTTAAAGAAGTACGTTGTTGGGCAACTATAGAATACAGCGTGAATATAAAGATGACCTTAAAGTTACACATATACTCGTACTTACGTAGCCCTGAAGTTCTGGCGATTATCATTATACTAGTTCTTTGGGACCTCAAGAATTATCTAGATAAGGTAGATGGCTGGTGTTAAGTTAATCTTCACACCCTCACCAAGAGACCAGTATGGTCCATTGTAATGCCTTGTGAAATGAAAAAGAGAAATGTTAAAGAAAAGGGAAAAAGGGAAAAATAGCGGAAATAACTAGAGTACCAAAAGGAAAAACAAACCTACTAAACGTAATAGTCCAATATATGCCCAGTTCCCAGCTACCCGTTATACAGCCAGGTCATACCCATAACGAATCCCGTCAGATTCTCGAGCTTACAGCCGGAGACATTTCTCAATTCGCATATGTACATTCTATCCTAGGAGAGGGACACAGAATATGCTTAACTGTGTATACATAAATCAGACCAGTCAGATCCCAGTTATACCACCATCCTGACCATCTGGCAGTGGCCAGTGACAAAATATTTTATGGATCTAATGCAGACCTTACTGATGCCTAATAATGAATAAGAATCGGTCTTCTTAAGCATCAGCAAGAACGTTCGTGATACTCTACAATTCGTTCTATTATTTCAGGCTCCATTAATCCCGTTTAGAACCCATTCCCTTAACTTCCCTAGATAAGATCCCAGTGGACGACTAACTTCCCCTACACAGTCAGGATCAGCCAATTCTGAGCCTAGTCTCGCGCACTCATCGGCCATTTCGTTCTCGGTGATAATGCAGTGACCCGGTAGCCAGCATTGCCTCACAACATACTCCCCTAAGGTTAGCTTAGAGCTCACCTTAAATCATCCACTAGCTGGAAATTCGCGAAATAGCCCATCAACGCCATAAGAGCCGCCTGGTTCATAATGTCAAGATAAATAATATGTTAAAATTGGAGTCTCTTGTAATGCTTTGCATTACAAAAACTAGATAAACATTAAAATAGCGACTTTACTACAAATTAAGAGTATCCACTCGATTAATCGAGGAATTTTTTCGCCATTATTTTATCAAATAAATAAAATATCTTATGTCAATTAATCGATTAAAATAGTTTTTTTTTATTATATTTCTAAAAATTTTGTATGAGGGTTGGCGCTTAAGCTAAATTAGTTAATGCTATAAAATAGTAACGGTACCTTATTTGACCATGAAATTTTAGGAGATGATGCAAGTGTTGCTAATAAATAAATTTATTAAAAACAAGTAAGAAAGTATAGTCGGTCAAGCCCGGTCTTGTGATACCCTACACCACAGTATATAAGAACCAATTTTTACAAGTGTACCTATTGGACGCCAAGTTTTGAAAAATGCATAGCTAATGTGGCTATATGAATAGGAATCTATCTATGTTTCAAATTTCACATAGTTAGATAATTTCGGAAAGGCAGAAATTACCCCCTATCTCCCTGTGTTTTTTAAAAAAAATGCATAGCTTATATGTCCATATAAATATGGATATATCTACATTTTACATCACATAAAATTGGTTTGATAGTGGGCACAAAGACCCTTTTCCGGAAAGCAGCTTGTATGGCGGCCGATTCGCCACATTTACAATAGGCTTGGTCCTTGTACCAATTAGAACCTATGTATCAAATTATCTTCAAAATTGCAGCCTGTACTTTGCGCACAAGGTTACATGGACAGCCTGCCAGTCGGACAGACATCGTTAGATCGACTCAGAAAGAGATTTTGAGTCGATCGGTATAGTTTAAGCTCTAGGACCACTATTTCAAGGTGTTACAAACATCAGTACAAATGCATAATACCCGCTCCACTATTGTGGTGTGGGTATAAAAAAGTAAATTGAAAATGATGTGGGTGTGTTTGTGACAAATGATGTTAATCAAAAGCTTGTTCTAAAATAAGTTTATAAGTATTTATAAATGTGTAAAATACGCACTGTCCGATTATGAGTTACCTGTTTTCACCCGGCTGGCAATTTATTTATTAAATCGTATATTCCAATAGGTTAGATATTGACATTTGAGATATGGCTGATTTTGTATAAAAGTTTATAAAAAATCCCTTTTATATATTTTATACTTATTTTAACCAGAACTTCTTTTAAAATCAGGAAAAAGTGATGTGCCTTAAAAAACTTAACTAAGAATCTATATCGATATCGATTTCATTCGAATATAATAAATTGGCTTTGAAAGCTTTTCATAACTGGCTGGCACCTCTAAAAAATGTGCCAGCACTATTAACACCCAATTTACATGATGAATTTTATGTCGTCCAATTTTCTTAATTCCCTTTTGAAGTTGCTACCAAAAACTACTCAAATTCATACGATGGTTTTTTTTGGACGTCTAATTTTTTCATTTTCATTCAATCCAGTTGATGAGGATATAAAAATAAAACGTAACAGAAAGAACAGAAAAGAGTGTAAAGCGAAGTGTCAAAAAAAAAACATGAAAACAGAAACCATGTCTATTTTTATACCCCACTTTCTTCTCTACACCGCTTGCTTCCAAACAAAAAATGACGTCCAAAATTGGACGTCATAAAATTCATCATGTAAACTGTGTGTAAGTCTAAAATAAAATTAATAATTAAAAATTGGTTTAAAAAATATGAGCTGAAAGCCGAGGTTTATTATCCGCCTTCAGTAACGCAGGCGGCACACAATTCAAAATTATAAACTGAAATACACTTAATGGGTCCCGCCTGCTACTTAACTGAATGCATGTATTATTAATCCTTGGCTTTGAGATATTTTTATAGTCGAAAGTGTTTACTTTGTTTATGGTTTATTTTAAAAGAGTCCAAGTTTATTCCAATTAAGAAACCAAAAAAACCACCTGGTTTTCCTTCCTCATACCGACCTATTAGCCTGTTGTCATCCATTAGCAAAATTCTTGAAAAAAATTTTAAGGAAAAATTAACCAATTTGGCTTTTTTAGTCAACACAATACGGTACAACCATTAGTGAGAATAAGAAATTTGGTCAAGTCTAATTTTGCTAACCAAAAATCAACTGGAATGGTATTGCTGGATGTCAAAGCTGCATTCGATTCTGTGTGGCACAATGGATTAATCTATAAGTTGATTCGTTTAAACTTTCCCACAAATATTGTTAAAATTATTCAGAGTTTTCTCTCTCTCCGTATGTTTTAAAGTACACGTTGGTTCAGATTGTTCTGAAAATTATAGTGTCCCAGCCGGTTGTCCACAGGGCTCATGTCTTTCTCCGATACTTTATAATTTGTACACATGTGATCTTCCCCCAACTTGATTATTGTACAAGGTCAATTTTTGCAGATGATACTGCAATTATTTCCTCAGATATTTTTGCTGTTGATGTTGTAACAAATTTGCAAAGAGCTTTAGTGGAGATTACAACTTATTTTAAGACATGGAAAATTATGGTGAATAGTGAAAAAACACAGGCAATATTTTTTACAAGGAAAAGGAAACCTTGTTACGTCCCCCAAGTATCTATCAATATTAATAACCATTTAATTCCATGGAAACAAAAAGTTAGATATTTAGGTGTTATACTAGATCCTAAAATGAAATTTAAGGATCACATACCATATGTTTTAAATAAGATTAATATTCTAATTCGCATACTGCATCCTTTTATAAATCGAAATTCAAGATTAAATATAGCAAACAAACAAATAATTCTCAAGGCAATATTTCATGCGGTTATGTTCTACGCAGCTCCTGTTTGGGCAAATAGTGCCAAATGTCACATTAAAAAGCTTCAGATTTCTTAAAACAAATTACTAAAGATGATTTATAATCTTCCTTGCCATTTATCTACCAATAGACCATGAACTCGCAAATATAGAACTAGTAGAGGAAAAATTAAATAGACTCTCAGATAACTTTTATCTGCATTGTAGTAACTTTGAATATGCGCATATTAATGGTTCATTACCATCTAAGTAGATGTAAGCTCGTAAAATAAGTTTTATCTAAAATCATTTAAAAATGTTTTAAATAGGTTTTTGTAAATTTTTTCCCTCCCAACTTTGTATGTATGTATTAAGTTTAATTATTAAGAAGAAAAAGAAACAATCTTAAACTCTTTGTATATATATAACATATAAGAAATAATGGTAATAATATTTGACAAATAAATGAATTAAAATTGTTATAAATTTGTTTCCGAAATATTCTTTCGATCTTTTTAATGCATTAACAACTGTATTTTTTGCAGTATCAAATAAAACAGACATGCATTTTTTATCCATTGGATAAAATTATTTTAATTATTCGAGTAATTCGTGTTATTCGAATAATTTAAAACCCTTATTTGATTTATCGAGCAATATTAAAATTTTAAAATCGATTAATTCCTTACTCAAACAAAATCAATAGGCACATATTGGATATTCTACTATAAATATAGTTCAAACACAAAACAGTACTAGATACATTTATTCGCCATGACAAGCATTTTGAATAAAAAAAAATGTTAGAACACTGTCCTTAGATTGAAAAAAAATGCTAAATAACTCATTGCTTTGACTTGTGATTCGCGACTTACTTAACCGATTCCAATGTAATGACAGTTATATTCAAATGAATCTTTTGAGCATCACAATATTCACGATGTTAAGTTTTAAGAGATCCTGAAATCAGAGGGCAAATTACGGCATTTCATATCGATGAAAATTTCCATTTAAACTGTATTGTAATTTCGATCGTTATGGAATGCCTTAATTTGCCCCCTGGAAATAACCTGAATCTTTATTGATTTAAAATTTCGATACTACAACTAAGAATAGATTGGATGCCACTACCCAGTAAAAAAAAAATTGTGTTTTTGAAGCACTTAAGAGAAAAAGCACATAATCGAGCGCTTCAATAAGAGAGCTCTTATACAGCAGTAAATGATAACGAATTAAATGCACAAACGAATTAAATGACAACGAAGAAGATAAAAAAGCGAAAAAAATAAAAATATATTATGGTTAACGAAAATGCTTAAAATCAAAACCTTTATGAATATGTTAATATTAAAGCACTTTAGGGAGTTCTTTATTTGCATTTTTTATTATGTTAAAAGAAGCGCTTATTGTCAGCAAGAAATAGTCCTCCAAACCGGGAAAACTCCTTACAAAAATCAGGCATCCCATCAGCAGGTTTGAAGCGAGTTGAGGTATAAATTCATACAAAAAACCTGCTTTTGGAGCACATTTTTTACTGGGTAGTTACTTTACACAGTTATTTTATTAAGAAAAATCCTTTAAATATCCCTTTCAGAGGTAACATTTGAAGACCCAAAAATAAATAAAGCAAACGAATCTTAGACTACTAGCAGATATAAATTAGATTCTATCAGCAACTGTATTAGTAAGCAGATAAACAGTAGGCAATGGATATAAGAAAACAAACATGCCACGAACATTTTTCTTATAAGCGTTTTTTTTTTCTTTTTTTTCATTAAAACAATTATGTTTTAAAAGAAATTTATATCTTATAATAGTTTTTACTCTCATAATAAAAAATAAAATTTCTTATGAAACATATTTTTTGTGCGTATTTTTATTATTGGTGCAAGGCAAAAAATTTCTTTTATCAGTTTTGTTCTTATAAAAAGTTTTATTATACAGAATACTTTTCAAATTGATACTTATGGGAAAAAAACACGGTGCTCTTGAAATGCTTTTTTAAACGCGGTTTTTTCTTATATAAGATGTTCTTGTACCCGTTATCTACTGTATATAATTAAACAAGTCGACTGCTTTTTTTATAATTACAAATAAAAAAAAATTTAAGAATCTTCATATCTTAAAGGTCATTAGTTATTTAGTCCATAGCTTGGTAATTAACAATGGAATCAACTACAAGTTCTGATTATAAGCATATCTGAATGGAAGTCCGATGATTAGTTTATCCATTTCCTCCATTTTCTGTTCGCAGATCTTAAATGAGTTTATTCATTGGTTACCTTATCAATTATCAGATAATATATAATAGAGTCCATCGAAGCTTTTCTACATAACCGCCACTTCCAGAACCGCTGGGTTAATTGTATAAATGGTAGCATAGAATGTTTTCCATTTGAGTGTTTAAATGTTGTTTCCATAAGCAACAAATGCCTACGATGATGACTATCAGTATTTTCAAAACAAATATTAAGACTCCACAAAACACCACAGGATTTGTTTTAACAACAAACAAAATACACAGCAACACACACAATTGCAAATACACAAAAAACCAACAATGACATAAACACAGTAGTGAATAATCCTCCTGCTTGATAACACTTATTTACTCACAAAGTTATAGTATACATGAGTGCAATAACCCAGCAAACAAGTGTTTGAAGTATAAATAATTAATAAAAAAATTGTAAGATAAAGTGCTTTAAAAACATGTAGGGCCCGTTTTCACAACTTACCGATAGCTAATGTTTTATCGGTCGTAGAAAAAGTCTTCCATTATTTCAACTTTACTTAGACCTAAAGTGAGTTAAAGAAAGATCCTACCTGGAGGCATAGTATAGAACTAGTATGCCAACTCGAGAGAGCGTTCTCAATTTTTTAGTTCACCCCTCACACATATAAGTTCTGTGTAAATTCAACACACATAAAAACAACAAAAACAAAACAAAATTTGAAATATCTCTATTTAAAATTTTTTTTGCAATATAACACTTTTTGTTTAATTTTATGACACAAACACATAATTAATAATTTTTTCCAATGTATTTTGCTCATTTGCTTTTGCAAAATGTCTATATTTTTCACAAACTGAAAATTTTTAAATAAATTCATTTGACATTAATTTTTTTCGGTTGTTAATATTATTAAAGCCAGCAGAGTAGCATTTTGTGGTATGGAAATTATATTTGAAATCATAAATTATTTAAATATTTTTTGATATTGCAGAATAAAAATTTTACAAACATTGTTTTTAAAAGTTTATAAATGCAGCCAGCATTTAATAAATTGAAAAGTTATTGAACTAATAAAATTTTATTTTGGAAAAAAAATTATTGCCACATTTTATACGATTTTATGCAACTTCGTTTAGTGGTGGAAATAGTTTTATACACCAATACATTTGAAAGAAATCTTACTAATACAAACATAAGTTAGGTACCACTGACAATTGAGTTATGTACCTGTCAAAGAGTCGGCAAATAAAACCCTAATTTTAGCTATCGGTACGTTGTGAAATAGGGTCTAAGAGTGCTATATTTAGCTATGCCGAACCTTTAATAATTTTCTCCAAACGCAATGCAGCATCTAAGACCACTCACCCACTAACACACATTATCAAATAGAATAAAAAAAAATTTAAGAACATATGTTGAGTACACTTCTCCATTTAAAACCCATTTTACTATTTACGCGGAAAATCATGAATATCCTTGCTATGTAAAAAATATACACATTAAAAAAAAAATAAAAACAACAACAAGGGATTTAATGGGTAAAATGGACCGATCAGGCTGGATTTCAATAGCAAACTTTAACGAAGTATGTGTGATATAAATATATACAACAACCTAGTCCTCCCCATCATATCTGGGGTCCCCATTTCAACATACACACGGACAGACGGTCAGACGGACATCGTTTAATCAACTTCGCTAGTCAAATCAGAATACTTAACAGCGTCTAAGATCAATATTATAGAAATTAAAAACGGAATGAAAAACTTTTATTCATAAGCCTTTTCCACCTGTGTTGAAGAGTATAAAGCTCGATTCACCCATTTGAATTGGTTTAATTTTTTTTCTCGTTCAGAACAAGTTGAACTGAGATGCCATTTTTTTTCAATTTGTGCATAAGCATTGAATTTAGCTACCAGATCAAATAGTGTTATTACATTCATATTACAACAATTGCTTTTTTGCTGAATAATTAAATAAATAAAATGTATTTCATTTAAAAGTGATTCTCTTTAACACACTTATATAAAACACTTCAAAAATAGTAGTTTGCTAGCTGTCATATCGATGCCTTACTTTCTCAACGTCGTATCTTTTCTTTAAGATAAGTTTAAAATAAAAAAATTTAAAACAACTTATGGACACAAATTTTATACATAATTAAATTCAAATTTAATAGTCAAATCATTTCATCAGAAATCGGTCAAAAGCCCACTGTGGAGTAATACTTAAAAAACTATAGCCGTCAGGATGAATACTTTATTTATAATTTTGGCAAAATCATACTTTTTACAGCCTGTTTAACGATTTTGAAGGTTAATGTTCGCATACAAAAATACATTTAGAACAAAAACAAATTTTAGAATTTTATTTAAAATATAATATTCTATGCGAACGTTGACGTTCGAAATGGTTAAACAGTCCGTTAATTTATTAATTATTAATGTAAAATTATTCAAAAACAAGAACGTCAGAAGAAAAAAATTATTAAAGATGATATTTTTTCTGTCCGATTTTCGATTACTAGTTGACATCGGTACAACATCTTTAGAAAATACCACAGACGAAGTGATGCAGTCGTCGACTTGATGAAACAATTTAAAGCTGACGACGACAACGACTTACATAAAAGGGGCGAATAATATTTTATACATATATTTTTTAAACGTTAATAAAACGCCTGCAAACCAATATTTAACAACAAACTTCTTTATCCAAAATTATAAGTAACTTGGTATCTAGAGTATCCACTAGGGTATTCATTTAATCGGGCTTTTGCTTTAATCAGTTAATCGCACGATTAATTAACCGAGGTTTTGGTTTAATCCGTTTGGTTTATAAAGTTTTTTTTTATAAATTAAGTAATTTCAATATATAAAAATGCAGAAATTATTTGTTATTTGGAGCTTATTAGTAAAAAAAACCAAAAACATAACACATAACAATTCTTGAACTAAAACGAGCAAACAGAAGAATAATTAATAAATATGTAATACATATTTTTTAATTAACACATATCATGTATTAATTAAACAAAAAACTGTAAGATCATTTTATTAGTTATTTTAATAGTTTAAGAAAATATTATAAAATAATCTTTTATACAAATAATTTGCCTTAAATGTTTAGGATTTCAGCGTTTATTTTCTTTAGTTCTGATTAAATTTGACTTTGAAAAAATTCTTTCAATTATCGTAGATGTTCGAGAAATCAAAAGCAACCTATTATACAGAATATCTTATTTCTCAGTCCTCTTCCTGGATTTTCCTGTTTTAATTTCTTAAAATTTTTCAGACTTCGCATTATTTCGGTTCATGCTGTTAAAAGATTTATATGAGCAGATATGAGAAGAAACAAATAACTAAACGCATACATATAAAGAGTTCGTGCACCAAAAAGCTGTGGACAGCAAACCCTTATTTCAAATAAAAATCACTGAACACTTTCTTTGTGTGTATGAAAAAATATTTTCTAAACACATACTTTTTGTATATGAGGCAAAACAATTAATTAAAAACACAAAAAAATATACATCGGTTAATCGACTGAAATTAATCGGCTTAATAGTTAATCGAAAATAGACAATTTTCAATTAACCGATCAGCTAATCGGGTAGGAATTAATCGGTTAACCGAATGAATACCCTAGTATCCATTCAATTAATCGTTGTTCGATTAATCGAAGAAATTTTCGCCATTATCTGATCAAATAATGAAAATAGTCAATTTCAAATAACGAATAACTCGAACAATTTATATCAATTAATCGATTAAAATAAATTTCTTAGAAAATTCTACTTTTTACATATAAAAATATTTTTTTTTTTTTTAGATTCCTAAAGGTGCCCGTAGACGACATGTTTTTACATCTGACTTGTCAACTTTTCAAGTCATATGTATGTAATTGTGAATGTCTGTCAAAATTGCTGTTTTATAGAAGGTTATTAACTTTGGTCACAAACGTACATGTAGTTTGCTTCTGACATTGTCTTTGTTTTTCTCTGTAGTTATGGAATAAACCAAAGTAGAGGTTTCAAAATAGCGTGCTGCCGCCACAAAAATTTTTATTTGCGCCGTAAAAAAGTTCAGCCATCTAAACATTTTTTTCTTTAAATTCGGATATACCAATTTAGGATATTATTATGATGCGTTTTTTATTTATATATCTACATAATTTATATTCAATGGTGAAATGATTATACATATATCAGTATTATAAATATTAACTTAAGCCGGCTAATGATTCCGTCAACAATGCACCGCCGCTGCGGGTTTCTTCCCGGCATAGATTTCTGACACAGCTGATGTCAGAAGAAAATAGAGCACGCTCTAATTGAAATTTTGTCAGATGACTTTGCGTCTGACTTTTACAGATGCAATGTTTGAAAGGTAACACACGACATGTATGTATTTTGCAGTGGGAAATTTGACAAGTCAGATGTAAAAAACATGTCGTGTACATGCAACTTAACTAATTAAGTAAATAACAACTAAATAACATATTGTTATATTCTGTATTTCCTTTTAAGATGTGGGTGTGTGTGAGACCAATCATGTAATAAACGATTAACTACTAATTCCATACGTAAGAATTTTCGTACTAAAATAGAGCTTTTTCATATTGAGTTTGACGTTCATTGATAAAAAAGAAGTGTCCTTTGTGAAGAAGTTGAAAACAAAAGCACAGATTGTTGGCCCAAAATAGTAATACGTTAAGAGAAACAAATTACCCAAACCTATAGAGTAGAGCTTTAAAATTAAGAAAAATAAAGTTATCAGCCATGTTCGGTAAATCGAATACATATGAGTGAAATTGAAATCGAACAAACTTGGAAAACTATCCAGTTTAAAAAGCTTCTTCATACGTTTAGTTCTTATCTTAACCAGAACTTCTCTTAAAGCAGGGAAAAAAAATTAATTGAGATTCTCCATTGATTTCAATTTTACTTGATTTTTAGGAATAACAAATTAGTTAAATTTAATTACGAAGAATAAATTTGTTTAAATAGGCTGGACCTCTCATAAAAATGCCACGACAAAAAAGTCTAAATTAAATAATAACAAGTTAGAGTGTTATATTCGGCTGTGCCGAATCTTTGATACCCTCCACCGACAGGAGTGGGCTCTATATGATAAATACATATATATTATTAACTAAGCTTCACAAAAACGAGCGTTAGCATTAAAATTAGTTGCGGTTTAGACCTGAATTAAATTATTGACCGACAATAAAAAAATTTTATGCGTTTATTGTTAGAACTTTGAACTGGCTTGAGTAAAATATCATGATTCGTAACAGTTTTAGCTGAACTAAATGATTTTTAGGAGGGTAATTCGTATTGGACGTATGGTAAATTATGGACCAATCATCCCAAAATACTGAAGACTGATTTCTGGTATTACAAAAAATAAATTAGAATAAATTTCAATACAGCAGTGTAATTAGTTTTAGCGTTAACAGTAAATTTCACAAATTTGCATGATATTTTTTCTTGCCATATGAATTTAAGAAAAAAATTTCACCGCAATATCTATATCTGTGATGGTTTTAGGCGAATTTAATTATTTTCCCAAAGTAGGATTTATTTGGTTTAAGGCGCAATGAACTGTTTTCCGAGAGTAGGGTTTATATGGGGCCTAGGGTAAATTAAGGACTAATCTTTTTTGGCAGTGTGTATTCTCGTCCTATAAAACTGTGACGTACCGAATTTCAATTTGATAGCATTATTTATTACGGTTTTAGGCGTACTAAACGGTTTTCCGGGAGTAGGGTTTATATGGGGCCTAGGGTAAATTATAGACCACTCTTCACGAAATTTGGCAGTGTGATTTCTCGTCCTATAAAACTGTGACGTACCAAATGTTAATATGCTAGCGTTATTTATTGCGGTTTTAGGTGTACTAAACTGTTTTCCGGGAGTAGGGTTTATATGGGGCCTATTGTAAATTGTGGACCGATCTTCAAAAAATTTTACAGTGTGATTTCTGGTCCTATAAAACTGTGACGTACCCAATTTTAATATGATAGCGTTATTTTTTACGGTTTTAGGCGTACTAAACTGTTTTCCGGGAGTAGGGTTTATATGGGGCCTATTGTAAATTGTGGACCGATCTTCAAAAAAGTTTACAGTGTGATTTGCGGTATTATAAAACTGTGACGTACCCAATTTTAATATGATAGCGTTATTTATTGCGGTTTTAGGCGTACTAAACTGTTTTCCGCGAGAAGGGTTTATATGGGGCCTATGGTAAATTATGGACCGATCTTCACGAAATTTAACAGTATGCAAATCATACTGTTAAATTTCGTTAAAGTCGTATAAAGCGAATTCGTGCAAAATTTTATGTCATTCCGTGCATTATTCCACCATTAATGTTAGTTTTTGTATCAAAATTATCAATTTTTTTTGGGTAGTGGTTTCACATTTTGATTCATAGTTCTGATCCTACTAAACCGATGTTGCTGGATTTCAATCCCAAACTGCTTAGGATAACTACAAGCAATTTGAGACCAAGTTTGTTTTTTTCTTTTGCGTTTTTCGAAAGTGAGCGTATTTTCAACAGACGGACAGACGGACAGACAGACGGACATGGCTAAATCGACTTAGAATTACTCAAGGAGCCAGAATATATATACTTTATGGGGTCTTAGATGTATTATAAAAAAGTTTCACACGGAATGACTAACTTAGTATACCCTCATCCACCACAGTGGTGGTGGAGGGTATAAAAAAATAATTTATAAAAATATGAGATGAACGTATATGTTGAATTCTCGTATTTAGTTTATCAGTCGGGATATAGTTGCAAATTATACACTGTATACATGGTATAAATGAATTGTTATTTTATTGTTTATTGTTCAACTATATTTTTATTTTATTGCTTTTTTCTTCTGTTTAGTAATATAAGAAAAGTATCAAATCCAAGAGACATGTATGTTTTTTCCATTGGATAAAATTATTTTAATTTTTCGAGTTATTCGAACATATCAAAACTCTTGTTCGATTAATCGAGCAAAATTAAAATTTAAAAATCGATTAATTCCTTACTCGAACAAAACCAAAAGTTCACACCTATTAAATATATGACGTCCTACACGTAACCACTAGTTTTATTAAAAAAATTTTTGCTTTTGCAAAACGTTTGCTGGATCAAACATCGTTTAACAGTTTCTTATTTGAATTATACAATTATCCTCTTACAAATAAAGATTAAGAAGTCAATAAAAATTGACATTAGATCAATGTGCTGGTCAAGCTTTTTTTTTTGGATATTTCGTCAAATATTTGTTAGGTCTGAACATACCTTAAATCTTGCTTCGGTCTCTTTAGCGCCTTAAATACTGTATGTTTTACAGCAGCGTTTTTGATTTTTTAATGACTTATTTGATTTAAAAGTTTTTAGACTGTGTACGTGGTACACGTATAAATAAATTGCTATTTTATTGTTCAACTATATTTTTATTTTATTGTTTTTTTTTCTTCCGTTTAGTAATATAATAAAAGTATCAAATCAAATATACATGTATGTTTTTTCCATTGGATAAAATTATTTGAATTGTTCGAGTTATTCGAGTTATTCGAACATATTAAAACTCTTATTCGATTAATCGAGCAAAATTAAAATTTTCAAATCGATTAATTCCTTACTCGAACAAAACTAAAAGTCAAATAATTGGATACTCTATTGGTATCACAACATCGGAAACCGACATACGTTGTTATTCAAGAACACTCCTGTTTCTACCATTGGACTTGAATACAACTTGTGTGTACGAGTGCGAAGAATTATGTTATTTATTGCTTTAAACTGCTGGGTTATTTAAATTTTACTTCCCTTAACATTTAAAGAACATTATTTGTTTTTCTAAATTAATTATTCATTATTTGAAAAGTGTATAATTTAAATTTCCAAGTACACAACAGCACATTTAAATATTTTATATACACATTTTTCTTTATAAATTTAGATGAATACTCTTTGTCCTGTAAGACAGCAAAAGTAAAAGGACTAGCATTTGAACAACGGAAATAATAACTTAAATAACTTGAGAGTCCTTTTTCATGATGTTTCTCAATGAAACGGGTTATTAGATGTCTATCTAATTTTCATAACAATTTAAAAACATTTTAATAATTCTATTGCCAGCCTATTTAAGTTGTGTTAATATTTAACTCAAACTCACTTTTCCATTAAAAAAAATTCTTAATGATTGTTTTGCTCCAATGGACACAGACACACACACATAAAAATGTATAAAACAAATTGTTTCGAAATTGGTCTTTCTATGAGATCTAGGGACTTCCAAAAAGAGCGTGATAAAACGTGGAATTGTAAAAACTAACAGAAAAATTTTGGTTTAAGCAAAAAAAAATGTTTTAATCGCAAGATAAACACATGCCAATAACATTTGAAAATAAGTAAGAAAGTATAGACGGTCAAGACCGACCTTATGATACCTTAAACCACCGTATTGAGAAACAAAAGTCGGAAAAAAATCTAAAAATTCTAATACGTAAGAATCTATAGTCGGACAAGACCGACCATATGATACCATATACCACAGTATATAAGAACAAATTTTTGGAAGTGTAACTTATTTTGGACCCATGGGCAACACGTACACCCGTCAGAACAAAATGATATTATGATGTTAATGTTTAGGTTAAGTTCTTTGTGCCGAATATTATTCAGATATCCTTATTTTAATGTGATTTGTTTGCCTTTAAGTGATTCTAGGAAGGGGGTTTATACGGGGCCTATGGTTAATTTTGCACCCACCAGCACAAAATTTTGTCATAATACAGGAGTTATCGTAAAAGTCATTGTCGCCAATTTTTATGTAAATAATAATATTTATAAGGAAATTATGTATATAGTCCTTTCATTATTGTCACCGACAACCATATTATTGTTTAATTAGTCCACCATAAAGAAGCCACAACCATATAATGGTGGCCTCTAAACAATAGTATTATCCAATTTTCCAAGAGCAATATGCTATGGTTGAAACCCAACCATGCTATTATTAGTGTCAAACATATTTTAATTATTGTACAAAAAATGTTCAGAGGCAACCATAATATGGTTGTGCCTTCTTGACGGAGGACTAATTTCACCATAATATGGTTGTCGGTGACAATAATATGGTCATATTAACCATAATATGTTTACAATTTTCTTTAAACATAGTTTTGTTGGAGATGACATATTTAAACATGTTTTTCTCAGGGTGTAGCAGCAACAACAACACTACAAGAAGAAGAATATAGATTATTTTCATGTTTAAAAAGTAAACTAAGAAGCAATAATTCCCATATTCTATTTGTTTAAATTATTTCGGTAAGTACATCAAATTTTAAAAGTAAACCATTGCGGGCATGCTGCTGATGTCTTATAACTGAGACTTTTTCCGTAAACAAGGGGCGGAATACTACAAAAGTGAAATAAACATGTGTATAATAAATTATGGACCAATCATCCCAAAATTCTGAAGACTGATTTCTGGTATACAAAAAATAAATTAGAATAAATTTCAATACAGTCATGTAATAAGTTTTAGCGTTAACAGTGAATTTCACAAAATTGCATGATATTTTTCTGGCCATATGAATCTAAGTCGTAAGAAATTTTACCGCAATGTCTATATCTGTTATGGTTTTAGGCGAATTTAATTATTTTCCCAAAGTGGGTTTTATTTGATTTTAGGCGCAATAAACTGTTTTCCGATAGTAGGGTTTATATGGGGCCTATGGTCAACTATGGACCGATGTTCACGAAATTTAGCAGTATGATTTGCAGTCGTATTAAGCGAATTCGTGCAAAATTTTATATCATTACGTACATTATTCCACCATTTATGTTAGTTTTTGTATCAATATTATCAATTTTTTTAGAGTGGTGGCTCCACATTTTGATTTATAGTTCTAGTCCTACTGAAGTGATGTTGCTGGATTTCTCAATCCCAAACTGCTTAAGATAACTACAAGCAATTTGAGACCAAGCTAGTTATTTTCTTTCGCGTTTTTCGAAAGTCAGCGTGTTTTCAACAGACGGACAGACAAACGGACATGGCTAAATCGACTTTGAATTACTCAAGAAACCAGAAAATATATATTTTATGGGGTCTTAGATGTATAATAAAAAAGTTTCACACGGAATGACAAACTTAGTACACCCTCATTCACCACAAGTGGTGGTGGAGGTGAACTACGCTATTGTAATAAAATTTGGTATGTCGCAGTTTCATAAAACTAGGAATCACATTGTCAAATTTTATTAAGATTGCTCCATAATTTTCCATATGCTCCATATAAAGCTGATGTCAGAGTGGCCGCTATAATATAAGACGACGCTTCATGGCGCTAGAAACAAACGCTTTTGTTTTTCTTATGTATTTGCTCAAAAAATGTCAGAGTTAGAGCGAAACTAAATGCGAGTTTGTGCTAAAATCCAGGTTGTGTAATGGTTTCTTTATTTTTCTATCGAGGCTTATTTCGTTTTTTCCTTTTTTTTAACGGTTTTGAACATTCCTCTTCTTTAAGAATTTGTGGCACAAAAAATTTATATTAACAGAAGAAATCTTTTTGTTCAATATAGCATTCACTCTAACACCTTCTAGCATTGATATACATAGCACCAACTATTTTCGCTTCTATCTTCGCTTCGCTTCTACCGGCCACTCTAACATCAGCCTAAATTAAGTTTAGTATGAAAAAAGGACGATCATTAAAATTATTTTTTTCTTCTCCTTTGTGTGTAAATTTTACATGGAATGATCAGAATAGTCTAGTAGAGTTCCTGAATACGGAAGTTTGACGTGGATCCAATGGGCTATTTGAGGGATGGGCAATATTTACGGACGGGTCCAAGATACAAACTGGCACTGGTGCCGGTGTTTATATTATTGGCACTGACGTGAAAAGGTCATCTAGGCTTCCGGATAAGTGCATTGTCTTCTAAGCTGAGATCCTTGCGATCTGGATGGTTCACATCTTAAGGGGATCTGTGGTGACAATTTACTCGATAGTCATTCTACGCTCAGGACATTGACAAAATATTGTAGAAATGATCTGAGGGAGCTCATGGAGGTATTCACAGTAAGGCTGTGTTGGGTACCCGGACACTGCAGTGTGGATGGTATTGAAGAGGCGGACGAACTCGCGAGGGAAGGTTCGAGTCTGGACTTAGCGGTAAGGAACAGGGGGTTAAAATCCCCTTATGTCTATGAGTTGATACGGGATGGATTCCGTGATGCCGTTAACCGATCCTGGAGAGATAGAACAGATTGCAGGGTATCTAGGGCATTATGGCCCGGATTGAACGCATGTGCATTGTGCATGTATAAGGATTGGATAGGAGTGGTCTCCGGACACTTATAGGGCTTTTGAAGGGTCATTGTTCTGTAAGGGCTTTTACGAGCAAATAGGACAATACCATACCGGACTTCTGCAGGTTATGCAAGAATTCTTAGGAGCTAGAGACGATTGAGCATATACTGTGCCACTATCCTACGAAGCAGGGTCTCAGGCAGAAATGGCTAGGAGATAGATTTCACGACGAACTGGGGTGTATCGCTGGATGTAATCCAGTCGATCTATTGGGAGTTGCCAGGGAACTATGACGTTTGCTTCTGATGAGGGGACTGTAGGGGGAGTTTTTTGTTCTATGTGGTATCTACTATCTTAAATCTATGTCATTTCTCTTCATCTTCACTTCTCCTCTTCTTCTTATTCCTCTATATTGAAGGGATTCACAATGGACCGCATTGGTCTCCGAGTGGAGATGTTCCCTTGGGTGCATAAACCTTCTTAAACAAACCTAACCCAACCATCGGAATAGTCAGAGGGGTACCGTGAGTGCTCTTATTGATAATATTATAAAAAAGTCTGAGAAATATAATGGTACTTTGACTTGTGCACATATTATCAAAAAAGTACGACTGTAACAACTTTTCTTTCTTTAATCTGAGTTTAAATTTAACTATGAAATATCAAATCAGTTAGCAGGGTTGTATGAGTTCCCTTACTGCAAGTATTAAATTAGTCATAGAAGTATTATGTAACTTTTAAATAGAAAAAAGTACTGGTGTTTCAACTTGTCCATATTTGATCAGTATTTGAACTTTGTTTAAGAGTGAAAAACAAAAAATATTATTTTCAGTCGAATATGTTCACTTTTATTAAACTCCAAAATAAAACTGTTACATCAAGAGATATGTCAACTTTAATAGTTACATATACACACCTAAAAAAATTAAATAAGTCCTATAATTTGCACTATTAAAGATATTATCCGTAATATTATATCAAATCCTTTTTATGGCATTTTCTTATGAAGCGCTGCCCTCTGCTCCTAACTCTAACAACTGCAATTGACAGTTGGAGAAAAAGTTTAAATATCAATTAAAACACTGCAGCTCTAAGCAAATGTGTAAATATATATGTATATATTATAGTTATGAAAATACGTTTGTTTGTTTGTTGTCTATGGACTCCTAAGCTACTGTACCCATTTTCCTGAAAATCAAGGTAGTTTTCTGATTACCCGGCACTGAGGATAGACTATAAATATTTGTAAATTTTAAAGTGGGTGTGGCACCTCTAATACAAAGACAGTTTCTTTTACACTAGCAAATGGTGCAAAACCGCATCAGAAGATGGCATGATCAAAAACAGCACGCAAAAAACAATACCATCCTGTAGATCGCAGCAGGGTTAAACACAAAATACACCACTCTGTTCGATCAGCTATTTACAGAACGGTTACAGTAAGTTTCCAAATTCGGAACAAATAGCTTTGTTATCAAACAAAACAATGTACGAAAACAAGCAGAACATTATTTAGCGTACGGCTTACACACCCAGAAATGGTATCTATTTATTTAGTGTTTGTGTATTAATAAGCTGCAAATATTATTGGACTGCTTGATCCATTTTAGATAAAATGGACTACTTACAAAATGGTGCAATAAAATGCACTTATGGACCATGTCATTGTTTGTTGTTAAACGACATGTTTTCGTTTTTAAGCGACATGTTTCAATTTTTAAGCGATTGCAAAACTAATCCTCTGGAGTATACCATGGAGTAGTTTCAAAACTAATCCTCTGGAGTGTACAATGGAGTAGTTTCAAAACTCCTCCACTGGGAGTATCCTGCAAATAATATTGGACTACTTGATCCAAGTTAGCTAAAGTGGACTACTTACAACATAGTCCGATGTAATACAATCATGGACCATGTCATTGTTAAAAAAGAGTTTGTAGTTACACGGCATGTCTTCGTTTTAAAACGACATGTTTTCGTTTTTAAACGATTTCAAAACTATTCCTCTGGAGTATACTATGGAGTAGTTTCAAAACTAATCCACTGAGAGTATGTATGCACATGGAGTAGTTTTAAGAGTACTCCGTTGTAATACAACGCTGGATTATATGGTGCAGCCCTAGGACATCGTAATGTTAAATATACCATGTTTTTTAATACATTTTGGTTACCTTTGTACTAGTCCTAGTCCCTAATGGACTATATTTTACATGAGTGTATGGACTAGTCGTATGATTGCAGTCAGCATGAGGAAAATCGAATTACCAAGCTGAGTCTTTTAAGACTTCCTTAGATGATCAAAAACTGATTAATCAGTTATCCGCTTAAAACAAGACTCGAAAATTATTTCCAGAAATACTTTGAAAGTGACTTGTTTAAAAAACAAAACCAAAATGTACAGAATGTGCGCAATCAACAATTGATCATGTAGATAATCGAAGTGTGACTGTTTAAAGCATTCTTTTGCAGTCATATTTAGCGCAGCCAGACGATGAAAAATGTTTCTTTTGTTGATGTTACTGTTTTTAACGGACATTTTTTTTAAAAAAGATTTGGAAGCAAGTGAGTTTTGGAAATGTATGATTATTTACGTCAGTAAGCTCTTGTTGTAAGGAGGAAGAAAATATAACGGTCCAATCATATTGGTTTATGTAAAGTTGGATGATGAATTGGACACATATAATAATGTATTAAAAACAAAATTAACAACCCCCAACACACAAATGCTTGTATTGCTACAGCAAAAATTCGATTCCCAAATGTCTAATAATATGACCGAAAAATTACTCGGATAAGTTTCGCATTTGATTGTTAGTACTAGCACAAAATATCTCGAAAATGAGTCGTAATTTAGCAGAAACGCGAGTCATAAAAAACTCTTTTAGAAGAGTCGCGGGAGTGGTACAATTTTCTCCCGAATAAACAGACATTTTCGACTAAAAAACGAGCGCATAATTGATTATTTTAATCGCGCAGTCATAAAAGACTCGAATATGATCAATAATTTCAAAAAATGCTGACTGGGATATCGTTCATAACTATTTTCAACAATGTACGGAACATTATATAGTGTTTTGTTCTTCGTTATAAAACTATTTTAATGTTCTATAGTGTTTGTTTTTTTTTTTCATTGATAAATGAATAAGTCTTGTTGTGCTTGCTTGGCAATTTGCATGACAACAGCACGAATAGCTTGTGTGTGTGTATTTTTGCTGTCTTTTTGTATTTTTCCTACATGTATTTTGTTTTTGTGCAAATTTTTTGTGTTCCTTACCAGCCAAAAGGGCGCTAAATACAATTGAAACGAACGAACATAAGTGTGCTGAACTGAACACAACGAAGTTTGTGGTTTTGGAAAAAACAGTACGCAATCATGAAACAAAGAAAACAAGATAGTGCACTAAAATTTAAAAAAAACATTATTTTTCTGCGCATGTACGTCATAGTAGCAAATGAGCACAAACATGATCACACAAACACGTGTATGTGCTATGCTGAATGTTTGTTTACATTTAATTCTCTTTACTACAGTTGCGTAAAAATGACGTCAAAATGAGAGTAAAAAGTTAACGGACCTGCGCAATGCACTATCTTGTTTTCTTTGTTTCATGTACGCAATAAAATGTTCTTAGCTTTTAGATGAGTTGAATAAGTACAGTATTATTTGTTTGTTCGAAGATCACAAACAGAGAAACGTTTTTTTTATTTAATGATTAACTGTTTCCACATATCTACCGAACAGAACACTAAAGAACAGTTTATAATATTTATCTGTCAAAAACCGGCCTCAGCTGGAAAAGCAAACGTTGTCTAAATATCTAGAGAAGGTTAGTAGTAGAAGTTTGAAATTTTGTACAAATGGCTTCGTTATCAATACACGAGATCTGTTTTAAAATAATTGTATTCATTTAATTGGGATAGCGAAGCGCACTGGGTTTAACTAGTTATAAATAAAGGTAACTTACGATGATGGTTGGTTCAAACAATTCGACCTGCACTTGTATCTAACAAGAAACAAAAACAATTTGAAATAATTTTATATTTTATGCTTCAATTACCCTAGAATACTGTCGGGGATTATTTACATGCCAGGGGATGTATGTACATGTTAAGAGTGAGATAACAACGTGAATATATAATCAAAGTTTTTGTATTGTTTTAAATACAAAAACTGCTATTTGTATTAAACTTAATGTCTAATTAACTACCTTCCCTTGTTTTATATTTTTTTCTCCTTCCTTTTCTTCTTGTTATCATTATAATTTCTAATTAGTTTGAGTTTTTCTATTTCCTTTTAAAAATTTTTCTACCCCCCCTTAAGGCGAAAGAAAAATTCGTTAAGGAGTTATTATATTTATATTTAAACTCAAAATTGTGTTTTTAAAGTACAAAAATGCTGGTTACACGAGAAAAGCAAATCATTTATAACAAGTGTTTTTGAACATACTGAAGTGCTTCATCTTGATTTTTTAGTTACTTGAGGTTAGGAAATTAAATAAAAAGAATATATTTATTGGGAATTATGTAAAGCCGTATACGAAAATTTACTGATTAAAATGAATAATAGTAGTTTTCTCTTATTTTAATATACTTTAAAAATAACTACATTATTTTCAATTACAATTCAATATTTTAAATTTTTATTAACTTAACTTTAAGGTGCCCATAATGTACTTACATAAACTTAAAATCCATGTTGCATATTTGTGCAATATTTGGTTTTCTTGTGAGTACTTCAAATAAAGAAGTACGAAAAATTACAGCCCTGTTTTTGTTTATTTTATGTTTTATTTAATTTGCCAGCAACGTTTTAAAAAGAACAAAATTGGCGATTGTTTTACATACTTTTTAATAAAAAATTTATACAAAATTATTATATGTAAAATTCCTCTTTTTTCTATATTCTTGTTTTTCTTTATCCATTTCAATTTATTTTATTTTTTGTAACAACACACAAACAGCTGATTCCGTACGGAATGTGCGTTCAGTTTGGCACTTTGCTTTATGGTGTTTTCTTTTCTACAAAACAAATACCACCTTGTTAAAAGGTACATGTATAAAATGTCTTGCCGGCCCTGTAATATTGCAATTTTTTATTTGACGAGAACAAAACACAAAATTGGACCGCCCTGTTTTAAACAGCTGACAAAAACTTTGTTCTTCAAAATTTAAAAAATATGTACATAAATTAAAATTTTGTTCTTTAAAATATAAAAAAATATACATAAATAAAGGAACAAAATGAATGCCGAAATTCCAATTTCTTTAGTTTGTTTCATGGTGAAATTACTAAAAGGTGGCCTCGGTAAGCCAGCCGCTCATTGTTTGATTGTATGTGTTCGTGTATTGATCTTGTCAAGTGTGTTTTGGGGTTGTTATTAGAGCTGGCAAACAATCCATAGTACTATCGATGCTATTGATAGTTCTGTTCCCATTGGACTAACGATTGTTGCTTTTCGATAGCGATTCTATCGTTGAAATTTTTTGGTAAATTGTCGACTGTTTTCGTTCAGCGGCGCCGGCTTCCCTGACTTCTAATCAGCTCGAATCGTTTTTAAGACAGTTTCGTTGAAATCATAGCATATGTTTCAAAATTATTATTTTTCTAATTCTTTGCTAAAAATACCGTTAAAGTCCAAAAAGTTCAAACTTTCTGCGTTTTCAGTTGTTGGCACATGTAATTGTAGCACATTGGCTCCAAAATGATATCATTGATAATGTTTTTGCCCAAGTTTGGGGGCCCATATCTCTAATATTACTTATCCAATCGGGAAGAAAGTGGTATCGTGGAACAGTTTAAGAATTTACCTTTCAAACTTGACAACTCAATTAACCCATTAACAGCGAAATAAAGAAAAACATTTGAAATATATTTAAGGAAAAATAATTTTTTAAAACCACAATTTTTTTAATTAAAAATATTTTCTGTCCTTTTCAGTTTTTAAATTTACTCATTTATTCAAAAATTATAAATTTTTCTTTTATTAAAAAAACATCTAACACTACTGCCAATTTCACCAAGCTCAGTTAAATTCTTGTAATACCTAAAGTGCCCTACTTTGGATTCCTATGGCGGCTTTCCTCATAGATAATAGATACCTAATAGAAAACTTAAATTGTGTTCAAGTACAAAATATAGAGTTATTTCAATTTTTTCCAAAATCTACTGTGTGACGTAGGGCATGTACTTAAAAAATTTAATTTAACAGTTCTACAAACAATTCGATACTATCGATACTTTATTAACAAACTATCGAAAATATCAATTGTTGTGACTATCGATAGCCTGCCACCTCTATTTGTTATTAACTTGTCAAAGTGCTATTTAGTTGTCAAAGTATATTGAAATTTGTGTTTTGAATTTTTGTTTTTTTCTGTGTTTTAAATTTTTAAATACTTATATTTTATAATAAAATTAAACATTTCATACTATTTAAAAAACAAAAATGCGTGTTTACTCTATTTTTCCAGCAAACGTCGTGCAGAAATAGTATAAATAAATCCACGTAGTAGATGTGGAGCTTCTTGGGCTTAGCCTATGCATTTTAAGTATTTTTTTTTCTTGAAAATTGGAAAATATCTTTTCTTGCCCAGTCATATTATCAAACAATAGCGACAAAAGTCATGAAATACGGACACAGTTAATTATATAATATTTGTTATTTTTCTTTCATATATTTACAAAAATAATAATTTTTTATTAACAATTTTAAAATTTTTATAATTTGTTTTTCAATATTTGTTTACTTCGTATTAGCTTTTTGACGTTGATGATACACATGAAACAAAAACAAATTGCCTGTAGATTTTGTATTATTATGTTTGTTGTATTACCGAGGCCACCTTTTAGTAATTTCACCATGGTTTGTTTTTTATAAAATATGTAAGCAAGAAAATACCTTTGCCAGATTGCTGATTTATTAACACCAAGTTTTTCAGATTTCTTGATTTGACGTTTTTTTTTTTTCAAAAAAAAATTTTATAACACCGAATCCACTTAAATTTTATATCACTGACAACCTATGATTTATGCTTTCTTATGTTTTTACTATTAAATAATAGAAAAAATAACTATTAAAATTTTTAATTATTTACTGTCTGTCCTGATTAGAGGCGATTTTTTCCAACTTCGTCTGGTAACTCTATATATAAACAGAAGCCATCTTTTTACAGGACATAACAACACTGTCGATTTATACGGGACGTAAAGTGCAATGCCTTATGCCATTAGTAAGGGTGCATTTTTTAGAATAAAACAACCCACCCTTTTAGAGTGCGAGGCATTTTTAAGAAACGAACACAAAATTGCATTTTTTTAAATAAAATGTCACATTTTTTGTAGAAAAGAAAACACCATTACATATATACCCTTTTGCCTTTGGTGAAGGGTATAAAAACGTTGTGTACGTGAATGGAATGTTCGCTTTATCCATAAACTTTAACAAACAAAAACATTTTTTACAGCTGATTCGTAAAAACTAACTGCCTATTTTCGATGTGCGAAAGAATTTTCTCTTTCGTACATCGGAAGGTAAAAGGGTATATATCGTCCCCTTAATAAAACAATAGTGTATAATTTGTTTGCCATTTCGAGATAATGGAGTTTAAAATTTTTGTGTTATTAGACATCTCTGAAAACACTAATATCTCAGAAAATAATCGATGTTTTTAAGTTGTGATCAATTAAAAATGTGATGGAATAATCAGGCTACAAGTAGATGATATTTCTTTAATTTACAAGTGCTTTAATTACAAATAAATGGGATTCAAAGTACCATGATGTCACTTAGGCTATTTTAATTGTTTTATAATATGTATGAAAATCATTATACACTATTTTATTTTGTATGGTATACACTATTTTATTTGAATCTTACACCAGTTATCACGAAATACTTTCAAATAATCGGACGAAATATCCTCCTTCACATCAGGCTCATACATGCAATTTTAAGTTCCCTGGGGTTGAAGATTGAGATAAAAAGATAAAAGAATTTCTTGACCTCTACCTCCTCGTTATTGGTGACGTCTGCAATCAGGCCCTTCATGTCTTGGTCTAGTTTAGGGTTCTCTTCCCGTGCCGTAGTGACTATGTCCAATTCCTCTGCTTTCGAATCAGCATCTGATTCTTCCTCTTCATCTGTATCTGGAACATAATCGACCGAAGATCAAGCGGAGAAATCTTTTTTGTCCGTCTTACCAGACGCATAATCATTGAAGAATTTTTCAGGGAAGATTCGTCTCAGGAAAGTTTCATCTGACAAATCTATAGATAAATTTATTATCGTTTCACAGTTAATACTCACCATGACTTGATAGATCCATTATTTTCACAATGTTTTAACAATAACACACTAGAAAAAGCACTACTGCCCCGTCTATGTATGTCTTCTCTCAGCAAATGCTACAATCTATCAAAGAGTTGACATTAACAGTGTAAACAGATTTTAAGATATGTTTACGTCAACCGTAGAACACACAAAGTATTTTTGTATGATATATAAAATAGTGTATAAGTGTTATACGGATTGACTCCAAATATTATATTGTTAAAAAATTGTATATATCAACTACGTCATTTTTCAATTTTATTTTGTAATGAAATAATAAAAATAGTGAATAAAAATAGTGTACGCTTTTTATACACTATTTTTCTTTGAAATTATATAAAGAGTAACAACTAATTAAAACACCATACCTGCACTTACACAATTATTAATGAAAAATTTCAAACACGCAATTATACGCTAATATTTCAATTGATCTTTCGACCCACTTTGTGGAAATAGAATTTTTTTTTTTTTTTTTTTAATTATTCCTATACTAATCCCGCGAAGCTCTACGCTTGTCTGCAGGAAAGAAACCAGAGCCTCTGGCGGGAATCGAACCCGCAACCCCGGCGCTGATAGGCTAGCTCACTACCAACTAGCCTACCGGGGCACCCAGCAAATTTTGACCACATTTAGAATCAGTTATGTAGATTCTTATTATGCAATAAAAAAAATAATGGTGTATATGCGTATACACTATTGTTTTATGAAGGGGACGATATAAGTTTGACATTCGGTTTGTAATTCCTACAATATTGATATAAGACTCTGTAAAGCACAGAGTACTATACAGAGCTGTCACGAAACGGTAGATATTTCGTATTTTCTGTCTCGTTCTTCGAATGCTGCTCTTTTTGGATTTCTATTTGCACCATATTTAATGCCGCAATACAATGAACACAAATTTATTTAGTTGAGATTTATTTGACTGCTGTAAAAATAATCTTTTAATTTTACCACAACACGAATAAATAATATTTGAGTAAGTAAATAACATTTTACGTGGATGAAATGTTCGCTTTATCCATAAACTTTACAAACATAAAAATTTTTAACAGCTGATACGTAAAAACTAACTGCCTATTTCCGATGTGCGAAAGAATTCTCTCTTTCGTTTACATTTAAAACAAAAACAAAATTTTTAGGATTTTTATTTATTGTTTGTTTTAAATAAAAATTTTTAGGATTTTTTTTTTGTTTGTTTTAAATGTAGCTGTTCGAAAGAAATAATTCTTTCGCACATCGGAAATAGGCTATAAGTAAATTAATAGTTTTATTTAAAAAATTTAAAATAATTTTAGCTGGTTCATTCGCAACGCAGCGTCACGTTTATGTTAGAGCTTCTTTTTATACATAAGATTGGTAAGGAAAGAGGAACAACTAATCCGCAATGTATACTTTTAGGTAAGAGTGCCGAGGCCTTAAGGTTTCTTTTTTAACAGTTGGGTTGAATTTATTTTTTTCTCTCCCTTTTTAAATATTAGATTTAAATAAAATGTGTTGGATTCCATTAAGAATTAGTGTAGTTAGAAAAACAACATCCCTAAACACTGTTTTGTTGTTCAAGAGTAGGAAATATTTATACGTATTTACATTTGAATCTAAGTAAATAAACGTGTTTAGAATTTTTTATTAGAAAATGTGTTGTAATTTAGAAGGACTTGTTCTTAAAGCATTTAAACAATATAAATTAGTCGGATTTAAATACATGAGTGTAATAATAATAAGAATTACTTGTTTTTACTTTATAAAAAAAAAAAATTTAAACAGGAATCATTTTGCAAACCAAAAGAATTTCTAACACAAAATTTCCCTTTTGTGGCCAAAAAAAATTTTTTTTTCAACCGATAATCCACTTTTGATGACGCAAACCGATCGATTTGAAAACGAGTGATTTTTTTAAAACCGAATAGTAAAGTATTTGGTGTTCTGTAAATTGCACGATTTGCATTATTCGAAGCCATTTTCGAACAAAGGCAATTAAACGTCAAAGTAAAAAAAAAGTATCAACTGGAGGAAAACTGCTGGAGGAAAATTTAAATGATAATTTGGTTTTTCAAAGAAAATTTTATATTGTTATTAAAAATGCCCGGACTTTTCATAATGAGTTATAAATCTTGTGATTTTACAAAAATTAACAAATTTGTAAGTGTTAGTAAATTTATTGTTTAATTAAGAATTTTTTTGCATTAAATATCGAGGGCCTATATTCAAAATCCTCTATCTTAAAAAACACAACTTTTCAGGAGAGCTAAAAAACTGTTTTTTTTCGCATATTACTTGAGTTATTAAAATTCGGTATTCTACAATATTTTTTAAATCAACTACTGAATCTCACAGATAATTGGCTCATTAAATTTTGCATTATTGGGGAACTTATGCGAGATAGAGGGTTTTGCTGCTCAAAAATATTCAATATCTATGTATGAAAATGAAAAGATAGAGGGTTTTGCATTTTAATAAAAATAAATTATTTTGATTTTATTTATGCCATCTGTCGGTGTCTAACGTGGTTTATTTAAGATAAAGGCTAATAATACAACATAAGATAAAAAAAATTAACAATATTAAACAAAAATGTATAGCAAGAAATTTTTTCTTGGTGGTTTTTTTGAATTTTGTATGAAAACTTCATCAGTAGTAAAAAAACCCTAAATATTTTTGGCCTTTCATTCGCTTTACTGAGTTTTCCTTTCGAAAATTTGATATAGGATTATATTTCTGCTTAGTTCTCTTGCAAACGACCAGATTATTGTTGTTTTTTTCCGACCGGCCTCTATATCTTCATTTGATGATACATAATCGACTTCTATACGTTGCAAGGAATTAAAAGCAACATTATTTTTCTGTTCACACTTAATATAATCAATATCAAGATAAGACATTTTGAACTGTTACAAAAGCTTATTATTAAACTAAATTTTAAACTTACTATTATGTATGTTTATTACACGATAATAATATTTTAATTACATACGATTTTAAATATCCTATAAATTACTTATTTTTTTTTTGAAAATAATATCACTTTAAAAGAAGACAATTTCTTTAACAAATTCCAACTTTAACCATTTATTTTTATGCCATGGACATTATATTTTCCAAAGCATGTAAAATATTTTTATGGTAATTCAGTTCAGAATCGCCTTTCGCTATTTTGATAAACCATTAAAAATGTCAAATTCATGTTCAGCTTGCAAAAAATAATAAAAAAAAACATGTATTGCAAGAACAAGTTATTCCAAAAAATATTTGAAAATGAATTATTAGAAAAGATAGAGGGTTTTGCATTCAGAAAAATTAATTGTGTAAGATAGAGAAAGTACAAAAATGCAAATAAAACAGCAAAAAAAATATTTTTGGTTATGAAAATCACACCATAGATGAGGGCTGTTTTACTGAACATTTTATCATTAAAAAGTCATTTTCGTGAAAATCAAAGATAGAGGGTTTTGAATATAGGACCTCGATATATATTTTTTTTTTGTTTTGTGGTTTACAATAAGCAAAATAAGTCTTGGAACTTTTTATAATATACAGTATTTACTTCAGTTCTGTAACATGGGGTCTTCACCTGAGATAATATCTGATATAATATGAGAGACAACGTCGGCAGAATGAGAGAGCACATTTCTTCATGTTAATCTTAATCTTAAACAAGGGGAACATGTATCTTATAAGATTTCATAATTTACTGATTTTCCTGCAGTAAACTTGTGTCGCTTTTTATTCTTTTTTTAGTTTTAGTTTATAATATTGTTTTTAAGCACTTTTCACAAGATTTCCACTATTTGCACTTAAAAAAATTGATATTAGGTGCGTTCGTTTACCAAAAAATTTTAACAAATTTGTGCAAGTTTTTACTGGATTTTACTGAAATGCGTTCGCTTACACAAAAGTTTGAGAAGAAAAATTTGAAAAGAGAGCATCTACTGAGAGAGTAAAGTGACAGTTGTAAGCAAAGTGTCTGCAAATTTTTACTGAACAAATTTTTACCAGTAAAAACCAGTAGAAAACAAAAACATATGTTTCATTTAAGTAAACAAACAAAAGTAAGCAAATAAAAAGCATACAATTTGTAATAAAAACATTTAAAAGAACAAAAGCTGTATGTACATCCTAAACAATTTTCCTACCCACTTTGGACCTTCCCAAATGTTCCGGGAGAGCATGAAATATTAAGTTTTCTTTTTTGGCATCCATGGTAAAATTTGTGTTAATTGTTCAATATTACTTATTTTTGTTTTTGTTTACATTAATATTTTAGAGATGTAAAGCTAATAAATATATGATTACTTCTTATTGCATATTATTGAGGGTACCAAATATCAAAAATCAAATATTGATGTAGTTTCGTATGTAATTCAACTAGAAACAAAATTAAAAGTCATGTACAAAATAAACAAGTCTTAAAACTTGCACAGAAGCTCATTTAATAAATAAATTTTCTACGAATTTATAATCATTACAATGCATTTCATCAAGTACCAAAAACATTATGTACTGGGTAGTCTAAACAACACATATTTTAAAACACTAAGCTTTTTAGCGATCAGCTGTTTGAATTAACCTGCAAGTTTTTGCAATTTTTCCGTTCGTTTACTTTTTTGTGCAAGAGCCATTTTTGAGAGTAAAATTTTCATATTGCCCAAAATTTACTCAACTACTGGATTTTACTGGAAAAGTAAACAAACGCACCTATTATTATCAATTAATATGTATGAACTATGGTTGCCAAACGGGAAATCCCGAATCCCGAAATCCCGGGATTTTTCGGGATTGATAAATTTTTTTAATTGTTCCAATTAATTTGACTTAATTGAAAATAACAATTATAATGTTTGTGTATATATTTGCCAATATGAAAACATACACACAAACTTTAAAATATTTTATGTGGTATTAAAGTTTCAAAAATTTTTTTAATTGTTTCAATTAAATGTGTTTATTGAAAAAAAATATTTTGATTTGTGTTGGCGTTGTATATAGTCTGTTTTGCTGGTGGTCACATTTCAATTAAACCTGTTGATTGAAACTCAACAGCAAGAAAACCTAAATCTTTCAAAAATGTTAATTGATATGATCGATTTGTTTGCAGGTTGAAAATCAGTGCGGAATTTAATTAAAAGTATAAATTTCTAACTAATATGTTAATTGAAGTTGGTGTTTAATTTTTTCTGTGTATGTCTGTATGTGTATTTTTGCCAGCTCATCTCTTGTAAGATGTTGTTATAAGTTCTCATAACATTTATAATAATATTAATACTAACATTATTTGAGAGTCCACACGTAAGATAATACTCTCTTTGATTGAATTTGACGTTTTCTGATATATAAATCTTATATCTCATCTCAGGTGGAGACCCCGTGTAAGCTTTATAAAAAAAAACAGCTTTCGATTTACTTTCGATCAGGTTTATGTACGATTTCAAATCGAGTAAAATTGTGCGAATTCGGTTTTGAGACCACCAAGATATTCAAATTCGTTTTAAAACCAAACAATTTATTCGGATTCGGTTTGCAGAACAGAGGGACTATTTTTAACACAAAATATAATTTTTGACACCTAAAATCACTTAAGACGACAAAGGTCGCTTTTGTGACAAAAAAATATGACTTTTGACAGAAAGTGCCACGGTTGATTCCATAAATTTCTCTTTTTATTATAGCCCTTTCAGACCTGACCAGTGTTGCCAATTTAGCATTTTTCATGCTAGATCTAGCATTTTTAAAAGTCATTTGGCATGAAAAAAACTGATTAAGCATGTAGCATATTTTCTAACATTAAGTTAAAATGTCTGGAATTTTTTAGTTCTTGTGGTTATTTTAATATTTTCCAATAATGTTTAATAAATGTAAATGTTCATTAATAAAATAAAAATTAAAGCAGAAAACAATTTTCTAAAATTAGTAAAACCTATTCACAAAAGTAAAAGAATGGATGAGAGAAACAGATGACTTCGAAAAAAAACCTTTTGCAATTACTGCAAATGCGATATTGTTTCAAAATTTAGTAGCCTGTAGCAACATGCAGAAACAAGAAAGCACCAAAATGCGAAGAGCATAACTAAAAACCATCCCATCCATTTTAAAAGAATTTTTTACAAAGTTCAGCAGAGGCGGTATTAAGTTTATGTGCTGTGCATAGTTCAGTCGCACTTGTCGATCATCTAACAAACGTTTGTAAAAGGCAATTCGACACCTCGTCGCGAAAGCTGAAGGACAAAATGCAGCATATTATAAGAAATGTGCTTGGCCCTTCCTTTAATTAAGATCTTTCAATATTTTTTATATAGTTTTTTTTAGCATTTATTCTAGCATTTATTTAGCATTTTTTAGCATTTTTTTTAACAAAATCTAGCATTTTTTCGGCAACAAGTTTTTGCAACACTGGACCTGACGCTAAACTTCTAAGAATTTTATCATAATTCTTGGAATATAAAGTCTATATAGCGTATGAAAAATAATCAATGCTTAGGTTTTTCCATTTTTATATCCTTCAAGGAGTTTTAGAACTCGCACAATTGATGCATCTCGTTAAAATTTGTAGCCAAAATGTATTTTTATTGCATCAACTGACTTCAATTGGCTTAAAACATTAAAGTTTACCATTTTGTACAGTTAAAATATGCCCACTTCACTATTTGTTAACGATTAGTAATTTTGTAAATGAAAACACATGTAACTTCTGCGGCTCATTTTGTCAATACTGAAATGTGACACGAGAAATTTGCAATAATTCAAGTAATGGTAAATCGAATGGCGGAATAATGTGAAACCAAACATAAGGAACAATCAGAGCAATTGATACATGCAAGTCTATTTAACATTGGTCAAATAGAACCGAAAAACTTGAGACCTAAATCCACCCGCACAATCGATGCATCACGTTTTATCATTTATTATTTTACCATTAATCCACTATTTATAATTTTTTTTTATTGTTCATTTATTTTTTCCTTTCATCAATTTAAGTTTTTTTTTTAACTAACTGGCGTTAGGAAAGTCACATTTGTATAATCTTTATAACATAAATTATACAATTATGTGTGTTAGTTGACGTAAGGATGTGTAAAAACCAATCGCCTTCGGTTGCAAACAGTATGTCTGTCAATGATGGCCACATTGCAAGAGTCGCCTACAAAGATTCTGCTATTTATTTCTTATACTGCTTACACATCAAGAAAGAGAAAAGAAAACAAAAACCTACTGATTTGTTAATATTTAAATATGTAAGCAAAATATGATAAAGGCCAAATATCCTAAAGGCTACAGACAATCTTTCAAAGAGAAAATGGAAATATTGTTTGTATGAAGGAGTGGTAATACTTAGTGAAAGTGTTTTTGTTTGATAATATTGTAAGTACTCGTTATGTTTTCATAATATATTTTAAGTAATAAAAAACAGAAAAAACAGAAGAACTGAAATTTATATTCAGTTTTCATTCACATTTTCTTTACGACTTTTAACAAATAAAATTTATAAGGAAACCTATAAAGTACCACATAACGTATGAACAATATGAATAATATTGAATAAAGTAACACATTACGTATGAGTAATATTAAATAAATAATAAGTCTTTAATTGAAAATTAAAACCAAACTTTATTATAAAAATTGTTTGCTTTTATTGTTTATTTCATTATGAGCTAATAATTTTGGCAATATGTATAAAATAACGTTAACTGAGACATGTTTAGGATAATAATTTCTACCATGTTGTATATTTAGCAGTCTTCTGACATGTAAAACAAAACAATTTTTGACAGCAGATTGTGTGTGTGTGTATAAACATGTTTTATTAATTTATTTTTTTATTAGATATTTTTGTGAATACACAGTGGAATGGCTGATGAAAATATTAGAAAAAAAATAATCAAATAAACAATTTTAACCCTTACGTGACTGTCCTTTTGCGTTTTGAAATAAATTTTTTTTGTAAAAATTGGCAACCATAGTACTTAAAACTTCTTGAGAGCCCCTAACTTTCGATATTTTATTAATTTTCAGAGCTTTGAAAAAAATTAATAAATTCAGAAAGGCGTAGCATGCCAACATTCTTCATACACCCTTAACTGTTTGACAAGGTTATCTGGGTATCTTTATGCGATTCTATGAAAAAATGCTCTGTAAATTTTTTTGTTTTCTTTTTTTATTGTAAATTATATTGACAAAACGTAATAAAAATTCAGTTACATATGTTCATATTTATATTCATGTGAATATATCATTCATGTACATATTAGGGAGATCGAACGGTTATTATTCGACCGGTTTTAACCGGTTATTTTAGCTTTGTCCAAGTCGGTTATTTTAAAATGCCCATTTTTCGAATATCGAATAAACCGGTTATTTTGGTATAATAAACCGGTTATTTTAGTAGTGTGTAATTTATATACATTTTCCTTACTCTTGTTGTAGATGTACCCGTGATTTAAGTATTTTCTAATTGAATATTGGCCAAACTTAAAGAATGTCAAAGCAAAATGTAACAAAGGTCAAAAAACATTATGAACACTGTAAATACAAATCGCTTATAAAAGCGTGTGTTCTTGTAAACAAAAACAAAAAAAAATTCAAAATACTACAAAAACGTGTACAGTTAAAAAGTAAATAGTACATTGTACGGAATCAACGATATGGGAAAAATTTCTACCAGTTTTATTTATTAAAACATCATGAACTAAAAAATAAATTTGAAGAAATCAAACAATGTCATGGAATGTTTTAAATTGTAGTCGACGAATTCACAAATATTTTACACAAAAATAATGTTCAGTTCACTATTCGTTTCTATAATACTGAAACAAAATAATTTGATAGATAATCCTGGCTAAAAGGTTTTGTTTGCAACTTTTGAAAAATATGGTTGATTTATATAGGCATGCTTAACCACCAACAAATTAAAACTCATTCAAAATAAATTTGAGCGAATATTTCAAATAATAACTTTATAAAATTCTTATAATTTATTTGCTTTTGCAAAACGTTTGTCTAGATCAAATATCATTGAACAAATAAAGTTTGGTAAATCAATAAAAAATTGTTGAAAATTTAGCTAAAGTTTAATCCGTTTACTGGTCCCACTTTTCTTGGATTTTATCGAAAAATATTTGTTAGGTCTGATCTAAGTTATATCTATGTATTTTGTTGTGTCCTTACCTTTGCAAATGGTTTTGTTTTTATTCAAATTAACGTTTTATTTTAAAAACTTAATTGCTTTTTGTGTTTTTAAGTATTCGAATTAAAACCGGTTAACCGGTTATTTAAAAATTGCTTAACCGAAAACCGGGTTTTTTAAAATTGCATCTATTCGTAATATTCGAAAACCGGTTATTGAAAAAAGTCGATTAATCGATCTCCCTAGTACATATTAATGTATGATTATAAATTTATTTAGGTTGATCGTCCTGTTAACAGTTTGTGCATACTGGACGAGGTATAAAGTCAATGCTACAAGTTTTGTGTGTTTTCCTTTGCTTCAGACAAAGTTTCGAACAGATTTTGCAACTTTCTGCTACTGCGATACGGCCACTTTTATCTCTTTGCACATTTGAGGTATCTGGATGTTCAGAAGTATCAAAATCTTTTCCAAGTATAATATCTATAGCTGTTTGTGCGTTTGCCATCATCTTAGGATTTTTAGCACGCCGCTTTATGTTTTCAATAGACAATTGCACACTGAGATCTTTTAAACATTTTCTACTGAGGTCAGTAGAAGTGAAGTGTGTATTGTGTTCCATATATATAATATATGAAGCCCATGCTGCTACACCTATAGCATTAAAAAATAGGGATAGCAGCCACCAGCTTGTTATACTCGCCCAACAACTTATCGGGCTTAGCAGTCAAAGTGCTTTCGACTGACGGGGTAAAATGTATGGTTGATAACATTATTAAAGCTTTCCTTTTTTTATTTTGTTTTGGCTTGTAAGAGCACAACGAGAGGCGTCGTTCAAAATTCAAAATTTGTAGAAAATAATTGTCTTAACTATAATTATGACTTATATAGAATTATGAATAAGTTCTATCAAGTAAGACTTTGCCAAATGAATATATCATAATAAACTTACCTGTCTTTATGTGCCTTCATATTGGCTGGTATGCAACGTTTATTTTTTCTCACTGTTCCAACAAGTGTGAGATTCCACGAACTTAATGCTTTTGCCAGTTCAAGAGATGTAAACATAACGGTTGTGACATTCCTTCCTGAGTTCTTATATGGACTTACAAGATCTAAGACAGTCCTCTCTCCCACATTTATCTGCCGCTCACTTTCTGTTTAGGATTTGGAAGCATCACGAGTCCAAAATATTTTTATCCCATACTTTTCAGGCTTTGCCGGCATATATTGTGTAAAACGAGTACGTCCACAATATCCGTGTAACTGCTCATCTACAGTTATACACTCACCGGGCTTGTAACTTTGGCGTTTAGCATGATCCAAATTGCAAAATGGTTTATTTTTCATAAGATTTGTATGAAGGTACCCGGGTACCTTGTCGTACAAAACAAGTAATTTATTTGTAAATCACATAAGGGTTAAAGTAATTTTTGACACTGAAAATAATTTTTAAAGGCACAAGCCACTTTTGACACCAACAAATTCTTTGAAACCTAAAACCGCCAAAATTAGTTTTTGGCGTCAAAGAAAAAAATACCGTTGACACCAAAAGTAATTTTTGGCGCCATAAATCAATTTCGACACTAAAAGATAAATTTGACATGACGAATTACTTTTGACACCAGAAGTCATATCGTCAGCTGATAATTTAATTGTCGTATGTGGATTCCGATAGTTTCGAGTAAATTGAGTTTGAAGTTTGAACTCTTATAAAATCCCCATACGACATTTAAATAATAAATGAATTTTTTGGTCGTTTTATATGGAAATTTGTCGTATGTGGCAGTAACATTTAATTTAAAAATTGCTTCAGCAAATACCACATACGACAAACTCAACACTCCATATCTCGAAACCCGTATGAGGTATCGAAAAACTGATTACGCCAGATGAAAGATCAGGTCGGAAAACCTAAGGAATCGATATTAACTCGAAGCCGCAAAAAATCCACCTACGACATTTAAATTATCAACCGGCGATATGTGGCACCAAAAATCAGTTTGGACGTCAAAAATCAATTTTTACACCAATAATCTCCTCGCACACCAAAAATAATTTTTGACACCTTCAATCATAAAATAAATAATTTTTGTCATTAAAATAAATTTTTAATCCCATAATTTTTGACACATTCAATCATAAAGGAATTAATTTTTGTCAACAAATTAATTGTTTACATGCCAAAAGACCAATTTTGACACCAAATGTAATTTTTGACTCAAAAGACTATTTTTGACGCCAGAAATTATTTTTGATACTAAAATTTTTTTTTTCACCAAAAGTAATTTTTTGTATCAAAATTAATTTTTAACACAAAAAATCATTTTTGACATTAAAAGTAATTTTTTACACCAAAATATAAAAACACAAAATATAATTTTTGGCATTATAAATTGCTTTTCAAGCCAAAATTCTTAAAGTCATATTTGACAAGCAAAATTAATTTTTGACGTCAAAAAAATAACTTCTGGTGTAAAAATTACTTTAACTGCCAGACCCACAATGTCGACAAGAACATTTTTCTTTCGCATTTTTATATTGAAGACAATAATAAGAAAGTAAAATTTGTTTTTGTTTTGAATATAAAAATACGAAAAAAATTTTCTTGTCGCCATTGTGGGGTGACAGTTAAAGTAATTTTTACACCTGAAGTTATTTTTGCCACCAAAATAAATTTTTTACCCCAAAAGTCAATTTCGACACAAAAAATCATTTTGGATACAAAAAGACATTTTTTAAATCAGGACGAGAAATCACACTGCCAAATTTCGTGAAGATCGGTCAATAATTTAACCTAGGCCCCATATAAACCCTATTCTCGGAAAACAGTTTATTGCACCTAAAACCAAATAAAACCCACTTTAGGAAAATAATAAAATTCGCCTTAAACCATAACAGATATAGATATTGCGGTAAAATTTCTTCCAGCTTAGATTCATATAGCCAGAAAAAAAATTTACAATGTTGTATTGAAAGTTATTTTGATTTATTTTTTGTAATACCAGAAATCAGTCTTCAGAATTTTGGGATGATTGGTCCATAATTTACCATAGATCCAATACAAATTAAGCTCCTGAAAATTCATTTTAGTTCGCCAGTTCAAAGTTCTAAAAGTTGAAGGCCAATAATTTGATAAAGGTCTAAACCGCAACCAATTTTAATGCTGGCGTTCGTTTTTGTGAAGCTTAGTTAATAATATATATGTATTTATCATATAGAGACCACTCCAGTCGGTGGAGGGTATCAAAGATTCGGCACAGCCGAATATAGCACTCCAACTTGTTCCATTTATAGTTGTAATATTTTTTCATAATATCCTTTTTAAAGCTTTTACTACACATTTAAGTACAATGTCGTATTTTTGGGTCAGTACTTTATCGACAGTGTATGTACTGTACAATAATTTATTAAAGCATTAATGCGCTTTTAGTGTTTAAATAAAAAGTTTAAGCCAAAACAAAAATAAAAAAATATATACATATAAACAAGAAAATATTCCCTTAATGGCTTTTTGCCTATAAAATATTGAAACATTATTTGTACTTTATCATGTTTGTTATTATTTTTGCAAATGAAAATATTCAATTAAATTCAATTTGGTTAATAACGATTTTTTTCTAATATTATTAGATTTTTTTTTTTTTAACTCATTTCAATTTTATCTATGAGAATTTTTATGTCATCATAAAAATTTCTTTTATAACAAATTCTTATTTTGTTTAAATGTTATTATTATCTCTTTTTATGATAATGAAAATTAAGTTATCATCTTCCAAGAATAGTTACGTCATGACCTTTAAATGTGGTTAAAGTTGGCAGATAAACGACATAAAAAAAGATATTTCTAAAGACATTTTTTCATTTATTCTTTAATAACGTGTGTGGGAGGCTTAAATTATAAATGTGTATCAGGAGTGCTTCATTAAAAAGTTTTGAAATCTTTTTGTATAGAGGATAACTGGAATACGGGAAAATACGATTTATTCCCTTTAATAGCCCCTTTACACTGCAAAAAAAAATCTACTTCTTACGAGATTTCTATCAAAATCGAGTTGTTTTTGACTAGATTTCCTATACAAAACAAAATCTACTTCGTGACTAGATTTTTACGAAATCTTCTTAAAATTTAGTTGTACTTAGTTGTACCATTATTACAACCTAATGATAAAGTTGCTGATAGTTAACGTGAGCAATAGCTATCTTGAACGATAAAGTGACCAATAAGTTTTTTCCATTATTACAACTCTCCGATAAAATAAAAAATGTAATTTATATACTGTGGCAACATTGCAGTATATACCGGCTACTTTTGGTTGTTTACAATACGTAGTGGCAACGACTACGAATACTTTAAAATGACATAAAACTGTCATTGAAGTTACCATATCTTCAGCAGAAAATATGGCATCTTCAAGTTCTTAAAGTTCACTTGTAAAGTTACCATGAGGACAAACCTGATGTTAGCTTATCAGTCACTTTTTAGGTTAATGTTAACTTGTAATAACCAAAAACTATTTATCTGTCAGATAGCATCCTAAAAATAACTATTTGTAAGTTGTAATAATGGCCCTTAGTGGTGCAACTATGGGTTTTTCCATATAGCACTAGAAAATGCTTTCCAGCACAAGAATAAAATTACATTATAATAAAAAAACAAAACAAAAACAATAATGGCGGCTTGTTAAAACTGAAAAACAAAATTCAAAAATATTAAGATACATAACATTAAAATAATAGAACAGATAAATAAATGTGGATATTCTCAAACGCGTCGAAGGAGTGAAAATTTATATGAAAAAAAAATTAAAAAATTAAAAAAAATTAAAAAAAATTTTTTTTTGTTTATAATGAAAAAAAGTTCTGTTTTTTAAACAGACAGACGCGCGTTTTTTTTTTTTTTTTTTTTTTTTTTTTTTGTTTTCATTTAAATGTTTATTCACCCTTCGATGAGTTATCTAAAATAAAGCCACCAATATTTATAAAATAAATGAAATAAATTATAAATAAACGGTAATGTAAATTTTTAAATGTACATGCTATTATGTATGTTTGTGTTGGACAAAAAACTTTCAGTCAGCTGTTTTTATTATGTAAACAAAATCTCACTATGTCAAAAAGTAGTAAAAAATCTGCTATTCCCAATTTGTAATTTTTCTGGATAATTAGTTTTTTTTTTTTAAATTTTTGCGATTTTTTAATATTTTTTTAGGTGACTTTTTCTTATTTCTATTTTTTAAGAATTCATAATAATTTGGAAGTATCCCAGTTGGCAAAACTGCCATCGACGACATTGTTGTCAACTATTTATGCACGACATGTCCTGTATCACTAAGGATTTCTGGGAGACAATTTTGAGGAAAATGTCGAGGACGACAAAATACTTGACATTGTCTAGTGCACTGTGTTCTAAAGAAGTTTATAAACGACGACATGACCGATATTGGCAATACTGGCAAACTGATTCAAGTAAATTATGAACTTTTCTATGTTAAAATATTATGATTTTTATTTTTCCGATCAAAAATTACAGTTATTTTTTGATTTTTTTTTTTTTTTTGAACAGAAATAACAGTTATTTTTTGATTTTTATGTTTTCGATCAAAAATAACAGTTTTTTTATGATTTTTATTTTTTTGAACAAAAATAAAAGTTATTCTTTTAAGAAATAACGTGCTATAATTATTTAGTTGTCTTTAAATATTTATTTAAATGTGTGATCATCATTGGGATATCTTTTGCGCATTAAAATAAATATTTAAAGTCAACTAAATAATTATAACACGTACATTTCTTTAAAGAATAACTTTTATTTTTGTTCAAAAAAATAAAAATCATAAAATAACTGTTATTTTAGATCGAAAAAATAAAAATCAAAAAATAACTATTATTATTGTTCAAAAATATAAAAATCATAAAGTAACTGTTATTTTTGCTCGAAAAATCAAAAGACATAAAATAACTTTTACTTTTGATCGATAAAATAAAAATCAAAAATAACTGTTATTTTTTGTTCGAAATTGACTCTTATATAAAGAACTGTTTTTTTTTTTTTTTTTTTTTTACTAACGTTAAATGCATTGATAAACTTATTAAAAGATCTGTTTTTTGTTCAAATAAATTGACATAAATTATTTTTTGCACCGTTTTATATTAAGCAAAAATTCCCGGAAAATTACATCCCGCTTTCCCGGAAAATGAAAAAGTCTCGGGAAAAAACTCTAGACATTTCCCATAGTGTAAAACAGGTCTATGCATGTGTGTTTGTGATAGCGTATGAAAAATCTGGATATTAAATAACACTCATACGACCAAGAATTTTTCAAAATTCAAAATAACAAAACATTTAGCAAAATCAAAGTTTTATTTTTTTTACCATCACCATTCATCAGTCAAACTCTTTTCTTGCACATTTTCCTCCATCTGAGAATGAACTTTTCCCAACCAACTTTTCACTATTGATTTTTTTTTCTTTTTGCGTTCAAATTGGATTTTATGGCCCCCTCAAAAAGAGCTGCCGTTTACTTTGGCACACAAAAAACAAATTGTTGCTTTCTTATGCAAGTTTTCTTAAAATAAAAAAAAAATTTGTTTATGGCTTTTTAAACTAATAACAAGTTGTTTTGACATTTTTTTATGACAAAAATATTAACAAAAAAAATACCAACTCCCTCAAAAAACATTGTAATTTTTTTCTTTACTTTTTTGTTATTCACTACATGTTGCCGCCACTTATGCAAACATTGAACCACAAACAAAAAATAAAAACATAAATAAACATTAAAGAGAAATTATTGAAATAAACTTGCACAGTGGGATTGATCATTAAAACCAGTGCAAAGAAGCGCTTAGCAAAAAGATTATGAAGAAAATTAAAACAGTTTAGTAGAACTTGTGCACAACAACGTAAATTATTCTTCTTGGGGAAAAAATAATATTTAGCATACAAAAAACGCCGTGGAATTGCTTAAGTCAGACGGATCTGAGCCGCCGCTAAAAACTTTTCAATTTAAAAAGACGTTACAAAAGGAGACATCGACAATTAACATTTTTTTTAGAATTAAAGCTTTCTTTTTAGCGTATTTAGGAGCCGGCCTCGGACATTTTTTAAACTGCCCTAGAAAACTTTTTACTTAGGCTGGTTTTCGCGAACTCAATTAAACTAGGTTTAGTTAATCTGAAAACCGCTTTGTTCCGCCATTGCCAAGTTTGTATACAAAATTTGGACGAAACAGCTTAATTTTGCTTAAAATGTTGGGTTTAATGAAATAATAAAAAAAAAATCATTTCGCCGAAAAATAAAACAGCTGTTAACATGAAATTTGAACGGCGCCAAATTGATCCAAACTATAAAAAAAGCTGGAGAAACACAATAATTTTTAAGGTGTTTAAACATTCGACTTTTTTTTAACAATTTTTAGTTTTTATCGGTGTATAAAAGGCCACAAAAACTTCGGTTTTTCTAAAGGCAGCATGTAATTAAATAAATAAAAACTAGCATTTGTAAAACTTTAGTTTTAAATTAGTTTAAAGTACTCTGATCTCGAATTTTTTCCTGCAAAATGTGATTTTTTGCATTATTTCATCAAATATCAACATTTTAAGCAAAACTAAGCTGTTCCGTCAACATTTTGTACACATACTTGGTAACGAAGCACAAACCTGTTTTCAGATTTACTAAACCTAGTTTAACTGAGATCTCAAAAAATCAGCCTTAATTTAACATTATTTACAATTTATTATTTGCCTGCCACCGCACAGTGCGAAATTAAAGAAGTTTAAAGGAATTTTATTCAATTTTTGAATAAAACCACTTCAAAAACCGCATACTAAGTTTGGGAATTAACCCTGCGAAGCAACTGCAAAATTCACCTGAAAGTTGCATTCCTTTTTCAATCATACGTTTTACCCGCAAAAAGGTTTTCGATTTGTCTAAGTTAAGAGAGTGGTACATAAATACGACAAGCTAGTAGGCCAGGATTTTTTGCTTTATTTATTTTATGTGAAAAGTGCCAATTTTTGGCATTTAAATAACTGCAAAACCTTTTCTTACTCGTGTGTGATTTGTGGAAAGTTTAAATAACGGAATCACATATTACAGATCATTGTTATATGTTTCGATATTTAAACTATAGTCGCAATCAGTTTGTTTTTTGCCATATTTATGAAAATCAAGTTTATGACTTACCAACGCATTTGGATATCAAAAAAGTCCAGGAAGTGATGGAATAACGTCAAAGTGAATGGTTGAATGTAAAGAGTTTATAACACCTTTATTAGCTAAGGTTTTTAATTCATGCATTAATCATTCAATATATCCCGACAAACTTAAAATTCACAAAATTATTCCGATTCCTAAAGAAGTAAATGGAAATACACTAGATAAGTTTCGACCTATTGCAGTCTTATCTGTCATTGATAAAATTTTTGAAAAAATCTTACATAATCAATTATCAACATATTTGTACAATGAATATTTAATATATCCCAATCAATATGGTTTTCGAAAGGGGTGCGGTACAGATGAAGCGGTGGTGAATGTTGTCACTGCAGTTGGTGCTATTTTTTTTGATTTTCTAAAGCTTTCGATCTAGTTAATCATTTAATTCTGGCTAAAAAATTAAAGTTTTATGGTGTAAGAGAAAGAGAACTCGATTTTTTTTAGAAGTTATTTAGAAAATAGCAGGCAATATGTGGAAATAAACAAAAGCATAAGCTCAATGGGTGCTATTAGACATGGAGTTCCCCAAAGGAGTGTGCTAGGCCCTTTATTGTTTAATATTTATGTTAACGATATCAATAACTTGGGACTGCATGGAAAAATTGTAGTGTACGCTGATGAATTATGCCTACTTTATCCTTATAAGGAAAGTTTAGTTTTTAAAACATTTGGAGAAAGAGATGAATCACTAATTGCAGAATTTGCGAGAATTAATAAATTAGTGCTAAATCATAATAAAACAAAACTCGTACGTTTTAGACCTCAACCAAGTCTTTTTTCTGGAGAACATCCATTATTTATAGATGGAAAACAATTATTTGGGAATTGTCTTGCAAAACAATTTAACCTGGCAACATCACATTAAATATGTTCGATCAAAAATATCTCCTGCACTTGGCGTTTTATTCAAACTACGACATAAACTTGATGAAAAAACTAAATATTTGATTTTTCAAGCTCTTATACAAAGTCATCTTAATTATCTTACGCTTGTATATGGATTTAAAAGAAATGCTGACCTAAAAAGCTTACAGGTTATACAAAACAAATCGCTAAAGGCTGTTTTTAATTTGCCGCCATTATACCCTACTTTGCTGCTTTATAAGGATATTGCAAAAAATGTTTTACCAATATATGGTATTTATAAACAGCAGTTATTGATATATATTTATGAAACCATACATAATATTGGACATCACACGATCAGTTTTTCTGTCAATCAAATGTTTTTTTAATACAAGAAACAATTCGAATTTAAGGATTCCTAGATGTCGTCTAGAAATCACTAAACAAAGAATAGAATACTCAGGTGGTTTGGAATACAATAATTTGCCCCCATTTTTAAAAAATTGTACATCAATAACATTTTTTAAGAAAAATCTTAAAGATTTTTATCTTAATAATATTGAAATGCTTTTAATGTAGTGTAATTTTACTATTTTATTTCTTTTTATTTAGTAATAATTAAAAAATCATAAACAATTTGTATTTTTTTGCCAACGAAGTCTCAACAAAGCCCTAGGGGCGCTGAGACCTCACCATAATTGTAAAATTGTAATTTTGAATTAATAAAAAAAAATACAAAAAAAAGAGATCTTTAAGAAGTAAGTAAAATTTACATTTTTAACTTTATCGGATAGTTTAAAAGGTGAAACCATCTTCAAACGCACAATATGCGTTTGAAGATACAAAACATCTTTTGCGACATTTTGCGATCTTCTTTTAACTTGAACTTTTTCCAGAATGACTGTGCCAATTTCATATAACTGCATTTTCCAAAAGTGGAATGAAGAACCGACATCGGACGCCATCATTGGTTTTGTTTTTGCAAATATAAGCTCACCAATGCTAACAGCTAAAGCTCGGTGCAGTTTAAAGACATCTCTTCGTTCTTCGGCATTATTGTTTTTTTTTTTAGTTTATATTGTTTCTTAAAAGTTATTAAATGCCCCTGGATCGATGAAACTTGGAAATGAAACACAGAAATATGTGTTATGGTCATAGACTGGTTAAGCTTACAAATAAATAATATCGGACCAATGAGTAAACAGTTCCCCATAGAAAAACTAATCCTGCCTCAGAAAAGTGCAATTTTTTTAAGTTTTTTCATAATTTTGCTTAGCAAATGCAACTTTAAAAGTCGGCGAAAGTTAAAAAACTTAAAATTGGACCCAGAAAATCGTAAAATGACCCGCCCCCCTTTTGTGGGCGGTTAAATAATAAAATATTTGCAAAAATAATGTAAATATTCTTACGCCTTAATACCATAAAAATTAAAGTTTTATTCTTTTATGGGTAGGGGGAGGGTATCCCTCAAATCCCACATTGTTTTTTTTTTTGGCCAATATTTACAAAATATTAATTTTAAATTTTATTTAAAAATAATGTATTTATTCAAAATTACAACTTTTTTATAATAGTAACAATAAATACAATATGGTAATTATTTCTTGTTCATTAATTATTTTATTTTAATTACATATATTAACCATTTTGCTTGAATGGTTTCTATGAGTCAAATTTCAATTTATAAAGCTTTTTGCAATAGTCCTTCGCTCAATATTTCCTTCGCTCAATATTTCACATACTTTTTGCATAATCCAACCTTCGTTAACATTGAAGCTTCCGTACATCACTAGTCTTAGTACAGCAGCCACAATTACGCCAGAACTTTAAGAAATGATAGAAACATTTTCAGACCCATGTAAAGCTTATGAGTCTTCAGACTTATACTGGTTTAAATAATTAAGTTCCGCTAAACTCAAGAAATTTCGCACTGTGCACCGGCTTGAATGGTACCTTAAACTTTTATTTGCAATCAAAATTTTTTTAATTTTAACAACATAAACCCAATTATGAACAAAAATTCTTCGGAAGCTTTTTTACAATCTCCTATTAAAATTAGTTTGTAAAAATTTAAAAAGGAAAGAAAAAACCCGGTAAATTATATAATTCGGTTGAATTAAAATTTTAAATTTTTCTTTAATTTAATATCTTTTTTTTTATTATTGTTAAACTCACAATTGTGTATATGTCTCAGTCGTTTGATGCTCCCTGTCGTTCAATGCCCTCAGTCGTTTTTAAGATGTTGCCGACATGTTGCTTCCACTGAGAAAGTTAAACGGCGCCATTTATTCCTTAAGAAAAAGATAGAAATCGCAAGGAATTGCTTTTAAGAATAAAATTTTGTTATGAATAAATTTTTCCCGTCCTACAGCCGATTTTGCGACACCGTTGATAATCAACTGCCGACTTATATTATAAATGGCGCCATAAACTTTCCAAAAGAAAAAGATGCCTATTAAAAAGGAATTGCTTTAAGACTTTTGTCATTCAAATTCGTTTACAATGAAACTTGTTTCTTTTTTTTCTAACAGCTAACAGCCGATTTTATGACAACGTCGACCTTTTTATCAAAAGTGGCCACAGTAAAATTTTAATAGCCGATACTTCCAAAAACAATTATAAACATTAGAAACATAATTTTTTTTAATTTCATATAAAATTTCTTTTAAACACATACTGCCTGTTCAACGATTTCGAAAGTTAACGGTCGCATAGAAAAAAATATTTAAAACAAAAACAAATTTTAAAATTTTGTTGCTGTTTTAAATGTTATTTTCTATGCGAACGTTAACGTTCGAAATCGATGAACTGGCAGATAATTTCTGTTATCAACATATTTGCATAACATGTTTACAAATTATCAAAAATCTATCACCTTTGCCCGCTCCTACCCACTGTGCTTTTTGATAGCAACACTGTTCATGTAAAATAATGTTAAATTCCAAAACGTTTGAGCAGCAGTTTAGTTCATGACATGTTAACCTGTTTGTTGTTAAAGGAAATGAGTTTTTGATTAAATTTTGTTTTTGCTACTCCTGTCCTGTTGCTTAAAAAATACAGACACATACAAAGAACTACATGCAAAAAATAAGACGATGTTTATAAATAGGAAACGTGTGTAATATAAAAATTAAATTTATTTATAGCATTTTTGAACAATTTTAAGTGTGTATGAAAAATAAGTAACAAATACACTTTATTTAAAATCATAAGATTTGGCTTTTGTACTTTAAAAAATTATTAAAAATTGACAGAGTTGTCAAACAGTAATTTATTAGATTAGACTTTACGTTATATCTAAAATACTTTTTCTGCATCGAGTTTTAAAAATTATTCAATTCTTCTACTTGGCCATCTCGGATAACAATTCAGAAAGTGTAATACCGGTTAAAGCATTTCGTATTTAATCCATTATTTGAAGAATATATTTATTTGCCTTTTAAGACGATTTTGGGCAAATGGAGCTCCCAACTTTTTTGGAGGTAAAGTGATCTGATGTTAATTTTCAATGACTATTTGAAATAACATATCATCAATGTCTCCCGCTAAATTTTTGGATATAAATATGTATCTTGAATTTTGTTCAATTGCAAAATTGTGGCGACCATATCGTCCCCTTAATAAAACAATAGTGTATAATTTTTTCCCCATTTCGAGGTAATGGAGTTTAAATTTTTTTTGTTATTAGACGTCTGGGAAGACAGTAATATTTCAGAAAATAATCGATGTTTTTAAGTTGTGGTCATTTAAATATGTGGTGGAATAATCAGGCTACTTGTAGATGACATTTCATTAATTTACAAGTGCTTAAAATGCAAATAAATGGGATTCAAAGTTCCATTATGTCACTTAGGCTCTATTATACACTATTTTATTTTGTATGGTATAAACTATTTTATTTGTATCTTTCACACCATTTAATATTATATTTTTATTATTATATTGTCATTTTTCGATTTTATTTTGTTATGAAATAATAGAAATAGTGAATAAAAATAGTGTATGCATTTTATACACTATTTTTCTTTGAAATTATATTCAGAGTAACAACTAATTAAAACACCATACCTGCACTTACACAATTATTAATGAAAAATTTCAAACACGCAATTAAACGCTAATATTTCAATTGATGTTTTGACCCACTTTGTGAAAGTAGAATTTCACCAAATTTTGTGATATTCTACTTCTTATTATGCAATAAAAAATAATGGTGAACATGCTTATACACCCAGAGAAAAAATATGTTTAAACATTGGCACCTCCAACAAAACTATTTTAAAAGAAAAATTTTAATTTAATTTAATCATACTTTTTTCACCGACAAACATATTATGGTTAAATTTGTCCTCCATCAAGAAGACCAACCATACTATGGTTGCCTCCAAACATGTTTTGGTTAATAATAACTAAAATATGTTTAACACTTATAATAGCATGGTTGGTTTTCAACCATAGCATGTTGCTCTTGGAAAAGAGGAAAATACTATTGTTAATTTAAAAACAAATTATTGTCATATTTAACCAAAACATGTTTAAAGACAACCATAATATGGTTGTGGCTTCTTGATGGAGGGCCATTTTAACAACAATATGGTTGTCGGTGACAATAATATGGTTAAATTAAACATAATATGTTGAACAATTTTCTTTAAAAATAGTTTTGTTAGAGGTGACCATTTTTAAACATAATTTTTCTCTGCGTGTACACTATTGTTTTATTAAGGGGACCTCATATTGGGAACCTGTCATTATGTCCTAAGCTTATTTTAATGATAACAGCTTGGACTCTGGTTAGGTCCTACATTTGAAGACCTGGTAATTTTGTGTCCAAGCAAGTTAACTATACAAAGGTGCACCACTAAGAAGAAAGTGCTCCTCTAAACGCTGAATGACTCGACATTTTCGGGAAATAATTCGATTTTTATTTGTATCGGTTTAAAGTTTTTATTATTGCGGTATCGGTATTTTAATTATATCGGTACACCGGTACAGAAGCTTTTATGTATATCGGTTTTACAATTTACTTAACCAAGCCGAAGAAGAATGTTCAAAAAAAAAACATAGAACGATTTAGATGACACATTTTTTAAATGGTGGCAATTATCAATCAAAGGGATTTTTTTCTAAAATATTGTAAAACGTGTAATATAAAAAATAAAAATTTTGCTAGTAGAAAAAATTTCAACTTAATGATTGTTGGCAACCTTAAAAAAATTCAATTAATAACGGTATCAGTTGCCAACCCTGCTTGTTTTATTGAATTGTAAATGGTGTTTTTCATTGCAAAATTAGAATGAATTATATTGCAAATACGTTTCACAACCATTACTGCCATTTAACATATTTTGTTTTACATTTTACTTTTTTATAATGGGTGCTTAGTTTAAAATAGTTAAGTGATTTTGTATACCCTTCACCACAGGTTGAAAGAGTATAAAGCACTTGTTCATCAATAATGTATTAGCTCAAAATTTAAAAATTTTCAGTAGAATTTTTAATTTTACGTGAAAGGCATATGACAAAGAATTTTTAAACCAACCGTTTCATTACCTACTGTAGACAATAAAGACAATATATATTTTTAAAACTGGTAGATATGAAAATAACGTGTAGATTTTTAAAAAAAAAATACAAATTTTGAGTTAATACACTATTATTGAACAAGTGCGATATAAAAGTTTGTCTCTCCTTTTATAATTTCTACAATATTGATCTTAGACCCTATAAAGTATATAGTAAATTTTGGGTCCTTATGATTAGCGAAGTTGATTTGTAATGGGTGTCTGTTATAATGGGTTTTCCGGAGACCAGAGAAATGATGGGGACTTAGTTGGTATATATTTTTGTATATATGCTCCATGAAATTTTGCTATTGAAATTAAAGCTGATCGGTCTACAAATGTCTGAGTTATGAGCGAAAAACCAAGACTGCCTTTTATTTTACCAATAAATCCATTGTTGTTGTTTTTTCTGTATATCTGAAGAAAGGCAAGAGACAATGTTTCCAAGTAAAATACCAGCATCTTGGTTATCAATACACAGCATCCGACTTAATGTGAGCGGGATTGGCAAAGTGGGAGTGGCAGTTTCGATACAAATACATTATAAATAGATTACTCTATATCTGGAGAACGGCAAGATCCAAAGTTTCCAAATTAGGTGCAAGCATCTCGGTTATCAATAGACAACATCCGGCAAAATGTGGGCGGGAGTGGAAAAGTAGACGTGCCAAAAAAAAGATTTACTTATATCCAAATATAACTTCCTGTTCTTATTGCACCATGGTGAAGGGTGTATTAGATTCGACATAGCTGAATATAACACTATAACTTGTTTCAGAATAACACATACGTTGTTATATCGCAATATAGACTCAATAAAAAAGACACAAGAAGTACCGATAAAACAACGTATGTCAACGATAATAATAATTGAACATTTTGAAAAGTTGATATGTGTTTAGAAATAACAACTCATGTGATTTAATGTGTGTTTTTCGCAAAAAATTCGCCAGAGGGCAAACGTTTTCCAACATATACTTCGTTATTGCTAAATCTTTTTAAATAAGTTAAGAAGTAACGTATGTGTTCTGGTAAAAAAAAAAATATATCACTCATATTAAGTACGATCCAGTACTTTTGGGGTAAAGTTCGGTAAAATGATAGTTAACAAAAACTTCTCTCACTAATAGACAAAAATGAACAAAAGTACGGGAACAATGAAAACCAAATTTCTACCCCATAATAATTCATTAGTATGAAATATATTCAAATAAATACATAAATTACACATTAGCGTGTTATGAGAGTAAAACTCAATCATGTTCTTAAATTTTTCAACATTTTCTATTGTTTATTTTATTAATATTTTTAGGGTATACGAAGTTTGTCATTCCGTGAAACTTTTTTATTATACATCTAAGACCACATAAAGAGTATATATTCTGGCTCCTTGAGTAATTCTAAGTCGATTTAGCCATGGCCGTATGTCTGTCCGTCTGTTGAAAACACGCTCACTTTCGAAAAACGTTAAAGAAAAGAACAAACTTGGTCTCAAATTGCTTGTAGGTATCATAAGCAGCTTCGGATTGAAATCCAGCACCATCGGTTTAGTAGGATCAGAACAATGAATCAAAATGTGGCACCACCCTAAAAAAATTGATAATTTTGATACAAAAACTAACATAAATGGTGGAATAATGCTTTATATGACTTCAAATTATACTGTTAGTTTTCGTAAAGATCGGTCCATAATTGACCATAAGCCCCATATACATATAAGCCCAACTCCCGAAAAACAGTTTAGTACGCCTAAAACCGTTACAAATAATGCTATCATACTAAAATTTGGTACGTCACAGTTTTATAGGACCAGAAATCACACTGTAAAATTTTTTGAAGATTGGTCCATAATTTACACTAGGCCCCATAAAAACCCTTCTCAAGGAAAACGGTTTAGTACGCCTTAACCCGTAACAAATAACGCTATCATACTAAAATTTGGTACGTCACAGTTTTATAGGAGTAGAAATAACACTGTAAAATTTTTTGAAGATCGGTCCATAAATAACCCTAGACCCCATATAAGCCCTACTCCCGGAAAACAGTTTGTTGTGCCTAAAACCGTATAAATAGTGTTATCGTAATGAAATTCGGTACTTCACAGTTTAATAGGACGAGAAATCACACTGTCACATTTCGTGAAGATCGGTTCATAATTCACCCTAGGCCCCATATAAACCCTACTCTCGGAAAACAGTTTGTTGTGCCTAAAACCAAATAAAGCCCATTTTGGGAAAAAAATTAAATACGCCTAAAACCATAACAGATATAGATATTGCGATAAAATTTTATCCAACTAAGATTCATATGGCCAGAAAAAATTATCATGCAATTTTGTGAAATTCTAAAACTAATTACACTGCTTTATTGAAATTTATTTTTATTTATTTTTTGTAAAACCAGAAATCAGTCTTCAGAATTTTGGGATGATTGGTCCATAATTTTTTTTAATTTACCATAATTACCCTCCTAAAAATCATTTTAGTTCGGCTAAAACTGTTACGACTCATGATATTTTACTCAGGCCAGTTCAAAGTTCTAACAAGAAACGCATAAAACTTTCTTATTGTCGGTCAATAATTTAATTCAGGTCTAAACCGCAACCAATTTTAATGCTGACGTTCGTTTTTATGAAGCTTAGTTAATAATATATATGTATTTATCATATAGAGCCCACTCCTGTCGGTGGAGGGTATCAAAGATTCGGCACAGCCGAATATAGCACTCTAACTTGTTTTGTTTTAATTCTTTTGGTAATACTTGTTTGTAGTTTATTTTTTACACAGCTGATTGTTTAACAATATTCCCAATCAGCCCAAAGAAAAAGGACGGGCTACTTCGTGCAAGAAAAGAAAGAATATTTTTCTCTACAAAGCTCTTTCACTTTAGCAAACTTCAAGTACGGGAAGAGTTTTAGTTAAAATGGGGATCCCGCGGGCTCCCAACGTTGAGTACGGGATCAAACCAGTGTTGCCACTTTGTGGGTAATTACCCGAATTTGGTGTAATTTTCACTCTCGTGTGTAGACCGTGGCTAATTTCTTTGAGGTGTAGATCAGGTGCAATTTGAAATTCTTTCATTTTAAAACAAACAATATAGCGATTTGATTCAACTGATAAAATTTAAACCATTTAAGATATTGTTGATCTAAAAAATGTACAGTATATTCAACCAAAGTCACTGTTTATTAAAAAAAAAGATTTCCATAGTTTATCAAGCAAAATATTTATAGTGATTGGCGCCAGATTGACAACTAGATTTCAATAAATATCATTTTCATAGTGATTTAGAGCCCGAAGTTTATTGAAAAAAGAAGGTATTTATTCTAAAAATATCCCCTGGAGCAGGATATGTTTTTCATTTAATATGCTTAAGATTACAAATATTTAGCGCCCACATTTGTTAAACTAATTTGAGAAACAGACTGCCATCTGAAATGATTACAGGAATTTTATTTACTAAATAAAGTTTACAAAGAAACGGCAATGAACATTTTGAACCTTCCCTAGATATATGGAAGTAAGTAAAACTTATTCAGGTATGTGATAAAAATCGATCGATTTCAAAACGAACATTTTTAAAAGGTGTGATGACTTTCCAGCGATTTTGAAATCCATTTCTGACTTTACGTCTCAAATTTTTGTTCAGAATACACTTCAGTTAACAAATATAATATAAAATGTAAAAGAATAAAGACAGAAAATAAAAGGAATATGTATTAAAAATCCATTTTAAAAGATACTGAAAATGATATTTTCGGTTTCAAATCGTTTAGTTTTTAAAATCGAATTCCATCACATACCTGATTACTTAAAATTTTTATTTAACTTTTATTAATTAATTTGAGGTTTTTTATAGAATGACTAATATTAATCTTAATTGAAGTATTATAAGTTTATGCTGATATATGAAACATATACAAATATTCGTTGGTTGCCTGTCCATGTAGACCTTCTGCGGAAGGTACAGGTGGCAATTTCAAGCTAACTAATGGAATTTGGTCCATACGTTTTTTGAAAATTTTGAGGAAACGAACTTTTCTCCTAATCAGGGCTGTGGAGTCGGAGTCGGAGTTGAAGAGTCGGAGTTGAGGTTTTTGTACCGGAGTCGGAGTCGCAGTACCCAAAAAAACGCGCGACTCCGACTCCAAAATTTTTCGGCATAAAAAATTTAAAAAAATTTCTAATATTTTCCAATATAAAAATTCTTCGAAATTGGCGATGCAATATTTTGCAGATCAATATGAATAAGTAGATTTTAATTTATTTTATGATAAATAGTTGATTCAAGTACTTTACTATTTAAGTATATTTAGGTATATTTTTTATACGTGCGGGAAAAAGTCTAAATTACATTAGTAAAACTTATACTCAGTTATTGATCTAGTTGAAAAAGATGTGTGATTTTTTAAATAATTTACTCATGCTAAAAAATGTTAATGACAGGAATTGCCAATAATTTTAATATCATAATTTTTTAACCATCAACGCTGAAATATTTTCAACATTGTACAGAATAGCGCATAAATACTAGTATGTATTAGAAAAATTGTGACATAAAATTATTTCTCTTTTGTGTAGAAACATCTTTATCGACCTGCCTTTAATTCCTACGCGGAGATTCCCATAATTCGTTTAATAAAGATGTTTATACACAAAAGAGAAATAATTTTACGTTTCATTCATTTCGCATCACGGTTAGAGTAGGAGCCGGAGTCGTGAGTCGGAGTCGCACTTAAAAAATTTCAGCGTTTGGAGTCGGAGTCGGAGTTAGTACTTTTTTCGGACGACTCCACAGCCCTGCTCCTAATAGAGTCCTTGTGCCCATAAGCCATCTTATTATGTTGGTATTTGGACAAAATTTGGCTCAAATATATTTTATTTGAACTTAAATTATCTTCCGAAACTAATTTTGGAATAAGTCCATACTAGACCAAGACTCCCATACAAATACCACTCGCGAAAATAGCCATAACTTCTTCATAAATATAAGCATGTATTTATTGATAAAAAAAAATACTATGGCATGCCAAAATTTTGTGCTGGTAACTATATAAACTCCCTCCCTTAAATTACTTTAAGACGAAAAAATCTCAAATAGATATAGATGTTTTGCGTTAAGAATTCCCATATTATAAGTCTTAACCTAATAATATAATTTTATTTTAATAGGTCCATAACTGCATATGGGACCTAACAAGTTAACACTCTTAACATTTTTTCTGTAAATACTGTTGTGTAGGGTATCAAATGTTCGGAATTGACCGACTATGTACTTTCTAATTTGTTCTTTTTAAAAGTTTTTTTTTATAATTAAACGTTAATTTGATATCAGGTGTAATTTCATTTAAATTGGGTAATTTTGCGTCATCTCAAGTGTAGTTTTGAATTTTGCTGGTGGTATCATTGGATCAAACCTATTATTTCAAAAATTTTTTGACTTTTGTAATTAAAATTAAATAAAAACAACTTGGCACGTTGTTATTCAAAATAATGACAGGATTTTAACTAAATTCTTATACGGAAATATTTCCACTTTGCAAAAGTTTTTTGAATAATTCGAAGGTACGTACACATAAGCAAATTCAAGTTTGTTCCTCATATTCCACTAAACATCCTTTATTTTAAAAATAAAAAAAATGCAACCCGTTGCGTGTTACAAATTCAAAAGTGAAATACAAATTTTAGCATGAAATATTTTACAAAACAAAATATTAAAAGTCACAGTAAATGTGATAAACATTTTCAACAAAAGTGCAATATACAATTATAAATAAAAGCTACTAATATTGTTTTGTGTAAATAAAAAAAAAATCTCTATAAATAAATTTGGTTCTAATTTTTTAACTAATGTGTAAAATACATGCAACTGTGTTTTAAACAAAAAGGTTTGTTTATGAGTTGGAAAATAAAGACGTATTTGTGATTTTCTGAATTAAAAGTCTTTGAATTTCTTTTTTCATATTTATTTATTTATAGAAACTTCACATATTAAATATGAGCTAACAATAACACTGTGCACGAATTTGACACTTTTTTTACAAGCTGGGTACGCTGCTACAAGTAAAGCTAATTTGTCTACGCTGAACTCAGTGGTGCTAGTAATTTTTCGAAGTTAGCGCTTGTAGGTCCCAATTCTCACGATATAAAGGCTTCATTAGTTCTTACTTTCCGTTGCCGTTCTGTTTCGTTTCTCTCTGTAGCAAATACTTTGTAATTACTTTTTCTGTGAAAGGAATCAGATGCCTTTAAAAAGAAAAACATTAAAATTGAAAAAAAAACATTTTTTGTTTAGAATAAAAAGTTAATAATTTTTAAACAATCAGTAATTAAAACCATTTTTTCTAGCCTAAAACAAAAAATCACAGTTTTTCAGATCATAACAAACTAATACGTACACACTTTGGCCGTAACTTAACGTTGAATTCTATTTTCAACAGATTTGCCCTCAACAGAACAGAACGAAAAAGGAAAAACAAACCACACACACAGACTTTCAATTGAACAGAAACAAAACAGCTGATTCGTAACAGAACAGATCGTACGAACTAATTCTGCCTTAAAGGCCATGTCAGATAAAACTTTTGCTTCGCGTTGCGTTACCGATTCGCTTTGACATCTAAGATAAAATATACATACTTATACGAAACATGTCACATAAAGTACTTTCAAAGCGGAGCGAAGCAAAAAGTTAGCCAACTCTCATCTTTTTGCGCACTTTGACAATTGGCTAGTATAATTTTCTTTTGTTTTTTAATTTTTTTTGCCAAATTCAATTGAAAAAAACCGTTTAATTAAATTGTTAACTTTTATTTTTGTAACAAATAATTAAATGTACAAATTACCAACCCTTTTTATAAGTAATCAAACAATGCATGAGTGTTGTCAAAGTTTTTATTGTGTTATACACCTTTTGCTATGCGTTTTTCTGCCAAAGGTAGAAACGTCACGCAAAGCGACAAAGTTTTATCTGACACGGCCTTAAGTCTTATGGATAAACTTATCACATTTTCTTCTTTGAACTATCTTCGGCGTTCAAACAATGTAAATCTACTTTTTTTTGTATGCAGAATATACAAATGTGTGCATTATTTACAAAACTAATGAGAAAACAAAACATAAATGAAGAGTACATATAGCTGAGTACCAGCGTTACCGTTGGTGCTACTAAAATAGCAATTTGGCACTTTTTCGACTGCTTGGATACTATTTTGGTACTTTTACAAAATGCACCCAAATGTTATAATTTTTGTAAGTCTTGTCACTTGTTTAATATTTTTTGCTTAATGAAGAGATACTTTTTTTTAAAAAACCCCCAGCTTTAATGAAATTTATACTGTTTAAATAGTAAACTTTTTTCACTTTCGCCGCCAAATTATAACGAAAATCGCCAAAATTCGCCAACTTTCATTTTCTTAGATTTTTGTTAAGAAAAATTCATTTATATAACAAAATTTAAATTTAAAAATTTATTTTATATAACAGAGAATTGAAATTACACCTGAAATCAATTTATATAACAGTGAATTTCATGAAAGTTCTGTGTACGTATCATAAATAAAAATTTCAATAAATTGGGAATAAAATCAGTATTTGTCAACCGATTTTCAAAGTTTATTTTATTCGTTATATACCAAGCTTTCTGTTAAATTACAAAGGTTAAATACCATTTGGTTTAAAGATTTATGTTTTTGACTATTGACGTCATCCGTCTGCAATAGCCGTGTGAGTAAGACGGCAAACCGCACTGAAGAGATTGTGTGGTTACAATCGAAACTAGTCTAGGCAACCTGTCCGTGAACGCCTGGGTTCAAATCTCAGCGCAGTCAAGAATGAAAAATTATCAATAAAAAAAAAAAATTTAATTAATTTTCATGTTTCAAAATTCCTCTCTTTATAAAAATAATTTAATGAAAATAAAATTCAATGAACTTAAGCCTAATTAAAAATATCTAAATTTGGATTAAAACCCATTAACAGTTTAATAAAATAACCACAATACTAATTAAATTACAAAAATGTAAAATTGTTTATTTGAATAATTGAAAACAAAAAATTGCATTCATTTTGTTTTAGAAAATTTAGCGCCATTATTTTCTGAATATCTCCGAAGCTGTTGAAAATATAAAAAACAAACTATTGTAACGATGTTTAAAAGGAAATTTAGGCCCTAATCGTGTAAAACGCAGCGCAACGCCAAAGAATAACATTGAAAGCACAAACAATGTTATAAATATTTTGTAATTTTGTTGTTGCTTTCAACAAAAATTCATGTACCGTTTTAAAATTTTCAACGACACAAACTATGCAGCGTTTGAAATTTTAAAACGCAATGTGAATTTCTGTGGAAAGCAACAACAAAATTACAAAATATTTATGACATTTGTTGTGCTTTCAATGTTATTCTTTGGCGTTGAGCTGCGTTTTATATGATTAGGGCCTTAATTTCAAATCAACCCAGCAAAAACTTTACTTACCTGGTAAGTTAGCAAGTAATGTTGGAGAAATATTAAAACTACTTTTTTTCGGCTGAATAACTACTTATTTTTGTTCGAGTTGTCCACAGAATTCAGTAGTTACAATACACTTACTAGAAGTCGCAAAATATCTAGTTATTATTTAACTACCAGTAAGTTGAATTATAAGTATCTACAATATACTTACTAGAAGCCAAAAAATAACTAGTTTTTATTTAATTGGCGCTAGTTAATAGACCTAATAAGTAGTTATGGGGTTAGTTACCAGTAAGTAAATGTTCAGTACTGAAAACAAGACAACTAATAAGTAGTTATTTAGCTGATTATTAGTAAGCAAATATTCATAACTGAAAATAATAGAAGTTAAAAAAGTTTTTCCTGGGAATCGCTGGAATTTGCATCAAAATCAGAAAAATCGTTCTCAAGTCATGATGAAGTGTATTAGCATAACCTTCTTATTTCGTGCGAAATATCAGTCAGGCCACCAGTAATGAATAATACATAAAATTAACATTTTCCACCGATTTTCATAATATGTGCCTTAATTTATTAGTAATATATACAAAAAAAGTATATATAAAAAATCTTTATAATTTTTGTATGAATTTTTGAACATAAAAATAGTATGAATTAGGCAATTTCTTAATAACTCCGAAACAGCAAAAATATAAACAAAAATATTTAAATGACTCAAATTAAAGTTCATTCCTAATCATCTGTAAGTATTTTGACCAAAATCGGACAAATTCTACTCAAGTTATAATAAAATGTATTAGCCTAACCGCTAGCCCGTAAAACTCGACGTGATGGAACCAATCTGTGAACAGATTTAAGTCTAAATCACTCTTAAATCAATAACATAGCAAAAGTTCTTGCTGTCGGCTTTTTTACCGACCAGCGTAATTGAACAAAATACGTAAAAATAAACACATAATTTGGTGTACTTATTTTGCTTTTGAAAGAGGTCCCCTTTTATTTTTTCAATCCCCTTTTTTGGTGCTACTTATTTTGGTAGATATCCCCTTTTTTACATTTTTTTTAAATATCCAACGGTGACGCTGCTGAATACTTGTTTCTTTTACCCTCGTCCCACTCGCGATGTTCACGATGATTTAAGGCCTAACTATAATGTGCTTTATGAACCTTGAGCAAATGTGCGAATACACACAATCAAATGTATACAACTGTAATGTACTTAAGACACTTTTCGTTAAGTTTCGTCAAGTGTCATTTGCTTAAGGAAAGTGCGGTCAATTTCGCTCTTCCTTAAGCAAATGACACATAATAGATACATATAATTGTTTACAATTAAAAGATGCAACCGCAGTTGCTTTTTTTAGTAAATTTTTATTTTAGTTTTCGTTTACTTTAAAAATTAATAAAAGATAAACATAGATTTACTTGTTTATGGTAATATATTTATAACTTTTACAAATTAAATGACATTTCGTCAAAAATATTACATTTTAAAGAAATAAAAACGAAAATAGTTTCCCAAAAGTACAAATGTTTGCAACTAAGTGTAGAAAGTCTTTAAGCTCAATAAGTACAATATAGCCACCTAAAAGCCTTCAGTAATTTACTTAAGCATTTGACATGCTTTTCGTTGAATTTTGACACTAGCTTAAGTTTGGTTAAGCACATTTTAGTTGGGCCTTAAATCCGCTATTTTTAAATCATGTCTTTTTTCGTTTGTTAGCGAACAGGATAGAAAAAAAGACATGAATCGTATTTTCTGTGTATCTTTTTTGAAATTCCTCTTTGCACTTATTTGTGTTTTTTAATTTATGTTTTATTCTTATTTCAAAGTGACAAGAGCTTATTAAAATATAGAAAAATAAAAAAATTTAATTAAAAAAAATTCAAAACATATCAAAATTATATGGAATAACGAAATTTTAAATATTTTTATACGAACAAGGAACTAAGGAAATCAGAAAAAACCAACTCTGACTGCAAAAAAAAGACAGTGGAAATTTATCAAGTTTTTGGAAGTTTCTTTAAAAAAGAAATACAACTCATCGTGGAAATTGGGTGTAAGACTTGCGTCGTGAAAATTGGCACTATTCGCGATTACAAATTTTAATACAGCCAATGCACACGAGGACTTTATACACGTCGCATTTTCGACGTCTATTTTTGTTTGCGGGCGAACAGTGTAGAGAAGAAAGAGGGGTAAACAAAAAGACTCGTTTTGTGTTTTTCATGTAGTTTGCTTATTATTTCTCTTTAAACCAATTTCTTTTCTTCTTGTTACGTTTTATTATTTTCCTTATTTTGAATTATCAGGTTAAAAATAAAGTGAGACCTCGATTATCCGTAACGGAGAGGATCAGGAACATTCTGGTAAAAAAAATTTTCCCGCGTAATTGAGTAACAATTTTAGGTAGTTTCTTGTGTATTTCGTATTAAATTATTAACGAATATTGTTGTATCTACATACATATTTATGTTATAACATAACAAATTTATTCAAGGATTTTATGTACAGACTTACGTATGTACATATGTAAATGTTTAACATTTATGTCAATAGTTAAACCCGGGATTATTTTGAATTTTAAATACGCTGTATATCTGAAAGTGGCTAGCATATCGCTCGGAAATTTCATTATTCCTTACTAAAAGTGTTTTCTAACATATTGTGATGTTTAAATAAAATTTTACAAGTCAGACCATGGATAATTTTTTCATTCCTACCATACCAGGGTATGTATGTATGCAAGGCGAATTCATTACAGGTAATATCGGTACTACAAGAAGTACAACTCTACAAAAACTACAAGCAATTTGTTTTTGTAAAATCATTCTACAATGTCAAAAACAAATGAAGTAAGGCGAAAACATAAAACATTAAGTTACACCAAGGTGAATTCATAAATCAATAATAATAGTAATTAACTAATAAAATACATGCTGCAAATGCGCAAAATTTTGTGAAAATGTTTGCAGCAAGGATTTGCGAATTTTAGTTTTGGAATAACCTAGCCAAGGGCCTCATTAAATTGGGTCAAAAGCAAAGAGCCCATAAAGTTTTAACAGAGTTACTGCAATGCAATTACACGAACTGGAACATTTGGGAAAACTAGTATGTATATGGTCGTTTCCGTGACACAGGACATTTTAAAGATGCCAGGAATGCCTGTAATCGTATATCTGAATTGAAAACCCTCTATTTAGATTTATGTGTAAGTGTTATTAATTACCATTAAAGCCATAGCTGAGGATAAACCGGATACTAAATGTTAATCCCCAGAACGTTTACTTAAGAAACCTACGACTCTTATAGGTCATACGTGTGTTAAACATGGCTCCGAGCATAAGCTATGGAAATTGACAATTTTAATAGCTCCTAATCCCTTAAAAAGGCCGAAAAATTGATAAAAGCTTTTAGATCCTTTACCGCCAAGGAATTACAAATTTTGACATCCAACAAATATAAAGCTAAAAAAAAAAGTTATCACCTGGGCTTATAAGACCACCTGTTATGAATTCGCCTTGTATGTATGTATATCAAAAAAATTTGAATAAAATATTATTGCATGCTTATTATCAAAGTTATTCTTGCGAATACAAAATTTTTCATTAATAAGATTTAGTTTCTTGTGCTTAATTTCCTATTTTTATTCTTGATAAATACATTGAAATTTATTGTTGGAGGATAAGCTGTTTCTATGCGCATTACACTGGTTGCTAAGGCCAGATCATCAGGAAACGTTCTCCTAAATAATTTTAGAAAAGCCAAAGCTATCAGCAAACAAAACTACAGAGGGAATGAGAATTACCTACAAACACTCAAAAAGTCTTTTTTGCAACGATATCAAAGCTTAAACAAAATACCAAACAATAAATCAGTGATGAGTTTTTATCTTTTCTTACATTTCCCGCTACAATTAGTTGGAATTACTTCAATGAATATTATGCAACAAAACTAAATATTAAAATTTTATTTAAATTTGGATTCTGCATAAAATGAAAAAAAAAATCATATTCTTAAATTTTCATTTTCCTCAAAACTTAAATTTTCTTTATCGTATCACGGTTCAACCTTAAACTTTCCATTCCTCGCCAGTGTATGCTAAAGGGCTGCGCAAAATATTCTTAATGTTCTGTGTTCTACTTCACACAACTACCAATCATATTATTTCACTGTAAACATACAAAGCAAAACAAACATAACAACACATTATTCTCACCAAAACAAAACAAGCATAACTTGAAAAGTTTTTCTCTTCTGCTTTGTTAGTGCTTGTATTATCAAAACAAACAGAATATCAACACAAAAACAGACAATGAAATAGAGAAACGGTAAATTATAGCAAAAGCATCGAGTGCACGTAATTAGGAATTTAAAAAATTTAAAGTGATCTTAGCTTATAACAGAAATGGATGCATTAAATGTAAGCAAAATTGATTTTTTTGAATTATTTCCTAAATGTATATTTTATTTTAGTCGACCTTTATTATTATATTATAACTAAATTATCAAGCTTGAGGTCTTTTTTTATTTTTATATAAAACTTTAAACATTTATTTAACCAATATTTCTAATTAAAAAATTTTTTAATTTGTCAGTTATTGTTAAATTTGTTAAAAACATAAAATCCTATAAAACTGAATTCCATTTGGAGACTGCGGAAAAACACACCATTATACTATGTAGGTTATTTTTTATTTCTATAAAAAGAATGAATTCTTCTTAATTAAATATTAAATATTAGATTCAAATATTAGACATAAGTACCTTCATATACATATATGTATGTAAATAATAAACAATAAATTTTTGCAAATAAAAATTAATATTAACTATAAACTTTTTTAAGCTTTTTTATATTCATAACAAAACGCAAATATTTCTCCCATTGCAATTTTCTCTTTGGTTTATGTTTACAATCAAAACATTCAAACATGCTTGGAATGTTCTATTTCTGTTTTAATGTTCTACTTCATCTTTGTTCTAATTCAGCTTTATTCTAGTTCAGCATTGTTCTAGTGCAGTTTTGTTCTATTCTTCTATATTTTGATCGTAAAGCAAAACAATTGTTTTTGGAAGTATGAGTTTTGTAATGAGAGAGTAATATACACATACTATCTAAATTTAATGAAATTGCTTGTAAGCAATTTTTCTTGTGCTTGTGCAGCTCTTTAGTGTATACCAAAATTTTTTTGAAGAACTTTGTGCACGTCAAACAACTTTTCTGGTTTAGTATTAACAGTAGAGATGAGCGATATTTCTGTACCTGTGATTTAATCACTGTTACTGAAAAATCACGAATCACAGTTGTGACCAAATTTGTCAAGTAACAGGTACTTTCTAAGTCGTTCTTTTTGTATTTTGTTACATATACAAATTTATGATATTTCACTGTTTGTGTGGGTAATAACGTTTTTTAAATGAAATGTCGAATGATATTGCTGTTCCTTTAATTCTCTCTTCTATCTTATTAGAATTTTTTTATGCCAAAATTTATTTGTTCAAGTATGTATGTATATGAAAGTAAACAGATTTGAAAGCTCTTACAATTTGTTGTTGTTTCTTTGTAAAGTGCTTACAAAAGCTCCTGCAAATGCTCGCGCATTGTACATATAGCTTGGTCGCAATTGCTTTAAAAGAACAGAAAACTGATAAACCGTGATCACAATCACAGTTTAAAGGAGCAGTGATTTTTAAATCACATTCACTAATCACGATGATCTTTAAAAATCACGGGATCGCTCATCTCTAATTAACAGTATAACGTAATCATCATGGCTTAATCATTGCTAGCAGTGTTGCCAAAACTTGGTGACCAAAGATGGCTAAATTTACGGATGGTTAAATGGATAAAATTTTTTTTACGAGATGAAAACACATTAAAATTAAAGAACAAAACAAAAATAATTCATTAAACGTTTTTTACAATGAAATTGTAATTGAGATCAATTTGTTACTTAAAAATAAACGAAAACTAAATAATTTTTTAGCATTTAAAAAGTTAAATCGTCGATAAATTCGATGTCGTTATTATAGTTTTAAATATTTTGAAGTTTTTTGAGTCCAAATCTCAAAAAAAAATTAATAAAAAAGATAAAAAAAATATTTTATTGTTATGGTTAAAATAGTTACATAATTGATAAAATCGAATTAACGGTTGCTAAATGTTACATATTTCCCAAATTACTTTCAACGATGTTAACTTGGCTAAATACTAGGGTATTCATTTAATCGGGTTTTTGCTTAAATCGGTTAATTGCTCGATTAATTAACCGAGGTTTTGGTTTAATCGGTTAATTTTTTAATTGATGGGTTAACCGATTAATAAAGTCTATTTTATATATTAAGTAATTTCAATAAATAAAAATGCATAAACTATTTATTATTAGGAGTTAATTAGTAAAAAAAAACAATAAAATAACTAACAAAACAATTCTAAATATGTAAAACGTATAGACCCCTGTTTTAATTTTTTTTTTTAAATTTTAGCACTTCCAATTGTTTCGGTTAATTCTGTTAAAAAATTGATATGTGAAAATTTGAGAAGAAACAAATAACGAAACACATGAATAAAAAAGTACACGATACAAAAAGCTGTTGACAGCAAACACTTAATGAAAATGAAGATCACTGAACACCTTCTTTGTTTGTATGGAAAAATATTTTCTAAACACATACATTTTGAATTGTTGTATAGTTTATTGTATGGAAAAATATTTTCTAAACACATACATTTTGAATTGTTGTATAGTTTATTGAGCTTGAGGTTTTTTTTTCTTTTTATACACATATTTTTATAAGATTTATTTTATAACTCCAATATTTCGATACAGCAATGTGTATCATCATCAAGGAAAACAAATAAAACAATTAAACTAACGTTTTTTTTAAATAATGAAAAAAAAAACAATAACAATTTTCACATAGTAAAAATTATTTACAATTAAAAAAAAATAATCTTGTACATTCCAAAAAAAATTTTAAATTTCCTGTTTTATTTTTATAAACTAAATGTCTATAAATTTGTGCTACATTTTCCGTGTCCGATTTAAAATTTATCCTTAACAATTCTGGTACCTTAATGATTTGTTACATTTCTAGCATATAACGGCACTTATAATTTCTGTGTTTAAAATTTATACTTTCTCAAAGTCCGGAGAGTGATTTAATCTAGCATTTTTTCCCTAAATGTTTGATTTGATTTGTGACCTGCAATTCTAGATTTCAGTTTATTCTTTGTCGTACCTAAATATACTTTATTGGATTGCCCATCAATATTTTCCTTACAAGGTATTTTATAAACTACATTCGACATATCCATCTTGTGTACTTTATCTTTTGTTTTAGTCGGAAAAATTTCCGACTTTGAAAATTATAACTGAGGGAGAGGACTTAGTACAGACATTTTGTATATGAAACAACACAAATAATTAAAAACTTAAAAAAAATATGTTTTAATACTACGACTGAAATTAACAATATGATTAACTTATGAAACCCATGATTTTTCAAAAATGTCAGGCGCTTAATGGAGCATCAATAGGGTGCATTTCGCATTATATCCCTTAGCTTACTTTCAATCATTGATGGATGTTCTGTGTGAACAAACCGATGACTTGGTTCAATTTGGAAAATTATTTTGTGCGGTTTTTTGAAGAGATTCGATCTCAAACGCTTAAAAAATGTATTCTTAACGTATGGAGTTCTTAGGCAAGACTTATATTTAACTGGTTAATAAGAGTATAACCTGATTTGCAGTACAGAAATTTGTTATGATTAGAATTTTTCTATTTTCTCATTTTCTTCTATTATTTATAGACCTCAATTAAATTACAAATTTCCCATTAACCATTCAAAGTATTTTCTTCAGAGTCTTGCTCTATAGTATACCTACATATGTAAGTATTTACATATAAATGTACATATTTTTAATTAATTTTTATATTAAATTTTTCTTATATTTTCTTTTGTATGATTTCATTAGTTATCATTTAATAAATACAAGCACTCCCAGGCATACAAACACACACACCCATTTACATTCGATTTATTGTAGTAATTGAATTAAATGTATTCAAACATGACCATCAGAATGTGATAGTCGTATGTAAAAAAAAATTTGTTTAATCAGTCACCCCTTTAAATGAAAGAGAATTAAAAGATGTTTCCAAAAATGCAAAAATAACTTTTTTCCACGCCCAAAAAAGACCGCCTTTTTTGTTCTTTATATATCGAGCCCTTAGCGCCAAATTATCGTAAGCGACATTTTCTCAATATTTTTTTTATTGCTAAAATTAAAAATTTAAGGACTAATGCACAATGTAAGCAAACTTTATTTTGTTGTAGTCGGTAGCTTGCTTGGAGGAAATTATAATATGTCGCATCAAAAAATTTTTAAGTTTATGTATACATATCAAAAAAGAACTAAAAAACCTTCTCCTGTAAAATTTGTGTTTTGTCGCTTACGATAATTTGGCGCTAAGGGCTCGATATGATGCCGCCATTTTAAGTTCGATTTAAACTTTCAGCATATCGCAAATTTTTAAAAATTTTGGCATAATTACTTAAAGGGTTTTGGCACAGTGGTTTAATCTAATATTTATATCAAATGTTGCTTTCTTGACTTAGCCACTGTGACAAAACTATAATTCAGAGTATTTTTGGTACACTCATAGAAAAATGCATCTTCATGTTGATGATGCCCAAATACCAGAATTGTGACATCAATTTTATTACAAATGGCATCAATGAGGAAAAAAATGACATCAATCCAATGACAAACGTCATCCTAAAATTTTGTCATATTTAGTGCGTCATCTACGCTATGACTACAGTAACATCCATTCGACGCCACATTTTGTGTACACTGATAGAAAAGGCGTCATAACGCCGATGTATTTTGACATCATTACAGACAAACTGTCATCAGTGCGATGACAAACTGTCATCAGTGCGATGACATGATATATCATGTAATCAATAATTAGTATTTTGGTTATTTTATTTAACTGTTAATGGTTCCTAATCTAATTTTCGATATTTTAATCAGGCTTTATTAAGATCATTGAATTTAATTTTCATTAAATTATTTTTATGAAGAAAGGAATTTTACAACATGAAATTAATTAAAATTTATTGATAATTTTTCATTCTTGACTGAGCTGGGAATTGAACCCAGGTTTTAACGGACAGGTTAATAATATATTATTAACATTATTTTCATGTTCAATAAGTAAAATTAGAAGCAAAAATTCCCATATTCTATTTTTTTTAAATAATTTATTTTTAAAGTAGAATTTTTACGAAAACCATATCGGACGTGCTGCTGCTGTCTTATAATTTAGAGTTATTTTGACTCAATGACTCAATTTGATGATAGCTTGTCATCACACATGACGTACTTCATAAAACCTACTCCGAATTGTCATTTCTGAGATGCCGATGTGTCATCCCATTGATGGCATAATTTAAATTTATGACCCTGATTACATTTTGGCCAAGTGATGTTAAGACTGACATCACTATGATGAAAAGTGGCATGTGGTCAAAAACGAAGACACTTGTCACAGTACTGATGTTAAAATACATCAGCGTTTTGACACCTTTTCTATCAGTGTATGGGAACTACTTAGTTTCCAATTTGGAAGAACTTTTTTTTTAAGAGAAAATATTTATACCACAGTCTTGGTGCGGTTAATCTCAGACTAAAACTAATATTCCGAGATGATATTTGCATGGAGAATATCACTGATTATGAGCCAATATGGCCCGATATTCAATACTAGCTCTATTGTCGTCTAAAACATATTTATGTTTAGTATTTTCTTTTAAGGTATTCCCTCAGAAATAAAAATTGATTTTAATTAAAAAATGTATGATATTAGTTAAAAAATTAATAAAATTTGCTCCAGCAAACAAATTAATAGTATCAATTAAATATTTTTTGATATTAACAATAATTTTATTTCTGCAATAATTTTGTTGATATAAGTAAACTTATAATTCACTTGATTACATTGTTAATTAAAACTGATTCTATTTTTGATTAATGTTTTAGTTGAATAAAAATTGGCGAGAATTTTTTCCTTGTAGGATTAATCCATTTCATTTAACCGTCTTTGCAATCTTCAAGACATTTTTCGACGATTTTTTAACTGACTTTAGGTTGTTTTTATCAAATCTTCTTAAACTTATCGGGAACTTGAGACTTGAGGATAGGATGTTATCCCATAAATGCTTAGTGATCACCGTAAATATACCCCACTTTTTCGTTGCGCGTAACTTCCCTAGCGTTATATAAAACCAGCATTTCCACAAGAAATTCCTTTCAACTTCGTACGCCCAAATTTAGAGTCATTAGTATTAGTAATTTAAAATTATAACCATTGGTTAACTAACATTTCATATTTACTGGGGTATTCATTCGGTTAACCGTTAATCGGTTAGCAAAAGCCTGGTAGCAAGAGCTCGATTAAATGAATACCCTAATATTAACATTTAATTCTTTTCAAATTAAAATTTCAATTTCTAACTGAATTGTTACAAAATTGTTAAGAGTTGTAAAATAACCATTTAGAAATGTAAAGTAACTGTAACGAACAACTATTGTGAATTAATTGAATTTCGAAAATGTGTATAAACATTATTACAAAATGAAATCTAGGCTGCTTCATATAAGCCATGTAATAATGGGTGATTCAAGTAGAGATCCTTGTTTCAATAGCCATTTTTGACAGATCACGTGTGAGTCGTGTCATGCTGTCATGGTCTTTTTGTTTAGTAGTGTTTGGCATTTCATAATAGAAACACTTCTAAACAACTTTATTACGAAAATTCACGTTCTGTGAGGAATGTGTTTCGTGCAATTCGCTCAACTTATGGTCAACATAATCGGCCTACTGAGCGTACTATTCGCAACACCATCACCCATTTTGAGACCCAGCATTCATTATTGGATAATATTCGACCGAATAGACCACGTCCAGCACGCTGTGAAGAAAATATAGCGGCCGCAGCTGAGAGAATACACGAAGACCGTGGAGAGTCGATTCGGCGCCGTTCGCAGCAACTCGGACTGACGTATGGAACGACTTGGCACATTTTACTTCGAGATCTTAAATTGAAAGCGTACAAAATACAGCTTATGCAACAACTGAAGCCGCTCGACCTTCCCAAGCGACATCACTTCGCTCTATGGGCTCTTGAAAAGTTCCAAGAAGATCCGACGTTTTCGAAGCAAATTTTGTTCAGCGGTGAGGCCCATTTCTGGCTCAATGGGAATGTAAACAAACAAAATTGCCGCATTTAGGACGAAAAGCAACCTGAAGAGATTCAAGAACTGCCACTTCATCCAGAAAAAACAACGGTTTGGTATGGTTTGTGGGCCGGTGGAATCATCGGTCCATATTTCTTTAAAATTGATGCCTGTGCGAACGTAACCGTCAATGTCGACCGTTATCGTGCCATGATAACCGACTATTTGATGGCTGAAATTTACTGCCTGGCCAACTATGTCGACAAGAATATTTCTTTCTTATATTTATATTGAAAACAAAAACAAATTTAAATCTGTTATTATTGTTTTCAATATAAAAATGCGAAACAAATGTTCTTGTCGACATTTTGGGCCTGGCAGTTAAGTTTGTGATCTCGGCGACATTTAGTTTTAGCAAGACGGCGCCACTTCCCACACATCGCATCGATCAATGGATTTACTGAGAGAACACTTCGGTGAGCACATCATTTCACGTTTTAGGTCGGTCGATTGGCCACCAAGATCGTGTGATATCACACTGTTAGACTTTTTCCTGTGGGGATATGTAAAGTCTAAAGTTTATGCGGACAAACTCGCTTCGATTCAGGCCTTGGAGGAAAACATCACGCGTGTCATTCGCCAGTTACCAGTCGAAATGCTCGAACGAGTTATCGAAAATTGGACTCAACGGATGGACCATCTGCGACGTAGCAACGGCCAACATTTGATAGACATAATCTTCAAAAAATAAATGCCAAAGAATGTTCTTTCAAATGATAACCATTCCCCATTAAATATGAATTTTCTGTTTTTTTTTTTTTTTTTTTTCTTTAAAAAAGTAGGAAGCCCCGAAATGGATCACGCTTTATTTAACTTCACTTACATGTTTTACCTTGCTTGAGTAACTTGAAACTTTATTGAATCTTAAAATCTAATAAAACTTAACCCTCTAATGCCTAAGAGTGCCTCAAGGCATGCTTTACAAGATTTGTACTGACGTCCAATACATAATTAATTAAAATAATTTCCCTATTTTAACACAATGCTGCTTATATAATAAAAATTTTTTTTTATTTTTTTTTTTATTTTTTTTTTTTTTATCATAAACAAAACTTCTTTTTTGATTATCATATACAAAACTAATGGCCTATTTCACCAATTTATTTATATATCAATTGATGTTCAAAATTCGTTTTTCATGTCAAACAAAAATAAAAATATAAATGGATATTTAAATAGAATTGGTGAAATTGGCCATAAATATTTTTCATTTGTTTCATTAGTTCTTATTTTCAACAAAAAAAAAACGAATTCCCCAAACATTTAATGTGTTTTTAATACTAGATGCCCAAGGGTGCCTCAAGGTACTCCTTGATCTTTTCCCACCTGGAACGTAAACGATTCATTTTATGGGCTTAAGAATATTTTTTTTTTTTTTTGAACTCAGAGGTCCAAAAATACCCTTAAAAAATTATATTCATAATATATTCCCTTTTATTCTTAAACTTGGCATTAGAGGGTTAAACCTAAATTAACCTTAAAGAATAGAACTTAAAACTTGAATTTAATTTAAAGCTAAAATCTGTACATACATCTAATAAAGTCGTAATTTAAATACTAAAATTAAAAATCACTCAGTTTGAGTTCAGTTCAATTAATTAATTAATAAAATTAGTTGGTCTAAATTGAAATCTAACCTAACCTCTATTCATTTTACACTAACGTATCTATACACATATCATCCAGGTGAGCTCACACACATACACGAATCCCTTTGTCACACATACCTAACATAAAACTAATTTCTATAATTTTATCCCAACTCGAAACCCCAACGATCATATAATTTCTCATTAATATGAGAAATATAAATGAGAAATTATATTTATACCAGATATTGGTGTCAGTTTCAACCCTTGCAGTTTCCTGCAGCTACCCATACAGTCCACTTACCCAACCCTCGAAAATCGCTAAAAACACTATCAAAATACTTAATTTCAATGTTGGTAGCAGGGTTTTTGTTTACATTTTTATTATTTCTAAAAGTGAAAAAAAGATACCGAAATGTTATTGAAAACCAAAAAAGTGACATTGTTAAGCTGGAGGTCCACACCACGCGTTTTAGCCTCCACGCATTGCATGAGTTTTATACCTTACTTGCGTTCTACGTTTCAAGTTACATGCAGTAAAAATAAAATTTTATTTGTCAAAATCTGCTGATTTATTCGAACACTGCTTGTGACGCGTGCAAAAGTAGAAAGTAAACCTACTTTTCGCATTCAACGCCTCATTGCATCCTAGGCTATTGTGCATGAAACTTGTTACATACAACTACATAGATTCTACTTTTATGACAGCTGCGTAGACTGCGAGAAGGCGTGTAACGCGTGGTGTGTACTTCTAGCTTTACTGCTAAACAAAAAGAAGATGCGTCGCACAGTGTCGGCCAAAAATAGAAAGAGGTAATGTAAAAAGTTGAAATTTGGCTCACATATTTTAATTGGTAAATGGTAACCAAATATAAAATTTCAAAAATTTATGTGCAAGGATTCGCATCCTTCCCATATATCCTGAAATGAAAAAATGTCAGAATATAGAAAAAAAGTTCGAGCTTCATGAAACTTTGTATATTTATTGAATTTTATACACTAGGCCAAGTTTTATCAAAATCGGAGAAAAAATGTCCTTGTTCAAAAAAATAAAAAAATGAAAAAATCTTAATTAAACTCCATGCAAGAATCACATATAAAAAGCTTAATGGGGATGTCGAATGGTAAAAAATAGAATAAGTTTTCGAACGTAAATTAAATTTCGTACATTTTCTTTTTTATGTGCATGTATATTCTATGTTTATACATTCTGGAACTTTATTTCAAGTTTATTTTTAATAAAGGATTAAAACAAAAGATGTGTTTAAAGTTTTTTTATAGAATAAAATAATAAAAAATTCAAGCCAATCGTGTTTTTTATTTTAAAATTTTTCTTTGGATCGATGGTTTTTGCTCCAAGACCTGGCTATTTTTGATTTTACCGTCTTATTTTTTGTACACCTTTATCTTTAAACTTTACTCCCAATCGAATTTCCACATATTTTTTTTAGTTTTTGTGTAACATCTTCCTCGCAACAATTTTTTCAATCCAACAATTAAAAAAATCACGTATTTTCATGTGAGCTGATACTACAAAAATGCAATGAATTTAAAAGTTGCAACTAGGCGCACCTAAAGTAATGTTTTTTTTTTATTATACGTACTTGTAGTAATTAAATTATATTAAAAGTTCTGCGAGATATATCGAGACGTTTTTTAAGCTTCTGTCAAAAATTGTGATTTTGCAGAAAAATTATTTCTGTTTTGTTATTGTCTTTATTATTACGGTTTTTCTATTGTCATTAATATTTACAAAATAGCGTTGCCATATTAAAATCATATAAGACTAAATAATTTATTAAATTTTTTTTATGTAAATCGATGTACATAATTTACTTTTCCAGACTTTTAAAGCACATGCCAATTTTACTTATTTAAAAAAAAATTATTGAACTTTTTTACTTGTTCACATATGTGAACAGAAACCGTGATGACGAAATCTTTTTGTCTGGTACTGGCAGGACATAAAGCAAATATTAGGATAAGATTTGATTAATTATTGTTAGTTCATATTTAATATATGAAGATTCAATAAATAAATACTGAAAAAAAAAAAAAACTTGTTTACAAAGTGCAACTTTGACGCTCTATAAATTCGCCTAAAAATAACATTTTTATTTAATTATTTTCTAATTTTCTTAGTCAGAGTGTATACTATTAAAAAGCATCTAAATATTTTCGGTATAAGCACTCCATTTTACTATTTTTGGCCGCTTCACAACACTGTGCGTCGCAGCGTCTGTGTACAATTTCTAAAGGTAGAGTTAGCCGAACGTCCACGTCCCCTAACGAAACGTCTGGTCCATTTTGTTATTTGCTTACAATGTAAATGTTTACCGAATTTAAATGTCACGTAACGGAACGTCTCAATCTGTATAAATTAGAATTTCTTGCCGTCGTTACGTGACAGTTGTAAAGCAGTGATGGCCTGCTTGTATATTAAATTGAATGTGGGTATTTTCGCTCTTTTTTTTGGTACTTTTATCTATGGACTTTCGACAAAACGACTTACAATACAACATATTTCCATACATATAAATATACATATGCTTAGATGTACAAAGAGTGGAAGGCCAATGTAAGCGGCATGCGGTCGCGCGCGCCACTCAGCTGTTCTATTTGCCGCTTGAACTTTATGTAGGTAAGCAAATGAGCGCGGCATATTAAAAAGCGGATAATGTCAAAATAAATTAATTTGATTAGCTTATTACAAAATTTAAATTATATAAAAAACGATTTCTGTTTTTTTTTTTTTTTTTTTTTTTTCAAAAATATGGATAGTGACTTTGAAGAATACTTGTTTTTATTTAGTTGGATTTTCCAAGTTTTTATGAAATTGGAGGAAATAGCATAATTATAAACATAATTCAACATATTTAATTTCATTTGGTCGTGGTGTTGCTCAGGAATATTTTGAAATTTTTGTTCCAAAATATTAAAGAAAGGTTCATGCTTATTTGTATCCGGCTGGCGTCTTTCTGGGTATTTTGTAAACTGTGTTACTAACTCACACATCTTTTTGGTCAGTGGATCATCGCGATCTCGTTCACTCTTCCTTTTTCTAGAAGTTAATGGTGTACTAGATGAGTCTTCGGTAGGTACAAAGTATAGTGACTGAATCATTGACTGAGTACCATATGTACATATTTATATGCATCTGAGTGTACTTTATGAATGTGCAAGTGAAAATATTAAAGTTGACCTACTTCCTTGGTAGGATATGGTCACTTAAAAACTCCAGGTGATTCATTAAACTCCATGAAATTTCCGCCATTGCACTCGCGCTACCACATAAAAGCTTTTTTTTTTTGGTTAAGCTTTACATGATATTTTTCCATCTCGATTGGCAAATTCTTTCTACAGATAACATATAGTCGACTGATAATTAAATTGTCGTATGAGGATTCCGACAGTTTCGAAAAAATTGATTTTGAACACATTTAATTTGAAAATTGCTTTAGCAAATACCATAAACGACAAACTCAACACTCCATATCTCGAAAACCGTATGAGGTATCGAAAAACTGATTACGCCAAATGAAAGATCAGGAATCGATCTTAACTCAAAACCGCAAAAAATCCACATACGACATTTAAATTATCAACCGTCGATATATAAATTTAAAAATTTTCGTACAATTAAATTTGCAGACAAAAATCTTACCATTTACTTTCATTGCTGCGCTTACTCTACCCCAGGCCTTTGCCGTTTTAAACTTATTCCTTTATCCAATAGAACCTTTGTTGTACAAAATATTGTATTTTTTAATTTCCAAAATTATTTTTTCCATTTAATTTAAATTTTTTCAATTTATTGTGTCGAACTGTGTGTTATGTTTACATATGTTTGTGTATGGCAACATCGTTTTAAGCGGCAAAAAAAAAGTTGAACAAAATTCAACTTTGCCGCGTAGCCGCCTATGCCAGCATTGCCAAGTTTATTTAATTGTGATATGTAAAACTTTTTGTATGAATAGTTTTGCAAACAAACAAATGTTTTATTCACTGGTAATACTGACGATGCCCGCGACCACATGCCGTTTACATTGGCCTTCCACTATAATAGTCATTTTCCAAAAAAAAAAAAAAAAATAATTTTTATATTATTTTCAACGCAACAGCTGTTGTATAACTAGTAGTTAACCAATAAGATTTGATGGTTTAACTAATGGTTAACAATAAGCTGAAAATAATATTTTATTGGTTAAACCATTGTTATTAGCCAACTAATAACTGTAAATATGGGCCTTAAGGTCGTGTCAGATACAACTTTGTCGCTTTGCGTGACGTTTCTACCTTTGGCAGAAAAACGCAAAGCAAAAGGTGTATGACACAATGAAAACTTTGACAACACTCACGCATTGCTTGTTTACTTATAAAAGCAGTTGGTAATTTGTACATTTAATTATTTGTTATAAAAATAAAAGTTAAATATTTAATTGGACGGTTTTTTGGAATTGAATTTGGCAAAAAAAAGAACAAAATTATACTAGCCAATTGTCAAAGCGCGCAAAAAGATGAGAGTTGGCTAACTTTTTGCTTCGCTCCGCTTTGAAAGTACTTTATGTGACATGTTTCGTATAAGTATGTATATTTTATCTTAGATGTCAAAGCGAATCGGTAACGCAACGCAAAGCAAAAGTTTTATCTGACATGGCCTTTAACATTACAACATTTACAAAATGGTTGTAGATGTAATAAAAAATAGTACTTTGTTAATAATATTATAATTTAATTTTATTTACTTATTTACTTATTTATTTAAAACAGATTTCCAATATAAAAAATTTCCCTTCTAAAATTAAATTTTATTACCTAATCCTAATCAAATTAATTTCGTGCCAGTAGTTATAATTAGTAACTTAAGCCAAACGACAAACCTTAAAGTCAAGTTTAATCAATATTATAAAAACTTTGATTACACTAATGTCTATCTAGCAACAATGTTTTAATATAACTTAACTTGTTTGCTCCTTACATTTAGGGTTCCTGTTCGGGAAAAACCATTCCTGGAAAATTCCGAGAAATAATTTTTTTAAATTCCCGAAAGTTTTTCAACGAGAAATATTCGAAAAGTTCTTTCTAAAGATGTTGACATAAATTTAAGTTTTTTGACATTAAGAACTAATAAATCAGATCAAGTTCAGCTAACTTTTTAATTCAAAATGTGCTTAAGCCAACAAATTTATAAATTAGTTAACATATAAACCGTCTCTACATGGGACACTGTACCCATGTTCTGTAACTTTGGTGAGAACTTCTCGCGTCGAAAACATGTGAAACAAAATATTCCATCGTTTCTCGAAAAGTGAGAAAAAAGTGTGTCTGTAACTCATGTCGAAAACTATCAAAAGAGATTACGTCGTTACGTTAAAAATGTCATAATATTCCACTCGAAGCCGATATGAAATTGCAGATGTTGAGAACGCCAGTCAAATATATCGTTGACGGCGACCAAGTTTGACTGAAATTGAAAAATTTGCAACGACGGCGGCGAAAATACAACCGTCGGCAATACCAAAAAATGTAAAGTGCGACTTTAATGTTTATTGTTTACAAAATTAATTGAAAACATTCGTATATTTTTCAAAAATGTTAAAAGCAATATAATTAAACAATGAAAAAAATCTGCCAAGAACAAAATATTTATCTCTTCTCCGTTAATATTCATTGCAATTTGTATTTTTAATTTATTTTTTAGTGTAAAAATTTTTTCTCACCCCGTTTTTATTCATTTGACAGTTCAAAGCGGGAACTTTCTCACAAAAATTTTACAGACACACTTTTTCGGTAATTGGCGAGTAATTTCCTTACGTGACAGCTATTACGCGCCAAAAATTTTACAGACACAGTTAAGTGAGAAAAACAGATGTTTGTTTCAATTTATGGCATTTTTGGTTCATTTCTCACTTTTCAATCAAAAAGTTTCTCGATGCGGGAGTTACAGAACATGGGCACTGATTTACATTTTTATTAGTCATAAATGGTAATGACTGAAAGTTTATTAATGTCAAAAAGCAAAAGGACTTAAATACACAATCTGATTTTAGGAAAATGCCGAGAAGATATCAGTTCGAATGTATCTCAAAGAAAACTCATCTAATTTCTACCAGGATTTAATTTCTTAAAACTCTTAAGAAGCGACGAGGAAATTTGATTCTAATGTCTGAAATATACGAGTATTTCAAACAATATTTAATAAACAATTAAGTTTTTTTGGATTGATTATCAGTTGATTGATTTTATCAATTAAATCTTATATACTTTTTCATATTACTCTTCACAAAAAAATCAAAGAATGAAAGAAAATTTTTATACACTCCCGGGAATAGAAAAGTAGGGAAAATTAGGAACCCTACACAGACACAAGACTGCAATCGAACGTCATAATATCGTGACTGCAAGCACATTGAAAACTAATTTGTGGAATTGCATTTTTTTTAAACACAAAATTTGTATTAATAAATACAATTTATTTAGAAAATTGGGTGCCCCGGTATTCTAGTTCAGCTAATCTGGCTATAGGTCTAAGATACTATTGCTCGGTTAATAAAGTTAGAATATAAGTTTTAATTGCACTTGTTACTCTTAATAAATAAATAAAGAACTATTTAGAATATAAAGAATAAAAAATATTATATTGGGAATTATTTCTTTTCATAAGCAACTTTATTATATTGAACATTTTTTATTTTTCGAATTTATTCTATGAGTTAAATTTCAGTTATGTATTTTATAAAGCTTTTTGTAATAGCTCTATTCCTTAAATTTTTTAGAAATGACTTTATACACTACCAGACTATTCTATTGTATTTTCTTGTTACATTTTACCTTAGCTTTCCGTTGGATAGCAATGAAGTATATTTATGTACAGAAAAATTTACAATTATTAGACACCAGCAGAATGTATTGCATTTTCTGGCCCGCTACGGCCTTCGTCAGCATTCTTTGTGTCACACTGGATAGTGATACTTTATAAATTGAATGTATTTAACTCAACTATTTTAACAAATAGATATTGGGAATTATTTCTTTTTCATAAGCAACTTTATTATATTCAAAATTTTTTTTTTTCGAATTTATTCTATGAGTTACATTTCAGTAATGTATTTTATAAAGCTTTTTGTAATAGTTCCATTCCTTTAATTTTTAGAAATGACTTTATACACTACCAGACTATTATATTGTATTTTCTTGTTACATTTTACCTTAGCTTTCCGTTGGATAGCAATGAAGTATATTTATGTACAATTATTAGACACCAGCAGAATGTAATGCATTTTCTGGCCCGCTACGGCCTTCGTCAGCATTCTTTGTGTCACACTGGATAGTGATACTTTATAAATTGAATGTATGTATTTAACTCAACTATTTTAACAAATAGATATTGGGAATTATTTCTTTTTCATAAGCAACTTTATTATATTCAAAATTTTTTATTTTTCGAATTTATTCTATGAAAATACAATAGAATAGTCTGGTAGTGTATAAAGTCATTTCTAAAAAATTTAAGAAATAGAGCTATTACAAAAAGCTTTATAAAATACATATCTGAAATTTAACTCATAGAATAAATTCGAAAAATAAAAAATGTTCAAAAAAAAATATTTTTATAGTTTTTCATTTATTTCGGTTGTTCGCGGCAGGCTGGTTATCAGGTTATCTAGTTGCTTAGTTATATTCCCTACAACAAAATATATTTAATTAAATTTTATTTCAATAAATTTTATTACTATTTATATAACTGCATAACCATATAACCTCATAATCCGCCTTTCGTGAACATCCCAATTGTTTTTAAAGGACAGGATTACATTTCATTTTTTAATTTATTTTTTTGAGCTAATAAAACTACAAATCCTTTACAACTTTCGAAGATTTATAAACAAATGTCTTCTTCAAAATTTTAAAATTTATGTCTTTGACACCAAAAGAAAATTTTACAAACTCTCACACCATGTTTCATATGTTTGTTGTAAATTTATATTCTTCCATCAAATATTTTTTTTTTTTTTGATTTTCTTTTTTTGTTTTATCACACAGAAGAAAAAAACTATGGTAAGTTGATAATAATTTTTATGTTTGCAGGTAATTAATTATGTTTAAAAATTACCAAAATATGGTTAAAATAAACTATTGCCCCGAAAAACAACCATAATATGGTCAACATTAACATAATTTGGTCAAAATCAACCATATTTTGGGAAAACTTAACAATGGTATGGTCAGAATTAAAAATTCTATGGCCAATGTAAGCCATATTATTGTTATTTATTTAAGGAATTTTTAAATTTTTTTATTAAGTCAAGTTGAAATTCTATTTCATTTTTTTTTTACTTCTGTAACAAAACAAGTTACGATTTCATTTCGTTTTTTATTCCTTTAACATGTTATGACCCACTTTAAAAAGCTATCCTTTAATTCATTTTTCAGTCGCCGAAGACATTTAGCAGCTTTTTTGACTTTTTTATGTATTTAAGCAATAATTAGAAGGAAAAAAATTTGAGAGCTTTAAGCAAACCAAGCCAGTAATTGAAAAGCATTCAACTACTGTAGAGAGCAAAACAACCATAATTTTATTACTTTTAAACATATTATTTTAAATTTAAGATTATATGCTTCTAATTTTTTTCTACACGTATAAAAAAAAAGTTCCAAACAAAACAAGCCATAAATGATTAAAATCTGTGTGCAACTTTTGATTTTTTCACCAGAGATTGCATGAATTACACATACTCTTCATATATATTGATAAAAAAGTCCCTTAACTGCTAAGAAGTCACCCTAGGGGAAGAAATGTATGACCGACCTCCATTAATGTTGTTTCCTTAAAATTTTCTCAAACATAGTTGCCATATATCTCCAGCCCTTAGGGGGGCTTCCATACAAATATGGCGGTTTAATGAAATTGGGCCCTGCAGAGCCTAGAATGCCTCTAGACGGATCAAATGTATGACCAACTCCAATTTATTTTTCACCCGCTATCTCCAATTTTAAGGGGTCTCCCATACAAAATTTTCAATACAGGCTAGAAATATATTGAAGAAAAAAAGGCCCATAATTACCTAGCAGTCGTCCCTAAGAGGATAAAATGTATGATCGACCTCCATTAGCCTTTCGTCCTTAACATTTTCTTAAACAAACATGCCCTTTATCCCCACCCCTTAGGGGTGCTCCCATACAAATATGTCGTTTTATGAAATTCTTAAATTTAATTAACATTTTTCATCTTTTGTAAATAAAAAAAAGTTGTAGACATATTTTATTAAAAATTTAAAGCGAAGCTGCATTTTTAAATTTTTTAGAAATTTTTAACAAAACAAAAATTTCGAAATGTTGCTAAAAATTATGGCCCTAATCATGTAAAACGCAACGCAACGCCAAAGAATTATATTGAAAGCAAAACCAATGTCATAAATATTTTATAATTTTGTTGTTGCTTTCCACAGAAATTCACATTGCATTTTTAAATTTCAAACGCTGCATAGCTTGTGGCGTTGAAAATTTTAAAACGGTACATGAATTTCTACTGAAAGCAACAACAAAATTACATAATATGTATGACATTGGTTTTGCTTTCAATATAATTCTTTGGCGTTGCGTTGCGTTTTACATGACTAGGGCCTATGTTACTAAAACAACTGCGCATATTAGAAAAAAGTTTAACCTAATTTTGTTGCGGAATTTTTTGTTTTAATTTATTTAATTAAATTTTTAGTAGAGACAAAAAACGGTTTTCTTTTTATATGTACTCTTATATCACAATTGGAATTTTTTTTTTTTTTTTTAATTTTTTTTTGACAAAATACTACAGAAAATTATGTAAGATTCTTACATTGGGTAGATATGACCACTGTACATCGAATTATTGCAAGTTAAAATTTAAAATATTTGAATTGACTCTTTAGGGGAACCAGTGCGATATGTTGTGCAACCTTCCCCATTTTCAAAATAACGGTATATCTCGAAAAGAAGAGCTAACCTAAAAACGCTTAACACCACTGGATTCAGCGTAGCCGAATTAGGTCAAAACGTCAGGTGCACCGCTTGTTAGTTTTTTCAACTAGCACAGTGTTATTAATTCAGGGGAGGTAAGCATTTTATTGTAAATTAGAAACAAAATTTTGTTAATCGTGAAAAAATAATGTTAAAAACAACAATAGTTTGTTTGTTGCCATTGCCGGGATTATAATGTGTTTTTTCTTCAACCACGTTTTTTCTCTGCGTATATATGTATGCAAATCATGCTGATATTAGTGTCATTTGATTAATTGCAGTTAAACTTCGGTATTATAAAATTCATTAGAACGAAAACTCTATAGCCCAATACACAATATTGTGCAAATGGTCTTGCACCGTAGCATTTTCAAAAGGGTTCAGTTAATACTATAGTAAATACAATACCATTTTGCAAATGCTACGATGCAAGAGATTGTGAATTGGGCTAATATAATATAATATAAAAGAAACCTCTTTATTGCAAAGTTTTTCATACAAAAATGCTCTATACTCGAAGCTATAACGAAGAAATTATGCTGCGCTATAACGCCCCTTTATAGCGAAGTATATATGGTCCCGTTTTTAAAACATCTCTTTGCAAGTGCATATGGGCATTTCCTGGGGTCACGTTCATACGCTTTTTATGTACAAATAATATGGAAAACAAAACTTTTTCCTAGCATTTTTTTTGCAATTCGATAGCATTTTGGTAGCTCTATGTTTAGTGCAAAAGATGGATTTAATCAAGTTTAAGTTTTCATAATGATAGTTATAAACATGTGGTCACGAACGTACGCAAAATAGAAGTCAACTTTGGCTGACAGTAGTGAAATGTAAAAATCTGCGAAATGGAACGGAATATTTAAACGTGATTAATTTATTTTAAAAGTGTATTAATGAAGGTCTCTATCCAGTATTTACAAAATAAAATATCTCTATTGGTATTTGTTTAATTGGCTTAAGTACCGGTCGTGAACGTACGGGTCGCGAACGTACTGTTTTAACCGTTAATTAACCGTTAATCGAACTTTTTATCTTCTCCTTACACTTTTCTCTTCTTAATTGATTGTAATAGAGAGATTTTAAAGAAAGAGTGCAAACATAACAAATTTTTTTGCATGTAAAATAATTAAATATTAAAATGTCTTTAGAAGTAGCTTTAAACGAAAATATTCAATTTTCCAGTTTCCAGCCCAATTTCCTCAAGTAAAACAGATATCATAGAATATCATATATAGCATTATATTATAAAAATATACTTTGTTGTAGTTATAAACAATAAAACACGATGATTATCAACATTTTATTTTTCCATCCTGGTTGACCATTCGGAGGAAATGCCCATATATAAAACGAAGTATTTTTTGATCTCCTTTAGATTCCTTATATAGAAGTTGCACTGTACAACAATCCTTTAGGCTAAACTACGAAGCACAACAACAACAAAACGAAACATTAATTAAAAATATCAAGTACAAACTGATTGCAAATTTATTTTAAACAATAAAGCCATTCAAATAAACAACAATGACTTATAAAAAAAAAAAAAGAAAACTACTCCAAATGGCTATTTATGTATCCTTAAAAAAAATGCAGTCATCAGGACATTTAATAAAAGACAAGCATAGAAATATGGCAAAGGAAAACAAGTAAGAAAATATAGTCGGTCATACCATATGATACCCTACACCACAGTATTTAAGAAAACATTTTTGCAAGTGTACCTATTTGGGACCTAGTTTTGAAAAATGCATAGCTAATGTGGCTATGAGAATTAGAATCTATCTATGTTTTAAATTTCGTCTAAATCTGTAAGATAGTTTCGGAGAGGCAGAAATTGCCCCCTATCACCCGTCGTGGTACTATTTTATAAGAAAACGCATAGCTTATGTGTCCATATAAATATGGATCTATTTATGGATTAAATTTCATTAAAATTGGTTTGATAGTGGGCACAACCCCTATTACGGAAAGGAGCTTGTGTGGGACCTATATGAAATTATGAACCGATTCACCCCATTTCCAATAGGCTTGGCCCTTGTACCAATTAGAACATATGTAACAAATTGCATCAAACTATCTTCAAAATTGCGACCTGAACTTTGCGCACAAGGTTACATGGACAGCCAGCCAGCCATCCAGCCAGCCATCCAGCCAGCCAGCCAGACGGACATTCCCAGTAAAAAAAAATTGTGTTTTTTGAAGCACTTAAGAGAAAAAGCGGATAAAAGAGCGCTTCAATAAGAGAGCTCTTATACAGCAGTAAATGATAACGAATAAAATATACAAAAAAAAAAAGCTGCTATTTAGTGCTGACAACGATGAAGGTTTAAAGCGAAAAAAATAAAAAAAATATTAGGTTTACGAAAATGATTGAAACAGCCATTTAAACAAGTAAAAGCAAAACATTAATGAATATGTTAATATTAAAGCACTTTAGGAGTCCTTTATTTGCTTTTTATGAGGTAAAAAGAAGCGCTTATTGTCAGCAGAAAATAGTCCTCCAAGCCGGGAACACCCCATACAAAAATCAGGCATTCCATCAGCAGGTTTGAAGCGATTTGAGGTAGGAATTCATACATAAAACATGCTTCTTATGAAGCACATTCTTTACTGTTCGATTCAGAAAGTGATTATGAGTTGAGTCGGTATACTTTAAAGTGGGTCTAGGACCAATATTTTAAGGTGTTACACATCAGCACAAATGCATATAATACCCTTTCAACTATTGTGGTGTGGGTATAAAAAATAGCAATGACAATAACTCATACTTGTTTACACTCAAAATAATTATTATATATTTCTTTTCATTTGAATTTGTTATTGTTTTTGTTGCCAGTTGCCAGCAAAACTGTAAAAAAATACGAAATAACACAAAATGAATAGTTTCTTTTGTCTTATAACCAGGGTAGGAAAAAATTCTACTCGCGAGCACAATTCGAGTCAACTCTCTCATTTTAAAATTTGTGCTCGCGAGTTTTATTTTTAAACTCGCGAGCACAAATTTTTTACGAGTCATAAGATTTTTGTGCTCGACTCGTAAGCAGATAACAACTCGTTTTAAAATTTGTGCTTACGAGTTTTATTTTTCAACTCGTAAGTACAAATTTTATGCGAGCAGAAAACGAGCGCATACGAGTTGAAATCGAGCAACTCGTTTAAAAAAATTAATGTTTGCTTGTGCGAAGTAAAAATATACATACATATGAATTTTTAGAAACGAAGGGCAGGCAAATGTGTAGGAAGGGGTTATAAAAACATATGCACACATATGAATGCTGGGCATAACCATGTTGATAAGAATGTATGTGTGTTTGTATGTATAAATGTTTTCTTGTTTAAAAATATGTAAACCTGCAAAATGTTTAATGATGTGTAATAAAATGTATGCGTTCTTAAATGACTTAAATAAAAGTGTTTGAGATTGGTAACATATTATTTTCATAAAAGCTGCCTTTAATAATTATAAATAAAATAAACATTTGTCAATCGATTTTCATGGTTTATGGCTCATTTTATTCGCAATATATCTGGCTTTCTGATAAATAATAAAAAAAATTGTTCTAAATTTGTTAACAAATTTTTGAAAACAAAAAATAGTACTAATTTTGCTTGAAAAAAAAAAAGTTTATCGCCACTAATTTCTGAAAATGTCCGAAACAGTGGAAAATATAAAAAATGTTATTCGTTTGACTTAAAGGAAATATTATTAATAATCATTTGTTGGTGTTTTTATAAAAATCGGCCCTTATTTCGGGCGGAATATAAGTCAAGCCCATAAAAAAATTTGAAACTGCAAACGGATTTAAATTAACCGCTTCAAAATCTTTATATTTTATATGTTTTTATTTAAAGACTTACATTTGTTTTTGAAGACCAGTGTTATAAATGAATTAAGAGTTTTTTAGGGTAGCAAAATCCATCACATAATTGTCTTGTGACAACCAAATTAGTTGATTCTTATAGAAAACATCAGCAGGTAGTAAACAATCACGACTATTTATAGAAAATGTGATCATTGATATGTTTGTTTGATCCCTAGTGAGTGTTTAAATGTCAGTGCAATGGGTCTGAAAAACTTATTATATTAATGTTTATGTTAAAATGGCTGGCAAGACGTGTGGGAAAGGGTTGTAAAAGTAATGTTTATACTAAAAAAATGCACACAAGTGAATGCTGCTCATAAACAGGTAGATAAGTGTGGTTTAAAATATATGTGCAATACGTATAAATGTTAAATTTTGAATGATGTGTAATAAAATGTATGCGTTCATTAGTGACTTACATAGAAGTGTTTACGATTCATAGGAAATTAATGAACTGCCTTTTTTATATTTTCGAAACGTATAACATGATTGCATTCTTTTAAACGAATCCTTTTCTTTGCTATTTCTTCTTCATGGTTAGTTATACTTGTCACAACGTAATATTTGCTGTATCAATAAATACCTTTTCCCACCTTACTTCTGATCCATTTGCTAATGCTGTGTTGTGTTTCGATGAAATATTCATACATACACACATTTATCCACACATACAAACAAATAAACAGGAAAAATATATTTTTAGTTAAAAAAAATTCATACGCAAAAATAAAACTCGCGAACAATTCTTTTTAGCTCGACTCGCGAGTTGAGTTTTATTTTTGACTCTTAAAATTTGAATTCTTTTCGCGAGCAATATTTTTCAACTCGCAAAAATAAAACTCGCTCGCGAGTTTTATTTTTTAAACTCGCGAGCAGTAAAGAATAATTCTTTTCAATGTTGAAAATAAAACTCGCTCGAATTGGACTCGCTCGCGAGCGAGTTTAATTCGAGCACTCTCCGTACTCTGCTTATAACAGTCACTCTCATCCAGGATGGTCAGATTTTGTTCACCTTCGTCGCCAAATAGTTTACCGAAAATCGCCAAAAATTAATTTTTTTAGATTTTTGGTAAAAAAAAATTCGCCAAATAGGAGTATTTTACCTTTATTAAAATTTTCAATATTTAGAATTTATTCTAGAAGTGTGTTTATATTTTAGTATTTTTAAAGTTTTAAATTAATCGAATGTTTTGACCATCGCAAAACGCTTAACATTTGCGATTCTGACTTGAAATCGAATAATAGGTGTTCTGTAAATCGTAATCGCAAATAGTTTGGCGACTTCAAATTGCAAAAGTATGCTGAAGGAAACTAGAATATTTGTAAGAGACTATCCCAGATCGCAATCAAAGCGCACGAGGTTCAGAACACCGTAAAATAAATCTGGTGGTTTGCGATATTAAATCGTGCGAATGTCATAAAAAGGCTGATTATCTAAAAACCTAGAATTTGTGAGATCAGATAATTATATTTTGCAAAAATATTAATTCTATGCAGTATGCAAAATTAATAGAGTTTGACGCAAAGAAAAATCAGTTTATATAAGAGTGATTATCTATGTGAAAATAAGTCAGAACATGGTAAAATTTTGTATTAGACTTTCGTTGAAACATAATGTTACTTCGACAAGAAATGAAGCAAAGGATAAATGTCTTAAAAGTTGTATTTAAATTGAATATTTGAAATTGGATTGGAATACTTAAATTCAACTCAGTCTTCTCAACAATTTCATTACATGAATTATTTTTAAAAATTAACTTCTGAACTAGATTCGTTTTCGATTTTATGTAAAATCAAGGATTTCAAAAGTTTTAGGTGGTTATTTTTTTTTTTATAAAAAAATTTTTTTGATTTAATTTCGTAAAAAAACGAGTCAAAATATATAAAAAACTGTAAATTTTTCGCTCAGCACACCACATTGAAAAATACACTTTATACCATTATATAGAACCTGATATCAATGCAAATTTTTCTTTTTTAAATGATTTACTTTCGCTATTAATTCCACTATTTTTGAATACTACACTATTTTTGCATTCTAATGGGTGATTCAAGTAGAGATACTTTTTTCAATAGCCTTTTTTTGACAGATCACGTGTGAGTCGTGTCATGCTGTCATGTTATTTTTGTTTAGTATTGCTTGGCATTTCATAATGGAAAGACTTACGCCTGAACAACGTTTACAAATCGTTCAACTTTATTACGAAAATTCACGTTTTTTTCGGCAAATTTTGTTCAGCGATGAGGCCCATTTCTGGCTCAATGGGTATGTAAACAAACAAAATTGCCGCATTTGGGACGAAGAGCAACCTGAAGAGATTCAAGAACTGCCACTTCATCCAGAAAAAACAACAGTTTGGTGTGGATTGTGGGCCGTGGAATCATCGGTCCATATTTCTTTAAAAATGATGCCGGTGCGACCGTAACCGTCACTGGCGACCGTTATCGTGCCATGATAACCGACTATTTGATGCCTGAAATTGAAGATCACAGTTACCAGTCGAAATGCTCGAACGAGTTATCGAAAATTGGACTCAACGGATGGACCATCTGCGACGTAGCAACGGCCAACATTTGATAGACATAATCTTCAAAAAATAAATGCCAAAGAATGTTCTTTCAAATGATAATAAACATTCCCCATTAAATTTGAATATTCTGTGTTTTTTTTTTTTAAGTAGGGAGCCTCGAAATGAATCACGCTTTACATAATTTTAAAAATTCCATTTAATAAGCAATCAGAATTTCAGAATTTATTATCAAAAAAAAATTGAAAATTGATTTGTATTTCGGTGAGTGATAACTTTTTGTAAGGAAAATGGTATTAAAATCTTATAAAGCTTAAGCTTTAATCCAAATTTCTATAGCAAAAATTTATAATTGTGTTCAATGTAATTATCTGGCTAGATTATAAATTTATCATCTAAAACAATCGCATTCCTATTGAGATTTTAAAATTTGTTAGAAGTTCAAAGGAAACACTATACCCGTACTCATACATTTTGTTGATATAAGTAAGAAAACAAAGGTAAATGCGGTTTAGAAATCGCCAAAAAAAATCGGCAACTTTTTTAAATTTCGCCAAAAAAATCGCCATGTCGCCAAAGACAAAATTTCGTCGCCAAATTGGTCAAAAACCGCCACGTTTGGCGAAAAATCGCCACATCTGACAGCCTTGCTCTCTTCCACCCCTCCATCCACTTACTTACTAACACATGTAGCACAACAGTTTTATTTGTAAATGGTTGTTATAAAACTAAATGGAGGCAAAGTAAAAAAATAAAAATAAAGAGAGTGTGTTTATCCAGAAAAAAGTAATAAACCATTAGTAGGCTTATCTCGCCGTAATGATGACAATGATGGAGATGTTTTTTGGTTAATGGTTGTTGGTCACTATTAGATATTATTAAGTAAAATGGTACCTCTTGGTATTGATTAAAGATAATTAAAGTTTAACTTTTTTTTTATATAATATAATCAGGGATGGAAAATGGCGTTTTTTTTTTTTTTGTTTTGTGCCAACTTATGAAAAATATAAAATGTACTTTTTAGACAACGATGGTACCTTCTTTTTTCAGGCTTGATATATTGTAGAATCTAGAAAGGGCACATTTTTTTCTTCGCCGACGATTCTTAGATTTCTGGCAAAATATTTTAAAATAACTGGAATGTTAACTTTAACTGCCGTATTCATAAAAAATAAAATATATTTCAAACGAATTTTAAAAACAAATTTCCATACAAATTTTCCTTAAAATATCCAATTTATTTTTTTATGAATACGTCCGTTAATTACTTACTTGACTTTTTGTATGTTTTTTTATGTCTATCACATCGGCTAGTGCTCTATTTTTTACACTTCTATAAAATCAACTGATCTTGTAAACCATTTTATTGTTTGCGGAATATATAAAATCATCTTAGAGAGTAAAAGTAAATATTAAATATCAAAAAGAATAATATTTATAAGATTACAATGTAAGGAAAATTGGTTATAAAATTATATTTAATTGAATTCTTAGATATTTATGTATTAATAACTTATACAAACTTTAATATTTGTATTTGTATAATATGTATCATAAAAATTATCCACACATTTTGTTGTTATAAAATTTATCGTTTAAAATTTCAAAACAAAGCCTGTGGTAAATTTTTATAATTTTACACAATAAACGATATGACATTCAGTTTAAATTGGTTAATTTTGTGTAAACATTTTACAGGACATTTTTACACATGAGATATTATCAACAAATTTGTTATAACCAGAGAAGACAAATTTGCTTTTTTTGCTGTTTTGCTTCTTTTTTGCTGTTTTTGCCCATTTTTGCTGTTTTTGTTATTATGGTGCTTATTTTGCTTTTTTACTATGTTTTTGCTGAAAAATAGCTTTTTTAACATAATTTTTACGTAAAAAAATAATTTTTTTGGGAAAACATGAGAAAAAAAAATAATTGACAACTTTTTTCTGGGTTAAAACAAAAATATGTTAGTTGTGGACTCAACGTTTTTGGGCTCTTTATTACAACTAAAATTAATAAACTTACCATCCCAAAAAAACAGCCATGTTACTTATTTGAGTTTAAAACAAAATAAGTAAACCGGCCGTTGTGAACGAAAAAATAATAAAAAAAATGCCGAAAGAAAAGTCATATATGTTATTTTTGCTAAAAATGGTTAAATTGTATGCTGAAGTTTTTAAAGTTGAAAAAGATTGGCTTATTTGTAATGTGTGTTCGAGTAAAATTAAAGCGAAAAGAAGTGCAATTTGGAGCAACATTTTAGTACAAAAAACACAAATTAGCTGCTTGCCAAGAAAATCGTCCACAAAAACTTACATTACTGCTAATACATTTCACGAAGATATATGTATGTAAATTTTTGTTGGAGACCAATATACCAGTAAAAAAAGTAAGCCATCCCAGTTTCAAAAACATCTTTTAAAAGTACGCCAATTTGTCAGTTCCAAGCGAAAGTTCTATTCGAGGTAAATATATACCTCAAATGTATACGGAAGCTTTGGGAAAAATGCGTAAAAAGGCTAAAGGTAAATATATATAAATTTCTGTTGATGAAACAACAGACAGTGAACAAAGATATGTGGCCAACTTTATATTTGGTATTTTAAATGACGATGTTGGAAATAAACCTTTTTTATTGAACATGGGTGTTCTCGAAAATGCAAATGGGGCTTCTATTGCAACTTTCTTCAACGATTCATTACAAATTTTATGGCCTGATGGTAAGTGAATATTTGATTCATAATTTTTTTTTTATATTTTTATGTTTTTTTTTAATTTAATCTAGGCATTCAATACGACAAAATATTGCTAATAATAACTGATGCAGCGGCATACATGTTAAGTGGAATTTGACATGTTTTGCTCATGGACTTCATCGTGTTGCTGACTTCATACGCTTAGAGTTTCAGCATGTAAATAAATTAATATCTTGTACCAAATCCGTTTTTGTTAAGTTAATTTTTCAATAACTCGTATTTACACACATACAAACTAAAATTTTAATTTCCATAGGCTCCTCGTGGAAAGCAGTTATTTTTACAAATGAATCCCAATTTGGCTCTTCCACCGTTCTCATGCCCTACACGTTGGGGTACTTGGATAGAAGCCACAATGCATTATGCAGAATACCTTGATAAAGTAAAGGCTGTTATTTCTTAACTGAAAAGTGAAGACTCAGATTCGATCGCGTACGCCAAGGAAATATATAACTTGCCCGGATTAAGTTCCCAACTTGCGTTTATCAAAAACAATTTTTCAATTATTGTGTCTTCTATAAAAAAAAAGCTACAAACAGTTGGGTTAGCTATTCACGAAAGTGTAAATATTGTTTCAAATGTACGAGAAGCTCTTGAGAATCTACATGAAAAATATATATGAAGAAATTTAATGCAGTATGTATTTCAAAGAAATCCGGGGTTCAAACAAATTTTACAAATAAACAACATTCTTCAAACTGGTGCTAAGCCTGATGACGAAATGAAATTTTGAAATATAAATTTGCTCCAACAACATCCGTTGACGTGGAAAGAAGTTTTTACTTATACAATTCACTTTTAACACAAAGACGAAGAAAAATGACGTTTACAAATATAAAAGCCCACATGATTGGTTATTGTAACTGTTTTCACGAATCTGAAGAAATAGAATAACTGTAATTTTTTATATTTAAATGTATATATTAAAAAAATAAAAATGCTTTTTTTGCTGCTTTTTTTCATAAATTTTTGTGCTTTTTTATATATTTTTTTTTGCTGTAAACACTTTGTTTTTTGCTTTTTTTTGTCTTCTCTGGTTATAACATACAACTCGTACAACAACATACATAATATATAAAATATATTTGACAAGCATACATATGAATCTATTGCAAGTAAGAAATTAACAAATTAATTTGGGGACAGTTATACGAGTAGTCGTTATTTGTAGCAATAGTATACAAGTGTTTTTAAATAATTGACCAAACTAAATATGATTCTTTTGGGTACTCTTGATTAAATACAAAAATATTTTGAAACAAATATCTATCGGAATGCACGCGGCCTTCAAAATAACCCACGATTTTTTTTGGTTCTAAGATTGAACCTGTGGTGCGATTCACTAACTTTTAACGATCCGACAATCGTAATTTTTGTCGACACACATATTCGCTTGCAGTAACGATATTGTGATTCTATAATTTATTTTTAATAATTGTAAACAGCTGTAGTTTTTATAACATCTCTGTCTACAAAATGTTAAAATAAACGAAAAGCACAAAAGAGAATAAAAAAAAACAAATGAAATTCTGCTTAATTTACTGTTTTTATATTTTATTTTGTGAGTTTTTGATTTAGAATTATGTTTTTGTTCATAATTTGTTTTTTTTTTTTTTTTGTACATTTTGAATGTAGAATTTTGTTTTTGTTCATACATAAAAAAAATGCAGTTGAAATTGAATATTGTAAAACTGGCTTAAGTTTTACATTTGCTTCACAGTTTGAAATAACAGCTTGCTGGAATGGTCTTTTTTGCAATCTTCAAACACAGCGTCAATTTTTAAGCAGGACGTCTTAAGATTGTCATGAAAGCACTCTGCTTTGGGATATAGTTCGTTTAACTTTTTTTTAAAATAAAAACAAAAATTAGTATTGTGGTTACTTTATTGAACTGTTAATGGTTTTTAATCCAAATTTAGATATTTTAATTAGGCTTAAGTTCATTGAATTTAATTTTCATTAAATTATTTTTATGAAGACAGGAATTAATTAAAATTTTTATTGATAATTTTTCATTCTTGACTGCGCTGAGATTTGAACCCATTTTAATTAATTTCATGTTGTAAAATTCCTGTCTTCATAAAAATAATTTAATGAAAATTAAATTCAATGAACTTAAGCCTAATTAAAATATCTAAATTTGGATTAAAACCCATTAACAGTTCAATAAAATAACCACAATACTAATTATTGTTAACAGCTAAGGCACGCGCTATGTTTACATTTGTCCTTCAAGTTGTGCTGAAAAAGGTCAACAAGAAAAAGAAAGACAAAAACATGAAAAACAAAAATGTACTTTGGATTTCAAGAAGAATTCTTGACAAAAAGTACGAAAAAACAGAAGTTAGGAAGAGCATCTAAATCAATTAAAATAGATAATCATTCATTCAAAAGCAAATTTCGATCTACCAAAGTGAAATACCATTTGGTTTAAGGATTGATGTTTGACTATTGACGTCATCCAGCTGCAATAGCCGAGTGAGTAAGACGACAAACCCCCACTGAAGAGATTGTGTGGTTACAATCGAAACTAGTATGGGCAACCTGTCCGTGAACGCCTGGGTTCAAATCTCAGCGCAGTCAAGAATGAAAAAAATTTAAATTAATTTCATGTTGTAAAATTCCTGTATTCATAAAAATAATTTAATGAAAATTAAATTCAATGAACTTAAGCCTAATTAAAATATGGAAACAAAATTTCAAACTTAGTTTTTGTTTTAAGAATACATAAGTGAAACGAACGTGTTTTGCATAAAAATTTTTTGCTTGTTCATCGATTTCGAACGTTAACGTTCGTATAGAAAATTATATTTAAAACAAATACAACATTTTAAAATCTCGATGAATAGGCTTCTGCTTTTCTGCTGTAAGTTTTTTAAATACTGCCTTCACCTGGTATTTTCATGTGTTACCCACTAAACCCCTGCACGAATGCATTTGTTTCTTGTACACAGTTGTCAACACCAAATTATTGTTGTGTCAACTACTGTAACTTTTTTTTTAAATCAGCTCGAATGATCCATTATGAAAAACCAAATCAATGTTAAAACAGTAGTTCGTTTCAAACAAATCAGTGTAAAGCAGTAGTTGGATTTAAATAAACCAACTAATCCATAATTTGATTTGAACGAAAAAACAACACTCAACAATTGTGTGTCTATCAGGCCTGTCACAGAAATCAATTCCGATCGAAAGTGATTTCGTTTTTAGGGAAGCAAGATACGAAATCACTTCCACTTTCGATCGGAATTGATTTCTGTGACAGACCTGAATAATACAGTTATGTACGGTAAACTTTTCAATTTACAGTGTGTGATCTTGATGTTTATTGCTAATTGTTTCTCAGATTTTGATCGTTGTATGTATTATTTTTATATTAATTTTGCAAATAATAGAATTACCTTTTATTTTTTTTTAACTTTTAATTAAAATATTTGATAACATGTTTTTGTAATAATAAAATAATTTAAAGTAAAAACTTAAATATTCTATAAAAATAATTTTCATCTTTAATTGTTTTTTGCTTCATACAAATCTAGCAAGTCATACCAAATAATTGAAAAAAAACAAGATAATTCATACTTATCACCTATTTTGCTACAGTTCTTTCGTCTGATTCGTGTGATTTGGTTTAGTTCGTGTGATTTGTTTTGCTTTGTTGCTGTTTGGTGTAAATTCCGTACTCTTTACACTTCGTATTTGGTCGTTTATAACACACTAATTACAATTAATTTGCAATTGTGTGTTTTTATTTATTTTTTGTTATATGTGTTTTGCACAACATAGCATTTGATTCGTTAGCAAAGAGTGAGCGACAATCAGTATTTAAAAAAATTACGAATGTCTTGAAACGGCTTTTAAATGCATTTGTGCATTTATTACCCACTAATCTTAGTAGTGGATAAAAAAAATCTTGTAATGGCCTGTTCATCGATTTCGAACGAAGACTTCGTTCGCTTAACTTACATACATGTAAGACAAAACCAATATTTTACAATTTGTTTTGGATTTTTAAATGTAAGTTAAGCGAACGAAATCTTCATTCGGAAATAGATGAACGGGCAGAAAGTCATAACTTTTTTTTGTTATTGTTTTTGGTACTGAAACATTTTTTGCATTTACCATCCCTGGTTGGTAACATAATAATAAAGGAAAATTATAGAAAAAATAAAATAAGTGACAACAATAAATAATTGTTTTTATTTTTTCGAACGAGAGATCACAAATCGACCCATTTTCTTAACATAAAACGCTTTATTAAATATGTATATTATTAAATTTTCATAAATAGAAGTGAATTTTGTTGGAAAAAAATCAACACAGATTCAAAAAAATGAACACGATTTAAAAGGGGCGAAATATGTACATACAGAAAAAATATTTTTTGTTTTTAATTTGCACTAGTAGCAAATTTTTCAATATAAATATGCTGATTCAACATATCGTGTAGATTTAGCTTTATATAGATTTAAATACTTTATACATGTTTTTATTTTCATTCACTTAAAAGCATTTTTATTTATTTGCAACAAGACAGATTTGGAAATAAAAGTAAGGAGTTTTTTCTTTATCATCTTTATCAAATAAACTACAAAAATGCCGGAACAATTATAAAATATTGAAATCAAACAGCTTGTGTGGTTTATTTGGACCTTTACAAACAAAACAATTTGGAGATTCAAACGCTTTGCTATTAACGGCCAATTTCACCCAGTTCAGTTATAATTAACTATCAGTGTTACCTGTCAAAAACATATTGTTAACTCGACGTTAAAGTCATAGTTAGTTTTAACTGAACTTGGTGAAATTGGGTGTAAGTCATATTGTCATAAAATCCTAATATTTATTAACAATTAAAAAAAAAGTTTTTGTGTTTCAAGCAAAAAAAGTCCTAAAAGAATAACGGTATGTTCAGACCTAACAAATATTTGTCGAAAAAATTCAAAAAAAAAACATGACCAATAAATTTATCCAACTTTAGCTTTATTATTACCAATTTCTATTGATTTAATAAACTTTATTTGTAAGAATAGAATTGTATAATGTAATTTAGAAACTGTTAAATGATGTTTGATCTAGCAAACGTTTTGCAAAAGAAAATAATTGTTTAATAAAACTAGTGGTTACGTCTAGGACGTCAAATATTTAATAGGTGTGAACAAAGCTTTAGTTTTAAACAATAACACAGATTTATTAAAGGTTTATGAAGCGAATTTTCTATGAAAACTTGATAAATAAACCCTTTATAATCCTGTTGTATTTATTACAAATAAAGGGGGCGGGGGGGTAAGACTTTTAATGCTGTGTTTATTGTTTTATCATAACTACACAGTTATGACGGGTTGCTCACGGCAGTTATAATTATTCGTGTTTCTATTTCCAGACATATGACTTTGCTAATAAAAGAAGTGTTCGAATAAGTAAGAAAATAACATATATTGAAAAATGTAAGGAACGGTTTCAAGTAGTTAGTCGAATTTGGACCAAAAAGGCAAAAATAGATTAGAAAATACTACAGGACCATCAAACATTTAAAAGTGCCAAAAATTTATTAAAAATTGATTGTGCCACATTTTGCATCACTAAGCGAGAAGGACGGAGATAAAAAGACAAAGAGAACATATACTTGCAGAAAGTGAACTAGTTCTTTTTTTTTTTGTTTTTTTCTTTAAATCTATCTATTCGCGAATAAACCATTTTAAAAGTTTTTAAAAGTTTTAATTAAGAAAATATCAATCTTTATAGCCAATTTAAACTACAACGAAATCTAGTACTTTCGAGATTTCGAGCCAAATCTAGTTGCTTTTGTTCAGATTTCCCGTACAAAACAAAATCTACTCCGTGACTAGATTTTGACGAAATCTATTCGAAATCTAGTAGTACTTAGTGATGCAACTATGTTTTTCCCCATATAGCACTAAAAACTACTTCCCTGCACAAGAAAAAAAATTACATTTTAACAAAAAACAAAACAAAAACAATAATAGCTGCTTGTTAAAATTGTTAAAAAAAATTAAAAAATTTTGTAAAATAGTAAAAAAAATGCAAATGACAAATAATATTGATAAAATAAATGAAGTTGATTATAAAGAAATTGCAATGCAAGGTTTTAAATGCCTATTTCTTTATATGTAAGTATGTGTTACACAAAAAAAATTTCAGTCGGCGGTTTTTGTTGTGAAAACCAAATCTCGCTAATGTCAAACAAGTATAATGTAAACGAACCAGATTTGGAGGAAGATTTCAAATGAAATCTACAAGATTTCAATGTAATGCAAATGCCCTATTACAATCAGGTGTGTTCTAGATTTCGACTCGTATTGAAAACGCAAAATTTTTTGAATCCGAATAATTCATAGATTGATGTTCTTAAATCCGCATATATTTGTGTATTCAAAGTTATTGTTCCAAAAAAATCTAAATGTCAAAACCATAAAAAAAACATTATTTATCAGCTTGTTTTCTTGATTGTATCAGAAATTATTCCTAAAATAAAATTTTATTTTTCATAAAATTGCCAGGAGCTTTTGTTTTTGTGTACTTTTTTGCGCAAGTGATGTTTAATAAACGTAAATTTAAATTTTTAAATAAAAGTAAAAAAATGTTGGTATTAATATTTGTGTGAAAATATACATATCGAGGGTTTATATTCAAATAGTGCTATATGCAAAATCACAATTGTACAGCAGAGCGAAAAACTGATTTTTTTCGATAACTCGAAGGCCGGGTTTTTGAGATGTGGATTATGTTTAAACTTAGTTTAACGTAGTCTGAAACTCTAATTTTTCCGGCGATATATGATTTTTTTTATTATTTCATTAAAGACCAATATTTTAATCAAAATTAAGCTCTTTCGTCAAAATTGTTGTATACAAACTTGCAAATAGCGGCACAAATCTGTTTTCAGATCAACTAAACCAAGTTTAACTGAGATCTCAAAAAACGAGCCTAAGAGTAATGACTAAACTTTAATTGACAATGTTATTTAAAAACAACGTATTAATCAAACTTACAAATTTAAGTTTTTTTTTAATTCCAGATATTCGCGCTTATATGTCTGAAAGCACTATTTACAAATTAAATGTTATCGATTTGAACATTGAAATAAGCCGATAGCACTATTTGAAAAAAAAAACTGCTGGCGATATGCGAAATGCATTTTTTTTTGAATATTTTCTTATTTACATATATCTATAATATTATAAAAACGGGTATAACTTTTTTCTCTTCTTTGTAAATTGTATTTGAAATTTATAATTGTAATTATTACTGTTTCAAAATTGTTCTATTTGAAATATTTTGTGAATCATTGTATGGCGAATATAAACAAATTCGTACTTCAGAACGTACATTCAATAGGCAAAGAGTATATCACTGACAGCCAAGGGTTTTTTTTATAAATTAAAAATATTGCCAAATCATTATCTAAAGAACATTATATATATATTTATAATGTTCTTTAATGAATGACTTTATACACTACCAGACTATTATCTTGTATCTTCCTGTTACATTTTACCTTAGCTATCCTTTGGAAGATGCACGATAATAGTCTGGTAGTGTATAAAGTCATTCCTAAAAATTGAAGGAATAGAACTATTACAAAAAAGCTTTATAAAATACATAACTGAAATTTACCTCATAGAATAAATTCGAAAAATAAAAAATATTGAATATAATAAAAGTAGCTTAAGAAAAGAAATAATTCCCAGATTCTATTTGTAAAAAGAGTTGAGTTAAATACATTAAATTTATAAAGTATCACTATCCAGTGTGACACAAAGAATGCTGACGAAGACCGTATCGGGCCAGAAAATGCATTACATTCTGCTGGTGTCTAATAAAACGATAGCTAAGGTAAAATGTAACAGGAAGATACAAGATAATAGTCTGGTAGTGTATAAAGACATTCCTAAAAATTTAAGGAATAGAACTATTACAAAAAAGCTTTATAAAATACATAACTGAAATTTAACTCACAGAATAAATTCGAAAAATTAAAAAAATATTTTTAAAAAATCTTTAAAATTCCCATGTGTGTTTCAATATATTAAAATATACTACTGGAAATAATGTAAACTTAGAACATTTTACTTATATTTAAGATTTAAAAAACACTAAAACTACTTTTGTGTACTTTTTAAGTCATGTTCTGAAATCGATTCCGCGTGATATTATGCAATTTCTACTTTAAGTACCACTTATCTTTACTAGTATTAAAATCAGGAAAAACTTCGCTCATTAACAAAAAATTAATTGAAAATCTCCATCAATTAAACATAATTTTCTTTAAATTTCAGAACATGGCCGTTTTTAATGTAAAGATTTCATTTGGCAATTTTTTCTTAAAAAAAATATCTGGTAGCGGTTTTGACAGGAATTTTTTCTTTTCGATAAAGTATCAAAACTTCCGTTCATTTGAAACAAAAAATTCAAAAATCGTTGTGCAAAGTACACATAATTCGAAGTCGTAAATAATATCCTTCGAATCGAAATTCGCGATAAAGTAAGTACAAAAAGCTTAATTTATCCCGAGTGTTTTTCTTTTTGTGTACAAATTTCCACTTTATGACACATTTTCTCCAATCGCAAGGCAAGAATCAAAAATTTTAAGCACATTTTTAAGACCCAATGTATCTATAATAATTATGCAATAGAAATCCTGACACCCGTGCTTGGTAGCTATTATTTTCCCAAAAAAAAAAAAAAAAAAAAAAAAAAAAAAAAAAAAAAAATAAAAACTTTTTGGGGATTTTGGCTGTTTTTTTTTGGGAACTGTGGGATTCGTTTTGTAAGTTTAAAACAAGTTTTAGCTGGTTTTTATTAACCATTAAAAAAACCTAAGCTTATAAAGATTTTTTTGCATAAATAGACTAATAAACACATTTTTTGCACTCTTTTGTCTTCAAGGAATTTTATATTAGTTTTTGAGATCCGATGTTGAATGTGAACCACACCGAAACGTCAAGTTTTTTTCTGCATTTCATTTGACATTTCTCAATTTCAGACTAACTCAATTTGAACCAGTGATGCAAAACGTGGCACAATTGTGCCATTTCTGGCACTTTTGAATGTTCGATGGCCCTGTGGAAATCTATTTTGGCCCTTTCAGGTCCAAATTCAACTAACTACTTTAAATTGTTCAATACATTTTGCTATTTATTTTCTCACGTTTTCCAGCACTAATTTTATTTAAGAAATTGTTTTGTTTGTTCAGCACCAAATAAACCGCACAAACGGTTTGATCTATGATAGGATAAATAAACGTGCGAAGCTTGTTTGTAGGAAAATCAAAAATTGTAAATATTCACAAAAACCTCCTGTTGTCGTTGTCAAACAGCTATTTCAAAAAAAAATAGTTCGGCCCTATCAAAAGTTTTTGGCCCTTTTAAATCGTCAATTTGGCCCAAAACAAAAAAACTCAAAATGCATCACTGATTTGAACCATTAAAAGATACACAATCGAGTAACGCGTTAAAGTTATTCAGGCTTATTATGAAAATGGGCGTTCAAATCAAAATGCATATCTTGAAAATCATCTTCAGTGATGAGGCACATTTTCACCTCAGTGGATTCGTCAATAAGCAGAATTGCGGCATTTGGGCGAATGATTATCCAAGAGTGATGGTCGAAAGACCAATGCACCTACAAAGAGTGACTGTTTGGTGCGGTTTATAAGCTGGCGGCATCATCGGGCCGTATTTTTTTCCAAAATGAGGCCGGTCAGGCAGTTACTGTGAATGGTGTTCACTATCGTAAGGTGATAACGAACTTTCTATGGCCCGAATTGGAAGATATGGATGTGGAATATATGTGGTTTCAACAGGACGGTGCCACTTGCCACACAGCTAACGAAACAATGGCTCTTTTGCGCGACAAATGCAATGGCCGTGTTATCTCACGTGGTGGCGATGTCAATTGGCCGCCAAAATCATGTGATTTGACACGGTTGGACTTCGTTCTTTGGGGTTATTTGAAAGAAAAGGTGTACGTCGATAGGCCAGCAACCATTCAAGAGCTAAAGGATGACATATTAAGGCCCATTAACGGCATAGAACCTCAATTATGCCTCAGCGTCATCAAAAATTTGGACCATTGGATGGAGGAGTGCCGCCGAGGTTTCGGCGGCCATTTGGCCGATATTTTGTTCTATACATAATTGAACCAAAATTATCATAATAAAAAGAAATGACAATAATTTCCTAAATAATTTGTGTTTTATTCAAAACCAACATCGGCCCTTAAAATTTAACCATCCTTTATAAAGTAATTTTGCAAGGAGGATTCAAAAAAATTTATTTATTTAATTTTTTTTTTGCCGAAAGTAGGTTCGCCTTTTTACATTTTTCGTAATATCTTGGGCATTTACAGTCCGATCTTTAAGTGTGATATATCAATGTTTTCAAAGATCAAAGACTGTAAATGCTGTCTGTCCTGCAGGAGTTATAGTAATTCTTTCTTGGAAAAACTGTAATGATTTTTAGCAAGCTTTAATTTTCTAATTAAATTAAAAAAATTTTCTGCTGGAATTATCGAATTACTGCCTTAGAAAAAGTTTAATAGTTTCTTGCGAGTTTTAATTTTCTGACATTAGGGTGGTACGAACAAAGATCTGGTGGATAAATACTAGAACGAGATACTTGAGGTAAATGGCCCCTAAGGGCAAAACATTTTTTTCCCGAGACAAAAACATTGATATATCATACTTTAAGATCGGACTGTAAATGCCCTACGTCCGGCAAAAAAAATATTTTTCGAAACCTCCTTGCAAAAATACTTTATATTAGAGGAGGTACGGCGCGCTTTTTTTCCTTGTAAGGTGGTACGCCCTAATGTACACTTATATTTTTTATGAAAAAACACACACGTTTGTTTTTTACCAAAAACGTGTGTGTTAGATAGCACAATACAAAATTTTAATAATAATAATTTTTTTTTTCAAATTTAAATGACAAATGACTCTTTAGTAAGTGAACTCGTTTATATAAAAAAGACATTTTTGAAAAATTGCAGATAGCACTCTTTGAATATAAGCCCACGATATCTTTTTTTTTTTATTAAATTGAATAAAGATTATTTCAAATTAAAACTCAACATTTTGTTTTTGTTAAATATATTATCACATATTTATAAGAAAAAAACTCGAATCGTTTAACTTTCACCAACCTCTTACTACTCTAATTGAAAACGAATAAAAACATGTGGATGTGAATTGCAGAACACCAGAAATGCTAAACTCTTCCACTTTCGAGTGAATTCGGGTTCTAGAACATACCCGAATAACTCCTATCCTGAACAAAAGTGAACAGTTTTTTCCTCGAAATTTTGCTTTTTCCCATACATTTTCTTAGGGAAAAGGAAACAAACCTCAGGGGAAATTTAGTTCACGATAGGGCTGTATGTTTCTATTCACTTCAAATTCCATTAAAGATAAGGAATACAAACGAGTTTTTCAGTTTTCCTTAGTTTTTAATTATTCCTTTTCTTTTTTACTCCTATTTAAAAGTTAGTGTTACTATGATTTAATTGGTCGTTTCTTTCTGTAGCGATCTGCATTATATAACCATAAATAGATAAATGCAGCCATAATAATACTAAATAATGGTGGCAGTAGTGCTGAAAAGGATATGACTACTCAGTCTCACACTCCTAGATATGACTCCTCAATCTCACTCTCCTAACGCAAATTAGTCTCATACAATTATTTAATTTTTTACTCTCTATTTATGCAAAATAAAGGCAATTTTGCAATACTAGAGACACATTAAAGCATTAAATAATTCTAAAGAAACTTTGCATTGAGGGAGTGTTGGAAAATTCTTGAGCTTTTTTCCGACTTTTGTTGTGTGAGGAGTTTCATTTTTTTTTTTGCTTGTCAGTTTTTCTTTTGTATATAAACTTATGACTTTTTTGTTTAAGTTATGAAATAAAATGGATTTTCATATTTTTTTTGTGGATTCCTTCGAGAGCAGTTTTATGGGTTTAATGAATAAGAACAACAGTTATGTCTTGTTTAACAGAGCATATGCTGTAATCAACTGAAGAAATGCACGGAAATGCTATCCAATCTTGAGGTACATGTACACGACATGTTTTTTACATCAGACTTGTAAAAGTTCCCACTGCAAAATACATACATTCACGTCGTGTGGTACCTTTATAGCATTGCTTCTGTAAAAGTCACAGGCAAGGTCATCTGACAAAATTTCAATTAGAGCGTGCTCTATTTTTTTTTCTGACAAATTAGCTGTGTCTAGGCTTGCCAGATTCAAATTTGCAAAATTCTTGACGTTCACTAAAAAAATCTTGATTTTGTAAAAGAGTTCTTGACAATTAAAAACTTCCTAAAATAACATAACGGAACAAAATTTAATTTTTTTGTGCGGCCTGGAACGTTGTTGCCAAATTTTTACTTATTTGAGGTCGCTGATTTCAAATCGAATCTCCATTTTTCTCTATCAGCTCGACTTTTCGAGATATACCGTTATGTCCAAAATAAAGGAACTTTCACTACATATATTGGAAAAACTTGAAAACTGTTCACCATATTATATAAAGCTCCAGTCAACATACAAAAGTTGAATTTTGTTCCAACACACACATTAAAAAATGTAATTTATCTTTTTTTTTGGAAATCGCGATTTTTATCAATTCAGTAAATTGTGAACAAAATCAAAAGTTGTGCCCCGATTGCAATGAAATAAAGCTCATTTAATTCGAAATCTGTTTATCTAATGGCCGTTTTCTCATTAGCCTATTATTTTAAGATTTCTTGTGATTTTTCTCGCATTTTTATTTTTTATGAATTTTTAAAAACAAACAATATTATTTTTATAATTCACTGGGCAAGTTTAAAAACAATGTAAGCACGGCGTAAAGATAAATATGTTGCCGATTTTCGGATTTTTTTTTTTTAACAAAATATGGTGAACCGTTTTCAAGTTATTCCAATATACTCGTATGTAGTGAAAGTGCCTTAATTTTGGACATAACGGTATATCTCGAAAAGTCGAGCTGATAGAGAAAAATGAAGATTAGATTTGAAATCAGCGACCTCAAATTAGTAAACATTTGCAACAAAGTTCCAGGCCGCAAAATAACTGTTCCGCAGTGTAATCTTTAATAAAAATTTTAAAATTAGTTAAAAGCAAATAATACAAGCAAAAGAAGTCGGTATATGTAGTAAAAATTTATTTGTGCTTTTCTTTTGAGTCAGCTGTTTAACGTTTTAATTACACTGTACTGGTTCAAAAATGTAAAAAGCGGGGTACGCGGCGGGTAAACTTTTCATAAATAATATGCAAAACGCTAAGAAAAATTTCGTTTTTAGGTACGTATAACCATAATAAATATTTTTTCTTAATTATTTTTAGAATAAGATCTAACCTAAAAAACTGTTTGCACTACTGTATTCAGCGTACTCGAATCAAATGTACCCCTTATTACAAAAACGTTTCAGATTCAATCAGTGTAGTTCGTGTTGAACGTAGATTGAATACAAGTGTTGATACGTGTTTCTGTTTCAAATCAGCATCTTATGGCCATTTTCTCAATGTATCGATAAACTACGTGTTACTTAATGTCAACATAAATTTTTTAGACCGATAAACTGACCATTAACGATTTTGGTTTTCTTAATATACCGACAAAAAACAATCAGCCTTATTGCGGTTGTCGTTGTCGTATACGACTGTGTCATTTTTTGTAATAGGTTAAAGTAACACACGACCTGTGTTCTTTAATCTATTACAAAAAACGGCACATGCGTTTCTTGTTAGAACTTTGAACTGGCTTGAGTAAAATATCATGACTCGTAACAGGTTTAGCCGAACTAAAAAGATTTTTAGGAGGGTAATTTGTATTGGACCTATGGAAGACTGATTTCTGGTATTACAAAAAATAAATTAGAATAAATTTCAATACAGCAGTGTAATTAGTTTGGCCATATGAATCTTAGTTGGAAGAAATTTTACCGCAATATCTATATCTGTTATGGTTTTAGGTGAATTTAATGATTTTCCCAAAGTGGGCTTTATTTGGTTTTAGGCGCAATAAACTGTTTTCCGAGAGTAGGTTAAATTATGGACTGATCTTCACGAAATTTGGCAGTGTGACTTCTGGCCCTATAAAACTGTGACGTAACGAATTTTATTATGATAGCTATATTTATTAAGTTTTTATGCGTACTAAACTGTTTTCCGGGTGTAGGGTTTATATGGGGCCTAGTGTAAATTATGAACCGATCTTCAAAAAATTTTACAGTGTGGTTTCTGGCCCTATAAAACTGTGACGTAACGAACTTTAGTGTAATAGCGTTATTTATTACAGTTTTATGCGCACTAAACTGTTTTCCGCGAGTAGGGTTTTTATGGGGCCTATGGTAACAGTATTATTTGCAGCCCTATAAAGCGAATTCGTGCCAAATGTTATATCATTCCGTGCATTATTCCACCATTTATTCTAGTTTTAGTATCAATACCCTACAAAAAATGAATGGAGTACATGGTCCAAAGGAGAATTTTTGGACTACTCTTATATAATGCAGCCATGGACCATTTCATTTCAACAAGAATTTTTTAACGACGTTTGGCAAAACTTAAAATGCTTGGTGTTAAATTACAGCTCTGGTAGCCCTTATGTCATTTGTTTATAAAATTTGGTTAGAAATAAATATGCGGGTAAAAAAATTATTTAAATTAAAGCACAAAATAAAAGTAAAAAGTAAAAAAAAACTAAAATAAATAAAACTGACATAATTGGTAAGATAAGTTATCTTATTTAATTATATAATTATAGTGGAATAGAGTACCTTCGAAACTAACCCCTATGAGTACTCCTTGGGGTAGTGAAATAGAGTACTTTCAAAACTAGTATTTGTGGGTGCTCTATGGTGTAGCGACATAGAGTAGTTTTGGGGGTACCCCAATGTAATGCATAGCTGGGTTACGTGGTTCAGCCCTAGGACATCGCAATGTAAATTGGAGTATGTTTTTACATACATTTAGGTTAGGTATCGGAGTAGTCCTACTCCCTTATGGAGTAGTTTATACACGCATGTATAGAGTAGTCTCGTTTTTTTGTAGGGTATAATCAATTTTTTTAGGGTGGTGGTTCCACATTTTGATTCATAGTTCTGATATTACTGAACCGATGTTGCTGGATTTCAATCCCAAACTGCTTAAGATAACTACAAGCAATTTGAGACCAAGTTTGTTCTTTTCTTTTGCGTTTTTCGAAAGTGAGCGTGTTTTCAACAGACGGACAGACAGACGGACATGGCGAAATCGACTTGGAATTACTCAAGGAGCCAGAATATATACTCTTTATGTGGTCTTAGATGTATAATAAAAAAGTTTCACACTGAATGACAAACTTAGTATACCCTCATTCACCACTGGGTGAACTCTTTTAAAGCGCAATTTAAAATTTTTGTGGCGCAGAACAAAATAAAACTATGTTAGAAGCAAACTATAGTACGTTTATGACCGAATATTATAAACCTTGTGTAAAACAGTAATTTTGCCAGACATGCACAATTACATGTGACTTAAAAAGTTGACAAGTCAGATGTTAAAAACATGTCAGCTACTTATGCCTTTAGTAACTAATAAGAGATTAAATAAGAGTTAACTGGTGCTTACTAAAAATATTAATCTTTTCGTTAATAAATGATTATGAGACCATAAAATGATTGTTGGTGACAATAGCATTGTTGTTATTGCCATATATGTAGATAAGAAAATATTTAAAATATCGAAACTGGTAAATATAATAATATATTATGAAATATATTATGTTTGCAAATTTTTCTTTAAAAATAGTTTATTTATCCGTAACCGTTTCTAAATTTTTTTACTCTGCGTAAAGACCTTTTTAGAAACTAAAATCAAATATAGACTGATCCTCACCGAATAAAGTATAATCGTTTCGATTGTGGTACAAGTCAAGCTAAATTTTCTATCAGCTTCATATTTCTTCAAAAAAAAAAAACAAAGGCCCTTGTGTACTTTTCCAAACATGAAAGTATAAATAAATAGCACTTGCAAAAAATAAACTTTATGTATATAAAAAAATGTGTTGAGAGAGAACATCGTTTAAATCCCCCAAACTACAATTTACTTTTAAATAGTTGCTGTTTAGTGGGTGCTCCTGGTAGAACTTTGTGTGAGCTCATTTCATTGTAAGTTCCTTCATGACAGACTGGATGCCTCTTCAGGTCTTTGGTTGCGTATATTTCAAGTCGGGCAAAAGAAAAATGTGGCACAAAATACAGCTGAACACCGACCATCACCTGTAATGTTTTATTTCCTCTATTTTGAAACTTTTTTATTTCATCAACTCTATTTCTGTTTTTTTATAGTTTTTTTCTCATCTAATTTTTCATATTTTATGAGCACATTTTCATTTTATAGTTGTTCTTTTAATATTTTACTTTTTTTGTTTTTAACTTGCGGGTGAGAATAAAACATTGTGATTAAAGCAAAGTTGCGGTTTAAGATTTGAGTGAGTGGTTGTGGCAGGAGTGGTTAGCTGGGGTGTTGGAATGTTTGTGGTTTACCTGCACTGCACCGGTGCTTGTAGCACTGGAAACTGGGATTAAACGAGTTATAAAAAATATTAAATAAAGGATGTAATAAGCTTTAATAAACCGTTTAAAGTATTTACTATTAAATTACATTAAACGAGAAAAAAAAGACACAAATCTTGAGATCGACAAATTATTTCACATAAAATTTTTTTTAGATGAATTTAAGTTTTTAAAAATATTTATGACTTAAATAAAATGATTAATGAAAATGAAAGTGTTTGACATATGCTTTAAAGTTCAAAATGTGCATCAAACTCTTTGTAGCTTTTTGCATTATGTCAAATAAAATTATGAAAAATTTCTACTGGTAATTATTTTGATTTTAAACTTTAAAATTGAAAAAAATATATGAAATCGAAAAAATTTTTCGAGGTGTTCTGGATATAAAAAACGCAAAACGCAGGTATTTAAAAACAAGTTTTTTTAATTAGATTTTTGTAGTAAAAGAAATACAAATACAACACAATACAAATATTTCACTATTAAACGGAATTCTGTGAGAAAATTGTAAAAAATTGGATAAAGCAGATATTAAAAAGAACTTCAAAATTCTTGAGTTTTGCGTTTTCGATTTCCAGAACAACCCTGTATTAAAGCATACATACAATTTTGGCAGTGTTGCCAAGTTAGGAATTTTCACCCTAAATTTAGGATTTTTTGCGTTTAGGGTCAGTTTTAGGGGCTAAAAAGAAGTTAGGGGGAAATTTAGTGTGTAAAAATTGTATTTGGCGATATTTTAGGGTTGATATCATGATGAAATAAGCAGGTGGCATTACTACGCCAGATGACGATTTTTGCTCTTGCATTGTTTGTCCTCTCCTTTGTCAAAGTTTTGTTTATGTTTACAAAAAGGCCACGTTTTGTGTTGTGACTAGTGTATTTTATTAGTTTGGATAATTTTAATTATAAATAAAAAAGTAATTGACAATAATGAAGTCAAAATTGACTAAAAATTTTATATATTTTATCACGTTCAGCAGCACGCTTTGATTTTTTTTAAAGATAATTTTCGGCATTAGCTGGGACTAATTTCCATTTTGGTTTTAATATTGTATTTGTTGCCGTATTTATCCCACCTGCATTATTTCACCATGATTGATATTATTTTTTCAAATATTAGCATCTGCGTTACTGAAACTACCATTTTCGAACGCAACTGTCGAGCGAGCCTTCTCAATGTTTGGTATTATAAAAAAAAAAAAAGAAATCAACTGGCAACTTCAACAGTGGAATGTATTTTTTTATAAGTATGTATATGTTTAAATGTAAAATATTTAAAAAATTATTCTTTTTTTTGGGGTTTTTTATATTTTCTCAGTGTAAATTTAGGGGGTATTTTTGGACTTGGGGTTATTTCTTGAAATTTACTTGGCAACACTGGTGTCTGGTGGCAAATTTACAGCCATACCTAAACAAGAGCGGAACGCGTTTTCTAGCTGTCAAAAATCCTCATGCCCATACAATTTGTATGTAGCATACCGAAACAACGCGACGGCAACGCAACGGTAGCGCTTTGCAATTGGAAAATCCGATTTTGACAGCGCGTTAAAATAAACAGGGCTGCTATATTTGTTGTTTTGACAACCCTGTTTTTATTGTTTGATAATAAATAATGGCAAATTAGCTATTTTTAGGTCAAACTAGCGGTTTTAATTCAATTTCTTATGTCTTTTATGAGGGTTTTAGTCGGCACGAAAGTTAACACTACTGTTTATGGCACAACGCTGACGCTCTTATTTAGGTATGGCATATCAGCGTAAAAGCTACGCTGAAGAAAACGTTCCGCCTTCCGCTCTTGTTTAGGTACGGCTGTTATATTTTTAAATACGATTATTTCAAAGGGTAATAAACGGTGCGGAGGGAGTGTGGCGCCGTTGGAATAATCGATTGTGCGGATTTGTCAGTCAAGATGTCGCAGTGGTCGAGTGAGCATCGCGCGTTCGCTGTGGAGACATTTTTTTAAAGTAATGATTCTTACGTAATTGCTGGTCGACAATTTTGTTCAGAGTTCGGTATTCGGCGAATACGTGATGGATCGAGTGTTAATTTAATTCGTTCGTGGGTGCAGAGATTCAGCGCAACTGCTTCGGCAACTGCTACGGGATACAACGATTTTAGGTGTTTTTTTTAATAAAGAGGGATATTGAATCAAAAAAATTCTTTGGAAAAAGTACATACCAAGATTTTAACAAAAAAAATCTGCCAGGAAGGGATTTATCCGCTTTTTTGGCAACACTTGTGTTAATAGTTTTATGGAACTAACAGTAGGCCATAATTTATTTAAAAAAGAAAATTTAAAACTTTCTTTCACGACGTTAAAAGCCCTGCCGATAACTTTTTTTATCTTTATAATTGTTGGATGTCAAAATTTTGTTCATTATCTTTTGTTTTGTTTCGGTTTTTGACAGTGTGCAATGATTTTACAAAAACAAATAACTTGTGGTTTTTGTACGAGTACCGAGATTACCTGTTATGAGCAACAACACAACGTTGATAAGATTTTATACATATAATATAATCTTTTAAAACCCGAATACAAAATAAAAAAATATGAATCACCATTTTTAGTATTGCTTTTACACAAGGTGTCATAATTTGTAAGTTTATAGGGACAAAGCGAATTCAATAGTTAAAGTCGTCTTAAGTCCTTTGGTCAAGATCAAATTATATGTTACAAATACAATTAAAAATTATGTATATTATAACATACATATTTTCCAAGCAATAGTTACGTAGACCTTCATCACCTTGTAGTTTTAAAGATCAAAGCCTCTGGTGAGAATCGAACCTCCCCACCTTTTCACTGATACACTAGTTAACTATCCACTAGCATATCGGGCACCTAAGGACCAACAATATATGGTGTTTAGTGTCCGACCGATTAATCGGATTCGGCTTCGGTATCAGCCAAAAATTGCTAATCGACCAGTTATCGGTGTTCGGCATTAATTTGGCCGATTTTTGCCGATGGCCGATCTTTTTTATACCACTATATGCAAATGTTAAAAAACCATGCAAAAAGAATCAACTAAAACTTTTTATTCCAAATTTCGGTTGTGGTAAATTATACTCGTATTGTTTCTGAAAAAGGTAAACAAGCAAGCAATATCGGAAGAAAAAAGAGGAAAAAAAATTAAAGCTTCCATATGGGAAAAGCAATACTTTATTCCTCACATTGAAGTGGAGGAAAATGATGAAAATATTCTCTACAAGAAATAAGTTTTAATATATAAGTTTTAATATATTTGAGTATTCAAACGCCATGAAATATCTCTCAGCACCACCAACTATTGTTGCTATCGAGCAACTGGGCAGTTTTATTTTAAACGCAGAAGAAACCAAAGTATATTTATTCAAGTACATGCAAGTCATAGTATACAACTAGTATGCCGACTCTCTGACAGGTACATAACTCAAATGTCAGTGGTACCTTACTTATGTTTGTATTCGTAAGATTTTTTTCAAATGTATTTATGTATACGGAAGCTTTGGGAAAAATGCGTGAAAAGCCTAAGGATAAATATATATGGATTTCTGTTGATGAAACAACAGACAGTGAACAAAGATATGTGGCCAACTTTATATTTGGTATTTTAAATGACGATGTTGGAAATAAACCTTTTTTATTGAAGATGGGTGTTCTCGAAAATGCAAATGGGGATTCTATTGCAACTTTCTGCAGCGATTCATTACAAATTTTATGGCCTGATGGTAAGTGAATATTTGATTCATAATTTTTATACCCTCCACCACCACTGTGGTGAATGAGGGTATACTAAGTTTGTCATTCAGTGTGAAACTTTTTTATTATACATCTAGGACCACATAAAGAGTATATATTCTGGCTCCTTGAGTAATTCTAAGTCGATTTAGCCATGGCCGTCTGTCTGTCCGTCTTTTGAAAACACGCTCACTTTCGAAAAACGCAAAAGAAAAGAACAAACTTGGTCTCAAATTGCTTGTAGTTATCCTAAGCAGTTTGGGATTTAAATCCAGCAACATCGGCTTAGTAGGATCAGAACTACGAATCAAAATGTGGAACCACTACCCAAAAAAAATTGATAATTGATAACAAAAACTAACATAAATGGTGGAATAATGCACGGAATGACATAAAATTTTGCAAGAATTCGCTGTATACGACTGCAAATCATACTAATTTCGTGAAGATCGGTCCATAATTGACCATAGGCCCCGTATAAACCCTTCTCGCGGAAAACAGTTTAGCACGCCTAAAACCGCAATAAATAACGCTAGCATATTAAAATTTGGTACGTCACAGTTTCATAGGACCACAAATCACACTGTAAGATTTTTTTAAGATCATTCCACAATTTACACTAGGCCCCATATAAACCCTACTCCCGGAAACCCCTACACTCGGAAAACAGTTTATTGCGCCTAAAACCAAATAAATCCTACTTTGGGAAAATAATTAAATTCACCTAAAACCATCACAGATATAGATATTGCGGTGAAATTTTTTTCTTAAATTCATATGGCCAGACAAAATATCATGCATATTTGTGAAATTTACTGTTAACGCTAAAAATAATTACACTGCTGTATTGAAATTTATTCTAATTTATTTTTTGTAATACCAGAAATCAGTCTTCAGAATTTTGGGATGATTGGTCCATAATTTACCATAGGTCCAATACAAATAACGCTCCTAAAAATTATTTTAGTTCGGCTAAAACTTTTACGAATCATGATATTTTACTCAAGCCAGTTCAAAGCTCTAAAAAGAAACGCATCAAACTTTCTTATTGCCGGCCAATAATTTAATTCAGGTCTAAACCGCAACCAATTTTAATGCTGACATTCGGTTTTGTGAAGCTTAGTTAATAATATATATGTATTTATCATATAGAGCCCACTCCTGTCGGTGGAGGGTATCAAAGATTCGGCACAGCCAGGGCTGCCAGAATGGACGATATATCGTCATTTTGACGATTTTTGGTTCCAAAATTAGCAAAGTGCCGATTTGCTGATTTTTTTCTAAAAAGTGACGATTTTATTCAATCTTCAAAATAAGACAATTTTAAATTTTTTGATGTTTGTTATTAGGCAGCACAGGAAAAAAAAAATTTTGTTTTTTTCCATAAAAAATTTTATAAGCAAAAGCAAAATTTTGAGTCAAGTCAATTTAAGTAAAAACTCGTACCAAAACCTTGATTGAGATTTTTTGAGCTATGGACTGATTTGGTTCATTTTTATCATTTAATACTCTTTACATGTATATGAAACATTTTTAAGCCAAATTTGATCATCCTAGCTTCATGCCAAAACTATAATTTCGTGAAGAAAGAATATTTCAGGTAAAAAAGAAAAAATAATAATAAATTTAAAGAAGATATAAAGATGTTAAGGTTTACAGGTCAAAATGAGAGATTTATGGGTATAAATTACAGGCAGTCGTGGTTTTTTGTTAATAACTTAGGCATTTAGGCATTTGTAGACCAATCTGGCTGAAATATAATAGCAAACTATTCCGTACTATATCTTATATAAATGTATAGAGCAATTCCATATGAAAACGATCAAAATTGGCAAATTTTTGGACGACCCCTCTCCGATTTTAAAATAAATAGTCTCAATCGATTGCCCAGCAAAAAATAATGTACCTACATATTTTTTTTTTTTTTATAGTGACTGGTTTAGTGGTGGTGTACACCACTGTCATGTGACAAAATTGAAGAATTCTTCATAAGGGACCTCATTGAAAGTTGTTTTAAAAAAAACTACTAAAGCGATCGCAACGAGTGATAGCTCGTTGGAAAGGTATTGAATCAGGCTTTAATTGAAAAATAATTTTCCTAATTTTTGTTAAAAATTTACCTTTAAATTTTCCCAAGAAAATTAAATTTTCCGATTTTCCACAGAAGCTCCTAAATTTTCCGGCTAATTTTTTTTTTTTTGAATTCCTCATAATTTTTGCTTTAAGAATCAGCAATAAAAAAATGGGCCCCGACTCCTTGTTTGGACAGGAGAAGAGCATTTAAGAGACCACCTTGTTAAAAATACATTTTAAAAATTATTTTACAGTTAAAAATACATTTATGAAGAAAAAATCTTTCTTATTTTGCTGCTTATACTTAATTACAATATTTATTAAAAATTTCAATTGTCTTGGCATCATTATAAAATTAAATTAACTTTAAATTTAGCACGTCGGCAGACGAAGAGTACCGCTTTACATTAATTGACATATCAGAAATATTTGGTATGAAGCAATGAAACTTTTGCGTTCCAGTTATAGTTTTGACATTATTATATCTGTTTTGAACTCGTCGCTCCATGGCATCATGTTCTTTTTGAGTGCATAAAACTGTGTTAATGGCAATTTCCTTGCTTTGAATCCACGAAAACAAATGTTGTACATTTAAGATCTGGTCAGTATATGGCCTTTGCAAACTTGCCTTAGTCGCCATGCGTTTTAGGGTTCCCCCTAACGCATCGCATGGGCCCTTACCGTGGGACGTCGCGAAAAAGTGCCACTCGACCTTGCAGTTTTGTTCTTCTTCAATTATGCAAAGATTGTAAAAATTTTTTTTATTCTTGTACTGAGAAGCCGCGCCGTCTGAGAAAAACGTTACTTTGTCGATTGCATCGAATTTTGATCTTAAGAATTCAAACAGTTTCATTTGAAATAAATAAACGGACACATAATTATGAGCTAAACTCTCCGCGACAACAACAAGGCTTACGGTCTGTAGTTCGTTATCTTCGTTTTTGAAATAAATGCAAAAAGGATGCACCGTGCACTGGTCGTTTGCCCAGTGATAAGCCTGAATTTCATCCTGAACGAGAAAAGTGTAATTCTCGGCAAAGTCGCTTATCACAATGAATTCATTTTGGGCTAATTTCTCCTAACTTACCTTTAGAAATTTCGATTGCATCTCGGATATGAAATGGTGCGCCTTCAGTTCATTCAACTTGAATCCGAATTCCTCGATGAATTCCGGAATCTGCTTTACCACGGTCTCAAGGGAACATCTGCCGCTGCTAATTATCCACTGTTTGAAATGCACCTCCTGAATTAACAGCTGTTCAAACTTTTCCGCCAAATATTGCTCTAGCTCGTCAATCTTCGGACAATTGTCGCATTTGGACAGATGACAATTTTCCGTGGGGTATGCGCACAACGACTTAGACAGGAGGTCCCTATATGTTTCAATTTCACCGTGAAATACTTTCAATTTCTTGCATGGAAAGAAAATTAATTTGATGTTTTGATGAAACATGCAAACGCAGACTGAATGCGTTCCGTGCCTGTCTAATGCCAGCACGCAATCTTTTGGTCGTAGGATGGCAAACTTAGAAAATCCCACTTTTTCTGCTGGGTATTTCTCATTGAACTGATGGTATGCTTCGGATAGATTACATAATAATAATCTGCGCTGCTTGTGTACTTTGTCTCCATCTTCACGTGTGATAACATAGTCACGTGTACCTGGGCAGGCGCGGCTGTTGTCATCATTGCAGTAAAAATCTTCAATCAATTTCACCGTTGCTTCGCTGAGGGTCCTTGAGAAAAATTTCTTGGTGGGAGTCGCCAATATGCCCTTCTGTCGAACTAATTCTTTGCTTCTTCTCGCGATGTAAAAAGATGTTTGAAACTGTTCAGAAATATTGCGTATAGACCATGATTGAGGCAGCACAGATAAAATGAGATATTTCTCCGGAAAAGTGGTCGCTAAATTGAATTTTCTTTTCAACTGCTCAATCATTTGTTTGCCGTCATCTGCTTGACTGCATTCGTTATCAGAGCCTTCATCAAATATTGTCGCGATTGCACTCATAACCTTGCCTTTTTTCTCTTTCCTGTATGTTTCACTTCGCAACTTTCTTTTTCTAATAGGCGTTTCACCTAAAGTGGTAATAGCCTCATTCAAAGGACTCAAAGACATATTGACCATCGGAATGTCTGCCTCACTATCAGATGAAACATTTTGTTCACTTGTCATTTCACTCTCGGATTGTGGCTGCATTTGTTTCAATGCATTTGCTTGTTGAGACAAATCGATTTTACACTTGGGGCAAATGAATTCTGCTTCTTCACCGTATTGTATATTTAATTCATTCATGTATCGCTTCGAAACACCAGTTAATTTTAATACTTTTATCTTTTTCGAACGATGTCCACTCTTGTTAAACGGATTGCAGCAAAATTTATTCATTTTACTTTAAATTGTCTTTACAGCTTCACTCTTTACTTTACAAAAAAAAAACACTTTAACACTTTCACGTTTAGTATTCAACTGAAATTTGACTCAGAGTGTGTGAAGTATTTATATTTATTTTTTGGTAAAAAATAGGAAAATTTGCGTGAACTACTGGTCATAAAATGTTTTTTAAAAGGGACTTAATTGGTTACTGCCAATAAGCCGACCACAGGTCATAAAATGTTTTGCAAATTTTTTAAATTACCAGGTAATAAATATTTCGCCATATTTATGGAAAATCCGTGTTTTATGACTTGTTTCTGCACGTGTCATTTTAGGCGAAATATTTATTACCTGGTAATTTAAAACATTTACAAAACATTTTATTACCTGTAGCCTCAGTCGGGTTTGGTGTGCCATTACATGCCACTGCTGCTATTATCCATGGATTTATGGCCGATCTTGTGAAGGCAGGCAGACCATATTCACTACACACTCAACTTGGGGCTCTTAAAAAAAAAATTGATTTTTCTTCATAAATGTATTTTTAACTGTAAAATAATTTTTAAAATGTATTTTTAACAAGGTGGTCTCTTAAATGCTCTTCTCCTGTCCAAACAAGGAGTCGGGGCCCATTTTTTTATTGCTGATTCTTAAAGCAAAAATTATGAGGAAAATCGGAAAATTTAATTTTCTTGGGAAAATTTAAAGGTAAATTTCTAAGAAAAATTAGGAAAATTATTTTTCAATTAAAGCCTGATTCAATACCTTTCCAACGAGCTATCACTCGTTGCGATCGCTTTAGTAGTTTTTTTTAAAACAACTTTCAATGAGGTCCCTTATGAAGAATTCTTCAATTTTGTCACATGACAGTGGTGTACACCACCACTAAACCAGTCACTATAAAAAAAAAAAAAATATGTAGGTACATTATTTTTTGCTGGGCAATCGATTGAGACTATTTATTTTAAAATCGGAGAGGGGTCGTCCAAAAGGTGATCGCTTTCATATGGAATTGCTCTATAGCAATGTTTATATACTAGTCTTCGGAAATCCCATTTCAACAAACACATGGTTAGATTGACATCGTTAAACCAACTTTGCTATTCATAAGGATTCAGAATATACATATATACTTTATGGGGCCTAATATTAATATTGTAGCCATTACGAAAGGAATGACAAACTTATATAAGAATATATACCCTCTGTTGTGAACGGTATACAAATTTGAAATTTTTTAGAAAATGGTCCGATTGAAAGTATCTTTTATTTTTAAGACTTTGGAAAAAACCTTAGAATAATATAATATAGTAATTAAAGGTTTACAAAACAAATTTTTTATAAAAATTTTCCTTAAGAAACGTTTGTTAAATTTAACAAAGAACGTTTCCTGATGATCTGGCCTAAGCAACACAGAAAAGTGTTTTATCAATTAAAAAAATGGTTCAAAAAGTATTTAAATTTAATTAATGTGATAATTGAATCATTTATTTTTTTTGTTGAATGAAAATTAAAAATTTACTGCCAGGCCTACAATGTCGACAAGAACATTTCTTTCACATTTTTATATTGAAAACAATAATAAAAAACTAATACTTGTTTTTGTTTTCAATATAAATATACGAAAGAAATGTTCTTGTCGACATTGTGGGCCAGGCAGTAAATTTTTATTTAATTAACATATTAGTTGTTTTGAAATAAATTTTCAATTAACATTTTAATTAAATAACTAAAAATCTTAATTGACTTTTTTCGTTTAAAATAAAATAATTTAAACTTGTAGAATTGTTGTTGGGAATTGTCAATATTTATTTAAATAAATTAACACATTGTTTGAAATGGCAAAGTTTTTTGATCACTTTTTTAATTAAAATTAAAAATATCATTTATCGAAAAAAGTTTTTCAAAATTTTTAGTAATCAATATAATCATTTTGGTAATAGGTGCAAAATCAACAACTTGTTTGCTTGATATTATGAATTTGGAATAAATTTGGTGATTGGAGAAATTTAATAATTTTTTCTGTGTAGGAACAGCTTATCCTCCAACAATAAATTGCAGTATTTTTATCAATTATTTAAAAAAGGGAATTAAGCACAACAAACAAAATCTTTTAATAAGTAATTGTATTCCCAAAAACAACTTTGATAATTTAACAAACAATTTCATTAACATACGGGGATATATGTGTGTATATAATATGTTTTTGTTTGCTTGTTTTTAAATAAAAATCGAACAAACTTTGTTTAAAATCTAAATTTAAATTATCCGATTTTTTTGACGATTATTTAAACAGAAAAAGACGATTTTTTTATTTTTTCTCAGGAAATTGACGATTTTTTCACAATTTTTTCTGGCAGCCCTGGGCACAGCCGTATATAGCACTCTAACTTGTTTTTTGTATTTTTTTTTTTTTTTTTATTAAATTAAATTTAGTCATTCAATACGACAAAGTATTGCTAATGGTAACTGATGCAGCGGCATACATGTTAAGTGGAATTTTGTCCCTTAGGATAATGTATCCTAAAATGATACATTTGACATGTTTTGCTTCTGGAATTCATCGTGTTGCTGACTAAAGCCAATGCAAAGCCACAAAAAACATTGCGTGTTGTGTGTTGACGTCAAAATTACGTCAGAACCACATGCGCATGTGGCTTTTTACATGCCGTGTACTATAGGCTTAAGTATTGTGTCAAATGTACGAGAAGCACTTGAGAATCTTCATGACAAAAAATATATCAAAAAATTTAATGCAGTATTTCAAAGAAATCCGGGGTTCAAACAAATTTTACAAGTAAACAACATTCTTCAAACTGGTGCTAAACCTGATGACGAAATGGTAGAAAGCCTCTCATCAAATGAAATTTTGAAATATAAATTTGCTCCAACAATATCCGTTGACGTGGAAAGAAGTTTTTCCTTATAAGAAGTTTTTCCTTATAATTATACAATTCACTTTTAACAGAAAGGCGAAGAAAAATGACATAGGTATATAAAAGCCCACATGATTGTAACCGTTTTCACGAGTCTGAAGAAATAGAATAACTGTAATTTTTTATATATAAATGTATATATTAAAAAAATAAAAATGCTTTTTTTCTAAATTTTTGTGATTTTTTTAATTTTTTTGCTGCAAAGACTTTTTTTGCTCTTTTTTTGTCTTCTCTTGTTAAAACTATGTAGTACTTGTAACAAACATTTTTTTGTTTGGTTTCTTTTGTTTAATAAATTAATTGAGCTTACAAATTTCAAAGTCTTGTTTTGTTGTAAATTTCGGTTCGGCCGAATTTAGCACATTTTTCCGAACTTCGGCATCGGCCTAAAAAAGTGCATTCGGTCGGACACTAATGGTGTTTTAACAATATACTCTAATCCTTCATAAATAAATCCAAACGACAAAGATTATACTTCAATACTTTTGGTTTTACAAATTTCGACTTTGCCACGTGGCCGCGTCACACAGCATTGGCATACCAAATTGACTGTTCTTTTTCAAATTTTTTTTTTTTTTTTACTTCTTTTTGTACACAAATTGAAATTTTTGAACTGGCAATTTTGTTGCCGCCCGCCGCCGCATACATTGACAATTCACAAAAAATGTTTGCTTTATTAAATAATTCTGTCTTTCTTTTTTGTATTTTCTTTTTTTTTTTTTGTAGTTTTTCAAAAATTACGCGCAAAAGTCTTATTAACAAACTTTTATTAACAATTCAAGTTTGTTTGACACTTTTTTATGTCTAGTGCGGAAAAATGTTGATACTTGTGAATATGCAACAACAATTACAAGAGCTAAAACTTTTTAAAAAATGTTTTCTTATTCTGCACATGGTTTATGGTGATGCAGTTATTGTTTTATATCTAAAAACTTGTTAAAAAAATAAAACTTTCGAATTGCTTTTTATTTGCAAGTACAGTGGATCGCAAAAATTGTAATACAAGAGCTTTAATTTGAATAACAGCGTATGTCTTAGCATTTGAAATTTTAGCAGACAAAAGCATTCCTTTTAAAACTCTGGTTTTGACATACATATAAACTTTTTTAAAAACTTTTCATCCCAAAAGTATCAATAAATCATTAAATAAGGACATACATAAGATGTTATTTAAGAAAGTAACAGCAACATATTGACTTTCATTAGCACTTTATTTTAATGACACTCTCAAAATGCTAAAAAAAAGTTTTATTTTATATGATAAATGTATAAAAAACTGTTTTGTTTGTCCAACAATTTTCTTGTCATACTGTATGTATTATTTTCCTATGTAGTATGTATGACTATGGAGTTGCATCCATGTATACGCTAATGTATGCGGTATAGGAATTTTTTTCTTTTTTTTTTTGTTTGTTTTTAGTGTGACTGTTAATTTGTATAATGTCGAGCTTCGCAAGTATTGACTTGTTTATAAACTTTGAGTAAATGGTCCGTAACGACCCAGCAAACAAATTTAGTTGTAGTTGTATTCAGTCAATGGTTAAGCATTATCAGAAATATACACATTTTGCAAGATTTCGTTATTTACTATTTTATAAAAAGTATTGATTACACTGGGGAACAATAATTTTGCGGCCTGGATCTTTATTGCAAAGTTTTACTAATTTGAGGTCGCTGTTTTTAAATCTAGTCTGCCTTTTTCTCTATCAGCGCGACTTTTCGAGATATACCGTTATGTCCAAATCTGAAACTCGGCAACAATATTATCTTTAAGCCGTGGATAAATTTTTTTTAAATTTGCCCTGTAGTTTCAGAAATATCGTTGAAGTTTTGAACCAAAATTAAGAATTTTTAAAAAAATAAAGAAATTTTTTGTTCTTTAAAAATTCATAAAAAATAATGCGTGATAAATCACAGGTTGCATCTAAAAACATTTCGTTAAACATATTTCGAATGAAATTTGCTTCATTTCATTACAATCGGTACACAATATAACAAATGTCAAAAGTAGGTACTTTCACTTTATCGGGAATAAAACAGGAACTTATCCATGGATTTTCATGAAATAAAATTTATTTTACTTCTAATACATGCAGCTTTGAGTATAAGTACTAAACCTGGTAAGTATTTGTTGATTTAAATTTTTTTATGAATTCAAAAATTCTACAAAAAAAAAACAAAAAAAAATATTTTTTTGCTACTTTGGCCTCAATAACTCCAAAAATAATGGCTAAAAAAAAATGATATTAGAGAAACTTAAATCTGGCGTAATTTAAAATGTTTTGACGTATTGCATAACAAAATCGGGTACGTCGTTCTTAAGTTACGATAAGATGTAAGGAGCAGCCTTTTAAAATATCTCAATTTTTAGAAAACAAATTTTTTAAAAAAAACCTTACCATAGAATTTAAAATAATGATGATTTTTGTAGTTAGATGACTATAGCGGATCAAAAAAATATAGTGGTTATTCAAGGAAAAAAAACTTCCCATTTGTTGCATAGTGTTATTTACAATTATAAAACTAAATTTTTCCATCTCCCTCTCCCTTAATTAATTAAAATCTCTAATTACGAAGTACTTACTACCCAGTCAGTCAGTCCAAAAGTAATTTATAGTTTAAACAAAAATTAGAGCTCAAAAATTATAAACAAAAGAAAACAAGAAAAGAGAAGCAACAATTTATTTTTGCAAAGAAAATTGGGTTAAAGGAAAGAAAGCAGAGAATAATAATAAATAAACAACAGAAATATACATACATACGAGTATATGTATGTTCTAAATACAACAAAATATCGTGCATATACAGATATGTATGTATGTATGTATGTGAAAACAAATGTCAAAGTGTGAGTAGAACATAATAAAATGGTTTTAATATTTTGTCAAACAAAAATGGAATACACAAAAAATAAAAAAAATGTTAAATCACACATACGCACCAGGGATGGAAGATGGGTTCTTTAATGTTGTACAAACTTTTAAAACAAAATGTACTTTTCTTATAAAATCGAGAAAGGGCGCACTTTCCTGACCTATGTACGTTCATATTTGGAAAAGAAAAGATTACTTGCAACATATTTTTAAATATCAAAAAACAAAACACATTTTGAATCAAAAAACCTTCAAACTATGTTTTATGTTTATGCCCGTAATATTGTGCGATTTTTAAGCAAGAAGAGAGCAATCAAAAGGAGTACACAAACAGCGTTGCCTTTTTAGAGGCCATTGACACTTGTATTGCTCTTTTTTAATCCATCACTTAGGGCGAGTTCCAAAATTACAATTTCAAAGCAACTCGCTTTTTTGCAAGCAAGTAGAGTAGAATCGGAACAAAGTTAACACGCGTAAAAATTTATCTACCGGTTAAATTAACCAAATTTTAGACGCTCTACATTAAAATTTCTAAAACATCACAAATCAGATTAAATTTAAAGCAGAAAGTGAAGAATTTCAACAAGATGTTATATGTAAGATGTTCAAGAAAAACTATTGGCTTTGTATCTAAAGTCACGAAATTCTCGAGGCTGTGGAGAACACATGTTAAAAAGCAAATATATAACATTACAAAGTCCTAATTATGCTTATCCTTCAGTAAGTTTGTATAAATGATTTTCCTTAAGCAACAAAAACGTAATTGCGCAATGAATTTCATTATCAAGAGTTAAGCACTAGTTCGCGTTACTGCAACTTGAAGAAAGTCGCTATTTGAAAATTTGTAAAGAACTCCTTTCAAGACATAAGTCGGATGTAGCACCATTAATTTGTAATACATGAGTGATTTGACTTATATAATTATAAATTGTAAAAAAAAACAGCTGCTAATATGTTTAAAAATGGTCACCTCCAACAAAACTATTTTTAAAGAAAAATTTTAAACATATTATGTTTAATTTAACCACATTATTGTTTCCGACAACCATATTATTGTTAAATTAGTCCTCCATGAAGAAGCCACAACCATATTATGGTTGTCTTTAAACATGTTTCGGGTAAATATGAAAATAATTGGTTTTTAAATTAACAATAGTATTTTCCTCTTTTCCAAGAGCAACATGCTATGGTTGAAAACCAACCATGCTATTATAAGTGTTAAACATATTTTTGTTATTATTAACTAAAACATATTTGGAGGCAACCACAATATGGTTGTGGATTCTTGATGGAGGACAAATTTAACCATAATATGTTCGTCGGTGACAAAAGTATGGTTAAATTAAACATAATATGTTTAAAATTCTTGTTTTTAAATAGTTTTGTTGGAATTGACTATTTATAAACATGTTTTTCCTATGGGTGTAAAGTTGGGCAAAATCGTTCTTTTGTGGAATCATTCCAACCGATCCGAAAGCTTAAAGGAACTAGGTCCGGTGTTGGCTTTCGTTCATCGTTGCTGTTTTTTACTTTGAACAATGAATGAACAAGGAACGAGAAAACTTCTCCGGCGTTCGTAAAAACGTTAACAGACAAACATTTGATATTGTTTGTATTTATTTTGTGGCGCAACAACTAAAGAATAACTATTATGTGTTTCTTTTTAATGTTTGTAAAATATAAATTTTTCAATAAATTGCAAATATTTTATTTATTTATTTAGGAAAATTACAGTACAATAAGACTTTTTCATCCTCCTGATGCAATGGCAGATTTTTTGGTAGTTGCTTAGATATTAGAGAAATTATTGATTTTAATAATAAGTTATAATAGACATAAATTTAATAATAAGTTACAAAAATTTTGTTTAAGCAAAATGAGAAAATATTGCAATGCAAAAAAGTATTAAGCATTACTTAGGATCTGTATAATACATGGGAGTTTATTCCAGAGATGAATGCCATTAACGAAGAAGTGTGTTTCTGATATTAGTTTGCGGTATCGAATAGAGTTTATTCTGTATCCTCTATTGGATCTTTAAAATGTTATCCTTTGGTAATGATACTCAGGTTGTTAACTATAGATAATTTTATGTAGAATTAGTAGAGTGCGGCATTTTAGTGGGCTTTCAAAAGGTACGTTTAAAATATGGTAGGAAAACTGTAAGATTCTACTTTATCTAGTTCTACCATAAATATATCTTGCAACATTATTAAATGTCACGTTGAGCTTAGCTTATTCTGGCATAGTGAATTGCAGCTAGAAAAAATTTCACAACCATAAACAAGATTCGGCAGTAAAAATATCTTAGGAACAAGCATGCGTATATTGAATGGAGTAAAATATTGCGTGGTCCAAAGATTTCTTAGCAAGGAATAAGTTTTTCCACATATGAAGTTTACGTGACTTGCTCAGGTAAGTTTATTGTTGATTATACTGTGCTAGTTGAAAAAAAATTTTTCAGGTTAGCTCTGCTTTTCGAGTTATACCGTTATTTCGAAAATGGAGGAGGTTACACAACATAAGTTTGCGTAACTCAAAAACGGCTTAGTTTTCCGAAATTCCACACTAAAATTTTCTTTAAGAAACGTTAAAATTTTTACTCATATGCGCATTCGTGTTAGAAACAAAAAAATTTTTTTTTGGCAACATTTAAAATTTTTTTTAAAAATTCATTCAAAATGGGAAAGTGCAGCTATGTTTCTAGACATATAAAAAGCGAAGTTACAAAGAATACAAGCCATAAACCATAAAAATCCGTTTACAACTTTTGATTTTATTCACAAGAGACGAAAAATTTTAATTAATTGAAGCATTTCATAAAACGCAATATTTGTATGGAGCCCCGTAAGAAATGGAGATAAAGGGCAAGTATGTCTCGAGAAAATGTTAAGGACAAAAAATTAATTGAGGTCGGTCATACATTATATACCACTAGGGGCGACTTCTGGGAATTTATGGCACTTTTTCTTCAATATATTTATAGTTTGTATTGAACATTATGTATAGGAGCCCCTTAATGAATGGATATAGCTGGTAGGTATGTTAGTAATAAATGATGGAGATGAAGAATAAAGTGGGGTTGGTCATACATTTGACCCATCTAGGGGCATCCTAGACACTAAAGGGGCCAAATTTAATGGTGTTTTCTTTTCTACAAAAAAATACCACCTTGTTAAAAGGTACATGTATAAAATGTCTGGCCAACACTGTAATAATGAAATTTTTTATTTGACGAGAACCAAACACAAAATTGGACAGCTGACAAAAAGTTTGTTCTCCAAAATATAAAAAATATGTACATAAATTAAAAAATTTCTTCTTCAAAATATAAAAAAATATACATAAACCAAAATTTGTTAATAGATTGATATTAAATAAATAAATAAATTAACAAAATGAATGACGAAATTCCAATTTCTTTAGTTTGTTATAAAATATGTATTAAAGGGCTGCATGAATAACTTTATTCATGAACATACTGAATAAAATTCAAATAAAATTCAGACCACTGAACCAACTGTTGTTTTATTCATGCTACTAGCAAACACATTTCGTTTCATATGGCAAACACAAAGACTTTGTTCAATGAAACGATTTTTGTTTTACAGTTTTCACTCTCTCTCTCATTTTTTTTATATAAATACTCAATAGCAATGATGGCACTTAGTAAATGTATGTTTTTTTTTGTTACCTTTACAATAATATATGTAATTTGTAAAGCATTTCTTAAATGCATGAAAAGGGTAAAGGATAAATTGTGAATAAGTCGCTTCAACTCACTCTGTTAAAAATACTGGTGATGGCAGACGATGGAGAAACTTATTGTCCACAAATCTTAATCATTTTTGTTCGCCCACGTTGACTCCTTTTCCAGACAACTGGACTCATCCCCCAGAGAATTCTAAAGGGTAAATTGTGAATAAGTCGCTTCAACTCACTCTGTTAAAAATACTGGTGATGGCAGACGATGGAAAAAATTATTGTCCACAATTCCTAATAATTTTTGTTCGCCCACGTTCGCCCTTTTCCAGAAATCTGCATTTATCCCTCATAAAAGCGTTAACATAAGTTTTGTTAAGTGGTTAACATTATTCTGTTAACATAACAGAATGTGTCTAGGGTTTCCAGATAACAGATATTTTTTGTGCAACTAAGAGAGTAATTGAGAGAGTAACTTCTTTCATTTCCTGTACAAATTTGCACGAACTACTAGCAGCCAGATTTCATAGGACCCATGGGAGACGGCGTGATGGTAACACAACGGGAACTAAGTAATGGACCCACGTGAGCTGTGCTTGATCACGGCTGCCAATGGAACCTAACCTAACCTAACCTTGCACGAACTTTTTCTTTTGGGTAAGTTCGGACAAGAATTAAACAATTAGATGTTTTTTGTTTACAAAAAAAAAAAAAAAATAAGGAATAGAGCTATTACAAAAAGCTTTATAAAATACATTGCTGAAATTTAACTCATAGAAAAAAATATATTATATTAAAAAGCAAAATGGAAGGTTCTTATGATAAAGTTAAGGTGGTAAATACATTAGTGCATACATATTTCCCTTGCTCTTAAATATAAAACGGTATAAAATGTAAAAAATTATACCAAATTGACTGTTCTTTTTCAAATTTTTTTTTTTTTTTTACTTCTTTTTGTACACAAATTGAAATTTTTGAACTGGCAATTTTGTTGCCGCCCGCCGCCGCATACATTGACAATTCACAAAAAATGTTTGCTTTATTAAATAATTCTGTCTTTCTTTTTTGTATTTTCTTTTTTTTTTTTTGTAGTTTTTCAAAAATTACGCGCAAAAGTCTTATTAACAAACTTTTATTAACAATTCAAGTTTGTTTGACACTTTTTTATGTCTAGTGCGGAAAAATGTTGATACTTGTGAATATGCAACAACAATTACAAGAGCTAAAACTTTTTAAAAAATGTTTTCTTATTCTGCACATGGTTTATGGTGATGCAGTTATTGTTTTATATCTAAAAACTTGTTAAAAAAATAAAACTTTCGAATTGCTTTTTATTTGCAAGTACAGTGGATCGCAAAAATTGTAATACAAGAGCTTTAATTTGAATAACAGCGTATGTCTTAGCATTTGAAATTTTAGCAGACAAAAGCATTCCTTTTAAAACTCTGGTTTTGACATACATATAAACTTTTTTAAAAACTTTTCATCCCAAAAGTATCAATAAATCATTAAATAAGGACATACATAAGATGTTATTTAAGAAAGTAACAGCAACATATTGACTTTCATTAGCACTTTATTTTAATGACACTCTCAAAATGCTAAAAAAAGTTTTATTTTATATGATAAATGTATAAAAAACTGTTTTGTTTGTCCAACAATTTTCTTGTCATACTGTATGTATTATTTTCCTATGTAGTATGTATGACTATGGAGTTGCATCCATGTATACGCTAATGTATGCGGTATAGGAATTTTTTTCTTTTTTTTTTTGTTTGTTTTTAGTGTGACTGTTAATTTGTATAATGTCGAGCTTCGCAAGTATTGACTTGTTTATAAACTTTGAGTAAATGGTCCGTAACGACCCAGCAAACAAATTTAGTTGTAGTTGTATTCAGTCAATGGTTAAGCATTATCAGAAATATACACATTTTGCAAGATTTCGTTATTTACTATTTTATAAAAAGTATTGATTACACTGGGGAACAATAATTTTGCGGCCTGGATCTTTATTGCAAAGTTTTACTAATTTGAGGTCGCTGTTTTTAAATCTAGTCTGCCTTTTTCTCTATCAGCGCGACTTTTCGAGATATACCGTTATGTCCAAATCTGAAACTCGGCAACAATATTATCTTTAAGCCGTGGATAAATTTTTTTTAAATTTGCCCTGTAGTTTCAGAAATATCGTTGAAGTTTTGAACCAAAATTAAGAATTTTTAAAAAAATAAAGAAATTTTTTGTTCTTTAAAAATTCATAAAAAATAATGCGTGATAAATCACAGGTTGCATCTAAAAACATTTCGTTAAACATATTTCGAATGAAATTTGCTTCATTTCATTACAATCGGTACACAATATAACAAATGTCAAAAGTAGGTACTTTCACTTTATCGGGAATAAAACAGGAACTTATCCATGGATTTTCATGAAATAAAATTTATTTTACTTCTAATACATGCAGCTTTGAGTATAAGTACTAAACCTGGTAAGTATTTGTTGATTTAAATTTTTTTATGAATTCAAAAATTCTACAAAAAAAAAACAAAAAAAAATATTTTTTTGCTACTTTGGCCTCAATAACTCCAAAAATAATGGCTAAAAAAAAATGATATTAGAGAAACTTAAATCTGGCGTAATTTAAAATGTTTTGACGTATTGCATAACAAAATCGGGTACGTCGTTCTTAAGTTACGATAAGATGTAAGGAGCAGCCTTTTAAAATATCTCAATTTTTAGAAAACAAATTTTTTAAAAAAAACCTTACCATAGAATTTAAAATAATGATGATTTTTGTAGTTAGATGACTATAGCGGATCAAAAAAATATAGTGGTTATTCAAGGAAAAAAAACTTCCCATTTGTTGCATAGTGTTATTTACAATTATAAAACTAAATTTTTCCATCTCCCTCTCCCTTAATTAATTAAAATCTCTAATTACGAAGTACTTACTACCCAGTCAGTCAGTCCAAAAGTAATTTATAGTTTAAACAAAAATTAGAGCTCAAAAATTATAAACAAAAGAAAACAAGAAAAGAGAAGCAACAATTTATTTTTGCAAAGAAAATTGGGTTAAAGGAAAGAAAGCAGAGAATAATAATAAATAAACAACAGAAATATACATACATACGAGTATATGTATGTTCTAAATACAACAAAATATCGTGCATATACAGATATGTATGTATGTATGTATGTGAAAACAAATGTCAAAGTGTGAGTAGAACATAATAAAATGGTTTTAATATTTTGTCAAACAAAAATGGAATACACAAAAAATAAAAAAAATGTTAAATCACACATACGCACCAGGGATGGAAGATGGGTTCTTTAATGTTGTACAAACTTTTAAAACAAAATGTACTTTTCTTATAAAATCGAGAAAGGGCGCACTTTCCTGACCTATGTACGTTCATATTTGGAAAAGAAAAGATTACTTGCAACATATTTTTAAATATCAAAAAACAAAACACATTTTGAATCAAAAAACCTTCAAACTATGTTTTATGTTTATGCCCGTAATATTGTGCGATTTTTAAGCAAGAAGAGAGCAATCAAAAGGAGTACACAAACAGCGTTGCCTTTTTAGAGGCCATTGACACTTGTATTGCTCTTTTTTAATCCATCACTTAGGGCGAGTTCCAAAATTACAATTTCAAAGCAACTCGCTTTTTTGCAAGCAAGTAGAGTAGAATCGGAACAAAGTTAACACGCGTAAAAATTTATCTACCGGTTAAATTAACCAAATTTTAGACGCTCTACATTAAAATTTCTAAAACATCACAAATCAGATTAAATTTAAAGCAGAAAGTGAAGAATTTCAACAAGATGTTATATGTAAGATGTTCAAGAAAAACTATTGGCTTTGTATCTAAAGTCACGAAATTCTCGAGGCTGTGGAGAACACATGTTAAAAAGCAAATATATAACATTACAAAGTCCTAATTATGCTTATCCTTCAGTAAGTTTGTATAAATGATTTTCCTTAAGCAACAAAAACGTAATTGCGCAATGAATTTCATTATCAAGAGTTAAGCACTAGTTCGCGTTACTGCAACTTGAAGAAAGTCGCTATTTGAAAATTTGTAAAGAACTCCTTTCAAGACATAAGTCGGATGTAGCACCATTAATTTGTAATACATGAGTGATTTGACTTATATAATTATAAATTGTAAAAAAAAACAGCTGCTAATATGTTTAAAAATGGTCACCTCCAACAAAACTATTTTTAAAGAAAAATTTTAAACATATTATGTTTAATTTAACCACATTATTGTTTCCGACAACCATATTATTGTTAAATTAGTCCTCCATGAAGAAGCCACAACCATATTATGGTTGTCTTTAAACATGTTTCGGGTAAATATGAAAATAATTGGTTTTTAAATTAACAATAGTATTTTCCTCTTTTCCAAGAGCAACATGCTATGGTTGAAAACCAACCATGCTATTATAAGTGTTAAACATATTTTTGTTATTATTAACTAAAACATATTTGGAGGCAACCACAATATGGTTGTGGATTCTTGATGGAGGACAAATTTAACCATAATATGTTCGTCGGTGACAAAAGTATGGTTAAATTAAACATAATATGTTTAAAATTCTTGTTTTTAAATAGTTTTGTTGGAATTGACTATTTATAAACATGTTTTTCCTATGGGTGTAAAGTTGGGCAAAATCGTTCTTTTGTGGAATCATTCCAACCGATCCGAAAGCTTAAAGGAACTAGGTCCGGTGTTGGCTTTCGTTCATCGTTGCTGTTTTTTACTTTGAACAATGAATGAACAAGGAACGAGAAAACTTCTCCGGCGTTCGTAAAAACGTTAACAGACAAACATTTGATATTGTTTGTATTTATTTTGTGGCGCAACAACTAAAGAATAACTATTATGTGTTTCTTTTTAATGTTTGTAAAATATAAATTTTTCAATAAATTGCAAATATTTTATTTATTTATTTAGGAAAATTACAGTACAATAAGACTTTTTCATCCTCCTGATGCAATGGCAGATTTTTTGGTAGTTGCTTAGATATTAGAGAAATTATTGATTTTAATAATAAGTTATAATAGACATAAATTTAATAATAAGTTACAAAAATTTTGTTTAAGCAAAATGAGAAAATATTGCAATGCAAAAAAGTATTAAGCATTACTTAGGATCTGTATAATACATGGGAGTTTATTCCAGAGATGAATGCCATTAACGAAGAAGTGTGTTTCTGATATTAGTTTGCGGTATCGAATAGAGTTTATTCTGTATCCTCTATTGGATCTTTAAAATGTTATCCTTTGGTAATGATACTCAGGTTGTTAACTATAGATAATTTTATGTAGAATTAGTAGAGTGCGGCATTTTAGTGGGCTTTCAAAAGGTACGTTTAAAATATGGTAGGAAAACTGTAAGATTCTACTTTATCTAGTTCTACCATAAATATATCTTGCAACATTATTAAATGTCACGTTGAGCTTAGCTTATTCTGGCATAGTGAATTGCAGCTAGAAAAAATTTCACAACCATAAACAAGATTCGGCAGTAAAAATATCTTAGGAACAAGCATGCGTATATTGAATGGAGTAAAATATTGCGTGGTCCAAAGATTTCTTAGCAAGGAATAAGTTTTTCCACATATGAAGTTTACGTGACTTGCTCAGGTAAGTTTATTGTTGATTATACTGTGCTAGTTGAAAAAAAATTTTTCAGGTTAGCTCTGCTTTTCGAGTTATACCGTTATTTCGAAAATGGAGGAGGTTACACAACATAAGTTTGCGTAACTCAAAAACGGCTTAGTTTTCCGAAATTCCACACTAAAATTTTCTTTAAGAAACGTTAAAATTTTTACTCATATGCGCATTCGTGTTAGAAACAAAAAAATTTTTTTTTGGCAACATTTAAAATTTTTTTTAAAAATTCATTCAAAATGGGAAAGTGCAGCTATGTTTCTAGACATATAAAAAGCGAAGTTACAAAGAATACAAGCCATAAACCATAAAAATCCGTTTACAACTTTTGATTTTATTCACAAGAGACGAAAAATTTTAATTAATTGAAGCATTTCATAAAACGCAATATTTGTATGGAGCCCCGTAAGAAATGGAGATAAAGGGCAAGTATGTCTCGAGAAAATGTTAAGGACAAAAAATTAATTGAGGTCGGTCATACATTATATACCACTAGGGGCGACTTCTGGGAATTTATGGCACTTTTTCTTCAATATATTTATAGTTTGTATTGAACATTATGTATAGGAGCCCCTTAATGAATGGATATAGCTGGTAGGTATGTTAGTAATAAATGATGGAGATGAAGAATAAAGTGGGGTTGGTCATACATTTGACCCATCTAGGGGCATCCTAGACACTAAAGGGGCCAAATTTAATGGTGTTTTCTTTTCTACAAAAAAATACCACCTTGTTAAAAGGTACATGTATAAAATGTCTGGCCAACACTGTAATAATGAAATTTTTTATTTGACGAGAACCAAACACAAAATTGGACAGCTGACAAAAAGTTTGTTCTCCAAAATATAAAAAATATGTACATAAATTAAAAAATTTCTTCTTCAAAATATAAAAAAATATACATAAACCAAAATTTGTTAATAGATTGATATTAAATAAATAAATAAATTAACAAAATGAATGACGAAATTCCAATTTCTTTAGTTTGTTATAAAATATGTATTAAAGGGCTGCATGAATAACTTTATTCATGAACATACTGAATAAAATTCAAATAAAATTCAGACCACTGAACCAACTGTTGTTTTATTCATGCTACTAGCAAACACATTTCGTTTCATATGGCAAACACAAAGACTTTGTTCAATGAAACGATTTTTGTTTTACAGTTTTCACTCTCTCTCTCATTTTTTTTATATAAATACTCAATAGCAATGATGGCACTTAGTAAATGTATGTTTTTTTTTGTTACCTTTACAATAATATATGTAATTTGTAAAGCATTTCTTAAATGCATGAAAAGGGTAAAGGATAAATTGTGAATAAGTCGCTTCAACTCACTCTGTTAAAAATACTGGTGATGGCAGACGATGGAGAAACTTATTGTCCACAAATCTTAATCATTTTTGTTCGCCCACGTTGACTCCTTTTCCAGACAACTGGACTCATCCCCCAGAGAATTCTAAAGGGTAAATTGTGAATAAGTCGCTTCAACTCACTCTGTTAAAAATACTGGTGATGGCAGACGATGGAAAAAATTATTGTCCACAATTCCTAATAATTTTTGTTCGCCCACGTTCGCCCTTTTCCAGAAATCTGCATTTATCCCTCATAAAAGCGTTAACATAAGTTTTGTTAAGTGGTTAACATTATTCTGTTAACATAACAGAATGTGTCTAGGGTTTCCAGATAACAGATATTTTTTGTGCAACTAAGAGAGTAATTGAGAGAGTAACTTCTTTCATTTCCTGTACAAATTTGCACGAACTACTAGCAGCCAGATTTCATAGGACCCATGGGAGACGGCGTGATGGTAACACAACGGGAACTAAGTAATGGACCCACGTGAGCTGTGCTTGATCACGGCTGCCAATGGAACCTAACCTAACCTAACCTTGCACGAACTTTTTCTTTTGGGTAAGTTCGGACAAGAATTAAACAATTAGATGTTTTTTGTTTACAAAAAAAAAAAAAAATAAGGAATAGAGCTATTACAAAAAGCTTTATAAAATACATTGCTGAAATTTAACTCATAGAAAAAAATATATTATATTAAAAAGCAAAATGGAAGGTTCTTATGATAAAGTTAAGGTGGTAAATACATTAGTGCATACATATTTCCCTTGCTCTTAAATATAAAACGGTATAAAATGTAAAAAATTACAATGATCCAAATAAAAAACTGAAATGGCAAGTTACCTTTTTAAGCCATTTGTTTTTTAAATTTGGTTTTTTTCTTTTTTACCCTTTTAGAACTACAATTCGAGTTGGAAAAAACAAGCCAATTGTAGGGGAATGTAAGAATAGATAAATTCACTTGGGGGATTCACAAGGTGTCATAAAGTCATATGTCTTAAAATAATAACATGAAAAAATACGACTGTTGTGAGCAACCCCTCATAATTTAATGTGCTATTTTGAATTTAAATCAGCTGATTAAAAAAAAAATATAAAAATTTTCCCCAATGCCAAAAATAAGTGAAAAAACCTAAATAATAGCCAGTTTGTGTGAAAAATACATTTTAGATGTTGTGATGGCAAACTCAAGTATTTTCCATTTTTCGGTTTTGTTGCAAATTACAAATAAATTTTATTTTGTTTGTTTAGCAAACAGCAGAGTCCTAAGCCGATCTAATTTGACGCCGCAAGTAATTTGTCGCAAAAATTGCTAGCCGCATGTTAAATACAGATGTTACCCGGATAAAACTATACCTTCAACGGCAACGGCTACAAAAAATAACGCGGCACGGCTCAGCCACTCAGCGCTGGACTTTTCTGATTAATTACGACAGCACAATAAACATAGCAAGCAACGTTCTATTTATTTAAGACACTTTTTGTTTACAAACCAACAACAATATTTTTAAACCATTGTAAAATGTTAGAACATTATGACAATAAACCATGATAGCACACCTTGTGAATACCCCAACTGTTTATTGTTGTGGCTTTGTTGAAGCTTTGGATATTGTTACAAGTAAGACCTGAGTGTTGAAAATTCTTATTCACTTTATAGTCTTATTTGTATAATATTTTTAGCTTTTCTAAAGACTTTGGAAAAAGTTTCCTGACGAGCTGACCTAAGAAACCAGCAAAATGCGCATAGAAAAAATCAACCTTGTTCCATATGTACTGAAATATGTGAACCAAACACATGTGATGATTCAAAGGATTGCAATTGCGCAACGAGGAACGATTAAAAGGGAACTGTTTAAAAACTCCGAACCGTTCCTATTAGGGAATCGTTCAGTGAGACTAGATCGTTCGGGAACGATATATTTTTTGGGAAAAACTAGAATGCAAATGCCTATTTTACATGCAAAAATATAAAAAACTGGCCTGGTTATATTTGTTATAGTGCAATATCAAGCAATGTAAGCAGTTACGTCAATACATATTTAACTCGGCATACTTATACTTATAACGACCAATATATAAACTACCATATATTTAAAATTAGAAAAAAAATCGAAAGAAAAACACAAAAAAGTGTAGTTACGTCCGTTTGCATTAAACATAACGATATATTTATTACTAATTATTTAAATAAATTAATATAAAGTGAAATTTGTTATGCACTATCCGCCATCCGCTCAGTAACTTATAAACCTTTCAACTGTTTACGACGTATACTAACGCGATGAAATTTGCAGTGTAAACAAAAGCTCTATTACATCGGCTATTGCTCTACATTAGAAGTGTACACGTGATTTTGTTGTGTCACGCTTGAATCAATTAAGGACTTGTATTGGAGTTTAAATTTGGGAATTGAGGTCTATCGACTTATCAAGAGGGCCACCATACGATCCCAAATTAAGACACCTCGGGTATGAGAAAAATTAAAAATGATCCAGAATTCTTAATTTTTGCCCGACTTAAAAAAATGTTTATCAATCAAATGTTCTAGGCGAGTTCTAAAAACCAGTTCAGCTTCGTACAGACGGTGTTCAGATCATACAATAATTCATCTGACAACAAAAATTGTCCGTTCACACGGTTGTTAGATAATTGCATGGCAAGAACTGCCAGATCTATTTTTAGACATTGTCAGAATATGGAAATTGCGTGTATTTTTATAAATTGGAAAAGTGGCAGTATTGTTATTATTGGGAAAAAGCAATAGCTTTTAACTTTTTTTTTTTTGGTTTTAAATAGATCATTGATTTTCATTAAAATTAATTTTAATTTTAAATATTAAACTTTTATGGTTATTTTCTTTTTACTCGTGCATATCAGGGTTGGAGACTAAAGTGTAGTTGTATTTTTTTATACATTGGTGGCTGTCTTTAAAAAAAAAATTTCGTAATTAATAAAAAGTCTTAATTCTAAATATATAAATCTAGAGATGAGCTAGAAAATATAAAAATGGTGCCGTCATAGTCGCAAAACTACGTTTTGTTATTAAAGTTGGTAAAATATCCGAAGACACATTTTCCATCCCTGTTACATATGTATTTGCAGCGTTGCCAATAGAAAATTGTCTGTAAGAACGATGCGATTGTCAGGTGCATAAACTTCGCAGTTCTGACAATAAAAAATTAGCTTCCAACAACTGACAATGATCTGCCAATGGCAACGAAGGGTCTTAACACGATTGTCGGATATCCAACAATATTGTGTTCTTACAATGGGCCAGTTAACACGGTTGTAATATATTTTTAGCACATTTGAATAACAATATTGTTAGATCTGACCACCGCCTGTACGAAGCTTTACCAACATGCATAGTTTATCGCTTATAGTTTACGATATAGCCGACTTCGAAAATTTCAAAGTATGCGACATTGTTTTGCGTATGTAAACAAAACCCAGATGTATTTTACCAAAAGGTGTTAATAAAAAATTAAATAAAAATTAAAGTAAATATGGATGAAGAACAATTACCGGCTGTGTTATTTAAATGTTTGCTTTTTATTTAATATTAAGTTAAAACTTTTTTCCATTTGATTAAAATTCCACGCGAAATAAGTGCAGTTTATGTTATTTCGCAGTTGTAAACAAATGTTGCCAGAAACATTTCTTAACTTTTTCAAAATAAACGGAGTACAACTCTATCAACATATTTTCATAGAAATTCCACACAAGTTTTTTTGATATGAGTTTTGACAGCATTTCACGTGAAATGTTTAACAGAGTACCACGCTTTAGAGTCAACGGACCCCTTAACTGTCATATACCAATATATTCGTCGGTGATCTTGAAAAACGATCTCCACTTCTCAGTTAGAAGTTAATTTTCAACTTAAAAATAAAAGGTCGAATAAAACTCTTAAAAAGAGAGTTTTTTTCCGTCTAAAGCCTGGTACTCTGTTCAGTATTTCGTTCGAAATGTTGTCAAACTCAATATATAAAAAATTTCTGTGGAATACAAACGAAAAAATGTTGATAGAGTTGTACTCTATTTATATTACGAAAAACATTCGAAATGTTTCTAGCAACATTTTTAATTTTCCGTGCGAAACAAGTGCAGCTCATATTATTCCGCACGGAATTTCAAGCAACAGCTTAAAATTTTATGCAATTTTTAATATTGTATTTGTAAAGTGGTTTTTATAACAAGCGTTAAAAAAGGTAGAAAAATGCTAAATTTAATAATAAAATTAAATTTTTTTGTTTTTTGATTTGGGAAATTATAAAAATAATATTGTTTTACTTTTTTTAATGGCGATTAAAAAAAACATGATTTTTGTTTACCTTCGCCAAACAGTGTTGTACACTTGCAACTAATAAAAACGAAAAAATAAAAATCAAAAAATAACTGTTTTTTTCGTTCAAAAAATAAAAATCAAAAAATAACTGTTATTTTTGTTCAAAAAAATCAAAATCAAAAAATAACTGTTATCATCTGACTTTTATGATAAAACTATTACGGTCCCTGATATTGATACATGTCAAAATTTTCGTGTGAAATAATCAATGTTGCTCAACATTTTTCGCAGGTTCGAACAGAGTACTAGGCTTAAAATAAAACTCATTTGAAGAGTTTTATTTTTTCTATCTTAAAAAACTTATTTAAAGAGTTTTATTTTTTCCGTCCAAAATAAAACTCATTTGGGGAGTTTTAATTTTTCCGGCTAAAATAAAACTTATTTCAGGATTTTTACTTTTTTCGTCTTAAATAAAAATCATTTCGCCGTCATAAAATTAAACTCTTTTGAAGAGTTCCTGTGGATTAAAACATAACATAATTCAAGAAAAGAAACAATAATTCCCAAATTCTATTTGTTAAAATTGTTCAGTTAAATACATCAAATTTTTAAAGTAAATGATGACGAAAAACATATCGGACCATTCTGTTGGTGTCTGATAATTGAAAATTTATTTCTTTGAAAATATTTTCAAATATCCAAAACAAATTTAACTAATTATCACAATTATTTGTTGTAAACTAAATGTAAAATAAATTGTTTCATTATGCAAATTTGACTCTAACGGGGAAAATAAAACTAATCCAATGAGTTTTTATTTAATGGCGGCGAAATAGAACTTTAAAAAAAGTTTTTGGCCCTAATCATTTAAAACGCAACGCCAAAGAATTATATTGAAACCAAAAACAAAGTCAAAAATATTTTGTAAATTTGTTGTTGCTGGCTACAGTAGTTCACATTACATCTTAAAATTTCAAACACTTCATAGCTTTGGGGCGTTTAAATTTTTAAAACGGTACACGAATTTCTGTATAAAGCGGCAATAAAATTACAAAATATTTATGACATTGTTTTTGCTTTCAATGTAATTCTTTGGCGTTGCGTTGCGTTTTACAAGATTGGGGCCTTATTCTATGACGGTGGAATAAAACTCTTTTCTTAAGAGTTTGTTCTGACATTTTATTTTTAAGTTATAAAATAACTGTTTTAGATGGAATTTTTTTTTAATTCACAAGATAACTGTTATAAAATAAATTTTTTAATATCACTAATAACCGTTACGGTCCCTGCAAAATCCTAGACCAAGGTAGGTAAAAAAAATGTATACACTTTTACAGAAAACTAAATTCATTTCTTTCTTTAACTCATTTGAAAAAAAATTAATTTTTATTTATTTGTCGTGAGCGTAAGTGAACGTGAGACTAAAAAAAATGTTCGTGCTTGAAAGTACGTGATTAAAAATATTAGTTCGTGAGCGTGCGGCCAAAAACACTCACGTGCACAGCTCTACTCTATATTAAGTGTTTATTGCGTTTAAACTGTAATCATAACGCTTTTTTATACTTCCATATAGATTTTATGTACATAATTAACACGTAAAACTTACGATTGTTTATTACCGGCTCAGTTGTTGTTGCTTTAAAAAAAACATCTGTCTTTTGTTTATCAACAAAAAATAACATTTTATAAATACAATTAATCTAAAAGACAGTTAAAAACATTAAATTTAAAGTAAACAAAATATTAAAACTAAATTATTTATAGTTTTAATTATTCCGTAATTAAACATCTCTTTTTATTTGGTTTATTTATTTGGCTCTCTTTGCTGATAAAACCCTGCAACAACAATTTTCTCACATAAAAAACTTGATATACCTACCGCTCAAATTACAAATTTATGTTTTTTTAAAAAGAGCATACTAAGATATTTTAACAGATCTGTTTAATTCTTTGTACATAAAAAATTATATGATCTCAATACATGTTTGTTACGTTTGTTTTGTTTTTTTTTTTTGGTAAAAAAAATATTGAAATACTTGTAATTAATAATGTTTATTTACTTAAGTACCAATTTTTTTTTAAATTATCGAAAAAATCTCTTAATTTATAAAATTTCTGGATTTTGAATTATTCGATTAATCGATTAATTTTAAAATACTATTCGTTTAATCGAATAAGTCAAATTTTTAATAAAACAAAAAAAGCCGATTAATTGAACACCCTACTTGGGACACTAAACGCGTGGGGACATAACGACAGCTCAATTCTAAAACATGCTGAGTCGAAAAAGTGAGTTTTGCAAGAGAGGCTCGTATCGCCCGTAAGCTTTAAGTTTACGGGCGATACCACATTCAGTTGAATGCTCGACTTAATACATTGACTTAAGCTGGGATCACACGGTTGCCGCAAATGCACCAATATGACACAATTTTGATTGTGCTTTATTGACGCACAATAAAGAAATTGTCCCAATAAAATATTCTGAAATCACACGATTGCCCTGTTTTATTCAAATTTAATTGCCGCTAGTTGGTACAAAGCGAAATGGGTACAATAATTGCCGCAGCACAGTCACATGATTGTTCTTACTTGTGCCAACTGCGAAAACAGCTGTTGCGGTAGCTTTTTTATTTGTTTGGAAGATCTAGTTGGCTTGTTTATTAAAAAAAAGAAAATTGTATCATATATTCAAACAAATTTTTTAACTAATATACATGAAATTCCAAAAATTAAACAAAGTAAAATTCTATTTTAACTGCCGTATTCATAAAAAATAAAATAGATTTCAAACGTATTATAAAAACAAATTTCCATACAAATTTTCCTTAAAATAGATTTCATATCAAATTTATTTTTTTATGAATACGGCCGTAAATATATAAAGAAATAGAGAATATTTATATATAAAAATAAGTTCGCTATAAAGAATTTCAATACAATTTGCTTCGTTTTCCTGTATATATTCTTTTATATTGTCCTGAACAGCTATTGCACTAATTTAAAAAAAAAATTATATATCAAAAGTTATTTTCGGGAATACAAAATTTAGTATTAATTTATTTATTAATGAGTTGCTAAATTCCCAATTTTTATTTTTGATAAATTTAATTTTAATATTAAATTTATTCCTACTAAAAGAAACACACAAAAGTAAATTGATTAAAAAAGGCATATATTAGCGCGTATTGTACTGTTTAATTACCGCACAAGAAACCAATAAATATTGGTACATTTTTGTCATTTCTATTGACGCGCATTTGCATATCAAGTAGTCACACGATTGCCGCACCAGGGTTGCATTTTATTGGTAAAAGTAAGCACAATATTGCCCTCGATTGGTACATGAGGCAATTGATTGTGCAGTCACACGATTGGGGTATTAAAAAGTGTGAAAATGGGTGCATTGCGGCAAGCGTGTGATCCCAGCTTTAGCATGTACATATGTGAATTGAGCGGTAGGTATGAAAGCAGCACAAAAGGTACTTAATTGAAAAAATTACGTTTTTGATGCACTTTCATAAATTTTTTTTTTTTTTTTTTTTGCAAAAAACCGCAGAAAAGGGCTAAAATACATTTTTTAAGTAAAACACCAAAAATGTATGTATGAGTATGAGAATGTGTTACTTTCAATTCAATTGAAATTAAAATTGTAGCTTTAAGTACAATTTACTCTTAAAATTGGTCACTGCTAAACTAAATTTGCAGTTATTGAACATCCTTGACTTTATTCCATAAATCACTATCTGTATGAATGTTGTGTCTTTTTATATGTTTCGTAAGAATTATTATTTATGCATAACCTTTAAAGTATTCCGTTGCTTGAACAGCAATGATTATCTCGCTTGGGACTATATTTAATATGAATTAGACTGTTGCATATTTCTAATTTTTTTTTTTAATAAATTCATGGCGCTAAAACTTCAGCGTTTGAGTACGGATATATCAATATATTTAAAGAAAAATGAATGTATTGTGGCCAATTGCATTTTTATAATTATGACCCTTAATCTGAAACTAGACTGTTTTTCAGTGATTTTCCAATTTGCACGTTTTAAAATTTTTAAGAGAGAAAAACGAAAAATGTAACCAAACCATAAGTAAAACCCGGCTAAATAGTAATAACAAAAAGTGCCGAATTTTCGAGTTTTTTTTGTTTATGGCTAAAATGTAATTTTGCGTTTTAGGTACTTAAAATCGCCAAATCGAGCCCAAAAAGTGATAAGTTTGCATCACTGGTAGTGTAATACTTACTGCCTGTTTTTCAACATAAATAAAAGTTTTTCAAAACAGGCAGTTAGATATGTTGAAAATTTATAAAGACAACATTAATTTTAATTTAGGTTTTGTGTTTATTTCTATTATTTTTTTTTTTTTTTTTTTTTTTGTTAAAGCTTGGGGATTTTCTTGTTGGTTTATTTCGTTAAATGGTACAAACATATGTATATAGTATATAATAAATGTATTAACAACTTTATGCGTTATGCGTTTTTAAACGTGGGTAAATTGAAAAGTTTGTTTAACTAAAAAATAAAATGTTTTTAATATTTTTTCAAAACCAAAATCTTTAAAATCGGAAAAAATCTTAAGTAAAATTTATAAATACATTTAATAAAATTGTTTTTTTTTAAATCTATAGTAAAGGGTTAAAACTATTCCCTATGGCGACATCTTTAAGATCTCTTTATAAACACTTTGGATTTTAGCCACATTCCATCGTTCAAGAAACTGTAAAATCGGGACATAATGACGGACGGACATCATGACGGACTTGACCTTTAAGTAACACTTACTTAAGAAAGTTTACCTTTACTACAAAGGTGACAGCATACAGAGAGAACCGTTAGCAAACCAAACTCCTTTTTAGGTTCGTAGCAAAAAATTATTCCTTATAATGACATATTTTACATCTTTTTACTTAAGATTTGGCATTTATCAGTCAATTTTAAGATCCAAATACAATTCAGGGGGCTTATTTTGGCAGTCGTGATCGAATACTTTTTCTATTCGAAAGCAATTTCATTTCTTATTCTTTAAGTAGATACTGAACGAATCAAAATTATTTGTTCAGTGTTGTAAAGCATTTATTGCATTTATACTGAAAGAATTAGAAATAAAATTACTTTCGAGTCGATAAAGATAAGTTTTGTATCGGATCGTTATGGTAGCCAAAGTTTTGCTATAGACTTTAAAATTATCAGAAATATGAGCATTCGATACTTAATATTTAAAACATCTTATTGATTGTAGTCATATTAGTTCTTTATAATTTGATGTGAAATGCAGCTTCGGCAGGTCATGTCCAATAGGTCGATATTAGTGATATGTAATGAGAGTGCGAAGGTAATGGTAGGTTCTTTTTCTACCGGGAAAAAAACTTAATTGTAAAAAACTATTTTTTTTTTGTCAGTATTGTCAATTTATAAATTTTTACAATTATGTAGGTGTATTTGTTTACAGTAAATTATTTCTTATTTTAAATAATATTTACTAGTAAGTCTTCAAATCAGGGATGTTAAATGGGGTTTTAAATTTTGTACCAACTTCCAAAAAAATGTACTTTTTGGACCTTCACGGTACCATTTTTTTTTTTTTATATATTAAAACATCAAAAAACGTACAAAAAAAATTCAATTGTACACAAAAAAACAGACACGTTTGTTTTGTTTGTAGGCGATCGGGTTAGAGAAGAAAGAGGGGTTGTCAAGACACGAAACGAGTTTTCATGTTTATTTTTATGAATTTTCATGTTTATTAGTTTGTATGTATATGGCTATTATACAATTAGACATGAAAACAGACATGTTTGGAAAGACATCGTGAAAAGACAAAAGGTTTTTGGAAGCATGTTCAAAAGGGAATGAAGAAAACATACATGTCTGAATAGACACCGTGTAAATGCCCCCATACATTATATGTATTAATAGGCATAGTTTACACGGAGTCTTTTCAGACATGTCTTTTTTTGACATTTTCTTTTGAATATGCTACCAAAAACCTTTTGTCTTTTCACGATGTCTATCCAAACATGTCTGTTTTCATGTCTAATTGTCTAATATACATATACATACAAATCAAAATACATGAAAATTCATAAAAACAAACATGAAAACTCATTTCGTGTTTGTTTGGCAACCCCTCTTTCTTCTCTACCCCGATCGCCTACAAGCAAAACAGACGTGTTTGTCAGACATGTCTGAATAGACATCGTGTAAACTCCCTCATAAACTGAGGTACTTAAGTCTTATAAATATATGAGATCAAAATCAGGCACTTATTTGTTAAGTTAATAAAAATATTTGGAATTTACATCATAGCAGCATGAATCTGTCGATCTTAAAGCCTCTAGTACACGGAATGTAAAAAGCCACATGCGCATGTGGTTCTGACGTAATTTTGACGTCAATGCAAAGCCACAATAAGCATTGCGTGTTATGTGATGACGTCAAAATTACGTCAGAACCACATGCGCATGTGGCTTTTTAATGCCGTGTACTAGAGGCTTAACCAATCCCTTGTTTGTATGAGACTTGATAATGGCACATGTAGTCTGTTTCTTCCCTAGTTTTTATTATGTTTTGAAAAGAAAAAGCGCTCTATACACCACAATACTAGTCGCATATTTAAACGCCCATTACATTAACGATTTGTTGTACAACATAACTGCAATGGGTGCCCCGGTAGGCTAGCTGGTAGTGAGCTAGTCTATCAGTACCGGGATTGCGGGTTCGATTCCCGCGAGAGACTCTGGTCTCCTGCAGACAAGCAAAAAGCTTCGCGGGATTTAGTGTAGGAATAATTAAAAAAAAAAAAAAAAAAAAAGTACTCAATAATTTGTGTGCTATGCTAAAAATTCAAAAAGGGGAAACTATGACAAATTTTTAAATTGTACCAAATGAGTCACGGTAGTACCACGGTACTTTAGAAGGGCAAAATGTACCAAAAAAAAGTACAATTGGACCAACTTTAACATCCCTAGTTCATATACTCGAAAAACTTGCAACAAGAGAGTAGAAAAAGAGCGTAAAAGTTTCAAAAAGTTTTTTGAAAATTTCTAATAGTAAAATTTTTACTAGCAAGAATTGTTTCATGTTTTTGTTTACAAAACCAAAAAAAAATCATAATTTTTAACTTAATAGTTTTTCAATAACATAAAATATTTATTTAACTAAAATTTAAGAACAATATTGTTGCACAAATAGTTCAAAACAATTGCATTTTTTAAGAAATAATCTCGTATCTTACAGTTGAATAGTGTCGATATGTCTAACTTCCTAGTTTTTGCTGGAGAACGCTCATTTAGTAATCGTCCAGACTTGCAACTTTTGTTGCAGCAATTCTTGAGTTTCTAGGTGAGAGGGGTGAAAATATTGGGGAAGGATACTCTGTTTCATGTCCTCTGCAATTCTGTTTTGTTTTGTTATTCTCACAGTTTTTAACTTGATGTTGGCTTAAGGCGTATTTGTTTTTATGTACATATATACAAAATATAAAAAGGAGAAGAGGGTAGACAAGATAAAAATACAATAATTGCAAAATTAAAATTTCATTATCTGGACACTAATGCAATTTCAACGCAGAATTTTTAAAAATTGCAGCAACAAAAATTGCAAGTCTGGACGATGACTTAATTTTTTATTTTTTTGAGTAATTGGGAGAAAAATTTTGTAATATTTACTCTCTCGTTACGTGTTTCTGCTAGTAAAGTAAATGAACACACCTATTATATAAATTTTAAAATTTAACTCCACACATTTTTCCTAGAAATTCACAACATGAGTTGCTTAGCAATTTACGTTGAGTTACTCCAAATCTAAAACTAAAGAAACTAAATGCAAAATGTTTTAAAATTGCCCTATTATAAATTTTCTATATTGTTGGGAAATATATATACATGCGTACATCGCCAAAGCAACAACAAAACAACTGTAACAGTTAAAAACCCCTGAATGGGGCGAGGTATTGGGAGGGATAAGAACGCAATTTTATACGTGTGTGTGTGTTCTTTTTGTTTTGTTTTGTCTTTGCAAATTATGCTTATCGTGGAATTTGGAACAGATTTTATCACGTCTCCGGCAAATTGATGCATAAAAAATGAGTCAGCTAAATAGTTTTAAATATATATTTTATGTTCGTCTTTTTACACCCACACCACAATAGTGGAGAGGTTTGGATCGCCCACGTTGACTCCTTTTCCAGAAATCTTGACTCATCCCCCAGAGAATTCTAAAGGGTAAATTGTGAATAAGTCGCTTCAACTCACTCTGTTAAAAATCCTAATTATAGCAAACCATGGAGAAACTTATTGTCCACAATTCCTAATCATTTTTGTTCGCCCACGTTGACTCCTTTTCCAGAAATCTGGTCTCATCCCCCAGAGAATTCTAAAGGGTAAATTGTGAATAAGTCGCTTCAACTCACTCTGTTAAAAATCCTAATTATAGCAAACCATGGAGAAACTTATTGTCCACAATTCCTAATCATTTTTGTTCGCCCACGTTGACTCCTTTTCCAGAAATCTGCATTTATCCCTCATAAAAGCGTTAACATAAGTTTTGTTAAGTGGTTAACATTATTCTGTTAACATAACAGAATGTGTCTTGGGTTATAAATTTTAAAATTTAACTTCACACACATGTTATAAAACAGGGCAGTTTAAACACCTTGGGTAAAAGTGAGGGTAAAATATGCAACATGTTTCGCATGTTTTTCATCAACATATCCACAAAAGAACATGAACATGTTTCCCACAGTTTTATTTGTTATACAACCGAACACAAAAATGTAGAACATGTAACATTTATGCAACATATTTCTCAGAAAAGACATCGCCATTAGATAATTTTCCAAAAATACAAACATAAAATAAGTTTGCTATCATTGGTAAAATTACAAAGTTTTTAGGTAATTTAAACAAAATATTTAAAAATTAAATATGTAGATATATTACCTAAGAAACTTAGAAAATGCCATGCTTCATTTGCGCTTAGATCATTTTATAACATATTTTTAGGTAATTTTATCTATGAATTTTCTTGCGTGTATGTATAAATATATTTATAATATTTATCTTCAAATATAAAGAATGACAATTTATGTGTTTTATACGAGTAACAATAATGTCATTAAAAAGTTAACAATAATAATTATTTCCAACTATTGCCCTATAAATTTGCCAACTCTAATTAGTTAGTAAACAAAACAGCTCAAATGAAGGCAAAATTAAACCACCAAAGTACAATTAAATTAATAAATTTATATCGTTCATACCCAATTTTAGAGGATATAAATAATAAATCATACATATACTTTCCATTTCTATTTTTTTTTTAATTCTAGAGGTAAAAAACTTTCACATTCCTGTGTAATCGCCCAAGAAATTTTCAGGAAAGTCGTCTATTTCATTAAAATCTTTATTTGTAATACGTATACATAAATTTCATGAAAGTACTTTCATGTGTAAATGTAGCGTCAATGAAAATTTCAAGAGAGCGATTTCATGAAAGTAACCCTGCGGCCACACGTTCAACTTTTTGTTGATAGTCTTTTACAGATACTGTTTGTCAATATTTACACAAATTGAAAGCTGTGACGTAGACTGCACGCAATTTTTAAGCAATTTACTTTCAAGATGTCATTATCAAAACAACCCTACAAGAAATGCATAACCAAAACCAAAAAAAAAACAATTTACTAATACACTTGCAACAATTTTACATTCGTTGCTCCACTCTAACACATATGTTAGAGTGGAACAAATAACACAACCTAAATAATGCCAATTTTTAAATATAATTTTTTCACACGCGTGGCCTGTCGACTCTTGTAAAAAAATTTAATTGCTTAAGTGTTAGTTCTGTGGTTTAAATTAAATATTACAAAAGTTATTTGCCATGTTAAGTTTAAAAATAAATTTGCTTATCTTCTTTGCAACAACGTTGCTTATTAAAATAAAAGAAGGGCATACTGATGGCGGCTCCAGAAAACGTGGTGGTAAATTTTCTGGAAATAACAGGTCATGTACGAAACAGTCGTGTTAAAAGAAGTGGTCTTCAAACTGGTAGCGGTCATTCGGGTGGTTGCTTTGGCCAGGATACTCGTTAAAGATTTGGTGGTGATAATAAAGGACCAAATTATACCAAATATTTAAAATCCTGATGACTTTTCAAGTATGTATGCATGTATTTATTCGGCTTTTTAGTCACAAATTGTTGAACAAACTAATATTTCTTTACAGACCCATAAAAGAAAGGAACGTTAAAGAGCAGCCACAGAAGTGACGTTACGTGGTCCCGCACCCACAACTATTTTAAACTTTAATGAAGTCTGCTTGATTATATTTTTTTAATAAAAACTTTTTTAAAACTAAAATAAAAAAAAACATTATTTTATAAAGGTTAGTACTAACCAATTTTTACGCTATGAATAACTAGTTAGTGCTAACCTCTATTTACGTTATGACTAACTAGTTAGTGTTAACCATTATATACGCGATCACTAACTAATATAAAGCAGCGTAGTAAGCAGTACAGATACATGTTCCGTAGTCGAGTGGAATTAATTAGTTAGAAAGAGAGGCAAAATCACATGTACACAAGAGTTTCGGTTAGTTTTTTCATTTTGCTCTTAATAAACTAATAGAAACTTTATCCAATATAGTGGTCAAAACTACCGGTCATTTTACTAGTCAAATGACCGGTAGTCTTCTTGTAGGGAATTTATACTGACAAGCGAAAAATTTGCTAACTAAATTTCTAATCAGCTGTTAAATTGAACGTAAAATTGCCAAACAAATGGATAGTTAAAATTGAGAGCAATCTCGTGATCAATTTAAAAAGTGTGAGTGTGTTAGTAATAAAAATGAGAGTGAGAGCAAATTGAAAGGAAAATGAAATTTCACTTTCATGTAAATGTTCATGAAATTTTATTATTTTTATGTGAAATTTGTGGTGATAATACTAGGTGCGTTCGTTTACCCCAAAATTTGCACAAATTTGTGCAAGTTTTTACTGGATTTTACTGAAATGCGTTCGCTTACACAAAAATTTGCAAAAGAGAGCATCTACTGAGAGAGTAAAGTGACAGTTGTAAGCAAAGAGTCTGCAAATTTTTACTGAACAAATTTTTACCAGTAAAAACCAGTAGATAACAAAAACATATGTTTCATTTAAGTAAACAAACAAAAGTAAGCAAACAAAAAGCATACAATTTGTAATAAAAACATTTAAAAGAACAAACGCTGAATTAAAAGTGCAACAAAAACCAAAAATATTTATTACATCCTAAACAATGTTACTTACCACTTTGTACCTTCCCAAATGTTCCGGGAGAGCATGAAATATTAAGTTTTCTTTTTTTGGCATCCATGGTAAAATTTGTGTTAATTGTTCAATATTACTTATTTTTGTTTTTGTTTACATTAATATTTTAGAGATGTAAAGCTAATGAATATATGATTACTTCTTATTGCATATTATTGAGGGTACCAAATATCAAAAATCAAATACTTATGTAGTTTCGTATGTAATTCAACTAGAAACAAAATTAAAAGTCATGTACAAAATAAACAAGTCTTAAAACTTGCACAGAAGCTCGTTTAATAAATAAATTTGCTACGAATTTATAATCATTACAATGCATTTCATCAAGTACCAAAAACATTATGTACTGGGTAGTCTAAACAACACATATTTTAAAACACTAAGCTTTTTAGCGATCAGCTGTTTGAATTAACCTGCAAGTTTTTGCAATTTTTCCGTTCGTTTACTTTTTTGTGCGAGAGCCATTTTTGAGAGTAAAATTTTCATATTGCCCAAAATTTACTCAACTACTGGATTTTACTGGAAAAGTAAACAAACGCACCTACTTATACAGAAATTTAATGAAAGTACTTTCATATGTAAATGCAGCGTAAATGACAGAACAAGGCGAATTCATACAGGTGACATTTTCGAGTCATCTGTTTATTGTTATTTTATTTGTGTGTATACTGAATGTCAAGTTTTGTTTACATTTTGTGAAAAAATTTAAAAATTTAAAAATCCAAATACCTACCTGAAAAAATCTTATTTAAATTTTATAAAACAAAACAAGTGAATATAATATGTAAAGTCAGTGAATTAAAAGTGTCGTAAGGAATAAATGGAGCTACAATAAATTTGCAATACAGGAAAAAGTTTTACCTTCTAAAGCAATTGTGTATATTTTATAAACAAAAAAATTTCCTTATTTAAAAATAATTTTGACATTCACTCTAACTTTTACAAAAACAAAGTACATAGTATTAAAAAAAAAGAGATAGCTAGCATAACTCTATCTCATGATACGATCACCTGTATGAATTCGCCTTGTGACAGAAAGTGTTTTGTATGCATAAAATATTCTTTAAATAAGTTTAAGCGATTTTTATATAATGAAAGTTTGAATTTTGTGGAACACAAATCCAAAAAATCCGACAAAAAATTCATCAGATGCAACACTGGATGCTTTAATATTCTAAAAGGCTAGTTTACACTATCACACAAGTCTTATGTATTCTATAATACTTTGTGAGATGGAAATCTAATGAGTTTTGTTGCGACTGTCAAAAAATGTATTGTAACATAAGTTTGTAGCCACACTATCACACTTGGACTTGTTTTTGTTGAAATGCAACCCTGGTTAAATGAAAAGTATTATATTAGGAAAAAAGTTTGTATGGGGGCTATGTAAAATTATGGACCGATTCTCAAACTTTTCAAAAAAAAACGTATAAACCAAATTTCATTAAATTATCTTAACAATTGCGTCCTGTACTTTGCGCATAAGGTCTTCATGGAGAGACAACCAGCCAGCAGGACGGACGACTCAGAGACTGATTCTAAGTCGGTCGGTATACTACAACAAATATTTGTATGCGTTTCACACATAAGCATAAACTCTTAATACCCTCTTCACTTAAATAAGACCAATATTAGTCATACTATTAAGATTCATACAGTAGTTCAAAATAATTTAACAAAAAAAAAATATAAAAAACATCAAATAAATTAATAAAAATTATATAAAAGCTTAAAATAGTAAGTTCTACTTCCATTTATCTAGGGAAGGGGCAAAATGTTCATGTTCATCCTTGTTATACTTTATTTTGTAAATAAAACTGTAATGGTTTCAGATGACAGTCTGTTTCTCAAATCAGTTTACAAATGGACTTAAATTTTTCTCTAAAGCATTTTAATTGTTAAAGCAAACATAAAATTGGAAACATATATTTCTCCAGGGTTTTTTAGTACCAATAAACTTGGGGTTTTGAATCACTTTGAAGCGAATATTTATCGAAATCTAGTTATCCATCAGACGTTAATCACTATTAATCTTTTAGTTGATAAGCTACGGAAATCTTTTTTTTTTAAATAAACAGTGAATTTGGTTGAATATACAGCAAACTTTTTAAATCAACAATATCATAAATGGTATAAATTTTATCACTAAAATAATAAGGATTTTATTTACTATTTGTTTTAAAACGAAAGAATTTCAAACTACTCCTGACCTACACCTCAAAGAAATTTCCCACGTTCTACCCACAAGAGTAAAAGTTATACCAAATTCGGGTAATTACCCACAATGTGGCAACACTGCAACCGGTTTCAACCCCCCACAAGCAGCATAAAACCAATACATGCACATTTTCGTAAAAAAAATAAATTCAAGAGAATATGTACGAATTTAACATGTGAAAAATTGACAACACACATGGTAAATACACATAATGTGAACATAGCTTCAGTATTAAATGCACGACTTTTAGAAGTTTGAACTACATGACTTCCAATTGTACTTTAAAATTTTTAAATGTAGGTATTTTAAATTTTTTCAATTGTATGTTAAAGATTTTAAAATTTACTATAAAATCGCTCATATTTGTTTTAAAATTATCGATATGTAGGTATTTTAAAATTATCCAATTTTTTTGTTGATATTATCCAAATTTTTTCTTGTACACAAGTTTTTAAAATACATTTGGAAAATTTTAAAAAAAAATTGGACAATTATTTAAATAATTTTAATTTACATACGGAAAATTTTAAAATACTTTTCAAAATTTTTAAAATACATTTGTAGGTAGGTATAATTTTGAAATACATTTGGAGAATTTTAAAATACATAAGGAACATTTAAAATTTTATTTGAAAATTTTAAATTATATCTGGCCATTTTTAAGATATATTTGGACAAATTTCAAATGTTTGGACAATTTCAAAATAAATTTAGAAATCTAAAACAGTTTTTATATATTGGGTACAAACAAAAAATTATTAAAATAAATCCCGAAATATTTTCTTTAATCCCGAATCCCGGGATTCAGAAAAACGAATACCGATTGGAAGTCCTAGTCTGAACATACCTTTAGAATTATATTTATCTTTACCGGAACTACTTTAAAATCAAAAAAACTACGATCATTTAAAAAAACCTGGCCCATTATTTTTAAAAAGTTAAAAAAACTCTTTGCATTTTGGCAACGCTGCTTCGTAAAAACTAATATTTTTCAAAACTGTCATATTAATGGCCATAATTTCATTTTGGCATTATTAAAGGTAAGACTTTATCGAACGTTTAAAAAGTAACAACTTTAATTTAACCTAAAGTTAGCGATAAGTTAAAAACACGTTTATCTTACCTTGTAGGTAAAAGTTAAGTAATAACAATAGTGGCCCTTAATAAATTATATATGAAATCAGTAAGATTTTCCCAACAACAGAAATATTATTCATTTAAAACTTTTTTCACAAATTTTGAAGAGCTTCTCACACAAAACCCCCATTTGAAGTAATGATTCACGCCTCTGTTTACTTTTGCTTTTGTTTCTCTTTGCAGTGAGAAAAATCAATTTTTTAAAAGCAGAACTAAAAAAATACTAGTAGAATGTCATTAAAATATGTTTAAAATTTCTATTAACTTAATTTGGTAGGTATTAATAATTTCATTAATGAAATAGGTACGTTTTGTATAAATACTTACATCGATAAATGTTTAAGTAGTTGATTTTTAATAAGAGAAACCATTTTTTAATAACTTCTTGCAAATAATTCTTCTATAAGTTGTAGGGACTGGTTAGAGATAAAACATTGGAGATCTGTTGTTTTTTATTTTTAATTTTTTTCTATTTGTATTAAATTTTTTAAAGTTTTGTTTAAAGTAAACAATTAAATTGTATCATTAGCCTTAATTTTTTTTCGTATTTTTTATTTATTTTTATTGATGGGCTGGTATTTTTATTTTTCTTTAACTTTTGATTCACTTGATTTTTTACACTCATGAAAATAAACACACACACAAGCACTTGAAAAAAACTTTCTTACACCATTATCAATGACTTTTATTTAATATTTTTGCACTGAAGCCATTTTATTTTTCTGAAATTTTGTTATCTTTTAAGTTTGTTGAATTGTTAACTTAATATTTAAAATATTTTTTTAACCATATTTGTTTCAATAAACTTTGTATACAAAGAAAATTCTGCAAAATAGATTTTCTTATTAGATTTTTCTTTACTGCTGCTATATATCCGCCACACGAACCGTTCTCATCGAAATATTTAACACAATTATTTCTTTCCCTCTCTCTTTTATTTGCAAAACATGAAAAAAACAAAACTGGAATAGATATTTCAATTTAACAGCTGTTGTGGCAAAGAAAATAATTTGGGTAAATAAAAATGTTGCTTTTTTCAAGAATATATAAAATAACAATAAAAACAAAGTACATATATATGAAGATATTTTAAATATTGTACATGAAAATCTTAAATAAACATATTAAAAAACAATAAAATATATCTTATTTACATGTGTTAAAAAATAATTGATTAAAAATTGACCGTGAAAAACACATCTCAATAATAATAAAAATAAGTTTTGTTGGCTACCACCTGTTTTATGTTGACGTTTGCAATTCTAGCAAAAAAAAGCGCGTAGAAAGTGAAAGAGAGAAACAATTAAAAAGGTAATCAAGGCGAATTCACTAGAAGGTGGGGTTAAGTCAACATATGGTTATTTTTTCGGTGGTCGAGTTGTCAAAGTTTTTATACAAACTAGTTTTATATGTAAACAAACGTTTTTTTTTTTTTTTTTTACTAGCAATAATTTTGACAATCGGACCACAGAAGCAGTGTTGTTGTAGAGTTGACCTAACCTTCTAGTGAAATCGCCTTGAAAATAATATATAAAGCAGAAAGCTCAATATCCTTTGTTTTACATTGTATATATAATTTTCTCCTATATGGTACAACAGACACCTGCTGCGTTAATTAAAGCTTCTCTGCGTAGCCGGCCTTCGACCGAGGGCAAGGATTTTCTCCTTTATCGTATAACAAACACCAGCTCTGCTATTTAAAGCTTCTAAAATCGCGATTTGATATCGGGATTTGTAACTCTAGGATTTCAAAATTCGGAATTATAAAGTTGGGGATCTGGAATTCGGGATTTGAAAAAACTTGGAATTGTAAATTTTCGGGCTTCTGAATCTCGGGATCTTAATACAATTTCTTTTTTTTTTTAATTAAGCTTTTTTGGGGGATTAAGAAGAATTAACCCAAATATTTGGGCATATTTAATTTTATTTTTAGGAGCACAATTTTTTATTGTTTTGGGGGTATTTTGGCTTCAGTTTACCCAAGCTTAAGATATTAACTTAAAAATGTTAATACTAAGAAAACTTAAGCTGTGAGTTCAAAATTTGTCGGCGACCAAAATTTTCAGAGTTATAGACCCCTAAATTTTGGATGTACTATTATATGTTAGATCTTCAATATAACTTGCCCAATCGGGGATTGGTATCACGGACGCTTGATAATTACCTTAACCCATAAACAGCTTAAAGCAAACTACATATAAAAGTTGTATCGCGTAGTATAGTTTTTTCCTTAAATATTTATTATTGTTTATGTAGCAACATTAAGCGACATTAATTTTAGGTAAGAATTAGACTTATAAGTATGATTGTTCCAAGATACCTTTAAGAAGAACGGATGTAGCTCCAGTTATAGATGGAAAACATCTTGTACACAAGTTGACCTATCAAGAGGACGAGGACATTAACAATGCGACGCAAAGAATATGGAATCAAAAAATTATTTCATTACAATCTAAGTTTTAAGTCAATGAAAAATACGGAAAACTTACCCAAGTATATTATTTTTAGTGTCAAAACTGAAATTGATTATCGTCGTGAGCCCAAGTCAGATATAACATTTATAACATGAAAAATATGGGTAATTTTTATTCGATTACTGTTTATACCATTGACGAAGAAAAGGATGAAATTGTAGCGGTATGTTGCAAAATACAATTTTCACATATTTAAATATTAAAAACAAAAAAATTTTCTTTTAAAGTGAAAATGCGGATAGTTGTGCAAATAATGTTCGCATTATTGAAAACGAATTGCAATGTAAGGGCGGTAAACTGGTAGATGTGTGAACTCTAGAGATATTTTTTTAATATAAATTAATACGAAGTAAATGAAATTCTTGTACAAAATTTAATTACATAATTTTCTAATAATACACATTTAAAATTACTTTTCTTTGTGGATATATTACCAAATGTAAAAATATAAATTTACTTTGCTTTCATTGAAAGTTTTTCAAAGTTTTTAAGTTATTTGAATAAAATTTTCAAATATTTTTCGAACATTGGAATTACATAAATTTATAGTTATATTACCTAAAAAAAACTTTGTAACTGTCATGCTACCACGGTTTTGGTGTCGTCAGAAAATAATTCTAACTCTGATTCCAACTCTTACGCAATGCTTGATGCTGAATGTGTATGAGACTGGTCCCTTTTTATACCGCAGTACATTTTAAATGGTTAAATATAGCAAGAAAATGATTCTATAAAAATTTCAAATCGATACTTTAATTTTTAAACGTGCCGCTTTGAGCTTTAATATAATTATTTACATATCGCACTTGTTGAACAATAGTTCATTAACTCAAAATTTTTATTTTTCAATATTTTCCAGGAATTTTTTCTATGCACTATCAGAATTTTTGTTTGTATATTTCCAAGGCGAATTCATGTATACGGTGGTGTCGATACTACAACAAGTAGCAACACCAAAAACACAACAATGCATTTTTATTTTGTTGCTTTTGTTGATCGATATGTCAAAAACAAAAGAAACTTTTGACATTTCTCTCTCTAAGTAAGAAAAAACCAGTAGCACAGGTGTGACTTCAACGCCCCCTGAAAAATGAATTCACCTTGTATATTTCTGTTACGAGGCTTAAAGTTTGAAATCTTTATAAATTTTAATTTGACTGAGTTCACATTCGAATTAATATGAAAATAATAATTGTTTGCTTCTTCATACATATATTAGGTTTTTTTTAAATTTTACGTGAATACCCTTTAATATACTCTTATTTTATTAAGCGGTTTTTGATTAGATGTATGGCGCATTTTGTTTAGAAATAAATCACAACCCTGATGAAATGTCCTTGTCTTATAAAAGTATAAACAAATGCGAAATTAAGCAACACTGCAAGAAATTTGCAAACAAAAGCAAGAGAGCAAGTAAGACAATTAAGAGAAATTTAAGATACATCTGTCAAATAACGGAAAAAGAAAAAAAGACAAAAAGTTTTTTTATTGGTAAAACAAATTTTAAAAATTTTTATTTTTACGGAGAATTTCAAGAAAAAATTATATTTAAATACGGGGAAGTAACATGTCCCAAACGCCAGATGAATTGGTGCAAAGTGTTTGTGAAGTAACTGGGACAAGTGAGGCAGAAGCTAACCATTTATTGGGAGCATGCAACAATGACGTTGAAGCTGCTGTAGCATTATTTTTCGAAGGAGGTGGTGTAGCCACAGCCACTGAAGATGCTGAGGCCAATTTACCCATAATTGACGATGATGATGGAGTAAGAGCACCTATAGCACCAATACGTGAACAGTTGATTGGTCCCGAAGATGATAATTTTTATGCAGCAGCTCCACCACCGCCAACGGGACGCTTGGCCCGCAATGCTAGTAGACGAGTAAAGGTGTGCCCTTTAAGAGATTTTGCACGAGAAGGAGCTTTAATGGAGGAAGAACTACAAGCCTCTGGCAGCTATGTGGCTTTGAATAATTTGTATGAATCAGCAGCGAACAGTCGAGCCAGCTCTAGAAGAAATCGATCTGCTGATATGGTGACATCTGCTCAGACATCCGAACCCAAGAAAAGCCGTTTGGAAGATTTATATCGTCCACCCACAGACATAGCCTACGCTGGCACATTTCAGGCAGCACGTTCTCGGGCTGAAGCCTTGAAACAGTGGTTGCTGGTTAATGTCCAAAGTGATAGTTTTGATTCGCAGCTATTGAACCGTGATGCTTGGCCAGATAAAGCGCTGAGAAAATTGATGAAAAGACAATTTCTATTGTGGCAGGTAGGTAAAGATCGTACAAATCTTTTAATCCTTTAAGGAAAAATCAATACACTGTAGTTAAAATGCTTCATAATTTTAAAAAAAAAACTTAAATTGTTTTTTTAATAACATTTATCACATTGTTTTCATTATCTTCTTCCATTTTAGGTTGATTCGGATTCTTCCGAAGGCCGACGTTTTGTGGCCTTCTATCATTGCGCCAAGTTGCCATATTTGTGTGTCATTGATCCTCGTACCGGTGAGGAGATTTGGAAAAGTCCAAATCCCAAACAATCTACGATACTCAATGATTTAAAACAATTTCTAATCGATCACAAAGACTTCAGTCAAGAATTGGAAGATGATGTGGGGCCCTCAACTTCCACCAAACGTTCGGCAACTGCCATTTGTCTGGACAGTGACAGTGAAGAAGGAGGTAGTAAATTTAATATAGAAGATGATGATGGCAATTCAAATGCCAGTAGTTCTTCCCAAACACAAAAAGCAAATCCCAAGAAACGTAATAAAATTATGGAACTTTCGGAAGAGGAACAAATTGCTCTGGCCATACGCAATTCCATGCAAGAAAATGGTATTCTGGCTAACAAAAATCGTAAATCAAATGGTTCAACAACAGTCGGCGAAGCCGACGACGAAGATGCGGCCAGTGACTTTGGCAGTGTTGAGGAATTCGCAGAGGATGACACCAAAAGTGCCTATGAACGCACATCTTATGAAGAGCAATTGGGTTCGAATAAGAATGAACTCACCATGCTTAAACTAAGACTTATCAATGCCGAGGGCGCCGATGAAGTTGTTCAATTACGTTGGCCTTCCGATACGAAATTGGAAGTATTGCGCTCTTATATCAGTCAATGCCATTCGCATATTCCAAAATGTGGCTACAAATTGATTTGTGCTTTTCCGCGCAAAACTCTTGAAACCGAAAATAATGACAGTACTTTAAAGGAATTCGGTTTACATCCCTCTGCCAATTTACACATCACTTTAGATGACTAAAAGAAAACACTAACTTGAACATTTCACAATTTATTACTTTCAACCGTCAGACAATATCATCGTTTTCTATACTTTATTAGCTCCCAAGGACGATAGAGTCATCTTAAGACTCTATTTTTCTAAAACTGTTTTACTTCTAATAATTGTCTATTTTTAATTACTTTCTAAACATTTAGTAGTTTTGTCTTAATTTATATTTTCTTTGTGTATTTTTATATCCGTTTGCTCCCCAAACAGAAGTAGGCGGAAGCATAATTTATTGCAGATGTTTACTTTCATATACAAATTACTATAATTTTAACAAAAAGGAAGAGAAAATAAACATTTAATTAAGTCCATGTTAAGGTAAAAATTCCAAACAATATTTTTGCTGGTTTTTTATTGAAGAAGAAAAAAACAGAAAATTAAGCTAACTATCAGTATGCCAAATCCGTCTAATTTACATTCTAAGTGAATCATATTTTTAAATTTTGTATTAATATCGCGTTCGAAAAAATATCTATATCAAGCGTATTTCTAATATTGTGTGTGGGGCGAAAAATAATCGAAATTCGAAAACAATAAAGAAAATAGTAGTTACAGAGTAAATGTTTTCGACTTTTTTTAATATGCAGGTATGTGATGGAAATCGATTTTGAAAACAAAGCGGTTTAAAACCAATAATATCGTTTTAGTTTTAAATCGGTTTCTAATACTTTTTCCTCCTATTTTCTATTAGGCAAACCACAAAGTGTCAAATTCATAAAATTATAGCAAATACAACCAATAAGACCAAGTCTAACCCCTTGTGAATATACTATATATATATACATATTCTTTTAAATTTTTTACTCCGTTAAGTGAACCTGATGTTGAACAACAAATTAATGCAAGGAACACAACTGGGACGCACGTCGAATTTCGCCCAACACGACGAATTTTTCAGTAAAAAATCGCCGAGTAAATTCGTCGTATGAAGCCCAATAAAGAGCAGCATTTTTAATTGTGAAAGTTGATTGCTGTTTGTGCAAAGAGTGAGAAATAGTGTGACCATATTAAAAAAAATAATGCTTAAAAATTAAAACATAATCAAAAACACAACTAAAAACTATTTTTATAGCAAAATACTTTGTATATATTTTAAATGTTATACAATAAAAATAAAAACAAATATTAAAGTAAAAAGTAACTTTATATACTAAAATATTTCTAAACTAAAACCAAATATGGTCACCTACTGATTTGTTCGTCGTTCCCCGGCGTATGAAATAGAAATAAATCTATTGCAAAGACTATTATTGTGTGTAATTTCATATACACCAATATGTTTTATTTTTGGCGACGAATATTCGCGGCCAAAAATTCGTCGTTCGTCCCAGTTGTGTTCCTATCATAAGACAAATAGAATGTGGGAATTATAATTTATTTTATTATTTAAACATTTTTTAAGTATATCGCACTTAATCAACAAGACGGTATCAACTAAATATTTTAAAATTTTCAGGAGAAGCAAAACAATTTTTAATTTTACAATAAAGGCGTATGAAAAAGAATAGAGAAAATAAAAATTTTGAGTTTTAATACCCTGTTGTTGATCAAGTGCGATAAATACATATATATATAGATGAAGGTTCAATGTTAACCAAAGGTTGGCTCAAGCAAAAAGTATGTGAAATATTAAGGGAATAGGAGTATTGCAAGAAAGTATTATAAATTGAAATTTGACTCATATATTTTTCGACTCGAAAGCAATCTTATATCAAATTCTGTCAGTCGATACTGAACGAACTTATTTCAGTTTTCACAACACTGAGAAAATAATTTTGATTCGTATCGACTGAAAAAATTAGAAATAAGATAAGAAAAAGTATTCGATCACCATTGCCTGAATTAGCCCTCTGATTAACATTTATTTTGATCCAAAATCCTCGGGGAATTTTAAATTAAAATTTTTGTTTTTGAGTTTATGCAATACTGAAAAAATTATTTCGATTCGTTCAGTTACGACTGAAATAAAAAGAAATAAAATTGCTTTCGAATTGAAATAGAATTCGATCATGACTGCCAGAATAAGCCCCTTATTTTACGGCGTGAAAAGGTGGGTACTTGTAAAATTCATGGGGATGGGCCCATGTTCGTTGACGGGCAGTATAGGCGACGAATGAACCATAAGCTGTATGAGATTTACTCCGACGTTAACATATTGAGACGTATGAGAATCTATATCAAGGAAAAGAAGACCTAAAAATCCTTAGTGAATCGAACTAAGCGCATGAAAACCATTGCTTTACCAGGCCAAGACTAACAACAGGTTGTTGTGGTTGCGATCTAATTAAAAAAGTTAAATTTTTAATGAATGAAAACTTTAAGCCCTCTTTTTGATTGCTTAATATACGTAAATTAATATCATTTATTTATTTCAATCACAGTAATATACTCGATATTTATTTTTGTAATAAATTACGTTGTGTTAAAAATCAGATGCAAGTGAAGAATACATACACTGAAAATAATTCGCGCGAAATTTTAAGAAAGATACTATTTGTTCGTACTATTTAAAAAAGTTTAAAAGAGTATACTGTAGCATTTTTAATTTTACGAAAGTAACAAATTCGTTTGTAGTAATATTTTTCAAAAATACAGGTATCCCTTGATTTACGCGAGTAACTAGTAAAATGTTACTGGTTTTTTAGTCAATTCGTCTTGATTTAATTTATTTTTGACTATTTTACAATTAACATAATTTTCTTATATTTTTGATTTTAGATATTCGAATATGTTTCAATTATCAATTTTGTTTTCTTTTCATTCAAATGTTTTATAAAAATATAATAACAAAGCCTTATACATATCAATTTAAAGAAGTATCCTTTAATTTTTAAAAATTAAAAATAAAATTATTAAAAAATATATGATTCTCTTGATATAATCTTGATACAAAATAGCAATATATAAGGTGCGTTTGAGTACTTTTACAGTAAAATGCAGTAAATGAGTAAACTTAAAAATTTGCTCTCACAAAAAGCTCTTGTCCAAAAAAGTACGCGAACGCAAAATTTGTAAAAACTCGTAAAATAAAGGCAACAGCTGATGGCAAGTAATTGAAGTGTTGAAAAATGTTTACACTTTTGACTACTTAACTCGTTTTCTTATCGGTACTCGATTAAATACTTTTTATAACATGAATATTTTTGAAAAATACAAACAAATTATTTTATGTAATCTTTCATATTTGTTTGTTTTTTATTTTATTTGAATTTGCTAATTTGTGTCCGGCAAAATTTGATCAATAGTACACGAATACTTTTTTTACTATTGATAACTTTAAAACCCCGAGTACTTGACACTTTTACAACTCAAAAAAATTAACATAACAAAACAAAGTTTCAAAAGTTGGTATTTAGCCATATAAATTCTTAACAAACAAGATTAATTAATTAATATAAATTAATTTTTAGTTTTTATTTTAGTTTTATTTCTTTTTTTAAACAAATTTTTCACAATTTGTATGCCTTTTATTTGCTACTTTTGTTTGTTTACCTTTTGAAACATGTTTTTTTGTTTTACTAAATTTTACTGCAAAAATTTCTGCAGTAAAAATTTGTAATTACTCAGTCAAGAACTGCCACTGTACGCTCTCAATTTGTGTTCTCATTTACTGTATTTTGTGTACGCGAACGCAATTTAGTAAAATGCAGTAAAGTTCAGTAAAAAATAGTAAAAACTTTTGTGTTCTCGAACGCAGCTATAATCTTCTTGATTTAACACGGTTTTTAGGCCTTAAAATGAAGTTTTGTATGTATCTCATGTTTTGATTTACGCGATATGTTAAATTTCTGGTCCGCTAAACGGAATGTGTACCAGTCCTGAACCTTGTTTTACTCGAATTTGATTTACATGTGCTTTCAAAAATTGTTGTTTTACAAAATAACTTTCGCAAAATACCGCATATGGTGCTTTCATTTATAACGAAACTAAGGAAAATATTTTGTAAAATACCAAAAAAATTTTGGATTTTGCGAAATAGTTTTGTTTGGATTTTTTTCATTAAATAACCCATGATTTTATATTAAATTTTTTATTTTTTTTTCTGTATAGTAAAATATTTTAATGGAAAAAATATAAAAAAATAGATATAATTAAAATCCAAATATTTTACAAAGTAAATATTAAATAACCTTCAGATGTATTCCCAAAATTAAACAATTTTGTTGACTGTTACTTATTTTTCCTGAGAATGATATCTGAAGGGTATCGAAAATAAACAATTGTTTTATTTTTAGATTTGTTAGAATCATGTCAAATAATTTAATTTAATTGCAAATATAGTTTTTCATTTAAATTAAAGTTATTTTGTAAATGTTCTTCTAAATTTGAGAATGTCTTTTTAGAATAAAACAATTAGTTATAAGCGGGCGGTCTCTTACAAAACATTTTGCTTTCCACTTATGTGGTTCAACAGATCAAACGTCGAGCAGTAGTAAAAAATATAAGAGTGAAGTTGTCTTCGTAAATTATCCAAATGGAAATATTTATAATTATAACTGATGAACAATATGAAACTTTAGGAAACTACACAGCAAAAAAAAGTTATTGTTATCCAACACAACATTGTGGAAAATGTTATAAGTCCGATTCTTAACAAATTACATTAATTTGGTTAAGCAATTGATATTTGGCTATTGATTGCCTTCCGTCATCAATGGCAGTGAGTGTTAAGTGGCAAAGATCTATGAAGAGATAGTGTGGTTACTATCGAAACATGTCAGATCAACCTGTGCGTGAGCGTGGGTTCAATCCCATTCATTTCATGTTGTTTAATTCCTTTCTTCATAAAAATAATTTAATGAACTTTAACCTGATTAAATATTAAACATTTGGATTATTAATTTTTATTTAACATAAAATCAATGACATTTTGGAATGAAATCCCTTTTACGAATGCCATTCAGAGCACCAAATGCAATCATGTTTGGTAAACATAATTGTATTGCGAATTTAATTTCAGAAGGATTTCACGATTTCGCACATTTAAGTGAAATAATGTCATTTTTCTCAACTTTACTTCAAAACATTTCCTGGAAATCCCATCTTCAATTTTCACTCTCCCGGGATCGAAGTACACAGGAAATCTGTGGTAAAAAGTTATAATGGAGAGTGATAATCTTAAAAATTTAAAAGATTGTTATATATGTACTAGTATTTAAAATATATTCATTTATTTTTTTATAATATTTCCAACATTTAAAAATACATTAAATTTGCAGGATATACATATTTTTTTAAATTGTTTTGTATTTTGTAATAGTTTGTTGGTTCATTTGGATTTAACGGAAGCAAATTCAGTATTTTCCATCATTTCCAATAAAAGTTATTTTTGCTTAAAATATTCAAAACTAACACTTAGTAACTATGTAGTTATATAAACATATATAGAAGAATATATAGAATATATGTATATAATATTAAAGAGTGTATAAAAAATAATCTAAAACTAAACTTACAAGCTATTAAAAAATTTTCTGTAGTAATTTAATTATATTAAATGACATTTTATGAAAATATTAAAATGTTTTTAGGAAGTTTTTTTTTATCTTCACAAATGGAGGGTTTTTTTATTTTTTTTTTAATTGAGCACATGGACATTATAGAAACGTTTAAGATTTTTTTTTTAGTTTTTCGTGTCTTTAATAAAACGGTATAGAAAACCATTATAGAAGGAAGACGTTTATAATTGAAATGAATTAAAGAAGAAAATTTTTAAGACTTAATATTTAAAAAGAAATTTAATGTAACTAGACTAATGCAACCCAAAGCCCACATTAGCACAAATGCCAACCAATATATACTGTGAAAAGGACTTTGATAATCATTAATCACACCACTGCCCAACAGTTCACGACAGGTGTTGCGAGCATAATAAACCAAAGCGATAGGTATAATATACTGTATTCCGGCTCCTGCATAACTGCCCGTAAAGGCCACCAGACTTGTTAAACTTTCAGTAAAGTAAGTGATGGCAAATGGTGGCAAGACCGCCATTAAAGGAAACAAAATGCGTCTCACAAAAAAATTATATGAATCAAAACGGGACATATCTAAGAATAAAGTCCGCAAATTATTACGCAATGTAATAGCTATTATGGGAAAACTAGCCGATAATGTGAATACCGGAAATAGAGCCAAAAAATAGTCTATCACTACCAAAAGTTCAGCTCTAAAACTATGATCATCTGTTTGGTCTGGTATGAAATTTAATGTGTATAAATCTTGCAAACGTTCAAAGGCAAAAATACCAGTCATGGCCAGCAGTATGTAAAAGACACAGATCACAATATAATCAGCACATAGAATACGACGCACAGCTTTTTTATCGCGCATTGGAGCCAAGAGACTGGGCAACGAATGATGACACATAAAGGAATAAACACAAGCACCAAACAAAGCGGGTAAACCATAAATATTCATTGATACTGGATGACCTTTGGCACCTTCTGTTATGAGCAATTTTAATGCAATAGAGATCATGAATATGAAAGCTGAAATTGAGAAGGGAATTAAAAGTACAAATGGAATTGGGAAAGTTTTTTTTTTTCTTATTAATTTTACTTACCACACCATCTAAATATGACTGTTATGATTTGTAAATATTTTGTCTTTTGTACACTAAATACCACAAAAGGTCCAAAAATAACAGTAAATCCTACCAAAAATAAACGATACACCTGCAAACGTGTAAAGCTTTGAGCTTGCCAACACGGTAGTATGGCATCTTCGTCGGTATCATTACTGGCCAAGTTTAAATCTTCGATATTAAAGTCTAGGGCGGTTAAGTTGCTGGGTATGGTGCCATTTGGATGATCACTAGAATAAAAAAGCATGACATAAATAAATCGGTTTTTAAGATAATATCTTGTAGTTTTATTTAGCGGAAAAATTAAAAGCTTATAGGATAAAAATGCTTTAGAACAGTTAAATTTTGAAATCTTTTAGAAACAAGTTTGATTTATGCCTTGTATCTTATAACTGGATAGTGCTTATACAAACAAACAAAATTTTGATAGTGCATAGAAAATATTCCTGGAAAATATTAAAGGAATAAGACTATTAAAGTATAAAAGCTTTTTAAATTGTTATTTGACTTCGAATACACATTCGAATTAATATAAAAATTTATAATAAAAATTAAACTCAGCATGAGAACTAAAATTCCCAGATTCTATTTGTTAAAATAATTAAGTTAAATACATAAAATTTACAATAAGCACTATCCAGTTATAAGATACAAAGAATACTGACGAAGGCCGTAGCGGGCCAGAAAATGCATAACATTCTGCTGGTACCTAATAGTGGTATAAATTTTCTGTACAATTTACTTCGTTGTTAGCGAAAAGATAGCTTAAGTAAGCCTCGTAATAGAAATATACAAACAAACAAAATTTTGATAGTGAAAACAGCACATAAACGATATTCTTAATTTCTATAGAAACAATTTTTAAATGTTTTCAATGTAATTATCTAGCAATACTATCAATTTATCATCTAAAGCATGCGTATTGTGTCTTAAAAATTTGTGAAATTCGAAGAAAAAACTCTATCCGTACTTATAAATTTTTCATATAAATAAGAAAATAAAAGAAGCTAAGATGTGTTTGATAACGTCGCCATGTCGCCCCGGTAGGCTAGCTGGTAGTGAGCTAGTCTATCAGTACCGGGGTTGCGGGTTCGATTCCCGCCAGAGACTCTGGTCTCCTGCAGACAAGCGAAAAGCTTCGCGGGATTTAGTGTAGGAATAATAAAAAAAAAAAAAAAAAAAAAACACAAAATTTCATCGTGAAATAGATTTATAAGTCGCCACATCTGACAGCCCTGACGCCAACCAAGATAAACTTTATTTTAATAGACTTGTAAACAGTGTCGTATTTGTTGTCGTTTTTGCTAACCACGATACAATTTTTTTAAAAACGGCTAACATTCGCCACAAAAATCACGATAAGGAGGTATAACAGACTTTTAAAAGTTCAGATTTTTGGATAAAAATTATAGATTTATTGGCAAAAATTAGAGGCAGTCGTTAATTTACGGACTGGGGAAACGAACGCTTAAAGAAACTGGTGACTGGGGGGACCCCACAGGAGGGAGTTCCCTCTCCTTTATTATGGCTCTTAGCTGTCAATGTTGTCTGGGACTTTTTGAGAGAATGGGTCCGAAAGTCGTGGCCTACGCGGATGATGTAGTGATATATGTATCGGCCAAGTTTCTGCCGACAATCAGCGAAGTCATGCAAGGGGCGCTGGGCGAACTGTCAGTATGGGCGAGTGATAAGGGACAGGCAGTTAATCCTGAGAAGACGGAGTTGGTTCTTTTAACTAGGAGGTACAGGGTAGAGAATTTTAGGCTGCCGGTACTAGGAGAAGTAGCGCTTAGACTAACTGATAGCGCTAAGTATGTAGGAGTTTTTCTGGACAGCAGGCTGTCATGGGGAAGGAATACTCAGGAGAGACTTAAGAGAGGTCTCAATGCCTACTATGATTGCAGATCATCGATGGGCAGGAGCTGGGGACTCCGGCTGTCAGTATTGGGATGGTTGTAGACTTCGGTGGTTAGACGCATTCTTACGTATGGATGCTGTGTTTGGCGGGAGTCATTGGGAGTGGCTAGTCGAAGGCTCAGAGGTGTGCTGCAATCGGTATGACAGGTGCCATGAGAAGTACTCCTGAAGCGGCCCTGGAAGTCATTCTACATCTTTGCCTATTGAGAAGTATGTGATTGGAATGGCAGCCAGGAGCATTCTTAGACTGAGGGAGTTCACGCAGGGTCACTCACGGATCCTGGGTGAGATTGAAGCTGGTGGTTATTGCCTAGGATCACCCGGCTCCACGGATTGTGTGGGCACTAGGGTATATTTTGGGCGGTTGCCGGAGGTAATAATGCCTTCTATGGAGAGCTGGTCAGATAGGAGCAAATTATTTAGTGGATTTGCTATTTTCACTGATGGCCCGAAGATGAGAGGCACGGGTACGGGGTCTACATTGAGGATCTGGATATCATAACAGGGCTCAGAGATAGAGGATCCTAACTGTAAGGAGGCGGTTAGGCCTCCAATAGGCTTCTATTTTGGAAGGATCAGGAAATGGATTCTGGGCGTGACCAATCGGGCCTGGGGGAACCGAACGGACTGCCGGGTACCGGGTATCACGGACGCTGTGGCCGGTGCTTAGGAAATCCGATCCGAAGTCGCTGCTGGGCAGGAGTAGGGACTGAGTTAGGATCATGATAGGAATTATCACGGGCAACTGCATGGTAGGCAGGATGGCGATGAGGATGGGATCCGACTTGTCGGATATGTGCGGGTTGTGTGAGGACCCGGAGGAGTCAGAGACAGTTGAGCGCATTCTGTGCCACTGTCCTAGGCTACAGGGCAGCAGGCTGAAGTGGCTGGGCAGCAGATTCCTAGGCGAATTAAGGGATGCCTCTGGCTGTGGACTCGAGAGTCTGATAGGAGACTTCACACCAGCCTTTCTACTTACCTACCTACCTAGACAATTGCTGCAAGTGATAGTTTATCTAGGAATGCTTAAAATCAACTTGAGTATTTTCATAAATTCCACACAATACTTCTAATGTTCTACTATTTATTTGATTTTTACTTCACTAAAAGAAGGTTTTATTTTGCGTTAAAGACAAAGGTTTTTTTGAATTAAAATTATTAAAAACTAATATTTTTTGTTTCATTTTATGTTTTTTTACACTTTTGTATTTTTTTCTTTCTTTTGGAATGTATTAACAAAATATTCGTGAAATATTCGCTTGAATTTGGCGAATACGAATACGAAAGTCGTAAAATATGCGAATATTCGGCTTTTCGAATACGATTATTCGTTACTTCACTAGTACATACATATATTATTTAATTTTTCGTTTAGTTTCGTTTAATTTTTCGTTAAAATTTTTTTTAAGAAACAATAAATTTCAGGAACCCTAACCGTTATAAGAGAAACGACAAAAAATTATATTTTACCATAAATATTGATGAATTATAGATAAAGGTTTTAATTAACAATTATCTTTTAATATATTGTTATCGTAACCAATTAAATTGAAAAATATTTTTTTTTTTTTTGGTTATAAATAACCAATAATAATTTTACCCATTATGATAACCAATATAAGAAAAATTTAATTAAATGCGAAAATTAAACAAAAAATATAATTTTCATTTATTTATATAGCTTAGATTTATAAATATAAGAAAACTTATTCTTTGAACGCACTAATTTATATCTTTTGGCGCCTTTTTAATCACAGTGTAACCAAAACTTTACTTTGAAGAATTTTTAATGGAACACAAGAGTTTTTGCGTCTAAAATCCATATTATTATGTTGTATTTTAATAATATTTGGTCCACGCTTATTATTGCAATCTAAATCATCCTACCAAATTTTACTTCAATTAGTCCAAATTTGACCATAGGTCTCATACAAATGCCACTCCTGAGCATAGGTACCATATAAACCCCTCTCTAAAATCACTTAGACAAAAAGTTTTATATAGCTAATTTCATATAGATATCTAAATAATATTCGGCATAATGAACTTTAAAATGAATCTAAACCTGATAACATAATTTTGTTTTGACGGATAAATGATATATGGGCCCCAAATAGTAACCGACTATACTTTCTAATGGATATTTGTAACCAAATAAATAAATAATTTTTTATAATGGATATTTGAAACCAAAAAAATCATTTGTTATAATAGTTATTTGTAACCAAAAAAATTTATAATTGAAATTTGTAACCAAAAAAGTTTATTATTTTTTATTATTGACTAGAGGAACCCTGCCCGCGTTGCTGGACAATACAATAACATACGTTTACGTCTTTGTATTACAAATTAAATTTTCTAGAAAGAATAGACATTTTTCTCATAAGGAAAACAACACATTTTATATAGAGAAAACACACCATCATAACATGATGAAATAAACAGGAGGCATTACTACGCCAGATGACGATTTTTTGCTCTTGTATTGTTTGTCTAGTCTTATGTCAAGTTTTGTTTATGTTTACAAAAAGTCCACGTTTTGTGCTGTGATTATTGTATTGTATTAAAGTTTTTGATTATTTAAATTAAAATTAAATAGGATAGTAACCATAGTGAAATAAAAATTGGCTAAAAACTAATTTATTTCATTGCGTTCGGCGACAAAATTTGATTTTAGTTTAATATAATTTTTGACGTATACGGAGACTTATTTTTCATTTTTGTTGTAATGTTGTATTTGTTGCCGTAGCGCTGCCACCTACTTATTCCACCATGCATCATAAAAGTACGCGTATATCGCATATTCGTAGAAATTTTTCGATGGTTTTTTTTATAAACCATCACTGAAAGTACCCTTTCCAACTTATGTACTCGTTTAAAAATCGATCAAGTAGTTCTCGAGTTTTAGCGAGACTAAGACACAGCGTTTGATTTTTATATATATAGATATTTGTAATCAAAAAAATTTTTCAAGTAAAAAACCCAAAAAAATTTTTTAATTTTAATTGGTTAAAAATAACCAAAGGCAAATAAAGGGAATTTTCCCGTAACCTTTTTAAATAAAAAAATAACCATTATTTTTGGTCCCTGAATTATTTTATTTGATGCACTATAAAAAAATATAAGCATTTAATAATAAATCAATTTTAACAAATAGATATTGGGAATTATTTCCTTTCATAAGCAACTTTATTATATTCAACATTTTTCATTTTTCGAATTTATTCTATGAGTTAAATTTCAGTTACATATGTATTTTATAAAGCTTTTTGTAATAGCTCTATTCCTTAAAAAAATTTTTTAGAAATTACTTTATACACTACCAGACTATTATATTGTATTTTCTTGTTACATTTTTACCTTAGCTTTCCGTTGGATAGCCATGAAGTATATTTATGTACAGAAAAATGTACAATTATTAGACACCAGCAGAATGTAATGCATTTTCTGGCCCGCTACGGCCTTCGTCAGCATTCTTTGTGTCACACTGAATAAATTCGAAAAATGAAAAATGTTGAATATAAATCAATTTTTTTATCGGAAACAGGTGTTTTATGACCTTGAAATATTTTGAAGTATATAATATACTTTCAAAATAATTTTAGGGACAGTTTATACAAACAAACATATGAATGCATATGTACGTCAATAAATGTAATTGAACTTTTGCAAAGTGATAAAAAATCAAGCTGTCTTTTACACTTTAAATTCAAACTATTTTAGGTTTCTTTGTATAACATTAAGCTTTCTTTTATCAAATAAAATATCATTTTTAAGTCAACCCAACTTTTGTACACATATTCATTTAAATGCTGTTGGTTATTGAGCACTTAAAAGCGATTTCACACAAAATTTCATTAAAATTATTGAAGAAATAACGTGTTAATTAAAAGCCATGTAGTATCTAATACATGTACATATGTAAATAAAATTTTATGTCAATATAACTTTCATCTTAGTACCTAGAGCTTCATATGTTCACAGCTATTAAATATTTGACTTCCTACACTTAACCACCAGTTTTATTAAAAAAATTATTGCTTTTGCAAAACGTTAGCTTAATCAAACATCATTTAACAGTCTCTAAAAATTCTTACAAATAAAGCTTAGAAAATCAAAGAAAATTGTTAAAAATAAAGCTAAGGTTTGGCTTTTTTGATTTATTCGTCAAATATTTGTTAGGTCTGAATATGCCTTAACTGCCGTACATCTTCATAAAGAATAATTCAGATTTTAAACGGAAAATTTTTAAAAATAGGTTTTTAATTCAATTAAGTTTTTTATTAATACGGCAGTAAGACTTTATGGTAAAAAGTGAAAGTCAATTTGGTAAAAAGTTAAATGTAGAATTGGTAGGGGCTAACATTGCCAAGGCCTCGGAGGTCACTATATATGTGGACAGCCAGGCGGCTCTTAGAGCCTTGATGGGGAGTTATGTGAACTCCAGGCTAGTGGACGATTGCAGGAGGGATCTAGGAGAAATCTTAGGGAATTATGTTGTGATGCTCTGCTGGGTACCGGGTGACTGCAACATCGAGATAGCTGATGAGTTGGCGAGGCTGGGCTCGGAAATGGAGGATCCTGACAGTAGGTCCTGCGTCAGGACCATGATAGGTATTATCACGGGCCACTGTATGATAGGCAGAATGGTGGTGAGCATGGGGTCTGGCTTCAGATATATGTAGGTTGTGTGAGGACCCAGAGGAGTTGGAGACAGTTGAGCACTGTCTGTGCAACTGTCCCAGGCTACAGAATTGCAGGCTGATGTGGCTGGGTAGCAGATTCCTGCAAGAATTGGGAGATGTCTCGGGCTGCGGGCTCGAGAATCTGACGGGATTCGTAATGGGTATGACCTGGCTGCTCGGCAGGAGGCTGGGGACCGGGAACATGTAGGGCAGTTTTCCTTGTTGGTAGGTTTGTTTTGCTTGTTTTGTCGGATTTCTTATCTTCCACTATCTTCCTTTCCTGTGCTTTCACTCTTTACTTCTCCTACTCTTTCACACTAGATTTCTTTCACTAATTAAGGCGTCACAATGGACCATATTGGCCTCTGGGTGAGGGTGTGAACTTTGCTTCGCACCAGCCTTTCTTACCTAACCTAAATGTAGAATTTTGGAAAATAAAATTTCCAAATTAAAAAACTTTTCGTGAGATATTTCTTAAGTATAGCAATAGTGAATTAGCCTACAAGACAAAAATATATAGTAAATCTTCGAAAACGTACCACAACATCATATTGCAAGCATTAATGATGAAAACAGTTTGCTGGAAACAAGAGGAACATAAAACTACTTTATTTAAATTGAAATGCGCATAGAGACTAGCTTTCCCACAACAATAAATTTCAGTGTTTTATCAAAAATAAAAATTGGGATTTAGCACTTCATATAGATGGTTAGGTTAGGTTAAGAAGGGTTATGCGCCCAAGGGCGCATCTCCAGTCGGAGACCAATAAGGTCCATTGTGAATCCCTTCAGTAAAGAAAAAGAGGAAAAAGAGAAGTAAAGAAGAAAATAGTCGACAGGTTTAAGACAGACAGACAGATACCGCATAGAACAAGACCCCCCTACGTTCCCCCAACAGAAACAGCCGTCTTCTTCCCTGACGAACCCCAGTAGATCGGCTGGATTACATCCCAGTTCGTCGTGAAATCTAGCACCTAGCCATTTCTTTTTGGGGCCCTGCATACTAGGACAATGGCACAGGACATGCTCAACCGTCCCTAGCTCCACGGCATCCCCGCACAGTCTGCAGAAGGTATGGCATTTTCCGGTATGGCATTTTCCCATTTACCCATAAAAGCCCTAACAGAAAAATGCCCCATCAGGAACCCTTTAAGGGTCCTGAGACCACTCCTATCCAATCCTAATATAAGCCTGGTTCCCCTGCGTCCAATCCGTTCTATCCCTCCAGGACCGGTTAACGGCATCGCGAAATCTTTCCCGTATCACCCCATATTAGTGACACAAGGGGGGTTTACCCCTCTGTCCTTTACCTCTAAGTCCAGATTCGAACCCCCTCCCGCTTGTTCGTCCGCCACCTCGTTGCCATCAACCTTGCAGTGTCCGGGTACCACACAGCCTTATTGTGAATGCCAACATGAGCCCCCTCAGAGCATTCCTACACTGTGCGACCAGGCACGATCGCACCGTATCATTTGATAATGCCCTTAGCACGTCATATAGAAAACTTATATAAATTTGATTGACTGTTTTTGTCGAAAACTTAGTTGTACATAGATACTTCTAATAATTGATATGTAAACCCAATTTCTAAAACGTTAAATTTCAATAAAGTTTTTATATTAAAATTATAGGATATTTCTAAATCACTTGAACAAATAAAATGTACTTAAACTACAGAAATATTTAAATTAATGAAAAAATGACTTATTTGTACAAGTGTTTTCTTTCTTTTTCTATTATTAAAAAAAATATGAAAATAATAAGGAATCAAAAAATTAAATAAAAGTGGTACAAATATTTTTGTACTTACCAAAACAAATCACGCAAACTTTTGGCAACGGCTGCTGAATAAATGCTCAAATCCCCATACAGGTATATAGAAATGCAAAGGTAAAAGAAAACACGACCGAAATCATTAAAAAACAAGGCGGCCATTTCACCCAATTCAAATTTATCATCTAATTTATAGTAGACTAAAGTCGAGCCATGAGCATACAAAGGCATATGTTCTAGGCGAGCTGTATCATATTGGCTGGGAGGTAGCAAAGAATCTGAGGGATCATCCGAATCAAAATCGCCACCTTCAACAGATGCTAATGCCGAGGGAAGATCTTCGTGTGAATCAAACTAAAAATATACACAATATAGGATATTATTAATATTTTAAAAGTGTTTCCAGCATGTTATGTTTTTTCATTTTAATTATAAAAACGGGAAAAGGGTGCCTACATCGTAACTACGTTTAAGAACCTGTAAATTTTGCCACGTTCTGACTGCATTAGCGGCGGCCATGGCCTCAATGATAAAGGTAACCGTAATATAGGATATAATTGCCAATAAAATTATGATTATCAAAGAAAGAAACCATCCCGCTTTGGCAAAGACACCGGGTAGTGTCAGGGCACCAGTGCCCACAATTAAATTAAAAATGAATATGAAACCCACCTAAAAGAGAAAACAAATATACACAAATTATATATACAAGCTAAACAAAACTTTTTTTAGACTCATCTTACCCAGGTGGAATATGTGGCATTATTACTATTGACTCCATTTAAAGAGACCCCTGTAGTTGCTCTGACATTTTCAGGCATTTTGCTTACTTTCAAAGTACCAATTTATATATGCTGCTTCTTTTATTTTTGTAGATAGTGGTATGCTGTTTGTGATTCAATATTTAAAATATAAATGCTGAGGCTATTCTTTTGTGTTTTATTACTTTCATATTTTCTTCATGACTATTGCCCGTATTTTTTTAGTTTGTGCGTTACATCTATGAAATTATGATTTCCAGAGCACAGAAAATCTGCCTGTCGTTCTTGCTTATCGTTGGGTGGGTTTTTTGTAGTGAAATTTTCACAATCTTTTTTGTATTTCTTGTTTTGTGCCGATTTTCTTTGTTATTTAGCAGTGATATACAATTTGTTATTGCATTTTGCGTTGTTGTTACATTTTTGTTTTATTTACTTCTTACTTTTTATGTTAATCTCCTTGTCTATGACAAATTAGAAATGCCACCATGGCTACCAGACTGGACAATTTTTCGTCATTTGACGATTTTGGTTTCCAAAAATGGCGTATTGACGATTTTTTTCCCAAATTTGACGATTTTTCAAGTTTTAAATTTTGTACTAATTTACAAAAGTTTTTAGTATTATAATGTTTTCACACTTATGGCTAATAAATCAGTGAGTGTTTAAACGCTGGTTTAGTTGAACTAAACTTAAATTTATATGTAGTTTAAACTCAACAGTTGTAAATCAGTGTCCCATGTATTATATGTAGTGTAAAAAGTAACATGTGGCAGCACTACGATAAATGTAGACAAATTCATATGGTTTGTATTGGTAGTTTAAACGCCCAATTTTATGCGTTTAAACATGGTTTATATGTTTTCTGATTTATAGATTTGTTGGCTTAAACACATTTTAAACCAAAAATAGAGTTTAACTTGCTCTGATTTATTAGCCCTTAAGGTTTTACACAAATTTTGGTTTTTACATTAAAACCAATCATTAAAACCTGGTTTTATCATACAACATAATTTTGATAAAATCATCTTAAAACCTTTTTATATTTGGTTTTAAGTTGTACTAAATGCAGTGCAACTGATAATGGCAAATAATATAAATAAAAATAAAAAAAATTAAAGTGAAATATTGTTAAATTTCAAAAATTAATTCAAAATAATGGAAGCAGCAGCAGCAACAACAAATAAAAAAAATTAAAAGAAATAGAAGCTTTTGGACAGTGCACACGGAAAATTTTTTTGTCGAATTATGGGAGGAAAAAATAGACGAGTTAAAAGGAAAAAGGAAGAACTCCAGCATATATAAAGAAATGGCTGCTGAGATGGCTAAGAGTAGACTGAAGATTTCTCCATAGGAAGTGAAAGCGAAAATTACCAACTTGACAATACAATTTCGGTAAGAAAATAACACTTTAATTATTTTTTTTTTTGCTTAATGTGTTCCAAGGTATATTTATAGCAGGTAGTCTCGGAAAGACAGCTGTTTATTTTTTATATGCTTGTTTTGCGATACGAACTGTCAAATGTTGTATAGTAAACAAGTAAACAAGTTTTTTGTCTTTATCTTTTGTGTTTTTTGTCTCATATCAACCACTTTGCTGTTTGACAGTTCGTATCGCATAACAACAATAAAAAGCCCTGTTGTTTGTTTTATTGTACAATTGTTGTAATCTCGCGGCTACCTGCTATAAATATACCTTGATGTGTTCTATTTTATAAAAAAGGCGTCTTGTCTATTTAACATGTGTTTCAGAAGTGTCTGAAGTCTACAATGATGTGCTTAACCTAATGCTATGTTCATACGACGATATAAATCACTTGTTTCGCTCTCTGAAACTAGATTGCCAAACATGCTATTTATACGATTCATTCTTGTTTCATTTTGACATTTTTTTTTTGTGTTGTTATTGTGATTTAATTTAAAACAGATTAAAATGTACGTAAAAATTAAAACTACATTATTTAATACTTTTACTAATATTATTATTTAATAATTATCACGATATTTTATTTAACAGAAATTTTTATTTTGTTTTGGGGGTTTTTTTTGAGAGCTAGTTCAGATAAACTACCGATAATTGTTATCAAAATTGGAGATGATAGTACATTTTTCCTGTATCGCAGTATGTTTCAAAATTAAACGACCTGTTTCGCTTTAATTTTGGATGGCAAAACAGGTTGTTTCAATCATGTTTCGGGCGCGAAACAGGAATGGGAGAGTTAAAAACGAATATTGCTGTCCGTGTGAACATGGTATAACGCTCATCAGCACAAACGCATAATACCCCTCTCTGTGAGTATAAAAAGGTTTTTTTTTTTTTTTTTTTTTTTTGGATTTTCGTTAAAAAGGATAAACTTTTTTTCTTGTTAAAATTAAATTTTATTTAAAAAAGGAATTATATTGCAAAAGCTTCATATTATGAGTCGTATGCTTTGGGTCGTTATATATGTATGTACATAGTTAAAACATCTAATCGTTACCCAGGTTTAATTTGTATACGCTGGTCTGCAAATTTTTTATTAATATATCAAGATATACTTTAGTATCCATTTTAGAAGTAAACAGATCCAAATTTCCGACTCATAGGCACGTAGAAAGCCTCTGGTGTCACTTGCAAATAGTCAGAACCAAATTGCTTTTGCCAAGTAATTTATAAATAAGCCAGACGAATTCTGGCAAAAGGTTTTATTTACAAGTTTTGTATATTTCGTATAAAGTGTAACCAGCTTGTGTGAAGAGACAAGGAAACCCGCTTGATCCTAAGGATTGAAGTGACCTTGACATAAGGAATTCGCTTTTGACGACTTGCAAGTGACACCAGAGGTTTTATACGTGCCAAGGAGTCGGAAATTTGGATCTGTAGATCAGGTGTAATTTGAAGTTCTTTCATTTTAAAACAAATAATATAAGGATTTTAGTAATAAAATGTATACCATTTAAGATATTGTTGATATAAAAAATTTATAGTATATTCAACCAGTCACACTTTATTTAAAAAAAAAGTTAATCGAAAAAGAAGGTATTTATTCTAAAAAAAAAACCCCTAAAGGAAGAAATGTTTCCAATATTACAAATACTAATGAATTTTCTGTTTTTATTTGAGGGTTTTAATGTGATTTTTGTTAAATTATTTTGAATTACGATACACTCATAGAAAAATGCATCTTCATATTGATAATTCCCTAACATCAGGATGGTTTTCATACCCAAGGCGGGAAAAACCGGTTACTCTAAACCCTAGGATTTTAGACTGATCACCTTATCGTCTTTTCTTTTGAATACGTTGGAAAGACTGATTGAACTACATCTGAGGACGAAGATTGACGCCGGCATCATCAGCGACGCTCAACACGCCTATCTTAAGGGTAGATCTGTTGAGAGTGCGCTTCATGATGTGGTTGGTTATGTAGAGCGGGGACTGCGAAGCAATGAATACACCTTGGCGGCATTCCTGAATATAGAGGGTACCTTTAACAATTTGAAGATAGAGGCTATTAGGCAGGCACTGGTGGATCTAGGGGTTCCGCTGTTCTTGGTCGAATAGATAACTCTGATGCTTAGACGGCGGGAGTTGAGATTGATGGGGAATATCACGCAGGGTCACTCGCGGATCCTGGGTGAGATTGGAGCTGGTGGTTATTGCCTAGGATCACCAGGGTCCACGGATTATGTGGGCACTAGGGTATGTATTTGGCGGTTGCCGAAGGTAATAATGCCTTCTAGGGAGAGTTAGTCAGGTAGGAGCAGATTATTTAGTAGATTTGCTGTTTTCACTGATGGCTCGAAAATGAGAGGCACGGGCTGTTATGTGAATTCCAAGCAAGTTGATGGTTGTAGGCGTTGGTGGCAGCCTTAGGAGGGTATGTGTTGAGGTTGTGCTGGGTGCCGGGTCACCGCAACTTAAACGGCAATGAGGTGGCTGATGAGTTACCGAGACAGGGCTCAGAGATGGAGGATCCTAACTGCATGGAGGCGGTTATACGTCTAATAGGCTCTATTTTGGAAGGATCAGGGAATGGATTCTGGGCGCGACCAATCTGGCCTGGGGGAACCGAACGGACTGCCGGTTATCACGGACGCTGTGGCCGGTGCTTAGGAAGTCCGATTCGGAGTCGCTGCTGGGCAGCACGGACCATGATTGGAATTATATCGGTCCACTGCATGATAGGCAGGATGGCGATGAGGATGGGATCCGACTTGTCGGATATGTGCGGGTTGTGTGAGGACCCGGAGGAGTTAGAGACAGTTGAGCAGATTCTGTGCCACTGTCCCAGGCTACAGGGAAGCAGGCTGAGGTGGCTGGGCAGCAGATTCCTAGGTGAATTAAGGGATGTATCGGGCTGTGGACTCGAGAGTCTGATAGGATTCGTAATGGGGATGGTCTGGCTATGCGGCAGGAGACTGGCAGCTAGCCGCACATAGGGCGGATTTATGTTGAGTGGGGTTTCTCTCGGGTTTGGTCCGATATCTTCCATTCTTATCTACCATTTTTATCTTTTCTTATGCTTTCGCTATTTTCCATCTATGTATATCTAAACAAGGCATCACAATGGACCATATAAAGGAGAATTCACATCACCCTTTCTATTTACCCATATCCGAATTGTGAGATCAATGTTATAAAAATTGCATCAATTAGGTCGTGTATTATGTCCTAATTGCGATTCTTAGTTTATAGGCTCTTACTTATACGACAAAAATCGTATAAGTCCGAATTTACATTTACGATTTTTGTTCGTTGCGATTATTGTCGTTTCTTTTTTTAAGTCGGTGTAATGGTTACATTGTACGATATTTGTCGTTACAACTTCTTGTGTATACATAAGTATATTTTGACACAGCGAATGAATGAACAAAACGAATCGGAGAGTACACTCGCTTGTGTACCCCTTTTAATTCCTCTCTCCCCTCTCGCATATAAGGAAAAATCACAACGACAAAAATCGTATAAGGTAAATTGGGACTCATGGTGAAATTACTACAAGGTGGCAGCACTACTTGTTGTTGTACAACAATACAACAAAAACAAGCAAATTTGTTTGTGTAAAGAACCCAATGCTGTCAAAAATTATGTACAACAACGTTGCCATGGTTTGTCTTTTGCGGCCAAACCTTAGGGGGAACTGTTACATGTTTAATATATACATATATGAATCCGATCCAGTACCGCGATTTTTTTTGGACGAAATGTAGTATTGATGGATCGCGATCCATATTGCAGAATACCCTAATTTTATGTGATCCATAATCCTGATCGCGAATCACATGATAAATATTGAACGTTTAGCATTCTTTGTGATATGTTAGTATTAAGGGAAAATTCAAAATATATAAGATATTAAAATATTTTTTATATATTATTTAAAGCCAGCAAGTTAGTGAAACAGGCCATATTAGGAATCAAATTTAAGGCCTTATTTCGAGTAATATAATTATATGTAAGATGTACTTATATGAAAAATTCTGATTCACACGACGTTTTAGAAGTTTTAAAAGATACATTTATTGAAATTTAATGTCAATCTTCTTAAACAAGCAAAATCAAGACTTCTTTAAACGTGAATACATTTAAATATGTTGCGGGTTAAGCCCATTAAAATGACAAATGTCATCAGGTCCAAATTTTTTTTACTTCTGTAAGAACAGAATACCGTCAATTTACGGACGCACTATTTACCCACAATTCCATCAGTGTATCTTATTTTCCCTGAAAAATAATAAAAATTAAAACCAAATTTATTTCAAATACAATTTTTTATTTTTATTCATTTTTTTGTTGGTTTTCAATGTGAAAACACAAAGTAAAATATAAATGGTAAAAGTTTATTTTTCTATGACAATACCCAGATATGTATAGGTCGACATAGGTAAGTTTACGTGTGCCAACTAATGTGTGCCTTGATATTAAATATTACACATGTTGTTGACCAACGTAGCTACCTCATACGCCACTGCATACCTTGGTACGGTACAATTAGAAATTCTATTTATACTCACTGTTAATTATAGTTCAGTTGATTGCAAAGGTTGTGTGGAAATATGTGTGAAATGAAATAAATAATATACACATATTTACCACCACAAACAACTTACTTGCAAAACAACTGGGGTTAGATGAATGGGCCGGTCAGGTTAGAACACCCTCTATTTTTTTCCATCACACACGGGATGATTGTATCTGGCATAAAATGTATACGTGTACACAGCTTTATATGTATTAGGGTTTCTTGCAATTTTTGGCTTACGAAAAGGTGCCTGTATTGGTTTTATGCTGCGTGTGCTGGATAGAAGCCGGGTGAAACTTTACGCCAAGGAAAACTAGTCTCGTCACCTCGCTTGCCCACAAACAGTCATTTAGTGCTGGCATAATTGTTCAGGGATGTGAAGGGCCATTGAAAAATATTACACCACCGTGTCGAACTGACCGGGATTACCCGTATTTACCAGCGATAAATATTGACATAATAATTGCAGCAAAAGTGGGCAAGCTTCAATAGATTGCAATTATTGGAGGTGAATTTTCAGAGCAATTATTGCTAACAGACCACGTCAATATGGGTAAAGTTGTTTGTGTATTGTTGGGCAGGCTGGAAAAAAAAAAAGTTAAAGATTAAAAATTAAGGAAGGAACGATACTTATCTTTACTTACATGTAGTTTCTTTTCGAGTATCCGTTCCTGGGTGTACAACGTCCCAAAAATCTAAAAAAATAGAAGAAAAATGAAAAATTAAAATAAAAATGCATACTCACGTGTGTTTTTCTTTAATGGCGACCAATAATGAGAAAACATATGTGATTGTATGTGGCCGTATCAATAGCAGTGTAGAAACGTACGGTGTAAAATCGGCCGTGAAAACTACATTGAGTGGCAACGCGGGGCGAAATAGTAAAATAGTGCAGAGCAGGGTATAGTAAAATTTTGCAGGGCTGTATTTGCCATTCAAAAGTGAAAATTAATATTAAAAATATTTATTATTAAAATTTATGAATGAATGGGATTTACGTGTGAAATTTTATGAACTCCTGTTAAGCAAACTGATTGAGGTAGGGGGAGTTATAGAGTTTTTAATGTTTATAGGTCTATATAGTTAAATAAATATTGTGTTGCATAAATCCGCGGTATTAAGAAGATTTTTTTTAAATGATTGAATATGGTTTTGAATATTTAAATAGAAAGAAACCATGTTTTTTGAAGCGCGGGAGTTTAGGAAATATTTTTTGTGGTATATAGATTTTTTTTGTAAAAGTTAAAAAGCGCCAAGAGATTTTTCTTTTTGACATAGGGATTTTACATTGATACAGAGGCGCGAATACCAAAAGTATATATATACTTGGCCTTAGTATTTTTGTAGTATTAGGAGAGGCGCCAAGAGAAAAATTGGGTGCAAGTTTTTTGGTGAGATTTTGAGATGTATTGGAATGTAGGATGAGAAGGCTGGAAAATACCGCCAAAGGGCTTAATTGGAGGATGGTATTTAAGCAGTGGGATAAGAGAATAAGATTTATTAGTAAACATAAAGGTGCAGTGAGACAACAGTCAAGTTAAAAATAATTTAAAGTGCCTAAAATTAAAAGTGATTGTTTTAGTGTGTGTAAAGTCAGACTTACTGCAACCAGAAAGGCAAAAGGGGAACGATTCCGAGAGGTTAAGTTGAGGATTTCAAATAACAAAAATTAGTGAAGACATAAAACAAAAACGTAAGTTAGTGCCAAGTTAATGTAGTGTGTAGTTAAATAAAATTAAGTTTTCATTTATGAAGTTTGTAAAAAAATTGCTGTAAGTCATAATAGAATTTTAGATTTGTTAAAGATTTATAAATCAAATTGTTAAGACAAATTTGATGGATAAATGATTAATAAATCTGTGTATTTTATTATGAAAAGATCAGTGAAAAAATAAGCTAAAGAAACAAAAACTTAAATAAATGAAAATTTGTAGAGTGAAGTTTAGAGAGTAGAGTAATAATAAAATATTATTACATCTTTTTTCTTGTGTATAGCTGGCTATTCTCTAGTCTCACGGCTATTGACTTACGTGGTCTATCAGATGAATTTTCCCCAAGCAAAACAGGAGATATAGCCAGGTAACCAGTTTGTTTTATTTGTATTTATCTATATGCATAGATCCAAGCAAGTGTTGGCAGTGATAAAAAGAAAAATAAGGAAAAGCGATATTATTCTAAAAATACAAACCTGTGTTATATTCTGGGTTGAAGAAAAAATATCAAGTGCCAAGTGTATGTAGAGAGAAAAATTATTTATCATTTATTCATATCTCAGATCAAACTAAAAAGTATTGCCATAAAATTATTTACATGCCAACGATTAAGTATAAATTAGAGAAGCAAAATAAGGCAATTATAGTAAAATTAAGTGTTTGAGATCATCAGAAAGGAAAATAGAAAAAAAAAAGAACGTATAGAAAACATAAAAACTTAAATAGATTAAAAGGTGAAAAAATTAAATATTATTTAAAAGGAAAGCAAATATAAAAATAAAAAAGGGAAAAAAATTAAATATTATTTAAAAAAAGAAAATATAAAGATAATAGAAAAAGGGAAAAAAAAATATTAAAATTATAGATTAAATATTGAAATACATAGTAAAAATAGTAAAAGAATAGTTATAAGATTAAAGAGAAAAAAAATATTACATATATTACCTTGAGTTAAGATTTAGAAATTAAATTTAGCTAAAAACTTAATAGAATAAATTAAATTAATTGTAGATGTGTCATTGTGGAAAAAATATTGTGTCCTTCGTGAGTGTATCTGTGTTTAGCAATCAGAGAAAAAGCAGCCTAGAAAAAAAAAGAAAAAGAACAGGTTAATGTGTGTGTATACATATATATGAGTCAAAAAGCAATTATAAAACATATAGAGTTCCAGGATTAGTGCTCAAATTAGGCGCGAAAATTGTTAGAAAGATAAATATAAAAGATAGTAAAATAGTGAACTTCAGGGAGCTCCTTTAAGTTTCTAAAATTAAAAATTAGTGGACTAACGTCGATAAATTTGAGAGAAAGGGAAAAAAATAATTTGAGCTCTGAATAGGAAAACGTATATGAAAAATAATATTAGAGAAAAAAAATAAAGAATTTATTGCTTTGAGCTAAACTCAAATATAAGTACATACATGTATACAAAGTAATATAGGAAAGGATAAAAATATTGAATTTGTAATAAATAAATAAAAAAAGAGATAAAAGAAAAGAATTAGTAAAGGCTGAAAAAAAAATAAATAAAACAAAAAGGAAACAAGCTATTATTATTATTATTATTATATTCTTGGATTGTAATTTATTTTAGTAGTTAAGTAACACATAAAATCATTATAAAATTGTTAGTTTGTACTTTTAAATCTATTAATGAATAAATTATGTTTTGATTAAGGAATTTACAGATAAAATGGAGGCGTAATTAATTAAGGGTTGGGCAATGGTAGACCGGTAAGTAAAAGTAGGGTCAGGTGGATTTTGGGGTCGAAAATCAAGCGGTTTTGGATGAATCTTTTCGACCAGGTTGGGAGGGCAAATAATGAGACCAACATCTGTCTCATCGTGTCGGGTTTTTGTGTTTGCGGAATCGTGGTTTTGTAGTTTCAGTTTTGATGTGGTTATTTTGGTTTTTTTTCGTGTTCGGGTACGCGTCAGGCGAGAAGGGTTGGAACCACCTGAGAGTCACAATAGAGAAAAAAAAAGAAAAAAAAAGGTAGCTAGTCGGAAACCTCGCGTGTTCAACCGGCCCGTAACAGAAATGGCGCCCAAATCAGAAATAAAATAACTCAGAATATTTTTCTTTTCTTTAGATCAAGTATCCTGAGCTATTGTGACAAATGGTATGTAGAAACATCGATACATACAGAGGAAAATAACACAACTTCAGTAACTTTAAACTTCCAGTTTTTAGATTGTAGATTTTATTTATATAGCCACCTAAAGGGATAAAAAGTTAGAGTGTTGTATATTAATAAAACTCGACAAAGTTTAAATTGGATAGTATAAATAGTATGACTTACGGGATTGAACTGCCTTAGCTTAGTGAAGCATTAGAGATTCCTAATTGTAGGGTGTTTAGTTTCGATGTCACTTTCAATTTTTTTTTGTGTAGAATTATGATGGATGAGGGAGGATCAAGAACAGTAGAGCAACAGGTATCATTCGATAACCTCTCGTGCTCGGATGGAAAACGAGGTTAGTCGTATGGAATGGTAGTTGGTGTCAATCGTAGCTCACTTGGTAACCATTACGGGGGAAAGTACGATTGATCATACTGTAAACGATCGCATATAGATTTTAATTTACGTTTTTTCCGCAAATTACAAGAATCCGCCATTAAAATTATTTTCCGCCTTGACATACGAATCCGTCTACCATTGCCAACCTGTAAAGAGAAATTATTTAATTAATCAAAACAAAATTACATCTTTATTTTTGTTAATATTATTAGTTTACTTTAGTACGTTTATTTTATTTATTTATTTTTTTTTTTAACAATTTATTTTATTATAGTATTTATTATATTTTTTTTTTCTACATCTATTATTTTTTTTATATTTAATTTTTTTTTATTAGCTTAAAATTTTTTTTATTACACTGAATACTTGAATTTTTCTTTCTGGAATTTAACCAAAATTTTATTACTTTTTTTTAAATTTTCGTTAATGTAAGCCTTTTTTCCTACCACTAAAGTTGTGAATTTTTTTTAATAAATAGTCTCAAACATAAGATTTTTGATCGGAAAAATTTGGTAATTAGCTATTTTAGTCCAGTAGGGTATGAGCAATAGTCCGCCTGATACAAGGTCACGTAAAAGAATAAGACAAGTGCAGTTTGACCTGAATCGTTCTTCACCGCACGTGTTAGAGAAAATTGGCAAGCCTAATACTCCCAAAACGAAGATAAATATAGATATGGCCGAGGGTCAACAAAACAACGACCAAATTAGGGATTTATCGAAAACAATTATTTCGAGCATTCCTAATATGCCACAGGGTGGGAGCGTTAGACATAGTGATTTAGTAGCACAGGGTAGTAGTAGACAGCCTAATCAACCGGTTGGGTTAGAAAGAATCGAAGATTCGGTAAAACAACTAGTTGATCAGGGGATTAAAGCACACGTAGCCGATATCAAGAACACTATGGACCAACTGACAGCGACTATTAGTAGGCTCAGCATTGTGGTGCAGCAAACGCAAAAAGAAAATTACAGGTTAATGTCAAACTTACCAAATTTATCCAAAAGTTCAAATGGAGCACAACAACCAATGGATATATCGGGCATTCAGCAACAACCGTCTCACTCCTCGAGAGCTTCGTCAGTGTGTAGTGATGAACAACGAAGTTACACCCGGCCACGTATTGATAAGTGGGGACTGGAATTTGATGGAGATAGCAATAAGCTCGCAGTAGAAGATTTTATCTTTCGCCTAGAACGTCTCCAGAGTCAATATGGTGTGTCATGGAGAGAAGTGCTCGATAATTTTCATCTTTTAGTGAAAGGAGCAGCAGAGAAGTGGTATTGGTTGTTTATTCAAACCAACTATGTATCTGAATGGTCCACCTTAAAATCTGCATTGCTGAAGCAATATCAAGCTACCAGATCCAGTTTTGAATTAATGAGGGACATGGTAGAAAGGAAACAGCTGCCAGGTGAATCAATAGACGATTTCTTCTTTGCCATGACACAGCTTAGATCACGCCTAACCATTTCAATGCCAGAAGCTGAAATGATTAAAATGTTAAAAAAGAATATAAGAGAGGCAATAGGAAAATTAGTTTACCCAATGACCGTAGCACCCGTAGAGGAACTGAGAATGTGTTGTTTAGATGCAGAAAAACATTTTCTAAAAAAAGAGGTAAGACCACAACCAGCGGCAGTAAATCGTTATGTGAGGCACGTAAATGAGGTTTATGAGGAACCGCAGGAGCTCCAAAACATTGTGGACGTTGACTGTGAAGAGGTAGCAGCAGTAAAGATCGGGAGCTCAAACAATTCGGCACCGAAGACAACCCTTATCTGCTGGAACTGCCGTCGAAATGGGCACATGTTTATGGATTGTCCAGCCGATCAGAGGACGATTTTTTGCTATAGGTGTGGTAAGCCAGACACTATAGCTCCAAACTGCGATAACTGCAGGAGTAGAAATTTTGTCAGGAGCGAGGGGAAAGCGGGGGACCATCGTTCAACATAAAACCCGCAGTAGAATCTACAAAAATTAAAAAAATAATTAATTTATCAAAAGAAACAAAAAATTTCAACAAATTTATACCACAACAAAAACATTTATATACCCTGGAAGAAAGACAACAAAATTATGAATTAGTGAAAAACCGGATATTCAATTCAGAAAACAATTTCAGAAGACCAGCAATAACAAGAAGAATAAAAAAATTAAGACAAAAATTTGCAGAGAAAAAAAGAAACAGAAAACTTGCGATTGAAGCAATAAGAACAGCAGATAACAAAACAGGTGACCCCAGGCCATATGCTGAGTTTGCTATGGGAAATGTCAAAATAAAAGGTCTACTTGATACTGGTGCTTCAGTGAGTATTCTGGGAAAAGGATGCAGGGAAATAATAGATAAGTTAGACATAGCTATAGCACCCATTTTTTCTATTATCACTACTGCTAGTGGACAGGAGCAAAGACTGTTAGGTAAAATAAAAACTGAAGTAGAATATGATAATAAAACAAATATGATGACATTCTACTTATGCCCTGATCTAGAACAGCCTGCCTATCTTGGCGTAGATTTTTGGAGAATTTTTCAACTGGCGCCGGAAATAGTAGGGGTTTCAGAAATGAATATAGAAAAGATTATTGAGGAATATAAACCAGAAAACCATATGTCAGACCCCCACGATTTAACTGAGATACAAAAGGTAGAATTAGATAAAGTTGTAAAAATGTTTCCATCTTTTGAAGAACAAGGTCTAGGATGCACGTCAATAGAAAAGCACTCTATAAAACTAGTAGAAGGAGCAGAACCGGTAAAGGATAGATATTATCCCATTTCACCAGCGGTACAAGAAATAGTTTATAGGGAAATTGATAGCATGCTAGAACTTAACGTGATTGAAGAGAGCGAAAGTCCGTGGAGTAATAGGACAACGGTCGTTAGGAAACCGGGTAAAAATAGGTTTTGCTTAGATGCCAGAAAGCTAAATAAAGTTACGATTAAAGATGCGTATCCACTGCAAAATATCGACGGGATATTAAGTAGAATAGACGAAACCTACTATATTAGCAGTGTAGACTTAAAATTCGCGTTTTGGCAAATAGAGTTAGATGAAGAAAGTAAACCTTATACTGCGTTCACTGTAGCAGGCCGTCCACTATACCAATTTCGCGTAATGCCCTTTGGCCTATGCAATGCGGCTCAAAGACTGTGTAGGCTGATGGACAAAGTTATTCCACAAAGGCTTAAGGAAAACGTTTTTATATACTTAGACGACCTGCTGGTTATCTCAGATAGTTTTGAAAAACACCTAAATTTATTAAAGGATGTGGCTCAGTGTCTTAAAAATGCTAATTTAACTATTGGTTTAAAAAAGTCACAATTTTGTTTCAAGCAACTTAAATATCTAGGATTCATAATTGGAGGTGGCATGTTAAAGACTGACCCTGAAAAAATTAAGGCCATTAGAGAAATAAGGATACCAAAGACCCCAAGAGAAGTCCGAAGTTTTTTAGGTACAGCTGGCTGGTATCGCAGGTTTATCAAAGATTTTTCTACGATATCTGCGCCTTTAACCGATACCTTAAAGAAATCCAGCAAGTTTGTAATGACACCTGAATCTATATCTGCCTTTGAAAACCTGAAAAAAGCTTTAACATCAGCTCCAGTTTTAAGGCATGCTGATTTCTCAAAAAGATTTTTCATACAGTGTGATGCATGCGATTATGGCATAGGTGCAGTATTGTACCAATTAAACAACAAAAATGAAGAGCATCCAATTGCGTTTTACTCGCAAAAGTTAAATACATGTCAGAGAAATTACAGCGTGACGGAGAAAGAATGCCTAGCAGCAGTAATGGCAGTAAAAAAATTTCGCCCGTACGTAGAAATGATGCCGTTCACGATTGTCACAGACCACGCCAGCCTCAAATGGCTTATGTCCTTAAAAGACTTAACAGGTAGATTAGCTCGTTGGTCATTGCAACTTCAGGCTTTTGATTTCGAAATCATGCATAGAAAAGGATCGGAAAATACTGTAGCTGATATGCTATCTCGGCTACCAGAAGAAAGCGTTGAAGAAATAAATCTAGAAGATCTTTTTGACTTTGAAACAACCGAATTCCAAAGTGACGAATATCTGGAGCTAATAAAAGATATTCAAGAAAATGAACAACAACTACCAGACCTGAAAGTGGACAATGGAATGGTTTTCAAAAAAATGGCATTTGAAAGAGAAGAAGATGACGAAGAATGCAAATGGAAACTGTGGGTACCACCAAATATAACGCAACCGCTTATAGAAAAAGCACACGCAACCCTAACGACAGCACATGGGGGAATAGCCAAGACTCTCGAAAGGTTGAAAAGACACTTTTATTGGCCCAAGATGGCGTTTCAGGTTAAAATGTTTATACGAAATTGTCAAACATGTAAAGAAACCAAACCTACAAATCAAAACCTAAGGCCCGAAATAGGTAATCAAGTGGTTACAGATAGGCCCTTTCAAAAGCTGTACATAGATTTTATGGGGAAATACCCTAGATCTAAAAGAGGAAATTGTTATATTTTTGTAGTAGTAGACCACTTTACAAAATTCACATTTCTAAAAGCCATGAGAGAGGCATCAACACAAAATGTAATTAATTTTCTTGTGCAAGAAATTTTCTTCAAGTTTGGTGTGCCAGAAATAATACATAGCGACAATGGGGCACAATTCATATCTAGAAACTTTGAAAATCTGATAAAAACTTATAAAATAAATCACATAAAAACAGCCGTGTACTCCCCACAAAGTAATGCAAGCGAAAGGGTAAACCAGTCAGTATTGTCAGCAATCAGATCTTATTTAAAAGAAGACCACCGAGATTGGGACCTATACCTATCTGAAATAGAATGCGCCTTACGAACAGCAGTTCACTCGGCTACAGGCTTTACACCTTTTTTCGCCCTATTCGGATACCATATGTATTCAAGCGGAGGTGAATACAAACTAAGCAGAAAGCTACAGTCCCTTACAGATCATCAAATAACAAATGTGGATAGAAGTGATAAACTTGAGATAATTAGGCAACAAATAAAAGATAATATGCGAAAAGCCTACGAGAAAAGTGCCGAAAGGTACAATAACCGAGCTCGTAAAATAACTTTTGTTCCAGGCCAAGAAGTTTATCGCCGAAATAACACGTTAAGTGACTTTGCAAAAAATCGAAACGCGAAATTTTGCAGAAAATTTTTAAAGTGTAGGGTGGTTCAGCCTGTAGGGAACAATATGTATGAACTGGAAACATTACAGGGCAAATCAATAGGTATTTATCACGTGAAAGATATTAAGGTCTGATAGCGTCGGCCATTAAAATGGAAAGGTGCAATACTAGGGCATTATAAACTAATTGAGAAACACTATAGTAGGTATTTCTATTAACTAGCAAAATTTGTTTTGTTTTACATACCCGTGCAATATAGTTTAGGTAGCCGCAATAAGAAAAAAGTGTACACATCTGTGATCCAATTTGTTGTCCTTGACCAAAGATATGTGTGTTGTGATGTCCAGTTTTTTTTACAATTTAGTTTCGTTTTATATACGATGATTTTAGGGAAAGTGCAATATTTGAAATATTCTCAATGTTGTGCAACCAATATAATCGGTTGTATTTTGACGAATCTAAAAAGAAAAAAAAAAAAGAAATCACAAAGTACATATTTTTAAATTTTTGAATCACAGGGTATACTTCCCGTAAGGGCAACCAACTGGTGGACGGGTAATTCATCCTAAATCATCTCTCAAAACTTTATCAAGAAAGATTTGTAGAGATGTGTGATGACAACTAGACAATAAATCTTATAAGGAAAATAATCAATAGAGGCGTGACCCTATAATTTAGACGCAGTTCGTAGGAACGTAGATTTTTATTTAAAGAAAGAAAATTTTTTTTTTGCCTCAAAACAGAGTTTTGCGGGCGTTCGATTTTATATATATAAGCACAGAATTGTGCACTACTGGTTAAAATCCAGTAACGAGAAATTTATTAATATAAATTGGGTTTGCCTCTACTAATTTTTTTCTTACCCCAGTAAAAAATTTAGGAAGAGAGATATGGTCTAGTTAGTCATCATCAACGAGGGTGGGTTTGACTCAGTTGCGATCAGTATTGAGGATAATAATTGCGAGGTTTCCTAAGGAGAAGAATATTTATTAGATTGTTATGGGTATGAAATAAAACATAGTTAATACTTACATAGTAGAGTTATTGCCCGGCTAATTCGAGAGTAGAGCATGAGACTCTTTATTTCAGGGTCGTGAGAGTTCCCCACGTTGGGCTTCTGGGTTGCAAATGTTTTAACCGCACACCGTTCCTTCTGGACAACAACCAGCAGCACCGGAGTTTTGTTGCGGGTTAAGCCCATTAAAATGACAAATGTCATCAGGTCCAAATTTTTTTTACTTCTGTAAGAACAGAATACCGTCAATTTACGGACGCACTATTTACCCACAATTCCATCAGTGTATCTTATTTTCCCTGAAAAATAATAAAAATTAAAACCAAATTTATTTCAAATACAATTTTTTATTTTTATTCATTTTTTTGTTGGTTTTCAATGTGAAAACACAAAGTAAAATATAAATGGTAAAAGTTTATTTTTCTATGACAATACCCAGATATGTATAGGTCGACATAGGTAAGTTTACGTGTGCCAACTAATGTGTGCCTTGATATTAAATATTACACATGTTGTTGACCAACGTAGCTACCTCATACGCCACTGCATACCTTGGTACGGTACAATTAGAAATTCTATTTATACTCACTGTTAATTATAGTTCAGTTGATTGCAAAGGTTGTGTGGAAATATGTGTGAAATGAAATAAATAATATACACATATTTACCACCACAAACAACTTACTTGCAAAACAACTGGGGTTAGATGAATGGGCCGGTCAGGTTAGAACACCCTCTATTTTTTTCCATCACACACGGGATGATTGTATCTGGCATAAAATGTATACGTGTACACAGCTTTATATGTATTAGGGTTTCTTGCAATTTTTGGCTTACGAAAAGGTGCCTGTATTGGTTTTATGCTGCGTGTGCTGGATAGAAGCCGGGTGAAACTTTACGCCAAGGAAAACTAGTCTCGTCACCTCGCTTGCCCACAAACAGTCATTTAGTGCTGGCATAATTGTTCAGGGATGTGAAGGGCCATTGAAAAATATTACACCACCGTGTCGAACTGACCGGGATTACCCGTATTTACCAGCGATAAATATTGACATAATAATTGCAGCAAAAGTGGGCAAGCTTCAATAGATTGCAATTATTGGAGGTGAATTTTCAGAGCAATTATTGCTAACAGACCACGTCAATATGGGTAAAGTTGTTTGTGTATTGTTGGGCAGGCTGGAAAAAAAAAAAGTTAAAGATTAAAAATTAAGGAAGGAACGATACTTATCTTTACTTACATGTAGTTTCTTTTCGAGTATCCGTTCCTGGGTGTACAACGTCCCAAAAATCTAAAAAAATAGAAGAAAAATGAAAAATTAAAATAAAAATGCATACTCACGTGTGTTTTTCTTTAATGGCGACCAATAATGAGAAAACATATGTGATTGTATGTGGCCGTATCAATAGCAGTGTAGAAACGTACGGTGTAAAATCGGCCGTGAAAACTACATTGAGTGGCAACGCGGGGCGAAATAGTAAAATAGTGCAGAGCAGGGTATAGTAAAATTTTGCAGGGCTGTATTTGCCATTCAAAAGTGAAAATTAATATTAAAAATATTTATTATTAAAATTTATGAATGAATGGGATTTACGTGTGAAATTTTATGAACTCCTGTTAAGCAAACTGATTGAGGTAGGGGGAGTTATAGAGTTTTTAATGTTTATAGGTCTATATAGTTAAATAAATATTGTGTTGCATAAATCCGCGGTATTAAGAAGATTTTTTTTAAATGATTGAATATGGTTTTGAATATTTAAATAGAAAGAAACCATGTTTTTTGAAGCGCGGGAGTTTAGGAAATATTTTTTGTGGTATATAGATTTTTTTTGTAAAAGTTAAAAAGCGCCAAGAGATTTTTCTTTTTGACATAGGGATTTTACATTGATACAGAGGCGCGAATACCAAAAGTATATATATACTTGGCCTTAGTATTTTTGTAGTATTAGGAGAGGCGCCAAGAGAAAAATTGGGTGCAAGTTTTTTGGTGAGATTTTGAGATGTATTGGAATGTAGGATGAGAAGGCTGGAAAATACCGCCAAAGGGCTTAATTGGAGGATGGTATTTAAGCAGTGGGATAAGAGAATAAGATTTATTAGTAAACATAAAGGTGCAGTGAGACAACAGTCAAGTTAAAAATAATTTAAAGTGCCTAAAATTAAAAGTGATTGTTTTAGTGTGTGTAAAGTCAGACTTACTGCAACCAGAAAGGCAAAAGGGGAACGATTCCGAGAGGTTAAGTTGAGGATTTCAAATAACAAAAATTAGTGAAGACATAAAACAAAAACGTAAGTTAGTGCCAAGTTAATGTAGTGTGTAGTTAAATAAAATTAAGTTTTCATTTATGAAGTTTGTAAAAAAATTGCTGTAAGTCATAATAGAATTTTAGATTTGTTAAAGATTTATAAATCAAATTGTTAAGACAAATTTGATGGATAAATGATTAATAAATCTGTGTATTTTATTATGAAAAGATCAGTGAAAAAATAAGCTAAAGAAACAAAAACTTAAATAAATGAAAATTTGTAGAGTGAAGTTTAGAGAGTAGAGTAATAATAAAATATTATTACATCTTTTTTCTTGTGTATAGCTGGCTATTCTCTAGTCTCACGGCTATTGACTTACGTGGTCTATCAGATGAATTTTCCCCAAGCAAAACAGGAGATATAGCCAGGTAACCAGTTTGTTTTATTTGTATTTATCTATATGCATAGATCCAAGCAAGTGTTGGCAGTGATAAAAAGAAAAATAAGGAAAAGCGATATTATTCTAAAAATACAAACCTGTGTTATATTCTGGGTTGAAGAAAAAATATCAAGTGCCAAGTGTATGTAGAGAGAAAAATTATTTATCATTTATTCATATCTCAGATCAAACTAAAAAGTATTGCCATAAAATTATTTACATGCCAACGATTAAGTATAAATTAGAGAAGCAAAATAAGGCAATTATAGTAAAATTAAGTGTTTGAGATCATCAGAAAGGAAAATAGAAAAAAAAAAGAACGTATAGAAAACATAAAAACTTAAATAGATTAAAAGGTGAAAAAATTAAATATTATTTAAAAGGAAAGCAAATATAAAAATAAAAAAGGGAAAAAAATTAAATATTATTTAAAAAAAGAAAATATAAAGATAATAGAAAAAGGGAAAAAAAAATATTAAAATTATAGATTAAATATTGAAATACATAGTAAAAATAGTAAAAGAATAGTTATAAGATTAAAGAGAAAAAAAATATTACATATATTACCTTGAGTTAAGATTTAGAAATTAAATTTAGCTAAAAACTTAATAGAATAAATTAAATTAATTGTAGATGTGTCATTGTGGAAAAAATATTGTGTCCTTCGTGAGTGTATCTGTGTTTAGCAATCAGAGAAAAAGCAGCCTAGAAAAAAAAAGAAAAAGAACAGGTTAATGTGTGTGTATACATATATATGAGTCAAAAAGCAATTATAAAACATATAGAGTTCCAGGATTAGTGCTCAAATTAGGCGCGAAAATTGTTAGAAAGATAAATATAAAAGATAGTAAAATAGTGAACTTCAGGGAGCTCCTTTAAGTTTCTAAAATTAAAAATTAGTGGACTAACGTCGATAAATTTGAGAGAAAGGGAAAAAAATAATTTGAGCTCTGAATAGGAAAACGTATATGAAAAATAATATTAGAGAAAAAAAATAAAGAATTTATTGCTTTGAGCTAAACTCAAATATAAGTACATACATGTATACAAAGTAATATAGGAAAGGATAAAAATATTGAATTTGTAATAAATAAATAAAAAAAGAGATAAAAGAAAAGAATTAGTAAAGGCTGAAAAAAAAATAAATAAAACAAAAAGGAAACAAGCTATTATTATTATTATTATTATATTCTTGGATTGTAATTTATTTTAGTAGTTAAGTAACACATAAAATCATTATAAAATTGTTAGTTTGTACTTTTAAATCTATTAATGAATAAATTATGTTTTGATTAAGGAATTTACAGATAAAATGGAGGCGTAATTAATTAAGGGTTGGGCAATGGTAGACCGGTAAGTAAAAGTAGGGTCAGGTGGATTTTGGGGTCGAAAATCAAGCGGTTTTGGATGAATCTTTTCGACCAGGTTGGGAGGGCAAATAATGAGACCAACATCTGTCTCATCGTGTCGGGTTTTTGTGTTTGCGGAATCGTGGTTTTGTAGTTTCAGTTTTGATGTGGTTATTTTGGTTTTTTTTCGTGTTCGGGTACGCGTCAGGCGAGAAGGGTTGGAACCACCTGAGAGTCACAATAGAGAAAAAAAAAGAAAAAAAAAGGTAGCTAGTCGGAAACCTCGCGTGTTCAACCGGCCCGTAACAAATATTACAGATATCTACTCCTTTAAAAGTGTTTGTTTAAGTTACAGTTTTATTTCTGTTATTTATTACATTTCGCACTTGTTCAACAATACTGTATTAACTCAAAATTTTTAGTAGAAGCAAACAATTTTTAATTTTACATTAAAGGCATATCAACTACGGTTTCATTACCAAAAAGTAGACAAAATAGCCACTAAATATATTTTTACAGCGGGTAGATATTAAGTTGCATGTTGATTTTTTTTTCCAAATAGTGAAAAATTATTAATTTTGAGTTAATAGACTATTGTTTAACAAGTGCGATATATTTATTTTTAAATGTTTATAAAATAATAAAATTGTTCATTTCCGAAGGATTTTGGTAAAAGTTTGATCGAACAGAAAATTTTCAATGGCAACGCTGATCTGCAACAAATAAAACATAAATATTATGAAAAAATTACTAAAAAATTCATAATTAAAATTTTAATGATACATAATTATTTTTCCACTTTTTCTTTACTGTAAGTCCTTTTAAGGTTTAAAGAAACTGGCGTACAAGTACATGTCAAACATTAACAAATTTTTAAAACGTACGCACATGTGCACAGGCAAAATTATTTTTGTTTTAATTTGTTATATAAAAAAAATGCATTAGCACAACTAAAGACGCACCAATTACGATTTATGTTTTGCAATTATTTTAACTTTTATACACAATTTTCATTTAAAAACCGCACAAAAATGATTATTTTTTTAACGCACGATAAAGCAAAATGACAGACTGTGGTTCTCACCACAGTTCATGCAAAAAAATAACAAGATGCCGTAGTGCTGTCACCTTCTAGTAATTTCACCATGTTGGGACCATGGCCCAATTAGTAGGTATGCGCGAAACGCCTGCTGATTTTTTGAAGAGTTGTATTTTTAACATCATACATAGGCATAAATGGGCAAAATGTCAAAAGTTGTTTACATTTTTGTAAATTATTTACTTTTTTTAATATGCTTTTTCGTTTTGAGAAATTGTTTTTTTTATTGTGATAATACAATTGAAATTTAAAAATTGTGAACAAAAACTTTAAATACATAAGTATAATAATGAAAAAATGTGTAATAATATTAGAATGCGTTATTGTGCAGTGTGTAAAACACATTTTGCAAGTTCTTTCATGGTGTTATCTGAAATCTTCTACATTTAATATCGTAATATGTAGGCGGCGGAGGAAAATGCAGTCTTTAATATTCCTTTTATATGATAATCTCCAGATTAATTTTTGTTTATTAAATCGTTCATATCAAATAGAGCCAAGATTTCACTTGTAGTTGTGCGCAGACCTACTAATTGGGCCATAGTTGGGACTAATATAAATGGGCTATGACCAGTGCTGCCACGACTTATACAATTTTTACAACCAATATTTTTGAAAAAGTAAGACCCCTTTCAGACAGGCAAAGTTTACTTTGACAAAGTCTGTTGAATTCTCTTTTAAACTTTGTTTGGTGCTCAGACACACAAAGTTTAATTTGACAAATTTTTGTTTTCTCTTGTTTGAATATAATATATAAACAGCGTTGCCAGAATGATGATTTTATCATATTTTTTTTTATTTTTTCAAACAAAAATATGATTAAAGATTTTTTTCTCAAATGATGATTTTTTATTTTTAGAAATTCTGATTTTTACTTTAATTTTGCTTATAGAAAATACACGATTACTTAAACAGTCAATTTTTAAAACAATGAAGTTTTGCATCAGCTTGATGTGTGTTGGTGCTGCACACTTTTGTACCCAGTATCTAGAATACACAAAATTGCATCATTATTTCTGGACATAAAAATATTAAAAAAGGCATATTATAACCTATTTCCAATGTGCGAAAGAATTCCTTCTTTCGAACAACTACATTTAAAACAAAAACAAATTCTAAAAACTTTGTTTTTGTTTTAAATGTATTTGTAAAGGTACGTTCAGACTGATGAAATATTTGAAAGCAAACATCAAATATTTCATTAACGTAGTCTGAACACAAAATATTTTTGAGTATCAAATAAAATAACAGCTGATTTTGAGCAAATAAAAGTATTTGCCGGCAAACAAATATTTGTCCAATGTGAACATAGTGTGAACACAAAAAATCAAATATTTTAGTAATTTTTGAGCAAACATTTATTTGATATTACAAAAAAATTGAAAGAGCAAACAACGACAAATAATTTTGGCCATGTTCCAGATAGAAGCAATTTTTACTGTAAGTTTTCGGATTCTTTACAATTTTAAAGATTTTTTATAATTATTAGACTTTGCTATTGCTATTAGCAAATTTTTGCAAATTACCGCTAATTTAGAAATTTTTATAGAATTTTTGCCATTCCTTAAAGTTTAAGGCACTTTTACTAAATTTTATGGCTTGTTTAAAATATTAAAATGGTTCGCGAATTTTCGCAATTTTTGCAACATTTTTTTTTTTTGTTTTTTAACCGATTTAGCAATTTCAAATATATTTTAGGGTTTGTTTCCAAGTTTGCATTTTTTCGCGAATTTTAGCCATGTTCGCAAAAGAAGCGATTTCTTTCTGTGATTCTTTGCAGCTTTAACTATTTTTAATAATTATGAGTACTAAACTTTGGTATCATGCCGCTATTAGCAAATTTTTGGGAATTTCCGCTTATTTAGCAATTTTTACCGAATTTTTGCTATTCCTTATAGTTTTAGGCACCTTTAATAAATTTTATGGCTTGTTTAAAATATCTAAATTTTTCGCGAATTTTCGACATTTTTTTTTGCTTTTTTCTTGACATTTTGTTTATATATTTAACCGATTTAACGACTTCAAATATATTTTAGCGTTTGTTTCCAAGTTTGCAATTTTTCGCAAATTTTAGCCATGTTCCCGTTACCCAGTGGCTTCCATTTTTTTCTTCTTCTACATTCTCCTGGTCTAACACTAAAAGAGATGCTGATCCACAGAATAAAATAAAAAAATTAGCTTTTGCGCTCATTTTTACCATTTGAGAAATATATTTTTATTTTTGAACACTTTCATTAAATAATTATTTGATGCAAATATTTCTTTTAGTCTGAACGCATGGCAAACATGAATTAATTTATTTTATTAACACTGTTTGCCAACTGTTTCATCAAACAAAAATTATCAAATATTTGAGCTTAGTTTGAACATTAACAAAATATTTATTTGTTTCACACAGTTTGAAGCAAATATCAGAACAAATATTTTCGATAAATATTTCATTAGTCTGAACGTATCTTAAGAAGTAAATAATTCTTTAGTACATCGGAAATAGGTGAAAAGAAAAAATGTATTTTTATAAAGTTTCATATACTGACGAATTATGTTTTTATGTATTTCAATTTAAATAATAAGAAGTATGGTTTTATAAAATATTAATAATTCTTACTATTTTGCCCTTGTTTTAAAAAATTTAAATTAAGAAAAAAAAATTTAAGATTTTCCTCTTCAAAATATGATTTTTTTCGCCATATGACAATTTTTATTCCAAAGATTCTGGTAACGCTGTATATAAATATAAAGTTGCAGCCAACTTCAGGTATAATCTACGAACGAAAAACAAAACGACTTTGCGAGTACAGCAAAGTATGTACTCCCCCGCTATACTCTTTTCCCTTCTCTTCTATAAACTCAAGACTTTGCAAAGTAAACTTTGCTTGTCTGAAAGGGGTCTAACCAAATGTGAAAAAATATAACCAAATTAGACATGCACAACGCGAATTCATTTACCAGGTGGCGTTGAAAGCACAGCTGTGCTACTTTTTTTTCTTACTTAGAGAGAGAAATGTCAAAAGATGCTTGTGTTTTTGACATATCGATCAACGAAAGCAACAAGGAAATACATTGTTGTGTTTTTGGTGTTGTTACTTGTTGTAGTATCGACAGTTTCGCTCTCTGAAACTAGATTGCCAAATATGCTGTATATACGATTCATTCTAGTTTCATGTTGAAATTTTTTTGTGTTAGTGTGATTTTATTTAAAATATGTAGATTAAATGTAAGTGTAATGAAAAAATATATTAAAAATATGTTATTTAATACTTTTATTATTATTATTATTTAATAATTATCACTTTATTTTATTTAACATGAATTTTTATTTTGTTTTTTTCCTTGTTTTGATTTTTTTGAGAGAGAAAATTGGAGATGGTAGTACATTTTTCCTGTTTCACAGCATGTTGAAACGTTCTGTTTCGCTCTCAAAATTTTGTATGGCTTGTTGTTTCAACCACAGAACTAACGTTTCAACCATGGTAGAATAAGTAGGTGGCAGCACTACGGCAACAAATACAACATTACAACAAAAATGAAAAATAATGGCGATTTCTTTTCTGAGAAAAATGTTGCATAAATGGTACATGCTCTACACAAAAGAGATATTTATGCAACATATTTCTCAGAAAAGAAATCGCCATAAGTCTTCGTATACGTCAAAAATTATATTAAACTAAAAGCAATGAAACAAATTGATTTTTAGCCAAAAACTATGGTTACTATCTCATTTAATTTTAATAATAAATCAAAAACTTTAATACAATACAATAATTACAGCACTTTTAGTAACCATAAACAAAACTTTGACTTAAGACTAGACAAACAATAGCTGCGTTCGAGAACTCAAAAGTTTTTACTATTTTTTACTGAACTTTACTGCATTTTACTAAATTGCGTTCGCGTACTTACAAATTTTTACTGCAGAAATTTTTTCAGTAAAATTTAGTAAAACAAAAAAACATATGTTTCAAAAGGTAAACAAACAAAAGGCATACAAATTGTTTAAAAAAGAAAAGTTGAAATAAAACTAAAATAAAAACAAAAAAATAATTAATATTAATTAATTAAACTTGTTTGTGAAGAATTTATATGGCTAAATACCAACTTTTGAAACTTTGATTTGTTATTTTAATTTTTTGGAGTTGTAAAAGTGTCAAGTACTCGGGTACTTAGAACAGCCCTTGTTTTTAAAGTTATCAATAGTAAAAAAAGTATTCGTGACCTATTGATCAAATTTAGCCGGACACAAATTAGAAAAATCAAATAAAATAAAAAACAAGCAAATATGAAATATTACATAAAATAATTTGTTTGTATTTTCCAAAAGTTTTCGTGTTATAAAAAGTAAAAGTAAAAAAACGAGTTAAGTAGTCAAAAGTGTAAACATATTTCAACACTTCAATTATTTGCCATCAGCTGTTGCCTTTATTTTACGAATTTTTACAAATTTTGCGTTCGCGTACTTTTTTAGACAACAGCTTTTTGTGAGAGCAAATTTTTCAGTTTACTCATTTACTGCATTTTACTGTAAAAGTACTCTAACGCACCTAATAATACAAGAGCAAAAAATCGTCATCTGGCGTAGTAATGCCACCTGTTTATTTCATCATGGTTTCAAAATATTGCTGTTCGTGTGAATATTGTATAAGACAAAGGTTATTTACACTTAATAGGAAAAAATTAATTACAAATTAAGAAAATAAAACAAGTAATGAAATTCTTGTGCATATAACAAGAAATACACCCATATTCATAAAAAATATTGTAGATTTTTAGCAGGCTTATGAAACGGTTTATGAAAATTTGTTTAATAATTTGAATTTAAATCTGTATATTTCATATATTTTTATATAAAACAAATTTTTAAGTTATCTATTTAAATTTTATTCAGCGCTTTTTGAATAGAAATAATTGACAACCCTGGTAAAACAACCATACCAAAGAGCACGTGTCAAAACATACATCTCATTTTCTCTTAGCACTTGTAAACTCTTTTTATTTTGTCACCTTTATTTATCTTATAAATTTTTTTTTTTTTGGTCAAAATTTATTAACGTACGTTATTAACTTAAATAAAAGCATGTCCAAAACTATTACATTTGTAACCGGAAATGCCAAAAAGTTGGAGGAGCTAGTGGCCATATTGGGACCCAACTTTCCAAGACCAGTAGTATCAAAGAAAATAGATTTACCCGAGCTACAGGGAGAAATAGTAGATATTGCAATAAAAAAATGCAGAGAGGCAGTGCGTCAAGTGGATGGTCCGGTGTTGGTAGAAGATACTAGTTTGTGTTTTAATGCCTTAAAGGGCTTGCCGGGTAAGTTCAAAATTTCAACAATTTTATTCAGCACCTATTATTATTTTTAATTTAGGCCCCTATATAAAATGGTTTTTGGATAAACTTGAACCTGAAGGTTTGCACAATCTTTTGGCAGGCTGGCCTGATAAATCCGCGAAAGCTGTTTGCACTTTTGCTTTTTGTGAGGGTCAAGACTTTGAACCTTTAATATTTCAAGGCGTCACGGAGGGTTCTATTGTAGAGCCACGAGGCAGTAGAGAATTTGGCTGGGATCCTATTTTCCAACCAACTGGTTATGACTTGACCTACGCCCAATTAACTAAGGAAGAGAAAAATAAAATTTCCCATAGATTTAGAGCATTGGATGCTTTCCAAAAATACTTTGAAGATTCTAATTAGATTTTAAGATTAATTGGTATTTTTAAGTAAAGACTTTTAAAAGTATTTGAAATAGGTACAATAAGTTATAAATAAAAACCAAAGGATAAATTAAATGCATTGCCTTACCTTACCTTGTAAAGCCTTTGTAGAAGTATGTATGAAGTGAACGATGTTTTCTCAGATTACATTTTTTATCTTAAAATTTTTTTGTTTTGTATTTAAGTAATGGCAGTCACTGAGATGAATAATTTGGCCTCAATATATTCATATAGCTATTACCAATTAGGGCTTACACCTGATTAGCCTTCCCCACAAGCTATTGACGATCTACATGTAGGAAGGCGAAGTTTCCAAAGTCAGCTTATAATTATGTATTACAATGAGTTATTGTTAGTTCTTCAACATGTTTCTAAAAGTTAGATAAAAAAGGATTGTTTATTCCTTATTGCCCTTAAGAAATCATGTTAATGGCGCCCGAGAAACTTCCCACCCAGACCAGCTTTACGATCCAAATTTACTTTTTGTAACTAATATTTAAAAAAAAAGTTTTGACCTATTTCTTTTAATTGCTTTCTTTTACAGGTTTTTATTTGCCAGATTTATTGAAATTTATTGCGTATATTACAGATTTAAACTTTTGATCGGCTTTATAGTATATCAATATTATTTATCTTTGATTTAAGAGATTTTTCCCTACCAGTGTTTATTTTATAAATTTCATATATTTTTTTTTATATAAATATTTTTTACAAATACAATTTGTATTATAAAAAGCTTTATAAAATACATAACTGAAATTTAGCTCATAGAATAAATTCGAAAAATCAAAAATTTTGAATATTTATTTTTTATTTTACCATTTGTTTCAAGGCGAATTCATTACGGTAACTTTTTTTCTTTAGCTTTATAATTGTTGGATGTCAAAAATTTGTTAATTATCTTGGTTTCTGTTTTGATTTGTTTCGGTTTTTGACATTGTACAATGATTTTACAAAAACAAATTGCTTGTGTTTTTTGTACGAGTTGTACTTGTTGTACTACCGAGATTACCTGGAATGAATTCGCCTTGATTTGTTTTTAAAAAATAATTATTTATTTATAAGACAATTTTCCACACTTATTAAACTTAGCAAATTTTCATAAAGTTTCTAAGATACATCAACGCCTTATTTTCTCAACCTCGTATCTTAAAAAAATACGGTTTTGACTTTTTCGTATCAAACGATTGCTATTTTTGTGTCCTATTACTGCAACAACTTTTTGCAATAAGCAAATAAATTATTGAAAATAGCAATCGTTTGATATGAAAAAGTCAAAACCGTATTTTTTTAAGATACGAGGTTGAGAAAGTAAGGCATCGATATACGGATTCGAAAGTTTTTCTTTGTGTTATTTTAGACATTTTTTGAAAACTTAATCTTTCTATTAAATTAAAACACTCCATTTCGTGAATAAATTTAAATATAATTTTTATTTTTACTTGGCAATTCTTATACACATCAGTATGTACATTAAAAAAGTAGTCGATTTTTTTTCAACATTTCTTCATTAATTGTACGCTTAAAATGTTTTGAGATTTAGTACATTACTATTACTTAAGTTAGAATAGGGAACGCTTATTAATGAAATACTGTAAGTTCTTAAAAGAAAACACTAAAACAAAAGGATTAAAATCTGTTTAAATTTAACAGAAAATACAAACACGTAATATCAATTTAGGGTAATAGTTTTTCTTCGTCGGGATGAGATTGATGCGAGTCAGTTATAACTTTTAAAGGTCCAGCTGTGCATGATGCCTTCTTGGGATCATAACCATACAAAAATATCGAAGCAATTACTAAGGCGGCACCAAAAGTAAACTTTAAAGTTAAATTAAAGTTGAAAATATAAATAGAAGCCACGCAGGAAATTATAATGGCCAAAGAGGTGGCAAAACCTTTTAAAATATTGTCAGCATATTTCACGACAACGGCTACAATTAAGCCACCACCAGCTTGTAGGAATATTAAATACCAAATGAACAAATCATAACCAAAGAAGAAACCATGTTCAAATAGTTTCACTGAATCACTAACATAACAAGTGAGGGTACCAAATGGTATGCTCAACAAAGACAATTGCACATTACGCATCCATACTGAAATATCTGCTCCTTTCAGAATCTTTTCGAAGTAGATGCCAGCAAAACCGGATAGGAAACAAGCACCCAATGCAGCAAATAAGCCCAATAAAGGTTTCTGTTCAGGACCACTGGAAGAAGCAGCTGAGGCTGCTGCATTAGCACCTTCAGTAACAGTTTGAGCCAGTTGAACTAGAATTACTCCCATTAGTAATAAAACCAAAGCTCCCCATTGAGTAGTTAATAACTTTTTCCTTAATATTACTACAGCAAACATAGCGGTTGTTAAAATTTTCAATTGATATGTTACTTGATAGGTGGCTGCGTCCAAATGTGATGCCGAGACATAGAGTAGATTATTCTGAACTATATAAACTAAAGAAGGAACACAAACTTTAAGCGTATCCATTGGATTGGCAACAATGGTTTTATGCAATGATTTATAGAATTTCTGAACATCTCTGCCCTCTTCATTGAATACCAGTAATAGACAGGTGACTAGTTTAACAACTTCAGACATGAGGACAGCTAGAAAAAGACATGGGAAGAAATTGAGTTAATAAGTGCATCTTTAAAACATTAGTTCTAACTGTCATATTAATTAAAGAACATTTTTAACATGGACTCAATGTTAATAAGTTCCATTATAAACCAACTCTTAGTTTTTATAAAGTCAAAAAAGGAGGAATTTATACGATGTCTTTTCAGACATGTCTGTTTTCTTCATTTTGTTTTAAACATGCTACCGCAAGCCATTTGCATTTTCACGATGTCTTTTCAAAAATGTCTGTTTTCATATCTTATTGTCTAATAATATATGTACATACATACATGTTAAAAAACATGAAAACTCATTTCGTGTCTTTCTTCTCTATGCTGATCGCTAACAAACAAAACAAACGTGCTTGTTGGACATGTCTGAAAAGATATCGTATAAATAAATATTCATATCTAACCAATGTAAAAAAATCGTGCTACTTTGTCAACTTTTTGGTGATGACACGGTTGGTTTAAAAATTATTTTTCATATGACTGATGTAAAATTAAAAATTGTTTTGCTTCTACTAAATATTTTTAAATTTAGTGTTAATACAATATTGTTGAGCAAGCGCGATATATAAAATCTATGCAAAATTTAAAGTGCTCGTAAAATATTGAAGTTTTTAAGTATTGCTCAATGCCAAACAAAAGATAACAAATTATTTCCAATTTGTTTAAAACAAGATGTTATTTTCAAGTAACTATTTCCATCTTTAGACAAAAACAACAACAGAAAACACGTTTTTAAATATGTATGTAGATATTAGTTGTAGTTAAATAAAAATGTAGGTAATGTTTAAAAAAAGTAACTACAAATTTTTATACATATCGTTACCTAAAACGCAAAAGGCCCTAACTAACCAAAAATCAAAAATCGATTTTTTCATTGATTCTGATGTATTGCATCAACACAAATGTCCACAACAACATTTGGAATCTTTCGACCAAAATTAACGATTTTTTAACAAAAAAATAAAAAGCCCTATCTACAAAGTATTGCACGATAAACGCAAAATTGTTATTTGTCAAAACCATTGGTAGGTTTTACATGAAAAATAGTAGAAAAATTAATTATAAACAGTTAAAGGCAATTTATCAATTTACCATTTAAAATAGTTTTTTGCTTCTCCTGTTAAATTTTCAAAATGTTAGATAGGGCCTTTTGCGTTTTAGGTAACGCTATATACATAGCTAAATATTTAAATCAATGAAAGAGTTAGTTATGTATGCTATCTACGAATTCATGAACTTTAATATAAGAATGGATTGAATACTGATTTAAAAAGTATTAAAACAATTTTCAACTTTGAAACGGATCAAATTAAATAATAAACTTTTCAAAAATTAACAAGATATTCTGGCCTGTTCTGAAAATCACTAAAACTCAAATCACGTGCTTTCAAATCACATGTACCTTTTAAAATCACACGTTTGATTTGGCACACTGGGACACACAAAAACGGTATGACTTTCAGAACACCACACAATCACACGTGTTATTTTAAAATTACGTGATTTTCAGAACAGACCCGATACATAAAGTTACATACAAATATAATAATAAGAACTTTTAAAGATATTTTTAATATTTTTTAAATACAAATTAAAAAAATAGGGCACCAATTAAAAGATTTATTACATTATGCAAAAAACGTAGTTAACAAATAAATATCGAGCCATAACCCCAAAAAAAGCTCAAGCGACAAAAACAAAATTTTACAGGAGTTTTATTTTTATTATATTTCATAAAAATTTTGTATGGAAATTGGCGCTTAAAATAAAATTGTTTTAATAAATATAAAATCGTAACGGTACCTTCTGTGACCATGAGATTTAAGGAGATGATGCCTGTGTTGCGAATGAATTCATTTATTAAAAAAACGAAAATTGAAAATGTAGTCGCTTAAGCTTTTCTTGCGGTTATGGCTCTATATATATATTTGAATAACAATTTTTAAAAAAATTGTTTACTTGCCAAAATATGTACAAATGTTCAAAGAGTTTCACACATATTCGATAAAAGCTTTTAGAAATTTATAAGAAAATATTTTCAATATTTTTTTAAAGCTCATTGTGAAAATAATAGAGAGGTATGTTGGCCATAATACTAACTCTGACTAGGTACTTTTCTTAAATTTTTACTCTTTTAAATTTGGCACATATTTAAACTGTCTATTAAACTAATAATATAAGTCTCAAAAAATAGGGTACCCATTAAAACACCTGTAATAACTTTTCTCTTTCTACAAATACTCACCCGTTGAACTTAGGAAAATATCACCAGGTCGTGTACGTGCATATCGCATGGATAGACCCAAAATTGCATTTTGTAATGTTAAAGTAATTAAACTAATATATTTTAAATGATTGGCATTCACTAAAAAATTAAAACAAAAATAGAATTAAATGTAATAAATGGTCCCATTAAATAATTAAATTTTTCCTTGCTGCATGTGATACTTACTATGAATACTCATCTTGTATAGAATTCTTGTTAAGCTGAAGACGGAAACGACAAACGCACTTACAACTTTTTTTTAGGTTCTTTGCAATATTTCGTAAAATTTTTAATAGATTTTTGCAAAATGTTATTGTTTATTAAATAAACATTTTTTAATTTATGTAACTAATTATTTTTTTTTTTATTAAAACTAAGTAAGGTAAATAAAATGATGGAAAATAATTTTTATACTTCTTCATTCAACCACTTTACTCTTTTTAACGTTGTGCAGCAACTCTTTATTACCATCCACGTAAACAAAAAAAAATATAAAAACAAAAACACAAAAAGAAAAAAACAAAAACACACGAAATCGAAGCGGCGATAAAGATGAAATGCAAAAACAAAGTACATACATACTTATATATCAGTGATGCCTTTTGAGCTTTTTTTTTTGCTTTGGACCAAAACATTTTTTTGGAATATATTTGACTATTAGTCCGAATTCGAATTCATACGATGCAAGTCTTATTGATCAGCTTGCTACTTTATTGTCGAAAGAGACGAGGGGAAAAGAAACGGTATTTTCCTGAAAAAGAGGGTAAAAAAATGTTATTTTAATTAAAAATGGGTACATTTTCTTATAAGCAGTATTTCTCATTTTAAAGACAATAATACTCGTAAGACCAAGTTTTTTATAAACAAACGAAAAGTATTTATTTCAGGTAGGAAGTGCTCAAGAAACTTAACTTTTTGTTTTTCATCATTATAGATATTTTGTTAACGCTTTTTATGTTATTTTTCCACATTTTGTTTCACCGCTTTAGCTATTTCAAATAAATCTTATGGTTTGTTTCCAATTTTGCAACTGTTCGCGAATTTAAGCTATAGAAGCGATTTTTTCCTGTGAGTTGAGACAATCGTAGCCGTTTTAAAAATAGCCCCATGTATAAATCGAAGTCACCTATTTTACAGTGTACTATCAAATCTGTCGATGCCATTTATAAGGGTGAATTTTTTAAAATAAAACAGGCCTTCCTTTTGGAGAGCAAAACATTTTTAAGAAACGAACACCAAATTGAATTTTTTTAAAATAAAATGTAAAATTTTTTTGTAGAAAATAAAACACGAAATATTATTCAATAAATAAACAATGGCCTATAATCATATTCAAAAATAAAGTCGACTTTTTCTAAAGTATACTTTAAAACAATAGTGTTAACGTGCATATAAAGCCGGTTTTAGTTTAAAGTATAGATTATTTTGACTACGAGTATGGGCCAATAAATATAAAAAAAAAACAAATATGTACGTAAGTACATGAGTTATGTTTGCTATTAGGGAAATTGTAATAAAATTTGTACTTTACTATCGAAAATCCAGATTAGAATCGTAAAAATGATTAAACACAAACTTTGTATGAAAACTAACTTATTTTAACGAAGCTGCGTTCTATATTTTGTTATAAATACTTCATACATAAAAATGTTATATTTTAGCAATAGCAAGCATATTATGTGAACGTCGAAGCTGATTCAAAGAAGAAAACATTTGTTCTTTTAAAATAACTTTAATTCATATCAATTTAATATTCCAGCAAAGTTAGAGCAAAGTGACATTGATATTGAAATAACACTACGAATCGCGTTGAACTAAAGTTATTTCAAGTTGAAACAACTTGAATTTAATGTCGAATCAATTTAATTTAAGTGAAATAACCCTGCAGATATCGAGACTAGTCCATACATGCGTGTAAATAGTAGTCCATAAAGGAGTACCCTGCATATATCGAGACTAGTCCATACGTGTAAAGATTAGTCCATAAAGGAGTAGGAGTACTCCAATTATATGGTAAAAAGGTGGTCTATTTAACATTACGATGTCCTAGGAGTGGACCATATAACCCACCGAAGTAGTCCATAAACTACTCAATGGAGTACTCAAGTGGGTTAGTTTCAAAAGTACTCCATGCTTCTACTTTTTAACTAATCGCCTTTTATGGCGTGCACTGTAATCCATTATTGCTATTATTATATAGTATATTTACTTGGTATTTTTAATTTTTTCACAAATCTTAAAAAACTTTCCTGTTTCACTTTTAAATAAACAATTAATAATGGACAACATCAGGGCTACCAATGTGTGATACTGTAAACTCTAGTTTAGTATACCTATACATCATGCAGTTGTTGGCAGCACTGAATGTTAATTCGTCTAATATAGTCCATACTACAGTACATTGGACCATGTTGTAAGTATTCCATTTAAGCCACAATGGACCACGTAGTCCAATACTATCTGCAGGGAACAGTGAGAAAAAGACAACATATGTTTTTACTTGCGCAACTAACTTGCCGAGTCTGAAAGGGGTCAAAGTAAGATTAGGATAATATTAAAAATTTTTGAATTTGGTACAAACAAGCTTTATTCGTATTTTATATCGTTGATTAAACTGCTTTTGTGGTTTTTTTTGGCCACTAAACAACAAACAAATTTTGTAAATGAAAGCAGTATCAAAACAGTGAGTAAATAACATTGAAAGATTTACTGAACGGCCGATATAGAAGTAAATTAAGGGCCGAAGGTTGTTAAAAAAATCCAAAATAAATTCAAAAGTACTACAGGGCCAACAAACATTCAAAAGTGCCACAAATAACCCAGTGTGCCACATTTTACTCTCTGGTATCTGTTTAATTTTCAAAGGAAAAGAGCGCAATATTTGACGTTTATTTTATTGTTGTTTTTGTTTAAGAACGAAAATATAAAAACAAAACAAAATTTAAAACTTAATTATTTGCAGTGATGGTAAATTCTTATTGGGTTTTGATAATTATGAATTAAAAATTTATGTCGAATATACTATGTAATTAACGAATTAAAATATATGTATGTAATTAAAATTTGCAGCAGCTTTCGACTGATAAGTAGCAAACAACATTGTTATAGTATTTTTATCAAACGTTATTTTAAATTGCTTTTTTTGTCAAGCAAAATTAAAACTTCCGTTCTTTTTTAATATTTTTAAGATAGGTACCTACAATATTTTTAAAATATGTAAATACTTATGTACTTACCCCCATATTCATAAAAATATTTTAGGTTTATAGGTAGCAGGTTTATAAAACGAATTTTCTATAAAAATTTGTTTAATAAGCTTTTTATTAATCAAAAATATTTTTTATGAATATAGGAGTGATCATATTGATAAAATGAAACGAAGAAACTGACTAAAGGTGTTCACACTTACCAAATATTTGACGAAAAAAATCCAAAAAGCGTGACCACGTAATTGATCGACCATCAACTTTCTTCTAAATTGTTTTTATTGATTTCAGAATTGACTTCTAAAAAAATTCGTTTGCACCGACCAAAGATTGTTAGCCCAGCAGCAGCAATACAAGTACATAAGTATATAAAAAAATATTCTTCGGAAATGGTATTTTTTAAGCCAAACAGAACATGAAATTGCAAAAAATAGCACAATACCTACAACACGAACAAATATAACCATATACAGACCAAAAAGAAAAAAAGACCCGTGTCTCACAAAGCCATAGACTTTTTTTTTATGGACCCCCAAAGATTTGGGGCCTCGGTGTTATTTTTGTAAAAAAGTGATAATTTTGTCAGGATCATATCTTGCAAACCGTTCGAAATTTTGATTTACTCTCTGAACTCAATAGAGCATATCAGTTGTTTTTCGACGAAGTAGACATGACCGGTGGAAATTACACACCTAATACAGTGTGTCGCCAATGTTATAACAATCTCATGGCATGGTTAAGTGGATGCAAAGATAGTATGAACTATTGGAAGCCGGTAAACTGGATTAGTCGCCCAGGTGATCATGATGCTACCAGTTGCTATGCATGCGTACATTACACATATCGTACACATAAAAATTCCCTGGGAGTTTTTTCCCTTCTCCCATTTTCCCTATGTAAATTCAATTGTAAAAATGGGAAAAGGGAAAAACTCCCGGGGAATTTTTGTTCATAATAAGGCCGATTGTAATAAGTTATATTTACAATCAACATGAGAAGGGCATTTCTAATAATTATTCCCCGAATATTCTATTTTTTTTAACAAGTCCGGTAAGATGTTTCTTAACATAAGAATTATTTATTTTGATTCGAAATTTTTAGTCAAAATTTAGAGGAAGTGCGGGTAATGTGGTACACCAAGTGCTGGTAATGTGGTATAGTGAACTACATTACCAAATCATAGTATTTTCTTTAAAATTAGTCGTGTTATATATAAATTTTTACTTTATTGCAAAACAAGAAAACAACAACAACTCATGTAAGCAAACAACAATTTCATTAATATTTTATTTGACAGGTAATGTGGTATACTATTACAAATTAGCTTATGCGCCACATTAGGCGCACTTGAGGTTAATGCAGATATTTATTAATTTTAAATTATTTACTACAGCTATTGAGTAACTGCATATATGATTCACTAATTTGGTACTTCCCAATTACTTTAGTTATACACTTAAAAACTTTTAAATGCACCTTTACAAGAAAACTTTATTTGTTAACAGCACCCAAAAAAAGTCGACACTCACACTAAGAATGACTTTCAAAAATAAAACAGATCAAAGTTTTCTTAATTTTTTGAGAGCGGCAAACCATTTAGATTGGTTTCATTACGCTTGATTTGTTAGTTTAAGAAAAAAGGCACTGTACCACATTACCAGCCTATACCACATTACCCGCTCTTACTCTATTAAAATTTATAAATTTTTGTTAGTAACATCAATAAAACTATTAGTCCAAATTTTTAAAATAAATAATGCTAAAAAAAGCTAAATAAAAATTTTTAATGCTAAATTTAGCTGTAAAAATGCCAAAATGGCCACAATGATTGGGATTTATGGATTCTGGCATTATCCATAATTAAAAATGAGTTTTGTAGCCTTGCGCTACTTTTAATTTTATCTAAGAGCTCCCGAAGAAATACTTGGAAACGGGCCAACAACAACGCTACTATTATCTGTCGTACCAATTAGTCATGTTCCTTACGGTTGGCAAAACAACATGAGCTCTTTCACTTCCTTTACCAAAAAAAAAAAAACTAAATTTAATTTAATTTGAAAAATGTTTAACTGTATTTAAATAAAGCTTCGTTTAATTTGAATAAAGTTTCGTTTATTTTAAAAAAGGTTTCGTTTATTCTGAAAAAGGTTTCGTTTAATTTCAAAAAGGTTTCGTTTTATTTGAGAAAGGGGTTATTTAAAATGAAAATGCTATACATAAAATAGTCTAAAGTCGAACCTTTGGTTAATTGAGCCTAGTCAATTTTAATGGTTGGGTGCATAATGAGTAATCACAGCTGAATACACATATTTTTTAAGGATTTTAAAATTAGGAAAGTGTGTTAACTATGTTTTCTAGTTTTTATCATTAATTTTTAAAAGGGATTCATTATTATTGGATAAATTTAAAATATATAAATTATATTTGTTTGGTTGAATTTTAGTAACCTAGCCTATAGGCCCTAACTGGTTTAAAAACTTTTACTTAATAAAATATTGTTAAGAACAGTTAACGTTTCGTTTAAAATACAAATTTATTTATTTAAAACATCAACACCCTCGTTAGTTAGGACTACTTAAGACTGTCTTATAATCCATTGCGAAAAATTTTTGTCTTAATGGTGTTTTTTTTTTACTTTTTTCTAAAGAAAAGCTACAAATACTTACTGGAAAATATAAAATGAATTAACTATTAGATTTAATTTAAAACTTGCTTTAAATGTATTTAGCTTTATAACTATGGTGTCTTTTGTGTGCGACTCTTTCCTTGTTTTCCAATTTTAATCGACTTTCTTGCTTTTCGAATTTTTGGCAGCAGCTTGTTTTGGGGATACCTTAGCCTTTGTGTCGCTCTTATTCCAATAGTACAACATTTGACTGACAATGACACCATTAGCAAACGATGAGGCACAGAAAGTTATGACCATCATCTTGTCACCTGTTTCTTGAATCGAAGTGAAAATGCGAGCTAAAGAACCGGCAAAGAGTAGGAATACAGTTGCTGCTGATAGCTGACCGGTTGAACCATTTTTATAGTTAGTCCAGGCTTGGGACAATTTGCCCACTAGCAAAATGGGTATGTTACAACTTTGTATAGTGACCAATACCTTGAAGGGAGTTATGCCGGAACACAATACATAAACAAATGTCGAGTAAAAGATGATAAAAACCATAGCTTTGGCTTTGGCACCATTAAAGCACAACACTAGAGCAGCAATGGCAGCTGTTTGGAAAGCTAAAAATGTATTATCACCCCAAGAACTAAAAGGAAAACCATTTACATAGCTGTAGGACATGTGAAAAGTAATGGCGGTCAAATCCAATAGTACTGATATAAGATTAATGCCTTCGCCAGATTTATTTTTAAGGATTTTCAAAACCTGCGGTACTTTAACCAACAAGGAACCAGCAATTATGGCCAAGCCTAGGCCTTTGCTTAATAAAGCCTTAAAGCAAGGAACTGTAAAAAAACAGGTACCTATTAATACAGATTTTTTTGTTTTAATTTTTACTTCATTTACCATCAAAATAATTTTGTTCGAGGAAATAATTGTCAAAACATTTTTCGCTCATTAAGAATAAAGCTCCTTTTTTAATGACGTCCATATTTTTTTAGTAGGAGTTATTGTTTCCTCTTTGCCTTTTTATAGATATAAAATAAGATTTTAAAATATGCCTTCACTGCAGCCGGTTTAACACGTTTTCCTATTCCAGTGGTTTTGAACTTTCTGAGAATGAACAATTATTAATTGACTTTATTGCTCCAGTTTTTATGTTCAAAATTAATGAGTAGACAATGGACTTTTTCGTTATCTTCTAGTTTTGGTTTGATTTAATTTTCATTTATTCTTTAAAAAGTACTAAGCGTACACGTAATTTATAATGGCACAAACAATTTGATTTTATTTCTAATCAATTTAATGAAAATGCAAAAGCAAAACCACAACAACAATTTTAAGGTAAAAAGCCGATTTTGACAGTTGATATTAAAGAGAAACCAAAAGAGAATTTGAGAGGGATGCGAAAATAGAATTAATTAATACAGAGTTGCTTTAAATAAAATTATTAGAGATGCCATATTAAAAAAATAATATTTCTGAAAAAATAACGGTCTTTATTGTTAAAATTACTATTTAAAAATTTAGATATATGCATAGTATAATAAGTACCAGGTACGTTCATTAGGGAGAGTTTTCATTATTTACACATGTAATGTCAAACAACGAAACACTCAATTGCTAATATTTAAATTTTAACATATTTTGCACTTTTTAGATATAGCTGCTCACTTTTTTATATAAAATTATATTTTATTCATAATATTGTCTATATGCACTTGATTTTTGATTAAAATTTGGTATTAAAAAATTTTTATATTAAGAAATTCAAAAAAAAAAAAATTGAATTTATTTGATTTTTGACGCTTGTTTTAATTTTTTTTCGTTATTAACTTTTATTTGATATTACATGGGTTTTAAAATTGAGAACAAACATACTAATTTATTTGCTACTATTTTATGAATGTAACATTCGTAAAATTAAAGCATTCACAATAAATATGACAAAATAGAACACTTTGTAAATTTCCTAAACGAAAATTTGAAAAAATAGTGCAAAATAAAAATAAATAGTAACCAAGCTCAGACTAGGACGTAAAAAGCTAACCCATCAGAAATTCATAAATAAAGGTAGTATCCTATCATAATTAAAATGGAAAAATTGACCAACAAATCTCAGTATCTGCCACAGAGTCACTCCTAGAAAAGTAAAAAGTAAGACCGACCACTCTTTTTTCTTTCTGACATTTCAAATCCAGTTAGTTAAAAACTCCAAACATAACTAGCCCATAGCTAATATACATAAATTTGCATAGCTTTTAAACTTATTGAAATCCCGTTTCAAAACTTTTACGATGTAATAAGAGTACCGTAGGCTAATTTTAGTTAAAAAAAAAAACAGAAAAATTTTATTGAAATGGTCACTACCGGTTTCACAGTGCGACAATCATAGACAGTTATTTACATATCCTTTAAACTAATATATATCCCACTTTAAAATGTTCACAGTATTATGAGTATACTCTTGGCTTATTTCGGATTTAAAGAAAATAAAAAAAAAATTGGATCTTAGAAAAATTGAAGTTAAAAATTATCACTTCCGGTCTTGAAGTTCGCGTTACGCACTTTTTTTACACTATGAAAGTTTTCTTTAACTTGGAGGCCACACGATCAATTTTTGTCTTTCAATTCCTTTCAATTTGCTCTCACTCTCATTTTTTTCACTAACACACTCACACTTTTTAAATTGATCACGAGATTGCTCTCAATTTTAACTATCCATTTGTTTGGCAATTTTACGCTCAATTTAACAGCTGATTAGAAGTTTAGTGAGCAAATTTTTCGTTTGTCAGTATAAATTGTTTTCTTGATGACATCTTAAAAGTAAATTGCGTGCAGCCTACGTCACAGCTTTCAATTAATGTAAATTTCGACAAACAGTATATGTAAAAGACTATCAACAAAAAGTTGATCGTGTGAAAAAAGAGTTGCCGACTTCATCACATAGTTTTAGTTTTGGGGAAATAGTTTACATTTATTTATATTAGCATTATTTTAGCAAAATTAATGCTCTAAAATTAGGAAACTTACTTATTTTAACGCCAGTTACTACAAATTAATCATAAAAATGCATTTAACAGTTTAAACTTTAATTACAGTTCGACAACAATCCAGTCGATTTGCATTAAATATTGAACAGGGTAACATTGCTAATCGTTTTGACATTCAGTGGCATGCAAGTGCCAAATTTCCACTCGCATGCAATTTTTGCTGCCACTGGAGCTGCCATTGCGAAAAATGTGAGTGTATTAGTAAAAAAAATCGTGAGTGTATTGAGTTTTTCGAACTGGCAGTGGCATGTGTAAATGCTAAGTAAAGGGCGGTATTCACTATCCTATTTAGTCGCACGATATGTCAAAAAAATCGTGTGTGCTCATAATGTATGACAGTGTGGCTTAAAAATGAATTGAGTGACAGATTTTCTTGACAGTCTGTCCGACTTGCAAATATTTATGAAAATTTTCATAAAATGATAGATTCTATGCGATCAGAGTTGCATATTCTTGTAAAGTAGCTGAGTCATTTGTGTTTGCATCTTTTTTGTGGGATAGTGTGGCATTGACAGCAGATTTTGCAGACATTTTTTTATGTCGGATAGAATTCCGTCAGATTTTCGTGTGAATGAATCGTACGATTATGTAGGATAGTGAATACCGGCCTTAAGACAACTTTCATAGTTTGAACACAGACCAGTGATGGAAGATTCAGTACTATGGTACTATGGTACTATTTTCAGTACTTTTTCCTTTTAAAAATACCACGGTACCCCCACGTCCGGTTAAGTACTCGTTTCTTGTTATGCTTCTTTGTTTAGAAATTTAGCTTTGATATTTTTTTTACATTGACAACTACGGCTGAAATTCCAACTCCGACTCCTAACCTCACAGTTAAATTTCTCACTGCTAATTTTCCACTTAGCTTCTCTTCTTTATGAGCTGACACAATATCTGCAATTAAAAACTCTACTAAATGTATATGAGATTGGACCTTAAACTTTGACTTTAAACTCTTTTTTATGCAGTACCTTTTAAATGGTTATTTGGGAAAATATTGAATATTTTTCTAAATATTTTATGCCGAAAAGTTTTCGAGTCGGAGTCGCGAGTATTTGTGGGTACTTCGATTCCGGTACAAACACCCCAACTCCGACTCTACAACTCCGATTCCACAGCCCTGTTGACAACATTGCCTACACAAAATGTATTGTTCTTTTTTTGTTCATGTTTTTATACCCTTCACCGAAGGTAAAATGGTATATATAAAGTTGTCTTTCCGTTTGTAATTTCTATAATATTGATCGTTTACCCTATGAAGTATATATATTCTGGATCCTTATGAGAACAGAAGTTCAAATCCGGTTGACCGTTTGCCCGTATGTCCGGTGAAATGGGGTTTCCGAAGACACCAGATATTATGGGGACTTGGTTGCAGTGTTCCCATTTTAGCATATTTTCTGCTAGATTTAGCAGAATCGACTTGGGGATTTGTATATTGCATATTTTTTTTTTTGAAAAATAATAATATGCTAATAAAAAAAAAAAATTATGTACTTTAGTTTTTTATTTTTAAATTTATTTTCCAAAAAAAAAAAAAAAATATGTTTGAAAAAAGACCAAAATTTTGAAAAAAGTACTCTTTTGCTTGTGGTCAGTACCATCTAAATTTTTTAATTTTCCATCACTGACACAGACTAAAAAAATTTGCAAATCTCTCAAACTTATGTAGATCATATTCTCAAATTTACAGTACAATGAGGACACCTTAGGCTAATTTTATTAAAAACTAAAAATTAACCGAAGTTAGACAAATGTTAATTTAAATTGGTAAAAGACAGTTTTGCAGACGATTTTTTTTGAAAGATCAAAGAATTTTCTACAAAAATAAATTTTTCAAAAAAGCAAACACTTGACAAAAGAAATATTTGGAACCCACGTTCATATTTACTAGTGGTATAGGTTTGCCAAGTATAAAGGAATTTCGGCAAAATATTTTCTGACATGTCCGCTTAACAAATAATGCCTTTTATTTTTAAAATTTTATCTCTACGTGTTTTTATTTGTGAGTATATTCGACAGTTAATAGCGGGAATTTTTCACACAAAACTTTCACAGGCACACTTTTTCTCTAAACTGTAGCCCGTTTCTGTATTTCTCGCATCGTAAAATTTCCCGCATGAAACATGTAAATTAGAACAAAAATAGTGTAAAATAAAACAAAAAATAGTTTTTCTCACACAAGAGTTTCTGTATCTTTACTTTGCGATAATTATCTGTCATTTAAATAATTTTCCAGCAATTATTGGAAGTATGTGAGAAAAAGTGTTTCTGTAACAATATTTTTCGAAATGTTTCTCACAAGAACTGTCAAAATAAGACACATTTGAAATTGGTGCGAGAAAAATAAAATTTCAAAAAATGTATATTTAAAATTTAATACTTAAAATTTAATAGATATATAAAATTGGTGTATAAAACCATAGTATAGAACTAGTATGCCGACTGGGGAGAACGTTCTCTTTTTTTTATAACTCTCATCACACATATAGGTTCTGTGTGAATTCAACACACATAAGAACAACAAAAACAAAATAAAATTTGAAATTTTTCAATTTAAAATTTTTCACAATAGGTATAACACTTCATGTTTAATTTTATGACTTAAACACATAATTAATAATTTTTTTCAATACATTTTGCTAATTTGCTTTTGCAAAATGTTTTTATTTTTCACAAACTAAAAATTTTTAAATACATTTTTTTGACACTAAATTTTTTCTGTTGTTAATATTATTAAAGCCAGCAGAGTAGCATTTTGTGGTATAAAAATAATATTTGAAACCATTAATTATTTATATATTATCCGATATTGCAGAATAAAAATTTAGCAAACATGGCTTTTAAAAGTTTATAAATGCAGCCAGCATTCAATAAATTGAACATTTATTGAACTAAAAAAATTTTATTTTGGAAAAAAAATTGTTGCCACATTCTATACGATTTAATGCAACTATGTGTAGTGGTGGAAATAGTTTTATACACCAAACATTTGAAAAAAATCTTACTAATACAAACATAAAATATGTACCACTGACAGTTGAGTTATGTACCTGTCAAAGAGTCGGCATACTAGTTGTATACTATGACGGGAGTTATGTACCTGTCAAAGAGTCGGTATACTAGTTGTATACTATGGTTCTCACCAGTCGGCATACTAGTTCTATACTATGGTTCGCGGACAGGCAAAATAAATTTTTTCTAATTAACATCTGTCTAACATTTTATAAAAACGAGTACCTATGTTTTTTCTCTTGTTTGTAATTTTTTTTTAAATTTATAATTGTTATTATTACGGTTTCAAAATTGCTTTTTTGAAAAATTTTGTGAACCATTGTAAAATACTATGGCGCACATAAATAAATTCACATTTCGGAAGCTACATTCATCATCAGGAAAGAAGTATATGACATATACATGGACCCGCCAGAACAAAATTATGTAATTGAGTTTCAGATTCATATTAAAGCCTATATGAAATCTGCTTGAATCGAACTGAACTTAGGAAGAGGGTTTATATGGTACCTATTGTTAATTTTGGACCAACTAGCACAACATTTTGTCATGTCATAGTAGCAATCTTAAAACCCATTGTCGCCAATTTTTATGTAAATACTAAAATTTATAATGAAGTTATGGCATTAAAGGCTATTTTCGGGAGTAGTATTTGTATGGGAGCATTGGTCAAATATGGACCAAATGAAATAAAATTTGGTAAGAAGATTTTAATTGCAATTGAATTAGTTTGGACCAAATTTAATCTTAATACCAGCATACTAAGATGGACATTGGACACAAAGAATCTATTCCGGAAATAAGCATGTATATGGGCTTTGAGAAATTATGGACTGATTCGGCCCATTTTCAATAGGCTTGGTCCTGGTCCTTGTTCAGTTAGAACCTATGAGCCAAATTTCATCAGATTATCTCCAAAATTGCGACATGTACTTTGCGCACAAGGTTTACATGGAGAGCCAACCAGCCTGCCAGCCAGACAGTCCTCGTTAATTCGACTCAAAAAGTAATTCTGAGTCGATCGGTATACTTGAAGGTGAGTCTTTGACCAATATTTTAAGGTGTTACCCTCTCCATTACTATGGTGTTGGTATACAAATGTCAGTAGTTTTTTAAATAACGCTTGAATGGAGAAAGAACGCAATTTATAAAGTTTCCTGGAGTTTTGCGACTTAAATAATTGTGATTTTTTTATTGAAATGATTTTCTTCGAATCCTCTTATTATTGTTGAGAGATTTGTTTTTTAGAATCTTAATTCAATTATATTTTTCTATGCACAATCATTTTAAAGATGGACAGAGGTGGATGAAAAAAGGAGTAAGTAAGTTTCTGCTATTATCTTAAAGATTTTCTTTAAATGAATTTATCTATGAAAATTCAAATTCTTATTTAAATTTTGTAAATTCAAATAATATCTTGTCCATGCATGCCCTTGGTTATAAATGCAGTTGTATTAACAAAAATACTTCATAAATAAAAAAACAATAATATTATGGTTTTGCCCAGTTGCATTGGAAACTGTGAAGGCATAGAAAAGTTCATATCATCTTCCATTATTATACGTATTATTATCATTTTGATAGGATTGCATTTTGCTTGCTATCATTCCTGCAAGAAAAAAAAGATGGCAGGAAAAATATATTTTTGTTCTATAATAGTAAAATACACAATATTATTATGGATAAGTGGATATTGAAAGGGAAGTGTTATTTTTTTGAAAATGAATATCAACACCAAAAAGAAAAACGGACCTAACTCAATCTATTCAGATAATGATTCTTATTTATTTTTGCATAACAAACATCAGCATGTAGTCAGAAAATTTTGAAATCGTAAAATTTTCTAGGGTATTTAAAAAATTTTATTTGAGATTAAAATTTTATGTTGTTCTACCAAAGAAAATAAAAGAACATACCCTTTGTAAACATGCATTCACACTTGAAACATCTAACATCTACTATCAATAAAAATTTTTTTTAATACTTGTTTTCTACAAAAGTGCCAACATTTAAAAAGAAAACACTAGGGAGATCGATTATTCGACTTTTTTCAATAACCGGTTTTCGAATATTACGAATAGTTGCTATTTTAAAAAACCCGGTTTTCGGTTAAACAATTTTTAAATAACCGGTTAACCGGTTTTAAATCGAATACTTAAAAACACAAAATCAAATAAGTTTTTAAATAAAACGTTAATTTGAATAAAAACAAGGAACCAACAAAATACATAGATATGACTTAGATCAGACCTAACAAATATTTTACGATAAAATCGAAGAAAAGTGGGACCAGTAAACTGATCGAACTTTAGCTAAATTTTCAACAAATTTTTATTGATTTACTAAACTTTATTTGTAAGAAGATGTTTGTATAATGCAATTTAGCAACTTTTGAATGATATTTGATCTAGAGAAACTTTTTGCAAAAGTAAATAAATTATAGGAATTTTATAAAGTTATTATTTGAAATATTCTCTCAAATTTATTTTGAATGAGCTTTAATTTGTTAATGGTTAGGCTATCTATATATATTAACCATATTTTTCAAAAGATGCAAACAAAACCTCTTAGCCAGGATAATATATTTCAAATTATTTTGTTTCAGCATTATAGAAACGAATAGTGAACTGAACATTATTTTTGTGTAAAATATTTGTCAATTCGTCGACTACAATTTAAAACATTCAATGACATTGTTTGATTTCTTCAATTTTGTTTTTTAGTTCTTGGTGTTTTAATAAATAAAACTGATTCCGCCGTAATGTTGTAGTTTTCAGCATGAAGAGGTGCTAGAACTACTTAAGAATTTTTAGTGCCTTAACGGGCATTTCCTCGGCAACACAACGGGCTAATATTTCACTCATTGATTCATTTTTTGCAGCGTATTTTAGTAAAGTATTATTTGTCGTCTCCTTAGATCTACTTCGGAGTTAAGTTTCATTTGGATCACATTAATGTCAAGCATGTATACTAATTAAAGGTGATTAATAAGTCGTGACATGGGAGAACCTTTGTAATTTATCATTTTAGGGCACTTCAGGCAACTATTGTTGTCTTTTTAATCGCGTTCGAAAAATATCTAGAGAAAACCTTTATATAAAAATATATTTAATATTTAGAATACTCTTGCACAAATTACTATTAACTTTTTAACTGCACACGTTTTTGTTTCTACAAGAACATACGCTTTTATAAGCGATTTGTATCTAAGTGTTCATAATGTTCTTCGACCTTTGTTACATTATGTTTTGACATTCTTCATAAAAAGTTTAAGTTTGGCCAATATTCAATTAGAAAATACTTTAATTACGGGTACATCTACAACAAGAGTAAGAAAAATGTATATAAATTACACATTACTAAAATAACCGGTTTATTATACCAAAATAACCGGTTTATTCGATATTCGAAAAATGGGCATTTTTAAATATCCGACTTGAGCAAAGCTAAAATAACCGGTTAAAACCGGTCGAATAGTAACCGTTCGATCTTCCTAGAAAACACCAACAAGTATTTGGAACTGATGTTGCTTGCCAATTTAAAAATAAGAAGCTTTTTTGTAATAGTTCTATTTCTTAAATTTTTAGAAATGACTTTATACACTACCAGACTATTATCTTGTATGTTCCTGTTACATTTTACCTTAGCTATACTTTGAAATCAATGAAGTATATTGTATGTACAGAAAAATTTACAATTATTAGACACCAGCAGAATGAAATGTAATTTCTGGCCCACTACGGCCTTCGTCAGCATTCTTTGTGTCACACTGGTTAGTGATACTTTATAAATTTAATGTATATAACTCAACTCTTTTAACAAATAGAATCTGGGAATTATTTCTTTTCATAAGCTACTTTATTATATTCAACATTTTTATTTTTTGATATACTTCTGTCGATTAGGGACATCTGTAGAGTTGGTTATTTTTGTAATTCCAGAATATTTTTCAACAAAATATCAACACAGTAGCTCGTTTCTGTATTTCTCGCATCGCAAATTTTCTTATATTAAGTGTGAAACAAAAAATTCCATCGTTTCTCGATTTGTGAGAAAAAAGTGTTTCTGTATTTAAATGCGAGAACAGACAACACAGATTCTGTTTTAACTGGAATACTTCCAATAATTAAGTGTCAAATGCAAGCGAAACGTCAACGAAAGAAATATATATAATAAAAATAAGGCTGCCAGATTTAAAGATTTATCGACATTTTGACGATTTTTTTTGTTCCAAAATTGGCAAAGTGACAATTTACTGATTTTTTTCTAGTGACGATTCAGTCTTTGAAATAAAACAATTTTAAATAGTTTTATATGTTTGTGTATTAGGCACCACAGAAAACCGATATCTTTAAAAACAAGGCAGATTAAAAAAATGTATCGGCAAAAGCAAAATTTCGAACGGAAACTGTTTAATTTTTATTTGCTTGGATTATTTAATACATTTGTTTGTGTGATCAAAAGATTAAACTATTACCCCATTTTTCAGTCAATGCACTTTAGGAAATTTTTGCCTTTTACTTTGTCCAAATGTGTTTATTTTATTTCAAAATGATATTTTGTCACTCCTTTGTGTGATTTCTGCAGGGAAAAATAACAATCTGAAATTTTAAACTCTTATCGGATTAAGGAAAAATAAAATAAATAATTTTATTTAAATAGACCTCAAGCTTATGTATGTATAAAATATGTATTTTACCCATGAACTTTATGTTTTTTCTTTTTTTTTTTTTTTTTTTGATTATGTGTTTATATGATAAAAATTTGTGATTATATGATAAAAATCGAACAAAATTCGTCAAAATTAATTTTAAATTGTCCGAAAAAAATAGACGATTGTTTTATTTTTTCTTAGGATATTGACGTTTTTTTCACAAATTTATCTGGCAGCCCTGCATAAAACAAACACAATGAAAGGCCAAAAAAATTTAAAAACCAAAATATAACAATTGTGTTTTATATACTTATTTTCATCATTTGAATTCTTTCTTTTAAAATAAAATAAAATAATACACATTCTTGTGTACATACATACATAATTTGGGCACCATTTTTTTAAATTTTGTTTTCTCGCATCAATTTCAAATATGACTTATTTTGACAGTTCTTGTGAGAAACTTTTTGCAAAATATTGTTACAGAAACACTTGTTCTCACATCCTTCCAATAATTGCTGGAAAATTATTTAAATGACAGATAATTCTCGCAAAGTAAACGTACAGAAACACTTATGTGAGAAAAACCATTTTTTGTTTCATATTGCACTGTTTTTGTCATAATTCACTTGTTTCATGCGGGAAATTTTACGATGCGAGAAATACAGAAACGGGCTACAGGTATACTATAAGGATATAACAAATCCAGAGAATAAATATGAGTCGCAGGCATGGAAAATTCAGTACTATTGTACTTTTTTCGGTACTTTTTAAGATAGAAAATACCGAAGTTCGACAATGACATAAAAAGTACTTTTTTAAAAAAGCGAACTTTTCAACAAGTTTTGCCTAATTTATCTCAAACTAACGGAAATACTTTGAGTACATTTCGTTTTATTTTTAATTTCAAAATATGAAAAAGTCAAATTCTATCTTGAGATTTTTTCTGCCTAAATTCCCATATAGGAACGTAGTGTTTCTATGAAAAATTTTCAGCTAATCTCATCCTTCCTCTATGTATGTACTATTTCATTAAATAATAGCAGGTGGCGCAAAATAAATCAATTGTGTTTTTGAATACCTTTTATTTATTAAAGTTTTGCTTACCATCTCGCGTACTAAATGTAAATGTAACGATCAGTTTTACACACTGAATTTTTTGTTGTAATCGTTATTTTTTAATATACTTCCTTACAAACCTGCATTGTAGTAAAGCAAAATGAAACTTTTTGTTTTAATTTGCTACGAATTGGTTCACTTATCTTATATCATCTTTGTATGTCTTATTGCGAAGCGCATTAATGTGCGCTTACATGTTCAAATGTACTATTAGTGCTATGCAAAACAAGAAAAATTTTTATTGAGATATTTGTGTCTGTTATATCAAATTTTCCATGACTTTCCGCAAGATATTCGGTGATAACTGTTTGAATTCCTGTGGAATATTCTCTTTAAGGGCTGCGACATAAACCCGCTTGTTGACATAAGCACGCGACTACAAGTAAGAAGTTAAATCGGGCGATCGCCCAATACTCTTTGCGCTTGAACGCCACACCACACAGTGGCTTTGAGTTGATGTAACGGCTTTTTGTTCATCACACGCGGACTTTCAGTGCCCCAGAAACGAAGATTTTGTTTATTAACGTAACCACTCCACTAAAAATGCGCCTCATCGCTCATGTTGATTTTCGACCTTAAATCGTTCTCTTCGTTGTTGACACAATTATTCCACACTCTTGTGGAGTATATCACTCAATGGCTTGTCTGTTTGTATACTGCAGCTGTCTAATTCACAAATGTCAAATGTGATCCATGAACGACGCCATTTGCTAAAACTATGACATCTTCTGATAGGGTGATTAATTTTACGCCACTTTGTATATTGTTTTCTTCTAATTCCTTATTTATGTTCCTAAGCCATGTATTTTAGGTCGCCCTTCGTTCCTCGGTTTCCCTGAGGATTGCATTTGTGGGATTTATCTTAGAGAATTTGTTTACACAGAAGTCTGAATGTGATTTTTCTCAGAATGGCTAAATGTGATATTCTGAAATTTTGTACTAATTTTTTTTCAAAAATTTATGTTATTTTGATGTAGGGATTCAGTACAATTTTAAAATTTCGATTTGCCATCCCAGATGAATATAACAAAAGCAAATTGTAAGGAGAAAGCCAAAGTATTGCTCACATAAACTAGAAAAAAGAAATATTGTTTTAACTGGAAATATTGACATTAAAGTTTCTGATAATTTATTTTGGGCAACTTTAAAACATCTCTTTTTAAAGCACCTCGTCCCATGATTGTTATAAAAATAATATTAAAATAGAAAAAAATATGACTAGAAAAATATAATCATGTTGCTGTTGCATCTACAATAATATCAGCAAACAAATGGCAACAAAATCTCCGGCTGCAGCAGAATGTATTTCAATCATTTTTTTCTCGGTATTGTTTTGTATTCATAAGAACAACAATTGATTTTTTAAATTTTTTTTTCTATTCTCAGGTTGATCAAAGTTTTTTTTTTTAATTCAGGTAAACTTTTTGTAACTTACACCAATTTCCATTATAATATCTATGAAATGGTTTGTCTTTAAAGGCATGTTGAAATATTGATAAGGTATGTTTTATGGAATGAGAGGGTACCAACCTTTAATTTCTTAGCTTGGTGACAGGGTTGCTGCCTTCTGCAAAGGATGTTACTGTATTAGGGTCCTTCTATAGTAAGCTTTTTCGAACTGTTATTCCTCCAAGTGTTCGATGGACATATTCTCTCCTGTGGAAACAGGGTGCGTCAAGTGAAGGCAGAGGTTAACATTAAGGTCGCAGAGGCTGTGTGAGTCGCGTTACGATCCCTTACTTCCTTGGTCCTTCGAGCTGGAGAGACTATAATTGTGTTTCTATTTAACTAAAAATTTAAATAGTAAATCATAATTTTATATCTCCAGGGGGCCAATTCCAATTTTATGATAATGTGAAGTGGAACAAGTTAAAGAGCTAAGTATATTCGGCTGTGCCGAATCTTTGATACCCTCCACCGACAGGAGTGGGCTCTATATGATATCAATGTAGATATTATTAACTAATATTCACAAAAACCGTCAGCATTAAAATTGGTTGCGGCTTAGACATATATTAAATTATTAGCCGACAATAAGAAAGTTTTATGCGTTTCTTGTTAGAACTTTGAACTGGCTTGGGTAAAATATCATGATTCGTAAAAGTTTTAGCCGAACTAAAATAATTTTTAGGAGCGTTATTTGTATTGGGCCTATGTTATTACAAAAAATCAATTAGAATAAATTTCAATACATAAAATTGGAAGAAATTTTGGGGGGTGCTTTAAAACCATGTGAGATAAGGCCATGATGGCTTTATCTCTCATTCAATAGGGATTTAAAGCCTTTTTTTCATTTGAATGGGAGATAAAGCCATCATGGCCTTAGCTCACATTAGCAATATTAGAAAAAGGCTTTATCTCTCATATCAGTTTTGAAGAACTTTTGCATTTTACATTGATTAATAATAGATTTTCCCTTTAACGAAATCTGGCTCCTCCAGTAGGACGCGGCAGGTGGCTTCGCTGAATAAAGTTTTCCTGCGTGCGTCACAAGAATAAAACAATTTATTTTCCCGGAAACGCTAAAGTAAAGTATTGCTTTATCTCTCATTTGCGAAAAAAAAGTATGGCTATATCTCTCATTTCGCAAAATTTTAAATATGACCTTACCTCTCAATGATTGGGCAATAAGGCCATTATGGCTTTATCTCCCATTCAATTGAGCAATAAAGCCATAATGGCCTTATCTCACATGGTTTTAAAGCACCCCCCGAAATTTTACCGCAATATCTATAAATGTTATGGTTTTAGGCGAATTTAATTATTTTCCCAAAGTGGGCTTTATTTGGTTTTAGGCGCAATAAACTGTTTTCCGGGATTAGGGTTTGCATGGGGCCTAGGGTAAATTATAGACCGATCTTCACGAAATTTGACACTGCGATTTCTAGTCTTACAAAACTTTTACAGTGTGATTTCTAGTCCTACAAAACTATACCGTACGAAATTTAATTATGATAGCATAATTAATTACGGTTTTAGGCGTACTAAACTGTTTTCCGGGAGGAGGGTTTATATGGGGTCTAGGGTTAATTATGGACCGATATTCACAAAATTCAACAGTATGATTTGTAGTTATATAAAGCGAATTCGTGCAAAATTGTATATGATTCCGTGCATTTTTCCACCATTTATGTTAGCAAATAGGGAGTTAAATGAGTCATTATCAACGAAACGGAATTTGTCAAACAAATTGCGGCTTTAATTTAATTTGCTTTTTAATGCAAAATTTTACTACCCTGCATCAAAGACATATTTATACCCAATAAACCAGAGAACGATATGATTGCAAAAACGATATGATATTTTCATGGAAAAACGATATTATAAGGAAAGGTACAACTTAAATATCCCTTGATTTACGTCGCCTCGATTAACGTTGTTTCGGTTTGCGTCGTCAAATTTTGTGTGGCTTCTAAATTTAATTTGCGTCGCCATTCGATTTGCATCTTCAGATTTGTTGTGCCTTATAAACTCGATTTGCGTCGTCATTCGATTTACGTCGCACAGTGGGAAATTTTACGAGAAGGCGGTCAAAATTCCATAACTTTTGACTGGATCGGTATTTTTTTATGCGATAATTTATTTTTATGCTTTAATTTGCGCTATAAAACGTAAAACTCGACTGATAGGAGCAAAAGTTATGGGGAGTTCAAAATGCATTTTCATTTTTTTGTTGAGTTTCGGTGTAAAAGTTGAATATTTCAAATATGAGTTTTTTTATAATTTATCATTATTTCTCTTGTATTTTACAACTGATACTTATTTTTTATTGTCGAACTTAGATCCTGTCAGAAAATGCCAATATTTGGCCCCTGTAAATTTTTTAGTCCCAATATTCACAGGGGCCAAAGGTTGGCTTTTTTTGGGACGAGACGAGTTGTTATAAGGATAAAACTGAAAAGGAATATTTTGAAAAATGCCCAAACAGCATTCTTGGCTACCGATAACATTTTAGGTAATTCAACTTTTATTTTTGGTTTGAGATGTATGTGTATTTTATTTTTATATATTAATACAAATATATACTTAAATCAAAAACAAATTATAATCTATAAACAATTTTAAATTAAACAATATTAGTAAAAATTTCTTCTAAATAGCTTTGGGTTTCATTTTCCAGAAGTTGTTTAGCTTCTTCCTCTAATTCGATTGAGGTTGATTTCCATTTTTGTCGAATACTGGACATATATGGATCTGATGTGCACAACAAAATAGTAATAATATCTTTATTAGAACAACATCTGGATATTTTTCTTGTATTATGCTCGCGGAAGAATCTGTAGTCTTTGTTCCTTTTTTCTTGCGCTTCTTCAGATAGATCTCCAATTGGTAGGATATTGTGTTGAACTATTTGTTCCCCATGGTATAAAATTTTATGAACTGTGATTGGCATATGTCTCCAAGAGTATTTTTTGTTATAAAGAATTGCTGTTTCATTTGCATACTGGCCAAATTTTTTTGCATTTATCTTTCTGCTACATGATATAACTTGTAAAATGATCTGGAATCGTCTTATTAATTCAAAATGTACTCCTATGATAGATGCTGCAGTTTCTGGATCGGAAAACAATCTCCTTGCAGTGTTTCCATCATTTGAATTTCCTTCTCCTTGTTTTGGCTGATCAATTATAAGGCCTAGGTGAAGGTATTTTTCTTGAATTTGTTTTTTTCTTTGCTTTCTTTTTTCCATAGTTTCTTTGTTTTTTCTCACTGTTTCGCCTAACGGGCCAAATTCCAAATCATAACCCAATTTAAGAATATTCTCCATGAAACGAATTCTAGTATGAAGAGGGGACATTCCAAATTCGTATGCTTCATTGAAACTATTGTGTTGTGATGGGGGTTGGCTTAATTGACTTGATGTCTTTTGACATATGGTACAGCTTGACGAAGACTTTGTTTCGGTTAATGCTTGTGCAACTTTTCCATCGATCATTGTAAGGAACATTTGAAAATTAATTTCAATGCATTGGTCATCAAATTTAAATATTGCCGGTTGAAGTTCTTTAATTTGATCTTTTATTTTTCGAACTTCTTTAGTTATGACATCTTTAGTTTCCTTTTTGTAAACAAACTTTATTGGTCTGCAATACTTTGTTGAAGAGGGAATTTAATTTTTCCATACATCCATTGCTGTAACTCTACTGGTTGACGGCTCTAAGCCAATATAAGTTTTTCTTAAACGTAATGGAACGAAAGATACCATGAATAAGTTAGCATCAGATGAGTTTTCTGAATTACATTGCTTGTATTGTTTCTGACCAGAGCTTCCATCACATCCCCATTTAGAAAATAAAGTGATGCTGCAATTTTTAAGTTTTTTTAAACAATCAGCATCAAGTGTATTTAATAATCGTTCTGCAGTGTGTTCGAGAAGAGCCTGCAATTTTACTTCTGCTGAACTTGAAGTTACACTAATAACCGTTTGTGAAGGTAAGCACTCTTTTTTGACAGAAACTAAATCTCGATATGCTGGAAAGATTCCACAATTTTTTTCATTGGTTCGCTTTCGCAGTTCTGTATACTGATTTTTTGTCAGTTTTAAGTCCAAAAATAGTGCAAATGCTTCTTCTGGAGTAAATTTCATTTCTTCAGTTGGTGTAGGCATACTTTTTAAAATCCTCTTTGTGCGTTTAGGGCTCGCTTCCACTATTTTCAATTATATTTAATTATTCAATTATTGCAATTTTTGTTTTCTTATTTTGCGTTGGTTGAATTTGATGCAGAAATGAATCCTTTATCATACTATGAGAAATTTCTTCATTGATATTTGCAAGCTTGCGTCTTCGTGATCTTTCACTGCAATTGTCAATTTGTTTTGCGGGCCGACCCACTTTTTCAGTGTCCTTAGCGGTAATTGACAGCTTCTTAAAAATCAGATCATTTGTTAGCCATTTTTCGTTGCGTAAGTAAAAAATTATCTTGTTTCTAGAACATTTAAGGTACCGTTTTCTTAATGTAAATGAAAAATGTTTAATTTTTATCTTATGAATTTTGATTTCTTGTTCGTTGCATAATTTAAAGAATGGATTATTCATTATGTGTAACACAAAATCTTTTTCATCTTTCTGTTGAAAATATATATCTGCGAGAACTTTATAACTGAACTTAGCCATTGTTTAAACAATAATGAAGGTAAAATTATGAATGCATGCATTTTTATACTCTTGATAGAAGTTTTTTTTAAATGATCTTTTGTTACCACTTCTTGGAAACATATAAAACCCTTTTTTAATTACAAATTTTATTTTTTATTACCATTTCTTTGAAACATAAAAAACCCCTGTTTTTACACTTTTTAAAAGGATAACATACCAGCAATAAATTAACAGGTAACATGTAGGTAATTTTCACGTAAAATATAACTGCTCTTCCATTTTTTTAAATTAAGTTGCAATTTTCAGGTAATTAAACTATGTAGTTTATGTTGGGGCTATTTACTAATGTTTAACCTTTTAACTTACTCACAAATCTAACGTGTTAGTCTATTTATGTCGCCTATTCGTTTTACAGCATCCGTTCACCCACAATAAGTTTATAACAATGGCAATACCTTTACCTTCTCAAAATTAATTGATAACCTTACGTGCTAGATAATTTATGTGGCCTGTACTGCTTTATTTGTCGAAAATTTTTTAAGATTCACCTTCTTTAATTTCAGTAATGTTTCCTTGCAGGACTTATTTTTTGAACCGAATATCTTACCTTGGATAGATTTTTTTTGACGCGTTTTGACGGGCAGGACTTATGTTATATAAAATAGGAAATTTCCGGGAAATTTTGACATAAAAAAAAAAAAAGAAAATTAAATAGTTCTACAGGTCGCAGAGTTTAATGCTTTAAACCACGTATAGCTAATAAGATAAACTAATACACAAAACTCTGTCAAAAAATCTTGAAAAACAAAAAAGTTATGAGCATTTCAACTTCAAAAGTTTACTCAGAAATTCAAAACTATAACCAAATACTGAGAAAGTCCATTTGGGACCACCCTGTTCTCAATGAAATAGTTGATATAGGGTTGAATTTTTTTGGCTCCCGAGGTTCACTAGTATTTACTTTCACATGAATAAAAAAATTTTAAAATCGGAGAACATAAAAAAAAATAGTTTTGGCCGCCTTCTCAAAATATGAACCAGTGTGCGTCGCCTCATTATGTTTTATAAGCAAAAAGCGGGGAATCACAGTTTTTGGTTAAAATGTTCATTTGGAGTTCCCATGCGTGTGTAGCTATTCCTATCTACACATGGATACATTTTTGTTTTTCTTGTCAAACACATATGAGTATTATGCGTTTTAGTATACCGATCGACTAAGAATCACTTTTTGAATCGATCTAACGATATCCATTCTTTCGGCTGGTTTGCAGGCTATGAATGGAAATATTGCAAATTCAGTTCGATAATTTCATTATATTTGGCATACATGCCAATTGAAAATGGTGAGTATCGGTTCATAACTTCACATAGCCCCCACACAATGTTTTTTTTCGGAATTGAGTTTTTGTACCCATGAACCCACTTATTATGTTGGAATTTAGCTTAAGTTTAGTCCAAACTTATCTCATTGCAATTTAAATCATCTTAAAAAATTTTATTGGAATTGGTCCATATTTGCCATTGGTTCCCATGCAAATACTATCCCGAAAATATATTTTTTATAAATGTTGGTATTGACACAAAATTAAGCGAAAAAACACTTTAACGATAGATTATATGTCATGGCTAAACGTGGTATTTGTAGATCCTAAATTAACTATAAGTCCCATATAAACCCCCTTATCTAAAATCATTTAAACTAACCTCATTTAGATAAAAATATCTTCATAATATTCGGCATAAAGCACTTTTACATAAATCTTTACCTCATGACATAATTTTTTCTTGCGGGTCCATGATTGCCAATGTGTCCCAAATAGGGTACACTTTTGAAAATTTTTTTTAGATATACTTTCTTACATGTTTAATTCTGTAAATATTTTGTAATTAGCCTTTCTTTATGTTTTTAATAAAGGTACATTTTATAAAACACACATGAACATGTTTAAATTCGATTTACGTTTTTTAGATGTACGTAGTCATTTTCCGGAACCAATTGCTACGTAAATCGAAGGACTACTGTATTAAAATCTATATCACCTAGACGATATCATTATAATATTGTTTGGTTATTAAATAGTGTAGTTTTTATTCAAAATTTTAATTTTAAAATACATATCAAAACCTATTAAGTATTTAAATTTTTCATATTCAAATTCACATTTATTTATAACAAATAAAAAAAAAAAACAAATTGTATTTGAATAAATAAAACCTTAAATGTATTTTATTATGAATTAATTATAAATTTCGTTAATCAACACATAAACAAGTGCTTATGTTTTAGATTATATGTCAGCCATTACTTTACAACTTCTATGCAATGCAGATGGTATGAAGTAGTCATTGAAAAGTAAGTTGTTCAGTAATTTCAAGTCATTACCTAGCTTTTGCTGGGTGCATATTGCATAAATAAAAAAATGCAATTTAAAAGAAGGATTTTTAAATCCTGATGAAAGAAATAATTATAACAAAAATAAATGCAATGAAAAGGACTCAATAATTTGTTTACTAAGCTAAAAATTCAAAAAGGGGGAACTATGACAAATTTTTAAATTGTACCAAATAAGTCACGATAGTACCACGGTACCTTAGAAGGCAAAAATGTACCAAAAAAAGTACAATTGTACCAACTTTAACATCCCTGGTTCCTATGTGTCTGAACATAGTGCAAGGCGAATTCATTCCAGGTAATTTCGGTAGTACAAGTATAACTTGTACAAAAATCACAAGCAATTTGTTTTTGTAAAATCATTGTACAGTGTCAAAAAAACGAAACAAATCAAAACAGAAACAATGATAATAAACAAAATTTTGACATCCAACAATTATAAAGCTAAAGAAAAAAAGTTATCAGCAGGGCTTTTAATTTCACCTGTAATGAATTCGCCTTGACATGGTGAAATTAATTTCACCATATGTGTGAAGAGTTAAATATATTTTTTTACATTTTAAAGCTATTTTTGCAGCTAAGTTTAAATTAAAAATTATTATTTAGCTGCAAAATTTTCATTAAGGACTTGGCATTTTATTAAGCATTTTTGGAAAATGTTTTTAACTTTTTTTTTAGCATTATTTATTTTAAAAATTTAGACGAATAGTTTAATTGATTTTGCTAAAAAAAAATTTTTAAACTTTAATACATTTTGAGTAAAAATAGTTGTACTCAACATGAAATTTCGTATGAAAATGGATAACTCTTATGTTCAGAAACATCTTACCTGTCTTGTTAAAAAAAAATAGAATATTCAGGAAATATTATAAATTCCCTTATCATATTGATTGTAAATATTATTTGCCCTTTGATATTTCGATATAAAAGTACAAGCTTCACTTTGTATTTAGATAAGAATTCAATAGTTTAAATGTTTGAAATAATTGTTTGCTCTAAACTACTTTTATTATTTTAAAGCTTCAACTTTTCTTATACTATAAAAAATAAAAGGGTTTAAAAATTTGGTATATTATATAAATAAACCATTTAAATTGATCATGTATCAGAGGTTTGCAGGCCCGCTAAATTCAACATTTAATCTTAACTCCCTGTGCTACATATTTATATGTATCACATGCTTTACCAAAATCTAGCAATTTGCTTAAATATAACCATTTATTTCAATTTCGTTCAAAAATTACCCACTAAAATATAATTAGTTTGAAATAAATTTTCATACTGGTAATAAATTTTTAACAAAAAACTTTAAAAAAATTTGAGCATTTTTTTTTAGCATTTTAAAAAATTATTTTTAGCAATTTTTGGCCCTGTCTAATGGCAGATTTAGCCGTTAACATTTTTTAGACCTGGCCACACTGCTCGGAACACAAATGGGACGAACGACGAATTTCGCCCAACACGACGAATTTCTTAGTAAAAATTCGCAGAGTTAATTCGTCGTATGAAGCACAATAACGACGAATAACTAGCAGCTTTCATAATTGAGAAATCTGTGCCCATGTTCTGTAACTTCCGCGGCCAGAAACTTTTCGATTGAAATGTTAGAAATGAAACAAAAATGCCATAAATTAAAACAAATAGCTATTTTTCTCACTTAACTGCATCTGTAACATTTCTGGCGAGTAATAACTGTCACGTAAGGAAAATTCTCTCCAATATACTGAAAAACTGTGTCTGTAAAATTTTTGTGAGAAAGTTCCCGCTTTGAACTGTCAAGTGAACTCACGCATAAAAACGGGGTGAGAAAAAATTTTAACACCAAAAAATAAATTAAAAATGCCAAATGCAATGAATATTAACACGGAAGAGATAAGTATTTTGATCTTGGTCGATTTTTTCATTGTTTAATTATTTTGCTTTTAACATTTTTGAAAAATATACGAATGTTTTCAAAGCAATTTTATTATCATCAAACATTAAAGTCGCACTTTACATTTTTTGGTATAGCCGACGGTTGATTTTCGCCGCCGTCGTTGAAAATTTTTCAATTTTTGTCAAATTTGGTCGCCGTCAACGTATGTTTGACTGGCGTTCCCAACATCTGCAGTTCATATCGGCTTTGAGTGGAATATCATGACATTTATAACGTAACGACGTAATCTCTTTTGATAGTTTTCGATATGAGTTACAGACACACTTTTTTCTCACATTTCGAGAAACGATGGAATATTTTGTTTCCCATGTTTTCGATGCGAGAAGTTCTCACTAAAGTTACAGAACATGGGTACAGATTGTGGTTTGTGCAAAGGGAGAGAAATAGTGTGACCATATTAAAAAATAATGCTTAAAAATTAAAATATATTCAAGAACACAACAAAAAACTATTTTTATAGCAAAATACATTGTATACTTATTTTAAATGTAATACAATAAATAAAAAATTATTAATCTAAAAAGTAACTTTATTTATTAAAATACATCTAAGCAAAACCAAACATGGTCACCTGGTACTGATTTATTCGTCGTTCGCCGGCGTATGAAATATAAATAAATCTATTTCGAATTTATGACGAATTTCAGAATACGCTATTATCATGAGTATTTTCATATACACCAATATGTTTTATTTTTGGCGACGAATATTCGCGGCCAAAAATTCGTCGTTCGTCCCAGTTGTGTTCCTAGCATAAGGGGGTTTCATATCTATGTAGTCTATGGTATCAGGTATGTTCATTAGGGAGAGTTGTCATTATTTCCCCATGTAATGTCAAATTAATTTATTTTAATTTTTTTCCTTATTTTCTTTTGCTTGACGTTATATGGGTTTTGAAATTGAGAACAAAATTTCTTATTACTATACCTTGTACTTGTACAGACTAAAAAAATTAAAAATTAATAGAGTTTCTAGAATGAAAACATTTATTTTACACGTCTGGTGTTACTTCTGTAACAAGTGTCTGGGCTGCCGGGCTACCATTGGGAGTTTTTGGAGAACGAAATTATTGTAGAATTAAACATTCAAAACAATAAACTAGTATTTGTAAGGTATTTAGGAATATCACAGTTATTAAGAGAATATGGGTATCAATATTTTACTAAAAAATAAATAGGAAAACGTTAAAAATTTCATCAGGATAATAAAAAAAAAAGAAAAAAAAAGTTGTGCCCATAATGCGGCCGAACAAAATATGATGATATTTGGCTCAGTGAGAATTGTAAAAATGTTTAGCAGTGTTCATAGCTAACAAATATTTGACAATAAGATCCAAAAAAGCGTGACCTGTAAATTAATCAAACTTCAGATTTATTTTTAACAATTTCTATTAATTTACTAAACTTATTTGTAAGAGAATAATTTTATAATGTAGTTTAGAAACTGTTAAATGATGTTTGACCAAGCAAACTTTTTGCAAAAGCAAATATAAAAATTTAAATAAAACTAGTGGTTACGTGTAGGTCGTCAAATATTTAATATAGCTTTAGTTATTTATTCTAAATTTGATTAATTTTTGTATTTTGTGAATGGGTATATTAAACAGATTTTTGTTTTTCGAGAACTTTTAATGGCCCTATTTAGTAAAATTTTCTGGAAGAGATGTATAAAATATTTAGCACAGAATTAGCTTAAGCTTTTTTAAAAATGATTTATTTATAAAGGGTGTTTTTTAAAGTCCGATATAACTTACGAAAGGGTTAGCTGTCAAACGAACTGTCATACTGTGTACACTTTTTGAAGTTTATTATTGGCGTACTCTGGCAAATCATCATAAAAAACAAACTATGAGAACTTCCATAACAAGACGATAGTTTTATAATAATCCTTAAAAAATTGAAAAAATCATTTATTACTAAGTAAGGACGAAGGCCGAGGTAGCCAGTTCCTAATTTTATAATCATTAATATATAAGTTTCTTATAGATGTTGATAAATACAAATAAAATAAATATAATAATTTTACTTTGTCTAACAGCCAGACAGCTGGACACCGGACGGACATCGTTAGACCGATTTAAAAAGTGTTTCAAAACCGATAGTTGTACTAAATGCATAATACCCTTTCCAATTATGCTGATATAAAAAATAAAAAAATTTCAAAAAGTGGACTTAAATATCGGCCGTTTACTTTAATAGTGACACAAATCAAAACAATCCATTTCGAGATAATCGCGATTCAAGTTTTTAATTTGCTTTAACGATTTAGAAAAAACAACGACACATTCTTTTCAAACGTGGAAGTTATAAAAATTAGTTTAATACACTATATAAAGAGAAACATACCAAACAATTCTGCATCTCTAACTCTAAAATTTAATTTTTTAAATAATGTACAAGGACCGTAACGGTTATAAGTGATTTCGAAAAAAAAAACATTTCATAACAGTTATTTTGCGTACTTAAAAATAAAATTCCATCTATAACATTTATTTTTCAACATAAAAATAAAAGGTCGAAACAAACTCTTAAAAAAAGAGTTTTATTTCACCGTCATAGTCTTATTTCACATTCATAAAATAAAACTAATTTGAGGAGTTGTTTTATTTCCGTCAGAAAATAAAACTCATTTCAGTCAGGATCAAATTTGCATATTCAAACAATTTATTTATATTACTCGTATATTTTTTTCATCAAATAATAGTGAAAATTTGTATTTGAAATAAATTTAAATAATTCATTTATTAATGACGTGCTAAACTCCCAATTTTTATTTATGACAAAAACACTGAAATTTTTTGTTGTGGGAAAGCTAGTTTCTATGCGCATTTTCAGGAAACTTTTTCCAAAGACTTGAATTATCAGCCACCAGCAGAATGGTCCGATATGTTTTTCGTCATCATTTACTTTGAAAATTTCATGTGTTTAACTCAACAATTTCAACAAATATAATTTGGGAACTTTTGTTTCGTTTTGTGAACTAGTCAACATAAACTCTTCAAAAGAGTTTAATTTTATGACGGCAAAATGAGTTTTGTTTAAGACGGAAAAAATAAAACTCCTCAAATGAGTTTTCTTTTAGACGGAAAAAATAAAACTCCCGTTTTGAGAGTTTTATTCGACCTTTTATTTTATACGTTGAAAAATAACTCTTAACTGTGGAGTTAAAGAGTTTTTCAATTTAAATTGTCTGGATAACTGTTATTTATGGTCCCTGGTTATGCCACTATTGAAGTAAATGAGCGATATATCACTTAGTTAAGGATGGAACTCCTTATATTGATTTGTTGCATAAGATTCATTAAAAAATTTATATTTTAAAATTAAAATTACAAAACTGTTACTCTCCTAATTCCATAAGATTGTAGTTTAATTTAACTCAACATGAAAATAAAATTTGTTATTAAGATTTTGTTTTATGGAAATTTTTCAATAAAATTTACATTTCAAAAATTAAATATGTATAATAATTGTAAGTACATATTGTTAAATTCGAACATGTGTGACCCAGGGATTTTAGCAGAAAAGTGTGTATAAATTTGTAATACAATTTAAACTTTTAAAAAGAAATTGTTTACTGTATGACAATTTAAATCGAATACAAAAAGAAAATTTAAAGAACCCAAAAAACTTTTGTACTATTAAAAGTCTCTTTATTAAATAGCACTTCAGTCGTAAAACAAGAGAAAAAGGTGAAACAAAATCGAATCTGATTTTATTAGACTAAAGGGCATAATAAACCACACAAATAGCTTGGCAAACATGTCAAAATTTTACGTTTGTACAAATATTTTGTGTTGTTTATTGGGGTGTTTGCTGTTTGGACAAACATTTGAAGCAATGTTTGCAGATATATTAAAAATTTTTAATATTTGGCAGACATGTTAGATATTTGTCAAACTTTTTGTGGTGTCTAGTGCTAAAAGTAATAATTTCAGCGAAAACTTTGCAGAGTAAAGACGTAGAAGAAGAAGCAGTAAAATCAATTTCAGCCGTAAATTCTAATTTTTTTAGTAACATTGTTTCCCCAAAACAGCTTGTCACTTAAGGCACTCTCTACTCCAAATTATTTTTCTTTTTTTTTATTTCTTCTCCGTTTTTAACAAATCGCGAGCAAAATTGCCGCAGCACAATTGTCGTCTGCATGCATTGAAAACAAAACAAAAATTAAAAATTTATGTTTGTACGAGATAAGATTGTGTAGTTTATTGCCAAACAGAAGCAAGAACAAAGTGCATGTTTGCCAAGCAATTTGTGTGGTTTATTATGCCCTTAACAATCTGTTCTTGTATCACAATTAGGGTACCAGATTTAAAATTTTGAAAATCAGTACACCGGGGACAGAAAATAGTACAATTAAAGAAAAACAGTACGCTTTTTTTAAGGGAAACAATTAACGAAAATATTCAAATCATTATATTTTTTAAACTTTTATTTTAATAACCAACAAGAATATAAAATGATACACACTTAAAAACATGTAAGAGTGCTATATTCGACTAAGCCGAATCTTATATACCATTCACCATGGTGCGATGAGAAGAGAAAATTATATAAATACCGTTTTTTTGAACATAAAATAATCAAATTTTGTCGGATGTTCGGTACAAATTTTAAAAAATTAGCTCTCGTCTTTCTCCAGATATACATAAAAAATAAGTAAAAAGAGAACAACAACAACAAAGAATTAAAAAAATTAGAGGCTTTCGTGGTTTTTTGCTTGTATATCTGCCATTCGTGGCAGATCAGGCTGAATTTCAACAGCAAATAATTCCGGACTATATGCGACATAAATATATGTATAATCACCTGGCCTCCATCATTTCTGGACATAACGACAGACGGATATCGCGATTAATCGGTTAATCGCTCGATAAATTAACCGAGTTCTTGGTTTACTCGATTCATTTTGTTATTGATTAATAGAGTTTTCTTTATAAATTAAGTACTTTCAGTAAAGAAAAATGCATAAATTATTAATTATTTGAAGTTTATTAGTAAAAAAACCATAACATAACAAATATAACAATTCTTGAACTAAAACGATCAAACAAAAAATAATTCATAAATATGTAATACATATTTTTTAATTAATACATATTATGTACATATTAATAAAAAAATAAACTGTAAGATTATTTTATTAGTTATTTCAATAGTTTAAGGAGATCTTAAAAAAAAATTTTTTAGAAAAATAATTTGGTTTAAATGTTTAGGATTTCAGCGATTCTTTCTTTTAGTTTTCACACAACTTGACGTGGAAAAAATTCTTTCACTTATCATAGATGTTAGAGAAATCGAAAGCAACCCATTCTACAGAACATCTAATTTCTCAGTCCTTTTGGTGGATTTCTCTAAACGTTTAAAATCTTCCATTATGCCATTAGAGTCCTGTTTAAATGTTTTTAAATTTTAAACACTTCCAATTGTTCGGCTAATTTTGTTAAAAGATCGATATGAGAAACATTTATATTAAAAGTACGTGAACCAAAAAGCTGTTGTTGTTATTTAAAATGAAGATCACTGAACACCTTCTTTATTTATATGAAAAATATTTTCTAAACACATTCTTTTTGAATATGAGACGAAACAAATAATTAAAAACACAAAAAAATATCTTAATACATACTACAAAAAATTAAAAATTCTGTTACATCGGTTAATCGGCTAATCGACTGAAATTAACCGGTTTAATCGTTAATCGAAAAAAACCAATTTTAAATTAACCGATCAGTTAATCGGGTAGTAAGTAACCGGTAAATCGATTAACGGTTAACCGAATGAATACCGTAATAAATACTTTTTAAGGCCTAGGATTAATAATTTAGAAATGACAAACGCAATGAAGAGTATATGAGATACGACGATATTTTTTATATTTTTTTTGGAGTATTTCAGAGCAAACTTTTTCATTTTTGCATAGCAACTTAGAGATATAACACATTTAAAAACAGAGCATAAAATCAAAATAGAAGAAGGAAATTTTTTCATATGAAATAGAATAGTCCCAAAATGTAGCGGCTGACTTAGCATTAGAAATAAATAAAAGATTTGACGCTTGAGGAAATTATGAAACCTATTGCTTATCTACAATTCTTGACCGTCGATACAGTACTCGAATATTTCAAAGTACAATCCACTTCAATCGTTTGTCAACTGGTGAGAGCGTTCTCAATTTTTTAGTTCACCCCTCACACATATAGGCTCTGTGTGAATTCAACACACATAAAAACAACAAAATTTAAAATTTTTCAATTAGTCAATTCACAAGGTATCCTAACATGTCATATTGTCAAAATGTCCTAATATTTCACAATGGTTTAAAAATATTGTTGTTCGGCTCAGCCGCTCAGCGCTGGACTTTTCTGATTAATTACGACAGCACAATAAACACAGCAAGCAACGTTCTATTTATTTAAGACACTTTTTGTTAACAAACCAACAACAAAATTTTTAAGCCATTGTGAAATATTAGGACATTTTGACGATATGACATGTTAGGATACCTTGTGAATTGACTAAATATAAAATTTTTCACAATATAACACTTTTTGTTTAATTTTATGACACAAACAAATAATTAATAATTTTTTTTCAAATACATTTTGCTCATTTGCTTTTGCAAAATGTTTTTATTTTTCATAAAAATTGTTAAATAAATTTATATGACACATATTTTTTTTCTTGTTAATATTATTAAAGCCAGCATAGTAGCATTTTATGGTATAAAAAAAAATATTTGAAATAATAAATTATTTAAATATTTTCCGATATTGAAGAATAAAAATTTTACAAACATTGTTTTTAAAAGATAATAAATGCAGATAGCATTAAATAAATTGATAATTTATTGAACTAAGAATGTTTTATTTTAGAAAAAAATTGTTGCCACATTCTATACGATCTAATGCAACTATGTTTAGTGGTGGAAATAGTTTTATACACCAATACATTTGAAAAAAATCGTACTAATACAAACATGAGTTAGGTACCACTGACATTTGAGTTATGTACCTGTCAAAGAGTCGGCATACTAGTTGTACCTAAACTTTATTAAAAAAACAAAATGTATACTATGGCGTAAAGTCTGAATCAACTTAAAAAATATTAGCTTTATGATTAGGTTAGTAGGATTTTCTTTTTAAGTATTGCTATTTAAAACAATTTTTATCTTGTATTGTAATCAATCAACGTATGTAATTGTAACAGGGGGTTTCTTAATAAATTTTTTATTTATTATTGGGAATTATTTCTTTTTCATAAGCAACTTTATTATATTCAACATTTTTCATTTTTCGAATTTATTCTATGAGTTAAATTTCAGTTATGTAGTTTATAAAACTTTTTGAAATAGCTCTACTCCTTAATTTTTTTTTTTTTTAGAAATGACTTTATACACTACCAGACTATTATATTGTATTTTCTTGTTACATTTTACCTTAGCTTTCCGTTGGATAGCAATGAATTATATTTATGTACAGAAAAATTTACAATTATTAGACACCAGCAGAATGTAATGCATTTTCTGGCCCGCTCATAGAATAAATTCGAAAAATGAAAAATGTTGAATATAATAAAGTTGCTTATGAAAAAGAAATAATTCCCAATATCTATTTGTTAAAATAGTTGAGTTAAATACATTCAATTTATAAAGTATCACTATCCAGTGTGACACAAAGAATGCTGACGAAGGCCGTAGCGGGCCAGAAAATGCATTACATTCTGCTGGTGTCTAATAATTGTAAATTTTTCTGTACATAAATATACTTCATTGCTATCCAACGGAAAGCTAAGGTAAAATGTAACAAGAAAATACAATATAATAGTCTGGTAGTGTATAAAGTCATTTCTAAAAAAAAAATTTAAGGAATAGAGCTATTACAAAAAGCTTTATAAAATACATAACTGAAATTTAACTCATAGAATAATTCGAAAAATGAAAAATGTTTTTTATTTATCAATACACTGAACATAATTTCTTTTTTTACAAATATTGAAATAGAGAAATGTGGTGTATTTTTTTTTTACAAAAAACAAAAAAAACACAAAAAAAAAACTGTACCAAGTGCAAAAAACATTTGCATACATTTTAGATTTGCGCATAAAACAGTACAATTTGAAAAAACAGTACATGTTCTGCTAACAAAAGTACGTCTGGCACCTCAAAACAGAGTCAGCCAATTGTATCTGGTAGCCATAGGTGTCAGATCAAATTGGTCGAAAATCGTCAAATTTTGAGGAAAAAATCGCCAAAATCGTCAAATTGACTAAGCTTAATCGTCACAAAAATCTTCATTGTAAAAAACCACTAACTTTTAATAAGTTTTGAAAATTAAATGTTACTTTTATTCCGTTGCCAATGAAATTTTTATATATTCCGCCTGTTTTTGAAATTAAATAAAAAGCCAATAATTAGGTATTGTGGTTATTTTTTTGAACTGTTAAAGGTTTTTAATCCAATTTTAGATATTTTAGATATTGATGTTTGACTATTGACGTCATCCGGCTACAATACCCGAGTGAGTAAGACGGCAAACCCCACTGAAGAGAATGTGTGGTTACAATCGAAACTAGTCTAGGCAACCTGTCCGTGAACGCCTGGGACAAATCTCAGCGCAGTCAAGAATGAAAAATTATCAATAAAAATTTGAATTGATTTCATGTTGTAAAATTCCTGTCTTCATAAAAATAATTTAATGAAAATTAAATTCAATGAACTTAAGCCTAATTAAAAAAATATCTAAATTTAGATTAAATAAAAAGTTTCGTTTGGAAACTTATTATTGAAGTTACACGGCCAAATTTTTTTTTCAAGTATTGGCATTCACAAGAAAAGTAAGAAAATGAACTAAAACCAAGAAATATCAAACACCTATTTTTCACCTCGAAAATCCTGCTGAAGAACTTAAGTCAGGTAAACACCAATTAAATCAGACTTTCTAAGGGAAAAGTTTCATAATGTGAACGCAGACTAAAGAGAGTGGTTGTTAGATGTCTGTAATAAAGCAGTACTAACTGATCAAATAGAACTCTTAAAAATATGTATGTATCGTGCTAAAAAAGTCGTATTTTATATGATGAACAGCTAAGACATGAAAATTAATGCCAATCAAATAATGAAAATAAATCAAATTATCTAAACGGCTACAATAAAATGTGAAATTATATTAAAAACATTTGTAAAATTGAAAAAAATCTGTCATCTGAAAAATCGTCAAATTTAGGGTGTTAATCGTCCTATTGTCAATAGACGTCAAAATGCCGATAAATCGTCAAATCTGGCAACTATGCTTATAGCCCGTTTACATGACAACGAAATCTAGTTGATTTGATATCAAATCTATCTCGAAATCTAGTGCGTTTACATTGTACTTATTTGACATTAGCGAGATTTAGCTTTTATAACAAAACAGCCGACTTTTTTTGTGTTAAACATACATACATATCGTCATATAAAATGCAAAAGGGCCTATTATAATTTTTAAAAAAATTTTCAGGAGCGATTAGAAACTTTATAAAAAGCAAACTACTGTTACTCAAAAAAGTTTTTTTTTTCAGAATAGTATCATTTATTTATAACTTGTTAACGATACTTACCAGAATAAAATCATTGTTATCATCACAATAGTTTCCTTCTCATTAAGTTTTTATCTCTCCTGAATTTTTTTAAAATGATAATAGGCCCTTTTGTATTTTAAAGAATAAAGAGATAGGCATTTATAAATTTGTATTACCATTTATTTAGAATCAGCTTCATTTATTTTATCAGTATTATTTGTCTGTTCCATTTTCTGTTACAATTTTCTCGAAATTTTTGAAATTTTTTTTATAGTTTTAAGTCATCGTGCTGCAACTTTTTTAATTCTGATTTGCAATTGCACTAGTGTCCAGATTATGCAATTCTAGCGTTGCAATTTATGTATTCTTATCTTGTTCTTTTTATATTTTATATATAAATACAAGTACACCTACAGCCAACTTCAAGTTGAAAACTTCGAGATTTACAAAAGAAAACAGAATTGCAGAGTACATGAAACTGAGTACCTTTCCCCAATCTTCTCACCTCTCTCACCCATAAACTCAAGAATTGCTTCAACATAAATCACATGTCTGGACGATGACTAACAATGGATTTGGCTTTTTATTAAAATGTCATTATTTTCTTGTACAGGGAAGTATTTTTCAGTTTTATATTGAAAAATGCATAGTTGCTACTTAAGGTACTACTTGATTTTGAGTAGATTTTTTCAGAATGAAGTCACGAAGTAGAATTTTGTTTTGTATGGGAAATCTAGTCAAAAACATTTAAATTCCTTATATAATAAATTCCTTTTTTATATGATCTAAATCAAAGAAAATGCCATATGAAAAGACTGATTTAAATGTCTGGATGTAATTTTTTTTGTCAAAGTTTTTGTAGAAATCTTATCAATGTTCACAATAAAACCAATGAACCACAATTGGATTTTTGTTTTTAAAGTGGTATAATCTGTGTAAATTGAAGGTAACAAAATATAAAGCAAACACTCATCTGCAACCAAATAGATGTACGAAAAGTTTATAAGTGTGTATGTAAAACTAAGATATTATACAGACATGTGCAAAATGAAGATGTATTATTTTGTTGTGGTTTGATTTGGAATCAAATGTCGTTGAGGAATTTTAAGAGCTAAGGGGCCCCAAATATTGGAGCTGATTAAAGGCCAGGGTACAAGACAGAAACTAAAATTGAATCTGAGCTTACACTTGAAACACAACTGGGATAAACATTTAAATATGTACATTAGGGGTATAACCAGTTTTTGGCATAGTACCATGAGGTCAGCCATGTCCTAGTCACCACGAAAATAATAATTTTATGCAATTTTTCTCAAAAAAGTTCACGCACCAGTTGGTTTTTCTAAACAGGTGTATAACAAATTATTTAAAAACTTATTACACTTAAAGCACGTACTTGAACTAACAAAAATATTATTTTACATAATTTAAAATTATTTCGAGGCCTTCTTAATGCAAAATTGAATATTCATAGTTTTATATGGTGTTTTTTATTCATTTTTAATTTTTTTTCGTTAAAAAAGATTTGCGGAAAAATCTCTTACCATCTCTTAATATTAATGAAATTTCATACTTGAGCTATTTTTTGTTTTAAATAAACATAATTATTAATTTTTCTTAACCAAAAAAAAAAATTAAAAATGTTCAAAACTTCATTGCGGTTGGTGTGAGAACTTTTTTGACCTTAGCGAAAAAATAAATATACGTTCCCTTATAGTTTTTTTATGCTCTATCGGACTGTGTTATGCCAATTTTGATATTTTAAAAAATTGTTAAAAAGTTATATCCCTAATGTACATATATGTAAAAAAAAAAGAAAAGCTTGAACCTTAACCTGAACTAGAACGGGATTTGAACTGGAGCCTGGTTAAAAAATGAACTATTACTTGAACTAGAACCTGAATTAGAATTTGAACTAAAACTTGAACAACAACCAGAAGAGAAATCTGTGCTCATGTTCTGTAACTCCCGCGGCGAGAAACTTTTCGATAGAAATGTGAGAAATGAAACAAAAATGCCATTAATTGAAACAAACAGCTGTTTTTCTCACTTTAGTGCGTCTGTAAAATTTTTGGCAAGTAATAACTGTCACGTAAAAAAATTTCTCGCCAATATACTGAAAAAGTGTGTCTGTAAAATTTTTGTTCCCGCTTTAAACTGTCAAATAAACTCACGCATAAAAACGGGGTGAGAAAAAATTTCAACACTAAGAAATAAATTTAAAATGCAATGAATATTAACACGGAAGCGATAAGTATTTTGATCTTGGCAGATTTTTTCATTGTTTAATTATATTGCGTTTAACATTTTTGAAAAATATACGAATGTTTTCAAAGCAATTTTGTAATCAACAAACATTAAAGTCGCACTTTACATTTTTTGGTATAGCCGACGGTTGTTTTTTCGCCGCCGTCGTTGAAAATTTTTCAAATTTGGTCGCCGTCAATGTACGTTTGACTGGCGTTCACAACATCTGCAATTTCATATCGGCTTCAAATGGAATATTATGACATTTATAACGTAACGACGTAATCTCTTTTGATAGTTTTCGACATGAGTTACAGATACACTTTTTTCTCACATTTCGAGAAACGATGGAATATTTAGTTTCACCAAAGTTACAGAACATGGGTACTGATTTAGAACTTTACTAGAATCTGAGCTAAGACTTTAACTACTGACTGGCTCAAGATAAACGAAAATAAACTGTTTTATTATGTATGTGCATACAAAATCGTTATAATACATCGAATAGTTCTGACACGCGCACACACATACATAAAGAAATTACTGATATTTACTCGAGTAAAACGAGATCTCCATCGATCTCGCTTTAATCATTTTGTGAGGAAATTTTCTTAACTGTGCCCATGTTCTGTAACTCCCGCGTCGAGAAACTTTTTGATTGAAATGTGAGAAATTAAATAAAAATTCCATAAATTGAAACAAGCAACTGTTTTTCTCACTTAACTGCGTCGGTAACATTTTTGGCAAGTAATAGCTGTGACGTAAGGAAATTAATCGCCAATTTACTGAAAAAGTTTGTCTGTTAAATTTTTGTGAGAAAGTTTTCGCTTTGAACTGTCAAATAAACTCACGTATAAAAATGGGGTGAGAAAACAATTTTAGCACTGAAAAATAAATTAAAAATGCAAAATGCAATGAATATGAACACGGAAGAGGTAAGTATTTTGTTGGCAGATTTTTTCATTGTTTAATTATTTTGCTTTAAATATTTTTGAAAAATATACGAATGTTTTCACAGCAATTTTGTAATCAACAAACATTAAAGTCGCACTTTACATTTTTTGGTATAGCCGACGGCTGTATTTTCGCCGCCGTCGTTGAAAATTGTTCAACGATATGTTTGACTGGCTCAACATCTGCAATTTAATATCGGCTTCGAATGGAATATTATGACATTTATAACGTAACTACGTAATCTCTTTTGATAGTTTTCGACATGAGTTACAGGCACACTTTTTTCTCACATTTCGAGAAACGATGGAATATTTAGTTTCACAAGTTTTCGATGCGAGAAGTTCTCACCAAAGTTACAGAACATGGGTACTGTTTCGGTTTTGACATTTACTCACCTTTTGAGAACAATAAACACAAGCATAAAGAATTAAGTGTGCTTACCAAGACTGTTTTTCTATGCCCATGCAGATGTTTATTTAGAACTTTATGTAAAATCTGAACTAAAACCATGACATGAACTGAAACTAGAGCTTGAACTAAAGCCTAAACTAGATAATGAAGTAGAATATGAATTAGTATAAGAACATAAACTAGAACCTGAAATTTATCATGAATTAGAACCTGAATTGAAATCAAAACGTAAATCTGAAGTAGGATTCCAACTAGAGCCCGATACTTCGGGCATGTTCTATAAATCAAAATTAAGTGGACTTGAAATCGCACAAATTTTGAAAACGACCCCTGCTAAAAAAGTTCATAAAAATATTACTTTTTATATATTTCATACTTTGAGTACCAATTATCTTTACAAGAACCACTGTTGAAAACAGTTAAAACTACAGCCATTTTGTAAATAAGTGAGATCAAGGTGAAAAAAAAGATGAATGTACCAAACGTTATTCCCCAATTTAGTAGAAACCCATTTAGAAGAGGTGATTAAGGCTTCTAAGACATGTATAACTACTGGAGATTGCAGTACATACTACGCCATACAACATACTACAACGTTTACCAAACTGCTCTGGATCTGGAAGATATGCCTGTTTGTAAATAATACTGCGATTTGTATTTATTTTAATTTTTTCCATCATTATGTTTGTTATGTACGTTCGTTGTATGAATATTAAAAAATTATATAATTCAATTTTATAAATTAAAATTTCTCAATTTCATTTGGAATTTTCTCAATTTCAAATTGATATTCTCAATTTCAATTGGAATTTTCTCAATTTTAAATTGAAATTCTGATTTTCATTTGGAATTTTCTCAATTTCATCTGAAATTTTCTCATTTTCAATGCAAAATGGTGTAGAATCTAAGCTTTTACATGAACCAGAATCTGAACTGCTACCTGTAATTGAACCTAAGCCAGAATTTCGGTTGGACTTAAACTTTACTACACCATTAAATATAACCTTAAAGCCTAACTAAAATATGACCTTGAACCTGAACTTTAACCTGAAGCAGGATTTTTAACTTGAATCTGAATAAGAATCTAAATTTGAGCCTTATATTGAACCTAAACTAGAATCTGAACTGGGACCTGAAACAGCAGAACTTTAACTACAATCTTAACTAAAACCTGAACTTAAGCCTGAATTCGAACCTCAACTAGAATATGCTTTATAGCCTGCACTTCAACCTGAAGTTAAACTTAAAATTAAACAATTAAAATAGAAGAAAAAATAGACCAGAACTGAACTAGAAGAAAATTAATACGTAAAGTACCTATTAACCCTGAACTAGAACTTGAACCTGAACGTAAACGTTAAGTAAAATTGAATTTTAATCCTCAAATAGAACCTGAACTTGAATATCAACTAGATCCTCAACCTGAACTGAAATGGATTTTAAACATAAGCCTAAACTAAATCCTGGAGACTTTTTCGATTCGAATGCAATTATATTCCTTATTCTCTCAGTTGATACTGAACAAATCGAAATAATTTTTTCAGTGATGTAAAAACTCAAATAAATGCTTTACAATACTAAAAGAATAGTTTAGATTCGACGGAAAGAATTAGAAATAAAATTGCCTTCGAATCAAAAAAAGTATTCGATCACGACATGCCAGAATTAGCTCGCTGAACTTGAACAATTGAAATAGAAACGGAATTATACCGGAACTGAACTAGAACAAAAGTAGTTCGTTCCCATTTACCCTGAACTTGAACCTGAACATAAACCTGCAGTTAAATTGGATCTATAACCTTTACCAAACTTTGAATTATAATAAACCAGTTCCTGAACTTAAACCTGAACTAAAACTTGAAACACAACCTGAACTAGAACATTAACTAGGACCTCATCACAAACCTAAACTCAGACCTCAACTTGACCTTGAACCAAAACCTGAACTGAAATTTAAACTTAAATCTAAACTTAAGCCGGTTCCATTTTAATTTTTCCAGATAATTAAAATAGAACCGGAATAAGACTGAATCTGAAATGAAACAGAAATAGTTCTTCAAGGGAATTTCGGAGTTAAGTAAATTAGAGGGATCCCTTTAAGGCCCTGTTAATACCAGAGACATTCATGTTTAGTGCATATATTATCATATATGTCAGTATGTTACTTTGAACGTAGTACATTTATTACATTAAATTGCATTTGGTTAGAAGTAAAAGAGGAAGTTGAAGGAGTTTTTTTTGGCCCTTTTTTTTGTTGTAGTTGTTCTTTCAATTTACAAAAAAATAACAAACAAATAAACAATCAGATTTTGCACAGGAAATACTCATTGCACAAACACTCATATTGAATGTGTATGTGCAACTCAGATAATGTACGACTGTGTGTGTGTAGGGATGCAATCATTTGGGAAAACATGGATATAAATTTCAATTTTCTGCACTTCCACATTTCTTTCAGTTTCAGGAGATCTTTTTTACCTTTTTTTTTGGGGGGGGGGGGGGGGGGGGGGGGGTTACAAAACAAAATACATGTGCAACCATATAAAAGAAGATAATAACATTTTCCGTTATAAATTGTAAAAGGCACCAACAACAAAAATAGTTGGCAGAGAAAGTGGAAGTGGCAGCAACAACGATGCACTTGAACCCACAATATAAACTAGAACATGTGGCGAGTTGCAAGCACAATTGATAGGGGAAAGGAGGTTTATAGGAATGGGTAAGGGAAACCCTTGGAAAAAATCCACCAGGTAGAATGATAAATAAGAAAAACAACGCACTATTTGTTAAAAAATATGGCAAGTATTTTAACTGAAATTGATAATAAATACTTGTTCAGGTTGCAGTGGTTGAGTTTTTTTCCATTTTATTTTTATTTTGAAATTTATTTCTTTGAGTTGGAAGAAATCAGCTCGTTTTTCTGTAATTCAACCAACTCATGACGCATTCTTCTAAACTGACAAAGATGGCAGGGAAGTTGTTAGAAAATCTTCTTAGTTTTTTGTTTCTTAATTAACTTTTAAGTTTATTTTCTATATGATTGCGGAAGATTTGCGGGGAGTGGGCGGTGAACTGTGGGAATTGCAGAAAGTATGAATGTGGTATTATTTTTGGGGGCGTGGGTACTGAGTTTTGCAATTTTTATTATTTTCATTTTGCCGAAGATTAAGTGGCATGGCAATTATAGTTGCAGGTGTCCTGATTAATGTGCAATCAATTGGACAATTAGTTTTGACGTTTAAATTGAAAATGGAAAATTGAAAGGTGATTAGAAAAAAAAATATTTTTATTTATTATTAATACACCAATAATTTGAAGTTGATTTTTTAATTATGTGAAAAAAGGTAAAATATTGTATACATTTAACAAGCTTAACTTTATTAAACAGAATGTATTAAAAATCTCTGAAATTTAGATTTATTGAAAAAATGGCATTGATTGTTAAACTTTGTTGCAATATAAATTTATTCAAAGTATAAGCTATTACATTTTCTTATCTTTGTGGCAACATATGGACTCCCCGGCAAAACAACTACAATAGGTGCGTTCGAGTACTTTTACAGTAAAATGCAGTAAATGAGTAAATTGAAAAATTTGCTCTCACAAAAAGCTGTTGTCCAGAAAAATACGCGAACGCAAAATTTGTAAAAATTCGTAAAATTAAGGCAACAGCTGATGGCAAATAATTGTAGGTATGAAGAATGTTTGCACTTTTGACCACTTAATTCGTTTTCTTATCGGTACTCTTAAATACTTTTTATAACACCAATATTTTTGGAAAATACAAACAAATTATTTTCTGTAATCTTTCATATTTGTTTGTTTTTTTATTTTATTTGACTTTGCTTATTTGTACCCGGCTAAATTTTATCAATAGTACATGAATACTTTTTTTTTACTATTGATTACTTTAAAAACAAGTGCTGTTCTAAGTACCCGAGTACTTGACACTTTTACAACACCAAAAAATTGACATAACAAAAAAAGTTTTAAAAGTTGGTATGTAGCCATATAAATGCTTCAAAAATAAGTTCAATTAATTAAAATTGATTTACTTTTTGTTTTTATCTTAGTTTTATTTCCACTTTTCTTTTTTTAAACAATTTTTTCACAATTTGTATGTTTTTTGTTTGTTACTTTTGCTTGTTTACCTTTTGAAACGTATGGTTTTTTGTTTTACTAAATTTTACTGCAAAAATTTCTGCAGTAAAAATTTGTAAGTACTCAGTCAAGAACTGTCACTTAACGCTCTCAATTTGTGTTCTCATTTAGGCCCTAATCATGTACAACGCAGCGCAACGCCAATCAATAACATTGAAAGCACAAACAATGTCATAAATATTTTGTAATTTTGTTGTTGCTTTCAACAGAAATTCATGTACCGTTTTAAAATATTGAACGCCACAAGCAATGCAGCGTTTGAAATTTTAAAACGCAATGTGAATTTCTGTAGGAAGCAAAAAAAAAAAAAAAAAAAAAAAAAAAAAAAAAAAAAAAAAATAATTCTAATTAAATCAGAATATTTGCAGATAAAAATATTTGTATTTCGAACATTGTTTGTGCTTTCAATGTTATTGTTTGGCGTTGCGTTAGTTCTGTGGCGTTGCGCTGCGTTGTACATGATTAGGGCCTTACTGTTTTTTGTGTACGCGAACGCGATTTAGTAAAATGCAGTAAAATTCAGTAAAAAATAGTAAAAACTTTTGAGTTTTTGAACGCACCTAATGAATCAAGCCAATTTTGCATATTCTGTTTTGAAGAGAAGCGTATTCCAGTTAAGGGTTTACAGAAAAATATAAATTTTGGTTTTAATTAAAAAAATTTTGCGATATTAATTAAAATATTAATTCAATTTGCACTAGTAAACAAATAAATTGCATCAATCAAATATTTTTTGATATTAACAAAATTTTTTGCCGTAATGTTGTTGATATAAATAATCTGTTAATTCACTTGATAACATTTTTAATTAAGACTGATTTTATTTCTGATCAATGGCTTAATCTTCGATGGCCTTATCGGCATTTTAATGGCTCGCTGTAATACTCTCATTAGACGTGAGTCGTATAGAAGGGCTAAGGAGAGATGGCAGGGGGAGTATACCTGCTTGATGGCCAGGACCTTATGGCCTGGCTATGATGCGGCGAGAACGCGCGTACTAATTGGTCTCGGTAGGGACCAGATAAGGACGGTGATATCGGTTATTACGGGTCACTGGTGCTCATGCGGGGAGAATAGGTTTTGATTATAATCACTACCGTAGAAGTTGTCATGCTAAGGAGGAGGAGGAGTAGGGGGAGGAGGAGGAGACGGGGTTTCACTTTCTCTGCCAATGCTCCGGTCTCGGGGTTATTAGGCATTTTGGGAGTCCGGAATTGCCATGTCTGGCCGATATGTCTAATATGGGACTGAAATCGATCTCACTGTTCTGCAGGGAGTCGAGGTGGTTCGGGGCTACAGTGACTTCTGTGGAATAGTCTGGTAAATACTTGCCGATTTTTGTCACTGGCTAAGGGTATCTTAAAAAGACCGCTAAAAGTACCCAAGTGACCCGTCCTCGTGTCGGCAGCCTATTGAACCTAATGGTTTAATTGAAAAAAAAATTGGCGAGAATTGTTTCTGTGTTCTGCATTAATTGGAACGAGTGTCTTAACGTCCTGAAAATAAAGGCAGGTGCTGCAAAACTTCCCTACTACATTTTTCTAAATAAACTTTAGCTGGCCTTGCAACATCTCGCCGTGTGATGTCCTTAAAGAAATATTATGGTTTCATGTCTGGTCGCATATTCCGGAAGTTTTCGGCCAATGTTTTGAATGGGGATTAAACAGAATTTCGGACATGCAAAACCGACATGAAACGTAAATTGGTTTCAGCATGTGTTATAACCAAATTTTATGCTTTTGAATGAAACCTACTACTTGCAAACGTTTTGCTGCTTGATTAGCTTCCAAAAGGTTTGCACATTCTCCTTGAATTTGATAACAGTCTTCGAAAATTTGTTATCCCTATTTGAGCTTTTTCGACTGACCTGTAGTTCGTTTCTGTATTTCTCGCATCGCAAAATTTCTCACATTAGGTGTGAAACAAAAAATTCCATAGTTTCTCGATTTGTGAGAAAAATGTGTTTCTGTATTTGAATGCGAGAACAGCCAACACAGATTCTGTTTTAACTGGAATACTTCCAGTAATTAAGTGTCAAATGCAGGCGAAACGTCAACGAAAGAAATAGATATAATAAAAATAGGGCTGCCAGATTTGACGATTTATCGTCGTTTTGACGATTTTTTGTTCCAAAATTGGCAAAGTGCCGATTTGCTGATTTTTTCAAGTGACGATATTATTTAGTATTCCAAATAAAATAATTTTAAATAGTTTTATATGCTTGTGTATTAGGCACCACAGAAAACGATATCTTTAAAAAAGGAAGCTTAAAAAATGTATTGGCAAAATCAAAATTTCGAAGGAAAACTGCTAAGTTTTTATTTCCTTAGATTATTTAATACATTTGTTTATGTGATAAAAACATTAAACTATTACCCCATTTTTCAGTCAATGCACTATAGGAAATTTTTGCCTTTTTTTTGACCAAAAGTGTTGGTTTTATTCCAATATGATATTTTGTCACGCCTTTGCGTGTCAAAATCTTAAATTTTAAATTGTTATCGGATTAAAGAAAAAATAAAATAATTAATTGTATTTAAATAGACCTCAAGCTTAAGTATGTATGTACATTAGAGCGACTCAAAAAAAAAAGTGATTTTGTTACCCCTCTGAAAATAAAGGTGGATTTGGTTTATGATGATTTCCAAAATATTTTTGTTCTTGCGTTGACAATCCGTGAGCGATTTTCGCATTTTATGTGAATAATTACAAAAAAAATAATAAATTAACATTATTTTAAAACAGATTTAATTTGAAAAGTAGAACATTACTTCCACATACGTAGAATTTGTATGAAAACCCGAAACGAAAATATGTATTTAGTTAAATATCTCAATAAGTAGGTCGCAAGTGGTAAAGTTTTACATACCGTTGGATGCTGCTTCAAAAACCCTTTGCGATGATAATAAATTTTATTTATATCGTCTTGGAGCAAAGTACAAAAAAATTCGAAAAACTGAAAAAAGACCTTTTTTAAAAATGGTCCAGCTCACGGATGGTCAACGCAAGAACCAAAATATTTTGGGAATCATCAAAAAACATATCAGCCCTTATTTTCAGAGGGGTAACTAAAACACTTTTTTCGGCTCCATACAACTTGAGTCGGTCTAATGTACATATGTATAAAATATGTATTTTACCCATGAACTTTAACAATTTTTTTTTTTTTTATTATTTTTTTTTTTTTTATTATGTTTTAATAAAAATCGAACAAAATTTGTCAAAATTAATTTTAAATTGTCCGATTTTTTAAAACAAAATAGACGTTTTTTTTTATTTTTTCTTAAAAAAACTAACGATTTTTTACAAATTTATCTGGCAGCCCTGCATAAAACGAAAACAATAAAGGGCTTAACAAAATATAACAATTGCGTTTTACATATTTATTTTCATCATTTAAATTCTTCAAATATCTTCTCATCTCTTCAAATAAAAATAATAATAACATTCTTGTGTACATACATACATAATTTGTGCTCCGTTATTTGAAATTTTATTTTTCTCGCATCAATTTCAAATGGGACTTATTTTGACAGTTCTTGTAAGAAACTTTTAGGAAAATATTGATACAGAAACACTGTTTCTCACATCCTTCCAATAAATGCTGGAAAATTGTTTAAATGACAGATCATTCTCCCAAAGTAAAGATACAGAAACACTTATGTGAGAAAAACCATTTTTTGTTTCAAATTGCACTGTTTTTGTCATAATTCACTTGTTTCATGCGGGAAATTTTACTTTGCGAGAAATACAGAAACGGGCTACTGGGCGGTCTCTGTTTTGCTTGTCAAATAAACTATTTCCAAAACGCACAAGCGACCTTTTCAATAGTGAAATAGATTGAACATTTTAAGTTTTTAGCTATTCAAATTGCAGCAAAACTTTTCACAAATAGCAGTTTGTAGTGCCAAAATTTGACATTTTCGGATCAAAGAAAAACTTTGAAATTCTAGCAAATTTTTCACCAATTAAAGCATTAATCATAAATACAATAAGTTTTAATTAAAAATTTAATCAAGTGAATTAAACGTTTAATCAAATGAATTAAACGCTTCATCAAGTAAATTAAAAGTTTGATTGATACCATTTGTTTGTTTACTGGTGCAATTTTAAATAATTTTTTAATTAATATCATAATTTTTTTATTGAAATCAATTTTTATTTTTTTCTGTGCACTATTCATTGTCATTGAGCGAGAGCAAGTGAGAACAAATGACCGATATTTAGGCCCTAATCATATAAAACTCATCGCAACGACAAAAAATAACATTAAAAGCACAAACAATGTCATAAATATTTTGTAATTTTTTTGCTGCTTTCTACAGAAATTCACATTGCGTTTTAAAATTTCAAACGGTGCATTGCTTGTGGCGTTGAAAATTTAAAAACGGTACATGAATTTCTGTGGAACACACTACCTGTGTTCTTTAATCTACTACAGAGTCGTTTTCGACTTCGAGAACCGTAAAAAGGCTGATCATAAAATTTTGTATGTAACAAAAAACAAAAAGAACGACTAAGAAAGTAACTGTTGCTTGACAAATTTAGTCACAGCTGTGATTCGTGATTTTTCCGTGACAGTGATTAAATCACAGGTACAGAAATATCGCCCATCTTTAGTGAGTATATTGATTACACTGTTCGGCAAAAAAAAAACCAGTTAGAGTGCTATATTCGGCTGCGCCTAACCCTCCACCCTCTTTGACAAAGTGAGTTAAAGTCATATAAAACTTTAACAGGCCAAAATTTATTACAGAAGCATTAAATGGTACGGTTTTAGGCGTACTAAAGCGATTTTTGAGAGTGGGCTTTATGATCTTTCACCGGGCAGGATAATAGGCTTTATACGTAGCCTGAACCTGACATGGTGAAACACACGGGCTGCACGAAAGATCCTCTAGGTCGTGGTGCTTATGTCATTCTTTTACAATATAATATGGGGTCTATGGTAAATTATGGATCCATCTGCATGAAAGTTGACAGTGTAATTTTTAGTCACGTAATGCTGTAAAAGACCAAAGTTTATTACAATAGCATTTTTTGTTATGGTTTTAAGCGTACTAAAGAGTTTTCGAGAGTGGACTTTGAACGGGGCCTATGGTAAATTATGGACCGATCTTCACGAAGTTTTGTGGTATGACTTCTAGTCATATGTAACAAATTTGTGCAAAATCTTACTTCAATATGTGTTTTCCGCCACTATTTCTGCTAGTTTTTGTAACAAAACTATCATTTTTTTAGGGTGACTTAACCGATTTGGCTGGATTTCAATCCCAAACTGCTTAGGGGAGCAAGACGCAATTTGACAACAATATTTCTTTTGAGCCGTTCGAAAGTAAGCGTGATTTCAGCAAATAAAGGATTTTTTTTGTAAATGGGGATAAAAATTTCGTGAAAATCCCAAGGGTATTTTTTTAGCTGGGAATTTTTGGGGATAAAATATTATTTTATACGCCGTTTGTGCAATGGTAAGAACGGTTTGTTCAGGACGAAGGTACAAATTAAAATCTTTTTTTGTCCGAAGTTTTTTGTCATACCAAGACGCTGGTAGTTCGAAACCTTTTCAAGAGCTTGCTGAAATAGTTTTGAACATGCCTTCTGTACCAACATGTAACGCTGGTTTCTATTATAGAATAAAATACAAAATTCGCAATATAATGCATTTTAAGTTATAAGAAGCTCTTTTTAGAATGATGTTACAAATTTATTTCATCTTCCCAAATGCTTACACTTTTTAATACAAGCAACATGTAAATCAAAATTACAATGGTTGATGAACCAGAAGTTTTTGATTCTGAAGTTTTTCAAATAATAAACATTGATGCATAATTATTTTGCTTGTGCGTCTTTTCAAGTTAATCTTTTTATATACCTTTGTACGTAGGTAGTATTTAGAACTCAGAGTACAAATAAAATTAGTTTAAAGGATCTTTCTAGTTTAGAACTTAGGTCGCTTCTTCTTTTCATTAGGAACACGAATTGGTTGAACTCAGCAGTGGCGCCATCTGAGTAACTGTACTATAGGATGTACTATAGGGCATTGGCGCTGGATATCACAAAGGGCTCACTGAAGGACCCAAGTGAGCTGCCTCTCGATGGCTGCCCATGGAACCTAAGTTTAACTTAGATCAATATATATTTTTTTTGGTTACAGACAAAATGACATTGAATTTAAATTAAAAAAGTTGCCAAAGTAAAAATCGGATTAATCGCCAAAAGTCCCTAAAACGTTGGCAAATTTTTAAATTAGAAAGTTAAAGTAAAAAAAAAAATTGTATAATCGAAAAAGAAAAATGTTAAATTAAAAAAAAAAGAATTAGAAATCCTGAAAGCTTGAAAAATTCAGAAAATATTAGCAGGTTAAGAAATTTAACAAAATCGCTTATATCAGCAATAACCCTCGAAATAAAAAGAAAATATTAATTAGATAACGTTTTAATTAAAAGAATCTAAATCAGCAACAAGACCATAAAATTGCAAAACTTAAAAATTTTCATAATAAGGAAAATATGCTAAAAACAAATCTTAATCGGTTAAACGACTAAAGTTCGTAAATTTAAGTAAATCTCTGAACTTAAAAATGTTTAACAATACAAAATTAAATCGGATTAAACAATTACAAAAGCAATTTAAATTTTTTAATATTCGATATTGAATACAAATTTGGTTTATTAAAATTTTTTTATTTTTTTTTTAATTTATCACGTCTTAAATTTTAAAATTGATTATTGCATTTAATGTTATCGTAAACACTCTGATACAAATGCTTTCTTTATATTTATTTTGAAAATAAAAATTCATTTTATATTATTGGAAAAATTTATTTGCTAAACAATGTTGGTATTTGTTTTGGGAATTTTAGAGCTGAACTACTAGAGCGTATGCGTAATCTTTAATTTTACTACATAATATATAAATGTACGTAACCAATCACAGTGGGATAAAAAGTAAATTAAGTAATTTACTTTCATACACGAATTTTTTTTGTCAATTTTCTTTTTCTTTACCTTAAATTAATGTAGACTAATACGAAAACAAAAGAGAAAAGAAAATTGCCAAGTATGTACAGACAAGACTGCACCGCTTTCTTTTCTCTTTTCCCCGCTCTTCGAAATACTTCAGACCTGTACCCATCTTCTGTAACTTTGGTGAGAACTTCTGCAACTTTGGTGTGAAACAAAAAAATGTGAAACAAAATATTATTACGTTTTTACTTTATAAAACGCGTTAAGGCTTATTGCCTTTCTAATAAACCTTTGAGTTCTTTTAATTGCAAATCAAAATAAATACACACGAATTCAATTTAACAAACGTTATTGAAATTAATTATAATGTTCACTAAATTTAACCACAATTGTAAGAAGCGATCTGAACCGTTAAATGTCTCCAATCAAACTAAACTAAACTTTTATGAGTTCGCCTATATTTATAGTTCAAAACTATTCCTAGTTGATTCAAGAACCGTCTAGTAGATTCTAGAATGTTGTGTTCGAATTATTTTAAAATAACTGTTATACATTTAAATCTAAAGTCTACAATTACAATTGCTAGAAAATTTAGTACAGTGGCGTTCATAAAAATAGAAACTAATATGACATGAAACTATAATTTACAAGATAACTTATAACTAAAACCATAAATAATTCTTAGACAAATCTAATTTCATAACAATATACTATCATTTTTCGGAAAGTGAGAAAAAAGTATGTCTGCAACTCTTGATGAAAACTATCAAAAAGATTACATCGTAACGTTATAAATATCATTTATTCCAATTGAAGCCTCTGTGTAATGCAGACGTTAAGATCACCAAAATTTACTAAAATTTAACAATTTTCAACGTCGGCGACGATAATAAAACCGTCGGCTATACCAAATAATGTAAAGTGCGACTTTAATGTTTGTTGTTTAAAAAAATAGCTTTGGAAACTGTCGTTTATTTTCCAAAAATGTAAAAAGCAAAATAATTAAACAATGAACAAATCTGACAAGAACAAAATACTTACCTCTTCCGTGTTATTATTCATTGCGTTTTAAATATATTTTTTGGTGTAAAAATTTTTTCTCACAAAGTTTTTATGTGTGAGTTTATTTGACAGTTCAAAGTGGGAACTTTTTCACAAACATTTTCAGACACACTTTTTCTGTGAATTGGCGAGTAATATCCCTACGTGAGAGCTATTACTGGCCAAAAATGTTACAGGCGCAGTTAAGTGAGGAAAACAGTGGTTTGTTTCAATGTATTTTATTTTTTGTTTCAATTCTCATATTGCAATCAAAAAGATTATCGACGCGGAAGTTACAGAACATGGGCACTGGTGACTGAAACCAGAGGGCTAATGCTGGCGTTCGAAATCGAATACTTTTTCTTTTCAAAAGCAATTTTATTTCCAATTCTTTCGGTCGATACTGAACGAATTGAAATTATTTTGCAGTATTGTGAAAACTTAAATAAATGCTTTACAACACTTAAAAAAATATTTTCGATTCTTTTAGTATCGTCTAGGGAGATCGATTATTCGACTTTTTTCAATAACCGATTTTCGAATATTACGAATTGTTGCTATTTTAAAAAACCCGGTTTTCGGTTAAGCAATTTTTATATAACCGGTTAACCGGTTTTAGTTCGAATACTTTAAAACACAAAAAACAAAACAATTTGCAAAGGTAAGGGACCAACAAAATACATGATATGACTTAAGTCAGACCTAACAAATATTTTACAATAAAATCCAAGAAAAGTGGGACCAGTAAACGGATTAAACTTTAGCTAAATTTTCAACAATTTTTTATTGATTTACCAAACTTTATTTGTAAGAAGATATTTGTATAATGTAATTTAGAAACTGTTGAATGATATTTGATCTAGACAAACGTTTTGCAAAAGCAAATAAATTATAGGAATTTTATAAAGTTATTATTTGAAATATTCTCTCAAATTTATTTTAAATGGCTTTTAATTTGTTGGTGGTTAAGGTATCTATATAAATCAATCATATTTTTCAAAAGATGCAAACGCCAGGATTATTTTTTTCAAATTAATTTGTTTCAGCATTATAGAAAACTGGTAGAAATTTTTCCCATATCGTTGATTCCGCCGTAATGTTGTAGTTTTCAGCAGAAAAATATTAGAACTAATTAAGAGTTTTTAGTGCCGTAACGGGCATTTTGTCCTCGGCAACACAACGGGCTAATATTTCACTCAATGATTCATTTTTTGCAGCGTATTTAAGTAAAGTATTATTTGTCGTCTCCTTAGATCTACTTCGGAGTTAAGTTTCATTTGGATCACATTAATGTCAAGCATGTATACTAATTAAAGGTGATTAATAAGTCGTGACATAGAAGAACCTTTGCAACTTATCATTTTAGGGCAATTCAGGCAACTATCTTTGTCTTTTAAATCACGTACGAAAAATATCTAGAGATAACCTTTATATAAAAATATATTTAATATTTAGAATGCTCTTGCACAAATTACTATTTACTTTTTAACTGCACACGTTTTTGTTGTATTTTGAATAGTTTTTGGTTTTTTTTTCTACAAGATCACACGCTTTTATAAGCGATTTGTATTTCCAGTGTTCATAATGTTTTTTCACCTTTGTTACACTTTGTTTTGACCTTCTTTATTAAAAGTTTAAGTTTGGCCAATATTCAATTAGAAAATACTTAAATTACGGGTGCATCTACAACAAGAGTAAGGAAAATGTATATAAATTACACATTACTCAAATAACCGGTTTATTATACCAAAATAACCGGTTTATTCGATATTCGAAAAATGGGCATTTTTAAATAACCGACTTGGGCAAAGCTAAAATAACCGGTTAATACCGGTCGAATAATAACCGTTCGATCTCCCTAGTATCGACTGACAGAATCTATATAAAATTCATTGAATCGAAAAATAATTCGATCAAGATTGCCAGAATTAGCCTCTTGATGTGGTTGAATCAATACATATTTAATTTACGTTTTATCCCACTGTCTTTATTTGCATATGCAAACGTATTATGCTGTAGAATTAAAAATTACTCATACGCTCCTGTAGATCTGCTTTGAATTTTCAAAACAAATACCACCATTATTAAACAAATTGATTTTTTCAATAATAAAAAGTGAATTTTTATTTTAAAATAAAATGAAAATCCCTAAGAAAACATTTGTAACAGTATTTACGATAACATTAAATTAAATAAAATAATCAATTACATTAATCGAATCTCTTTGGTAAATGAACCTTTTTTTCTTTTGAAACTTTGCAATTTTTTTTTGTTACGTATTTCATTTAATCAAACTGCAAAGATTTCACCCTTTTTTTGTTATTTGAAAATTAAAAACAACAACTACCAAATAACAACAAAGTGGAGGAAGGGTGTGGGGGGAAGGTAATGATAATAATAAATTAAGAAAAAAAAAACGCAAAGTTACTTTGTGTAAAAATACCCACATTTATTACACATGTCCATTTGATGGCTTTAATGTTCATTGGAAATAATCTAGAAAAACAGCAACAACAACAACAACAATGAACCTTACAACAAAAAAAATAATGTTGAACAAATTTTTACATGCAATGAACAACAGCAAAAACAACAATGGCAAAACAATGTTATTGTTTTTTCTTTAGTTTGTTTTCTTTTCCAATTGCACTGAACAAAATTTCAAGCGTTATATTAATGAAAAGCTTGAATTGATCTTAATGATAAACAAAATGAAATCAAAAGATTTTTAAATTTACCACCACCTTTACTGCATTAACTTATTATTTTTTGTTCGAAATATATATAATAATGAAAAGGACGAAAAAAAAACTAGAGGCGCTTGAAATATGGATAAACCGCCGGATCTTTAAGTTTTCATGGTCTAATCGAGTTTCGAATGATGAAGTACTGAGGAGAATAAAGCGGACGGAAAGTTAATAAAAATTACTAGAAAAAGAAAAGTTACATATTTAGGACACATAATGAGAAATGACATATATAAGATTTCCCAACTTACTGTCAAAAGCAATACCGAAGGAAAAAGCTCAAGAAGAAGAAGAGAGGCACTTAAGTATAAACATACTACCTGGATGAGCAAAGTCTCCTAAATGCAGCAAAGAATAGACAACACATCATTGGTGAATGAAATATTAAATATATTTTTTATACTGTTATATATATGCAGCATTGACAATTTAGCCATTTAGTGGCTAGATTAGGCAATTTTTTTCCCCCATTTAGCCATAACAAATAAATTAAGCCATTACTTTTAAACCAAAACTTAATCAAGTAAATTAAACGTTTGACCAAGCGGATTAAACGTTTAATTGATACTATAAATTTGTATACTGGTGCAAATTTAATTAGTTTTTTTTTAATTAATATCACAAATTTTTTAATTGAAATTAATTTTTATAAAAAAAAATAATTTTAACGATAATTTAAATTTTTTTTATTAAAATATTTTCTAGTGTTTAGTTAATTGTTATTAAAAATTAATTATACAAACAAAATTTATTTTTGTTTTGTACGGATGTAGACCTGTTAATGTGTGTTTGAAAAATTCTAATGCCTAATGCGCAATTTTAGTGTAGCAAATAAATTTTATTTTTTTTTAAATATTGACGCGTTTTTTGTAATAAAATCTTGTTAAGCCATGTTTAAGCCACTGTTTGACCATTTATTGCTAAAAATTTAGCCGTGTTTAGTAGTGAAGAGTTGACGCCACTGTATATGTATATTACAGAGTTCAGAAAAATTCATACAAGTTCGTTCATATTTACGCACTCATAAAATTTGTAACTTTTTTTCACAGTTTTGAATTTTGGTAGTTTTTCGAGGATTCTTTCATGAACGTGAGGTATCAAAAAAAAAAATCATGAGGAATGAGCAAATAAAAAATGTTAGCAACACTCCTTACTAGTATTGTTGTTGTTGCTCGGCAATTTTTATGACCACAGCACGAATAGCCTGTGTGGTGTATTGTTTACATATTTTGTTTGTTTTTTCCTTGAGAAGAATTTTAATATGAATTAGGAACGCCACTTCACATTTACAGTTAAAATAAATCCTTTAATGTACGTATAGAATATGCAATTCTTATTTAAAAAAGCTACCAAAATTTAAGAAAATAGCAAATGCCTTTTTATAATAATTCCTTTTATTCGTTACTAAAAAAGCATAAAACTTTATAATATGGCAAACAAATTTATTATATGTGATAAAGATCGAGTATAAAAGGCAAAATAAAGTTTAATTTGCCTGTTTTTGAAAATAAAATAAAAATAAAAACATATTGAAACAACAATTAGTATTGTGGTTATTTTTTGAACTGTTAATGACTTTAAATCCAAATTTCTATATATAAATCAGGCTTAAGTTCATTGAATTTAATTTTCATTAAATTATTTTATGAAGAATGGAATTTTACAACATTAAATGAATTAAAATTTATTGATAATTTTTCATTCTTGACTAAGCTGGGAATTGAACCCAGGTTTTCGGACAGGTTTCCCCTGACTAGTTTCGATTGTAACCACACAATCTCTTCAGAGGAGTTTGCCGTTTAACACTCCCCGCCATTGACGAGGTATGACGTCATTAGTCAAACATCAATCTTTAAACCAAATGGAATTTTACCTTGGCCGATCGAAATTTGCTTTGAATGTATGATTATCTATTTTAATTGATTTACATGTTCTTCCTTTCTTCTGTTTTTCGTACTTTTTGTCAAGAATTCTTCTTGAAATCCCAAGTACATATTATTGTTTTGCCTTAATTTTTCTTGTTGCCCTTTTTCAGCACAGCTTGAAGGATAAATGTAAACATATAGCTAGTGCCTTAGCTGTTAACAATTATTAGTATTGTGGTTATTATTGAAATTCTGAACGATTTGAAATTCAAAAACCAAAAAAAATTTTTTATGTGCGTATGTTTGCAAGCAAATTTAAAACGCTTTTTAAACACTTTAATCCAAAAAATTATTTATATTGTGCATATCTACACAAAAATTGCTTTAAATCGATATATGTTTCATTGAAATCGGGGGACGATAAGATACTTAAAAATCAACTACAAAAAAATTGTTCCCGGATTAATATTATGAATAAATCAAATTTTTTATTGGAAAAACTTCACACATGAATTTGTTTGTTTGTTCGCTTTTCATGACTGAGGAAATTCCAATTTTTTTATTCCTTACCCTCATGAGAATGAAGAAGCAGTAACATTTTTAAACGTTCACTCTTGCTCATGACTGAATAATGAGTAAACCTTTCGGCACTCTCATATTTACACTTGTAACTGTATGATCGCTTAGATCCGAATACGGATAGGCAAATAAAGAACAATTAATAAGAATATAATTTTGAATATAAGACTTAACTAACCTTTTGTCAAACCCATTTTCATTTTAAGAACGTACATTTTGTCAAATCGATTGATTGATTAACTAATCATTTTATTTTTAATTTAATCAAGCCAATTAAAAAAAATATATATTAAGTTTTTCTTATATAAATTTACTAAAACTAAAAAACTGAAAACTAAAAATTTCTTTGTATCAACAAATTTTTTTTGGTTCAAATATATTTTTTTTTTCAAACTAATGGCGTTTTCTGTTTTGAGTAAAATTCTTTATTTATTCTGCCTTTTACATTTCTTTACGTTCTTTTCTGAAAAATATGTGTTATTTGAAAAATGTAACGCGTTCTTTGCTCATGATGTTCCCCTTAACCCTGAATGGTTAATGTTCGTTGAATCGACGAAGCTCATTTACACTTTATCATATAACTTTTTTATGTGTATTCAAATTACGATCTTTTTTTCAACAAAAAATAATACATTTTAAAACATAAAAGTGGGCTCAAATCTCAGCGCAGTCAAGAATGAAAAATTATCAATAAAAATTTTAATTGATTTCATGTTGTAAAATTTCTGTCTTCATAAAAATAATTTAATGAAAATTAAATTCAATGAACTTAATTAAGCCTAATTAAAAAAATATCTAAATTTGGATTAAAATCCATTAAAAGTTCAACAAAATAACCACAATACTAATTATTGTTATCAGCTAAGGCACGAGCTATGTTTACATTTGTCCTTCAAGTTGTACTGAAAAAGGTCAACAAGAAAAAAGAAAGACAAAAAACATGAAAAACTAAAAAAAAGTACTTTGGATTTCAAGAAGAATTCTTGACAAAAGGTACGAAAAAACAGAAGTTAGGAAGAACATGTAAATCAATTAAAATAGATAATCATTCATTCAAAAAGCAAATTTCGATCTACCAAGGTGAAATACCATTTGGTTTAAGGATTGATGTTTGACTATTGACGTCGCCCGGCCTCAATAGCCGAGTGAGTAAAACGGCAAACCCCACTGACGAGATTGTGTGGTTACAATCGAAACTAGTATGGGCAACCTGTCCGTGAAAGCCTGGGTTCAAATCTCAGCGCAGTCAAGAATGAAAAATTATCAATAAAAATTTTAATTGATTTCATGTTGTAAAATTCCTGTCTTCATAAAAATAATTTAATGAAAATTAAATTCAATGAACTTAAGCCTAATTAAAAAAAAATATCTAAATTTGGATTAAAAACCATTAACAGTTCAACAAAATAACCACAATACTAGTACATAAAAGTTTGTTAAAATTCGTATCAAACTTTGAGAGAGGACAAAAACTTTTATTTTTAATGCTTTATTTAATTTTTTAACAATATGATTAATTAAAAAAATTTTGTTGATTTTTTTCTTTAAGAATTTCTTTCGCTAGAATTTTTTTCAAGAGTTCGTCGATTCGAAGTGTTACCTTAATGTACTTAAATGAAAAGTCACCTTTAGGGTGGGTTAAAAATGCTACATGTTAATATTCATTTTAATTAAAGGAGCATAAGTGCAGCACTATATTAACATCTGGTTTTGTAATTATTTAATTATATAGTTTTTCTATTTTTTTTACTTCGAAATTAGCGAATAGATTTTGGGAATTATTTCCTTTTATAAGCTACTTTATTATATTCAACATTTTTTATTTTTCGAATTTAATCTATGAGCTAAATTTCAGTTATGTATTTTAAAAAGCTTTTTGTAATAGGTCTATTCCTTAAATTTTAAGGAATGACTTTATGCACTACCAGACTATTATCTTGTATCTTCCTGTTACATTTTACCTTAGCTATCCATTGGATAGCAATGAAGTATATTGTATTAACAGAAGAATTTACAATTATTAGACACCAGCAGAATGTAATGCAATTTCGGGCCCGCTACGGCCTTTGTCAGCATTCTTTGTGTCAAACTGGTTAGTGATACTTTATAAATTGAATGTATTTAACTCAACTAATTTAACAATTACAATCTGGGAATTATTTCATAAAAAAGTGCTTAAAACTTTAAATGCTAATTGTACTTTATTATTTTATGTATCTTTTGGAAAACCAAAAAAGTCTTGACAGAAGCTTTAGCAAGCATATGCATAACATATTATAGTTAGGCCTGAAGTATTATCTAAGAGTATTTTATACACATTTTTTTGTTAATTGTAGAAAATTTTACTTGGCGTTTTTTTTTTTAAAAAAGGTATCATAATTGTGATATGTGATTTGGCGCCATTTTAAAATGCTAGCCTGATTTTTTTAAAGTATTGCATACTTTCAAAACGATATGTAGATAGTTTTTAGTCTTAAATTTTTGTTCAAATTACAGTTCAATTAACATATACAATTTAAAATTAAAAAGAATAAAGATAGAAAAAAAGAGAAAAATAAATAAGAAATCAATTTTTAAAGATACCGACAACGGCATTATCGATTTAAAATCGTTTTCCATCACACACCTGAATATGTTATTAATCGAATTAATAAATAATAAAACAACTTTACGATAAACTAAGTAAAATTTCAATTAAAATTTTTTCGTTAAACATTTTTTTATTTTTTCGAATTTATTCTATGAGTCAAATTTCAGTTATGTATTTTATAAAGCTTTTTGTAATAGTTCTATTCCTTAAATTTTTTTTTTTTTTTTTTAGGAATGACTTTATACACTACCAGACTTTAATCTTGAATACAAGAAAGTTGCTTATAAAAAGAAATAATTCCCAATATCTATTTTTTGTTAAAATTAATACAAAAATCAAATGCTAGTTAAATTAAACAAATATTTAAGGTCGATTCCATTGGAAGAAAAATTAGTATTTCTTGATTAAAGTCCGTGTTCTTATGTAGATAAGAATAGTTCAAATGTATTGAGTTTTTTTTTAATTTTATCACGTTTTAACCTTCTAATGCCTAAGAGTGCCTCAAGGCACTCTTCACAAAAGGTCTACTGACGTCCAATACATAATTTATTTATATTAAGTTTTCCTTTTTACAGTTGCTAAAAGATGTAGCACAATATTTGTGAAAGCTTCGAAAGCTGTTAAAAGCTATTAAGGCATTGTAAACCATCTCGAACACACGGCTTCTGTTCCAAATGGAATCTTCATTTATTTTGCTCAAATAATACAAAATGTTTCTTTGGTTATTATAAACAAAAGAAAATATGGGCATTTCCTCCGAATGGCCAACCAGGGTGGAAAAATAAAATGTTGATAATCATCGTGTTTTATTGTTTATAATTATAAAAAAGTCTATGTTTTAATAATAGAATGCTATATATGATATGATATGATATCTCAGCGGTTTTACTTGAGGAAATTGGGCTGGAAACTGGAAAATTTTATATTTTCTTTTTAAGCTACTTCTTAAGACATTTTTATATTTAATTATTTTACATGAGAAGAATTTGTTATGTTTGCACTCTTTGTTTAAAATCTCTCTGTTACAATCAATTAAGAAGAGAAAAGTGTAAGGAGAACAAAAAAAGTTCGATTAACGATTAATTAACGGTTAAAACATATGGGAGAATCGTACGTTCGCGACCGGTGCTTAAGCCAATTAAACAACAAACAATATAGATGTTTTATTGTGTTAATACTAATGTATCCAATTATTTGACTTTTAGTTTTATTCGAGTAAGAAATTAATCGATTTTTGTATTTTAATTTTGCTCGATTAATCGAATTGGAGTTTTAATATGTTCGAATAACTCGAATAATTCAAATAATTTTATGCAATGGAAAAACCATACATATCTATTTGATTTGATACTTTTATTTTATTAATAAACAGAAAAAAACAATAAAATAAAACAAGTAGGAAAGTATAGTCGGCCAAGACCGACCATATGATACCCTACACAACAGTGAAAGGGGATATATCTATTTTTTAAATTTTATTAAAATCGGTTTGATAGTTTCGGAGAGGCAGAAATTGCACCCTATCTCCCCTAATGGTCTTATTTTTTACAAAATGCATAGCTTATGTGTCCATATAAAGATAGATCTATCTATGTCTTAGATTGTAATAAAATTGTTTTTGTAGTGGGCACAAAGACCCTATTCAAGAATGCAGCTTGTATAGGGGCTAGATCAGATCGTTAGATCGGTATGCTTTAAGGTGGGTCTAGGACCAATATTTTATGGTGTTACACACATCAGCACAAATGCGTTATACCCTCACCACTATTGTGGTGTTGGTAAAAATAAAGTTAAACAATAAAATAACAATTCATTTATAGTACGTTTACAGTTCTAAAACTTTTAAATAAAATAAATAATTTCAAAATCAAAAACCCTGCTGCAAGACGTACAGTTTTTAAGGCGCTGAAGAGACCGAAACGAGAATAAGGAAATAAAATAAAAATAAACTACAAACAAAGTTAACACTTCTTCGGTTGACCAGACTATAAAATGATTTGAAGGCCAATATTTAATACATGCATAAGGTTCTGCAGCAATCGGATTCCATTGGTGCCCCGGTAGGTTAGCTGGCAATGAGCTAGTCTATCAGAACCGGGGTTGCGGGTTCGATTCCCGCCAGAGACTCTGGTCTCCTGCAGACAAGCGAAAAGCTTCGCGGGATTTAGTGTAGGAATAATAAAAAAAAAAAAAATTAATTTTATTTTTGTGTATAATTTGGAATTACGACTGCTAAACTTAATACGGGAATTCAACATGGGCTTTCATCTCATATTTTTATACATTTTTTTAAATTATTTATTTTATTTTAGATAGACAAATTTATTACTTGTAATTCAATTTTAATCAATTATTATTCCTGAAAATCAACTAAAATTGAAATCAATTAAGATTCTCAGTTAATATATTTTAGATCGTTTTAATTTTCCTGATTTTAGGAGAAGCCAAAGTGTGAAGTATATAAAGGGAACTTTTATATAAACTTTTAAAAATGGATCGTTTTCAATGTTTGTTCAACTTTAATTTCACTCATATGTATTCGATTTACCTAAAATGGCTGATAACTTTATTTTTCTTAATTTCAAAGCTCTACTCTAAACGTTTGGGTAGTTTGTTTTTATTTTAACGTATTACTATTTTGCGAATTTAACAAAACCTAAAATGTCAAAACTCATCCAGCCTATTGGATAGTACGAGGAAATAAAGAAATTGAAGGTCGGATTAAAACAGGTAACCCATAATCTGACAGTGCATGATTTACACATTTATAAATGCTGATGAATTTTTTTTCAATTAAAGCCAAACTCAATATGAAAAAGCGCTATTTTAGTACGTATGGAATTAGAAGTTAATCGTTTATTACATAATTTTTCGGACACACATAATTAAACAACATGTTTTTAGTTTTTAGGTATTTTATTAGTTAGAAATCTAAAAAAAAAAATAAAAATATTTTTATATTTAAAAAGTAGAATTTTCTAAGAAATTCATTTTAATCGATTAACTGACATAAATTGTTCGAGTTATTCGTTATTTGAAATTGTATATTTTAATTATTCGATCAAATAATGGTGAAAAGTTTCTTCGATTAATCGAACAACGATTAATTGAGTGGATACTATAGTAAAAACTGGATAGAAACCTACATTAATACACTTTTAAAATAAATTAATCACTTTTGAATATTCATTCCATTCCATTTCGCAGATTTTTACATTTCACCACCGTCAGCCAAAGTCGCCTTCTATTTTGCGTACGTTCGTGACCACATGTTTATAACTATTATAATGAAAAGTTAAACTTGATGAAATCCATCTTTTGCACTAAAAATCGCAAAAAAAAAATTCTAGGAAAAGTTTTGGTGTCTATATTATTTGTGCATCAAAAGCGTACGTACGTACGTTCGTGACCCCAGGAAATGCCCATATTTTAGTTAGTTTTTATTTTCATGAACTGAGTTCTCCAAAAATCTAATGTCTTTTTATTACTAAATAGCCCAGGGTGCCTCAAGGCACTCCTTGATGTTTTTTCACCCGGAAGGTAAACGACTCATTGTACGGGCTTACAAATATTTTTTTAACTCAAAGGCCCAAAAATAACTTAAAACAATTATTCGTATAATATTTTCACGTCTTTATTAAGTTTGGCATTAGAGGATCAAAGCGGGAAGTTTTTTAATTACTTTAACTAAATTTTGATTTGCAGATCATTGGGTTAATCAATCCTTTTTTTTTTGTTCAGTGTGGCCTCTCGTTTAATAGTGAGTGTGTGTAAGTGAGTAAGCATTTTTAAAACAAAAGTCTCTTAGGAGTATATGCAGGCATGTATGTATATACATATGTGTAAGAATGTATGTTTGTTTGCATTTTGGTTTCCTGTTCTTTTGTTTTTATATCTACAGTTAGTGTGTGTGTGTGTGTGTGTGTGTGTGTGTATGCCTTGTGTGCTTATATTGTTCATACCTTTTGGCTAAAAACAACATCATAAATTTTACATGGTAAACCATTGATATAAAGGTTAGTTTGGTTGTGTTTTGTGTGAGTTTGTATACATGTTGGCATGTGTGTGTGTGTGTGTGTATGTGTGTGTTCATGCAAACACATACACGTAAACGTTGGTAAATTCTTTACTTTTGCTTCGGGTAAGCAATATCTTTTACTTAACTTCAAACAACATACACAAATCGAGAACAAAAAATTTTCAATAAGAATTTGTTACTTTTTTTTTTTTTAGCAAATTGGCAGAGTTTAAAAGAATTGAATACTTATAAAGTAAAATGAAAATATATTTTTGTATATGCTCCAAAAACTCTTTTTAACGGCAACTTCAACAACATTATTGTCACTCCCAACCATATTATTATGGGTCAATTCGTCCTCCTTGAGGAAACTGTAACCATATATTAATTGCCCTCAATCATGGTATGATTAATAATGAGACTCATACCAACAACCATAACATGTTGCTCTTAATTTATTGTTGAATTTTCAAAATGTTAATGTTGATAAGCAATCATACAATTATTTTTGATAAGCATATGGGTTAATCACAAAAGGCGGATTATCAGGTTATATGGTTATGTAGTTATATTAACAGCAACAAAAAATATTTTGCTTGTGTCCTCCAGCAAAAAAGTCCAGGTTAGCCCTTGTTTTTAATATCCTTGTTTGTTTTTCAAAATTTTTTTTGTTAAATGTTTTTATTCCTTTAAAACACTGCTTTGTTATCTATAAAAATTGCAAAATTTTCACTGATATTGAACACCAATATGTCTGTTGTTATTATTGTATGTGAAATTTAAAAAAAAAAGTATGAGTGTGCGTATGTGTAAATGTTTTGGATTTTAAGTGCGTTTGTTTAAGACAGACTGTGGAAAGAGGACAGACACACAGACAGGCTCATTGTTTGCAGCTATAAAATACAAAAACACACTTGTTTAAAAGTTCTTTATCTACGTATAAAAAATCCATAGAACGTTTTTAAGAAATAAGAACAAATGCACTTATCTTCTTTAATTTGCTTTAGTAGCTCAGTCTAGGTGGGACGAAAAATCAGATCCTTTCATTTATTATATTTTCAAATATTTAACATTTTTATAATCCTTTGAAACTTTTTATTAACTGTTGCATTTTCTTTTAAATTTTCCATATACCTATTCAAATTGTGTAACTAGTTTTGTTTTGGTTAATTTTTTATATTCTAATAACTTTTCAATTCCCCTACTTTTCTTATGAGTCTACCTTTGTAGTTGCAACATTAACATTATACATGGAGTGGAAATAAATGCTTATTTTTTATCCCAGGTGCTTTTTAGTTAAGATTTAATACTGGATTCTTATTGATACCTATTTGTTGTTACCAGGAAACAAATACCAATTTATAACATTCAATCGCTGTTGCATACAGACAGGCGCAACACTTTTACAAAGGCACACACACATAGAAGGTGTTTTCTTAAGCTCAATGAAATTTGAAATTGTAAAAAATAGCACAAGATGTTAAAATTGTAACCAAAAAAATTTGTTTTTATTCGAAAGGGAAATATATGGCATTATCACTTTACGGCCGATTTCGGGCCTGATTTTGAAGAAATAAGTTCCGATGATGCCACCAACGTTTAAACGTCACCAAAATTTGCATTTTTCTAGGGGTAATGGAGTCAGTAGGATCTGTTGTGGATTGCTCTCACTATATATGAGTTGTTAGCCATAGAAATCCCGAATTCGTCTATTAGTTGCGAAAATGGAAGACTGATTTTCCAAGTTAATTAATTTGACAGAGTATACTGATTAGAGATGAGCGATATTTTTGTACCTGTGATTTAATCACTGTAACTAAAAAATCACGAATCACAGTTGTGACCAAATTTGCAAGTAACAGGTACTTGCTTAGTCGTTCTCTTTGTTTTTTGTAACATACAATAATTAATGATATTTCATTGTTTGTGTGGGTAATAGCGTTTTTTCAATGCGATGCTGAATAATGTGGCTGTTACTTTCATTCTCTCTTTTATCTTATTAGTATTTTTTTTTAAGCCAAAATTTATTCAAGTATGTATCTATATGCAAGTAAACAGCTTTGAAGGATCTTACAATCAGGGTTGTTAGACTGATTTTGACCTTTTTCGCCAAATTCAATGTCAAAAATCGCCAAAATCGCCAAAGCATTTATTTTTTTTTCGATTTCGACAATAATATATGTATTTTTAGAATAATTAAAAATATTTTTTCATAAATCCCAAAAAAAATTTGTTCCGTATCCCTAAAATCCGCCAAAAATTCAAAAAAAGTCGCCATATATTTTGTTTAATTTTTATTTAACAAAAAAGGTGCACTGTTTAAAATATTTTATAGTAGTCTACTTAAAGTAACAAAAAAAGGATTTTGCGGTAAGTATTAAACAAATATTGGATGTACAATATATTTGTATGTAGTTGCAGTTCTATTATATAACTAAAACGCTATATAGTTCACCAAGAAGACTAACTTGTTGTCTTCTTTTTTGAAATACATTGTGAAGGTAGAAAAGAAATGCAACATGTGCTATTTATATTCATATAACTTTTGGCTCGTAAAAACGTGTCGAAAACTTCATATCGCACTCTACTTCAAAGCAGATATTTAGTGAATTTCAATATTTCAATACAGGTACCTGCTGTATCCTTGTAGCTATAAATTGTTGGCCTAAACTGATCTTAATTAGATTGAATATCATCATTACAATTTTCTTTTAACAAACTGTATTTTTTCTATTGTATTTCATTAACATCCAAGGGTAAGTTAGGATTCATAAAAAAATCTTTAAAATATATTTAAAAACAACAAATTTTAAGTGATAATTTGTCACATTTTATAATGGAAAAATTTTCATAAAATTTCATTATATTCATTTTTAAAGAATTCTACTTATTACTTCTTTCAAGAGCACATTTAAATGTGAAAAAAAAATTTCTCGAAGATTATCTTCATCAGCCATTTCAACATTATTTAGTTTTAAATACTGGTCATACATATGAATGCATCAAATTTCAAACATTGAAATACTAGAATAAAAAAAATATTATTTCTTCGTTTTGAATTTAACAAATTTCAAAACAAATAGATGGCTCATCAAAAGTAGCCAACAAAATCGCCAACTATTTTATAAATCGCCAAAAAATCGCCATTCGCCAAATCGAAAATTAGGTCGCCAAAAGAGTTTGAAAATCGCCACGTTTGGCGAGAAATCACCACATCTGACAGCCCTGCTTACAATTTGTTGTTGCTTCTTTGCAAAGTACTTACAAAGCTCATGCCAAAGCTCGCGCATTGTACATAAAGCTTGGACACACTTGCTATAAAATAACTAAAAACTGACAACCCGTGATCACACTCACATCTTTAAGGAGCTGTGGTTGTTAAGTCACGTTCACTTATCACGATGTTCTTTAAAAATTACGGGATCGCTCGTTACTAATACTGATCATAAATGTCAAACAGTGGCCACAGTTTGACAGTTTGTTTGACAGCTAATCATTTCGTTAGTTCTATTGGGCTTAAAAAATACCCTTTAAACATACATAAAGAAATATACACTTAGTAAGGCAATTTAGTTTTTTTAACCATAGATTTCAGACATAAATTGGTCTCGCTGTTTACACATGTAAAGAGCAATAACAGGAACAACACTTGGAGAAATTCGGAAGACTATTCAATTAAAAATGATGCATAAATGAAGTAAAATAGTTTTTAGAGTCGTTTAAATCAATTATAATTTTTAGCTTAAAATTTATTTTTTTTTTAGTTTTTGTTTGACGTTTAGGTTTGTGAAAAAGGACGGGGTAAAAAAGATTAACCCTTTATATTCCTTGAAAATGGTTAACGAAGTTAACCGAAATATCGGAGAAAATAAAGTGTTAAAATAAAATAAAAAAAAATCTGTTTTTATTTATATTTAATCATTCTAAGACCTTAAGCCGAAACAAATAAATAATCATACATTTTGGTAAAATGATTAAAAAGCAAGTCCTTTAATTTGATTAATGACAAAGAATTGTGAAGTTTAACAAAACTTTTGTTTTCTTTTTTTTACTTATAACAAATATATTACTTTATTCTAATTATTACAATTAATTTTATTTTCGTCAAATTAAGTAAAACTAATTAAAAAATTATTAATTTAAAATATTTTTTTTGGATTTAAATTAAGAGGCATCAGTGAATTCTTTTAATTTAATTACTTAAAAAGTTATTAATTTAAAAAATTTCTTTTAATTAAATTAAGAGGTATTAGTGAATTTTTTTAATTTGCATTAAATACATTTACGGCCAAATTCACCAAGTTCAGTTATAATTAACTATTTATCAGTTATAACTGTCAAAAACAAATTGTAAAGTGGAAATTAAACTAACAGTTAGTTTTTACTGAACTTGGTGAAATTGGCCATTTAAGAACTTTATTCAATTGAAATGGAATAAAATTTCTTAAACATTAAATAAAATTTGTTCAAATTAAAATAAAATATTTCTTCACGTTTTGTTTAACAAGTTTTTAATGAAATCAGTTAATTTATTTAATTCACCTAAAAAGATATTTATAAGCATAACGTCTTATGGCTAATAAATCAGTGAGTGCTTAAACGCTGGTTTAATTGAACTAAACTTAAATTTATATGTAGTTTAAACTCAACAGCTGTAAAGCAGTGACCCATGTATTATATGTAGTCTAAAAAGTAACATGTGGCAGCACTACGATAAATGTTGACAAATTCATATGGTTTGTATTGGTAGTTTAAACGTCCAATTTTATGCGTTTAAAGGTGGTTTATATGTCTTCTGATTTATAGATTTGTTGGCTTAAACACATTTTAAACCAAAAAGAGAGTTCAACTTGCTCTGATTTATTAGCCCTTAGTGTAATTAAATAAAATTTGTTAACATCAATCAAGTTACTCGAAATTTTTTTACTGAGAATTTACCATAACTTAATGAAATAAAAGTTACTCAAATAAACTAAACTAAGTAATTAAACTTACTTCTATTACGGATATTGATTTGGTTAATTTTATGCATTATTTAATTACAACACGTGAAGTTGTTTTTAATTTATTTTTTTTAAATAAACTAAATATTAAGAAATATGTCTTTAATTAAGGAGGTTTAGTTGATTTGATTAAAATTTATTAATATGAAGCGAGTTTCTGTAGAGTTAAATGAAAAAAAATTTTTAATAAACATCTACTGAAATTTTTCTTTGATGTTATGTACCAAATTTATTTCAGTGTATAGCTGGAAGTCGAAAAAGTGACTAAAAAAGTGACCTCTTAAGTCGAAAATTTCTTATTGAAGTTTTTTTTTTTTTTAAAGAAAAATTGTCTTTTATCAAAAAAAAGCTTTCTTTGGAAAACAAATTTTTTTTGTGAAAAAAATAACTAAAACAAGTTAGAGTGCTATATTCGGCTATGCCAAATCTTTGATACCCTCCACCGACAGGCTCTATATGATATCTACGTATATATTATTAAATAATCTTCACAAAAACGAACGTCAGCATTCAAATTGGTGGCGGCTTAGACCTATATTAAATTATTGACCGACAATAAGAAAGTTTTATGCGTTTTTTGTAAGAACTTTGAACTGGCTTGAGTAAAATATCATGATTCGTAACAGTTTTAGCCGAACCAAAATGATAATTAGGAGGGCAATTTGTATTAGACCTATGGCAACTTATGTTATGGTTTTAGGTGAATTTAACTATTTTCCCAAAGTGGACTTTTTTTTGGTTTTAGGAGCAATTAACTTTTTTCAGAGAGTAGGGTTTATATGGGGCCTAGGGAAAAGTATGGACCGATCGTCACGAAATTTAGCAGTATGATTTCCAGTCGTATAAAGCGAATTCGTAATTCCACCATTTATGTTAGTTTTTGTATCAAAATTATCAAATTTCTTAGGGTTTCATAGTTCTAATCCTACTGAACCGATGTTGCTGAATTTCAATCCCAAACTGCTTAGGGAACTGCTAGGATAATAAGCAATTTGAAACCAAGTTTGTTCTTTTCTTTTGCGATTTTTAAAAGTGAGTGTGTTTCCAACAGACGGATAGACAGACGAACATGGGTTAATCAAGTTAGAATTACTCAAGGATCCAGAATATATATACTTTATGGGGTCTTAGATGTATAATAAAAAAGTTTCACACGGAATGACAAACTTAGTATACCCTCATACACCACTAGTGGTGGTGGAGTGTATAAAAATTCACATTTTGAAAAATACGGCTTTTATAGTCAAAAAAATTATTTTTTATACTCAAGGTACTCTTTGTACTTAAAGCGCTTTTAGAGACAAAAGTATCTTTTGACTTATAAGTATGTTTTAAGCAAAAATTAGATATTAAGCAAAAAGTACTATTAAGACAAAAAGGAGCTTTTAAACAAAGAGAATATTTTTAACAAAAATAATCTTCTTAACAAATATAATCTTTTTAACAGAAAGAATCTTTTTAACAAAAAGTACCTTTTGAACTAAAAGTACCTTTTGAACAGAAAGTACCTTTTGAACAAAAAGTACCTTTTGAACTAAAAGTACCTTTTGAACTAAAAGTATGTTTTGGACAAAAAGTACATTTTGAACAAAAAGTACCGTTTGAGCATAAAGTATCTTTTGAACAAAAAGTACCTCGTGAACAAAAAGTACCTTTTTAACATAAAGTACCTCTTGGATAAAAAGGACCTTTTTAACATGAAGTACCTCTTGGATAAAAAGTACCTTTTAAACCAAAAGTACATTTTGAACAAAAAGTACCTTTTGAACAAAAAGGACCTTTTGAACAAACAGCACTTTTTGAACAAAAAGTACCTTTTGAACAGAAAGCACCTTTTGAATAAGAAGTACCTTTTGAATAAGAAGTACCTTTTGAACAAGAAAAACATTTTAAACAAAAAGCATCTTCTAAACAAAAAGCATCTTCTAAACAAAAATTACCCTTTAAACAAAAAGTACCTTTTAAACAAACAGAATCTTTTAAACAAAAAGTGCCTTTTATACAAAAAGTACCTTTTGAATAAAAAGTACCTTTTGAACAAATAGTGCCTTTTGAACAATAAGTACCTTTTGAACAATAAGTACCTTTTGAACAAAAAGTACCTTTTGAACAAAAAGTACCTTTTGAACAAAAAGTAGCTTTTAAAGAAAGATCACTTTTTGAACTAAAAGTATCTACATTTATAACAAAAAGTACATTTTAAACAAAAAGTACCTTTTAAACAAAAAGCATCTTCTAAACAAAAAGTACATTTCAAGCAAAAAGTACCTTTTAAACAAGCAGAATCTTTTGAACAAAAAGTGCCTTTTAAACAAAAAGTACATTTTGAATAAAAAGTATCTTTTGAACACAATGTACCATTTGAACAAAAAGTACCCTTTAAAATAAAATCACCCTTTGAAAACATTAACATTTAAAACAAAAGTAGATTTTTAGTACTTGAAGTAATTTTTGACCTTAAAGCACCCTTTTGAACATAAAGTACTTTTTGAACAACAAGTGAAATTTTGAGTATCAAAAAATTATATTAAAAAATATTTTTCAATCGTATTTTTTCATTGTCTATCTCTATTGCATTTTTATGCGTGTAGAAGATTAAAAAATATTACACCTTTCATGTGCCACTATGTACTTTTTTGTATTATTCGTTTGATTCAAGTATTTTTCAATTGTTTTTCACATTTCTGGCTAGAGCCTGAGTAATGGTAAAAGGGGGGGAGGTAGTCGGAATTAAATTCCTTGTTATGAATGCATACTGATGATAGATTTTCTCTTAACATGGATTACAGGCAAAAGGATATTAAATTAGTCAAAGCCTTTGCGTTGTTATACATAATTGAAAGGAGTATTAAATTGTAAAAAAAATAAAGGAATTGTTAAGCAAAGCGTAACAATAACAATGCCCCCTTAAATGTCTATTGGTTTTATTGAGCGGAACGACCATTATTTAATATGGCAAATAACTAAATAAATTTAAGAAAATAAAAAAAAGTTTAACATAAACAAAGGATTAAAAGAAATTAATTTGAAGAAATGGATTTTAAATTGGAAGAAATAAGAAACACTCTGTGTTAGAAATTAAAAGAGTCCAACGTAGACATTTACGGCCACATTTACGGCCTTATGAAAAAAAATTAATGTGAACTTCAAGTGTTCGTTAAAACCGGATTTCCATAAAAATTTTTGTTTAACAATTCGTAATGCGGTACTTTACATAATTCTAAGGAGAGAACAAGTTAGAGTGCTATATTCGGCTGTGTCGAATCTTTGATACCCGGTGCACCGGCAGGAGTGGGCTCTATATGATAAATACATGCATATACATATATTACTAACTAATCTTTACAAAAACGAACGTCAGCATAAATATTGGTTGCGGCTTAGACCTGAATTAAATTATTTACCGACAAGACCATTTTATGTGTTTCTTGTTAGAACTTTGAACTGGCTTGAATAAATTATCATGATTTGCAACAGTTTAAGCCGAACTAAAATTATTTTTAGGAGGGTAATTTATATTGGACCTATGGGAACTTATGGACCAATCATCCCAAAATTCTGAAGACTGATTACAAAAAATAAATAAGAATAAGTTTCAATACAGCAGTGTAATTAGTTTTAACGTTAACAGTGAATTTCACAAAATTGCATGATATTTTTTCGACCATATAAATCTAAGTTGGAAGAAATTTTACCGCAATATCTATATCTGTTATGGTTTTAGGTGAATTTAGTTATTTTCCCAAAGTGGGCTTTATTTGGTTTTAGGAGTAATTAACTGTTTTCCGAGAGTAGGGTGTAAATGGGTTCTAGAGTAAAATATAGACCGATCTTCAAGAAATTTGGCAGTGTGATTTCTCGGCCTATTAAACTGTGACACACCGAATTTCATTATGATGTCATCATTTATTACGGTTTTAGGCGTACTAAACTGTTTTCCGAGAATAGGGTTAATATCGGGACTAGTGTAAATTATGGACCGATCTTAAAAAAAATTTACCGTGTAATTTCGGGTCCTTTAAAACTGTGACGTACCAAGTTTTAGTGTGATAGCGTTATTGATTACGGTTTTAGGCGCACTAAACTGTTTTCCGAGGGTTTATATGGGGCCTAGGTAAAATATAGACCGATCTTCACGAAGTTTGTCAGTGTGATTTCTCGTCCTATAAAACTGTGACACACCGAATTTCATTATGATGGCATCATTTTTTACGGTTTTAGGCCTAGAAAACTGTTTACCGGGTGTAGGATTTATATGGGCCCTAGGGTAAATTATGGACCGATCTTCAAAAAATTTTACAGTGTGAATTCAGATCCTATAAAACTGTGACGTCCCAAATTTTAGTATGATAACGTTATAAATTTCGGTTGTGGGCGTACTAAACTGTTTTCCGGGAGTAGGATTTTTATGGGGTCTAGCGTTAATTATGGACCGATATTCACGAAATTTAGCAGTGTGATTTCTAGAATTTAGTTATGAACTTAGTATAACCTCATTCACCACTAGTGGTGGTGGAGGGTATAATAAATTCTAACATAAGTACCAGTCATTAGACAGGGCCAAAAAATGCTATAAATGATTTTAAAAAATGCTTAGAATAATCCTAAATTTTTTTGAAGGTTTTTGTTAAAAATTTATTACCAATATGAAATTTTATTCGAAACTAAATACATTTTAACGACTAATTTTTGAACGAAATCGAAATAAATGGATATATTTAAGGAAATGGCTAGATTTTGGTAAATCATCTGATAGATATAAATATGTAGCACAGGTAGTTAAAATTAAATGTTAAGTTCAGGGGCCTGCAAGCCTCTGATATATGCAATATGTAAGCGATTTATTTCTATGATATACAAAATTTGTTAGCTTTTTTTATTTATTTATTTATTTGATATTAATGTTATATAAATATAAAATTAATATATAATAATAGCACTGGCTACCAGGGCCATCGGCTAGAAGATTTTTTTATTTTTCATAATTTAATAAAAATTGAAGCTTTAACATAATGGTTTTATCAGCAGTTTAGAGCAAACAATTTTTCAAATATTTCCTTGTATTTTTATATCGTAATATCAAAGGGCAAATAATATTTACAATCAATATGATAAGGGAATTTATAATATTTCCTGAATATTCTATTTTTTTTAACAAGACAGGCAAGACGTTTCTTAGCAAAAGAATTATCCACTTTCATACGAAATTTCATTTTATTACAACTATTTTCAGTCGAAATTTATTATCTATATATGTACAGGGTTGCCCATATTCGACGGACCCATCTGGCAACGCCATAACTTTTGACAGAGATGTCAGATCGCTTAATGACATACCGCGTTTGAAGCGTCAGTCCAAGCAGATTTTTACCATGCAACAATACACGCGACGCGAGCGCTCTGAAATAGTTGAAATTTACATTCAACAGAACAAGTCAATTGTGAAAACTCAACGTGCTTTTAAAATATTAAAAAATGTGAGAAGTGCGCCTTCTAAGAACACCATTAAGCGTTTATACGAAAAATTTTCGACTGGTGAGGCTCTTTCTAATCCGAAGAGGCCAAATATCGCTGCCGTACGAGCCAGTGTTGAGAGGTCCCCAAGAACATCCCAAAAACGCCGTTCTCAGCAGTTGGGCATGGCTCGGTCCACTTTACAACGTATTATTCACGTTGATTTGCATTTGTTCCCGTACAAAATTCAATTGACGCAAAGATTGTTGCCTGTGGACAAGCCTCGTCGATTGGAATGGGCCCATGGGTCCGTCGAACATGGGCAACCCGTTATATAAAAGTGAATGTATGTTTGTATATATATTTGTGCCTCATGGGAGGCCTAACCACTTGACCGATCATCTTGAAATTTTCACAGAATATAACTGTGACCCTGGAAGAGACATTAGGCTATATAAAGTTGAGATTGGAAAAAGGGGCGATGCCACGCCCCTACAACCCAAAATTTAAAATCGTTATATCTCAGGCATTTTTTGGCATAGGATGATGATATTTAGTACATATGGTGTTAGTATGAATAGAAATACGTTGCATAAAAAAAGTGAAAGGGGCCATGCCACTTTATGTCGATTATATCTAATTAACTACTAAACCTATCGTCCTCAAATTCTCACAGTAGGCTGTTTTTATGAATTAATGCGCCCTAGGCTATGTAAAGTTGTGGTTGGACAGAGGGGCGGTGGCACGCCTAATCAACTCAAAATTTATAAACCTCTTATATTCGATACTGTTTCACGTATGAAGGTGTTGGGAGAAGTAAGATAGCTGCAGGGGAAGTGCTACCCCCATAGGACGCCAATGTTTAATATCGCATATCGTAAGAACTGTTATAGTGAGAATGTTCAAACTTGGTATTAGTCACTCTTATGGAAAACTACACCTTCAAAAATATAAATAAAGAGGGTAAGCGCAGGGTGAGTAATACCCCCCATAGGAAGTATATATTTAATATCGCGTAACTGAAAAACTATTACAGCGAGAGTCTTCAAATGTGGTTAAATCCACTATTATGGTTAGCTATAAATTCCAAAATAAAAGTGGGTGGGGTAGACGAAGGAGCAGCAATAGCCTCCATAGGACGAAAATATTAAATATGTACTTCATATCTGAAGACAAAAGTCTTCAAGCTTTGTAGGACCCACTCTGATGGTCAACTACACCTTTAAAAATAAAAATATAATTTATAAATGAAAAAGCGTATGTTTGTTTATTCTCTACAGACTCCTAAGCTACTGAGCCGATTTTCCTGAAAGTTTCACAGTAATTTCCTGATTACTCGGCGCTTAACATAGGCTATTAATATATTTTAATCAAGTAGGCGTGGCAACAATCATACAATAAAAATATGAATAACCTTATATCTGGAGGACGGTTGCAATAAGGGTTTTCCAATATGAAACAAATAACTTCGTTATCAATACAGGACATCTGGCAAAAAGTCGGCTGGATTAGACAAGCGGGCGTGGCACCTCCCATACAATGGCAATACAGATTTCTACGTATTTATAGTACTGTTATAGTGAAAGTATTCCAATTTTGTACAAATAGCTTAGATAATAATCCATAACATATTTCAAAAGGTAGTTTTAATGGGAAAAGTAGGCATGACACCTCCCATACGAAGACACTTGAAATTTCTGTATATCATCTGTTGAACGGTTACTGTAAAATCATTCAAATTAAGTCCAAGATGCTTTACTTTTTAAAAAATTCTTACCAATTTTATTTCGATGGGGGTAGCAAAGCGCACCGGGTTAAGCTAGTAATATTTAAAAATTTTTAAGTAAAATCAATAAAACTATTCGTTCAAATTTTAAAATAAATAATGCTAAAAAAAGCTAGAAACATTTTCCAAAAATGCTTAATAAAATGCCAAGTGCTTAATGAAAATTTAGCTGCAAAAAATCCAAAATGGCCACCCTGGTAAGCACATACCCCAGAGAACCAGAGAGAGAGAGAGAATATTATTATCATAGTACAGCGTTACCGCCGGATATTTTCAAAAAGTACCAAAAAAGGGGATTTTTACAAAAAAAAGTGGCACCAAAAAGGTGATATAAGAAAAAAAGGCAGCACATGTTTTAAAATAGGAAGAAGAACGCAAAATAATGTTTTTGCACGTGTTTTGTTTAATTTATTTAATATTTCCAATAACATTTTTAAATGGTTAAAAAAAATTCAGAAAAGATTATATCAGATCTAAGCAAACACTTTTTTATGTGATTTTTATTGATCTTTGCTTGCTGAATCCAAATCTGTTGAATGATTGGTTCTATCAGGTCTAGTTTTTTAGAAGCCTTTGAGTCATCCATATAAATTTGTTTATATTTTCAACTGTTTCGAAGGTGTTCAGAAATAAGTGGCAATATATTTTTTGCAAAATCAGTACTATTTTTGTCTTCAAAAATTCATACAAAAGTTATAAGGAAAAAAATTTGACATTTTAATCATTAATCTAAAAGACACGAGTGTGAATAAAATGTGGCATATTTCATGAAAATCGTAGGACACATGTTAATTTTATGTATTATTCATTGTTGGGGGCATGATGCTAATATGTATAGACTAGATGTTCTATTAGAACTGCATTACTATTTAGCGACCCTGTATTACCACACTTGAACAAAAACATATAATCATAATGACAACAGTATTGTCATGCAGTTCTATATAAAATATAATTTTTATCAATAAAAATATTAATTTTTCAATTTCTGATTATTTTTCGCCATTAGTGTTAGAAATAAGCTTTAAAATGAGATATCATTCATTAAATTTGATGCGGTGGTATGGGAGATATTTGCAACCGACAAAAAAAAGTGCTTTAGAAATAATATATATGATATACATATTGGGAGCGATATGTCCGATTTGGATGCTATTACTAGCGAATGATTTGGAATTAAATTCCCTTTTAGGCATCTTACCAATAGTTTTTTTTATTTTCAATATTTCCGGAGATATTAAAGAAATAATAAGTAAATTTTTCAAAAAAAATCCAAAAATAAAAAAAATTAACGGTTTCAAAAATTTACAAAAAAATTATAAAAGCAAAAATCAAATATTGCGATTGTTGGTGAATTTTTCATAACAAAATTTTTTAGAAATTTAATTTGTCGAATTTTGGCGATTTTCGGTGTATAATTAGTCACGATGGTGAAAAAATCTGTAAGCCCTGATATATACAGCCATAAGTATACGCCATAGTATACAATACAATACAAATATGACTCCTAAAAAGCTTTTAATACCATAATTTCCTTATAGATGTTAGATTTATATTCAAATTGGCAACAATGACTTTTACGAGTCCAATATTATATTTCATATAAATCATAGATGGGGGTAGTGCACTCATTTTGCAGTTTCAACTCACAGTTAGTGATAGTGCAAAATTATTGCAAACATTTTGTTGATGTTGAGTGTTGAATTGAAAATTAGCAGCCTCACTAAACATGAGTGATAGTGGTACTAAAGAATTTTGCAATTAAAAAAATAGTTTGATTTAAGAAAAGGCAATCATCAGTTTATTGGAACTTTTTTGTTCTTCAATCATTTCATTGCAACTTAAAATTTTGCACTAAATTTAGAAACAAAAAACTTGTTTTTTATGATTAAAGTCATGAGATATTCCGTTATTGACAAATTATTGACATGGTGTTTAATTTCCTTTCTTATGCACATCATTACAAGAATCAAAAATTATGCTAATACAAAATTACAATTTTCAAATTTTAGTGAGAGTCTGTTTATGTGCAGCTTTTTTGATTGCAAGTACAAATTTTGCCGTATTTGAATTGGGTGCAGATTTTTGCATTCAATCTTCGTTTAGTGATAGTGAAAAAATTTGCAATATCAATAATTTTATTTGTAGTTGTAGTAGTTGGTATAAAAATAGCAATCATCACTAAAACTAGTAAAAAAAGAGTGAAAACTAATTTTTTTGCAGTTTTATTTAGTGATAGTGCACTGCTGATTTAAATCAATATTTAGTGCACTACCCCCAACTATGATATAAATGAAGATATCGGAATACTATTTGGCACAAAGAACTTTTTTATGAATCTTAGGCCCTAATCATGTAAAACATTGAAAGCAAAAACAATGTCATAAATACTTTGTAATTTTGTTGTGGCTTTCAGAAATTCATGTACCGTTTTAAAATTTTCAACGACACAAGCAATGGAGCGTTTGAAATTTTAAAACGCAATGTGAATTTCTGTAGGAAGCAACAACAAAATTACAAAATATTTATGACATTGTTTGTGCTTTCAATGTTATTCTTTGGCGTTGCGCTGCGTTTTATAAGATTAGGGCCTTAATCTCTTAACATATTTTTGTTCCGGCGAGTCCATGATTGCCTATGGGTTCCAAATAGGGTACACTCTCGAAATTTTGTTTTCAAATGCTGTAGTGTAGGGCCTAACCGACTTTTTTTTCTTATATTTCTTTGCTTCTCCATCCATATTTTTTTTACAATTATTGTGTATTAAATTTAAATATACAGCCATTCATCTCTTTTTATATTTTCTGAAAAATATTTCAATTTGCTACTTTCTGTTGTGGGTAAATTTGCGAAATGAGCTCAGGCAATTGGCAACATCAGTGGAAAAAAATCATTTTAACCAAAAACCACTTGAATATGGTTGAAAGTAAAGTGGGAAATCATTAAAGAGTCAACACTAGCGACAAATATCAACTTGTAACCGAGTTCGAGTACTTATTTGTCGCATCAAGTAGTTGCCAATGAGATGCAGATAATGTACAATAAAAAAATATTAAAAAATTAAAATAAAAAGAAAAAAATATGGCAAATGCACAACATAAAATGATATTTAAAAAAAAAAAAATATGCAAACAACATTGGTATTTTGTTTTTCGAACAGAGACGGGTAAGTGAGAGCAATTGTGGAGTAAAGGGCTTTGCTATAATTTCTGAAGGAATAAAAGTATTTAATATTCCTTTTTTTATAGACCTGCCTTAAATATCACTTTGGTGAAACTTTGTTGGTAGCCTGAGTTTTTTTTATAGCTTTGTAACTTTTGTACCCACTTGTCCATCTCTGTTTGTAAAATGCAGGATTCAGTCAGACAATTTTCTACTCATACAAATGCACAAACACTCGTATTTTTATCTGTATGAATGCGTGTGTGTGTGTGTAGTCAACAGTGGCAAGTAGACAAACAAACAACATGTCCTGATTATGCAAGCATAAGTATGAATGAACATGCAGTTTTTCAAGAGATTTGTAAATATTTATGAACACAATATTTTTTTGTTTTTTAGTTTTGTACATTTTATACACATGATAGAGATTAGAAAACGAGTTGTGTGTTTTTTGTATTCGTTCTTTTTTTTCATACTTATTTAGATTAAATAGTCCTTAAATAGTGTTTATTTGTTATTAAAATTTAACATAAAGTAATCGATGTTTCAGGTTTCAGTTATGATATATATATTTTTTTTCCGGTGTTCAAAGTGCCACATTTCCGTTGTAATAAGATTAGCAACTACGATACCAAAAGGACAAAACTATAAAATATTCTTTAATAATTGGTTTAACAGTCCAAAGCTTCAAGTATATCTTATGAAAAATGGTTTATTGCCTTTAGGTACTGTAAGGCTAAATCGCGTGACAAACTGCAAGATGCCGACTGAAAAGGAAATGAAAAAGTTGGATCGAGGAAGCATGGTCGAAAAAGTTGCTAACATTGATGGAGTCGAACTTGGTCTCGTCGCTTGGTTTGACAATAAAGTGGCTAATATTCTTTCAGCATACGTCGGATGTCACTCTATTTCAACAAAGCAGCGCTTCAGTAAATAGGAGAAAAGGCATATTGAAATCAGTTTCCCTAGGGCAATTGACGTTTATAATTGTTTTATGGGTGGAGTAGATTTACTAAATTCTTTGCTAAGACTTTATTGAATACAACTAAGAACAAAAAAGTGGTACAAAAAGATTTTTTTCACATGATTAATATGTGCGTTGTCAATGCTTGGATTCTGTGGCGCAGGATATCCAAACAATATATGCCGTTGTTTGACTTCAAGCTTGCAATAGCTGAACATCTTTGCAAGGCTGGAAAATTAAAAAAACGAGGTCGACCAATCTTCACACCGTCAAACTCCATCAACAAGTAATGCAAATACACCCACTAGCAGTAAAAAAAGACATTTCCCAAAATGGATGAAAAACCGACAACTTTGTCAAAACGATTTCTCCTTTCGTTCATACACCTTTTGCGAAAAATGCAATGTCTTCTTATGTTATAATGACAAAAGAAACTGTTTTACAAGTTTTCACACTGAATAAATTTATTTTTAATTAATGCATAGAAGGCCATATTTGGCTCCATTTTTTTTTCTTCCAAAATAACAAGTTTATTATTTTTTGTTAAATATATATTTAGTTGTCCTAAATTAACATATATTTACGGTCTTTAATTTTTTTTCTGAACTCAAAACATGTTCATCCAGTAGAGGGTTAAGATCTTTAAGAGATTTAATCTTAATACGTTTTGAACAAACAGGACGGGGCAGCATTAGCGCCAGGTTCGCATACAACATTTTTGGAAAAATTAAGGAAATTGTTTTCAAAGTCGATGTAAACGCTTTCGCCAAAAACTTCAGTGATATCATTATTTATACGAAAATTATTAGAGTAAAGACCCAACCATAATATGAATAAGTCTGTCAAATGCATGAGAAGATTATAAGAGACTTTAAGGTGGCCATAATGTACTTACATAAACTTAAAATCCATGTTGTATATTTGTGCAATATTTGGTTTTCTTGCGAGTACTTCAAATTAAGAAGTACAAAAAATTACAGCCCTGTATTTGTTTATTTAATGTTTTATTTAATTTGCCAGCAACGTTCTAAAAAGAAAAACATTGGTGATTGTTGTACATACCTTTTAATAAAAAATTAAAATTAAAAAATCAAAATTAAAATATGTAAAATACGTCTTTTTCTATATTCCTGTTTTTCTTTACCCATTTGGATTTATTTTATTTTTTGTAACAACACACAAACAGCTAATTCCTTACGGAATGTGCGTTCAGTTTGGCACTTTGCTTAAGCAAATGACATTTGACGAAACTTAACGAAAAGTTTCATTAAGTACATTATAGTTGGCCACATATGTTTTATATGTACTCGCACAGTTGCTTAAGTTGACTTAAGCGGCCTCATGCATACTATTGTTGGGACTTAAAATTGGCTTATCTTGTGAATTCAGGTAAAATGTAAAAGTTATTTTGTTCCGGACTTGTGTTGATTTACGTAAGGGGCTCTATCTGGAAATTATGGTCAATTATGGAGCTAAAGAAATTTTGATACCAACTTAAAAAAAAAATAAAAAATACCTACAGATTTTTAGGTATAATATTTCCAGCGTTTAAAAAACTGCATTCAAAGTTGAAAAGCTGCCATTTCTTCCACTTCTTCATTTGTCATCGGCAAAAAAAAAACTATTTCTTTTACTTCTGATTCATTAAATGTCACAGTCACTGTCAAACCAACTCAAAAAGCGAAAAGGTATACACAAATTTTCTTTTTTTTGTTCGACAGTTTTTGATTTCGACTGCAGTTTTTTATAACCTGGATATAAGTTTTGTGATCCAATAAAACACCAACATATAAAAAGCTATCTACTTTTTCCAGTTGTAAGTTTTTTTATTTATTTTTTTTTATTTTTATTTTTTTAAAAATCGGTGCTTTCTAACAAAATGCATATGGAGGGATAGAACGGATTGCAGGGTGTCGAGGGCCTTATGGCCCGGATTGGACGCAGGGGCAACCAGGATTCTACTAGGACTGTATAGGTGTAGCCTCAGGACCCTTATAGGGTTCCTGACGGGGCATTGTTCTGTTAGGGCTTTTATGGGTAAATGGGACATTGCGATACCGGACTTCTGCAGGCTGTGCGGGGATGCCGAGGAGCTAGAGACGGTAGATCATGTACTGTGCCCCTGTCCTAGGACGCAGGGCCCCAGGCAGAAATGGCTGGGGGCTAGATATCACGACGAACTGTGGTGTATTGCTGGATGTAATCCAACCGATCTACTGGGGTTTGTCAGGGAAATAGGACGACTGTTTCTTTTGGGGGGACCATAGGGGGATTTGATCTACGTGGTAATTCTATTTTCTGCATTTCTTCTTTACTTCTTTTTTCTCTTTTTTTCCTCTTTTCTCCTGTACTGAAGGGATTCACAATGGACCTCATTGGTCTCCGAGTGCATGTGCGCCCTTGGGCGCATAACCCTTCTTAACCTTACCTAACAAAATGCATATATTTGCACTTTAGATTCAGCCCCATTAAATTTGAATTACAGCATTTTTAAAACGAGTCCACGTTGTTTTGGAGTAGCACTTTCACATCATCAGCATACATTAAAATATTTGAAAAATGAATAACTTGTGGTAAATCGTTAATAGACAAGGAAAATAAAAGCGGAGCAAGCTGGCTGTCTTGCGGTAACCCGGATAATACATTTATAGTTTTCGAATATTCGTTTTTCAAAGTACGCTCTGCTTTCTATTTTTTAAATATGAGTACATCCACATTATGCTGAGATTAGGAAATCCCATCAAGGGTAATTTCTTTTTAAGAAGTTTATGATTGACTTTATCAAAAGCTCTGCTAAAGTCTGTACACTGATAGAAAAGGCGTCATAACGCTGATGTATTTTGACATCGGTACTATGACAAGTGTCTTCGTTTTCGCCACATGACACTTTACATCACTGTGATGTCAGCCTTAACATCACTTGGCCAAATTGTCATCAGGGTCAAACATTTAAATTATGCCATCAAAAGGATGACACATTGGCGTCACAGAAATAACGAATCGGAGTCCGTTTTATAAAGCATGTCATCAGTGCGATGACAAACTGTCATTTAATTAATTCATTGGCCTTTAGCCAAATTGATAGAATATCATTATTTACTTACCCGTTACATATGTTTGTTTCACTTTTGTTGTAGTCCGCCCTTTGTTAACAGAAGAACTCTCAATTATAAGACACCAGCAGCATGCCCGGTATGGTTTTCGTAAAAATTCTACTTTAAAAATTTGATTTATTTAAATAAATAATTTAATAAATAGAATATGGGAATTTTTGCATCTAAATTTACTTTTTTACCGTGAAAATAATGTTAATAATATATTAAGGCATGATATATTATGTCATCAGACTGATGACAGTTTATCATTACACTGATGATAGTTTGTTATTGAACTGATGACAGTTTGTCATTGCAATGATGACAGTTTGTCATCACATTGATGACATGATACATTATGTCATCGCACTGATGACAGTTTTAACATTGCACTGATGATTGTTTGTCATTGCACTGATGACATGGTATATTATCTCATCGCACTGATGACAGTTTGTCTGTACTGATGTCAAAATGCATCAGCGTTATGACGCCTTTTCTATCAGTGTACACAAAATGTGGCGTCGAATTGATGTTATTGTAGCCATAGCATAGATGACGCATAAAATATAACAACATTTTAGAATGACGTTCGTCATTGGATCGATGTCACTTTTTGCCTCATTGATACCATTTGCAATATTATTGATGTTGATGTTAGAGCATCATCAATATGAAGACGCATTTTTAAATGAGTGTATAAACTACATCTGCTTGTTTTCTTTGACTCTTATGGTAAGTTGTAATAGATTTGTTGAAGTTGAAAATCTCTTTTGAAAGCCGTGTTGGAAGGGAGTAATAATAGTGTTCACTTAATGACATATGTGATTCGTTATAAGTTTTTACAAAATTTAGGTACAATACTTAATTTGGCAATACCTCGATAATTTGTAATGTTATGCAACTTGTTTCCAGAACCTTTCCATTTATTTATAAAATATACATATTTTATTGATGTATTTTGTAAATATAAGTGTTAATGGAATAGCTAATACATCTGCAAATTTAAATTAAAACAGAACTAGGCATTTTATCTGGTCCACTTTTGTGGGTAAATTTAAGCTTTTTTAATCCATCAGAAACTGTAGAAACATCAAGAAATGGAATATTTATTGTTTCTAGGCATAAAAAAATTTAATTTAATTTAAATAATAATACGGATTAAATGCAAGAATCAACTCTTAATACCAATATCTATCCCTAGACAAAATTCCGACCTACAGGTTGACCTCAAAAGACGGCATGTACCATAAGCCAAAAATATTATTATATGAAATGCAAGGGAACAAATAACTTTAAAACTTTTTCCGCAGAATTTTGTTTATTGCACTTATACCCCTTTGAAGTATAATAAATGAAAATTCTTAAATTATACCAAGGATTTTATGTTGAATTCCAAACATATCAACATTAGGGGTATAACCAATTTTTGGCCCTAGCAACACGCTATGGCGAAGGTTGTGTTATTTACGAAAAAATAATTTTGGGGTCATTTCGGATAAAAAACCTCACCCACGAAAACGATTTTCTAAAATCTCCCAAAAAAAAACATTCATTTTAAATAAAAATTTTTAAATATTTTATTAATAAAGTAAAATAGTGAACTGAAAAATTTTGTTTAATTATTAAAAGACATAAACTTCAAATTTAACGTGCGCGTTGTTTTGCATAATGGATAAATGTCCTGTATTACTTTAATACCGCGTTCTGCGCATATGTTGCTTCGCTGTTGCTTTGGGATTATTGAAGCTTCTCTAACCCAGTGTCTTTTAAGACATGCTTGACCGTTCTTAAATCGTGCTAAGGATTGATCTAAAGCTGCGAAGTTGTCTTTATTAAAACAATGATTGGAAAACCATATATTATACCATGTTCCACATATGAATTCACATATTGGGGTGAGCTGGTCTCGGTATTTCGGGATAAGCACAAATGCTAAAATGGCAAGAATTGCCCTTGAGTTCCATCGAGCGTTGCTTAATGGTGGTATGGCTTTAAATATTATATAAGGGAATTTTTTTTTCTTTGGTAGTATTTAAATGCAGAACCAAGCTCGTACAAGTATTACATATCGTCGCGCCATTTAATGTTTTTTATTTTTAAGTATTCATTATTCTGTATGTAGTTGACTTTCAGATCCACGTAGTTATTTATTAGTTCCGGAACAAAATTATAAGAGATATTAGGAGATGATGTTTTTCCATCCAATAACTCATCCATAACATGCCTTAGGATCAGGTCTAAAATATGGTGTTGGCAACCGACGTATTGTGGTGGAAATTACCATTTTTATGGATTGCCATAAATCAAATTTGTGTAATGTTTTTTTAATACCATTAAAAATTGTGAGGGCTTTTCCATTTTCCAAAACAAGCACTGCTAACTTAATTTCGGTATATTCATTTTTTAAAACCATTACCTGGAGTTCTTTATTGCCAATTTTTTTGCCGTCGAAATGCAAGCACCAGTTTTCATTTTTCAAAGTTTCCTTTAACATTTTTTCTTTACGCTCGGCCGACTTGATTACAGCTTTATAAACACCTGGCTGTGATGGAGTTGCAATTTGAATACCAGACTCTGCTAATTCCTTACAGATTTTAGCTGCTTTTTTAGTACTGACTTTGGCATTAGTAACTAAAGCAACCGATGGATTTATTAATGATTTATTTAATTTCATTCTTTCCGGGGGCTTGTAATCACAATCGTCGGACGAGTATTGGTTCTCACACTCGTACTCTGATACTGAATTTTCATCAGACATAGCGTCTTTCAAGCTACTTAATTCGGACTGAATAATATCTGTATTTTCATTTGAAATATTGAAAATATTTTCAAAATTATAACCACGTTTTTTTTTTAAATTTTTATCATATATTTGAATTAATTTTTCAACTTTTCTGTTTACTGATTTAGTTTGAATTTTTGGTAGTTTCATCTTACTCCACAAATCGCAAAGTTCTTTTGAGATAATTTTATACCTCTTTGTTTTTGATTTTTCTGAAGCAGCTAAAGCATGAAATCTTCCAATTATAATTTTTTGGGTTGGCATTTTGCTCAATTCATGTAATGGAATGACGATATCTGGAATGTTTCTCGACATTGTTGTGCTATCTTTATATTTGGTCAAAGCCTTTGTCCAAACTTTTGCATTTTTCAAAACGCTTAAACGACTTCTTTTAAAATCCATTGTTTTTAAGTATTAAACACAAACTCGGAATATTTGAAACACATTAATAATTTTCTTTGAATAATAAAAACAATTAAAGTACATAACCTAATTTTCAATGACATACATTCAGCTTCGTAAATATTTACACAAATGTTAAATGCAGGTTGATATATTGATAAAAAAAACTTTTTTGCGCCTTTTAGGTAAATAAATAAAAAAAAAATCATTTAAAAACTTTACCGCGTTTGGTGGGTGAACTTTTTTGACAACTGCGAAAAAGTAATAGCATTTTTTTATATAATTTTCAATGGCCTATTCGACTATGCTAGGGCCATTTTGATATTTGCAAAAAATTGCAAAAAGTTATATCCCTAATCAACATAAGACTTTTTTTATGTGCCCCACTTGATGTGTGAGTGTCCGTATCTCGTAAATCTCATAATCTAGCCGAAATAATGTATTGCAAGGATCGTTGCCAGGTAAAATGTGTTAAATATTGCCAAATTTTCCGGAAAAAATCGTCAACATCGTGTTTACTTCTTTAAAAGGCAAACGAAAAATTCAGTTTTTTTTAAAATCCAAAATAGGACAGTTATTGAAATATCGATGTTATAAGTTATGTCTCGAAGCACAGCGACAGATGACTTTACTTGTTGTATATGTTCGCGATGTCATACCTCCGGAAACGCTCCCTGAGTTTGAGAATAATTCCATATTCCTGACCTGACTCGATTAATATCCATAATTACTGCTGAAAATTATTGGCATTCATAAAAAAGTACGAAAATTGGGTGCACTATGTGACTCAGAATTTACCCACCTTTTAAACTGAATCATTAGTTTTTTAACTTCAATATAAATTTTAAAAGTTACAAAGCATTGTTTTTCAAATTAATGCTAAATTTACAAAAAAAAATGTGATTATGGGGACCCAAATGAGCAAAAAAATAACCGAAACTTTTAATATCTGCACAGAGAAGTAAATTTGAGTAGTTTTCTTTAAAAAAATTGACTTAGTAACAAAGAAAATCGTGCTAATGGGCCGAGTAATCAGCAAAATTCAAAAAAGTGGAGAAAACCCGATTTTTGGGTTAAATTCGTTTTTAGCGACCTCTAAACCTCTTCCGAAAAATCTGAAAAAAAATCACAGAAATACTTCACACTATAAGCTTTCAAAAAAGGGTGGGTGGGGCATAAAATAATGTTTTTTTTGTTACACACTAATATACATATATATATTTTTTATTTAAATGATGTTTTTCTTTAATTCTCCTCTTGATCTAAACTGTTATTTGTATCTTTTGATATTCGATTAACAAAATACTTTTTTCAAGTAGAAAAGAAAAACATGTATGAACTCTCTACAATTGATTGATTTTCGATATGTATTTTTTACAGATCACGCGTGACTCATACCAAACGGCCTTGTCATGTATAGTTTGGCAAGTCTTCAGGGAAAGACTCACACCTCAACATCGTCTTTAAATTGTTCAGCTGTATTACGAAAAACAGCGTTATGTGAGACATGTTTTTCGTGCGATTCGAGAAACTTACGGTGCTCATAACCGATCAACTTAAAGCACTTTTGCCAACACCATTCGCAAATTTGAGTCCCACGAGCGGTTAGACCATATCCAGCACGTAGTGAATTGAATATAGCAGCTGTAGCGGAGAGTGTATGCGAAGACCGAAGCAGAATATTGCCGTCAATGGTAACCGTTATTGCACCCTGTTAACGTACTATATGCTTCCTGAGATTGAAGCGCAAGGACTCGATAAGATCTGGTTTTAACAAGACGACGCTACGAGCCAAACAGCGAGTGAAACAATGACCTTGTTGAGAAATCATTTTGGTTAGCACTTAATTTCACGTTCTGTCACAACAAATTGGCCACCTAGATCGTGCGATATCACACCTTTGAACGATTTTCTCTGTGGATATATAAGATCTGAGATCTTAAAGAATAAGCCAGCTACGACTCACGCTTTGGAAGCCAACATTACTCATGTTATTTGCGAGATAACAGTCGCTATGCTCGAACGAGTCGCCCAAAATTGGTCCTTCCGAATGGAACACCTCAGACGTAGTCATTGCCAACATTCACATGATATCATTTCCAAACAGCAAATGCCATAAATTGTTCTTTTAACCGATAATAAAAATTTTATGTCCACTTTCAAATTTATGTGTTTTATTTCACATTATAATAAAACCTCACGATGAATCACCCGATATATACGATTTTATACAAAAATTATTATAAATAAAGAATTGAATAGAAAAAAATGTTATTCTTTAAAAAATCTTTGGTAAATGATAACTTTTATATATAAATTTGTAAGGATTCATGTAGGAAAAATTTTTTTACTTGTAGGAACTAAAAAAAAAACACAATTCTGGCAACATTATCTACATATATAAAAACGTTACTGGCTGACTCACTGATTCATCATCGCACAGCCTAAACGCCTGCAGATAAAATTTGAACCAAAGGTTAATCTCTCCCCAACTCGATCTGCTACGATGGGATTTTTGGAAATTCGAATTTTTAGGGGGTAAAAAGGGTAAAAATGGGTAAATTCGGTAACCTTATATCTTCAAAACTAAAAGAGATAAAAAATAAAAGACAGGTGTCTGGTACTTTTTGGAAATTCGGAGTAAACGTGTGAAACCTGTATTTTGGTACTTTTTTGTGACCCCATCAATCTTTTAAACCCTTTAACATAGAAATTAGGGTATATCACATTTGAAACTTATCTAAAAAAATACAAATACGAATATGGTACCTTTTTGAAATTCGGCCGTTTAAGGGGTAAAAACCGTAACTATTTTTGGTACTTTTTTACAAAATATTTTTCTTTATTCATTGACATATATATATATATATATATATATATATATGTATATGGATACAAATATTCACAAATTTTTGTATTTTGTATTTTTTGCATATATATATGTATATATTTATTCATTGACACATTTATTAAATGATGGACTCCCACTAAAATATTGAAATTGTTTAGCTTCAATGGGGAGAAAAAAGTACCAAAAAGGGGAAATACCGGAAATTTAATTTCTTACTCTAGCTTTTTGGTTCTACAACTGGCAATTTTTTTAGCTATCGTTAATATTGGACCTAGAAATGTAAACTTCAACATGCAATGATCTTAGTGGATAAGAACCTATGACGGTAGTTTTTGGTACTTTTTGCTCTTCAACTGCTATTTTTTTTTAATTTCCGTTAGTATTAGACCTAAAAACATAAAATTTAACATCCAAGGTCCTGTGTAAATGAGAATCTGTTAGAGGCAATTTTTTGGTACTTTTTCGTTCTTTAACTCGTACCTTTTTAATTTTCTTTAATATTGGATATACAAACATAAAATTGAGCATGCAATGACCTTAGTGAATGAGAATCTTTAAGAGGGGCTTTTTGGTACTTTTTTGTTCTTTACCTGGCACTTTTTGAATTACAGTTAAAATTGGACGTAGAAACATAAAATTAAACATGCAATTTCTCAGGTGAATGAGAATCTTTAAGAGTGATTTTTTTGTACTTTATTGTTTTTCAACAGGTACTTTTTGAATTTTCGTTAGTATTGCACTTACAAACATAAAATTAAACAAGCAATGCGTTGAGTGAATGAGCATCTGTAAGAGGCGGTTGTTGGTCCTTTTTTGGGGTTTACCTGGTACTTTTTGATTTGCCGTTAATATTAAACATGCAAGTTCCTGAGTAAATGAGAATCTGTAAGGGGGGTTTTCGGTACTTATTCGTTCATTAACTGGGACTTTTTATATTAAATTGGCACTTTTTAATTTAATACTTATTGTTGTTCTTTAAATAAAAAAGCGAACAGTGTCTGGTACTATTTTTAAATTCGACCCTTTTGAGGAGTAAACGGGTAAAACCTGTATCTTAAAACTTTTTTGCCCCGCCATCTATCTATTAAACCAATAATCATTAAAATTAAAAAATATCAAATTCGTAACGTATCAAATACAAATAAAAATTTGGTACATTTTAAAAAATTCGAACGTTTAAGAGGTGAAAATGGTACATATTACGAAGTAGCGGGCTAAAACCTATTAACATAAACTTTGGCGTAAAAATATGTCCACGAAAGAAAAGGAGACGCTAACGAAGTAGCGGGTTAAATGCTAGTATAATATAAAATTGTAACGTTACTGACTGATTCATCATCGCACGTTCAAAGCGCCTGAGGCTAAAATGTTGAAATTTGCACCGGATGTTGGCCTGTCGCCAAATCGATCCCCTAGGATGGGAGTTTTAGATATTTTTATGTTTAGAGGGTAAAAAAGGTAAAAACGGGTAATAATTCCTTAACCTCATGTTTATTAAACAAAATCAGCGGATAGGTGTCTGGTACTTTTTTGAAATTCAGCGCTTTGGGTAGTAAACGGGTTAAACTTATATATTAAAACTTTTTTGCCAAGTCATCTATCTTTTAAACCAATAAACATTGAAATAAAAAATATATTACATTCATAGCTTATCTTTAAAGGGTGAAAATCGTACCTATTACAAAGTAGCGGGTTAAAACCTAGAAACATAAACTTTGGCGTAAAAATATGTCCACGAAAGAAAAGCAGACGCTAACGAAGTAGCGGATTTAACCCGCTAGTTGATATATAAAATATAGTCGATAGTCGATTAACCGACTATCTTTCTGCAACCCGAGTCTTTCTCTAAACCGAGTACCTTAATTTTTTGATCGAATTTCAAAAAACCCTAAATATTATTGATATGCCGGTATTTGCATTTGTAACAAATAAAAAAAAAAGAGATTTAAATTTATGTTGACTTTAGATACAAGTCAGATTTTTTTATTATTTTACTGACAGAATGCAAACCGTTAAAAATTATGATTTGAAAAAAGAGCAACACACACAACCACATATTCGAGTGTCAGGGGTGTTCTCTTTTCCACTAGAAATTTACACACAAACATTTGCATTTACACATGTTTGAAAAAGTATAAAAGTTTCTGTTTTGAGAATTGCGCTATAAAAATAATCACTTAGTAAAATTAAAACGTTTTCAAATCTTTTATATGTACATTTTTACATACAAATTTTTTATATATATTTTTTTTTTTAATGTTTATGACATGAGTAACTTGACGGTGTTTCGTTTTGTGATTTCATTTCAATTTTTGTGCATTTTAAATGTGATTGCTTTGGCAATACCCCAAAGATTGTATTTGGCTGTATAGAATTTTCGCAAAATAAAATAATATAAAACTGTTGTTTAAGTTTGTTGTAATTTAGTTTGGATAAATACGAGTATGTACCTTTAATAATGTTCTGAAATTCACATACTAACTCTTATACAATTTTGTTGTTAAGGAGAAATAACAATAAAACGTTATTGAAAAGAAATTAACTACACTCAATCGTAACTGTTTATTGCCAAGTTATGTACCTGTTTGATACCTCTGGGTGTTCGATTGCCAGCAGAACGTTCGTTTGTTTTTATTTCAATCAATTTATATTTTTGTAACAGCAAAAGATTTTCATAATTGATAAGGCATGTCCTTATTTTTACAAAAAAAAAAAAAAAAAAAAATATTAAGTAGTTTTTGTCACAGGTGAATACAGGGTTTTGCTAGCAAAGCAACACAAATCTAATCGATATTTTAAAATGGCACAACTCAAAAAAAAAAAAAAAAAAAAAAAAAAAAAAAAAAATCTGACACGGGTCATATTATTTCTTAATGAGGTTGACTTATAATAACAATTTATTTTACTTATTTTGCCAGCGTTCCCAGTTTGCGATTTCTCATCCCCAAAATAGCTACCCGATAAAAAATTTTCATATTTTGCGAAGCACTGATGGTACATTTTAAAAAGTAAGCACTAGGGTATTCATTTAATCGGGCTTTTGCTTTAATCGGTTAATCGCTCGATTAATTAACCGAGGTTTTGATTTAATCGGTTAATAATCGGTTATTGTTGTTTTTAATCGGTTAACCGATTAATAATTTTTTTTATAAATCAAGTAATTTTAATTTTTTTTATTTATTTATTATTTGGAGTTTTTTAGTAAAAAAAAAACCAATAACAAAAAAACAAAAGAATAATTCATATGTATATATCGTTACCTGAAACGCAGAAGGCCCTATCTAACATTTTAAATATTTTTAAGAAGAAGCAAAAACTATTTAAAATGATATATTTATAAATTGCATTAAACTGTTTATAATTAATTTTTCTTCTATTATTCTTGTAAAACCCACCAGTTGTTTTGATAATTAGCAATGTCGCATATTATGCAAAATGTACGTTAGTCCTCTTAGTAAATTTCGCGTTATCGTTTGTAGATTGGGCCTTTTGTTTTTGGTTAATAAAATCGCTAATTTTTGTCGAAAGATTCCAAATTGTTTTGTGGTCATTTAAGTTGATGCAATACATCAGAATCAATGAAGAAGTCGATTTTCAATTTTTTGTTAGGAAGGGCCTTTTGCGTTTTAGGTTACGATATGTAATACACATTTTTTAATTAATATATACATATTATGAATTAATTAAAAAATTAACTATAAGATCATTTTATTAGTTATTTCAATAGTTTAAGAAGATCTTATAAAATAATCTTTTATACAAATAATTTTGTTTAAATATGTATTTAGGATTCAAGCGTTAATTTTCTCTAGTTTGTATAAAACTTGACTTTAAAAATACTTTCATTTATTGTAGATGTTGAAGAAATCAAGCAACCATTAATGCAGAATATCTAATTTCTCAGTCATTTTCCTGTATTTTTCTAAAGATATAAAATCTTTCATTATATCATTAGAGTCCTGTTTTAATATTTTAAAATTTTTAACACTTCTAATTGTTTTGGTTAATACTGTTAAAAGATTAATACGAGAAGATATGAAAAAAAAATAACTGAATGCATACATATTTAAAGTACGGGAAACAAAAAGCTGTTGACAGCAAACCCTTAGATCACTGAATACCTTATTTGTTTTTATGAAAAAATGTTTTCTAAACACAACAAATAATTAAAAGCTAAAAAAATATGTTATAATTCTACAAAAAATTAAAAATTTTGTTACTGCGGTTAATCGGTTAATCGACTGAAATTAACCGGCTTAATCGTTAATCGAAAAAGGCAATTTTAAATTAACCGATCAGTCAATCGGGTAGAAATTAATCGGTTAACCGATTAATGGTGTGCAAAGCTGACCGTTACATTTCACAATTGTTATATGCGCTGAATAAAGCGCCTTCTGTGTCAAAAATGTATTGCTTGAAAGTGGGAACTTGCCATATAAAATTCATGTCTTCCGTAAGCGGTTTGGTAAGCGAAACTCTTACGTTTCTCCCTTACAAACCTGCTTCGTTGGAAGCTACATTTTTTATTGGGTATTTTCTGATTCCCAAAAATCCCCACATATCCTTAAAAATAAAATACATCAAATTATTTTAAATGAAAAATATGCATAGATTGATTCATTTAAATAAATCCATTTGTGTTATATTATTAAAACTAATGTTATGCCCCAATTCTGTTAGAAGATTTATGGCGAATTTTCTTCTCTAAATATTTCACTTTTTATTTTTAAATTCTATAAATCAATAATGGTTATTGTCTACGAATATATCGTTAAATATTTGATTCAGTAAAATTATTGTGGAAGTTTTTATATTTCAAAATAAACGAAAACAATTTTGTAGTCTTCTTGAATATTGAAAATATTTTCTATTGTTGGATTTTAGATTGAACAAGGAAGTATTCCAAAATTAATTGCTTTTGGTAACCCCTCACACGGCAAAAACCTGCAGATAGTCTGCAATAGTTTTAAAGATTTTAGTGACAGGTACCCATGCAGAAAAAGAGGTTATTACGATGGCTTAGGGTTACAAATAACATCAGTTGTACACACTATTTACCAAAATTACAATGCATTCCCAGTACTAAAATGATAACGCCAATTGGCGATCTTCTTACTCTTGTTTTCAATGTTACTGTTACTTTAAATACAATATAGTCACAATGTTAAATTTTAAACTAAATGACCATCGTTGGACTATTGCGTTTAACATTGCTGAAATACATATGTACATACATTTAAGTTTAATGCGTTAGTTTAACATATCAATGACATTCGCAATATGTATAAAAAATAAAATTATGTACGGTTTTTCTAACATAAAAACTGACTTAAAAATATTTATTGAAATAATTTTTTAATCTAAAGTTTAAAAGTAACTTAAGAAAACAAGTAATAAAGTATAGACGGTCAAGCCAGAGCATACGATTCCCTACACCACACTATAAAGAACAATTTTTTACATTTGTACCCTATTTGGGACCCCTGGGCAATCATTTACTCTTTTTTAATGAAATTTGTTGCTTTTAAAAAAAAAATTCTAGAGGAACGATTTTTAATGTAAAAACTAAACAAATAGTTTTTTAGTTTAGCATTTTATTAAAAAATTAAATTAAATAAAGCATAAAAAATAAAAGTTTTTCTTCGCTTTCAAAATTTGAAACGAATTTTTACTCATTTTTGTGTTTAAAATTTTTTTTATTTTTTTTTAAAGGTTTGGTCATCAGCTAACGTTGTTGAAAAAGAGCGTAATTTCAATAAACATAAAAAAGTTATATGATAAAGTGTAAATGCGCTTCGTCGATTCCACGAACAGTTACCATCCAGGGTTAAGTGATCTTAGGAAGGGGGTTTATATGGGACCTATGGTAAATTTTGGACCTATTAGGACTACATTTTGTCATGTCGTAGTAGATATTGTTAAAGTCATTGTCGCTAATTTTTATATAAATACTTCCATTTATTAAGAGGTAATGGCATTAAAAGCTATTTTCGGGAGTAGTATTTGCATGGGAGCTATGGTCAAATATGAACCCATTCCAATAAAATCTGGTAAGATGATTTTAATTGTAATAAAATTAGTTTGGACCAAATTTAATCTATGATGGTATATGGATACAAGCACCCTATTCCGAAAAGAAGCTTGTATGGGGGCTATGTGAAATTATGGACCGATCCGCCCCATTTTCAACTGGCTTGCTTTTTATGCCAATTGGAGCCTATGTCATCAAATTATCTCCATAGCTTTGCGCACACCGTTAAGTGGGCAGACAGCCAGCCGGACGGACATCGTTAGTTCGACTAAGGTAGTGATTCTGAGTCGATCGGTTACTTAAAGGTGAGTCTAGGACCAATATTTTAAGGTGTTACAAACATCGGCACAATTACATACATAATAATACTCTCCACTATTGTAGTGTGGGTATAACTATGGTAACATTTTCGTGTTTTTAATGTTTATACTTTTATACTTTTTATTAGTAGAACTGACACAACATTTGACTAAAATTCTTAATTTTGTATTTTTAAAGGTACTGTAGTACTTAATTTTTGTTTAGAGTCATGATTTCTGCCTGGGTATTTACCAAAGTGCCGTTGGTAACGAATTTTTTGGATGCCTTTCTCAGACCAGTGCCGTAGTTTGGATGAAAAGTTTTCATTGAAAATCTTCCATTATTTTCAATGGTTGAGAATTTTGTTATTAATAAATTTTATATTTATTTATTTGTCAAATTTTTTTTTAAACATTATTGCCGACCATTAAAATATATAAATATAAATAAAAAGTTGAAGAAAAATTTTAAATTTCAACAAAATAAATTTCTTGGCAATAATAACATGAAAATATCGTAAATCATAGACAAAAATCACATAATATAGACGAAAGCAATTTATCGTGTAAATGAATCGTAAATTCGACTACTTTTCTTCATAAGACAAGGCGACATAATTGTCTAACAGAATTGGGGTATTAGTTTGAGTTCTAACAGTCTAAGTTATAAAAACCTAAACCATCTTGATTAATGGTTAATAAGCAAAAGTCACAAAAACAGTAGTTATAAACGTTTAATAGACTTGTCATCATTTTCAAATTTTTATTCTAGCCTTTACCCTACTTTAAACGTTTAATAAGATGACATTTCTAAATGTAGAAATTCTTTTTAATATTATATTGCAATTTCTTTAGATTGAAGTGTGAAAATAAGTGTAAATTTGAAAGAAAAAAAAATTAATACAATGAATTTAATTGCTACAATCGGTAGGTTTGTAAAGAATTTACTTTTGAAAAGCACAAGCACTTCCTTAACCAAAAATTTTATATGCAGATGCCATTGCTCAAATTCCCAGGCGTCCTTAAACTTTTCGGGAGAGAAACGATCCATTCAAAACACCGGATGATATTTTTTTAAAGCAAGCTATCGCTCTAATCGATGTAAGAACTAGAAGAGGAGCGGATATGGATACAGATCACGAACTCGTCACTGCCATCATTAAGATGAAGATTAAAGGCCAAAAACAAAAGAAACCTTTAACGGTAATATCTCATCTGCAACATCAACAAACCGCTCATGGGACGGAACAGCTGCAATCTACAACAGCACTGCCCTACAAACTCTAGGACAGCAAGAGCCGAAGAGGAAATTGTGGTTAACAGATGATACATGGAATAAAGTTAAAAAACGAAACAAAATGAAACAGAGAATCAATAACAACGAGAACAACAACGATAACTCCCTTAGACAGGAATATAGAAATGTGGCCAAAATGGTCAAACGAGCCGCCCGCAGAGATAAACGTAACTATCTTAACAGCCTTGCCGAACAAGCTGAAGAGGCATCTGCGACCAACAACATGCGGAAGCTCCACCAAATAATAGGCGAACTCACCAATCACAAGGCGAAATGTCAACAACCAATTAGGGATAGAAATGGCACTCTACTTACCACCAATGAACAACAGTTGGAAAGATGGAGACAGTATTTCGAAGAAACGAGTAATTCCGTACCACAGAATGATCATACACCAAACTTTCTTTTGCCAAACAACAACAACACTCTTGCAATATCCTGCAGCGCACCAACAGTCCGAGAAATTGAAGAAGCAATAATCAAACAAAAAACCAACAAAGCTGCTGGTGAAGATGGTATGCACGCAGAACTGCTACTAGCTGACCCTCAAATGGCAGCTAATCTTCTTCATCCCCACCTACAACAAGCCTGGCAAGAAGAACATTTCCCTTCTACGTGGAAAAAAGGCGTTATAATAAAAATTCCAAAGAAAGGCGATCTACGTGACTGCGGCAATTGGAGAGGCATAACTCTTCTAAATATGATTTATAAGATAACTGCCAACATAGTACAGAAGCGAATACAGGAAAAGCTAGAGGGTAGCCTAAGAGAAGAACAAGCTGGGTTTCGTCCTGACAGAAGCTGCATCGACCAGTCCAACACTCTTCGAATAATCGTCGAACAATGTATTGAATGGCAAACTCCTTTATATATGGTTTTTGTAGATTTCAAAAAAGCTTTTGACATGATGAACAGATCTGCAATATGGGCGTGTCTTAAAAAGAAAGGTGTTCCCGATAAACTTATCAACATCATTAGAGCGTTATATGATGGTTCTGAAGTATCAGTCCTCCACAACGGCACCTGTAGCAACACTTTTACAACAAATGCTGGGGTAAAACAAGGTTGCCCTCTTTCGCCACTACTCTTTACTATAGTACTGGACGAAATAATGAGAGAAGTGTGTACCATCAAGAGAGGGATAACTTGGACATTTAGCAGTCATCTCGAAGATCTTGACTTTGCGGATGATATATCGCTCATTTCGTGCAAGACCGTCACAACTCAAAATTTGAAACTTTACAGGAGAGCCTTTTTAAGATTCCAACCTATTATTATTTATTTTATTATTTATTTTATATACAATTATAAAATCAAATGTTTCTTTTTTGCTACAAAGAAAACCACATGTACAAGAGGAATGCCAACAAAAAAACTGAAATGTGACCTTGTTGATGTTAAATGCTCAAGTTTGTTACAAGAGGTCATAGCGTCAAAAGCATCTGTATTACCGTTATTTTTTCGATAATTCTCTCCGTTCTTAGATCAATTTGTAGAGATTTAAGAGAAGAACATTTCTGCATTACTAACTCGAAAATGCCAAATTTTGAGTTGTGACGGTCTTGCACGAAATGAGCGATATGTTTGTTATCACATAAGATCAGTGATATGCAATCAAAGTTAGACCACCTCCAAGAACTAGCAAAGAAAGTTGGCCTAGAAATCAACGTCGCGAGAACAAAGGCTATGAAAATAAATAACAATAGCCCACATCATATTTTATTGAACAACCAACGCATCGAATACGTCAACCAATTCTGTTAAAATAAACAAAACAATACAGTGATGTATAACTAAAAACAATGATGTAATCGAATACTATTTAAAAAAAAAACATATTGCTCAGATAAAATACAAGAGAATAAATATATTAATTAGTTTTAACTTTTTTTTACTATAAAAAATCATTGTAGTTTTTTTGTGTACATCACTAATAGTAAAATGACAATTGCCATAACATGGCTTATCAGATTTGTTTAGAAAAGTTTGTTTAAACTAATTGTGACACAAATATATAAATATTTGGCAATTACAAATTTTGTAAAAAAAAGTAAATTTTTGTTTTCTAAAGGTACGTTCAGACCAAGGCGAATTCATACAGGTGACCCCATCATGAGATAGAGTTATGCTAGCTATCCCTTTTTTTTTAAATACTATGTATTTTGTTTTTGTAAGAAGTAAGAGTGAATGTCAAAATTATTTGTTGAAAATATAAGCAAGGGAATATTTTGTTAATAAAATATACACGATTGCATATAATGCAAATTTATTGTAAAAATTTTATAAAATTTAAATAAGTTTTTTTTCAAGTATTAAGATTTTTATTGAATTTTAAATTTTAACTATTTTTTTCACAAAATATAAACAAAGCTTGACATTGAGTATACACGCAAAAAAATAAACAACAAACAGATGACTCGAAAATGTCACCTGTATGAATTCGCCTTGGTTCAGACCTAACAAATATTTGACGAAAAAAAATACAAAAAACACATGAACAGTAAATTGATCAAACTTTAGCTTTATATTTTTTTAACAATTTTTATGGGCTTCCCTTTCAGGGAAACATTTTCGAAAAATACTTAAGACTTTGTGGGATAGTGTATAACGGTCTTTAGGAGCATAGCTGCGTCGTATGAACGTAGCAGCGTACGACGTAGATACATTTTTAAATTTAAACCTATAATATTAAAGACATACAATAGCTGAAGTAAACGTAGAAGCGTATCAACGTCGTACGCTGACTTTGATGTAATTCTATTTCATACGCGGTTGCGACCGTATTGTCATAGAAAAGGAAAATTATGTACATAATAAATATCTAAAAGTTTTTTATTGTTGTGTTTTAAAATTAAATAACGTGTGATTTTTTAGCTATTATCTTTTTGGCAACACTGGTTTAAACAGCTGACGCACGTTTCGTGTTTTGTTTCACTGTCAAACATCTTCAGTTTGGTCTATAATTTAACCATGAATCGTCTTATAAACGAACAACGTTTGCAAATTATTGAATTTTATTATCAAAATGCTTGCTCTGTTAAGAAAGTTTATCGCGCGCTTCTTCCATTTTATGGTCAGTTTAATCGACGTTAATAAGCAGAATTGTCGATTTTGGAGTGAAGATCAGCCAGAAGCATTGCAAGAGCTACCAATGCATCCAAAAAAGTCACAGTTTGGTGCGGTTTATGGGCTGGTGACATCATTGGAACGTACTTCTTCAAAGATGATGCGAATCGTAACGTAACTGTGAATGGTGAGCGCTACCGTGAGATGATATCCAACTTTTTTTTGCCCAAAATGCAAGAGCTTGACTTGCATGACATGTGGTTTCAACAAGACGGTGCCACATGCTACACAGCACTCTTAACAATGGACTTATTGAGAGGCGAGTTCGGTGAACATTTTATTTCACGTTTGGAACCGGTCAATTGGCCGCCTAGATCGTGCGATTTAACGCCTTTAGACTATTATGTTAAAGCTCATGTCTATACACACATGCCCGCTTCAATTGACGCATTGAACGACAACATTGAAACATTTATTCATGAGATACCAGCCAAAATGTTGGAAAGAGTATGCCAAAATTGGACTAAGCGGATGGACCATTTGAGGCGCAGTCACGGTCAACATTTGAATGAAATAATCTTCAAACATTAAATAATATGGACCGTACTATCGATTCAAATAAAGATTTCATGCATTTTTCTGAATTTTATGTGTTTTTTTTTAAACTTTCCTATAGCTCTTAAAAAATCACCCATTATTTGAAAAGAAAATAAAAGGAAAAAAATATTAGCAAAAATTGGAATACGTTTTCTAAAAACATTTTCAATAGAAATCAAAATACATTTATGACGGAACTATGGATAATTCAAGTGCGATTGTTCTTACGACGTAAGATACAATTATGTTCCTAACATATGACTTTATTTGTTTATCATGACTTTAAATTTTTACGGCAAATTTTTTTTTATTCCACATATTCTTCTAAAATTTTCGCCTACGAAACTTCGAAGTCATGCCTGTTTCCTGAAGTTAAAAAAAGTCACAATAAAAATCCAGTTTACAAATTTCCTTTGACTTTGAAAACTTTTCCAACTTAAATAAATAGGAAGAACATTCTTGCCTTAACAGGACTTTTTTTATCCCACTATTTCTTTTACAATCTCCGTCTACAAAACTCAAAGTCATGCCTATTTTCTGCAAAGAGGCTCAATAAATGTAGCGTTAAACATTTTCTACACCTTTGACAAGCTTTCAAATTAAAATATTCATATTTTTGTACCAATTAACGATAAAAATCGAGTCCTTCACAAAACCCCTCAAATTACTGACAAAACATCGTCATTACGATAATTTTAACATTATAAATAAATTTCTAACACCCTTAAGGATTCAATAATGCGACATGACAAATAAAACTTAAAAAAAAATATTGTTTAGAAATTCAAGTTGTACAACACGAAAACACTCTACAATTGATGGTTAAGTACGCGAACACAGTGGCGCACTAATTGGAAAAAGTGGTAGTAACACACGATAGTCAGAGATGACAACATCGTATGAGTTTGTGTGTATGTGAATTGTATTGTGCAATATTTGGAAAAAGTCGAAGCCTGTAGTATATTTTTCTGAAGACATATCAGGTTTTATAAATAAAGAAGAATTCTCGCTGATATAACGTCACGAATATGGCAAAAAACAGGGGTGAAAACTTTCAGCTAAAATATATCGAAAACTTGAGGGCTTATTCTGTATTGCGATGCGAAAGTAAATGAGATTCGAATATATACATATAAATGCGAACAATTGCGAGTCTGTGTTACAATGCTCACAAAGTACGCTTTTATTCGAATTTAAAATGCGAAAAAGTGCAATTGCAATGTGAAAACAAATGTCAAGATAGCAAAATTTATTCGACGGCAAAATGCATTCACAAAGCACCAAAATGTTATTGAAATATAATATTTTATTTATTTATACGACTATTTATTCCCGTTGCCCAATAAATTATTAAATTATTTAATACGGGGTACTAGAGTCAGCTCAAAATATAATACATCTACTTTAATTGCTCTTAATAATGGAATTTCATTTAGGGAAATAAACAATAATACTTCTTTTTTTTTTTTGGCAGATTATGTAGGTTAGGTTCCATTGACAGCCGTTATCAAGCACAGCTCACGTGGGTCCATTGCTTAGTTCCCGTTGTGTTACCATATCACGCCGTCTCCCATGGGTCCTATGACATCTGGCTGCTAGTATTCCCATGCAGCCAACCGGTCGATTCAATAAAGGAGTGGATCCTATTTACGTCAACATCAGAGAGACAAGTTTTGTCCCCAAGGGTTCTTCGACCAAACATTTTGAGTCTTAAGTCTCCGAAAGCCGGGCAGTTACAGAGAAGATGTTCCGTTGACTCTTCCTCCTCCTCATCGCCGCAACTTCTGCACAAGTCGTTATAAGGGAGCCCCAGCCTCTGGGCGTGCCTCCCAATTGGCCAGTGGCCAGTTATAACCGCAGTTAGGTTTCTTAGATGATGTCTGGACAGCTGTAATGCCCGCCGTGTCCTTTTTTCATCTATGATGGGCCAGATTTTCCTGGTTTCCCCACAGGTGGTTTCATCGTGCCAGATTATGTAATTTTTTATATGTTTTGAATTTTTTTTAATATCCAATTTGAAGTTTATTCAAGATTAATTCATTACAGGTGATCCTAAAAGCCCTGCTGATAACTTTTTTTCTTTAGCTTTATAATTGTTGGATGTCAAAATTTTGTTTATTTTCTTTGTTTCTGTTTTGATATTTTTCGGTTTTTGACATTGTACAATGATTTTACAAAAACAAATTGCTTGTGCTTTTTGTACGAGTTGTACTTTTTGTACTAGCGAGATTACCTGGAATGAATTCGCCTTGAGTTTATTTGTTATTTTCTGATTAGAATTATCCTGATTTGCAATAAAATTCGAATGCGTATGAGAAAGTCTAATAGAATGCCAACTTTCTTTCGCATCGCATGGATTTTCGCATTGCAATACAAAATAATCCCCTTGATGTGCTGGAGAAATTCTGAGTGCAGCCTACGAAAATTATACTCTGATCTATGGGTTAAAAATTTGTTGGCCTATCTGTAAGTAATTTTATTTATTGAAGCTTACTTACTTACTCCGGACCTTTTTCTACCGTGCAGTGTAGAGGTTTTTGCAAAGATTTCTTCACTTCCATCCATCTTGTGCCGCTGTTTTGGCAGTTGTAGGCTCGATTCTTTATTATGTCCAAATATTGTTGATAGTGTCCTACCACGTTCTTCCTCATCTTCCTCTGCTTCGCCTACCACTCGGTCTTGCTTCTGACACTCGTTTCGGCAAGCGGTTCTCTGGCATTCTAGCCACATGTCCAAACTCCCTTTGCTTATTGCGTTCGATTTTATTGTTTAGCGGTTCTGTATTTAAGCTGGCTCGTACAGTGTCGTTTCGTATTCTGCCTCTTCTTGTTTTACCGGCCATTCGCCTAAATTCTGCATTGATTTTTTGTTGTTAGCGCCCATGATTCGCAGCCATACGTTAGGGTAAGTATATACGTGGAGTTGTATACAGCCAGTTTTGTACCCGTTGAAACTTCTCTCTTAACCAACGAAATTTTTGTTTACGGTGAAGTATAAATTGGCAGTTGTGGCTATCTTACGATTGAAACCCTTGTCCGCTTATCCGTCTTTGCTAATTGTGACTCCCAAGTAGCGGATGTGTTCAACTTGATTTAATGCTTCGGATCCTATATAAGTTTGATGATAATTCCTTTCGCGACTTATTATCATGGTTTCTCTTTTCCTTGTATTTATACGTAGGCTTCTTTTGGTCATTTTGTTAACGAAAATATCATGGTCTTGTTGGATAGATTTTGCGGATTTTGTAATAATGTCACGTCATCTGCCTATGCTATTATTGAAATTCATTGGTAAAAATGAATTTTTGCAAAAAAAAACCACACCAAACTGTCAATTTTTTTGGATTTAATGGTGTCTCAATATACACTTGCGGATTATCATCAATCCAAATACGGCAGTTTTGTTTATTGACGTCTCCATTCAAACAAAAGTGATCTTACTTAAGCAACTTTTAGTTTTATAGCTTTAAAAAAACACCTTTTACTTTTTATTATACAATAAATAACAAACTATAACATTAATCTAAAATAAAAAATAATTTCAGAGGGTTAACAAAACCGAACATGGCAAATATAAGCCGTCGAAATTATGTCTCATATACTACCGCGTCATTGGAAATGTTATAAGAAAGTCACTTCAGTCGCAGAAGGTTAAGCACCAGGATTCATAGAAACGAAAGTTGGACAACACGATTTAGAGTCGAAAGATGATTTTGTAAGTCCAAAATGTGGGTCAAATTTATTTTGAATTGATTTTTGATACCGCGATCTTTGATTGCTTTTATTTCCTACAAAAATTTTTTCTTTTTTTTAAGAAATTCGAAACCATGTTTGGATACAAACTAAAAAATCAGTGTCTCTTATACTAAGCCAAAATCTGACATATCTTCAGCTGGTTTGACCTACCGACCATTTAAAAAAAATTAAGTTAAGTATGGGGTAAATATATTTTGAAGCCTATAAGAATATGCACAACAAACGTAAGTCCGCTTACTATAGAAGGGCAGGCCATTGAAGACGTCGACAGCTTTTGCTACCGCGGCAGTAAAATAACCAAAGACCGGGGATCAAGGCAGACATCCGCGATCGTATAAACTAGGATATGAGTGTTTTTGTTACACTGATTAAAATTTGGAGATGCAGCAACATCTCGCGTAAAACAAAAATAAGAATTTTCATCTACAGTGTCAAGTCCATTTTACTATATGGCTGCACAGCTTGGAGTTTGACACAGGCGGCAACTCGCAAAATTCAAGTTTTTATCAACCGCTGTCTTCGCCAATTATTAAAAATTTTCTGGCCAAACCGAATTTCAAATAAAGAACTACTACTAAGAACAAATACTAGTCCTGTCGAAGTAGAAGTCCGAAGAAGGAAATGGACTTGGCTAGGCCACATCTTACGCCGCCCACATGCTGATATTGCTAGAGCTGTCTTAGACTGGAACCCCCAAGGGCAACGGATAAGAGGCCATCCAAAAAACACCTGGATACGCTGTACTAAAAGAGAACTAGAATCAATTTAAATATCCTGGAATCCCTCAAAACCATTGGCCAACGATAAACGTTCATTTTGAACTTTATGCAATTGTTTTATATGCTATGTAATTAAAATCAGTTGTAAATAAAGGACATATTTTGAATACCCCCTTTCTGAATCCAAAACCTGTTTCACGAAATTTGTTATGGCTTCTGATATATTAAGCATTAATTTTGCTTCCTTTCCACTATTTTAAAAGTTTATTAAGTATTGTTTTGCTCTACACGCCACTGTTTGGCGAGTGCTGCAAGTTCAAAAGCGTACAAAATTAATTTTACTCTTGCTTTGCTTCATTGCCGTAAGAAAAAAAGTTGTAAAAACAAAATAAAATGTCAACAGCACAGCAGTAAGTATAAGTATGCAGCACAAAAAGCTACTTTTTAGAAATAAATTAAGAGAAGTGGCGTATGTGGCACAAACAAATAATTTTCATTTTAATAAAAATAATATTAACTTCCAAGTTCGTTAACGAACATTCACAGTAACTAACATTTTTCTTCATGTAAACCTTCATTGTCGTTTTCGCCACTACGACTTTTTGGCATATGCGCCAAGCCAGTAACGAGCTGACGATATGTGGTGTAATAAAACATTTTGATCTTCGTAATTTTCTGAAAAAAGTCGATTTTTTAATATTTAAGATTCCAAGATTTTTTAAAAAGCAAAAAATACAAAAATTTTCTTTTTATTTCATTTCTGCCCTACTGTGCAGCATAGTAGTATTACACTACTGCAGTATTTCACAAAAATCTTCCAAATCCATTGTAATCATGATGACTGTTTGGTTAATTTGTTTCAGCGCCAACACTTACGGACAGACACAGGGAGACAGTTGCAAGCACTCGATACAAGAGTATCAATGCGACAAAAAGTTCTTCAAAACAGAAACAACAACAAAATACAAATAATTTCAAAGAGGAAGAAAAAAGCCATTGGAATTATAAAAAAAAAAAATACAATAAAACTAGCAACAATGTAGAATGTGGAGTGAATACGATAAGAACGAATTGTTTGAAAGAAACAAGAACTTCAAAATAAAATCTATTGAAACTTTTCGATTTTTGTTGTTGGTTTTTGTATTTTAAAGAAAAGTCCTTGCGTATGAAATTGTCTCTGATGCAGATAATTGTAATTTAAATCAAACATGTAGGGGGTGAGATAATAAAAAGGAGGGGGAAGCCAATGTTATCAAAGTAATATGAGATAGTTAAAAAGCTTTACAGATATTAGGAAGTGTGTCGAAGGGGAGCAAAAGTAATTTTTTTTAAATACTTTTGTTTCTAATTTGATCAAAGATTTTTTTTTTTTTAAAAAATTCAAATCTAAATGGTTGGCTCTATGATTAAGTATGAAAAGTATTTTTCAAATTTTGTGCTTAACTAAACATACCTTTTCAAATTTGTTTTTTTACTCCAAAGAAGGGGTCTTGTAATGAAGTAGTAAAAAATAAGAGAAAAACTAAACCCCTTTTTAGAAATATTAAAATAACTTAAGTGTTTTTAGAATTTTAAGATATCTTTTGTTTCTTTTTTAAGGAAAAAATTTCTTAAACCGTTCGCCAGAGTTACGAAAAGGGTGCTGGTTTTATCCCGACTACTTTGCTTTTGTCACAAATTCAAAAGGGTTAAGTGTACTTAAGTCAATTTTATGTTACAACCATCATATTGACAGAAGAAACTTCAGCTTCCAAGGAAACAAAATGTCTATTTATTTTTTTATAAAGGGGGAGACAGACAAGAAATAAAACCTCTTTAAATCGCATTTATTTCTTAAACTAAGCATTCTTTAAGGAAATGGAAAGAAAATTGTTCACATTTATTTTTCACTAAAAATAGATTTTGCTCTAAGAATTTATTATTTCAATTAAAACCTAAAACTTCTTTTATTTTGTTAATAAAGCGTATTACAGGGAATACTTGAAAATGTGCACAGAAAAAATTATCAGTAGTTTTTTTATCAATTAAAAATGGTTTAAAAAGTTTTTCAATTTAATTATTTTGGTAATTGAATCAATAATTTTTTTGATTGAAAGAAAATTAAAAATGTTATTTTGGGGTAATTCCGTGTCAAATCGGCCAAGAGTGGGACCCGACCCCTTTCGACTTAAATGAAATTTGGTGAGAAGGTTCCTTTCATCCCCTGAGGAACATATATAAACGAAAAAATTAAAAACATATATTAACAAATAAACAAAAGAAACTTTAGCAATTTCGTTACTTTTTTTAAATCAAACCTTAAATCAAACAAATATCAGTCTTAATAAATACTTATTACTCAAAATTACAATATGAAAATTTTATTTTAAGATGATTTTTTACAGGTTGCGAAAGAAAAAAAATCATATCTTAAAAAAACACCTCCTTCACAGTTTCAGGATTTTTAAAGAGCAGATTGAAAAATCAGCCAAATAAAAAATTAGGTTCTTGACTTAGTCCATTTTTAAAATTTAATATTTTGCAGATATTACATTTTTTAAAAAAAAAAATTATTTAGTTTGATGTAATAAATATTCAAGCGCAAGGTCAATTCTATAAAAATGATTTATTTTTTATCCAATATATCACTATCTCAATGGATAGCAAAAAATATATTTAATATATTGTTTGTGGCCCAGGCGTGGATCCTGCTTGAGCATTAGTGGGGGGGGGGGGAGGGGGTATTTTTTATGGTACAAAACAAGTAAAAAATTTGTTTTTAAAAGTTTATTAAAAACGATATGTTTATATTATATTAAAAAAAAAATCAACAATAAGGTAAAATAGAATTTAAGATCAGTTCAATATAAATTAAGATAAATTAATCTTTTTAAATAACGTTTTGGCTATAAAAATAATTTTATTTATTTTTAATGTTTTTTTTTTTTATTTGAAACAATTTATTTGACTACATCATACTAAATTGTTTAACCAATTTTTCGACCAAAAAAAAAAAAACATATGCAATTGTTAACAAAATTTTGGAAGAAGGAATATGCTTCACTAATTTTAAAATTAAATAATGAATTTAAGTCGAACTGTTTTGGAAATGTAAATATTATGGATAAATAAATGAATTGAATTGAAAAGTCGAACTGTTTGGGTTTTAATCTAAAGATACATATATAATTATTCTGGTTTAAGTTGATTACAGCTAATTTTTTTATTTAGAAAGGAATTTTAAAGCTTATAACAATGGAAAGACAAAAATAATTTTGGCTGAAATTACATACGTACATATGCCTTCAGCCGTAAATGTGCTAGTGCCACAATTTTTGAAAATTAAGTTTTTGATGCAGTTCAATAGAGTTAACAAAAATACATCGTTTGCAGAAAAAATACAAATATTTTTTTCTAGTTCTTGTTTTGCAACGATATGTATATCCAAATGCTAAAGATGTAATTCCAAAAATGCTAAAGAAAAAGCGCTAGGGCCCATTGAAATGTGAAAATTTAAAAAAAAAATTTGTTAATATTTGTTAATAGACAACATTGAAATAAATAAAATAATTTTATAGTATATTTTAATATTTTATTTTTTGCAAGTGGACATGCTAAAATGTACATTAAAAGTATAAAATATATAATATAATAGGTGATAAGCAGAGAAGACAAAAAAAAGCAAAAAACAAAGTGTTTACAGCAAAAAAAAATATAAAAAAAGCACAAAAATTTAGAAAAAAAAGCAGCAAAAAAAGCATTTTTATTTTTTTAATATATACGTTTAAATATAAAAAATTACAGTTATTCTATTTCTTCAGACTCGTGAAAACGGTTACAATAACCAATCATGTGGGCTTTTATATTTGTAAACGTAATTTTTCTTCGTCTTTCTGTTAAAAGTGAATTGTATAAGGAAAAACTTCTTTCCACGTCGACGGATGTTGTTGGAGCAAATTTATATTTCAAAATTTAATTTCGTCATCAGGTTTAGCACCAGTTTGAAGAATGTTGTTTATTTGTAAAATTTGTTTGAACCCCGGATTTCTTTGAAATACATACTGCATTAAATTTATTCATATATATTTTTTCATGTAGATTCTCAAGAGCTTCTCGTACATTTGACACAATATTTACACTTTTGTGAATAGCTAACCCAACTGTTTGTAGCATTTTTTTATATAGAAGACACAATAATTGAAAAATTGTTTTTGATAAACGCAAGTTGGGAACTTAATCCGGGCAAGTTATATATTTCCTTGGCGTGCGCAATCGAATCTGAGTCTTCACCTTTCAGTTAAGAAATAACAGCCTTTACTTTATCAAGGTATTCTGCATAATGCATTGTGGCTTCTATCCAAGTACCCCAACATGTAGGGCATGAGAACGGTGGAAGAGCCAAATTGGGATTCATTTGTAAAAATAACTGCTTTCCACGAGGAGCCTATGGAAATTAAAATTTTAGTTTGTATGTGTGTAAATACGAGTAATTGAATAATTAACTTAACAAAAACGGATTTGGTACAAGATATTAATTTATTTACATGCTGAAACTCTAAGCGTATGAAGTCAGCAACACGATGAAGTCCATGAGCAAAACATGTCAAATGTATCATTTTAGGATACATTATCCTAAGGGACAAAATTCCACTTAACATGTATGCCGCTGCATCAGTTACCATTAGCAATATTTTGTCGTATTGAATGCCTAGATTAAATTTAAAAAAAAACATAAAAATATAAAAAAAATTATGAATCAAATATTCACTTACCATCAGGCCATAAAAAGTGTAATGAATCGTTGAAGAAAGTTGCAATAGAAGCCCCATTTGCATTTTTGAGAACACCCATGTTCAATAAAAAAAGGTTTATTGCCAACATCGTCATTTAAAATACCAAATATAAAGTTGGGCACATATCTTTGTTCACTGTCTGTTGTTTCATCAACAGAAATCCATATATATTTACCTTTATTCTTTTCACGTATTTTTCCAAAAGCTTCCGTATACATTTGAGGTATATATTTACCTCGAATAGAACTTTCGCTTTGAACTGACAAATTGGCGTACTTTTGAAAGATGTTTTTGAAACTGGGATGGCTTACTTTTTTTACTGGTATATTGGTCTCCAACAAAAATTTACATATATCTTCATGAAATGTATTAGCAGTAATAGTAACAAGAAATTCCGTTATAAGTTTTTGTGGGCGATTTTCTTGGCAAGCAGCTAATTTGTGTTTTTTGTACTAAAATGTTGCTCCACATTGCACTTCTTTTCGCTTTAATTTTACTCGAACACACATTACAAAAAAGCCAATCTTTTTCAACTTTAAAAACTACAGGATACAATATAACCATTTTTAGCATAAATAACATATTTGACTTTTCTTTCGGCATTTATTTTTTATTATTTTTTCGTTCACAACAGCCGGTTTACTTATTTTGTTTTAAACTCAAATAAGTTACATGGCTGTTTTTTTTTTGAGATGGTAAGTTTATTAATTTTAGTTATAATAAAGCGTATTGATTTTGGCCCAAAAACGTTGAGTCCACAACTAACATATTTTTGTTTTAACCCAGAAAAAAGTTGTCAATTATTTTTTTTTCTCATGTTTTCTCAAAAAAATATTTTTTATGTAAAAATTATGTTAAAAAAGCTATTTTACAGCAAAAACATAGGAAAAAAGCAAAATAAGCACCATAATAACAAAAACAACAAAAAAAGCAAAAATGGGCAAAAACAGCAAAAAAGAAGCAAAACAGCAAAAAAGCAAATTTGTCTTCTCTGGTGATAAGTCACAAAAAACTATGTAAAACATAAATGCATTATTTTTAGTTGGTTTGCAAGCCAATAAAAAGTCGGCAATGAAGCAAAACTGGATTTACAGACTTAAAATATATTCAGAACTAAAGACCTTAGAAAGTTTTTTCTCTCTCCTATAAAATTTATACATTGGACTACATCCTTTTCGACTGAAGGTAATGATGTATACTTATATAGGTACATTATATTAAAAAAAAATTTACGGACTCACCATTGTTTTACTCATTTTTATGTATTTTTGTATAGCAAAGAACTTTACTTATTAATGCACTTGAAATTTGACTGTTATATAATTCTTCTTTGGTGAACTTTTACGAGACCAATACATAACCAATTCATATTTATATATGGGAAGGTAGAATGACAATGCATATAAAATTCCAATTCAAATCCTACTATTATGAAAATATGATACGAAAAACGGTTATATTCAAATGTATATAGTAAATAATTATCATAATACAAATAAAAATATTGCTTATTAATAATTCAACCGCTCCCATATTCAACCCAAACGTTTATTTTTCGGAAATAGATGGCACTTGCTGGGATTGAATGTAGAATAATATGTATTTCAATACAGTAAAGTATATGTTTCATTGGAAATATATAATAAATAACTATTAGGATAAATACTTGGATACTTATTGAAAATTGGATTAGAGATTCTATAAAAAAACAAAAAAAAATTCCAAAAATTTTGTACATTCGGAAATTCGTGTATTATCGAAATAAGCAAAACATATTTTTATAATTTAGGGGGGGGGGGGGGGGAATAGGAATCCGCGCCTGTTGTGGCCCCAAGTATTCTCTTTAAAATGACATACAAATCATCTTCGTATGTGCAGTAGTTTTTGAATCGAAATCGACTGTTGGTCGATTTGACATGGAACCCTTTGATTAAATTAACATTTTAGTTGTTTAGAGATAAATTTTTAATTAAAATACTAATTAAATAGCAAAAAATCTTAAATGATTTTTTCGTTTAAAATAAAATAATTTAAACTTGTAGAATTGTTGTTGGGAATTGTCAAAACATTGTTTGAAACGGCAAAGTTTTTGGTCATATTTTTAATTAAAATTCAAAATTTAAAATTTTTACAATTTTTAGTAATCAATTTGGTAATAGTTGCAAAATCAACAAATTGTTTGCTTGATTCTATGAATTTGGTGATTAGAGACAATTTTTTTTATTTTTTAATTGATAAAAACTACCGATAGTTTTTATCGATTAAAAAAATTGTTTATAAAGTATTTCATTTAATTATTGTGATAAATGAGTCAATTATTTTTCTAGTAGAAAGAAAACTAAAAATGTTATTTTGATTTAATTAACATTTCAGATGTTTAGAAATACATTTTTATTTAAAATCTTAATTGCTTTCTTTGTTTAAAATAAAATAAATTAAACTTGTAGAATTGTTGTTGGGAATTGTCGAAACCTGAGCTATATTTAATTAAATCAATTAACACTCTTTCCGCCCAAAATCGATTTGCTTCTCTACAATTAAATTTTTTACATGGAAAAATAGAAAAATGCATTTGTTTCTATAAACAAGGATCTTAAAGAGACAAGAACGGAAAAAAGTGGTCACTAAAAGATTCTGCCAAAATGGATTTTATTTTTAAAACTGATTTTTTTCACATAAAATCGTAAAAAAATTTTATTTTTTAAAAAATTTTCTCAAACAAATCCAAATTAGATTTGTGATCAATTTTATTTTCTCCCAAAATTCGATTTTGTTCTGAAAATTTGTATTTTATTTACATAGAAAAAACAAAAAAAGCATTTGATTAATTTAATAAGGATTATGGAGCGACAAGAACGAAAAATAGTGGTCACTTTAAATGTCTGCCAAAAATGGATTTTCTTTTTAAAAATAATTTTTTTTTTCACATGAAATCGTAAAATATTTTTTTTCTTAAATAGTTGTCTCAAAGAAATCAAAATTAGAATTGTGATCAATTTTATTTTCTGACAAAAATTTTTTTGTGATCACTTTAAGTTTCTGCCAAAAATGGATTTTCTTAATTTAGGCCTTAATTGTGTAAAACGTAACGCAACGCCAAAATTACATTGAAGCCAAAAACAAAGTCAAAAATATTTCATTATTTTGTTGTTGCTACCCGTCGGAAAATTTGTGTCAATTGCTCTTAAAGAAGCACTTATCCCGTGACCAGTGAACAAAATTTTATAATTACAAGGAACGAATTGTGATAGGCGAAAACAAGACTTATCGCTTAACTGGTGATAATGTGCTTAAAGTGTAGTTGGTCCAGAGGAAAGATAATTGGCACAAAACTATTCATGTGACTGGATTTTGCGCGGGAAGTGGCTGATTCTCTCTAGTTCTATTACTTTATATGAAGGGGATCTATCATATTGACATGGTTCATTTGTGGCCATATCTGCGACAGACATTATTTTAACCGAAAATGGATGGGTCATTAAGGTTATTTCAGTGACCTGTTACAAAGTGTCAAAAAGGTGCCAATTCATCCCTCGTAGGACATCGCCATGTTAAATTGACTTGTCACGTGAAAAGTAAGAGTTGGTTCCCTTTCCGCCAGGGTTTCTACAGAAATACATACTGCGTTTTAAAATTTTCAAGATATGCAGCGTTTTAAATTTAAAAATTCAATATGAATTTCTGTAGAAGGCAACAACAAAATTATAAAATATTTTTGACTTTGTTTTTGCCTTCAATGTAATATTGGCGTTGCGTTGCGTTTTACACAATTAGTGCCTTGATATTTTTATATGAAATCATAAAAATAAATTCATGTATGCATTTCTTAAAATATTTGCCTTTTAGAAAACTTAATTAGATTTGTGATCACTTTTTTCTTCCAAAATTTTATTTATTTTCTTCTTTGAATATTTAAATTTGATATAACGTAAAAAATTGTCCTAAAGTAAGTGAAACTTAATATGTGATCACCAGGAAAACCGAAAAGAAGCTCTAAAAAAGTGTTTAATGTGCATTAAATTAAATAATGACATTTTTTACTGAAATTTAGCTGAGTGATAGATCTAAAAGAAGAATATGTAATAAAATGAAGAAGCACTTATGTCAACTTAAGCCATTATTATTTATTGCACCGAAAGTCTTTGGAAAAAAGTTTTATAGAAAAAATTACGTCAAAAAAATATTTATGGCCTAATTGTGTAATACGCAATGCAACGCTAAAAATTTTATTAAAAGCAAGGCGAATTCATTACAGATAATCAAGATACTACAACTAGTACAACTCGTACAAAAAGCACGATCAATTTGTTTTTGTAAAATCATTGTACAATGTCAAAAACAGAAGAAAAAACAAAACAGGAGCAAAGATAATAAACAAAATTTTGAAATCCAAAAAAAAAAACCTTTTTCTGTATATATTTCCTTTTTTACAATACAACTTCTTCATTTTGTTGTCAATCAGTTTACACTCTATTTCTTTTGATTGCTTTCAACTTATGTGCATTGGGGGGTTTCAGATATTAAATAATTATTTTCTTTCTTTTCAGATAGTAATTTTGTTATCCAAAATGAAATATGTAATAGGACAATTATAAATTTAAGTTATATTTATATGCCACTTGTTATATTTTTCTGGTTTATTGGCCCATAAGGGCTGAAAAAACTCTAATAAATAAATAAATAAATAAATAAAAATAAATATACAAAAAAAAAATATTTGAAATTATGCCCTTAAAATTGTTAAAAATATGCCCCAAAAACAACACATTTAACAATTTAATAATATTTGAATATAGTAAACAAGTAATAAGGAATAGTTGGTTAATCCTGACCATGTGATAACATGCATCAAATTTTTTATAGACAACATTTTCAAGAATGTACCTATTCGTTAATTTATGATTCGCTTAACTTTTACTGAAAATGTAATGTTTGTTGTAATTTTGCCTCAAAAACAATGGGCTGTTGGTTTAATGACATATTTAACTTCTTTTCTCGTTTAATCGCTTTTTTCCTTTAATTATTTTAATCCCTTAAAAAATCCTTAATTACAAAATTGCTTTTTGTTATCGGTACGAAGTAATCTAAATAAAAGTTCTGCTTAAGTTCTGTTTCTTTTTAACGGAAATTCATTAAGACTCAAAAAAAAAACAAAAAAAAAAAAAAAAAAAAATTAAATGTCTTCGGAAATCGTTATCCTTTTTTTTTGTCATTAATTGATGTTTTCCACACATTTTTCCTGGAGGAATGATGGGATAAACTGCTGCTTTGTTAACAGTGACACTTTTTGCATTTTCCTCCTTCCTCTTTCCACTTTCAACTGCTGACAAATTCTGCAACTCTTGTGTTTTTGTTTTCAATTTCCTTATTCAACAGTTAGAGGGACGTACAAATATTTTCTGTTCAAGTTTTTCTATTCAATTTTATTCTTTATTTGGACCACTTTACTCCTCTTCATGCGATTCTATTCTATTTCAATTCTTCGTTGTTTCAATAAAAGCTTAATGAAGCATTCATGGCATAATAGAAAAGTTTTAGTGGCCAGTTAAGTTGGTGAGTATTTGTAACAATTTAAAGTGGTTACTGGGTTTACTGGGCACGAGAAAAAAAAATAACGAAATATTGACGATAGTAGACAATATGCAGTGAGTCGGTCTGTCAGTCAGCCAATGAACCAGCCAACCAACCAACTAGACATTCATTCATTCATGTAATGATAATGATTAAATAGTTTAATGATTGATACGTGTGTGTTGCAAGAAGAAATTGAAAAGAATTTTGTTAAAAGGAAGATTTTTTTCAAACTTTTCTGTAAAATAAAGAAAATATTGCAGTTTATGGAATTTTTTATTAAAGCAATTTTTTTTTTTAATGTTTCCGAAGGATGTCTAAAATGATTTTGAAACAGTGGGGGCATTAAGTAAATACTTATGTATGTATTTTTTCGAAAACTTACTGCTTTATAAGGTCACGCTTTTCGATCGAAGTGGTTTGATTTCGTAGCAACGTCGATTGATTTTTTAAATTAAAATATTAATTTTTTGGAGAAGAAAAATACTTATCAAAGTTGTTTGTGGGAATACTATTATTTATTAAAAGATTTTGTTTGTTGTGCTTAATTCCCTTTTTAAATAATTGATAAAAAGTACTGAAATTTACTTTTTGAGTGTTTGTAGGTTATTCTCATTCCCTCTGTAGTTTTGTTTGCTGATAGCTTTGGCTTTTCTAAAATTATTTAGGAGAACGTTTCCTGATGATCTGGCCTAAGCAACCAGTGAAATGCGCATAGGAACAGCTTATCCTCCAACAATAAATTTCAGTACTTTTTATCAATTATTTAAAAAGGGAATTAAGCACAACAAACAAAATCTTTTAATAAATAATAGTATTCCCACAAACAACTTTGATAATAAATTTTAGCAAGTGCACGTGCATAAAAAACTGAACTGGCAAATTGTTTTTATTTTGATTTCTTGCGAAAACAATAAAAGCACTTTGTTTCTGTTTTTAATATGTTTTTTCTTTACCCATTTACAACTACAATTAATGTTGGGAGAATTCTAACTAATTGTAGCGGGAAATGTAAAAAAGATAAAAACTCAACACTGATTTATTGTTTGGTATTTTGTTTAAGCTTTGATATCGTTGCAAACAAGACTTTTTGAGTGTTTGTAGGTAATTCTCATTCCCTCTGTAGTTTTGTTTGCTGATAGCTTTGGCTTTTCTAAAATTATTTAGGAGAACGTTTCCTGATGATCTGGCCTAAGCAACCAGTGAAATGCGCATAGGAACAGCTTATCCTCCAACAATAAATTTCAGTACTTTTTATCAATTATTTAAAAAGGGAATTAAGCACAACAAACAAAATCTTTTGAAGAAAAATACTTTCGATCGGAATTGGGTTTTGTGACAGGGATGTTTTTTTTAGTTTTTCTTTTTTTAACCCTTCACCACGGGTGGAAAGGGTCTGTAATTTTTACAAAGTTTATATATTCTGGATTATTACTATTTTTAATTAGGCTTAAGTTCATTAAATTTAATTTTCATTAAATTATTTTTATGAAGAAAGGAATTTTACAACATGGGAAATTAATTAAAATTGTTATTGATAATTTTCATTCTTGACTGACCTGGGATTCGAAGCCAGGCTGGCTGGCGTGTGATTCGAACCCAGGCGGCTGGTTACCCTGACATGTTTCGACCTCAACCACTAGGTCTCCTCAGAGGGATTTGCCGTCTTACACTCGCAGCCATCGATGACTGCTGACGTCAGTAGTCAAACATCAATCCTTAAACCAAATTGTATTTTAACCTTTGGTATATCGAAATTTGCTTTTTGAATGATTATCCATTTTTAATTGATCTCACATGTTTTCCTTACTTCTGTTTTTTCGTACTTTTGTCAAGAATTCTTCTTGAAGTCCAAAGTACATTTTTTGTTTATCATGTTTTTTTTTGTCTTTTTTTCTTGTTGACATTTTTCAGCACAACTTGAAGGACAAATGAACACATAGAGCTTGTGCCTTAGCTTTAACAATAATTAGTATTGTGGTTATTTTGTTGAACTATTCATGGTTTTTAATCCAAATTTTTACTAATTTTTTTTACTAAAAAAAAAAAAAAAAAAAAAAAAAAAAAATGTACTTTGGACTTCAAGAAGAATTCTTGACAAAAGTACGAAAAAACAGAAGTAAGGAAAACATGTGAGATCAATTAAAAATGGATAATCATTCAAAAAGCAAATTTCGATCTACCAAAGGTTAAAATACAATTTGGTTTAAGGATTGATGTTTGACTACTGACGTCAGCAGTCATCGATGGCTGCGAGTGTAAGACGGCAAATCCCTCTGAGGAGACCTAGTGGTTGTGGTCGAAACATGTCAGGGTAACCAGCCGCCTGGGTTCGAATCACACGCCAGCCAGCCTGGCTTCGAATCCCAGGTCAGTCAAGAATGAAAATTATCAATAACAATTTTAATTAATTTCCCATGTTGTAAAATTCCTTTCTTCATAAAAATAATTTAATGAAAATTAAATTTAATGAACTTAAGCCTAATTAAAAATAGTAAAAATTTGGATTAAAAACCTTGAATAGTTCAACAAAATAACCACAATACTAATTATTCTGGATTATTATAAGAACAAAAGTTCAATTCACGATGTCCATCTGTCTTTATGTACCTGTGTATGTTGAAATGGGGTTTCCGAAGACTCCAGAAATTATGGGGACTATGTTGTTATATATTTATGTCACATATACTCCATTAAATTTTGCTATTAAAATTCAGTCAGATCCAGATCCATATACGACTAAGATATAAGCTTACAGCCACGATTTTTGTCTTAAAATCCCCTCTTGTTGTTTTTAATTTATTTTTCCTATTTTAAGGTGAATACTTTTTCCCTTCTTTATACAAATAACAAATACATGTGTACATAATTTTTCGATTAAATAGTGGACTATATTTTAAACGAAAATAAGTACTCAATATATTTTATTTATTTTTTAGTTATGTTTTATAATGAGTGTTAGGTGAAGGGTATTCAAGATTCGGCAAATATGCAGCCTTACTTATTTTTTTCTTTATCAATTTTAATAAAAAATTTTCAAATTAACACAACGAAATTAATCAAATTGCACAATTTTTAGAAAAGCGTTCATTTTGAATAAAAACATATATCTGTTTCAGGGATGTTAAACTTGGTACAATTGTACTTTTTTTGGTACATTTTTACCTTCTAAAGTACCGTGGTACTACCGTGACTAGGGAGATCGATTATTCGACTTTTTTCAATAACCGGTTTTCGAATATGACGAATAGTTGCTATTTTAAAAAACCCGGTTTTCGGTTAAGCAATTTTTAAATAACCGGTTTTAATTCGAATACTTAAAAACACAGAAATCAAATATGTTTTTAAAATAAAACGTTAATTTGAATAAAAACAAAACAATTTGCAAACTTTAGCTAAATTTTCAACCATTTTTTATTGATTGACTAAACTTTATTTGTAAGAAGATATTTGTTTAATGTAATTTAGAAACTGTTGAATGATATTTGATCTAGACAAACGCAAATCAAATAAATTATAGGAATTTTATTTAGTTATTATTTGAAATATTCTCTCAAATTTATTTTGAATGACTCTTAATTTGTTGGTGGTTAAGCATGTCTATATAAATCAACCATATTTTTCAATAGTTGCAAACAAAACCTCTTAGCCAGGAATATCTATTTCAAATTATTTTGTTTCAGCATTATAGAAACGAATAGTGAACTGAACCTTCTTTTTGTGTAAGCTATTCGTAAAATTGTCTACTACAATTTAAAACATTCCATGACATTGTTTGATATCTTCAATTTTGTTTTTTTTTTTAAATTTTCCCATATCGTTGATTCCGCCGCAATGTAGTTTTCAGCATGAAGAGATGCTAGAACTACTTAAGAGTTTTAAGTGCCTTAGCGGCCATTTCGTCCTCGGCAACACAACGGGCTAATATTTCACCCAATGATTCATTTTTTGCAGCGTATTTTAGTAAAGTATTATTTGTCGTCTCCTTAGAACTACTTCAAACGGAGTTGTTTCATTTGGATCACATTAATGTCAAGCATGTATACTAATTAAAGGTGATTAATAAGTCGTGACATGGAATAACCTTTTTAACTTATCATTTTAGGGCACTTAAAGCACCTAACTTTGTATTTTTAATCGCGTTCGAAAAATATCTAGAGATAACCTTTATATAAAAATATATTTAATATTTAGAATTCTCTTGCACAAATTACTATTTACTTTTTAACTGCACACGTTTTTGTAGTATTTTGAATAGTTTTTGGTTTTTTTTCTACAAGAACACACGCTTTTATAAGCGATTTGTATTTACAGTACTCATATGTGCTGTTTTCACAACACAAGTAATTGAACGTGTAGTAAAAGTTATATGAAAAATAATTAAAAAAACTGAGTGCTTTTCATATAAATTTTACTACACGTTCAATCACTTGTGTTGTGAAAACAGAACAATAATGTTGTTTTGACATAAAAGGTCTAAGTTTGGCCAATATTCAATTAGAAAATACTTTAATTACGGATACATCTACAACATGAGTAAGGAAAATGTATATAAATTACACATTACTAAAATAACCGGTTTATTATACCAAAATAACCGGTTTATTCGATATTCGAAAAATGGGCATTTTAAAATAACCGACTGGGGCAAAGCAAAAATAACCGGTTAAAATCGGTCGAATAATAACCGTTCGATCTCCCTAACCGTGACTCATTGGGTACAATTTAAAAATTTGTCATAGTTCCCCTTTTTGAATTTTTAGCATAGCAAACAAATTATTGAGTTTTTTCATTGCATTTATGTTGTACAACAAATAGTTAATCTAATGGGCGCTTAAATATGCGACTAAAAGTGAGGTGTATAGAGCGCATAGTCCCCTTTTACAATGTGGCAAGTGAAAGGCAGACAGACAAAGTTTATTGGTAAGGGGGCGGCTCTGTATGCGTAGTACACTTTACTTTTTTCCTCTCGCGCCTACAAACTTTGTCTGTCTGCCTTTCACTTGCCACATTGTAAAAGGGGACTTATGTTACGTACCCACAGACGAGACAACATTACTCAAAACCTGTTTTATTACTTTTGTTTCCTTTTTACCGCAGATGATGACACTAAAAGCAAACCATCAGTATTGTGTGGTTTTTTTTTTTTGAATACAAAAGTACTACTTAACTTAACAAATATATGGGAAAGAAATTTTTCATATCCGGTTTTTTTTTGTTTTATTTTTACAACTTTCACATAATTCTGTAACATTTTTAATTCCATTTATAAAATTTTTCCATTTTTCATTGTTTTTAATGTTCGTCACTTTTATTTTTTTGTTTACAATTGAAAATTTGTATGTCCTTTTTTTTTTGTTTTAATAAATTAAAAAAAAAAATGGTACCGTGAAGGCCCAAAAAGTACATTTTTTTTTGGAAATTGGTACAATATTTAGAACCCTATTTAACATCCCTGATCTGTTTTATTTTTTTTTCAGTATTTGTTTATTGAATCTTCATATATTAAATATGAACTAACAATAATTAATCAAATCTTATCCTAATATTTGCTTCATGTCCTGCCAGTGCCAGACAAGAAAGATTTCGTCATCACGGTTTATGTTCACATATAAAGGTGTTTATCGCTCATCTGATTGGGTGATTGCTGCAGTGTCTCTTCTCCGTAAGCGAGTGTGGCCGCCATAATTTAAAAAATTTCGAGCTAGTGGATTTGGGTGGCAGTTCCAGCCTTTTTAAACATTTTACTGCATACTTCGTTATCACAGTTTTTACTAATGTCATATTGAGATCCTTGTGGATATTTGAGTTTTTGACATACCAGGGAGCGGCTGTGATTATTCGAGGAAGTTTATTTTGGCGCCTTGGATTTTTTTCGATGCTAGAAGCCGAGGCAGTGCCCCATAACTGAATACCGTAGCACCAGATTGGCTTTAATATAGAGTTGTAAAGTAGAAGTTTGCAATCGAGGCTAAGAACAGTATTTCCAATAATCCAATTAATTTAAATTGCTTTAAGTTTCCTTTGAGTTAATTTAGCTTCTATATGCCATTCCTCCGTTAAACGCCAATCTAGATGTATACCGAGGTATTTTACATGTGAGTTTGGGGTATTATTTGATTATTTATTTTAATAGGGGGCATGTTTTTCCCGACGCAATGTGAATGTTATATGTGCGCATTTTTGCTCATTGATCATTATCCTCCATTTTTTTAACCACCTTTCTAGTTCAAATATATGATACAATCCGGCAAGATTGTACACTCGCCCCTTGTTTAGGAACTGAAGCTTTCTTACCACCTCTTGCCTTAGAATAGTCGCAGCATCTGTTAGATAGCAGTAGCACCTTAGGATAAGCCTCAGATCGAACTTTCCTACAAGTGATGAATCGGCCCTTAACTGGGATTTTCAGGGTATCTCTTTCCGTGAATTTGTGTTTAAATCACAGCCACGTGATCTCAAAGTATCCCTTCATATAAAAGTATATTATTTAATGAAAGAGCATACTTTTATTTAAATCATGTCGATACCTTCCCATAAGAATGTATTAAGCGACATTTCTAAAATTGTTTAGGAAACGAAAAAAACGTCTCATTTAGTTATTTTTTTGTGTATTTTATTGAAAGGAACATATTTGGAAAGCGATTTTCTGAATACAAAACTTGACATCATTGCAAAACCAAAATTTTAGTCAGATAAAAAGTTTTTGTCGCTTAGTACATTTTCGTGGTCAAGACATTGGCGCTTGATGCAATGGTAAATGGCGCTTAAAACATTGACATGGACACAAAAAATAAAGGTTTGAAATAAACTGTGTCGTTTAATTTATTTTTTATTTTTTCTGCTAAACAATGAAATAAATAAAAATCTATATAAAAAGTTACGAAACATTTATTTCAAAACAAAAAAATCAAACACGGAAATTTTAAGATTATTAATAATCATTTTGATTGTCAGACGAACCATCTTCTTCGTCTGTCTCTGCCAATTCGTCTTCTTTCTCACCAAATATATTTTTTATAATATCCTCGTATTCTTGTATGCATCGTTCTTGTATGTATCGTTTCATAGAAAAATTGTTTAAACTTAAAAACAATCATAATCTGGAGTGTTATAAGCGACAAAAATGGATCAAGTTCTAGTTGGATGAGTGTGCTAAGCCACAATTTCGGTTTAACTAAGCGACATCAAACAAAAATTTTGTGTGGACCTTTTGTTGCTTACGACAATTACATTTTTAAAATTGTGGCTTAGCATAATTTCTTTGGCGGATAATACAAATTTCAGGGAGCAACAATTTTCCAGTGAGAAAACTTGACGGTTGATACAATTTTATTTTCTATCAAAAAGTCATTTTCGAAAAAAGTGTCGCTTAATACATTCTTATGGGAAGGTATCGATATTTTTATGAGAGTAGTAACCAATCTTCTTTTTTCTCGTCACCCTCTTTGTTAGGCCATCAACTTCTTCTCCGTTTATTCTTCAATCTTCAACCACTCATACTTGTAGAGGGTGTGTTCGACACAATAATTAAAACATTTGCTTTGGCCTTGGGAGAGTTTTCATTTTACCTTTCATTCATTATACATGAATCGGGCGTCATTTATACATCTATTTTTTTTTAAATTTACTGGTTACTGAAAATTTTTTCAGTAAGCAGTAAAACTTTACTGGTTAATACTATACACAACGCAGTTCGCCCGTGTATGTTTTAAATAAACAAATATTTACAAAATGACGCTGTAAAGTTTCAAAAATGTTTCCATTTAGCCTAATATTTTGGAACTTGCGAACAATGTTGAGCCACATTGATTATTTCACACGAAAATTTTGACATGTGTCAATATTATCTATCTCGCGGTTTTGCAAAACTACACATTTTTATTAGTTACAAGTATACAACATTGTTTTGCGAAGGTAAAAAAACAAAAACTTTTCTTCATTTTTCTTTTTGTAACGCTAAAAATACAAAATAAAAACAATAAAAATGGAAAACAAAAATGATGCGAGAAACATTTTGTAAGTTTTTCGCAATATAAATAACGTACAACCCTATCAACATTTTTTCGTATGTATTTTCGTATTGTATCAAAGATTCGGTACAGCCACAAGTTACATTTTAATAGATTAGTGGGGCCGTGCTTACTCTTAATTAATACCATGTAGTAATCCTAATACAATATAATTATTCGAATGCATTACTTAAATTATAGTTTAACTACAAGTAATAAGCACATAATTTTATTTCTTTTGTTAGAAAATATTTTGGTTTTAGTTCTTCTTTCGACCAATTTTATTAATTTTACTATTCAGTCACCACAGGACATGCAATTTAAAATCCACAAATCAATATAGAAAATGTGATTTGAAAATTTTGTTAATAATAGTAAACATATGAAAAGTGGAGAAAAATTAACAAAAAAAAAAAAAAAAAAAATCCTATTATTTAGCATGATGTAGAAGTTGCACAACAAAATGACCAACCACATCCGATGAATGAATGCAGCGACCGGCTTTTGTTTTTAGAAACGAAAAAAAAAAATTGCACAAATAATGAATACATGATTTTACAGCAGAAAACAAATAAATAGCATAACAGGAGAGAAATAAGCACAGAAAAATATGATTCAATTAAAAAAGAAGGTGGAGTGCTATATTCGGCTGTGCCGAATCTTTGATACCCTCCACCGACAGAAGTGGGTTTTATATGATAAATACATATATATTATTAACTAAACTTGACAAAAATGAACGTCAGCATTAAAATTGGTTGCGGTTTAGACCTGAATTAATTTTTTTTGACCGACAATAAGAAAATTGTATGCGTTTCTTGTTAGAACTTTGAACTGGCTTGAATAAAATATCATGATTCGTAAAAGTTCTAGCCGAACTAAATTATTTTTAGGAGGGTAATTTATATTGGACCTATGGGAACTTATGGACCAATCATCCCAAAATTCTGAAGACTGATTACAAAAAATAAATAAGAATAAATTTCAATACAGCAGTGTAATTAGTTTTAACGTTAACAGTGAATTTCACAAAATTGCATGATATTTTTTCGACCATATGAATCTAAGTTGGAAGAAATTTTACCGCAATATTTATATCTGCTATGGTTTTAGGCGAATTTAATTATTTTCCCAAAGTGGACTTCATTTGGTTTTAGGCGCAATAAACTGTTTGCCTGTCTTCACGAAATTTGACACTGCGATTTCTAGTCTTATGAAACTGTTATGTACCAAATTTTATTAGCATTATTAATTACGGGTTTAGGCGAACTTAACTGTTTTCCGGGAGTAGGGTTTATATGGGGTCTAGGGTTAATTATGGACCGATCTTCTCGAAATTAAGCACTACAAAACTCTACCGTACCGAATTTAATTTTGATAGCATTAATTATTATGGTTTTAGGCGTACTAAACTGTTTTCTGGGCGTAGGGTTCATATGGGGCCTAGTTTAAATTATGGACCGATCTTCAAAAAATTTTACAGTGTGATTTCTGGTTCTATAAAACTGTGTCTAACCAAATTTATTCCATCATTTACGTAAGTTTTTGTATCAAAATTATCCATTTTTCTTGGGGTGGTGGTTCCACTTTTTGATTCATAGTTCGGATCCTACTAAGCCGATGTTGTTGGATTTCAATCCCAAACTACAAGCAATTTGAGATCAAGTTTGTTCTTTTCTTTTGCGTTTTTCGAAAGTGAGCGTGTTTTCAACAGACGTACAGACGGGCAGACAGACGGACATGGCTAAATCGACTTAGTATACCCTCATTCACCACTAGGGCTGGTGGAGGGTATAAAAATATAACTCAAAGTAAAATTACACACAGATTACACATGGGCTACACATGCAAGTAGAAATTACACACGATCTGTGTTATTACCAGGGCAACCATAAATATGCAATTTCATGTTTTTTCTTGTGCGATCAATGAAGACAGAAACAATATATTTATCCGTTTTAGAGCTTTTTATGAATTTTGGCATCGATTCGTTAGTGCATATTTTTGCATATTTTACCCTTTACAGTATTTATTTGCATAATTTAGTTAAAAGAGCATTTTTGCTGCATTTTTAAAGTTTATAGCGCATATTTTGCCTTTTTGAGACACGTTAAATTTTTTTAAGATGCTAAATAGAGCTTTTCAGCAAATAAAAAAAATATTTTTTTAAAATTCTGATTTTTCTGTTTTAAATATCTATCTGTATACCGTATTGTTTCAATTTCGCCATTTGCATTTTATTTTTACTCTAAAATTGTAAGCAGGTTGTCATTAAAGATAAATGCTATTTTAAACTTTAAAATTTTACACAGAAAAAATTTAAAACTTTCTGTTATCACCAAATTTATACCAAATTCATAATATCAAGCACACTATTTGTTGATTTTGCACCTATTACCAAAATGATTATATTGATTACTAAGGGCTAATAAATCAGAGCAAGTTTAACTCTCTTTTCGGTTTAAAATGTGTTTAAGCCAACAAATCTATAAATCAAAAAACATATAAACCATCTTTAAACGCATAAATTTGGGCGTTTAAACTACCAATACAAACCACATGAATTTGTCAACATTTATCGTAGTGCTGCCACATGTTACTTTTTAGACTACATATAATACATGGGTCACTGATTTACAACTGTTGAGTTTAAACTACATATAAATTTCAGTTTAGTTCAACTAAACCAGCGTTTAAACACTCACTGATTTATTAGCCATACAAATTGTAAAATTTTGAATATGTTTTTTCAATAAATTATATTTTTTATTTAAATTAAAAGAATGATCAAAAAACTTTGCCATTTCAAACAATGCGTTAATTTATATAATTAAATATTGGCATTTCCCAACAATAATTCTACAAGTTTAAATTATTTTATTTTAAACGAAAAAGTCAATTAAGATTTTTTGTTATTTAATTAAAATTTTAATTAAAAAATTTATTTGAAAACAACTAAAATGTTAATTAAATCCAAGCAAAATTTTTAGTTTTCTTTCAATTAAAAAAAAAATTTATTCAATTATCACAAAAATTAAATTTAAATACATTTAAACCATTTTTTTAATTGATAAAAACTTTTTTCTGTGTATGTTTATATAAGCAAAAATTAACGAAAAAGTAATTATATGCGTTTTTGTCGATGTAACACATAGAAATCTGGAACCGTCTTTTAGTATACCGACCGACTCAGAATCATTGCTTAAACTGATCTAACGATGTCCATCCAACCATCTGTTCATGGTTACTTTGTGCGCAAAGTACAAGTTGCAATATTGTAGATAATTTTACCAAATTTGGTAAATAAATTTATGGCCTGTTCAGCGATTTCCAAAGAACGACTTCGATCGCATTCTAAGCGATCGAAAACTGATTTGGGTTCAACTCTATTCTATGCGAATATTCGTACGGACGACAGCTCGAAAGAAAACGTAAGTACTGTCATACAAAAAGCGCTATATCAATATCGAAGGTATTGCCAAGATTACGAACACAAATGCCAAAACCACTCACTTGTTGTTTTGTTGTCGAATCGTTGAATTTAAAAAAAACAAGAAATATTTAAGAATAATTTAAATAAATAATAAATAAAAATGGAGAACAAATGGTAAGGACATATGTAAAATAAAAATATTTTATTGATTGTCTAAAAGTAATATTATAGTTTAAACAAGTAAGAAAGTATAGTCGGACAAGGCCGAGCATTTTTGAGAGTGTACCCTATTTGTGACACAAGGGCAATCATCCTGAACAAAATTATGTTATGAGATTAAGATTCATTTAAAAGTTCTTTGTGCCGAATATTATTGAGATATCTTTATCTAAAAATATGAGATTTTAGGGTGGCGGTTTATATGGGACCTACGGCTTATTTTGAACCTACCAGTACGACATTTTGTTATGACATATCAGCTATCTCAGAAGTTATTGTTGCCAATTTGTATGTAAATACCAACATTTGTAAGGAAGTAATGGCTTTAACAGCTACGAGTATTTTCGGGAGTATTATTTGTATGGGAGCTTCTGGTCAAATATATGCTTAATCCAATAAAATTTGGTAAGGTGATTTTGATTGCAATAAATTAGTTTGGACAACATTTAATCTTAATACCAACATAATAAGTTCATTTATCGGAACAAAAGCCCTATCCGGAAAGAATCTTGTATGGAGCAAAGTTAAATTATGGACCGATTCGGCAATAAGCTCGGTCGTTGTGCCAATTTGAACCTATGTGCCAAATTTCATCATACTACCTCCATAATTGGGAACTGTACTTTGCGCACAAAGTTACATGGGCAGCCAGCTAGCCTGCCAGCTGGACGGACATCGTTAGATCGACTTAGAATAATTTTGAATGATTCTGAGTCGATCGGTAGGAGTAGATATAGGACCCATATTTTAGAGTGTTACACACATCAGCACAAATGCTCTCCACTATTGTGGTGTGGGTATAAAAAGTCGACAATGCAGCAACTGCTAACATTAGTCGAATAGATGGACGAAAATCTTGAGTTGGCGATTGGTGCACTAGTGCTTGGAGCAAATAAATTTTCGATGGACGAGCAATGGAGAAGTAGGACAAGGCCTGCAAAAAACTGGTCGCGGTATTTACAAACGAAACTATTTAACTTTCCTAGTACAGAAAATTAATCGGACGCTGCTTTTGTAATTGTTTAGTTGGTTTATTTATTTGTTTGCATGTTTTATTTATTTTTTTGTCTATATATTTTGTTTTTAATTAAATTTAACCTTTGTTTACACTTTTTTTAAGTTTTGGTATCAATAAAAAATGTTTTTTTATTTTTTGACATATCTATACAGCTGATAACATTTCAAACACAGTTGTATTTGTTATCAAGCAAATTAGTATTTTTTATTTGATACTTTTGAACAAAAAACACAAAAAATTACAGAAATCTCTTATATGGCAATACCATATTTCTCTAATACGTAAGTAACAAATATTGACACTCGTAAGAGCCAGCGAACGAAAGCTGTCAAAATGGTTGAGACCAATCTGATTCTAAATCGAGCGAATGGATGGCGATTACTTCGATTTGCTATTGAGATCCTTGAACAGGCCATTAAGTTGTACTTAGAACGAAGTCTATGTATGTAACTGCTAAGAATAGGTCTATAAATTCACATATTAACCATAAAAACTTCTTATCAAATTAGACTTTTTGTGTCCGTAAACATTCTAATTATGTTGGTATTTGGATTAAATTCGCCGCAACAATATTTTCCTGTAAATTAAGCTCGTTTTGAATCGGCTCCGATTTGCGCAAAGCTCCCATCTATAAATAACTTTAACTTACTTTTGAATGTTAACATTAAGAAGAAATTTAGCGAGTTTCCCTTAAATTCCTTTAAGACAAAAAATCTCATATGGATGTTAATATCTAGATAATTTTAACATCATAATATACTTCGTTTTTGTAATCCTAGCACTTTGTTTTTGTTTTTAATATGTTTTTTCTTTACCCACTTACAACTACAAATAATGTTGGGAGAATTCCAAATAATTGTAGTGGGAAATGTAAGAAAAGATAAAAAACTCATCACTAAGCTTTGATATCGTTGCAAAAAAGACTTTTTGAGTGTATGTTTGTAATTCTCATTATCTCTGTAGTTTTGTTTGCAGATAGCTTTGGTTTTTTTTAAATTATTAAGGAGAACGTTTCCTGGTGATCTGGTCTAAGCAACCAGTAAGTGCCCATAGGAACAGCTTATTTGTTATATCAAAACCCCTTAAGCCCCTTAATGTAATATAAAATTAACATAATATAAGCTAAACTCAACATAATATGAACCTATTTAGTCTGCTAAACTTCCGGCATATGACAATAAATTTTAACACAAAATAATTCTTTGGAATTATTTCACAAATAATAAATTTATTAATTTGCATTTTTACACAAAATAATTCTTTGAAATTGTTTTGCGAATATACCAATACCTTTTAATACGAAACAGATCTTAAGAATTATTTTTAAACTTACTTAGTCGCATTTCCGGCACACGCCAATATCTCGATTCTTTGATTGTTTTAAAATACCAAAGCAACTGACCAAATACGCAAGATAAACATAATAACTAATATAAGCAACGGTGGAAATGTAGAGAAAGAGTCACTCTACTTGTGAGAGTCGATCGGTCTAAATAAGTTTAGTTTTAATTTTAGCCAATAAGTTTAAAGTAATAAATGAAGTTGAAAAAAAGAAAATAATTTTTTTTTATTTCCTTTCAACTTCAACATAAAAGTCTTATCCTCCAACAATAAATTTCAGTATTTATGTCAATTATAAAAATAAGCAAAACAAACAAAACCTTTTAATTTGTTCACATTATTTTAAAAACAAACAAAAAATTATCAATTTAAGCCAAGCCGCGTAAAATACAAATTTTGCAAAACTTGGGGTCTTATTCTGGAAGTCGCGAACGACTGCTTTTTTGATTCGAAAGCAATTTTATTTCCAATTCTTTCAGTAGATCGAAATTATTTTTTCATTTAAAATTAAATTACAAAAATTCAGTCAGGCTACGAATTGTCGGAACCAATTGATATGTGTTACAGGGGTACAAAAATAAGAGATTATGTGGAAAATCGAAAAGACAACGAAAATAGAGGTTTAGAAATAGCGAAAAAGCATACAAGACAAGAAAAAAAATAAGAGCATACCTCCATAAAACGCCCCAGAGCAGTTAACGTTGAAAAACGTTTTGAGTACACAGAAAAAAAGTTGTCTCTAATTACCAAATTCCTAGAATCAAGCAAACAATTTGTTGATTTTTTTCCCAATACCCAAAATAATTAAATTGATTACTAAAAATTTTAAACATTAAAAATTGTGAATTTTTCTTTTCAATAAATCATATTTCTAATTTTAATTAAAAAAATTATAAAAATAACTTTGCCATTGCAAACAATGTGTTAGTGGATTTAATGAAATATTGCTTAGGTTTTGACAATTCCCAACAACAATTCTACAAGTTTAAACTTTTTTATTTTAAGAAACAAATCAATGAAGATTTTTTGTTATTTAATTTATGTTTTAATTGAAAATTTATTTCAAAACAACTAAAATGTTAATTAATTCAAAATTATTTTTTTTTATTTTTTTTCCAACTAAGAACATAATTGATTCATTTATTACAATAATTAAATTGAAAGATTTTTAAAACTATTTTTTATAATTGATAAAAAACCACTGCAAATTCTTTATGTATACACACTTTTTGTTGTTTGAAACGTAGCAGCCACTAGTTGTTATGCTTTTTAGAGTGGAGAAACGTTTTAGATGTCATCGAGTTTTTGATATAAAACGTTTTTACAGTAAAAAAAAATTATATAGTAAATTTACATTAAATTTGAAATTAAAACTCCTTATTTTTTTTTTGCATTAAAGTTTTGATTATCATTATTTTTGATAATTTAAATTAAAAAAAGTGATCTCTTGCTTCAGTCATTAAATTAAAAATTATTTTTGGCAATTCCCCATATACATTTTAAACATAAAAATCAATAAGGATTTTTTTTATTTAATAAATATTTTAACAAATAGAATCTGCGAATTTTAGTTCTCATGTTGAATTTCATTTTTTCCTTATAAATTTTTATATTCACCGCTATTCTGACTTTCAATTACGTCTCCGCATTCAGTTACGCTATGATCGAAAATTGGTATTCCAAACAAAAACTGAATCGAAAGAACAAGAAGAAGACAACAATGTTTACAAAACCAATTTGTTTACTATGGAATGTGGAATGGAAACAAAGAAATGAGCAAGTTTATTACAATTTTAATAAACAAAACTCACAACAAACAATAAAAATACGAAAATAAAAAAATTTGTGCGATTAATAATAATAAAATTAAAATAATTCAAAAGACTTGCGAATTAATAATAAGAAAGTAATAATTTTTGTTTGCAAAAAATTTGAGTGCTAAGAATCCTGTCAAGCCGGAGGTGGTATTTTTAATTTTTGTTTTTGAAGGAATGTAATCCATGCAACAGTGGCTTTATTGGTGGAGGAGGACAACAATGTGACTTAGAACAAATAAATGTGTAGACACCTCGTCAAACTTTTTCGAACAGTTTTCATGGAAGTTCTTAGATCCATCATGAAACTCTTTCTGGGCATCTATTTGCTGTCTCAGCAAAGAAAAGGTGTTGTTTTTTGGACTTGGAAGTTTTTTTGAAGTGGTGGGTACGTCCGAAGGGTATTCCGAGCGACAGGAAATATCCATTTCAGACACTTCATCCTGCACCTCACTCGCCACTCCAAAATCTATTGCACCCCTAATACCACTTGTGTTTCAAGCCCCGTCAAGTGGATTACTGTTTCTTCTAATGGGTTAGTGCGCTTCAAGCGACAGTTTCCTCCTCCAGTGCTCAGTAATTCTTTTTATTTGCCAAAGTTTCCGCTTTATGTAGCACTTCCAGTCAATCCATACCTATACAGAGAAATAAGTACATGCGACATATTTATAATAAGTCATAAATACCTTCTTCCATGCGGTGTCGCTTTTTGTTCGTGGTCCTAATGCATTAAGGGTTTGTGTTACCTCCTACCACAATACCTGAACTTCATCCTTGGATCATTTATGGTAGCCGTAAGCAATATCCTGTTTTGTTAACATCAGCTCTTCGTATTGCTCTGATGTCGTTGTTTTTGACCTGGAAAAATAAATCTTTACATTTTAGTACAACAAAAATTTATATAAATCACTTTTTAAAGATTTTATACTTACATTTAATAAATTAAACACTTTTTAAGTTTATAAAAAGAGCAATCGGAAAAAAATTCCGTTGCTAAAATATAAGCGTAGAAGTACTTAACTACGATCGTCAAACAGAATACCTACAATCGAAAGAAACGGAATCGAAACTCTGAATAACAAAGTTGCCAAACGGAGAAAATTTCGATTCGAATCGAAAGTCAGAATAGGGGTGATTAATTCGAATGTGTATTCTAAGTCAAAAAAATTTAAAAAGCTTATATACGTATATAAGCTTACTTATATAAGTATACTTTAATAGTCTTATTTCTTCAATATTTTAATTTGACTTAGAATGCACATTCGGAATATAAAAATTTATAATAAATATTTTAAGTTAATATTTGTTAAATAACAAATTAGATCTAAAATATATTTTTAATTTTTGTGCAATTAAAAAAAAAAAATTAATTCAATTAACACAGTAATTAAATTTAAATACTCTTTAAACATTTTATATAATTGATAGAAAAATTCTGAAAATTTTTTTCTGTGTGCCCATTAAATTGAAACTGAAAAACATCCATTTTAGTTTCTCTTCTGTTCAGAGTTTTAATAATTTTTTTTTTATTTTTTTCACAATGGACCGCATTGGTCTCCGAAGTGTAGGTGCGCCCTTGGGCTCATAACCCTTCTTAACCTAATAATTATTCTGCATAATACTGCTCTTTTTCCTTTCACAACTGTGCATCTCTTCACATTTCAATCTCATGGTTTAAACAATTGACCATTCAATGAGCAATTATTCGCTTAACAAAATTTTTTTTTTACTAAATACAATAGACTGGCTAGAGCACACAAATACATGGATATTTCTCATATATTTCTGTGTATGTGTGTGCGTGTGTGCGTTAACATGATTACACATTTTGTAAATATATGGGACATACATTAAAGCATTCTCTTCTAATAAAGTATTTGCAAAAATAACATTATTTTTATAATTTTATAGGGCATTAAAAAAAAAAAACATTTTAACAAAATCAAAATTTAAAAAAAAAAACAAAATCATGTATTACTCATATTTAAATAAAAAATTGAGAAAATAAAATCTTTTCCAACCGAACCGATTGTACTGGATCTCAATCCCAAACTGCTAAAGAGGGCATTCGATATCGATTAAATTTCCATTTAAATTGCATTGCACACTGGGGCAGGTATATGGGGGTTCTTGGCTACAATTCAATTTTAATTTGCGATTTTGTAAAATTTCTTTCTATTATTTGAAATTTTTTTAGATTTGACTACTCACTCATTGGCACACTGTTAAGCCTGAAAAATTAAAAAAAAAAATATTAAAAAGAATTATAGTGTGAAGTTAAAAGCTTATAATAAAAGGTAATTGATTTTGAACTATTTTAACCAAGTACATACATTTGAATGTAATTTTACCACCAACTTAAGATTAACTCTCATAACATTCTATCCATTATTTTAAGAGTTACGCGCATTTAAAGCAGTTGTATTTAGCAAATTAAAAAAGTGAAAATTCAATGGTCAAAAAGTTATAGAGGAACCCCCTGTTTACATATAAGAGCTTCGCCGATTGGTAGGCTGAATTGTTTTGAGCTTGAACCAGTTTTGAAATCTTGCTCGAAAACTGCCGTTTTTGTGCAATTGCACTTTAAATATTTTTCACTGATTTTAATATTTTCTAGGTTATATTTTTAATTTTATACTTGTTTTACAGTAAAGCTTAATGTAGTGTTATTAAAAAGTAGCAGGACATATAAAATAGCACCCGGGATAGTTAATGCTATTTTTTATTCTTAATTTACTAACTCTCTTCTAAACATTTAAAAATGATTTTAAAAAATTTTTAATATTTTATTTTTTATTAAAAACAGTTTTGAATTTTTTGCTAAAAAATATTTGATTTTTCATCCATGATTTCTTTATATGTATATTACCAAATATACAGTCCCAATACTATACTTATATTGGTGACATCCGTAATGAATTCCTGTAATAAATAGTCCATTTCAATATTAAACCTTCAATAAATTTTATAAAAATATTTTTTGCTTTTGTGCAATTTTTCTTAATATTGCAAAGAAATTGTTGCATATTTTTAGATAAACTAAATCTTATAATTATACTCTTTAAAAAGATATATATAACGTTCGTCAAAACCCAGCGGCTTACTTAAATGATGCCACAAAACACATCCTTTTGCCCCAGTGTGCATTGTAATGTTGATCGGTGTCGAATGCCGTAATTTGCCCCCTGGAAAGAATTTGACACCAAAATTGTTCTTTACTGTTGAGATGTGAGCGTAATTTCAACAGACGGCCAGGTAGAGAAACAGACAGACGGGCTTGGCTTAATCGACTTAAAATTACTGAATAAAGAAGAATAAATTAGCTTTATGGGTTCTTAGATGAATATGTAATAGGTTAATTCTCACTACTCGGAAAAAAGTGTTTTATCAATAAAAAAAATGGTTTAAAAAGCATTTAAATTTAATTAACGTGAAATTTTAAGCAATTATTTTTTTAGTTGAAAGAAAATTTAAAATTTAATTTTGATTTAATTAACATCTTAGTAGTTTTGAAATAAATTTTTAAATAAAATATTAATTAACTAATAAAAAATCTTAATTGATTTTTTCGTTTGAAATAAAATAATTTAAACTTGTAGAATTGTTGTTGGGAAATGCCAATATTTAATTATATAAATTAACGCATTGTTTGTGTTCAATTGTAGTTGAACATATTTTAAATTTATTTTTAAGATGCTTACAGTTCGTGTGGGTCTGTTAATCTCACGCAGCTGTAAAACAACCCCTGGCTGTGTTATGTTTGTTTAGGATAAGAAAACTCATTGGTAATCTATAAATAAATTACATTTTATTGTTTGGCCACACGCACATGGGAAAACCACCCTTATACATATGTTTCATGACAATGAAAACTCATTAAGAAAACTCATTAACAGATTGTACTTAGCTAAAAATAAGAGATAAGAATATGTGCGCATAGTCACGTACGCATGCCTACTAGATAGTTATAAGAATTTTGTAAATAGTATATAAGGAATAATTTGAAACAATAAACTTCAGTATGTAAAATTAAGTGCTACTCAAAACATTGGTCCTTCGATAGAGAAAAAAAAAAAAAACGAACCAGTAAACAAAAATTCCAGTATTTAAAAATAAAATAAATACTGTATATAAGCGACAAATACGAAAATTTGCGCTTACGAAAAAAAACCAACCATTAAACAAAAGTACAGTATTTAAAAATAAAATAAATACTGTATATAAGCGCCAAATACGAAAATTTGCGCTTACGAAAAAACAAAAATAAATAGATTGCATAAGCGGTAAATAGAAAAATTTTTCGCTTACGAAAAAATGGCAACCAGAGTCCTGTTATACAAGGCTCAAAATCAAATTAATAATGAAATTAATACAATTTCTGAAAAAATTAAAAACAAATTGGTGAGAAAAGCCGCGGTTGAAGAAACAATAAAAAGCTTGGCCAAAAAATGGGAAGAATTTCTTACAAATAACGAAAAATTGATGCAGCATGGAGTAAACGATGATTTATATTTCCGTGAAAAGGTGTTTGAAAACACGAAGAGTCAAGTAGAATCGGCAATGAGTCTACTACAACAAATTAAAATGTCACTTGAAGAGCCTGAAGTGGAAGTCAAAAATGACAACGTCAACAAAATGATAATAGAGATGCAGCTACAAATGCAGCAACAACAAGAACAACATCAAAAGCAGATGCAACATCTAATAGATATGGTAAACGCGAGAGAAAGCAATGGAGCGGTGTCCGAAGAGGCTAAAGAGAAGAAAGCTGAAAGTATCCCTGATGCAAAATTAAAGGTATTGATTAATCAATTTAGAAGAAAAGTATTTAAATTGAGGGAATCCCTAATGCATAAAGAAAGCGAAGAAAACTTATTTGCATTAGAAAAATTAATATCAGCATGGGAAAGGCAAATAGATGATATAAGGCAGCTTCATTCGGAACTATCTATTAATTACCTAATGGGGTATGAGATAGATGAAGAATTTGAAGAGATTGACGATCTCTACGATATAATATATAAAGAGAAGATAAATAAGATTGCCAGACGCAGTGAAGAACCGAAGCAAATCGCTTTAAAAAGCATTGAAATACCGTGCTTCAGCGGGAAGGTGGAAGAGTGGAATTCCTTTCATGATTTGTTTAAGAAGTTGATTCATGAAAACCACAAACTGGCAGAAGTGCAAAAATTGTATTATTTAAAAACAAATCTAAAAAACGAAGCACTTAGATTAATACAGCATTTGCCAGTAACAGAAAGTAACTATAACGCAGCATGGGAAATTTTAAAGCAAAGATTTGGGAATGAAAGAATCTTATTCACAAAACTAGTGGATAAGATTTTGGATCATCCGAATATAAATAGTGCATCGCCAGAAAGCTTGAAAAATCTCTTGGACACAACAAACGAATGTATGCATGCTCTTAGGGCCATGGATATAAATTTGCAAGACGCGGGTCCATTTATTGCTAGGATAGTAATAAGAAAATTGGATAAAGAAGGTCTTATTCTGTATGAACAGAATACAAAAAAATCAAAAGAAATACAACAGTTGAAAGACGTCATGGAGTTCATAGAGCAGCATTACCAAGCACTAGAGGCTTCAACAAGTAAGAAGAGCAGCAACTACAAACAACAGGTAAAATCCACAACATTTTATACAGAAAGGCGAATTTGTTCTTACTGTAAAAAAACAGGTCACAACATTATAGTATGCAAACAATTCTTGGCATTGCCGGTTACAGAGAGACATTCCTGGGTCAAAACGAACGAGTCAAAAATGCGGGATGTTTCACAATACAGTTATTCACTTAGAAAAAGCAAAAGAAAAAAAATCCATGAGTACAAGCACACCAAGCAGCGTACTGCTAGCTACAGCACAAGTCAGAGTGAAATCCCTACATAATGAATTCATAACGCTGAGAGCCTTAATAGATCAAGGTTCTCAAATAACATCGATAAGCGAAGAAGCTGCTCAAATTTTGCAATTGCCAAGAACAAAAACGGAGGTTAAACTTCATGGACTAGGGCAAACAGTAGTAGGCGTAGCAAAATGTAAAGTAAATCTAGAAATACATCCTAGGTTTCTAAGCAATGAACGAGTAACAACGGAGGCCTTAATTCTTCCAACATTGTCGTCAACTCAGCCAGAGATATCGTTCAATTATGATATTCAGGAGTGGAACAATTTCACGCTAGCGGATCCAAATTTTAATAAGTCCGACAGAATTGATATTGTCATTGGAGCTGATTTGTATTCCCAGATATTAGAGGAAGGAATACATAGAAATGATAAAATAGTGGGTCAGAGCACAAAGTTCGGTTGGATACTTTCCGGGGTGATACGAGTTAATCGAGCAAACAACAAACGAAAGTCGGCAGCCACAACCAGTATTGAGAGGTTTTGGGAGATCGAGGAGATTGAAAATGAGCAAGCTTCAATCGAAAATGATTATTGTTTACAACTTTATTCAAACACAACTGAGAGAGGTGAGGATGGTAAATTTATTGTCAGACTACCATTTTTAGATGATATCGAGCTTGGAGAATCTTATAAAAGAGCAATGGCTCGATTTATAAACCTAGAAAAACGGCTCATAGTGAATACTTCTTTGAACGTCGAATACTGCAGAATAATGGATGAATTGCTGTCAATGGGGCATATGAAAAAGGGAGACGCTGGCAAAAAAGGGAAGTACTACATGCCACATCAAGCAGTTATCAGAGAAAACAGTCTCACTACAAAGGTTAGAGTGGTGTTCGATGCTTCTTCAAAGACATCAAACGGTAAAAGTTTGAATGACGTGTTAAACGTTGGTCCGAAACTACAAAAAGATATATTTGATATCATTACAAGATGGAGGTCCTGGAAATATGTTATATCTGCTGATATAGAAAAGATGTTTCGGCAGATAAATATTAATGTACTGGATCAAGAATACCAGTATGTTTTATGGAGAAAAAACCCAAGTGATGCAATCGAGCAGTATAAATTGACAACAGTGACATACGGTACAGCAGCAGCACCATTCTTGGCAATAAGAACATTAATTGAAATTGCAAACCACTGTACAAATGAAAACATTGCAAAAATAATAAAGGAAGATTTCTATATGGACGATTTGCTGACAGGAGCAGATACGCTACAAGAATGTAAGGACGTCCGAGAAGCCATATCTTACCATTTGGATAAATTTGGTTTCCACTTACGAAAATGGATTTCAAATCACGATGAAATAGTGCATACAGGGAACCCAGGCGGAGATAATGAAATACTAAAAATTCAGGAAGATGAATGCTTAAAAACGTTAGGATTGCAATGGAATCCTATTATGGACTGTTTCTCCTTCAGCATGCAGCTTGAAAAAGAAGAAATAGTTTCCAAGCGTATTGCTTTATCACGATTAGCAAAGATATTCGATCCATTAGGATGGCTAACACCAGTGACAATTACAGCAAAACTATTTATACAACACTTGTGGAGACAGCAAACTGATTGGGACGTGCCATTAGATGAAAACTTAACAAAAGAGTGGCTAGCGTTTACTAAAAATGTATCAGCAATAACAGAAATTAAAATAAACCGATGGATTCAACTCTCAAATGAAATATCGATTGAACTACACGGGTTCGCTGACGCCTCAGAAAAAGCGTATGCCGCAGTAGTCTACGCAAAAATTGAGTCGACCATAACCATTGTAGCCGCTAAAAGTAAGGTAAACCCGATTAAAAATCGTAAAACGTTGCCGAAATTAGAACTAAGCGCTGCTCATTTACTTGCTAAACTAATGTTCAAAATAAAAGAAACACTTAACTCAAACGCTGCTATTTATACTTGGAGTGACTCAATGATCACTCTGGCTTGGATAAAAAATTCCAAAAATAAAGATAAATTTATAAGAACAAGAGTGACTGAGATCCTTTCACTAATCCCAGAAGCACAATGGAGATATGTTAAATCAAAAGAAAATCCAGCAGATATAGCGTCCAGAGGAATATCAGCAGAAAAATTAGTTAATGAGAAGATCTGGTGGGAAGGTCCTGAGTGGCTTATAAAGGATAAAAGGCAGTGGCCGTTAGAAAACCCTGTGGAGGCACTTGTTGCAGTTACAAATACTTCAAAGCAGGAGAATTATTTATACACTATAATTAATAAATTTTCTTCCTTCACCAAACTTAAACGCGTTTTGGCGTATACTTTACGTTTTGTCAAAAAACTAAGAGGCAAAAGAAACTTACCTCATTATTTAACAACAGAAGAGCTACAAGAGGCTGAGATCTTAATGGTAAAACATCAAGATCACGAATTGCCAAATGAAATGCATCAGCTAAAAATTAATAAAATGGTAGATCACAGAAGTAAACTAGCACCTCTACATCCGCAGTTAGATTCAAATGGAGTGATAAGAGTTGGAGGAAGACTTGAATACGCTAACCTGCCGTACAACAACAGGCATCCGATCATCATACAAAAATCAGCACTAGGCGATAGAATTATTAAACATATTCACGTATACACCATGCACGGAGGAAATCGATTGATGGAGAATACAATCCGAAAAAATTATTGGATCATAGGAGCAAAAAATAGCATAAAAAAGTGCATAAGGAGCTGCACTAAATGCATAAGATTTAGGCATTATACAAATAACCAGCTTATGGGAATGCTACCTCACTATAGAGTAAATGCAAATCCACCATTTACTCATTGCGGTATTGATTATGCAGGTCCAGTCCACATAAAATGTTCAAACGGAAGAGGACAAAAATCAATGAAAGGTTATATCGCTATATTCGTATGCATGACTACAAAAGCAGTACATTTTGAAGCAGTCAGCAGTCTTACAACAGAGGCGTTTCTTGCAGCACTTAGAAGATTTTTTGGAAGAAGAGGTAAATCTAGCGATATATACTCAGACAACGGTACAAATTTTGTTGGAGCAGCAAGGCAGCTTGACAAAGATTTTATTGAAGCCATTAAAAATAATTCTAAGATAGCGCCAATCTTGGAAAATGAAAAAACAAAGTGGCATTTCATTCCCCCGGCAAGTCCACACATGGGTGGAATATGGGAAGCTGCAGTTAAATCAATGAAGTTTCACATAAAAAGAATAATAGGTGAAAATAAACTCACGTACGAAGAGCTAAGCACGTTACTTGCTCAGATCGAAGCAGTGTTGAATTCGCGACCAATTCATGAACTGAATAGCAATGCTGATGAACTGGAAGTATTAACACCGGGTCATTTTCTAATAGGACGTGCGATGATAGGATGTCCAGAAAAATATGAAGAAACCAAAGTAAATTGTCTGGATCGATGGAAACTTTTGCAAAAAATTAAAGATCATTTCTGGAAGCAGTGGAAAAGTGAATATTTATGTACTTTGCAGCAAAGATCAAAATGGAGAAAAACACATGACAATATTGTGAATGGACAAGTTGTAATAATCAAGAATAAAGATTCTCATCCCGCTCGCTGGCCGTTAGCTAGAGTGATAGATGTTCATCCAGGAAAAGATGGACTTGTTAGAGTAGTGACTCTTAAAACTCAAAATGGCATAACAAAAAGGCCAACGAATAAATTATGCCCTTTGGAACATCATGATGATATTGAGGAATTATCAACCCTGCCGATCAAAGAAGTTAATTCCAGTACAGCTCAGGTCAATATTACAATGAATCAGCCGAAAAAGAAGAAATTTGCATTGCCAATAATTCTTTTACTGAACTTGTTGTTGATAATGACTACACACGCATCAACGAAGGTACATAGTATACAAGAAAAAACATTAATGTATTTGGATTCAATAGGTCAAATCAATGTGGCGGGTTCTTCTTGGAATATAATAATTTATTACGAAATGAAGACTTATTTTGAAACGTTGGAAAAAGCAACAGATATAATTGGCAGCTCTAAGGAAATATGCCCCAAAATAAACACCTTTAAAGACCAGTGCTGGGCAGTATTAAATAATATGGGGTATAAGATGAACAAAATAAAAACTGCCAACGATTTACTCAACATAAGTTCCCGAAAGAAAAGAGAGGCTCCCTTAAAGTTAATAGGCTCCTTACATCACGTTTTGTTTGGATTGATGGATGAAGATGACCGACAGGCTTTGGAGAACAACATGAATTCACTTTTAGAAAATCAACATAATTTAAAAGAATTATCTAAGAAGCAGACATCGGTGGTTGATTCAACTGTTAATCTTCTTAAAAGAACAACCGAAGAGGTTAACACGAACTTTGATGATATGAGGTCCAAAATTAAAAACATAAGTGATACGGTGAGAGAACGTCACTTCGAATATAGAGAATCTATACGCTTCTTCATGGTAACCAAACAATTACATGATATAATAGATGAGTGCAGTGAAGTTCAGAAGGAAGCAATCGATTTGTTGCTTAATGTGAATAACGGAAAGATACATCCAGTAATAATAAGTCCACAACAACTACAAGCAGAAATCAACAGAATAAGAGATACAATTCCTGACAAGTTTATGTTACCAGGAAAGAGAAGCGGTACTGAGCTAAAAGAAATATGGCATCTTTTAACTGGAACGGGCACATTTTTGGGCAGCCAACTCATCATTAATTTGAAAATACCACTTTTCAACCGTCCGTCATCCCAGATTTACAAAATAATTCCAGTTCCGTTTGTTAGAGATGACGTTGCATTAATGGCAAGGATAAAAGCACCATATATTGTGTATAATTACGAAATGGACGCCTTTCATTTTTTGACGGATGCAGTGCTTAATGAGTGCAAACAAACGTTAAGCGAAGAAATTGTGTGTGAAGAAAATTTCCCATGGATGGATGCCGCATCCAATGAATGTGAACTATCACCTTTAAAACCGCACACAGTTCTCAATTGCTCATTTGACGAAGCTGATAAAGTTCCCTTTTGGGTGGAACTTAGCACAAGGGGTAACTGGCTTTATAAGGTATTTAAGAACACATCAGCACATATAAAATGTTTGAATCAGCAGCAGACCATCATGGAGCTTCCGCGCCTAGGTATACTAGCTTTAGAAAATGATTGTACAGCAAGAATTGAAGGGATCACATTAGCAGCCAGACACAACGTTCGCGCAGAGTTCAACAATAAATTTCACTCCTTTTTGACGAGAGATGCGACAACAGACGAGATAGAAATTACGAAACCACTGGGTAATGTCTTGATGAACCACAATCGTGAAATATCCCAGCTAAAAGGCCATGTCGATGAGTTGAAGAAGCAAAATATCGAACTGAGAGGCATTTCATTTCATCACATAGCTGGTCATACATCTCTTATATTAGTATTAATTGTCATAATCATTCTTATTATGTTATGTATAAGAATGCTTATTAAAATAAGACAAATATCTGCAATAACTTTTGCCCCCCCGCAGAATGTTCAATTGTAGTTGAACATATTTTAAATTTATTTTTAAGATGCTTACAGTTCGTGTGGGTCTGTTAATCTCACGCAGCTGTAAAACAACCCCTGGCTGTGTTATGTTTGTTTAGGATAAGAAAACTCATTGGTAATCTATAAATAAATTACATTTTATTGTTTGGCCACACGCACATGGGAAAACCACCCTTATACATATGTTTCATGACAATGAAAACTCATTAAGAAAACTCATTAACAGATTGTACTTAGCTAAAAATAAGAGATAAGAATATGTGCGCATAGTCACGTACGCATGCCTACTAGATAGTTATAAGAATTTTGTAAATAGTATATAAGGAATAATTTGAAACAATAAACTTCAGTATGTAAAATTAAGTGCTACTCAAAACAGTTTGAAATGGCAGTTTTTTGATAATTTTTTTAATTAAAATTAAGAATATCATTTATTGAAAATATTTTTTCAAAATTTTTATTAATCAATATAATCATTTTGGTAATAGGTGCAAAATCAACAACTTGTTTGCTTGATATTATGAATTTGGAATAAATTTGGTGATTGGAGATATTTAATAATTTTTTCTGTGTACTCGTGGTAAAAAGTGTGCAAATCAAATATTCTTAAAACGCTTAAATTTTCTGGGTTATTGGTGGCTATAGTTTTATTTAAAACAGCTTTTCAGCGTTTTGTCAATACAATTTCAAGGCATATTGTTGTTATTCACTCCGAAAATTATAAATGTACCGTTATTCGTTACAATTCAATACACACTGACGTTCTATACACGCATGTGACTTTTTTTATGGAGTCATGATTGAAATTTAAATAGGACCTGTGGCAAAATATAAAACGGTCCCCCATAAAATTCTTTGTGTAAAATCTATTCGTAGCCAAGTATTCAATGTTAGGCCATCACTAGGGTAAAAGTCCTCACCAGGGTAAATAAATATATAAAGGGGAGTTAGAGGGTTAATATGTTCCACCATAATATTTGCCGCAACATTTCCTAAAAATTGCTGAACATACATACTCGTACCTTAAATCTCAGATGTTAAGAACAAATAGTTTCTAGGCGTATCTAACATATTTTTTTTAAGTTTTAGTCATGGCGGCACAAATATGTTTTCACATTAACTAAACCTAGTTTAAAGGTGCCCGTAGATGACATGTTTTTTACATCTGACTTAAAATGTCCCTCTGTAAAATACATACATGTCGTGTGTTACCTTTAAAACATTGCACCTGTAAAAGTCAGACGCAAAGTCATGTGACAAAATTTCAATTAGAGCCTGCTCTATTTTCTTCTGACAAACCATCTGAGATCAGCTGTGTCAGAAATCTATGCCGGGAAAAACCGGCAGCGGTGGTGCACTATTGACGGAATCATAAGCCGGCTGAATATAATATTTTACAGTACCGATGTATGTATGATAATTCCACCATTGAATATAAATTATGTTCATATATATAAAAAAAAAGTTTTATTATAATATCCTAAATTGGTTTCTTCGAACTTGAAGAAACAAATGTTAAGATGGCTGAACTCTTTTACGGCGCAAATAAAAGTTTTTGTGGCGGCAGCATGAAATTTTGAAACCGAGAACTACTTTGGTTTCTTCAATAACTATGCGAAAAAAAACAGAGACAATGCCAGACGCATTTTACATGTACATGTACGTGTGTGACCAAATATTATAAACCTTATGTAAAACAGCAATTTTGACAGACATGCACAACTACATGTGACTTGAAGAGTTGACAAATCAGATTTAAAAAACATGTCGTGTACATGCACCTTAACTGAGATCTGAAAAACCCAGCCTTATTTATTCATTAATTTTCTCCAATATATCGATATCCATCGGATATCATAATCAATGAATGAGTTACAAATATATTTGTAAGAGACGTATGACTCCACATCCAATATTGTACACTATTGTGGAATTGGCCTCGAGCTTGAAAAAAATTTTTTATTGGAATTTTTTTTTTAATTACTTAATAACTCTTGTTATTTTTTTCTGTGTAGATTCATTGTTCTATTTATCTTCCATTTCATGGGCTGTGTTGAGTGGAAATTCATAAGGCGTCCAGAGGCAATTGGTGTCATATACCAACCTGTTATTATTATTTTGCCATTTTGCAGCAATATCTGGGTAATTCCATGTCAAATCGACCAAGAGTGGGACCCCACCGTAATTATATTTTGTAGATATTACATTTAAAAAAAAAATTTTTTTTTTAATATATTGTTTGTAGCCCCAAGTATTCTCTTTAAAATCACACATACAAATCATTTTCGTATGTGCAGTAGTTTTTGAGATATTGGAAAAATAAACTCAACACATTCGGCTAATTCGGCGAAATTATGACATTTTGAATATGACGTAACTTATGCAAAAAAAAATAAAATTTTTTTTTTGTAAATATATGTTCGTTATAGGATTAAGGGAACCTTCACACGAAATTTCATTCAAATCGAAGGGGGTCGGGTCCCACTCTTGGTCGATTTGACATGGAATTACCCATTTTCATATAGATATGATATAGATAAAGATATGATATTGCATTGTCCTTCTCCTTTTCCAGAGTGAATCTCAATTTGTTATGATAGGAGTTAAACGTTTTCAATATTATATTCTCGTCTTTATATTTTGTTATGGCAAACAAATCATTTACATAAGTATTTTGTGATAAGTCTTATTTGTATATTGTTCATTCGTAGTATATCGGTGCATTGTTCCATCAGGCGGTCCAATATAATGTCGGTTTTCGATACAAATTAGATGCAATTTGCATACTGAGACGAAAGTAATAAGTGCCCAATTTTAGGTGTGTTGAGGTGTTTTTCAAGAGTATTCGTACAAATGACCCTCCAGTTATTTTGAAAATTTTTTTTGCTTAGGGTGTGTGTGAAACGGTAGCGAAGTTCTATGGTGAATTAAAATTTTCAAACATTTCTAAGCTAATGTCAAAATTTATAGTAGCCCTCAGGCATAGATTACATAGATATAAAACTCCCTTAAAATTGAAAAAAAAAAAAAAATATATTTACCTCTTCACACATATAGGAACTGTGTGTATTCATTACACTTTAAAAAGTTCACCTTAATTTTTTGACAAATATTTTTTAAACAATTAAAAACAAATTTTTTATAAAATTGTTTTGATATGTTTCGTTAAAATTTTTTAAAAAAAATTTAAATTTTTTAAGGGTAGTAGCATAACATTTACACTTTTAACAAACAGCGGTAAATTAAAGTCTCATCTGGAGTTATGGTAACCAGTAAGTGTAATGACTCCACCATACGTGGAGAGGGTATTATGGACTTGCGCTGATATGCGTAACACATAAAAATAATGGATTTCCACCCGTATTTTAGCATAACGATCTAATCGACCTAACGATGTCCGTTCATCAGTTCACAATTTTAGAGATAATTTGATGAAATTTGGTACAAATTAATTAATTTTCATAAGGACGAATAACAGGAATCGGCCCATACCTTCACAAAGCCCCCATATAAACTTCTTTCCAGAATAGAGTCTTCTTTCATATAAACCATCTTATTAGGACCACAATTGACCATAGGTCCCATACAAACGCTTTCCAAAAAAATCTTGTTCAGTTGTAGATATCTACATAATAATCGGCACAAAGAACTCGTATAAGTACATGAATCTTAAACTAATAACATAATTTTGTTTTGACACGTCCATGATTGCACATTAGTCCCAAATAGGGTACACTCTCGAAAATGTGTGTTTGGTGTAGGGTATTATATATTTAAGATTTCTCACTTGTTTTTTATAAATAGCTAAATATCATCAAAGTGGTGAAATAATCCCAGCAAACAGTAAAACTTGATGTGAATTAAATAATAATATTTAATTAAACCCATTTTGAAATATATATTGCTAAAAAATGGTTAAATATCATTCAAAACTTATATCATTTTCAAAAAAAGAGAACTTTTTGTGAATTTCTTAATAAAATTCAAATAAAATAGATATTATTTTTCAGACCTTTTATATGTGTTTGCTGGGAATGTAGGGAATATTTATTTCATACCAACACAATGATAAAATTTTTCGAACACATTCTCATCACTTAAGTTTTTTTTGACAACAGACTTAGGTTTTTACAAGCGAGTTTCATTTCTATGTAATCTATGTCCCCAGGGCTAGTGAAATTTATTCACCACAACAGTGTCAAAATTTTACTTCCATGAGTATTTTTTTACCGTTTCACACACATCCCTTGTTTCAATTTAAGAAATCTAAAAGTAAATAACTTAAATTTGTAACTTATCACAAATAAATTTTTGAACACATTTTTATGAATAACCCTTTTTTTCCTCTCTCTAACCCCATGATTTTTTAAAAAAAATTAGTTTAATTTTAAGTTAAAACCAACATTGCATGCCACAACTGCAACTCCAATTGCCTGTTGTCCATTCAGCTTCTTCTATTGGCGGCTTTTGTTAAATTTTTTTTTTTTTTTGTTGCATAAACTTTGACCTTTTTTCCAGTAGCAGTTTTGAGTAAATGAAAATAGATGAAGAGGAAGTTTCAGAATGGCATTAAAAGTTTGTGTCTCTGTAAAAATGAATGAAATAAATGCTGGCCATTCATGTCTGTGTGGAGTGTAGAACAAAAACAGCTTAATGTATTCCAAGTGGTTGTAGAATGATTGATAGGCCCAGGGTAAGTAGAGTGATGCATTAAATATCAGCATTATCATCGTCATCAGCGTCATCGGCTACAAACTGCATCAGTCGTAACTAGAGTTTAATCTTCATTTGAACAACGAAAGCGGCATCAAACAATTGTGTCATGTTTTATTCCATCGATTGTGCTGAATGTTCACTTTTCTGAAATGATTTCAATGGCTTTTGTTTCATCAGTGTTTGTATGTGTGTGTGTGTATGTGGGTGTTTAAAATGTATTTCTCCCGAAACAAGCCCGCCACCACTTTGTCATTGTGGCATTCTTATTTTTTTTTTTTTTTGTTCTAGTAGTTTTTGTTGTTAAGCATTACGCATCCCTGTTAGTTCATTAATGGTGTAGTAGTTTGGAATGGCACGGATATTGTTTTGCAACACAATGTTGTTTGGCTTCATCAACATCATCATTTAGAGTTGTCTGAATAATTTTTTGATGGTTTCTTTTTCGTCATCTATAGATGGATGATGTTTAACGATTTGTTTTTAGCAAAAATTTTATTCTGTTGTTTTCAGTTGGCGGTGGATTAGTTAATTTGTCACTGGGATTTATTTTCTACGGTTTTATGGATTACAAAAATGACATGACATAAAGTCGTGTAAAATAATTTTTTTTTTCAAAAACTATTGTTTAAGGTTTGAAATTAGTTTTGGTAAAAATGTATTGTATCGGCAATATTTTTAAGCTCATTTAAGAGGAACCTCAGTGGATCCCAATCGTTAAGCTTATATTTATAAGAAAGAACAATTCTAATAGACCTCTAAGGAAAAAATAAAAAAATCTACAGGTTTTTATACCCTCGACCACTAGTGGTGTATTCGGGTATATTATTCTAAGACCCCATTAGGTATAGTTATATGTATTTTTAGGTCCATAAGATTTTCTAAGTCTATTAGGCCTGTTTCTAGTTCTCCTAAGCAGTTTCGAATTGAAATCACGCGAATTCGCTTCAGTAGGAAAATAGTTATGAACACAAATGTGGGGAATACCCCTTAAAAATTGATTTTTTTTTTGCTACAAAAACTAACATAATTTGGCGGCAGAAAGCACCGATTGTAATAAAATTTTGCACAAATGCATTTTATATGACTAGAAATCAAACTGATAAATTTCGTGAATATCGATCCATAATTTATGCTATTGTTGCATAGGAGAAGAAATTTCACAGCTAATTTTTGTAAAGATCGGTCCATACTGTACCATACACGCAGAGAAAAAATATGGTTCGGCATGGTTACCGCAACTACACTATGCTTATTATAACAATATATTGTTTTCGTAAACAACAAATTTTTATTTTTATAGAATATCAGCAATATTTTGGTTACTGTAAACATTTCAACGATTATCGCAATTATAAATACGAGTATTGTTCACTGAAAAATAATTATTTTTCTTACAACTTAATATTAATAACTTTGAAAACATATTATATTAGTTACAAATTTTTAACGATATCTACTAACCATAACACCATATTTTGATAGCAAACGCTTATATTATGATTACTGTTATAGTATTTTGCATCATAATATGATTCTTTCAGATTCACTGCAAGTAAGACTTGCTTGGTTGTTATTCTCATTCGCTTTACAGTTTTATTTGCATAATATTTGTAGCTTTTCAAACTTCTTTCGAAAATGGTTATGATTATACTTTTAACCATAACATCATAATATGATATTATCATATATGATAACGAACCATAAAATGATAACTTCTAAACATATTATGATTAATATGATGAGCGTATATTATAATAATAATAATTATAATTTTATGTAACAAAAACAAATTTTGATTAAGGGAAATATATTATGATGTAGTATTTTGAATATATTTGGACATAATATGATATTTTATGATCCTAATAATAATCATAATATGTTTTGACTACAATCATGAATCTTATCATAATATGTTGCTCTTAGAATATGTTTACCACAACCATGGTTTTTCTCTGCGTGTAGGCACCACATAAAACTCTTTTTTTTGGAATAGATTATAATGCGCAAAAAATTTGTTCATAATTTATAAATCCCAAATAAAGCCCACTCGTGAAATATTCTTACAATCGGCGGAGGGTATCGAAGATTCGGCACAGCCATTTTAATTGTTTTTATTCAATTTAACATGTAGTCACCTAAAATGCAAAATGATTTTAAGAAGATCCCTGCGATCGAAAATAGCGACGTTAAAAAAGAAATTCAAATGCAAAGTACACCTCGTTGTTATTGATTTTGTAAAGTTTTTTGCTTCTCCTGTAAAAGTGTTCTTATGCCCTTTTGAATTTTAGGTGACGAGTTGCCGTTTCAATTTCTTTAATAAAGTCACCATTTTTGTTCGCAGAGATCTAAATTAATAAAAGGAAAATCAATTAAAAACCCAATTTCGAATTTTGTTTGTTCTTACGCCTTTTTGCATTTTAGGTGACGAGTCGCCTTTTTTGATTGCAGGGATCTAAAATTGTTTGTGAACATAAAGTTTAATAAAATGAATTAAAATCAACCAAACACTCTATTTAGAATTTTTTTTTTAGTTAAAGTTTAGTGAATTTAGTTTATTGGAATAAAAGTTAATAAAAAAAACAGTAAAAAGTTATTAAAGGTCAAACCCGGCAGGTCCTTAGAAAGGGGCCCTTAATAATATCTGCATCAATTATTAAGTTGTTCTCTAAAAGTTAAGTGAAATGTTTATGTTTATAGAAAAGTTGTTCGTTCTAAATTTATTCTTGAGATTTTCAGAATGTGTCTTATCTGGGAAGTATGATCATATCTGAACCGTTTTTAAAGAGGCTTTGTTAAATATTTATCCTGCATTCATAAAAATATTTAAGATTTAATAAAAGCTTACAAAACAAATTTTGTATTGAAAAGTTTGATTAATAGAGGCTTGTTAAATTTAACAATCGTTTATGAATACAAGGGTTGTGAATGTTTGTAAAACATACTTATGTAAATTTTTTTTTTACTAATTTGACTTGAAATCAAAAGACTTATTAAGTCTTAATCCGATCTTGCGAGTTTTTATACCCTTCACCACAATGGGAAGAGTACACAGAAAAAACGCGACGCAACGCCAAAAATTACATTGAAAACAAAAAAAGTCAAAAATATTTTATAATTTTGTTGTTGCTTTCTACAGAAAATCATATTGCGTTTTAAAATTTCCAACGCCACAAGATATGCAGCGTTTTAAATTTAAAAATTCAATATGAAGAATTTCTGTAGAAAGCAACAATAAAAATCATAAAATATTTGTGGCTTTGTTTTTGCTTTCAATGTAATTTTTGGCGTTGCGTTGCGTTTTACACAATTGGGGCCTTAGGCCCTAATCATGTACAACGCAGCGAAACGCCAAACCATAACATTGAAAGCACAAACAATGTCATAAATATTTTGTAATTTTGTTGTTGCTTTCAACAGAAATTCATGTACCGTTTTAAAATTTTCAACGACACAAGCAATGGAGCGTTTGAAATTTTAAGACGCAATGTGAATTTCTGTAGAAAGCAACAACAAAATTACAAAATATTTATGACATTGTTTGTGCTTTCAATGTTATTCTTTGGCGTTGCGTTAGTTCTGTGGCGTTGCGCTGCGTTGTAGATGATTAGGGCCTTAATATGTGCGTGTCAGTAGAAATCTCCTACAGTTCATTTGGTACCATATGTGGATATTACAACCAGAGAATCACTAGTACATTTTAGAAAATATAGTCCACACTTTTTTAAGTGATTGTCGCAATAAAAAGTACTTTTCTTTAACATTTAGTTATTTTATTAAAAAAAAGAATGCATAACAAAATTTTTTTCTTATTAAAGGCAATTATAAAAGTGTAGACAAATCTTGGACAGTGTCGTCAAAAAGTCACCAAAATAGTCGACAAAACTTTTGACTTAGAGACACTTGCACCCAGGCTTCCCTCAGGGGTATTACAAACTCGCTCTTAAAGGTATTTGTTAAAAGATTTTGTTTGTTGTGCTTAACTCTCTTTTTTTAATAGTTGATAAAAATACTGAAATTTATTGTTGGAGGATAAGCTGTTCCTATGCGCATTTCACTGGTTGCTTATGCCAGATCATCAGGAAACGTTCTCGTAAATAATTTTAGAAAAGCCATAGCTATCAGCAAACAAGACTACAGACAGAGTGTAGTCTTAGCTTATTCTCCAACAATAAATTTCAGTATTTTTATCAATTATTAAGAAAAGGGAATTAAGCACAACAAACAAAATCTTTTTATAACTAATTGTATTCCCAAAAACAATTTTGATAATAAGTATTTGTTTTATATTAACAGTTTGAATTAACAAAAGGATAAAATTAAAAATTGTCTCGAATCATCAAATTCCTAGCAAAAACTTTACTTACCCGGTAAGTTAGCAAGTAATGTTGGAGAAATATAAACACTACTTATTTTTTGGCTGAATAACTACTTATTTTTATTCGAGTTGTCCACAGAATTCAGTAGTTACAATACACTTATTAGAAGTCACAAAATATCTAGTTATTATTTCACTACCAGTAAGTTGAATTGTAAGTACTTACAATATACTTACTAGAAGCCAAAATAAAATTTTTTTTTTATTTAATTGGCGCTAGTAAATAGACCTAATAAGTAGTTATGGAACTAGTTACTACTAAGTAAATATTCAGTAGTGAAAACAACACAACTAATTAGTAGTTATTTAGCTGATTATTAGTAAGCAAATATTCATAGCTGAAAATAATAGTAGTGAAAAATACTTACTGATGTCATTACTAGCAAGTACTTGTTGAGGTTTTCAGAATAATGGGAATTGTAATGACAACTACTTACAAAATAACGTATGAAATAACTACGACCTATTACCAAAATTCAAATAGTTTTTCCTGGGTTCATACCAAATTCATAGAATCAAGCAAACAATTTGTTGATGTTGCACCTATTACCAATACGATTATAATAGTCTGGTAGTGTATAAAGTCATTCCTAAAAAAATTTAAGGAATAGAGCTATTACAAAAAGCTTTATAAAATACATAACTGAAATTTAACTCATAGAATAAATTCGAAAAATAAAAAAAATAAAAAAATTTTGAATATTTTTTTCCACTAAATGATATTTTTTAAATTTAATTAAAAAAATGATCAAAAAACTTTGCCATTTCAAAGAATGTGGTAATTGATTCAATTAAATAAAGCTCAGGTTTTGACAATTCCCAACAACAACTCTACAAGTTTAAAATATTTTATTTGAAACGAAAAAATCAATTAAGATTTTTTATTATTTAAATAATATCTTAATTAAAAATTTATTTCAAAACAATTAAAATATTAATTAAATCAAAATTATATTTTTAATTTTCTTTCAACTAATAAAATAAAAAAATAACATTAATTAAATTGAAATACTTTGAAAAATATTTTTTTAATCGATAAAAACTATTGATAATTTTTTCTGAGTATATAGATTATGTTGTTGGTGCCTTGCAGTTATAAAGTTAATTGCATTGGCGAATATAGTATTTAATATAACAAATCAGTCACAATTTTTTTCTTTGTATGCCCCGTTAAATATTGCTATTAAAATTCAGCCATATCGATTTGAATTCCTGTAAAAAGCAACAACAAAATTATAAAAAATTTTTGAATTTGTTTTGGCTTTCAATGAAATTTTTGGCGTTGCGTTTTACACAAACAGGCCCTTAGTGCCTAAAACGAGATAATCGTTGTTGTTCAATCCATAGCTGCCAAATTTGACGATTTATCGTCATTTTGACGATTTTTATGTACAAAAATGGTCCATTAACGATAGGACGATTTATACCCTAAATTTGACGATTTTTCAAATGACGATATTTGTTAAAATATACAAATATTTTTCTAATAATTTCACATTTCATTTTAGCTTCTTTTATAATTTGATTTTTTCCCTTTATTTGATTGGCAGCAATTTCATGTCTTAGCTGTTCATCATATAATATTTAATTTTTTTTTAGCACGATGCATATTTTTAAGAGTTCTATTCTATAGATCAGTTAGTACTTTATTACAGACATTTTACATACACTCTCTCTAGTCTGGGTTCACATTACAAAACTTTTCTTTCGGAAAGTCTGTTTTTATTGTTCTTAAGTTCTTAAGCAGGATTTTCGACGTGAAAAATAGAAGTTTGATATTTCTTGGTTTTAGTTTATTTTCTTACTTTTCTTATGAATGCCAATACTTTTGTATAATTTGAGGTTGTGTTACTTTAATAACGAGTGTCTAAACGAAAATTTTTTATTTAATTTAAAAAACTGGAATATATTAAAATTTCATTAGCATCGGAAACTAAAAATATCAATTAATTTTAAAAACTTATTACAAGTTAGTGGGTTTTTTCAATGACGATTTTTCTGACGGTTTAGCTAAGTCAATTAGACGACTTTTTCCTCAAAATTTGTAGATTTTCAATCAATATTATCTGGCAGCTACCCAGTAAAAAATGTGCTCCAAGAGGAGCAGGTTTTATGTATGAATTCATACCTCAAATCGCTCTAAACCTCCTAATGGGATGCCTGAGTTTTGTATGGGGTGTTCCCGGCTTGGAGGACTATTTTATGCTCACAAGAAGCGCTTCTTTTGACATAAGAAAACATGAAAACAAAGCACTCCTAAAGTAATTTTTATGGGCTAACTATATTAACATATTCATTAATGTTTTGCTTGTACTTGTTTTAATGACTTTTTCCAATGATTTTCGTAAACCATAATATATTTTTATTTTTTTTCGCTTTAAAACCTTCTTCGTTGTCAGCACTAAAATAGCAGCTTTTTTGTGTATTTAATTCGTTTTCATTTAATGATGTATAAGAGCTCTCTTATTGAAGTGCACGATTATGCGCTTTTTCTCTTAAGTGCTTCAAAAAACACAATTTTTTTACTGGGTATGGTTCAATCTATAAAGTACTTGCCGAGTTATGCTTAAAAATTATTTATAACGAAACATACAAAAAGGTAATATATCATATGGACAGGGCTTAATAGAATAAAGACGAGGATGACCAAGAACTGTAAATTATATTGAACAATTCCCAAATTTAAAAGGTTGTAAATGCTACTGAAAATTTCCGTGGTTGATACTCTTTCCATTGATTGAATTGAATGTAAAATGATCCCATATTCAATACTATTTTTTTTTTAATAAATTCCTATGTTTAAAATTTTAGCTGCCGTATTCATAAAAAACTAAATTGGATATGAAATCTATTTTAAGGAAAATTTGTATGGAAATTTTGTTTTAAAATACGTTTGAAATCTATTTTATTTTTTATGAATACGGCAGTAGATGTTTAATTAAAAATACATATATATTTTAGCCCTTTTTGAGTATTTTTGAACAGCATGGCTTAAAATATACTAAAAGCGTCCTTTTTAAAATGTAGACCGTGTTAGCACAATTTTAATATGTCTGTACGAGTTAAGTGTGTTAAGAGATGGCATCAATTTCTATAATATTTTAGTAATTTTTTTCTTAAAGAGGGGCTTTTAATTTGTAATTGCCCAGTGAATTTTGTTGTAGATCGTATTTGGCAAAAAAAAAAAAAACGCTAATGTCTTTGTCAAAATGTGTTAAAATCTCAAAATATTTTAACCCCAAATTTAATTGGTTAATGTTAGTGGTGTTTATCCACATAAATTTTGTCTTGCGTGTAATTAGCGACAGTGCAGCAATTAGGGCAAACTTTTGCACGTCTTCCATTATTCCAGTGCAGTCGGAATGTCTGTGTCATCCGCATATTCTATCGTTCGCTTAAAAAACCCTGTAAACCCTAAAATATTGTTTTTTTTTCATCTATTTGTGACATTGTAGCGTCGACTACAATGTTAAACAATTCGTTTAATTACCATCAATTGTCGTCGTAAAAACAATAATTTACGCAATTTTCTAAAATATGCTGACTTGTGTGCGATTTTTTTTAATAAACTTATTTTACAAATTGACGAAATTCAGACAATATTGTCTAACATACACTCCTCAACTATTTTGATAATGCTCCAGATAGACATTCTAACTTTTCTACAAAACACAACACGCTCGTCCTTAAGTTGCCTCAAATGTAATAAAAATCGCCCTGCTTATAATGGAGTGGAGTGGGGTATAGTGACATGTGTAATAAAGTTTACAATTTGTTAACATATCCAGCTTAGAGGATACGCATAATTGCAAGTATGTATGTTAAAAAAAGGAGAAAAAAATGAAAGTTTTTTTAAACAAGTTTGAATGCTATAAACGGCAGTGCCGAATCTACGATACATATAATATATACATGTTATAGAAAATTATAAAACTGAAATTAAAAATCGTTCGAAAATATCGTCCTAAGAGTTTTATTTCGAGGGTTAATCTGTTTCGGGGCTAGAAAGTTTGGTCGCTCTCTATTTCGGGATAACATCTGCATAACGGCAATTTAAATTTTAATTTAAAGCAATTTCACCCAATTTCGATTTCAAACTCTTTTGGGACAAGGCATATATTAAGGACAAATTCCGATGGCTTAGTTCTCCCGAGGGGGTGCTATCAAACAGTGGGGAATATAAGAAAAAAAAAAGCAGGGCTGTGGAGTCGGAGTTGAAGAGTCGCGGTTGAGGTTTTTGTACCGAAGTCGGAGTCGAAGTACCAATGGTGAAATAATACAGTTGGCAGCACTAAGGCAACAAATACAACATTACAACAAAAATGAATAATAAGTCTCCGTATACGTCAAAAATTATATTAAACTAAAATCCAATTTTGCCCTCACTAGTACTGGATATTTTTGTACTGATGTGGTACTGTTTGGTTACTAGTTCAATCTCCGGCAGGGATTTATTTATTAGACACACACATTTATATCTACTTCAAGTATAGGTATAGGAACTTTGGCAAGATATTTTTTTGGGTTGGCCGCTTCATTAATAATGCCTCCTGTAATAAATACAATCATAAATTTCAATCTCACTTAGTTTACCGAGCAGTTTACTATAGTATAGTATGCTATGGTAACGTAGAGATTCAGCCTGTTGTAGTGAAATAGACCAGAGTCGATGGCGAGAATCAAACCCGAAAACAACGCACTGAAAGACAAGCTTACTACCAACTAGCCTACCAGAGCACCCAGTGTTTCAGAAATACAACTGGGCCGAACGACGAATTATTCTCAACGAATATTCGCCACAAAAAATATAACACACTTGTGTATATGAAATTACACACACTTATTGCGTAGACCGAAATTCGTCGAGTGTAATGAACGAACTCTGCGATTGGTTTATTTCTATTTCTTACGCAAAAGAACGATGAATAAATTGGGACAATGTGACCGCTTTTTGTTAGAACTTCTTAAGTGTTTTAGTAAATAATGTAAATTTTTCTTTAAAAAATGTTTTGTATTTATACTACATATATAAATTTAACTACCACTTTATTAATTATTATATATATGTATAATAATGTTTAAAATTATTTTTTGTAAATTGTTCTTTATATATTAGGTACCCCGTAGGCCGAAATTCGACCACTAGAAATTTACTATCGAGAGAATCAGTGCGCTATACAACAAAAACGTACACATTTTAAGAAAACAACAAATTGCACTCTTTTCACCCATGTGTGTGCGTGTGTGATCACAATTATAAAAAAAACTAGTTAGAGTGCTATATTCGGCTGTGCCGAATCTTTGATACCCTCCACCGAGAGAAGTGGACTCTATATGACATCTTCATATATATTACTAACTAATCTTCACAAAAAAGAACGTCAGTATTAAAATTGGTGGCGGTTTAGACCAATATTAAATTATTGACCGACAATAAGAAAGTTTTATGCGTTTTTTGTAAGAACTTTGAACTGGCTTGAGTAAAATATCATGATTCGTAACAGTTTAAGCCGAACTAAAATTATTTTAAGGGGGTAATTTGTGTTGGATTTGTGGTAAATTATGGACCAATCATCCCAAAATTCAGAAGACTGATTTCTGGTATTACAAAAAATTAATTAGAAAAAAATTTCAATACAGCAGTGTAATTATTTTTAGCGTTAACAGTGAATTACAGTAGTCTGCTTAATATGTGATCTAAGGTAAATTATGGACCGTATATCACAAAATTGCATGATATTTTTTCTGGCCATATGAATCTAAGTTGGAAGAAATATTACCGCAATATCTATATCTGTTACGGTTTTAGGTGAATTTAATCCTTTTCCCAAAATGAGCTTTATATGGTTTTAGGCGCAATAATTTGTTTCCGGGAATACGGTTTATATGGGGCCTAGGGTAAATTATGGACCGATCTTCACGAAATTTAGAAGTGCGATTTCTAGTCTTATTAAACTGTGAGGTACCAAAGTTTAGCATGTTTTCCGGGAGTAGGGTTTATATGAGGTGTAGGGTTAATTATGGACCGATCTTCACGAAATTTAGCAGTCTGATTTCTAGTCCTACGAAACGGTACCTTACCGAATTTAATTGTGATAGAATTATTTATTACGGTTTTAGGCGTACTAGACTGTTTTCCGCGAGTGGGGTTTATATGGGGCCTATGGTCAATAATGGACCGATCTTCACGAAATTAAACAAATGTATGCAAAATTTTATATCATTTCGTGCATTATTCTACCATTAATGTTAGATTTTGTATCAAAATTTTAAATGTTTTAGGGTGGTGGTTCCACATTGTGATTCATAGTTGTGATCCTACTGAATCGATGATGCTGGATTTTAATCCCAAACTGCTTAGGGTAACTACAAGCAATTTGAGACCAAGTTTGTTCTTTTCTTTTGCGTTTTTCGAAAGTGAGCGTGTTTTCAACAGACGGATAGACGGACAGACAGACGGACATGGCTAAATCGACTTAGAATTACTCAAGGAGCCAGAATATATATACTTTATGGGGTCTTAGACGTATAATAAAAAAGTTTCACACGGAATGACAAACTTAGTGTACCACTAGTGGTGGCGGAGGGTAAAAAAGTAAAACATTTTAAAAGAACAACAAAAAGCATTGGGTTCTTCAATCACCTTTAATATATGTTTATACGTGTCTTATCGGTGGACGATAAGATACCTAAAAATTTAATTCAAAAAAACATTTCCCGTATTTATATATATAGCTGTGATCACACCTATTAAATATTTGACGTCCTACACGTAACCACCAGTTGTTTTTTAAAAAATTGTTTGCTTTTGCAACACATTTGCTGGGTCGAACATCATTTAACAGTTTTTTAATTATATTATACAATTATCTTATTACAAATAAGAATAAGGAAGTCAATAGAAAAAGTTTAAAATAAAGTTAAAGTTTGATCAATTTGCTGGCCATGCTTTTTTTGGGATTTTTTCGTCAAATATTTTTTAGGTCTGAAAATACCTTTAGATTAGTATTTATTTTTGTTGAAATATGGTCACACTATGATTTGATAAATATAAATAACCAAATAATAAAAATTAATTTACAAAGAAATTTTAATACAAATTGGTGCTATTTGAAGTTTTTTTTTTTTTTTTCATTATTTATTTATTGAATCTTCATATATTAAATATGAACTAACAATAATTAATCAAATCTTATACTAATACTTTATTTTTGTCCTGCCAATGCTAGACGAAAATTTTTCTCCTCACGGTTTCTGTTCACATATGTAGATGTTTAGCGGTCTTCTCGTCGGATGAGTCCTGCAGTATCTCTTCTCCTTAATCTAGAGTGGCCACTGTCATTTAAAATATTTCGAGCTAGTGGATTTGGGTGCCACTCAAGCCTTTTTAAATATTTTACTGCAGATCCTTGTGAATATTTGAGATTTTAACATACCAGGGAGCGGCTGTGATTATTTGAAGAAGTTTATTTTGGCGCCTTTGAATTTTTTCGATATTTAAGGCCGAGGCAGTGCTCCATAGCTGAATACCGTAGCACCAGATTGGCTTTAATATAGAGTTGTAAAGTAGAAGTTTGCAGTCGAGGCTAAGAACAGAATTTCTTCCAATAAGCCAATAAATTTTAATTGCTTTTAGTTTCATTTGTGTTCGTTTTTCTTCTATATGGCATTTCCATGTCAAACGCCGATCTAGATGAATACCGAGAAATTTTACATGCGATTGCTGGGGCACTAATTGATTATTGATTTTAATAGGGGGACATGACTCCCGACGCAAGGTGAATGTTATATGTACGCATTTTTGCTCATTTACCTTTATCCTCCATTGTTTTAACCACTTTTCCAGTTCAAATATATGATCCTGCAAGTAACGGGATGCTTCATGACAGTTTTCGTGTACGCTTAAAAAAGCTGTATCATCAGCAAATGTTGAAGTTAGGGTGTGGTTGTTTGTTGGCATGTCTGAGGTATATATAAGGGTATATATCCTGAGGGACTCCAGCGTCAATTGGCTGAGGAGAACTTATAAAATCACATTCTTTAATAATAAACCTTCGACCGACTAAGTAGCTTTCTAACAGCTTGTGTGTGTTTACTGGTAAGTTTAATTTCAATTTATGTAATAAGCCTTCATGCCAGACTTTATCAAAAGCTTGAGAAACATCGATGAAGAGGGTGGAACAATATTTTTTCTTCAAAAGCTTTTCTTATGGCGTTTACTATACGATGGGTTTGTTCAATTGTGCTATGTTCTCTTCTAAAGCCGAATTGATGGTTAGGAATACATCTATTTACATTTACAATTGGGGCTAATTTTGACACTAACAGCTTTTCAAACAGCTTTGATATATTAGACAATAAACTTATAGGTCTATATGACTCAACTTTTGTAGGATCCTTTCCTGGCTTAGGTATCATTGTAACTAAGGATACTTTCCATTCTTGTGGCTAGTGTTCAAGGCGTAAAATAGCATTAAAAATTAAAAGAATAATTTTCTTTGCTATGCTGGGTAGCTCTAAAAGCATTTTGTTGCTGATCTTATCAAACCCAGGGGCTTTCTTGGGGTTTAAATCATGAATAGCCTTTTCGATTTCTTTTATCTCAAATCTAAGTGGAACAGCAGCTCTAACAGCAACAGGTGGCAACTCGACTTTCAAATGATTAACAAAAAGATTTCCTTTTTCTTCATCATTTCGTGCCCAAGTTCCATTTAAGTTTCTTAATGGTGGTTTAGTGATAAGTGGTCTTCAAAGATTTCTTGCTGCACGCCATAATGAGTAGTCTGAGAAGTTGCATCAAGTTCCTTAAGATATTTTTCCAGGGAAGCCGTTTTCTGAGACTGCAGTAAAGCTATTTGAAGTTGAAGAAAAATGATTGCATATATGGGCTGATCCATTTCGAGGTTCCCTACTTTTTTAAAGAAAAAAAAAAAAACACAGAAAATTCAAATTTAATGTGAAATGTTTATTATCAGTTGAAAGAACATTCTTTGGCATTTATTTTTTGAAGATTATGTCTATCAAATGTTGGCCGTTGCTACGTCGCAGATGGTCCATCCGTTGAGTCCAATTTTCGATGACTCGGTCGAGCATTTCGACTGCTACCTGTCGTGAATCGAAGCGGGTTTGTCCGCATAAACTTTGGACTTTACATATCCACACAGGAAAAAGTCTAACGGTGTGATAACACAAGATCTTGGTGGCCAATCGACCGGCCCAAAATGTGAAATTATGTCCTCACCGAAGTGTTCTCTCAATAAATCCATTGATTGATGCGATGTGTGGGAAGTGGCGCCGTCTTGCGGAAACCAAATGTCGCCGAGATTACGAGCTTTAATTTTAGGCATCAACAAGTCGGTTGTCATGGCACGATAACGGTCGCCATTGACGTTTACGTTCACACAAGCATAATTTGTAAAGAAATATGGACCGATGATTCCACTGGCCCACAAACCACACCAAACCGTTGTTTTTTCTGGATAAAGTGGCAGTTCTTGAAACCTTTCAGATTGCCAAAAAAAGGCTATTGAAAAAGTATCTCTACTTGAATCACCCTATATAAATTGGTGTCCAAGTTGAGAGTAAAGCAGAGATCTTTGAAAAAAGTTGGTAGCTCTTGTTTTTTACGCATTTGCTGTATCTCATTTGACGAATTTACGCAATGAATTCTTGCTGATGAATTCGCCGAGGTATTCGAAGTTTGTTGTTCGTCCCAATTGTGTTTATACCATACATCAGTGAAAAGTTATATTGTATAGAAATAAATCTCTGGCTGCTTATTATATAAAAAAACAGTTGAAATATTTTTATAGCATTCCCAAAAATACTTCGAAAATTTCCTAAAATAAATTTTTTAAGGTTTTTTGCCTGTAGTTCCCACAAAAAAGCCAATCGACAAAATTTCTTTGCGCTGTATCTGTGATGAGTTTCCAATGCTCATGCAAATTAGCTGATGATAATGCTTTTTTGTAGCGCAGCTTAAACACAATTTGCATCAGTCAATTTTGTAATATTTGTTATGCATTTTGGAACAGCTGATATTTGCTGAGATGCCAGATGTTGCTTTAACAAACGCTCTAACCATCATATGCAGCGCAGTGATGCATTTCCGAAGAGGCCCGATATTAGAATGATTCAAAATTTCAATTCCAGCCTCGTGATTATTGAAAATATGTTTTAAAGTTTAAATTAATTTAAAAAAAAAATGCTACAGAGAAACCTTTTGATTATTTTAGAGTGTATCAAACGCAATAAGAAAATTAATATACCACCCATATTTTTGGTGGTGAATATAAAAATAGCAGCAAACAAACTGCTGTTTTGTGTGGGTGAATGCAAAACTAAGCACATTCAAACATGCCTGACTGATTTTGCTTGCATTAATGTGAAGAGAAGAAAATTTAAAACTCTTCCGTTACCACAAGGATTCTAATGCAAATATTGTATATAAATTTTGTTATTGTACTTTAAAGCTACCCAGAGCTGAATTAATAAATGTAAGAACTTAAGGAAGTGGAAAGGATATGAAGAAGACAGGGAGAGACAGAAAGATAGAGAGAGAGAGTTAAGGAAATAAAAAAGAAAGTATATATGTATATATGCATTTCACATATGTAATCCATACAATGGCGACAAATGATGTTGACAATGGCGCCAAAGTAAAGGACATTTTTTTCTCTATTTTATGATATACTTACAAACATGCATAAAGATTACAAGTATAAAACATTTTCCATGCCATTGTCTTGGTTGTACAACTAAAGCCAACATTGATGTTACTGCTTGTTTGCTGGAGAATGTTGCATGTTGTTGTGCTTGTGATGGAAATCCTTTAAACGACATAAGTGAATGAATGAGAGAATAAATGAATAGAAGAAAGTATGCAAAGGGACTTAATAGTTTCTAGTTTCAAATGAAATGCATTCTACACATATACATACATACACTTTTAGCAAAAAGAAGCTTCCACATCCGTTTTATGTTTGGCTTTTTTTTTTTGCAATCCCTGGTTGCAAAACAAAAGTAATTTGCTTAAAAACGAAACCATACAACAACATCCTTTATCGCTTTTGCTTTTGCCCCAGAGTAAGAGTTGGTCTCATAAAAAGCTGCGTGTTTAAGTTTTAGCTAAAGGCAGCAGCAGCAGAAGTAGCAAAAAGAGGGAACAAGTTGAAATTATTGCCAAAAGAAGCAAAACAGCAATAACGCGCAAAAGAAAACACGAATAATGTTATTTGGTTAACTTGGTAAACAGGAAAAGTTTTCTAGTGGTTCATTCATTTCTTTTTAAATTCAAAAACTTTTACACGCTTTTTTACTTTTTCCAAACGAGTGTGTATTGTTTTATTTTATTTTTTTTCGTTCTTCTTTTTGGAAAACAAAGCTAAAATGCAGTCGGGAAAAGAACAAAAGGCCATGATGAGAAGCAATGAATTACTTTTGTTTTACACATAAAATTTATTAACCCTTTGGATACAAAAGAATTTGAAGTGGTACTTATTCGCCATCAACACACATCGAAATATTGGCAGATCTTAAGCCATTTGAGTTATTTTTGAAGTTTCATTTTACAAAAAACTTAATTAACTTCTTAACATAATTAAGTCTATAGAACAAAAAGATGAACTCTAAAAATTAAAATTAAAGAAAATATAATTAAATGCAAAGCATAATTAGAGAAAGACAGATTACGCAGTATAACAAAATGAAGTATTTTAATCCTTCGTTGCATGCTTTTATTTCCTTCAAGATAAAAGTAAAGGCTATATGAAATAAGTTCCCACGAGATTAGTACCCAAAAACAAAATGAAATAAGCGCGAAATTTTAAAAATTAAATAAGCCACCAACTGAATGACATTACGCCTCAAACAGAAATGAAATAAGACCTCAATTTTTAGGGATTTCTAAAATAAAATAATACCCCAATAAAATACACTTAATTGTAAAGTTTTGGTTTGAAAATTGCGCAGTAGATGGCATGGTTGGGCCATCGGCCGGGTACAACAAACACCGGCTTCGCAAAGAAGATTCCGTTGTATGCAGATGTTAAAAAATTCTTGTACATCAAGATCGAAGACAGTTTTTTAAATAAGTAAATTTAAATCGAGTTCAATTAAAAATTTACAAAAAAAAATAATAATTTTAATGCATTTTATTTTTAACTACCCGTCTCCACTATCCATCAACTTGGTAAGAACATCATGTTGCACATGGATTCTACTCGTGTAGACTGTTCATGTTCATGTTTCGTCCATGTGCTGCCATCATTGGCTAAACATATGTCTTAGAAACCATGTTCGCCATGATGGTCGCCTTACAATGTCATTTTCTGTCTACAACCAAACGCACAACAACAAAAATTGTGCTAAATCAGAACATGACCATCAACACGTATTCGCCACATACAAGAACATGAACAAATAAGTACTGTTGCTCTGCCGGCGTTATGTTCATGTCTTGTTCAAATCGATAGCGCATGGAGACGTAGAGTTAAAGATGCAAAAACTAAATATCAACACAATATTTTGTTAATATGTTACTCGTAATAAAAGTTTATATTTAATTGTCAGCAAATATTTTATTCAATATTACAAATGCATTGTTAAAAATATTTGTTGAATATAAATAATTTGAACTAAAAAAAGTATTTTTGAAAATTTATAAATTCAGTTGCTGTTGCGTTTTCATTAAAAAAGTTAATTGCATTGACGAATGTGGTATTCAATATGACAATTCATTTGTCGTAGTTTTTTTTTGCTGTGTAAAATTTAATAAAAATGGTATATTACAATTAATTTTTATATAATTGTTATATTGATGAAAGTTCTTCGTTAAAAAAAATTAAAGACCATTTGATGCCGTACAACCGGCATTTACAGAAAAAGTTTTATAAGTATTCCCTTATTTGTAAATTGTTATTGAATATGATTTTTAATTTTTTCAAGGTAATCTCCATGGTGATCAACACATTTTGCCATAAGCTTAAATACATTTTTGTTCTACTTCAATTAAGGAATGCACGTCCAAAATATGATTTTTGAATACATCAACGGCTGTTTAAGGGCTTCAATAAAGTAAATTTCTGTTTTGTTTCGGGCTCAAAGATAAATATCCAAGATTTGTAACATTCGTAAATGTAAAATCTTAAGGATTTGATGGCTCTAATTGACATGAGCCTTTTTAAAGTTTTTGTCTAATTTTGATCTAATGCGAACAAATCATTTGGCAGTTTAATATTTATTCAATATCTTTTTGCGATTTGTTACGTGCAAGTCTTGCTTGATCTGTTTGTGTACAGCGTCAATAATGTCTGGCCCAACAACTGTTTTTTGACGACCTTTGCGACTTTCGTACCAGGTGTGAATTTTTTTTTTTTTTTTTGGAAAATTGTTGGAGGTTGTATTTACTAGGGTGTTCAGCCGATTTATTCTTGTACGATTAATAGAAGAATTTTTATATGATTTATTGCTCGATTAATTTTAAATTGCTGATTTCGATAAAAGGATTAAACGAAGAATTTATGCCGATTAATCGAATAACAATATATATATGGGTTTTATGTCAAATGTATAATTTTTTAAAGTTTTAAGTCAAATAAATAAGCCAAATGTATGTGTCCGTTGGAATTAAAAAAAAAACAGTCATATTTAGTGAGTATTTCACATACATGGGCGTACTGCTTACGGAAAAAATTTTCAGTAACCCGTAAATTTTTACTGATTACTGAAATAATTCAGTAATCCGTTAATTTTTATTTATTATTGAAACAAATGCAAAAAAATATTTTTAACCCTGGAGCCTCACGTTCAATAAATCACTTTCAAGTTGTTCACAAAACTGCCTGTCAAAACTTGTTTGAATTGACAGCTGTGTCACAGGCTGAACATAATTTTAAAGTCAATTTCATTTTAAAAATGTCCCCAACGAGAAACAACGCAAAGAAATGACTCAAAGTATTTTGTAAAAAAGCACAAGAATATTTTAGACCACAATTTTTTTTTAATAAAGCACATTTATTGTTTAAAAAATAATTTTTTTAAAAGAAAGCTGTTAAATTGATCGTATATGTAATTGGCAAACATATGTAAAGCTAAAACTGAGAGCAATCTCGTGGTCAATTTAAAAAGTGTGAGTGCGTTTGTAAAAAAGTGAGAGAGTATAGCAAATTAAAAGGAAAGACAAAACTAGATCGTGTGGATTCATAGCAAAGCAAAACATTTAAACAACATTTTATTTTTAAAAGATTATTTTAAAAGATCTATTTAATTGTTTGTACATATAAAATTATATGATCTCAATACATGTTTTATTTTTTTTTATTGTTGTAAAGGTTTTATCAATAACTATGAATTGAAGGTTTGTTTTGTTTTTTTGTTAATAAAATATTAAAATACTTGTAATTAACAATGTTTATTTACTCAAAATCTCTTAATATATAAAATTTCTGGATATTGAATTATTCGAATAATCGATTAATTAAAAATGTTATTCGTTTAATCAAATAAGTCAAATATCGATTAATCGTTTAATCACCCTAGTATTTACACAGAAAAAATAATCAGTAATTTTTTATGAATTAAAAAATGTTTTTAAAAAGTATTTCAATTTAATTCATGTGATAATGGAATCAATTATTTTTTTAGTTGAAAAAATTAAAAATATAATTTTGAATTAAATATTATTCCTTCGACCTTTTTTTTATTCAAAAATAAAAAGTTTTTTCACTGTGCAATATTGAATGTGGAGAAGGTCTACGTCTCTTACGAATATATTTGTAACTCATTCCTTGATAATGATATCCGATGGATATCGAAATATTGGAGAAGATTAGTGATGGATATCGAAATATTGGAGAAGATTAGTGAATAAATAATAAATATTTTTTACAAACAATTGGCCTCGAGCTCGAAAAAACTTTTTATTTTTGAATATAATTTTGATTTCATAAACATTTCAGTTATTTTGAAATAAATTTTTAATTAAAAAACAAAAAATCTTTATTGATTTTCTTCGTTAAAAAAAAAAAAAAAATGATTTAAACTTGAAGAATTGTTGTTGGGAATTGTCAAAACCTGTACCCATGTTTTCTAACTTTGGTGAGAATTTTTAGCATCGAAAACATGTGAAATAAAATATTCCATCGTTTCTCAAAAAGTGAGAAAAAAGTGTGTCTGTAACTCATGTCGAAAACTTTCAAAAGAGATTACGTCGTTACGTTATAAATGTCATAATATTCCACTCGAAGCCGATTAGATATTGCAGATATTGAGAACGCCAGTCAAACATATTGTTGACGGCCACCAAATTTGACTAAAATTGAAAAATTTTAAACAACGGCAGCGAAAAAACAACCGTCGGCTATACCAAAAATTGTAAAGTGCGACTTTAATGTTTATTGATGAACAAATTGCTTTGAAAACATTCGTATATTGTTAAATAATGTTAAAAGCAAAATAATTAAACAATGAAAAAATCTGCCAAGAACATAATACTTATCTCTTCCGTGTTAATATTCATTGCATTTTGCATTTTCTCACCCCGTTTATACGAGTGAGTTTATTTGACAGTTCAAAGCGGGAACTTTCTTACAAAAATCTTATAGACACACTTTTTCAGTATATTGGCGAGAAATTTTCATACGTAACAGTTATTACTCGCCAACAATGTTTGAGACGCAGTTAAGTGAGAAAAACAGCTGTTTGTTTAAATTTATGCCATTTTTGTTTCATTTCTCACATTTCAATCGAAAAGTTTCTCGCCGCGGGAGTTACAGGACATGGGCACTGAGCTATATTTCATTAAATCAATTATAACAATCTTTGAAACTACAAAGTTTTTTAATTTAACAATTTCATTTATTGAAAAAAAAATATTCAAAGTAATCAATATAATCATTTTGGTAATAGGTGCAATATCAACAAATTGTTTGCTTGATTCTATGAATTTGGTATGAATTTGGTGATTAGAGACAATTTTTTCTGTGTAATTAAACTTTGATTTAGAAATGAATGTGTAACTTTCGAATTTCTGTTAATTGAACTTAAATTAAACAAGTTTAAACAAGTTTTAACAAACAGTTAAGCAAATTAAAAAAAATTTAAATAGCCGATTATTTTTTTTAATAATATTTCCACCCGATTCTACAAAAAACCCTATGCCTTGTTTAAGGGTTAAATGCTTTAATTTTAGAAAAATCTTTTATATTTGTCCTGTGACACATAGAAAAGTTTTTTTTTGTGTTCGCTTATTTCTTAAGTGACATTTGCCGCAGTGTCTCTATTCTTTCAGCATTGAAATGCATCCTCTTGTACGAAAATCTTAAGAAATTTTTTAACTTTAAATCACTTGATATGAACAAAATAACTACATAGACTTAAAGACAGTTTCTTCTAAGCAAATTCAAAGATTTAGAGAACAAGCAGTGTATTGTTAAAAATCAAATCAGTTTTAAATGAATATACACAGCGACTATTTTACCACTAACAACAGCATCACCACCAAATTCTACATTTTATGGTCGTTTACATAACAAATTCATGTTCATTTTATATACTTATACACACCCATAGAATACACATACACACATACACGCTGTGTTGTTAGTCCTAGTCTTGATATACTAATTCTTATATGTTTCTGAGACCGTCTCCTTTAGGCAGCATTCAAAATTCAACATTCAATCCCAAGTAATCTGTCTGTGTGAGGTTTTACTTGGAAGACAATACCAAACCAACTTCAAAGAATTACCAAAACTAACTTAAGTTGTTTCAAGTTTTCCTTTTAATGTACACATTATTATCACTGGTACCCAAAACCAACCAGCCAACCAACTAACCATTCATCCAAGAACCAGCCATTTCAATTCTTCTTTATCTACTCTTCCTCCCACTTTAACAAAAAACAAAACAACAAAAAAAAAAAAAAAAAAAAAAAAACAAAAGAGTGTTTTCATGTGTCAAATGTGAAAAACTTTAGTTTGTTGTTTTTGTTCCTGTTGTTTGATGGTAAATGCAAAAATGTTTCTACCACCATCCTCCATCTGAAAATGATATTGGCGTAGTCCTTTTGGGAGACCATTTTATCCTTGTCACATAAGTTTTTGTGGTTTTATGAAAGTTTTGCGGTGAACTTTAACGCGTTTATTTAAAGTATTTTCTAGGGAATAAGGAAAATTTGCTTAAACCAAATTTTTGTATTTTTTTTTTCGACAACTATCGTATTTATTTGTTTTGCAGAGATGATATTAAAATGGAAAATTGTATTTGGATTCTAGTGTGAAAAAGTATTTCCAAAAGATTTTGTAAATCAATTTTAATTAAGTTTAAAGAAAAGTTTTTATTGATGGCCTGTTATCGATAGTTTTTGAAATGTTAAGTTTAGATTTGCTTTTATGCAAAACTTTTGGGATATTTGTTTAGTTAAAGTCAAAAGTTTTTGCTAAGTTCGTATTAACTACAATCTGTTTAAGCCTTGCGAAGCCCGAAGTCAAACTTTAACGGACTTTAATATACACAATCATAAAATCATTTACATTTTACAACTTGAAAAAATATTGTAGCAAGAAAGCCCAAATATCAGGAGTGTTCTGGAAATCGAAAACGCAAAACGCAAGAATTTAAAAGTCGTTTTTTTAATAAGATTTTTGTAGTAAAAGAAATACAAATAGAACACAATACAAATATTTTTCTATTTAACAGAATTCTATGAGAAAATTATAAAAAATTTTATTAAGAGGGTATTAAAAAGAGCTTCAAAATTATTGCGTTTTCGATTTTCAGAATACCCCTGTATGTTTTTAATAAACATCCGTATGAAACTTAATAATGATGTTCATGAAACTTTCATTATAATTTTGTGCTTGCTTCATTTGTATTCAGAAAAATAAATAATTACGAAATGAAAGCAACAAACACACGAAATTTAAGAGACGAATAAGATGCAGTTTTTTGTTTGCTTAAACAAGAGAATGTGAATACTAACAACTCTGAAACAAAACAACCACTGAAGAAATGTCGAATAAGCTCATGGAAAAACACAATAATTTTAAAGTCAGTATTGCCAGTAGAAAGAAATGAAAATCATTAGGAAAGATAAAAAAAAAAAAAACAAAAATAACCATTAAGAGTAAAAGCAGCAAGATAAGGAAGTACATTAACATTAAAATAATAAAAATAATACCAATTTGACTTTGTTTTCAATGTAAATTAGTTGTTTTTAATGTAAATTTTTAAACTTCAGTAAATTTAATTTTATTTTCAAAAACATTTTTCAGCAGTTGTATTTTACTTGGAAGTACATAAAAAAGTTGTGAGGAAAAAATTTAAATTAAATTTAAAAAATGCTTTACAAATTACATATATTATTGTAAAGGCAACAAAAAAGAAAAAATTACATAAATTTACTAAGTGGCAACATTGCTATTGAGTATTTAGAGAGAGTGAAAACTGTAAAACAAAAGTCATTTCATTGAATCAAGGCTGAGTTAGGCGAACGTTGCTGTACCCGTAACGTACTGTACCGTACCGCTAGCACGTTGGTGCACTTATAGAACATCTAAAACAGGGGTGTCAGCGTCATGCACAATTGTGTCAGCAAAACTCACATGTACGCTTACGCTCTTTTATTTTGCGAGCGTAAAATATAATTTTTTTCTGCAAAACACTCTCATTCAGCGGGAAATATCGAAATATCGCACGGCCTGTTTTGAGGCCTCTAAACAGAAATAATATATTTATTATTTATTATCTTTGTTTATGTTTTGTTTTATTTCTGTTTTTGACATTGTACAATGATTGACAAATAATATCTACATTTTTTTGCATTTAAGCTAACGATATGTGTTTTGTTTGTGAAAAAATTCTTTGTTGCCTTTTAAAGGGTCCCTTTTTCTTTCGTTAAAAAGACGTACCTAAATGCAGAAATTATTAAGAAAAAAATAGCCACAAGAATTTGTTGGTATTTTGTGCTTGTAAAAATATTTTTCTTTCTGTACCAATCGCGTCAATGGGTTTTTTTTTCCTTTGAAAACACTTTTCTCAAGTAAGTAAAAATATTTAAAAAAGTCTTGTTTTCCTACAATTTATGTGTAAACCTATACACATAAAAGCAAATGTGACAGCAGGTAAAATTTTTGGGTAAGAAGATGTGTATTATTAATGTATTAATGATACTTTATTGTTTAACGTCCACAAACCTAAAAAATGTTTTGTTGTTTCGAAACTGCAATTTAAATTTAGAAGATATTATTGGTAAATAAAAGTATATTTTTATAGGCTAGTAAAATCTTCTCTTTTTATAATGGTGGTTAATAATTATAGAATATTTTTAAACTTAATGGGGTTATTATTTGCATTTGTATGTGCAAATGAATTTTCATTGTTGGCATTCGCAAAGGTATGTTGAGCACCAAATTAAAAATTTTGGAAAGAATTGTATAAGGTTGTAAAAAGACTTCAAATATTGTCAAATGCTCAATTTTTCCAAAAAATAAGCAAAGTAGGTTCCAAATTAAATTTATTTAAATAATAACTGATTGTGTCTGTCCATAACTCAACAATTTTCGATAATTGTATTATTATTAATTACTCTAAAGTCTTCATAGCAAAATATGTATGTTAATTAGGCCTCGTAATAGGCCTCGCAACCGCAAATTCCTCCCGCTGAGAATAAAAGAGACAAGAGTATTCGCACCAACACAATCATAATTGACACCACTGATCTTAAACGTGTCATATGTTTTCACATACATAAACAAAAAAGCAATAGTATACACAAAACAACACACACAGTGATGGGAAATCAAAAGGTTAAATGGTGACCGATGTGCAGAAAAAGTACCAAGTGTTTAAAATGGTATTAAAACAGTATTAAGTGTATGTAAAAAAACATTATTAATTTAATATCTGATATTTATATTATAGATTTGCAATAAACAAATATTTATTTTAGCATTCACATACACATTTACATGTATTATTTTGTAACTGTGCATATACAAAACAATGTTTTGTAACCATTTAAAGGCTTTTATATATTTCTCATTTCTATTATATGTCCATATGCATTTTTTTATTTTGTATATCTAAGCATATGTATATTTATATACATATGGAAATATTTTGTATTGTAAGTAGTTTTGTCGAAAGTCCATAGATATACTGGAAAAAAGTACCAAAAAAAAAGAACGAAAATACCCGCATACAATTTAATATACAAGCAGGCCCTCACTGCCTTACAACTGTCACGTAACGACGGCATGAAATTCTATTTTATACAGAATGAAACGTTACAACTACGGTACATTACATTTCGGTAAGCTTTTGCATTGCTTTTCATATACCAAAAAGCGAACAGCTGATTGATACAGTACAGATACGGTACAGCAACGTTCGCCTAACTGAGCCTTAAAGTCTTTGTGTTTGCAATATGAAACGAAATGTATTTGCAAGTAGCATGAATAAAACAACAGTTAGTTCAGTATTCTGAATTTTTTTTGAATACGAACTTCATTGAATAAACATTTCAGTATGATCATGATGGAAGTTCCCAGCAAAAACTTACATTGAAAAGTAATGAGTTAAAACGCTAATATAGCTAATATTCACTACTTATACATTGGCATTTTAACTCATTATTTGAACATGGTGATGTCATTGGAGGCAAGTACTTACACCCTCGCTTACAAATAGGGAGTTAAATAAGTCATTACCACGTTCGCTTAAAAATAAATACTTTACATTGGTATCAACAAAACTGAATTTATAAACCAAATTGTGTTTTTAATTTAATTTACTTTCTAATTTGACTACCCTGCATTTAGGACATCAATTAAGTATTTAAATAATTCATATTCAATTCTATTACAAATAGTTCTTCATTTATAAGAAATAAAAAAAGCAAACTGTAAGAACAAATATGTATTTAAAATCAATTTGTATTATATTTTAATAAATAAAACCTTTAATGCATATTAATATGAATTAATTATAAATTTCGTTAATCAGCTAATAAACAAGTGCTTATGTGGCAGATTATATGTCAGCCATTACTAAACTACTTCTATGTAATGCAGATGGTATGAAGTTGTCATTGAAAAGTAAGTTGTTCAGTAATTGCAAGTCATTACCAATTTTTTTCTGGGTTATTCGTGCAGCCCTTTAGTTTTTAATATATTAAGATCCTAATATGCATATAAATGAGTTCATTATTAAAGCTGTTGATTGCTTAGTTTTCCCCCATAATGATTGTAGCTACTCCAAAGTATTCAAGGCTGTTTATACCAGGGCTGTTAAAGGCTGCTTTACTACCAATATAACAAATGTTAAACCCACTATTGATGACAGTTTGACATAAAACATAATTCACCCGATTAAAAAAACTAGAAAAATCAAGCCAAAAAATCAGTTTTATCCGAATATCTCCAAAGGCAAATATTTAAGCATATTTTTTGTAACTCAGCTTAAGATTAATTTTTTTTAGCATTCTATAAATATATTTTTTGTGAGTTTTTAAAAGTTTGAATTTCCGAGATCGCCAAACTTAGAGGTCCACAAGTAATTCTCCCGATCCTCTCTGGACCCGTGTTCTTTCAAATCAACCCAAAAGCTACGCGGCTATGACAGTTAAAAATTTCATCCAAATTTGTTCAGCCGTTCGTAAGTAGCAAAACTATTTTTCAAAATAAAACGTTCGTAAACCATTGCCTTATGTTTCAGTCATATGAGCATCTGAAATAAAAAGAGCAAAAAATGTTGCGAGTTATTTCATTAAAATGCAAAAAGTGTTCAACAGACAGTTCCAAATAGTTGCTAAAGTATATATAGGGTTAAAGATGACACCTTCAGCTTTCTGATGTTGAGTCCAATTTTCGATGACTCGTTCAAGCATTTCAACTGGCAAATGACACGCTTGATGTTTTTCTTCAAGGACCGAATCGAAACGGGTTTGTCCACATAAGCTTTAGACTTTACATATCCCCACAGGAAAAAGTCTAACGGTGTGCTATCGAACGATCTTGGTGGCCAATCGGCCGGCCCAAAACGTGAAATTGTGTGCTCACCGAAGTGTTCTCGCAATAAATTCATTGATTCATTGACAGCCGCTATATTTTCTTCACAGCGTGCTGGACGTGGTCTATTCGGTCGAATATTATCCAATAATGAATGCTGGGTCTCAAAATGGTTGATGGTGTTGCGAATAGTACGCTTAGTAGGCAGATTATGTTGACCATAAGTTGAGCGAAGTGCACGAAACACATTCCTCACAGAACGTGAATTTTCGTAATAAAGTTGAACGATTTGTAAACGTTGTTCAGGCGTAAGTCTTTCCATTATGAAATGCCAAACAATCCTAAACAAAAATAACATGTCAGCATGACACGACTCACACGTGATCTGTCAAAAAAGGCTATTGAAAAAAGTATCTCTACTCAAATCACCCTTTATAACAAAAAAAATTTCAACCCATTATTGATAACAATTTGCGAGAAAGCATAATTCGATTCTGATCAAATTTACAATATAATAACATAAAATATTTTTTTCCAGCAGAATGACACACCCACAATTACCAATATTTTGATACAATTTTTTTTGGATACCTTACTTCTTATCTGCCGTATTCATAAAAAACTAAATTGGATATAAAATCTATTTTAAGGAAAATTTGTGTGGACATTTTGTTTTAAAATACGTTTGAAATCTATTTTATTTTTTATGAATATATGTTTGCTATCGAATGGCATTAACATTTTTGAAATCGGCGATAGCAAAAAATTGGACTTTTGGCCGATGATATTGAATTTTCAGCCACTGTGCGACGCCTTTATACAAAATCAAACAAACAAACATTTTTAATTTAGTACCAAAAGTAAGAATTTTTACCCTTTAAGTTTAAGGTATAACACAAAATAAAATGTTAAAATTTTGCTGTCCAAAAAGTACCCGAAATTTCCTTTCTTACCCCCTAAAAGTCCGACTTTCCAAACCTCAAAATGTCTTAAAATATTTGCGGAGAAAAATTGTTCAACAAATTCTGTCGGAGTTTTGCATAACTAAGCCTCAGCACTTGGTGGAATCATTGTACATTCCATATTTATTTTATATAATGGTTCAACTTTTCCCAACAATTTGAACTCGTGTTTGCCTGTCTGTTTGATTCGCAGGAGATGCGTATTAACTACTCTAGTGGTTCATCATCACTGTCATCCCATTCACTATCTTGCTGCACTACTTCACATGTTGTAGATAACAGTTTTGGAACGAGATAATTAATATTTGTCTCATGGTCATCATCGGTATCTGGATTAGTATCGGCTCCTTCTAATGGTGAAATCGCGTCAACGTTTGTAAACGTCATTGAAATAATTATCGTCAAGGGCATCCAGTTCATTCAATGTTTCAGAAACTGCAAGTCTATATATAAAAAATATTTACTCAAGCATCGTATCACAATTGTACTACGGACGCAGTGTCCTTTTAAGGGGACGTTGCACTCGAAGTCACTATATGCACAGGGCATAACATTTTATCATAATTTATTTATATCAATCGAATTATTACACTTATTTACAAATAACAACAAACAAAAAATAACACTTATTCACATAATATATAATATATTGCAATTTTTCTTACACGCTCGAGATTTTCGTTTTTTCACAAATTGGTTTCCATATTTGCATGAAAACAACATACAAATAACAATGATTGAAACAAATGAAATAAAACGTGCTTTGTTGGATTGTCAGTGACGGTTGTGCCAACTTGTTATTTAAAAATTAAAATTTTTGAAAGTGCTACAGTAGAAAATTCGAGCGTCCCTTATAAGGGACTCGACGCACTAATGAGTTAAAGTATAAAAGCTTTTTAAATTGTAATTTGACTTTATTAAATTAAATTAATTTGACTTTATTAAATTATCAAATTAATATTTATGTATATATAAAACAAATTGTAATAATAAATGATAATCACAACATGAGAACTAAAATTTCCAGATAATATTTGTTCAATACTATTTATTCAAGTTTCGAAATTAAATGATAAAACAAATAATCTTATAAAAAAATTAATTGCGTTTGGTGCGGAAACTTTTTGCAATTTCGAAAAAAATATAATACTTTGTATGCACTTTTTGACTATGTTATGCCATTTTTCCTGTTTGCAAAAATTGTAAAAAGTTATATGCCTAATAGACAGCCCCCAAAGACAATTTCATAACCATAACGGTTTTTTTAAACAAACAGTATTAAATGGTTTTTAATACATAAATACTATTTTAATTAAATAACAAACGCAGTATTTTCTGTATTTTCGCGAAACGAGTTATGTCTTTTTTAACATGAAAAAGTGCTAAGTTTTAGCCTTCTAACTGATAATGTTGCAAGAATACAATTAAAAAAGATTATCCCCCATAAATTAATAATTTTCACACAATATTTTCTAAATCATAATGAAATTTTACAGAAACACTTAACGGACAAACAGCAACATTTCATAAACTCTTCTTTACAAAATAAATCTTCTTAGAAGTTCCCAATTTTTAATTTACTTAAAATGCAATATCCAATTTAAATAATAATATTTCCCTAATCTATAGATTCTCTCTTGTTACGTTGGCTTAAGAACTTAAAACAACTAAAAATTTTCGTAAAATTTATAAAGTTTTTTCTATTCTCTGTTGCAGGAATTGTTTACTAAAATTTTAAAAAAGTATCCTTTGATAGTGAGTCCCAACAAGCAAAAGTGTGTTTGTTTTTTTTTGCAAGAATTAATGTGCTTCATGAAGAGGAGAGACAGAGAGAGAGAGAGTATAAAACAGTGTTGCCACTTTGTAGGTAATTACCCGAATTTGGTGTAATTTATACTCTCGTGGGTAGAGCGTGGGTAATATCCTTGAGGTGTAGATCAGGTGTAATTTGAAATTCTCTAATTTTTTAACAAATAATATTAGGATTGGATTTTAGTGCTAAATTTTATACTATTTAAAATATTGTTGAACTAAAAAATCCCAGCCAAAACTTTGCTTACAAAATAAGCAGAAAAATAATGAGAACTTGAGGAAAACACTACTTATTTTTCTACTGGAAAAAGTACTTATTTTTGTTCGCGATGTCCCAAAAGTAATCCTTTATAATTTGTCCAATTACATACAACCTTAAAAAAAATACCTTTTTTTTATACTTAAAAGTTTTATAAAAATATGTAGTTACCAAAAGCGAAAAGAAATACGTTCCTTTAAAAAGGTTAAAACACACTAATTAAAATTGCTCTGGAATCTTATGGAACTTTTGTTGAAAAAGTGTGCACAATAATAAATTTATCGAAATGTAAGAAAATATTTAATGAAGAGTGTTTTGGCTGCACAAAATCATTTATAGCTCTAACACTGTAATAACAATGTGTGTATTAATATATGTAAATATACGGGCCGAATCTGTCACAAAAATCAATTTCGATCGAAAGTTTTTTTAATCCCGAGAAAGTTTCTTCAGAAAACGAAAATCGATAAATTTTCTCGGAATGAAATCACTTTTAATTTTTCGTTAAAAAAAAGTTTTTGTTTGCACAATATTGCCACATTGAACTTAAAAATAAAATTAAAATTTGTCGGAATTACGAAAATCGATCAAAGTCTGTAGAAGGTAAAACAAAATCGATCGAAATGAAAATGCGGATCTAAAACTATTCCGAACAATTTCTGTGACAGGCCTGATTATGTTCTTCAAAAAAACATCGTTTACATTAGATCGACATCATTACTAGTATTCTAATAACCAAAATATTTTATGTGGGTAATTTTGGAACATATTTATGTACATAAATATACATGTAAATAAATATACATACATATTATTGATTTTTGGATTTCCCATGTATTTCACATCGAAAAAATTTTTCTAACAAATATTAATGGAATACATTGCCAATTGATTCAAATAATTCTTTAAAATCATGTAATCATAACTTATTTAAATCATTATATTAAATGATTCTTTTGTTATGCATAATTATGACTTATTTAAGATATTATAAGAAAGTTATTATTTAAAATATAACTAATAATGCAAAAAGTGGCGAATACAGCTACAAAGTAATGAATTCAGGAAGTCATTGAAAGTAGCATTGTAAGTTAAGTTTTTGCTGGGATGTACAGTATATTCAACCAAAGTCACCACTTTATTAAAAAAAAAAAGATTTCCAAGATTATTAAGCAAAAGATTGATAGTAATTTGCGCCAGAAGTTCGATAAATATGAACTTCATGGTGATTAAGAACCCGAAGTGTATTGGAAAAAGAAAAATCACTGGAGAAAGATGTGTTTCCAGTATTCCAAAAAGTAATGAATTTTGTGTTTGCTTTAAAATAGAAAAGGCTTTAGTCGAGAAATATTTAGCGCCCTTACCATTTGTAAAACTGATTTGAGAAACAGACTCTCATCTGAAACCATTACAGGAATTATTTAATAAATAAAGTATACACAGGAACGGCAAGGAATATTTTGAACCCTCCGTTAAACTTATTATTTTAAGTTTTTATTTAATGTTATTTTTGTTAAATTATTTTGAATTACTATATGAATCATAAAAGTATGACTAATATTGATCTTATTTAAGTGAATAGGATATAATGAGTTTGTGCTGATGTGTGAAACACATACAAATATTTGTTGTAGTACACCGATCGACTTAGAATCAGTAACTTCCGTCCCGCTGGCCGTTTATCCGTCCATGTAGACCTTCTGCGCAAAGTACAGGTGGCAATTTTTAAAATAATTTAATGATATTTTGTTCCTACGATTTTAGAAAATTTTGAGAATCGGTCCATAGCTTCCATACGATATTTTTTTCCTAATGGTGTCTGTGTGCCCATAAACCATCTTATGATGTTGGTCTTTGGACAAAATTTGACCCAAATATATTTAATTTCAACCTGAATTTTCTTACGAAATTTATTTTGGAATCAGTCCATATTTTACGATGGCTCCCATACAAATGCCACTCATGAAAAAAACTTGTAATGGTATAAGTACTTATAAATATTGGCACGTATTGATAAAAAATAACTGCTATGTCATGGCAAAATGTTGTGCTGGTAGGTAAAGCATTAAACGTAGGCCATATCTAAACCCCTTCCCTTGAATCAATTTAAGGCGAAAAAATCTCAAACAGATGTGAGTTACCTACATAATATTGGGCGTTAAAAATTCTTATATTATTATTCTTAACCTCATAATATTATTTTGTTTAAACAGGTCCATAATTGCATATAGGACCTAACAAGGGAACACTCTTAAAAATGTGTCTGTAAATATCAAATGTTCGGAATTTACCGACTAGACTTTTTAATTTGCTCTTTTTTGTAAAAGTTTTTTTTTATAATTAAACGTTATTTTGATATCAGGTGTTATTATATTTAAAGTGGGTAATTTTGCGTCATCTCAAGTGTAGTTTTGAATTTTGCTGGTGGTAACACTGGTCCAAATTAATTTACTGTTACTTTAGTATTTGTGTAACGCAGTGTGTTTTTGTAATTTTATTTAAAGTGGGTAATTTTGCGTCATCTCAAGTGTAGCTGGTGGTAACACTGGTCTAAATTACTTTACTGTTACTTTAGTATTTGTGTAACGCAGTGTGTTTTTGTAATTTTATTTAAAGTGGGTAATTTTGCGTCATCTCAAGTGTAGTTTTGAATTTTGCTGGTGGTAACACTGGTCTAAATTACTTTACTGTTACTTTAGTATTTGCGTAACGCAGTGTGTTTTTGTGTAAGTGTATATTTGTGTTTTAGCAAAAAGGAATTAAACTCATTAACATTCAACAATTTAATCTGTAACAGGTTGGTATTTTACCTGTGTTTGTTTTTGTTGTTGTTCTCTTTCTATAAGTTTTTCTGGTTGTCTTGCCAAACGTTTAAAATATGATGACTATAACTTTATTTATGTTGTTAAGAGGTCCCTTTTTTCAAAATTTAGTTTTCTCTATTTTTCTGGCTGATTCTTTTTCGTCTAACAAATCATTGAGTTGTAACGCGTTGGGTTTAAATGAAGGGGAGATGGGTTTGAGTTCGAGTTAGAGAATAAAGAAAACAATAATTGCTTTTATGTTTTTTTTTTTTGGTTTGTTCTTGTTTTTGTGAGTTTTTAATCTGATTTTTGCTAAATTAGGTTTGAAATAAACTTTTCTGTTGTTAGTTGTTGCCTGTTTGTTGGTTTTGTTGGTTGTATAAGTTTATCTCTTTCTCTTTGTAGTTGTTAACTTATTTAACACAAGGACAAACTTTAATTTCATTTACGTAGATTCTGAAATAATATAACAAATAGAGTTTAAAAAGAAAACATTATTAAAAGAACCAACAAGTATTGGTTGGGAATTTGTTAAGCAACAGTAGAGTGTAAAAAAGAGTAACTTGGGGTATTGTGGAACCCCTATTTCTGTTTTGGCAATCCTTAAAAACGTATAAGCCATCTCTTCATCGTACTGGTTGGAATGTGTTTCTAAATCGGTTGCCCAAATAATTTCATCACAAAAATTTTATTTTCTTAATACTAAAAAAAGTTATAAATTAAAAATCTGAGGTACCTCAAAAACAGTGATTAAAAAAATTGGAGGGTAATGTGGAACCCCCCTGTTGGGTAAGAAACAAAATATCTATTAAGAAAATATAATTTTTTTGATAAACATAGTTATGCAATCGATTAAGAAACACATTCCACCTATTCCGATGAAAAGTTGGCTTATACTTCTTTGAATATTGCCAAAAGAGAAAAGGGGTTCCACAATATCCGAAGTTACTCTACTACGACAAAAACAAATTCAATTTAGCATCTATTTTTTTTTTAATTAATTAAAAACATAAGAATACCTTCTTAGCATAACTTGTTGCTTAAAAATAAAAATCCATTAAAGATTATTCCTCAGCCTTCATGGCTATTGGTGAAATAGGGTCCACAATACCCGCCTTCAGATATTCCACATAAGCCGATTGTCAAATTTGTTATTTGTGTTATAAATATTAACATTTTTCAACATTCTTATTTTTTCGAATTTATTCTAGGAGTTGAATTTCAGTTATGTATTTTATAAAACTTTTTGTAATAGTTCTATTCCTTAAATTTTAAGGAATGACTTTATACACTACCAGACTATTATCTTGTATCTTCTTGTTACATTTTACCTTAGCTTTCCATTGGATAGCAATGAAGTATATTGTATGTACAGAAAAATTTACAATTATTAGACACCAGCAGAATGTAATGCATTTTCTGTACATACAATATACTTCATTGCTATCCAACGGAAAGCTAAGGTAAAATGTAACAAGAAGATACAAGATAATAGTCTGGTAGTGTATAAGGTCATTCCTTAAAATAGTACTATTACAAAAAGCTTTATAAAATACATAACTGAAATTTTACTCATAGAATAAGTTCGAAAAAATAAAAAATGTTGAATATAATAAAGTTGCTTACAAAAAAAAAATTCCCAATATCTATTTATTAAAATTTTTGTTAATTTTTTTTCTGAATATGTATAATAAATAAATTGGTTAATCCTGTTTATATGAAAAAGGCCTAGAGCTTAATTAAAGTACGTTTTAATCATCATCATCATCTTTATGATAATAGGCAAGTCGATTTCTTTTTCTCCTTTTACGCCAACACTATGCATTGGATTTTAAAAAATAATACATCATTCGAAAGATATTTTTTGCCGGAAGTGCACAAGGTATATTTATTGAAATCGGTTCAGTATTTTAGTTATAGGCGTAAGAAGGTGTTACTAAAACATAGAAACAACTTGTGTCAGTGTGAGCAAAAAATGTCAACACAACAAAAGCAATATGCTTTGGTTTTATGTTTACATAGTAAAAAGAACAACAACATGCATTAAATTGGAGAACAGTAGAAAATAAGAAATAAAAAAGAAAAACACAATTTTAAATATTTTGCTTTATTTTTGGAAGAGTTGTTGTTTTTAAATGTTACCATTGATTTCTTAAATTTTTTGGTTACGAATAATTTTAATGTTACCCTAGACGGAAGCGAACTGACACCAAAGTAGTCCCGTGATAGATCTTTGGTGCTAGTGACCGGTTCACTTTATAAAATTGTGACCTATCACGTTTACATGAGGTTGTCATTTAAGAGGGTCAATTAACACCTAACACCCACCATATGACAAGTCACACATATATTCTCAATGAACGTGTTTAGTATTAGTTACTACTTACAACGGAGCATTATTTCAATACAATGTAGTATTATTTCAATAAAACAAGCCCTAGAACTAAATTTAAGAAAGTTAAAAAAAAAATGTCTTACACCACCGGTGAATGCTGTACTGTAATTCATTACTTTTTCTACCTTTTGGTTCTTCATAAACCAGTAAAATGATTGTTTCTCCTTTCACTGGTCATGAGTTCTTTCTTTTTGTACTTGTTCGATTTTCACAAATCCCAGGACCAGTCTGCTGGAACAATCGACACATATTTCTCTCTGGGTATTGCTACATTATTAATATGGTTACATTGTAAAGAATGTGTTTACTGCATTTTTTTTTAAATAAAGTGCGATCTTTTGATGAACTGCGATTTATTATATGATAATCATGTATTTACTAAAAATTAAGTCTAAAAAGAGGTTATAACAACATAATTCATCAACAAAATAAATATAAATGGAAAATATATAAAAGGCTTTTTTATAAACATTGAGATTAGGGAACTTATGTTATATATACATATGAATGTATTTTTTTTCATTTAGAAATCCTTATCAACTATTTGAAAATACTAATACATATGTCTACATACATATGTAAAAATAAATTTAAAATTTAAATTTATGTCAACTTTTTAATACGCTGATGACATACAAATACTAGCTGATGACAGGGGTATGGGAACTTCGTATTTACAGGACAATGTTAACCTTGAATTGCAGCGCATTGTGGATTGGTCCAGAGCGAATCTATTTAAATTGAATCCTTCGAAAACTCGAGCTATGTGGTTCTCTCAGAGTGTGAATATACCTTGTCTTATTATGAATAATGAACAAATAGAAGTCTTTAGGCGTGTATATTGATAACGCGCTCAATTTCGACATCCATATTAATCAAACAACATCTAGAGTAAATTACGTTGTGAGACGGTTGTATAGCGTGGGAATGTATTTGTCCCATTTGGTAAGGAGGCAAGTTGCTCTATCATTATGTCTGCCAATATTCTTATACGGGTTGGAAATATTTTCGGGGGTATCACAACATAATATTTTAAAACTTAAACAAATTTTCAATAGGGGTACGTTATATTTTTGGACTTTCTTTTAGGGATCAGAGACATATGACTTACTATGTGGTTAAGGTACTGGGTTGTGACTTCGAAGATTTTATTAAACTAAGGATTATGTTAAAATTTTATAAAATATTTAAATTTTGGACGCCCTCCTATCTCCTTGAAAGATCTAGTTTTGGTCACTCTAACCGAACATACTCATTAGATTTACCAAGATTTTCGACTCTTGCTATGAATAGATCTTTCGTTGTGCGTGTGATAAGAATGTGGAATCTATTAATTCCATATGAGGACCGTAGATTCAATAATTCATAATCAAGTTTTAAGAAAATGTTGTTTATTTCTACTATTTTCAAGTCCTTTAGTTTATTTTATTTTATCAATTTCAGTAATTGTGCAAATGGAGGAGGTGTTTTACATACACTATAACTAGAATTAACAAATAAATAATAAAAAAAAAAAAAAATAAAATGCTTATTTTTAAAATGTAACTTATCTGTTGATATATACATATATATAAAAATTATGTATGATCTTTTTTATAAGCTAAGCCAATTGTATCTTCCGGATTAATTAGGCCCAATGGGCTTGCGATCCAAAACGAATAACGTATGTCTAGATCAATTATCATTCAACAGTTTCTAAATTACATTATACAAATATCTTCTTACAAATAAAGTCTAATAAATCAGTAAAAAATTGTCAAAAATTAAGCAAAAGTTTGATCAATGGTCCCACTTTTCTTGGAATTTATCGTAAAATATTTGTTAGGACTGATCTAAGTCATATCTATGTATTTTTTTGGTTCCTTACCTTTGCAGATTGTTTTCTTTTTATTCAAATTAAGGTTTTATTTTAAAAACTTATTTGATTTTTGTGTTTTTAAATATTCGAATTAAAACCGGTTAACCGGTTATTTAAAAATTGCTTAACCGAAAATACAAATAAGTTATTTCTAGATTACAGTCGATTGTGTCGACTGCTGGCAATTACTAGTATTATTAAAAAGGTCAAATAAAACTGAAGATATATAATTCTTATAAATATGATAAAACTTATTAAATTGCCACACTTACCAGTTAAAAGTATTATTTAGTTAACAATTTATAAGCCTTGTGAAAAAAACCAGTATAACATTAATATTTGGATCATAATGAGGGTTAGAATATGCGCACAAAAACTTACGGACCGACAGAATACTAACTTTACATCCTCTATCAGCTGTCCTTAGAGTATTAGAGGGATTGTAAGTGCCAATCCTCATCAGTTTAGTTTTCATCATGTTATTTTAAGGCCAAATTTATTTGCATTGATGGATGAAGCTGAATCTTATGCGCGATATCATCGAAGCGTTTTGAAAAAAGGAAAATATCGTCAGCATAGTCGATATCATGGAGGAACTCCCTCATATTCGAGCGGGTGCAATATGGTGTTTCGGAGTTTGTTTGCTGAAGCACGCAATCCAACAGCCGTAGAAATAGTGTGTTAGTCAGAAAACATCCTTGTTTTACTCCTGTGGTGAGCTCAAAAGGCTGGCTTTCTTCGCCGTTGCATTTGTAATCTATAAATAGCCCGCGAATAAGGAGAATTATTTTCGGCGGAATTCCCTTTGGCTAATCAGGGCTTCCCAGATTTCCGTTCTGGATACCTTGTCGAGGCACGTTCGAAATCTACAAGTAGTAGGTAAAGATTCCTTTTGTACTCTTTCGATGGCTCGATGATAATGCGTGTTGTGTTAATATGGTCAACACATGATCTTCCCGGGCTGAACCCAGCTTGTTCTTTCCGTAGATTGGTTTCTACAACATTCACAGAAGAATCAGTAACGATAGCAATTTGTTGACTGCAGTCAATAACATGATGCCTTTCTAGTTACTGCATTGCCTTATGACACACTTCTTTGACACTGTCATCACTACGCTCTCCTTCCAGCTGTTAGGGATAGACTTTTGTTTATATATGTTTTCTGATTATGGGTGTCAGAGCTTCGTTGATGGTTTCAGCTCCACATTTTAGTAGTTCTGAAGGTATGCTATCGGGCCTGTGAGCTTTCGAGCTCTTCAGGTACAATAGTGCGTGAAGTACTTCAGCAGATGTGGGTGGTACGGTGGAAATTTCTTTCCTCGGAAGGCGACTGTTTTCATGCCAAGAGCACTGCGACCTTTGAGTGGTGGCGGATATGGAGCTTTGTTTAGAGAAAAAGTCTCGCCAGCTTAGCAGTAAACTGCCTTAAATGGTGAATTTATCTGGAAGTAATGGGGCCTGTTGTGAAGGGGCCTCACTCCATATGTATGTCGCAGTTTATTTAACAAATCTTTTAAGCCAAGAAGGAGCCTTATTGCTGAACACTTTTCCGCAATAACTCGATAACTGATTACGCCGTTGAGGTTAAATGTAATCATGATTATTTCCCATTTTTATTTTACTGCTTTATTTATTCCACTTGGATGCTCCACAATAAAATTACAACTTATTTTATCATTACAAATTAAATTTGCCAGATTAAAAAAAAAATAGAGGAGTGTGACAGCTGACCTTCTGTTAGGTCTATCGGGCTTTAATAACACCCCTTGTAAAATTTTTTACAGTAAATTTTAATAAGATTTCACTATTTTATAGCAAATTTGATAACAATTTAAAATTATAGTAAATTTTCGAAAGTTTCTTTTAAGTTATAAAACTTTTGCTATTTTGCAGATATAATTGAGATTGAGAACTGTTTTTTTTAAATTTCACTATTTCATGGAAAATTTTTGCAAATGTTCCTTTTTTTTTTGCTTAATTTCTTTTCCACTGTCTCACTTTTAATTTTCTAATTACTTTCTTCCTTAATGTTTTCATCGAAAAAGATTATTACTTCTACATTTATATTTATCTATTATTTGCTTTAAATTTTCTTTGACAATAAACTCTTTTTTTACTTACAAAATAATGTAGTTAAATTTGTTAAAATGAAATGAAATTTATGTCTTGCAAACAATTGAATTTATGTATAACTTTTATAACTCATTTGAAGTCAATCTTTAGAACAACGTCGACCAACTACAACATTTTTTTATCGTCATTATTATAATCATTATTAACGTCATCTATGAAAGTACACATTTTAAATACAACCATTTAAATCGTGCTGTTAACTCAAAGACAAACCCCTAAAGTTAAGAAAATGCCACAAATAATAAAAATAATAATGACAATAAAAGGAAATCTTTAAAATGACAAACATTTTGTGTTAATAATCCAACCAAAAACAAATAAAGAAAAGTCTTTTACAAAAAAGTACAACAAGAAATTGTGAAATGTAGTCATCATTTTATATGTATGTCAGGGGATTTATAATCATGGCCAAATAATGACAGTTTATTACAAAAGTTTTTGTAAAAAAAAAAAAATAAAAAAAATAAATTAAATTATGGGAGAACTTGCAGTTGGTTAAATTTATTAAGTTTTGGATGAGATGATTTTAAATAAAACGGAATTCATTTGGATTAGTTTTTTTTTTTTATTTGAAAGGTGTTTTATTAAACACTATAATTTTTGTAAATGTTTTGCAACATTTTTTTTATAGATACATATTTATCTACCGATAATTTAAAAGCTTCCTTGCGAAACTTGTAAGGAAGTTGGGCGAAAAATTTTATTGAAAAACTAAATCCGTTTGTAATTATCCCTAATAAGCTAAACGATAAAACAGTCTTGTTGTCACCTGTCGCTGCTGGAACAGCTATAGCTCTAAGATTTTAGATAAAAGAAAAGTCTATTGCAGATTAAAGCCCCGAGAAAGCAACTGGCGTTGATTTAAAAGGTTACAAAATTCTTATGGAGCAACCCAGCTTAGCAATAAAAATAATTCTTTTAATTTAAGCCAGGGAATTTGGTGGCGCTTAGCAACTGGGCCGCAGAGTAAGGACTGGGAGTGAACCCGAACAAAACGGAACTGGTACTGTTCAACAGAAGGACGAAAATCCCGATTTTCAGGCTACCTCGGCTGGGGGGTTATGAACTTCCCCTGTCGGATCACGTGAAATATCTGGGAATTATCCTCGACTCAAAATGATCATGAAAATTAAATACTCAACACAGGGTCAGAAAGGCTACGGTGGCTTATTATGCCTGCCGTAGAAAGTTTGGCGTCAGGTGGGGCCTTAATCCTAGACTGGTCAAATGGCTATACACGGCAATAGTACAATCTATTCTTACATATGGATCTGGTATGGTGGACCGCGACGGGCAGAAAATACGTCGTGGACCAGCTGGGCAGAGTACAAAGATCGGCCTGAATTGGAAAAGCAGAAACATTACGCACTAGTCCTTCAGAAGCTCTGAAGGACGCTCAAGGCGGGAATGGAGCAGGGTAATCCTGGCCGGGGAATACCGCACGAGGGCTTACACAGATGGGTCAAAGACGGCTTGTGGTGTTGGCTCTTGGGTTTTCTCTGAGGAACTGCACGTGAATCTCTATTTCCGCCTGCCAGATTGGGACAGCGTATTTCAGGCTGAAATATTGGCGATAAGAGAGGCATGTAGAACACTGTACAGCAGATACATCAGCGGTAAAATTGGCATTTTCGTCGATAGCCAGGCGGCTCTGCTGTCACTTAGGTCATATAAAACAACGTCCATTCTCGTCAACCAGTGTAAGGAGGAACTATCCGGACTTGGCAGCCAACCTGTCATTAACTTAATTTGGGTCCCTGCGCACAGGGACCATTACGGTAATGAGCAGACGGATGGGACAGTCGCAACACCCCTGGGAACTATCAGGAGCGAAATCTTCAGACACTATCTGGATATGGCTGACGATAATTGGAGGAAACTGTATGGCTGCAGGGCTACCAAAGCAACTTGGCCTACGTGACATAGGTCGCTCTGAGCGACTTCTCAACTTCAGTCGGAAAGACGTGTCGAGATTTTTATACGTACTTACTGGTTACTGGACGATCGGGCTGGCTCTAGCCATCTCAGTATTGCCCCTGAGTCAAGTTTGATTGGGGGTTCCAATTCTTGTCGAGTTGTGAACTGGAGCATTCATCTAAGGCTGCCAGAGCATTGCAATGACATTCAAGCAGCTGCAAGAAACATCCGGTATGGTAAAATATCTCGCAGGGATATTCACGTTATTACCGGTCATAAGGCGGCCATAAGATCCCTGGAGAATATGTGTATCACATCGAGAATTGCCCAAGAATGCCAGATGTCTGTGGAGGAGATAAAGAGGGGTAACCCGTAAGTGGGTCCCTGGATACAGGGACATAAAAAAAACTGTGTGGCTGACTTTTTGGCGTATGCAGGAACCACCTTCAATCGTAGCGGTTCGCCATATGATATAGATGTTTCACTCTAATTGCATGCCAGTTTTATTTTATTGCGGGGCAGATGTGGATTGATGAATCAACCTATGGGGAAACCAGGATAATCTGGCCCATTTTAGATGAAAAAAGGACTCGGTGGGCGTAAGAGCTGTCCAGACATCATCTCAAGAACCTAATTGCGGTTATAGCTGGCCACTTTGGAAACACGCCCAAAGACTAGGGCTCCCTTACAATCCCCTAAAAGTTGCCACGACGAGGTGGAGGAAGAGTCTACGGAATATCTTCTTTGTCATTGTCCGGCATTCGGAAATTTAAGACTTAAAGTGCTTGGTCGGAGAACTCTTAGGAACAAATTTTGTATCTCTGATATTGATTGGAATAGGAACCACTCCATCATTGGATCTACCGGGTGGCTGAGAGAGAATATTTGCAGCCTAGCAGCAAAGAACCCCTGGGAGACTGTGCACCATGGTAATACAAGAGGAACTAATTACTGGATGCACGTGAGCTGTGCTTTGAACCTAAGTTCCAAAGAATTAGAAAACTTACAGAAAAAGATCGCTTCTATTGCGAACGTGGCTAAAAATAGCGAAAAATTGGGAAAAAAATCCCAAAATTTATTTAAAATCGCTAAATCGATTAAAAAAACCAAAATGTCCGAGAATAACATAAAAAGCGTTAAAAAATTATCTGTGGTGATGAAGAACAAACTTTTTGTCAGGTGTTAAAACAGGGCATTCCATAAAAAGTTAAATATTTTGAGCACTTCCTACCTGAAAAGGATTTTTTTTTTGTTTGTTTAAAAAAAACTTGGTTTTATTTTTTTTTGAAATGCTCTTTTTACGGCCACTTTGTTAGAAAATACTGCTTTTAAAAAGCTCGACCCGTTTTTAATTGAAATACCCTTTTTTTGAACCCTTTTTCTGGAAAATCCCCGTTTTCTGACCCTTTTCGAATTTTTCCAACGGCAACGCTACTCATCACAGCAAAACATGTACCTTAGGTATATAACTTTTTAAAATTTTTGCCAACAAGAGAAATGGCATAGCATATTCGAAGAGAGCATAAAAATGTATGAACACCCATTCTATTTTTTTTTTGAAATCGCATAAAAGTTTCCTCACCAAACGCAATTACTTTATTTATAAGATCATATAGCCATTTTCTTTATCATTAAGTTTAGCAATTTGAATAAATATTATTTGTGTAAAAATTTTTAAAAAAGTGATATAAGTATGACCTGCATTACTTATATGATCTGGTTCAAGCTTTTAAATACTTATTTTTAATATACTTATATTTTAAGCAATGCCAGCACTCAGTAATGCTCGTTGGAATTCTAGATATATCCTAGCACTTTTGTCTTTTATACTCATTCCAGAAAATCAATTGTAATTATTTTCTATTTGTAAATTTGTGTGTGATGCTTGGAGCGAAGTCTGGTTTTCCGATCATACTTTTAAGGAAAATAATTTCGCAACACTACAAAAATCATTGTCCGGCTTTACGAAAGCAAATGAATGTTTTCTCAGAAATTGGGTCAAAACACCATCAGCTATTCGGGAAGTTCATCGAAGCAACATCTGCGCAGAACGTGCAATTAAATTTGTGCAAGGCATTTTGCTATTGTGTAAATCATCACATACTTTAAATTAAAAACTTATATCATATAGAAATTTAAAAAATGTGTGTTTCCATTGTCATTTTATTCGCAATATATTTAATTCTGTTATTCAAGGTCCTTATTATTCCGTCAAGTAGCATTGAATTTATACTGTCCGCGAGTTCCCGATTAGTTGAAAAGGTTCCTAAAAATAAAAATATACGAAAGAAAAGTTATTGTCGACATTCACAGAAAAAAGTGTTTTATCAATAAAAAAATGGTTTAGAAAGTGTTTAAATTTAATTAATGTAATAATTGAATCAATTATTTCTTTAGTTGAAAGAAAATTAAAAATTTAATTTTGATTTAATTAACATTTTATTTGTTTTGAAATAAATTTTCAATTAAAATTTTAATTAAATAACAAAAAATCTTAATTGACTTTTTTCGTTTAAAATAAAATAATTTAAACATGTAGAATTGTTGTTGGGAATTGTCAATATTTATTTAAATAAATTAACACAATGTTTGAGATGGAAAAGTTTTTTGATAATTTTTTTAAATTAAATTAAAAATATCATTTATTGAAAACAAATATTCATAATTTTACGATTTTTAGTAATCAATATAATCATTTTGGTAATAAATTTGGTGATTAGAGAAATTTAATAATTTTTTTCTGTGTTGTGGGCCAGGCAGTAAATTTCAAAATCGGCAAAAAAAATGTTTTGGATATTTTAAAGACGTTAAAATATGCGTATTTTATTAAATGCAGAGCAAATATATAAGCTACTGTTCTGTATTTTGTTTTCAAAAATATGGTCACCGTAGTCATATAGGCCTATTAGCTTATTATCTACTTGAGAAATTATTAGTTTCTAAGTTACTGGAGTAAAATTTACGCATTACAAATCATCAATTTGTATTTAGAAGCAAACATAGCACAATCAAACAAAGATATAGATTAGTAAATGTCTTTAGAAAAGCACACCCCAAGTGTAAGGGTATCTTTTGTCTATGCCGTTTCATCAGCTAAACCGGAGGAACTTTAACTCTCCCTAAAATGACCAACCGACGTAAACTTTCAAAATGCCGATACACGTACATTTAATTTTTTTTGGTCCCCACTACCAGCATCAGTGTACAGTGTAATTAGAATTCATTCGGTTAACCGTTAATCTGTAAACCGATTGATTACTACCCGCTTAACTAATCGGTTAATTTAAAACTGGCTATTTTCGATTAACGGTTAAACCAGTTAATTTCAGTCGATTAACCGATTAGCCGATGTAACAAAATTTCTAATATTTTGAAGTATTATAACATATTTTTTTGTCTCTTTAATTATTTATTTCGTCTCATATACAAAAGGTATGTGTTTAGAAAATATTTTCAGTGATTTTTATTTTAAATAACCCAGTTAGCATTTGGGTGCCAATTTTTTGTAAAAATAACCTTAATGAGCATTTTCAGATTACTTTTGAGATTAGAAACTGATTTATCACTTGAGCGATTGAAAATGGATTCGTTTATGTAATCAAAGAATGAACTTTAAATGTTTTGAATTTAAAACTCATTTATCACTAGAGCGTTTGAAAAAGGATTCACATATGATTCACATATATGATCAAAAAGGAATCAGCAAATTGTATCACAAATAATTTTTTTAAATTGGTTCATCGGTGGGTTACCATTTTCTCACAACGAGAGTATCATTTATCTTGAAGCTGATTTCAAACGATTCGATTATGATACAAAATGTTAGCTGGGATGAGTTTGCTGTCAACAGCTTTTTGTTTCACGTATTTTTTATATGTATGTGTTTAGATAGTTGTTTCTTCTCATATCTGCTAATATCAACCTTTTAACAAAATTAACCAAAACAATTAGAAGTGCCTAAAATTAAAAAAACATAAAACAGGACTCTAATGACATGATGGAAGAATTCATATGTTTAGAGAAATCCATGAAAAGGACTGATAAATGAGATATTCTCAATTATGGGTTGTGTCGATTTCTCCCACATCAGCGACAAGTGAAAGAATTTTTTCCAAGTTAATATTTATCAAAACTAAAAAAAAAAGAATCGCTTAAATCCTTACCCCCGTATTCATAAATTGTTATTTAATTTAACAAACGTTTATTACGGAAACTTTTCATAGAAAATCTGTCTTGTAAACCGCTATTAAAAAAAAATATTTTTTTAAATACGGCAATTAACATTTAAACCAAATTATTTGTCTAATAGTTTATTTTACAAGATCTCCTTAAACTATTTAAATAACTAATAAAATTATCTCACAGTTTATTTTTCAATTAATACATAATATTTATGTATTAATAAAAAAAAATATGTATGTTTTTTGTTTGCTAGTTTATTTTTATGTTTGTTATGTTATCGTTTTATTTTACTAATAAACTCCAAATAATAAATAACACTGGTTTACAGCCAAAAAATATCAAGAACGCCACATGCCTAGATAAGTTAATTGGGACCTCCTGAACACGAAAAACGCTGTTTTTTTTCTAAGTACCGTTTTTTAGATAACGGTACTTTTGTGTTTTTCGGTGTATGGTCCCACTCAAACCCTTGTGGAGCCCAGCCGAGAAGTCCGATCGAGATAAGTGGCATATCGTTGCAAAGGTAATTGAATACCTTTTTTGTCGATATATCGCAAATTTCTATCTGATAAGAACTGGCTGAGTTATGGTACCTCAAAGTTCAAAATATGCCAATTTTTTACGTTTTTTCAAAATTTTTCATTTTTATTTCGTTTTTTTTCTACGTTATAGTAAAGATCTGGAATGCTTTATTTTTTTACCTAATAGTTTATTTAATTACCAACATTTTAAGTGTAATTTTTATTAAAGATTTTGTGGAACGACAATATTTTCATCTTCATTGCTCCCACACTATATTCGGCGTCAATCAGTTTTGGACGTTTGGGAATTAACATTGAAACGACAATAAAAAAATAAAATTTATTTTTGTTTTCAATACAAGTTCCCGGATTTACATTTTAATTTTAAAAAACAGTCAGGGGTATTATTGTGCATCTGATTTTTAAGCAATTAAGGTTTTTCCAAAATTTTATGGTCCTTTACTGTCTAATAAGCGTGCGTGTTTCTTACAGGTAAGAAAACGCGCGAAACACCATCATAAAGATGTGTTTTTTTTTTAACAATTTTCCATGCAAATAAATTTTTTAAAGAATTCTAACAGGCATATAAAAGAAACACATTTTGTAAAAACATGTCAGTTTGGCTTTGTACGTACAAAAAATAAGATGTGTTCAATCGATCCCAACGAATTTTGTTATGTTTGTGGTGTTCTTGTGAAAAATAAATCACAACATTTGATGCGAAAAATTTATCTGAAGCGTATAAGAAGTATTTCGGCTTTCGACCTGCGTCTCTCGACAAACCGTGGACACCGAATAGTGCATGTAACAACTGCCGAACAATATTAAATAAAATTGGTAAGGGTCAAGAGTGTTTCTTCACTTTTGGAAAGCCAATGCAATGGAGAATTGTTATTTCTGTTTAACGGAAAAGGCTATCGGACGTAGAATTGAACCAGTTTATCCAGTTGTTAGCTCGGTGACGCTACCAGTGCCGCACTCATTATCGTGCCCCAAACCGCAGCTGATTGTAGCGGGCCCCACAGAAATACGAAAAAGAACAATAAAAAATGATTCATCAGATGAGTGCAGTGAAGCAGAAATGCAATCAAATAAGAAACCCCATTTACTTACTCAGGCAGAGCTCAATGATTTGTGCCGAGATTTTTATTTGCCGAAATCGAAATCTGAATTACTTGCATCACGATTACAAGAGTGGGGATATTGTGCTCCTGAGACACGTGTTACATATTACCGTGATCGCAGTAAACAACTTGCACTTTTCTTCGCAAAAACGGCAAACTTTTGTTTGTGTGCCAACATATGTGGTCTTTTCAGTGCTCTCCAACAAAATTATGACCCAGAGGAATGGCGTCTTTTTATGGATGGAGGCAAGGATAGTTTGAAAGCAGTCTTGCTTCATAAAGAGAATACGAAACCATTAATTCCAATCGGATATGGAAAATACATAAAGGAAACATATGAAGCAATGAAAGAACTTCTCGATCTCATACATTATGACCAACATCAATGGAAAGTTTGCTCTGATTTACAATTAGTTGCCATACTATCTGGATTGCGAGGGGGCAATACGAAGTTTCCCTGTTTTCTATGTCTATGGGACAGCCGTGACCGTCAGAATCACTACACCCGAAAAGTTTGGCCCGAGCGAAGTGGACGTACGCAAGGAGTATACAATATCAAAAATGACCCACTCATTCCTCTGGAGAAGATAATACTTCCTCCATTACATATTAAGCTTGGATTATTTACAAATATCATAAAAAAGTTGCCAAAAGACAGTCTTGCCATGATTTACCTTAAACAAAAATTTCCGAGAGCCACAGCGAGCAAAATTGAAGCTGGTATATTTGATGGACCTCAAATTCGGGCTCTGTACGGTGACCAAGCATTTAATGAGTGTTTAGGTCCAGCTCATTTGGAGGCATGGGAAGCATTCCAGGACATCGTTCACAAATTTTTGGGAAACTACAGAAGTCCTGATTACGCAGAGAAGATCGATACATTACTGCAAAAATTCAATGCCATTGGTAAGCGTTGAGTGAAAACATGTACATCAAAAAGGCCGTTATCATTTTAAAATTTATTCTTTTTAACCTTTAGGTTCAAATAAGACACCTAAATTACACTTCTTATTCAGTCATTTGGATATTTTCCCCACGAACTTGGGCTCCGAAAGTGATGAACAAGGTGAAAGATTTCACCAAGAAATGGAAGAAATCGAGAGACGTTACAAAGGCTGGTGGGACGAAGAAATTATGGCGAACTATTGTTGGTTCCTCATTCGCGAAGATCCATCCGAAAAAAATGCAACAGTTCAAGTCGCTCGTCATTTTAATTAAAATTTTTTGAATTTACGCCGAATATAGTGTGTGAGCAATTAAGATGAAAATATTGTCGTTCCAGAAAATCTTTAATAAAAACTTTATTTTTCATCCGATTTTTTTTTTAAATTACACTTAAAATGTTGGTAATTAAATAAACTATTAGGTAAAAAAATAAAGCATTCCAGATCTTTACTAAAACGTAGAAAAAAAACGAAATAAAAATGAAAAATCTTGAAAAAAACGTAAAAAATTGGCAAATTTTGTACTTTGAGGTACCATAACTCAGCCAGTTCTTATCAGATAGAAATTTGCGGTATATCGACAAAGATCGGACTTCTCGGCTGGGCTCCACAAGGGTTTGAGTGGGACCATACACCGAAAAACACAAAAGTTGTACCGTTATCTAAAAAACGGTACTTAGAAAAAAATTACAGCGTTCTTCGTGTTCAGGAGGTTCCAATTAACTTATCTAGGCATGTGGCGTTCTTGGTGTTTTTCCAAATTAATAATTTGTAAAGCAGTGTAATTTATGCATTTCTATTTATTGAAATAACTTAATTAAAAAAAAAACTTAATTATTCGGTTAACCGATTAACAACAAAACTAGCCGATTATAAACCGATTAAACCTCGATTAATTAATCGAGCGATTAACCGATTAAAGTTAAAGCTTGATTAAATCAATACCCTACGAATTATTTATCAAATAACATTAGGCGTATACTTTTTATTTTTATTTTATTCTAATTAAATATTAACTATACGTATAAGTAATTTATTTATTAATTTTTTATTTTTATAAAACTACTTAAACGATTTGCATTAAACAAACTTTAGCTATTACATATCTAACAGCCTGTTTGTAGAATACGACAAATCTAACTCGGGACCAATTGATGGCCGAATATGTAATGAAAAGCGTTTGTATCACGCGACATGACATTTTCGTAGCGCTTACGTTAATTCGTGTATGTGTTAAATATAAATGAGATCGTAATCGTTGGCAACAGACATCTTAAACAATATTTTTTGTTCACTTTTCTTCATATGAAATTTTGTTTAAATCTTTAAAGAACGGCAACCCTATTCTTGTGCATAAATAAAGGTGTGTTCATTTACTTTACTAGCAGAGAACTTGCGAGAATTAAAAATTTACAAAATGTTTCTCCCAATTACTCAAAAAAATAAAAAAGGAAATGAACACTTTACCAGTAAAAACAAGCACGTTAGGCATATTGACACTACCAATATTTATCTGTAAGATACAAGATTATTTCTTAATAAATAAAATTTTTTTAAACTATTTGCGCAAGAATATTGTTCTTAAATTTTGGAAAAATAAAGATTTTTTGTTATTGAATAACTTTTAATTTCAAATTTATGAAAAATATTTTTGTTTTGTAAACAAAAACATGAATAATTCTTGCTAGTAAAAATTTTACTATCAGAAATTTTCCAAAAATTTTTTGTCTCTGAAATTATTATGCTCCTTTTTCACTCCCTCTTTGCAAGTTTTCCGGGTACGTGAACACTTACTAGTAACAATTATTGGAAAAAGAAATAACTTTCTGTAAATGAATACACCTTAAAAAAGCTGACATACACCAATAATAAACATAAAAATAAACTAAACAAAACAAATTTTTTTGAAAATTATATAATTTTTGTTTTAAAAAGTGTTTTGTTCAAAAAAATTAATCTCTGTTGCACAGTGACAACAAAGATTAATTTGTTTTTTATTTAAATAAATCCCTCTGGCTTGTCGGATATATGTAGACTGTGTGAGGACACATGTAGGACACTTTTCATCTTTGGTAGGGTTGTTTTTGCTCGTGCTGTCCGATTTCTTATCTTCCACTATCTGCCTTTCCTGTGCTTTCACCATTTACTTCTCCCACTCTTTCACACTAGATTTCTTTCTCTTCTTTCCTTCTTTCTTTCACTAATTAAGGCGTCACAATGGTCAACAACATATTGGTCTCTGGGTGAGGGTGTGAAGTTTGCTTCACACCAGCCTTTCTAACCTAACCTTAACTAACCTAAATAAATCCCTTAAGATGAGCAACGGAGTTGCCTCGAAATATTGGGCACAAAAATATTCAAAATTAAAATCAAAATTGATTTTTAATATATAAAAAATTACCTCAAGTCGAACCAAATATAAACTACAATAACAAAAAAGGTCAACAATAAATACTGTTAACAAAATTTGTTTATTTAATAAACTTCATTGGTGCAATTCTTTCAAATATGTTAGTGAGTTTGATATTAGTTAATTAGTAGGTCTGCTCGAAACACCTGCTGATTTTTTGTAGAGTTGTGTTTTTATCATGCAATTGTTTTTGTAGCAATTGTTTTTGACTTCTTGTCCATTTTTTACACAAACAAATACTTTGGGCTTTGACATCTTTAACATAATTTACGCAAACAAAATGCGTGTTGTTTTTTCTATTGCTGCATGGTTTTGCGCAGACCTACTAATTGGGCCATGTTAGTTATTTTAATGCGAAACGTTTATTTAATCAATTTTTAATATAAAATTTAACTTTTTTCTTTGTAGAAAGCTCCATATCTTATTTTTTCCCCATGCTTATCTTGCGAAGCACTACGCTTGTCTGCAGGAGACCAGCTGCTCACTACCAGCAAGCCTACCGAAGCATCTCTGATTTACTTTTATCAATTTTTTCCAAAAACGCGTATTTTACTCGTCGAACTTTGACATTTATTATGAAGCAAATTGTTATATACAAACCAAAATTAATTGACAGCTTCTACATTTTTTATTAAAAATCGTCAACCGTCGCGATCCAAAATCCAAAAAAAAAAAGACGCGAAAAAGTTAGAGCCTGTTATAAGTGAGTCCTATTCTACAAACAGGCTGTAACTTTATCTCTTTGTGATATATGATTTGGAACACTTGCTCAGAAGGGTTTTACTGGGTGTCGAATTTGACAAACTCTGAAATGAAAAATCTTTTTTCACTTATTATTGTTTCGTAAGCTGTAAAATATTTTTTTGTCGGAGTAAACTATCAGATGGATCTGCGTGGACACTTTCTGGTACAGCATCGACAGCTTATCCAGTGCGAACAGGTCGAGTATCAGTTCTTCGTGGTCCAGTACCTATTGTGACCTGGTTTTTTAAAAAGGGGTAATTAACAATTTTTACACATTTCTGGACTGAGTATGTTGACTTTATTTAGACTTGTTAGATTGTTTATTACCCGAAAAAAAAAAATAAAGTTCAAAACTGTAAAAATAAAAATGTTATAAAAGCATTTTAAATCAGACAGCTAAAGTGGCATTCGCTTCGGTCAACATAATTATGAACCGAAATTTTAAACTAGTAAAAATACTTAATAAGTCGTCTGAAAAAAGTAATAACTCCGACTCCGACTCCAAAGGCTGAAATTTTTTACGACTCCGACTCCGACTCTAACCTTAATGACTTATGTATATGAGAATGGTCCTTATTTGACTTTAAACTCTTTTTATACCCTCCCCCACTAGTGGTGAATAAAGGTATAGTAAGTTTGTCATTCCGTGTGAAACCTTTTTTTTTATGCATCCAAGACCCCATAAAGGTTTCTTAAGTACATAATTCTATGTCGATTTAGCCATGCCCGTCTATCTGTCCGTCTGTTGAAAACACGCTCACTTTCGAAAATCTCAAAAGATAAGAACAAACTTAGTGTCAAATTTGTTTCTAGATTTCCTAAGCAATTTGGGATTGAAATCCAGCAACACCCGATCAGTAGGATCAGAGTAATGAAGCAAAATATAGAACCACCACCCTAAAAAATTGACAATTCTGTTACAAAAATTAACATTAAAGGTGACACAATGCACGACATGATATAAGATTTTGCACAACCTCGTTCTATATACATATATGACTAGAGATCATACTGTACGTCTAAACCCGTAATAAATATTGCTATTATATTAAAATCATACTACAAGATTTCGTGAAGATCGGTCCATAATTTACCATATAATGTAAATACGCTTAAAAAGGTAGCAGATATAGATATTGTGGTAAAATTTGGTACAATTTCGGTGCATATGGCCAGACATAATATCATGCAGTTTTCTGATTATCGGTGTATATTTTTCATTAGATCCCATATTAAGCAGCCTTCTGAAAAGCACTTTAAACACTAAAACAAATTCCACTACTGTACTGAAATTTGTTCCCTTTTCAATTTTAATATCATAAATCACTCTATAGGATTTCGCGATGATTAGTCCATAATTTACCATGGGTCTAATATAAATTCCCTTCCTGAAACTCATTTAAGTTCGCCATAAACTGTTACGAATCATGATATTTTATGCAAGTTAGTTCAAATTGCTAGAAATAACAGCATAATACTGTCTGTCGTCCAATTGGTTTAGACCGGAACCAATTTTTATACTTAGGTCTTTTTTATAAAGATTAATTAATAATTTCTAGCTCTCATATATTCTTACTGTCGGTGAGGGTATCAAAGATTCGGCACAGCCGAATATATCACACTAGCTTGTTTTTAATGCACTACCCTTGAAATTGTTAAATATAGCAAAAAAATGATTCTAAAATTTCAATTCGATATTTGAAATATTGCATCGCCAATTTGGAAGAATTTTTATTTTGGAATATATTAGAAAATTTTTTTAAAGTTTTTATGCCGAAGAATTTTGGAGTCGGATTCGCAAATTTTTGTGGTTACTACGACTCCTACTCCGGTACAAACACCTCAACTCCGACTCCGACTCCACAGCCCTGGTTTCAATCAAGGCAAATCCACTAGATTCACTAGAAGGAGGGGTCAAGTCAACAGCTGGGTTTATTTCGATGATCTGTAGCCCGTTTCTGTATTTCTCGCATCATAAAATTTCCCGCATGAAACAAGTAAATTATGACAAAAACAGTGCAATATGAAACAAAAAATGGGTTTTCTCAGTGTTTTGCTATCCTTACAGCCGTACCTAAACAAGAGCGGAAGGCAGAACGTTTTCTTCAGCGTAGCTTTCACGCTGATATGCCATACCTAAATAAGAGCGTCAGCGTTGTGCCATAAACAGTAGTGTTAACTTTCGTTCCGACTAAAACTCTCATAAAAGACATAAGAAATTGAATTAAAACCGCTAGTTTGACCTTAAAATAGCTAATTTGCCATTATTTATTATCAAACAATAAAAACAGGGTTGTCAAAACAACAAATATTGCAGCCCTGTTTATTTTAACGCGCTGTCGAAATCGGATTTTCCAATTGCAAAGCGCTACCGTTGCGTTGCCGTCGCGTTGTTTCGATATGCTACATACAAATTGTATGGGCATGAGGATTTTTGACAGCTAGAAAACGCGTTCCGCTCTTGTTTAGGTATGGCTGTTACTTTGGGAGAATTATCTGTCATTTAAATAATTTTCCAGCAATTATTGGAAGGATGTGAGAAAAAGTGTTTCTGTATCAATATTTTGCTAAAACTTTCTCACAAGAACTGTCAAAATAAGTAACATTTGAAATTGATGCGAGAAAAATAAATTTAAAAAAATGGAGCACAAATTATGTATGTACATATGTATGTACACAAGAATGTTATTTTTTTTTTATTTGAAGAGAAAGAATTTAAATGATGAAAATGAATAAAACACAATTGTTATATTTTGGTATTTTAATTTTTTAAGCCCTTCATTGTTTTCGTTTTATGCAGGGCTGCCAGATTAATTTGCGAAAAAAACGTTAATTTCCTAAGAAAAATTCGCCCATTTTGTTTTAAAAACTCGGACAATTTAAAATAAATTTTTACAAATTTTGTTCGATTTTTATTAAAACATAATCAAAAAAAAATAGTTAAAGTTTACGGGTAAAATACCTATTTTAAACATACATACATACTTAAGCTTGAGGTCTATTTAAATGAAATTATTTATTTTATTTTTTCTTTAATCCGAAAACAATTTCAGATTGTTTTTTTTTTGAAAAAATCACACAAAGGCGTGACAAAATATCATATTGAACTAAAACTAACACTTTTGGCCAAAAAAAGGCAAAAATTTCCTAAAGTGCATTGACATTGAAAAATGGGTTAATAGTTTAATGTTTTGATCACATAAACAAATGTATTAAATAAACAGTTTTCCTTCGAAATTTTGATTTTGCAGATACATTTTTTAAGCTGCCTTGTTTTTAAAGGTATCGTTTTTCTGTGGTGCCGAATATACAAACATATTAAACTATTTAACATTTTTTTATTTCGAAGACTGAATAATATCGTCACTAGAAAAAATCAGCAAATTGTCAAAATGACGATAAATTTTATTATAACTATTTCTTTCGTTGACGTTTCGCTTGCATTTGACAATTTACTACTGAAAGTATTCCAGTTAAACCAGTCTGTTCTCGCATTCAAATACAGAAACACTTTATTCTCACAAATCGAGAAACGATAGAATTTTTTGTTTTACACTTAATGTGAGAAATTTTGCGATGCGAGAAATACGAAAACGAGCTACTGCTGGTTATCAAAGTTTGCATACAAGCTACAGTTTTTTATGGAAACAAACGTTTTTGTTTACTATCAATGCTTTTGACAATTGGATGACAAAATCAATGTTGTTTTAGAGTTTACCTCACCTTCGAGTGAATCCGCCTTGGTTTCAATAGAATGTTAATAACTCATCTTTCCTTACGGACATTTGTAACATCACCAGAATAATTATATATATAAATCTGTTTTTGTTTGGAAAATAGTACATCAATTTTCTTTTAAGAGTTTGTTGACAATATTTGAGTACTTTAAAAAAAAAAAAAAATAACCAATTCCCAGCTCAGTAAAGAATGAAAAATTGTCAATAAATTTTAATTAATTTCATGTTGTAAAATTCCTTTCATCATAAAAATAATTTAATGAAAAGTAAATTCAATGAACTTTAGCATTATTTAAATATCAAAATTTGGACTAAAAACCATTAACAGTTCAATTAAATAACCGCAATACTAAAAAAAAAATTTGTTTTGGATTTTATAAAATCCCCGGAAAACAGGATTTCCCATTTCCCATCCCTTCTAGCAATCCTACCAATTGTATTGCTCTGGTTAGTATTATTAATTCGTCATATTAAATCACAATTTTTAAATAAGCAAATGCAAATTTAACATAATTATATTAAACAATTTTGAAACAAAATACAAATTAGCGCCAAAATTTCTTACATATTTGCAATAGTTGCCCCTATTATTAACCGTTTGACAAAAGTGCGCATGACTGCATAAAATTTAAGAGAATCACTTAAGAGAATTAAAAATAGGTCTGTTTATAAACAGTTGTAATAAATGTCATTCAAAAGGTGTTTTAATTTTTTTTTTAAAGTTTTGTAACTCCGACTAATTAAACAAAAATCTCTTGATGTACCAAAATGTGTTGAGATAAAAGTGTCTCGTTTTCAGTTTACAACGATTTTTATACCCTTCACATTAATACGTGGCGAGGGTATTATGCTTTTTTGCTAAAGTTTGTAACGCATAGAAATATAAATCCCAGACCCACCTCTGAGTATATCGAGCTACTTAGAATCACTGAGTCAATTGTAGCATATCCTCCAGTAGGTAATTTGCCCCGAAATCTTGGCCAAAAATAATTTTTGCACTAACAATAATAATGTTTTTGTCGATTAAGAATATATCAAAGCAAATAACTGCGTATTATGTTTTTGTAAAAAAACAAATATCAGCTGATTTTATGGGCAGTCGAAATTGTCATTTGCAAGCAACGTGCACAGTGCAGCATAAAAAGTGTTATTTTGATTTAAACTAAAACGGTTTTTATCAGTTATTAACTAAAAAGAAGGAAATCGTGCATGATATGGTGAATAGACGGAAATAGTAAGTAATTAAAAAAACCAAAATATTTTGGTGGACGTTAGCTTCTGTTAACAAAACGTGTAATTCTAGCTTCACCTCAAATAAATAAAAACTTTGCATAAGCCATTGATTACACAGCGGAACAAAATTGAACTTTTTGTGTGCTGATTGGAAGTTTGATGCAATTTTTTACTAATTTGAGGTCGCTGATTTCAAATTTAATCTCCGTTTTCCTCTATCAGCTCGCATTTTTAAGTTACAGGTACTAAACGAATTTTTTACTTTTTTGAAAAAATTAAAAGTTTAAAAAATCATGAAGCGATTTTCAGAATTCTTCTTTGTTTTAAAGCTTTGAAAAACAATCAAATTTTTGCCAATCACAAGAAAAGCAGAGTAATGGTTGTTTACGTAAAAAAATCCAAAAAATTAAAATTTTTTAAGTACGGAAAAAACAGAAGTAAAGGAAAAAACATGTGAGATCAATTAAAAATGGATAATCATTCAATAAGCAAATTTCGATCTACCAAAGGTTAAAATACAATTTGGTTTAAGGATTGATGTTTGACTACTGACGTCAGCAGTCATCGATGGCTGCGAGTGTAAGTCGGCAAATCCCTTTGAGAAGACCTAGTGGTTGAGGTCGAAACATGTCAGGGTAACCAGCCGCCTGGGTTCGAATCACACGCCAGCCAGCCTGGCTTCGAATCCCAGGTCAGTCAAGAATGAAAATTATCAATAACAATTTTAATTAATCTTCCATGTTGTAAAAATTCCTTTCTTCATAAAAAATAATTTAATGAAAATTAAATTTAATGAACTTAAGCCTAATTAAAAATAGTAAAAATTTGGATTAAAAACCATGAATAGTTCAACAAAATAACCACAATACTAATTATTGTTAAAGCTAAGGCACAAGCTCTATGTGTTCATTTGTCCTTCAAGTTGTGCTGAAAAATGTCAACAAGAAAAAAGAAAGACAAAAAACATGATAAACAAAAAAATGTACTTTGGACTTCAAGAAGAATTCTTGACAAAAGTACGGAAAAAACAGAAGTAAAGGAAAAAACATGTGAGATCAATTAAAAATGGATAATCATTCAATAAGCAAATTTCGATCTACCAAAGGTTAAAATACAATTTGGTTTAAGGATTGATGTTTGACTACTGACGTCAGCAGTCATCGATGGCTGCGAGTGTAAGTCGGCAAATCCCTTTGAGAAGACCTAGTGGTTGAGGTCGAAACATGTCAGGGTAACCAGCCGCCTGGGTTCGAATCACACGCCAGCCAGCCTGGCTTCGAATCCCAGGTCAGTCAAGAATGAAAATTATCAATAACAATTTTAATTAATCTTCCATGTTGTAAAAATTCCTTTCTTCATAAAAAAATAATTTAATGAAAATTAAATTTAATGAACTTAAGCCTAATTAAATAGTAAAAAATTTGGATTAAAAACCATGAATAGTTCAACAAAATAACCACAATACTAATTTTTTAATTTTTTAAATCATGAAAAATCCAAAACATAAAAAAGTCAAAGTCTTATTACTTTCACGTAAAGTCACATAACCTATGAACAAAATGATACATAGATCATAAAAATCGAGCGATTCAATTTTATTCACAATTAAGTGAAGGTACCTACCTCATTTTAAAGTGAAGGAAAAAACGTTCATAAATAGAACAGCAGCAAACACACACATTATAATATTTTTTTGTGTGGAAACCGCTATTTTTATCAATTTATTTGTCTCAGTAAATTGTGAATAAAAACAAAATTTGTGCACCAATTACAATGAAATAAAGCTCATTTCATTCAAAAATGTTAAGCTTACAGTTTTTATACCAAATTTTTTTGCCGAAATTCAAGTTTTTATGAATTTTTAAATAAATTTTTTTTAAAAAACTTCAACGATATCTCTGAAACTACTGGGCAAATTAAAAAATAATGTAAGCACGGCTTAAAGATAATATTGTTAGCGAATGATGGTTTTCTTTTAAGTGAATATGGTTCACCGTTTTCAAGTTATTACAATATATGAAGTGAAAGTGTCTTAATTTTGGAAATAATGGTATATCTCGAAAAGTCAAGCTGATAGAAAAACTGAGTGCAGATTTGAATTCAGCGTTTCCAATAACCTTAAAAACAATATTCAGTTCTTAATCAATAAAAACCTTGTTTCCTTGTGTTGTGGTGGACTACCGTGGTTTTCATTGATTAAAAGTGCTAATAAAATAATTCTAAATTAATTTTTTTGCTATTTTTCGTTTCGGGTTTTGATTTATGGGCAATTCCATGTCAAATTGACCAAGAGTGGGGACCCGACCCCTTTCGATTTGAATGAAATTTGGTGTGAAGGTTCCTTTCATCCTATAAGGAACATATATTGACGAAAAAAAAATTTGGTAAAATGCTTTGGATTGCAATAAAACAAGGTTAGACCAAACTTAATCCAAATACTCACCTCGTTTTCATTTTAATATCACATCCTCTTTCCTTTTTTGAGTCATATGGGCAATTCATCGGACGAATTGTATGTTGTGCGTCAGGAAAAATAAGGTTTGTGAGAAGAATAAAATTATTTTTCTAGTCGTCTATAATTTCACTTCAATTTAATTAACTGATTTATGGCAAATAAAAAATGAAAATTCTAAGATAATGAAGTTCATAATATAGTGCATTAAAAGTATTAAAGTAAGTGTTAATGCAATAAACTTGTATTTCTATAGATTTGGTTTAATCACCGTTATTCCTTTTAACGTCGTCGTCATCGTCATAAATTTAATATCAAATTAATTTTTATCGACGTCGTAATTCGATACAAAACTTGTATTCTATAACAACAATGTAACGATGTCGATTGTTTATCGTTTTTTAAAGCCCATCTCTAATAATTTAGACAGTTGGCTTGTTTTGTTTTCAGTTTTTAAAAAAAAATAAATGCAATTTATGTTCGTTTCTTAAAAAAGCTGTGCTCTCAAAAAGGGAAGCTTGATTTATTCTGAAAAATTCCCATACTAATGACATAACCGTTGCACTTTTTGCCCCGTATAAATCGACATTGTTAATAGTGCCCTGTCTGTATCTTTTTAACGGCTACGATTGCTGAAAAAGCAACAAAGCTTTGCGCAAATTGCAAAAATTTGCACGAATAGCGAAAATTTTAATATCTCAAATAAGCCATCAAATTGATTAAACCATAAGGAATGGCAACAATTCCATAAAAATGGCTAAATTAGCGGAAATTCGAAAAAATTTGCTAATTGCGGCATGATAGTAAAGTTTAATATTTATTAAAAATCGTAAAAACTATAAAGAATCACACGAAAAAATCGCTTTTATCTCGAACATGGCTAAAATTCGCGAAAAATTACAAACTTGGAAACAAACCCTAAAATTTATTTGAAATCGCTAAATCGGTTAAAAACAAAATGCCGGAAAAAATTTTTAAACATAGCGAAAATTCGCCAAAATTTTAAATATTTCAAACAACCCATAAAATAGATTTAAAGTCCCTAAAACTATAATAAATAGCAAAAATTCGATAAAATAGCTAAATTAGCAAAAATTCGATAAAAAAAGCTAAATTAGCGGCATGATCGAAAAGTTTAATATTTATTAAAAATCGTTAAAGCTGTAAATAATCTGAAAACTTACAAGAAAAATTGCTTCTATCGCAAACATGGCTAAAATTCGCGAATTTCCGCTAATTTAGCCATTATGATGGAATTTTTGCCATTCCTTATGATTTAAGGGACTTTTATTAAATTTTATGGGTTGTTTGATATTAAACACTTTCGCGAATTTTCGCTATTATTTTTTGCAAATTTTTGCAATTTTCGCGTTGTTTTGTTGCTGTTTTTCCATTATTTGTTATTATTTTTGAAAAATTAAAAAGGAATAAAACTGTTTCGACACCAATAAGACTGATGACAAAATCAGAGTCATATTATATCGATGCAGACGTTAACGTTGCGTACGGCATACCAAAAATACATCGAAGCTTATCGATAAAACTTGATATTGACAATGGGCATACCGATTTACGACAATCGTCACAAAACGATATAGTTTCGTATTGATGTCTCTAAATGCAATAATAAGTAAATAATATATAAAAAAAAAATTGTTAATGCATTATCATATTAAATGCATTTGTCCAAGGTCTGATAATACCCTCTTCACTATTGTGGTGTGGGTAGAAAAATCACGTATTAAAGTATCTAAATACATTAAAAATCGCGGGTGTGTTACGCAAATATTATAATTTTTGAAGTAACCAGGCATATGCTTTCTAACTTTTGTGACTGTCATATACATACATATATGCCTTTTCTGTACAGAGTAGTTTATTTATCAATTAAAAAAATTGTTGGAAAAGTATTTAAATTAAATTACGGTGATTTTTTAGTTGAAAAAATAATTAAATACATAATTTTGATTTAATTAACATTTTAGTTGTTTTGAAATACATTTTTAATTAAAATATTTATTTAATAACAAAAAATCTTAATTGATGTTTTTACTTAAAATAAGATAATTTAATATATTTAAGTTTTTGTCGACCTTTTCCTTATTTTATTATTGATTTATTTACAAAATTCTAAATCGGACTTATTTAAACCTGTAGAATTATTGTTGGGAATTGTCAAAACCTTAATTAAATCAATTAGCATATTGTTTGAAATGTCAAAGTTTTTTCATCATTTTTTAATTAAGATAAAAATGATCATTTATTTAAAAAAAAAAATTCATAATATAAAATTTTTACAATTTTTAGTAATCAATATAATCATTTTGGTAATATGTGCAAAATCAACCAATTGTTTCCTCGATTCTATGTATTTGGTGATTAGAAACAATTTTTATGGTATGTGTACATGGTATATCAATCTAATATACGTTATACCGTATATTATAAGGTGTGCACAACTGCAGCAGCTATAAACTCCTAGTTCCAAATTTTTATTACACGCACGAGCGACCGAACACGGCCAATGAAAAACACGAAAATAAAAGAAAGTATGGCAGTGATAACAGAATTTCGATCGAAGATTCTAAAATAAATCGGACCTTATGGAAAAAAGTGTCTTAAGTTCAGGTTTGCTATCCATTTGCTCATTGTGTGAATAAAATGAAAAAGTTATCGAGTTCTGAAATCAATTATTGAGCGAACTTGTTAAATAAAAACAGTCCATTTATTCGTTAAGATGTGGTTTTTAAATATTTATACAAAAAAAAAAAAAAATAAAAATCTAATGTCAGTATTTTACCACGTATCACAGATTTAATTAAATTTCTGATTTCAAAATCAATATTAATTACAAGGAAATTGAAAAAATCTATCAACTTTACAACAAAAGCGAAGACATAAAGCGATAAGTGCAAGAAAAAAGTGCAAAGTTGGCAAAAAGTGAATGTGTAGGGCAAAATCTATGCATTTGCAAAGCAAACAGTGCTATTACCACTGTAAATAATGGGAAAAACTTGAATAAAATATTAGAGAACAGTTAATATAGACTAAGAGTTATCAGTACTTTAAGAAAACTCATATAAACAAAATATTTATAACTTTTAAATAGTAAATTTTTGAGAATAATTTGCAATGGCTTATTCTTTAAAGTTTTTTTTATTAAGATTTCCGATCAAAGCTCTTACTTTTATTTATAACTTTTCTTAATTATTATTATAATTACCGACAGTAGCTCATTGACAATATTGGAAATAAAAACAAAGAATTTTACTTGCAATTATTGGCATTGAAATACACATGCATTAAACACACACAAATACACATACTTGAGTACACATAAAGAAAAATATTGCTTTATTAATTATTCTGGAAAAATTTTACGTTAAGTTTTGCACCATATAAATTTACTAGTATTGGCAAACGCAAGCTGTAAACATTTTTACATCATACAAATTCCGCGAGAAAAGAACCAATTTCTGATACACTGTTGTGAAGTAAATCGTATTGCAGCAAGACCGTTCTGCATTAATTGAAACAAGCAGGACGGATGTGGCAAATCTTTCTAAGCACTATTTTCTAAATAAATGTTAACTGGTCTTGCAAAATGTTTCCGAGCGTATTTTCGCCATTGCTCTCTTCATAATTCCCCAGGGGATTGTAGTGCTCATATCAAGCATATGTCAACTTTTGGTGTAAATGGGTGCAAACAGAAAGATACTTTTTTGACGAATATATACTTTCGGAGATGGTGTGGTGGCTGTGGCTTAAGCCCAAATTCGCGGGAAGGGACATTAGTTAAGAACACACTAAAAGACTGATTTTTCACCACTTGAGGGAGAGTTGGGCTTGAGGAAGGACTAGCCCTAGATGCTGTTGCTATTCAACATAAAAAAACCAGATGCATAACTGTAATATGACTTATTTACTTAGGCCCTAATCATGAAAAACGCAACGCAATGCCAATGAATTACATTGAAAGCACAAACTATGTCATAAATATTTTGTAATTTTGTTGTTGCTTTCTACAGAAATTCATGTACCGTTTTAAAATTTCATATACAATTTTTTTTGTCAGAAGCCTGACATAGAATATATTTACGTAAGTTCCGGTCTAATTCACAGAAAAAGATAAAAATTGGTTTCAATTAAAAAATTATGATATTAATTAAAAAATTAAACAAATTAATAGTACAATAAAACGTTTAATTCTCTTGATTAAATTTTTAATTAAAACTGTTTTGTTTTTGATTAACTCTTTAATTGGTAAACAATTTTGGAGAATTTTTCCTGTGTGCGTCGGAACGCCAGCTTCTTAAATCAAGTTTTGCCAGGTCTTCTTATACTTGGTGTTCCAATTGGTGTGTTGTTCTCTTTTAAGTAGGCCATCAGGATTATAATCGAATGATTTATATGGTGGATCGATATCTTCCATGCGAGCAACATGGCCAAGGCAGCGCAATCGTTGTTCCTTCATCCGTTTTATTATATGACTTTCTCTGTTCAGCTCGTACAGTTCATAATTCTTTCGACATCGATACTCCCTGTCAAAGCAGATAAGACAATATATTTCTACGAAGCATTTTTCCTCGAATATACCGAGAACAGCACCTTCTACTTGCACAAGTACCCAAGCCTCTGCGTCGTATAATTGCATGGGCACTGTAAGCGTTTAATTAAGAGTAATTTTTTTTTGTCGAGAGAGGGCTTTATTTCTAAACTGCTTGCTTAGACCAAAGCAATAAAAGAAATAGCAAGAAAAGTTCTCTGGTTGATTGAATTGATTTTACATATGGCGTTACTGAGGTATATAAATTCGCTCACTACCTCGAAGTTGTAGTCACCGACGTTTATAGATACTACCAGTCTTGTGGAATCACTACTGGTTATTATAATCAACTTGGCTTTCTCTTGATTAACTGTCAAACCTACTTTTGCAGATTCCGCTTCGATACCTGTGACTGCTGCAATTAACATTCGCAAGATACGACCCATTATTCCGATGTCGTCGGCGTATGCAAGTAGCATGTAATTGGTCTGGTGTATATTGTGCCGATTATATTGACTGCTTCATCACGTCAGATCTTTTCTGGGAAGTTAACAAGGAAAGCTGTCACCTTCTCTGAAGCCTCTTTTGGTATTGAAGGATTCGTTCTAGTTGGCGTCATCCTACAAAGTCGTAATACCTTCGCTGGCATATTAAAATCAAACATAGCTGCATGCATCTTTGTTCTTCTCGGTATGTCAAAAATGGCTTCGTAATCGACGAAAAGGTGAAACGTGTCGATTTGCCTTTTCTCTGTTTTTCCAAGACTTGGAACAAAGTGAAAATTTGATTGGTGGTTGATTTTGCCTCATCGGTTTTGGTTAATATGATTGCGATGGTCCATTTCAGGGCTATTTTCGCTTTCCCAGAAATTAGAAAATAGTTTGCGATATAAAATAGGTAGGAAGGTAGAAAGGCTACTCTGAAGTCTCCTTCACACCTTCACCCAGGGACCAATATGGTCCATTGTAACGCCTCGTTTAGATATATATATATGGAAAGTAGGTGAAATAAATAGCGAAAGCATAAGAAAAGATTAAAATTATAGATAAGAACAGAAGATATCGGACCAAACCCGAGAGAAACCCTACTCAACACAAAATTTCCCTACGTGTGGCTAGCACCCACGCAGCCAGGCCACCCCCATTACGAATCCTATCGGACTCTCAAGACCACAGCTACTGCCCTGTTTCCTGGGACAGTGGCCATAATGTGCTCAACTATCTCTTACTACTCCGGGTCCTTACACAACCCGCTCATATTCGACAAGTCGGATCCCATCCTCATCGTCATCCTGCCTATCATGCAGTGGCCCGTGATTATTCCTATTATGGTCCTAATGCAGACCCAGCAGCGACTCCGAATCGGACTTCCTAAGCACAGAGCGTACGTGATACCCGGCAGTCCTTTCGGCTCCACCAGGCCTGATTGGTCGCGCCCAGAATCCATTCCCTGATTCTTCTAAAATAGAAGCCTATTGGAGTCCTAACCGCCTCCGTACAGTTAGGATCCTCCATCTCTGAGCCCTGTCTCGCTAACTCATCAGCCACCTCATTGCCCTATATGTTGCAGTGACCCGGCACCCAGCACAACCTTAACACATACCCTCTTAAGGCTCATTCCAGAGCCCTCCTACACCCATCAATTAGCGTGGAGTTCACATAACAGCCCCATAAGGCCATAAGAGCCGTCTGGCTGTACACGTATAAAGTGACCTCCGAGCCCATATTAATGTTGTCCCTCATCAGTACCATGGCCATCCAGACCCCCAGAACCTCCGCCTAAAAAATACCGAAGTCGTCAGGAAGCCTGTATGATATTCTGATGTGCAAATCCTCAATGTAGACCTCCGCACCCCCGAACCCCCGCAAAATAGCAAATCCACTAAATAATCTGCTCCTACCTGTTCAGCTCTCCCTAGAAGGCATTATTACCTCCGGCAACAGCCCAAAATCTACCATAGAGCCCACATTATTCATGGAGTCGGTTGATCCTAGGCAATAACCACCAGCTTCAATCTCCCCCAGGATCCGCGAGTGACCCTGCGTGAAATTCCCCATCAATCCTAACTCCCTCAGCCTTAGAATGCCCCTGGCTGCCATTCCCATCACATACTGCTCAATAGGCAGAATATGTAGAATGACATCCAGGGCCGCTTGAGGAGTACTTCTCATGGCACCTATCATGCCGATTGAGGCACAACTCTGAGCCTTAGACAGAAGGTTCCTTCGACTAGTCACTCTCAATGACTCCCACCAAACACAGCATCCATACGTAAGAATGGGTCAAACCAATGAAGTGTACATCCATCCCACTAGCGACAGTCGGAGTCCCCAGCTCATACCTATCGATGATCTGCAAGCATAGTTGGCATTGAGACCTCTCTTAAGTCTCTCCTGGATATAAAAATTTGTTAAAGATAATTTTTTTTCGCTATAAAATTATTCTAAGAGTTAGCCTTCAACATGATATTATACCCATTATCATAACCCAACATACTTTTTCTTTGGGTGTACGAAAATAGCATTAAAACAAAAAAAGTGCAACGTGACAATATCCGCAAACATTTACATTGTCTCTATGAGTCTTTCTACGTTTGTTTGGCTGTCTGGATGTCTTTCTCTTTCTACCTACAAATATATATGCGCTTATATCTGCCTGTTTCTCCTTTCGTTCGACTTGTTCTGTCTTTCAGTTTGTCTGAGCAATGTCTGTAATTTAAAAAAGTTGTAATGATAATAACAAAAGTGTATGTGCATTTTTTTTTTTCAAATAAGTATGTACATGTGTGCGTGTAAATGTGTGTGGCATTGCCTGCATTTTACTTTAATAATAGACAGAAACTATACGCCGTCTCTTCTCTTCTATGCAGCAGACATAAAAACTGAGACAGATAGACACCGAACTACAAGTCCTACGCCAACAATAACATCATCAAGAACTAAATGATAATTTACAAGAAGCAAAAATTCAGGAATGGATAATGATGCAAAAGATGAAACTCCAAAAGCACCGAACAGAGTAAAAAGTCGTGATGCCATAGAAAAACAATGGAAAGAGTAAAACAACTGCATGTTTCAAGGATTCTAATTAATTTAATGTCAATTATTATTTTCTTTCTAAGAAATGAACGACAGGTGGGTGTTTATCAATATGAAACTGAATGCCAACTTACAAAGCAAAACACACAACTACTAAATAAAAACGCAAGTGCTGCACTTAGAGAAAAAATATACTAATATGGAACAAAATATGGGAGCATAAAAAAATAAAATTGGTTAAAGAATTGTATAAAATTATGTTATTAATAATTTAAAACAACTTTATTAAATTCATCTCTAGATTAAATTGTAAGTAAAATTGTTAAATTTTAAAAATTCAAAGAAAAAAAAAACCATGTGCTGTTTCCAGATGACAGGCGATTGATTGTGTAATCAAAAAACTCACAACCAACTGCCTGTAACTCTGAAATAGCTCATTAAGTAAACAAAAACTTAATTTTTGCTAAATTCCAAAAAAAAATTCTAGTTTAATATGTTCTTTTTAGTATAAAAATGTATACGAATGCGGAGTCCACAATACAGTGAAACCTCTCATAACACCTCCCACAACCGGACACATCCCATAACCGGGAAAGTTTTGTAGATCCAACATGTGCATTAGCTTTGACATTATAAATGCATTCCCATAACCGGACACTCCAATAACCGGACGCGGACATAACATTTGAAAAATGTTATAAACGGACAGAACCATTGAAACACAGAAACAAATAGTCGGTCTGCTTTTTTCAAATTTGATCCATACTTGTATTAATGCCAATGATACTTGTATTAATGCGATTTTCGCGTTTTGTATGAATAATTAAATATTAAAAATAAAATTAACATTATTTTAAAACAGATTCAATTTGAAAAGCAGAACATTTTACTTCCACATACGTAGAATTTGTATGAAAACCCCGAAACGAAAATATGTATTTAGCTTAATATCTCAATTAGTAGGTGGTCAAGTTTTATATACCATTGGATTCAAAAACTCTTTTCGATGATACCAAATTTTATTAATGTCGTCTAGGAGCAAAGTATAAAAAAATTCGAGAAACTTAAAAAATACCTTTTTTAAGAATGGTCCAGCTCACGGATGGTCAACGCTAGAACCAAAATATTTTGGGAATCATCATAAAACATATAAAGCTTTATTTTCAGAGGGGTAACAAAATCCCTTTTTTTTGAGTCGCTCTATTATACATACATACTAGGGTATTCATTTAATCGGGCTTTTGCTTTAATCGGTTAATCGCACGATTAATTAACCGAGGGTTTGGCTTAATCGGTTAATAATGGGTTAATTTTGTTATTGATCGGTTAACCGATTAACAAAGTTTTTTTTTATATATTAAATAATTTCAAAATAAAATGCATAAATTATTTGTTATTTGGAAATTATTAGTAAAAAAAACCAAAAACATAACAATTCTTGAACTAAAACGAGCAAACAAAAGAATAATTAATTAATATGTAAAACATATTTTTTAATTAATACATATTATTTATTTATCAATTAATTTATAAATTTAATAAATACATATCATGTATTAATTAAACTATAAGACCATTTTATTAGTTATTTCAATAGTTTTAGAAAATCTTATAAAATAATCTGTTACACAAATAAGTTGGTTATTAATGCGTTTATTTTCTTTAGTTAAAAAAAATCTTTGTTAAAACTTGACTTTAAAAAATTATTTCATTTATCGTAGATGTTGGAGAAATCGAAAGCAACCCATACAACAGAATATCTGATTTCTCAGTCCTCTTCCTGGATTTTTCTAAGCATATAAAATCTTCCATTATGTCACTAGAGTCTTGTTTTAATTTCTTTAAATTTTTAACACTTCTAGATGTTTCGGTTAATTCTGTTAAAAGATTGATATGAGAAGAAGCAAAACGTACGTGAAACAAAAAGCTGTTGACAGCAAACACTTCTTTAATTTGTTTGTATGAAAAATATTTTCTAAACACATACCTTTTGTATATGAGACAAAACAATTAATTAAAAACACAAAACATTATGTAATAATACTACAAAAAGTTAAAAATTTTGTTACATCGGTTAATCGGTTAATCGACTGAAATTAATCGGTTTAATCGTTAATCGAAAATAGACAATTTTAAATTAACCGATCAGTTAATCGGGTAGATATTAATCGGTTAACCGTTAATCGTTAACCGTAAATGAATACCCTAATACATACATACTTGGCTTAAAAAAAAATAATAAGAAAGAAGAGAGAATGAAAGGAACATCAACTTTATTCGCCATTGCATTCAAAAAACGCTATTACCCACACAAACTGTGAAATATCATAAATTTGTGTATATAACAAAAAACAAAAAGAACGACTTAGCAAGTACCTGTTACTTGACAAATTTAGTCACCACTGTGATTCGTGATTTTTCAGTAATCGAGATTAAATCACGGGTAAAGAAATATCGCTTATCTCTACTGGTCACACTGATTGCATCGCCAATTTCGAAGAATTTTTATTTTGGAAAAGATTGGCCATTTTTCTTAAATTTCTTATGCAGAAAAATTTTGAAGTCGGAGTCCCGGATTTTTCAGGGTACTTCGACTCCGACTCCGGTACAAAAACCTCCACACCGACTCGACAACTCCGACTCTGACTCCACAGCCCTGGCAAGAGAGCTATCAAAAATGTCAGGATTGGAAATAATTTTTCTCAATAACCTAGGGCGGGGTCAGCTTTTCCTGCCGAAGTTTAAGAAAATGGGAAAAAATCTCATACAATTTCTACCTGGTTCTTAGTTTCCAAAAACTGATTTAAGATAAGACCCGAATAATTTCAAACAAATCAAACCATCACTAATTTTTCTCTGCGTGTATTTTATGAAATATCAGTTACTTTAAAAACCTTGATGCAACAATTCAAGTAGGTATCTAAACTTATTTACTACTTACTTATGTTGTTATTGTAGTTGTTGCAAAATTTGTGGGTAGCAACAAAAAAATTTCATAGTTCTTTTAACATTTCAATGTCAATTAGTGCAACTTTCAAAATTTGTATTCTTCTTATTTGGAAGATGCATCAGTTCAATTTCATCATGTTTTCATAGAAGTTTTCTTTTGTCTTCAATGCTTTTGCAACCGAGTAGTTGTCTTGTTTTGTAACATTGGCATTGTAGCTTTTTAAATGAAAGCTCACAGAAAACTTTAAGTCATACTTTGTTACTAAAAGTTATCAAAGGAGTTCTACATGGTCTGGAAAACTTTCTTTCTATTAACGCAAATTCGTGAAATTAATTAAAATGTGTTTTTAAAAATAATAAAAAAACTTTGTTATTTTTCAATATTGTTTTAAAAAATTGCACTTAAGTTTTATGTAAATAACCAAAAGATGTGTTAATTTAATGAAATTGTATTAAAACAGAAAACGTCATTGTCCAAATTAAAGAACTTTCCGTCAAACATTTTTTTTAAATAAATTATCGTTTTCTCTTCAAATAAATACATTTTATTACTAATATTTCTTTTTGAGTGTCTATTATTTTAGTTATTAGAAAGTACAAATTTCACTTTTGCTATTTATAGGTTTTCACCGTTGTAGAAATTTAATTAGAAAACTGTTTGGTGAAAATTTTCCCTGACATTTAAATGGTGGCAAGTTAATTTTCTATTATTTTACAAGGAAATGAAACTCAAAAGAAAAACTGAAAAGAAAGCAACTTTTCGACAGGATGACATTTTGTGTGAAATTTATTTATAGACGAAATAAAATAACGTTTACAAAATTTCTAAAGAAAATAGTGAAAAACTATTTAAGTCTATTTATTTATTAAAAATCAAGGATGTTTTTTTATTTTTACTAAAAGAATTTTTAATTAATATAAGTTAAGGTTTGACTCTGAAGGTTAAAATGAAATTTAAGGTAGACAGTTTTTAATAATTTCAAAGAATAATTTTAGGAAATGAATTCGTCTTCTACTGAATCTTTCAACTTCGATTTGCTCTTTATAGCCTCCACTGCCATGAGTTGTTATGAAGTTTGTTATGCCGTGTGCAACACAAAGAAATCTTTGACTCCGTAAAGTTACTATATATATTTTGGGTCTTTGAGTAATTCTAAGTCGTACAATAATATAAGGTCTGGCAATGTGGTGACAATATACTGCCAAGGAAAAATGTACACCAAAAATACACTGTTTGAAAATAAATTCATCTGCCAATAAAAATTGTCATTTCATACGGTTGCCAGATAATTGCATGACAAGATCTGTTTTTAGACATTGTATGAAAATGAAAAATGCAATTAAAGTAAATTTTGAAAATTGGCCTTTAAGGGGTAAAAGTTGGTATAATAGGGAGTTTTGGTACTTTTTAATAAGATTGCAAAATTTAAAAAGTTTTATACATACATAGGTATAAAAAATATTCACTTGAAGCGGCAAAACAGGGTAAAAATTCGTACATTTGGTAATTTTTGTAAACACTTTTTTTCTAAAATAATCTTTCGCAAACTTAAATTGTATTTTCTTTAACATTAAGGCAGAAAACAAATAATGTAAATTTGTGTTCAAAACAGGGCAAAATTCGTACGTTTGATACTTTTTGCAAACATTTTTTTTTGGGTTTTTTCCAGTATATTTTTCGATCATAAATTAAAAATTTTTTGTCGCAATTAAAGAACATTTTGACAGTGGGTAGGGATTTTTGATACTTTTTGATAAAACTGCAAAATTTTAAAATTTAGGAACATGCATAGGTATAAAATATATAAGCTTGAAGGTCCAAAACAGAGTAAAAGTCGTACTTTTTGTAAACACGTTTTTTTTACAAAATAATTTTACTCGAACTTCAAATTTATTTTCTTGAGAATAACTGCCTATCTCAAATGTACGAAATAATTCTTTCTTTTGTTAAAATACATTTAAAACAAAAACAAAGTTTTAAGATTTAGTTCTTGTTTTAAATGTAGTTTTTCAAAAGAATGAATTCTTTCGCACATCGGAAATAGGCTATCAATTTTGGGAGCAAAACAGGCTAACAAATTTGTTCTTTTGGTACTTTTTGTGAACACGTTTTTTTCTCAAAGACTTAAAGCTTATGTTCTTTAACATAAAGGAACGAATTATGAGACAAAATGGGTAAAACGGGAATTTTATAATCTGTTTTAATAAAGATTATTAAGAGTTTATTACAGATCCCATATAAGTACCATTTTTTGACATTTCTCGTATAAAAATTAAGTTTCTACGCAACTTTTTTACAATTTAAATACCAGTGGTAAGTTCAAAGCCCATTTACAATATAATTATTATATGTTGATCACAATATTATTTCCATATTGCCCTATATTATGCAGTAAGTGGCACGATAGTTTCAATTAAAAAATGGCGCAACTTTTAATAACAATAAAAACCAACATTGTACAATGTTGCCGACATATTCTACAGTATCAAAATGCTTTTGGAGCTACCCAGCATAGCAAAGAAAATTATTCTACTAATTTTTAATGCTATTTTACGCCTTGAATACTACCCACAAGAGTGGAAAGTATCCTTAGTTACAATGATACCTAAACCAGGAAAGGATCCCACAAAAGTTGATTCATATAGACCTATAAGCTTATTGTCTAATATATCACAGCTATTTGAGAAACTACTAGTGTCAAAAATAACAACGATTTTAAATGAAAACAGATGTATTCCCAATCATCAATTCGGTTTTAGAAGAAAACACAGCACAATTGAACAAACTCATCAAATAGTAAATGTCATAAGAAAAGCCTTTGAAGAAAAAAAATATTGTTCAGCACTCTTCATCGATGTGTCTCAAGCTTTTGATAAAGTCTGGCATGAAGGCTTACTACTGAAATTGCAGCAAAACTTACCAGCAAACATACACAAGCTGTTTGAAAGCTACTTAGTCGGTCGGCAATTTATTATTAAAGAAGGCGATTTTTTAAGTTCTCCTCAGCCAATAAACGCTGGAGTCCCACAAGGCAGCATCCTGGGCCCTCTATTATACTTAATTTATACTTCGGACATGCCAACAAACAGCTACACCCATACCTCAACATTTGCGAACGATACAGCTTTTCTAAGCGTACACGCAAACTGTTAAGAAGCATCTCGTTACTTACAGGATCATATATTTAAACTGGAAAGGTGGTTAAAAAAATGGAGGATAAAGATCAATGAGCAAAAATGCTCACATATAACATTCACATTGCGTCGGGAAACATACCCCCTATTAAAATCAATAATCAAATAATACCCCAACACTCGCATGTTAAATACCTCGGCATACATCTAGATCGGCGTTTAACGGGGAAATTGCATAAAGAAGCTAAATTAACTCAAATGAAACTAAAAGCAATCCAAATTAATTGGCTTTTTGGAAGAAATTCTGTTCTTAGTCTCGATTGCAAACTTCTACTCTACAACTCTATCTTAAAGCCAATTTGGTGCTACGGTATTCAGTTATGGGGCACTGCCTCGGCTTCTAACATCGAAAAATACAAAGGCGCCAAAACAAACTTCTTCGAATAATCACAGCCGCCCCCTGGTACGTCAAAAACTCAAATATCCACAAGGATCTCAATGTGCCATTAGTAAAAACTATGATAACGAAATATGCAGTAAAATATTTAAAATGGCTGGAACTGCACCCAAGTCCATTAGCTCGAAATATTTTAAATTATGGCGGCCACACTCGCTTAAGAAGAAGAGACACTGCAGCACTCACCCAATCAGATGAGCGATAAACACCTACACATGTGAACAGAAACCGTGATGACTAAATCTTTTTTGTCTAGCACTGGCAGGACATAAAGTAAATATTAGGATAAGATTTGATTAATTATTGTTAGTTCATATTTAATATATGAAGATTCAATAAACAAATACTGAAAAAAAAAAAAAAAATTCTACAGTATATTACCACATTTTTTCATTGTGCAATAAAAATCCAAACTCTTTTCATTGTTCCCAATATATTTACACATATCTACACATTGGCATTGTTATTATACAACACGAAAAATTTAACAATTTAACAAGTGTATGGGCCGCTTTTAGCTGCACACTCTTCAAAACTTTTTGCAAGTATTTTTTTTTTTTATTAAAAATCTATCGCAACTATGTTGCGTATGCACACACAAGAATATTAGCTCAATTCTGGATCGATTGTTTTGTGAACAAGCATTTGGAAGAGTGAGCAGCTTAAAGTGAGGGACGCGGCATACCTTTATCTAAAAAATGTATCTGTTCAAGCCGGCTACAAGGCCAGATGTGACCCACGCGCAACCGAATATGTAAGTAAAACTTTATAAAAGTGGCGAAATTCCTGGTATTTAGCCCGATTTGTGCGTTCGATCCAAGTAAAATAAGTTTTAGCGCATCCCAACAGACACGAAGTCAAACCTTTGATATGAAATGACTTTATCATTTGACATCAAACACAATTTTCAAACCTTTTTTAAATGTTTGATTTTAACATTGGAAATAATATTGATAATGATTTGAATATAAACATTTGTCACACAATGTTTTGTCAATTTTATATCAGGTTGTTATCAAATGTTATTCTCAAATCAAAAATTAACTTGGCAGCACTGAAGCGAAAAATAAATGTAAACAGTAAAAATGTCGATTAAAGTTAAATGTGTTACACAATTATAGAAAAATTACATATTAAGTGAAGTGAATTCGCCTTTAAAAACCTTAACTTCTTGTTAAAAAATATAAATTATTTATGAGTAAAAATTTAATAACAAGGTGTAAGAAAAAGTAAGAATAAAACGGGGAAATGAAGAAAATCTAAAGTATTTGGAAAAAGTTTCCTGACGAGCTGGCCTAAGCAACCAACAAAATGCGCATAGAAACTAGCTTTCCCACAACGATAAATTTCAGTGTTTTTAATCATAAATAAAGATTGTGATTATTAGCACATCATTAATAAATGAATTAATTAATAATAAATATTTCATTCCCGAAAATAATTTTTGAAGAAAATATAAGTTTGTTGTACGATCGCGGTGCTACGACAAAAAGCAAAAAAGTATTTTGCCTTTGCAAGAAGTAGAAGACGGAAAGAATACTATTTGATCTTTTAGCTATGGTGCCGAATGTTAAGCTCACCGATTATTTACTTGAGGGTTACACGATCAAGTTTTGTCTATCAAGTTTTAATACAATCACACTTTTTTACTAATACACTCATACTTTTAAAAATAGAAGCTAACTTGCCTTTAAAATTCCCTTTCAATTGAGTGTATCAATTTACGTTCAAGAAAACAGCTGATTACAAGTTTGTTGAGAAAATTTTTCGTTTGTCTTTATAAATTGTTCTCTTGATGACATCTTGAAAGTAAATTGCTTTAAAATTGCGTGCAGCATACGTCCCAGCTTCCAATTTTTGGAAATTTTGACAAACTATATATGTAAAAGACTATCATGAAAAACTTCATCGTGTGGCTGCAATGTTAAATAAATAATAAATTTAAATTAAAAAAAAACGTGTGAAAGCAAGTTGAAAATAAAGGCATTTCTCAATATGAAAATAATTTCCACTTCTTGTTGAGAATGCTATGATTTTCAAAGGATTTTCAAATCGTTAAGGTTTAATTTCAAATCATTTTCAATTTGAAATCAAACCTCCGTGTTTGTTGGGATTAACTCGTGCCAGCGCTTCCGTGGCAGATAATTAATTGAATCTTCATATATTTAATATGAACTAATAATTTTTTAATCCAAATTTTTATATATTAATCAGGCTTAAGTTCATCAAATTTAATTTTCATTAAATTATTTTTAATGAAGAAAGGAAGTTTAAACATGAAATGAATTAAAATTTATTGGTAATTTTTCATTCTTGACTGAAGCTGGGATTGAACCCTCGGACATGTTGATTTGACATGTTTCGATAGTAACTGCACTATCTTTTAGGAATCGTATTCAGGAATTAACTAATAATAACACTGTGCTAGTTGGAAAAAGAGACATGCCGAGTACCTGTCGTTTTTTTTAGGTTAGCTCTGGTTTTCGAGATATACCGTTATTTCGAAAATGGAGGAGGGTTCACAACATATGTTCGCGTAACTCAAAAACGGTTAAGAGTATCGAACAAACTAAATAACCGAAATTCCGCAATTTCCTTTAAGCAAAGTTAAACTTTTTTCTAATTGCGCAGTCATTTTAGAAACATAATTTTTTTTGGCAAAAAAAATAATTTTTTAGCAAAATTTCGAAATTTTTGTATCATAAAAAATGGAAAATGCTATGCTTCTAATTTTTTCTAGACATATAAAAAACGAAGTTGCAAACAAAAATGGGAGCCTCCCTAAGAAGTGGAGATAAAGAGCAAGTATGTCCCAATATACATTAGACGATTTTTGTCGTTGCGATTCTTACCTTATAGGTGAGAGGGGAGAGAGGCATTAAATGGGGTACACTTCGATTCGTTTTGTTCATTCATTCGTTGTGTAAAAATATATGTATACACAAGAAGTTGTAACGACAAAAATCGTGCAATGTAAACACTAGACCAACTTCAAAGAAGAAACGACAATAATCGCAACGACAAAAATCGTATAATGTAAATTGGGACTATGTCTCGAGAAAATATTAAGGACAAAAAACTAGGGGCGACTTCTGGGCAGTTATGGGACTTTTTCTTCATTATTCTTTTAGTCTGTATTGAAAATTATGTATGGGAGCCCCTTAAAAAAAAAAAAAAATTATGTTTCTAAAATAACTGCGCAAATTAGAAAAAAGTTTAACTTTGCTTAAAGGAAATTTTATTGCGGAACTTCAGTTTTTTTGGTTTGTGAGATAAACTAAGCCGTTTTTGAGTTATAGAGTATATGTTGTGCAAACTTCTTCATTTTCTCTAGAAGAAGAGCGGTTAGCACCACTGGATTCAGCGCACCCGATTAGGGCTAAAACGCCAGGTCCCTCGCTTGTTCCAAGAAAAGTAGCAAATTCTAGCACAGTGCAATTAATTTTTATTCTAACTGCCTGTTCATCGATTTCGAACGATAACTTTCGCATACATTTTAAATTAAAAATGTTTGTTTTTAAATTTTTGTTTTTGTTTTAAATGTAATTTTCTATGCAAACGATAACGTTCGAAATGTCCTGTCCGTGCCGGACAAAAATGTTCCTCATCACGGTACTATAAATGAACGCAATTTTTAGGGTTTGTTACCCGCAATTATTTTAATTAAAAAACCAAATGCTGCGCTTGTAATCAAAACTTCCTAATTATATCGACAAACCGCCTGTAACTTAATCCCTATATTAAGTTATTAGACTGGTAAGCTATCCATTGACGTTTTTCAATATACCGGCAAAAATATTATTTTCAGTTTACAATATCTCTCAAAATAAATGTGAGCAAACAGCAGTCAGCTGATTGAATTTATCTGTACGGCAAAACAATAATCGGCAGATTAGGGCGGGTTAGATTTGCGACAGAATAGAAGCAAATGAGATATTGAGAAAACCAAATTTTTTTTATCGTATTCAATAATATTTGTATACCCTTCAGGGTGTATATAAGTTTGTCATTTCATTTGTAATTTCTACAATATTGATATACAGTATTTATATATATATTCTGTATCCTTATGAGTAGAGAAGTTGGTTTAGTGGTGTTCATCTGTCTGTCATTTTTCGAAGAAGTTGTGGGAACTTGGTTTTTATATATTTCTGACACACATGCTACGTTAAATTTTGCTATTGAAATTCAGCCCGAAAGGTTCATTTCGCACTACGACATTAGCCAAGAACCACAATTGCCTCTAATTTTTTAGTCTAAGACGCTGCATTACGTTAGGTGAGGGGTACTTTATATTCGGCTGTCCCTAATCTTACTTTCATTTACTTGTTTTTAGTACTTTCCTTTAAAAAGTAATAATTACTTCAGACCAACTTCAGACTCTTTTCGATTCAAATTTCAGTTGCATTTAATAATAAATAAATTAGTAAAAATGTTTATCTAATATGAAAAAATTAGAAAAAAACTAATAAAAATGTATCAATTTAAAATAAAATTTATTCAAATTTCTTCTCTAAGCATTTTCTTATTTCAAAACTTCTTACTGACAGCTGTCATTTATTTAAACATTTTGTTACAACTTTGAAATTCCAGCAGAATTCTACGTACAAACATTTAAATAATAATAATAGCAAGAAATCAATTCAAGTAGATTTCATTTGTTATTTTATACAGGGTGGGCCATAAGTCACTAAACACTGTATATTAAAATCATTTTTTATATGGCAATTTTTCAGTATTAGGAAAAACGTTTAGAAGATTCAGTAGCCATGATAACGACTGAGGAACTAGCAAAATTTGTTGCGTTATAATTTGCTAGTCAAAATTCCATAATTCGAACCCAAAGAAAATAACGATTTGGTTTTAACTTAGAAATGAACAATCACCAAATCAAGTACGCAATCTAGTCGCTCGATTTTAGCCATCGGGATCTGTTAGTGCCTTATCTCGGAGTGGAAGGCTGCTTAAAGCATGAAGTCAAGATAATATCGAACGAGTTCGGGAGAGCGTAAACGTGAACCCTGAAACATCGACTCATTAACATTCCACTCAGCCTCAAATGTCCAGAACTTCTTTGCGTAGAAAAAAAGGAATAAAATTTATTGCTGTTTTCGTACAAAACACAAATGGTACATAACATTTTGCCGCTAGACAATGCAACCCGCTTAAGATTAAGTAAAAAGTTTATCGAATTATTAACGGGTGTTCAGCGGCTTATCGCCCACCCTTTAGTTACCTAAATATTTAAGTACAATATTATAAATGTAACTCTGTTTTATAAACAATTTTGCATCTTATTTCCAGTTTTAATTTAAAATAACTGATTTTGCATAAATTAAATTTAAATACATATAAATTCATCGTTACTCTTCTTGCTAGGAAAATAAAATGAAAGTTTATTTCTATTTTCAAATTTTGATCAAAAATTTTGACAACTTGTCAAAAATTGTCTAATTACTTTATAAACGAATTTATATTTGCAACAGTGTCTGTTAATTGCGAATTAAAGTTTTTTTTTTTGGTAAATTTTGAATTATGTGTGAAGTGATTGTTCAAAGTGACATTTTCCATTTGATATGGGCATAAAATAAATTATTTTTAACTCATAATTAAATATAAATGATGGTTATAAAATAATGTTTATATTAAAAAATTATATTTATGTAGAATTTAAATTAACTGCCAGGCCCACAATGTCGACAAGAACATTTCTTTCGCATTTTTATATTGAAAACAATAATAAAAATTTAAATTTGTTTTTGTTTTCAATATAAATATAAGAAAGAAATGTTCTTGTCGACATAGTGGGCCAGGCCCTAAATGTGAAATTGAGGTAAAAACAAACAAAAGAATTAAAAAAAATATTATATGGCTAAAAAATATGCCAAAATTTAAATTAATCCATATTGTTGACTACTGGTTGGTGTTTTTTAGGCTGGAGGTGTGGATTCTTCAAATACTGGAAAATATGTACGAAAAATATTTACTAAAGAATATGGACGATTCGCCTTTGCGCCTACGTACAAAATCATAGCCCACTAATCTGCTCCCTGTGGAATTGCCACCTGATAAGAAATTATTATCGTTTATTTTTATTATGATAATATTGGTATGGTTCAATTATGTATGCAACAAAATATCGGCCAAATGGCCGCCATGACCTCGGCGGCACACCTCCATCCGTTGGTTCAAATTTTCGATGACGCTCAGTCATGATTGAGATTCTTAGCCGTTAATGTGCCGAATTATCTCATCCTTAAGTTCTTGAATTGTTGCTGGCTTATCGACGTACACCTTTTCTTTCAAATAACCTCAAAGAAAGAAGTCCAACGGTGTAAAATCACATGATCACATCACACGACGTGAGACAACACGGCCATTGAATTTGTCGCGCAAAAGAGCCACTGTTTCGTTAGCTGTGTGGCAAATGGCACCGTTCTGTGAAACCACATATCGGTCACATCCATATCTTCCAATTCGGGCCATAACAAGTTCGTTATCATCTCACGATAGCGAACACCATTCGCAGTACCTGCCTGACCGGACTCATTTTGGAAAAAATACGACCCGATGATGCCGCCGGCCCATAAACTGCACCAAACAGTCACTCTATGTAGGTGCATTGGTTTTTCGACAATCAGTCTTGCATTATCATTCGCCCAAATGCGGCAATTCTGCTTATTGACGACTCCACTGAGGTGAAAATGTGCCTCATCACTGAAGATGATTATCTTCGAAATCTGATCATCCACTGTTGCCATTTGTCATAATATCTAATGAAAAAGCGTATGTTTGTTTGTTATCTACTAGGGAGATCGATTATTCGACTTTTTTCAATAACCGGTTTTCGAATATTACGAATAGTTGTTTTTTTAAAAAACCCGGTTTTCGGTTAAACAATTTTTAAATAACCGGTTAACCGGTTTTAATTCGAATACTTAAAAACACAAAAACAAAACAATTTGCAAAGGTACGTTTCCACTTTCATGTTTTGGGCCACCGAACCAGTTTTGCTGTAAAACAAGTGCTTTGCAACTTGTTTTTCCATACATTTTTCAAGTTCGAAAAACCCAAACAAAAACTAGTTTTGCTCCAAAACATATCGAAAATGTTTGAAAATCATGAATTCAACTCTGAGTTATCCATTATTGATGATTCACAAATTCGAAAAAGTGACATATTTACCAAAATAACCAGACTTTTTTAAAAGGTTAATGCAAATTTCCAGCTGATTTTTTATATTGCAACGTAAAATAATGAAATAATATAATAAAAAGGTAGTAAATGATGTGCGTTTATATACGTACAATGTACGTACAATTTCGTACATATGTATATGTGTGTATTAAAAACAAACAAGGAAATTCTATACAAAAAAAAATTTTTTGTAAGAAGATATTTGTATAATGTAATTTAGAAACGGTTGAATGATCTTTAATCTAGACAAAAGTTTTGCAAAAGCAAATAAATTATAGGAATTTTATAAATTATTATTTGAAATATTCTCTCAAATTTATTTTGAATGAGTTTTTATTTGTCGGTGGTTAAGCTATCCATATAAATCAACCATATTTTTCAAAAGTTGCAAACAAAACCTCTTAGCCAGGATTATCTATTTTAAATTATTTTGTTTCAGCATTAAAGAAACGAATAGTGAACTGAACATTCTTTTTGTGTAAAATATTTGTCAATTCGTCGACTGCAATTTAAAACATTCCATGACATTGTTTGATTTCTTAAATTTTTTTTTTAGTTCTTATGTTTTAATAAAAAAAACTGTTAGAAAATTTTTCCATATCGTTGATTCCGCCGTAATGTTGTAGTTTTCAGCATAAAGAGATGCTTGAACTACTTAAGAGTTTTTAGTGCCTTAACGGGCATTTTGTCCTCGGCAACACAACGGACTAATATTTCACCAAATGATTAATTTTTTGCAGCGTATTTTACTAAAGTATTATTTGTCGTCTCCTTAGACCTACTTCGAACGGAGTAAAGTTTTATTTGGATCACATTAATGTCAAGCTTGTATACTAATTAAAGGTGATTAATAAGTCGTGACATGGAAGAACCTTTGCAACTTATCATTTTAGGGCACTTCAGGCAACTATCTTTGTCTTTTTAATCGCATTCGAAAAATATCTAGAGATGACCTTTATATAAAAATATATTTAATATTTAGAATACTCTTGCACAAATTACTATTTACTTTTTAACTGCACACGTTTTTGTAGTATTTTGAATAGTTTTTGGTTTTTTTTCTGCAAGACCACACGCTTTTATAAGCGATTTGTATTTACAGTGTTCATAATGTTTTTTGACCTTTGTTACACTTTGTTTTGACCTTCGATATTCGAGAAAAGGGCATTTTAAAATAACCGACTTGGGCAAAGCTAAAATAACCGGTTAAAACCGGTCGAATAATAACCGTTCGATCTCCCTATTATCTACAGACTCCTTAGCTACTGAGCCGATTTTCCTAAAAGTTTCACAGTAATATCCTGAATACTCGGCGCTTAACATAGGCTATTAATATATTTAAGTTTTCAAGTAGACGTGGCACCAACCATACAAAAATAACTTTAACGCGTTGCTCGATTGTTCTTTCCATGGTTCAAATTGAGTTAGTCTGAAATTGAGAAATGTCAAATGAAATGCTGAAAAAATCTTGACGTTTAGGTGTGGTTCACATTCTACATCGGCGCTTAAAATTTAGCCACCCTTTACTTTACAGAGGAGGCCACACGCAGAGTAGAAATCTTGGTCGGCATGGTAACGGCAATTACACTATGCCTTTTGTAACTAAATATTGTTGTCGTACACAAAAGATTGTTATTTTTGATAAATATTAGGAATATTTTAGTTACTGTAAACAATTTTTTGAAAACAAGCAATAATTTTCTGTTTTTTTTATTATTCTTATTTTATTGTGGAATTTTTTTTTGTATTCTTTTACACATAACAAAATATGATTTGCCGCTTAAATAGAGAAATGTGCTTTAAACGAAAAAATGTACTCAATATATATATATTTTTTTTAATTCTATAACTGATTCTGTTTGTGAATATATGTTAGTGGCATAATGGTCTAGGACGCTGCATCACGTTGGATGAAGGGCATTAACGATTCGCCACAGCCAATTATAGCACTGTTACTTGTTTTTTAGTACTTTAATTCACATCAACCACAAAATGAAGAATCACATTTTCTCTTAAATTATAAAAAATTAAAAGCAAAATGTGTCAACAACATTAGAATCATTTTTCTGGAATTGTAATAAAATGAATTGAGGTAAATGAATAAATTATTTTCAATAAATACACGAATGCACACATATTTACATGCATTTATTTACTTGTATACAATAAATGTAAATTAAATATATTTTCAACATTAGCACACATTTTGAACAATTAACAGCAGATAAACAAATAAATTCATACATTCATAAAATTCATCTAAATACAACCGATTATAAATTCATAAATTTAAGTGAAAATAATACAAAACACAGCATAAACAATAATAAATATGAATCGATGATATGTTGACAATGTATGTGTGTGTGTGTGCATTGGTGAATATGTGTATAAATAAAAGTCCGTGGGTGTGTGTGTGTTTAATAGGGGGGAAAATTTCTTAAATTATGCTCTAAACTTAAATACAATTGAATACAAATACATTGTGTATTAATAAATTTCTATGCAAATTCATGCAATTCATTTTCATTTTGATTTCCTGTACAAAACAACACATACAAACTCAATTAAATATTCCAGCAAGCATTTGGGTGATAAATATTTTATGAAAACACATAAATCAGTCTTCTAAAGCTGGGATCACACGATTGCCCCGATGAACCAATTTTCACATTTTTTAATACCCCAATCACGTGACTGCACAATCAAATGGCTCATGTACCAATCGAGGATAATATTGTACTTTTTTACCAAAAAAATGCAACCCTGGTGCGGCAACCGCGCGTCAATAAAAATAACAAATATGTACCAATATCACGGTACTACAAACGAGCACTTTTTTTATACTTGGAAAGCGACCTAGTGTAGGTTATAGACCTTATTGAGTAGATCATAAATCAATTTTAAAAAGTTCGGAAACACCCTAAAGTTTCGGAGTTATTCCGATTAAACCATTTTCTAAACAAATCAATAATTTTCGGGTAGGTTCGAGCACCTATGAACTCGTAACTCAGTTGATTTTTAGCCGATATTAATTTTTTAAACGATTTCAGAGAAGAGAAAAGTGCTTTTCCAAATATATAGACCCTTTGGTATGTATATAAAATGTTTGCGGTGATATTCTTAATTATATCTGATTTAAATTTTAATTTTTATAGTTTTTTCAAATTTGGCGCCATTTTTATAAATTAGATTGTTTAAAAATATGAATATATTTCATTCAAGCTAATTTAGTTTAAAGTTAAACCAGCTTTCAATAAATAAAATCGAGTAAAAGATAAAAAGGTTATTAAGGTTTTCCCAAAGTGAAAAATTTAGTTTTTACAAATATTGATCACGAACTACTTTGTTTACTTTATTTTTTTAGTTTTATAATGACATGATGATAATATCATGATATACATATTTTAAAATAAAAGTATGCAAATTATTTTATTTACAAATTAAGAATATTTGATTAAAAGTGTTTGCTAGACCTCTTACGCTTGTACAAGTCATCTGTTTCTTGCTTAAGTGACCAGCAGTAATTTGAAATCATTCTTACTTGGCTTTTTCTTTCGAAGCGTCTTTCGATATCCAAAATGTCTTAGCTTTTCTGGAAAAAATCTAAATGTGCATGCAGAAAATTAACTTTTGTGGACATACATTTTCTGCATAAGCCTCAAGAAATTCATTTACTACATCAATATAATTTTCAATTTTTTTATTTCCCAAAAATTTTTACATAAACTTTTAAAGCTTCCCTACGCTATTTTTTCCACAACATTTAATTTCATTGTAAATTCTTCGTCAAGCATGATTTTGCGTATTTGAGGTTCAACAAAAATACGTAAAAGTAAAAAAAATAATACAATTATGATTAGAAATTGATAAACATGTGTAACTTCTTCCATTTTTGCTTTACTTATTCTTGGGAAAACTGATTTTAAGTGTAAAAAGACATCGCTTTCCATATTCAGGCGTTTCAGGAACTTCTTTATGTGTCCCAATTTGAATAATAAATAATTATTTACTGCTTCTCATATCATTATATATTTTTAATTTTAATTAATAAAATGATCAAAAAATCTCTGCCGTTTCAAACAATGTGTTAATTGATTTAATGAAATATAGCTCAGGTTTTGACAATTCCCAACAACAATTCTACAAGTTTCAATTATTTTATTTTAAACGGAAATAATCAATTAAGATTTTTTGGAATTTAATTATGATTTTAATTAAAAATTTATTTCAAAACAACTAAAATGTAAATAAAATTAAATTTTTCATTTTCTTTCAATTAAAAAAATAATTTATTCAATCATCACATTAATTAAATTGAAATACTTTTCAAACCATTTTTTTTATTGATAAAAATTTTTTCTGTGACAACTTAATTTCGAGTTCAATTAAAATGATTACGCGTTTCTTAATATTTTACATTTCCATAAAATATTATATATTGTTTTGTTAAAAAGGTTAATTATTTTAGTAAAAATTCTTGTTAGTTAAATTAAAGTCTCAAATAGTTTTCATTACAGCTCGTTTTTATTTTTGTTCAAATAGTGCTATCTGCTTATTTCAATGTTAAAATCGATAAAATTTTAATTTGTAAATAGTGCTATCAGACATATAAACGCGAGTATCGGGAAGTAAAAAGGAATTTACATGTGTATGATTAAGACTAGAGTATCCACTCAATTAATCGTTGTTCGATTAATCTAAGACATTTCTGGCCATTATATGATCGAATAATTTAATTAGCCAATTTCATATAACGAATAACTCGAACAATTTATGTCAATTAATCGATTAAAATTAATTTAGAAGATTATATATTTTTAATATAAAAATATTTTTTTTTTTAGATTTCTAACTAATAAAATACATAACAACTAAATAACATGTTGTTATATTCTGTATATATTCTGAACATATTTTAGTACCTTTTTAGAAGTGTGTGTGTGTGAGACAAATCATGTAATAAACAATTAACTACAAATTCCATACGTATGAATTTTCGTACTAAAATAGCGCATTTTCATATTGAGTTTGACGTTCAGTGTAAAAAATTCATCAGCATTTATAAATGAGTAAACCATGCACTGTCAGATTATGGGTGACCTATTTTTACCCGACCTTCAATTTCTTTATTACCTCTTACCATCCAAACGGCTGGATGAGTTGTGACATTTTAGGTATTGTTAGATTCGTCTTGAAAACCGAAGTTTCATTAGATAAGTAGTTGGAAACAAAATCATGGATTGTTGGCGCAAAAAAGTGATACGGTAAAGAAACAAATTACCCAAACCTATAGAGTAGAGCTTAAAATGAAGAAAAATAAAGTTATCAGCCATGTTCGGTAAATCGAACATATATGAGTGAAATTGAAATCGAACAAACTTTGAAAACGATCTAGTTTAAAATGATTCTTCATACCTTGAGTTCTTGTCTTAAATTGATAATCTTAATTGGATCTCAATTGATTTCAACTTAATTTGATTTTCAGGACTAATATATTAGTTAAATTGAATTACGAATAATGAATTTGTTAAAATAGGCTGGACCTCTCATAAAAATACCGCGACAAAAACATCTAAATTAAAATTAATAATTTAAAAATTATTTATAAAAATATGAGATGAAAGGCAATGTTGAATTCCCGTATTAAGTTTAGCAGGCGAGACATAATTGCAAATTATACACTGAAATAAAATTAATGGACCCCGATTGCTGCAGAACCTAATGCATGTACTAATTTTTGGTTTTTAGATCATTTTAAAGTCTGTTCAACCGAAGTAGTGTTTACTTTGTTTATACTATAAACTTTATAGTTTATTTTTATTTATTTCCCTAATCTTGTTTCGGTCTAGCGCCTTATAGTACGTTTCCACTAACATGTTTTGGGCCACAAAACCAGTTTTGCTGTAAAACAAGTGTTTTGCTACTTGTTTTCCAATACATTTTTCATGTTCGAAAATCCCAAACAAAAACTAGTTTTGCTCCAAACCATATCGAAATTTTTTGAAAATCATGAATACAACTCTAAGTTATCCATTATTGATGATTGACAAATTCGAAAAAGTGACATATTTACCAAAACAACCAGACTTTTTAAAAAGGTTAATGCAAATTTCCAGCTAATTTTTTATATTGCAACGTAAAATAATGAAATAATATAATAAAAAGGTAGTAAATGATGTGCTTTTATATACGTACAATTTCGTACATATGTATATGTATCAGGGCTGTGGAGTCGTCCGAAAAAAGTACTAACTCCGACTCCGACTCCAACGCTGAAATTTTTTAAGTGCGACTCCGACTCACGACTCCTACTCTAACCGTGATGCGAAATGAATGAGACGTAAAATTATTTCTCTTTAGTGTAGAAACATCTTTATTAAACGAATTATGGGAATCCCCGCGTAATGTGCATAAGAAAAACATGAGTGTTATGATAGGAATTAAAGACAGGCCGATAAAGATGTTTCTACACAAAAGAGAAATAATTTTACGTCACAATTTTTCTAATACATACTAGTATTTATGCGCTACAGCAACACTTATTCTGTACAATGTTGAAAATATTTCAGCGTTGATGGTTAAAAAATTCTGATATTAAAATTATTGGCAATTCCTGTCATTAACATTTTTTAGCATGAGTAAATTATTTAAAAAATCACACATATTTTTTCAACTAGATCAATAACAGGGTATAAGTTTTGCTAATGTAATTTAGACTTTTTCCCGCACGTATAAAAAATATACTTAAATAATAAAGTACTTGAATCAACTATTTCTCATAAAATAAAATAAAATCTACTTATTCATATTGATCTGCAAAATATTGCATCGCCAATTTCGAAGAATTTTTATATTTTAAAATATTAGAAATTTTTTTAAATTTTTTATGCCGAAAAATTTTGGAGTCGGAGTCACGCGTTTTTTTGGGTACTGCGACTCCGACTCCGACTCCGGTACAAAAACCTCAACTCCGACTCTTCAACTCCGACTCCGACTCCACAGCCCTGATATGTATATGTGTGTATTTAAAACAAACAAGGAAATTCTATGTTAAAAAAATTTTTTGTTTGGCTTTCATGTTTGTGTACAACATAAATGTCAAATTAATTTCGAAAATTCGAAAACCAAAACGACTTTCACATAATGGAAACACTTTGACAAGTTTTGCTCAAAACAAGTTGTTTTGCTCACAGTGTATGTTTTGCAGGGTTGTTGATTTTTTAATTATTTATTTTATTTAAAAGTTTTAAGACTGTATACGTGGTATAAATGAATTGTTATTTTATTGTGTATTGTTTAACTATATTTTTATTTTATTGTTTTTTCTTCTGTTTATTAATATAAGAAAAGTATATAATCAAATAGACTTGTAGGTTTTTTCCATTGGATAACATTATTTGAATTATTCGAACATATTAAAACCCTTTTTCGAATAATCGAGAAAAATTAAAATTTAAAAATCGATTAATTCCTTACTCGAGCAATACCAAAAGTCCAATAATTGGAAACCTTAAATAAGACGTTGTTGTCAAATAACATTGAGAAATAATGTTTAGTTATTACTAGGGATGCGATTTTCATGCAAATGCATGTTTTTTTTTATCGATAGTCTAAGAACGATGTCGACCAACTATCTTTCCAATCATTAAATTTGCGTTAAAATGGCATCGATTTGTTTTTGCATATTGTTGCATATATTAGTGAAAATGCATATTTTTGCATATATATGTTTTAAGCGCATATTTTTGCATATTTTTACAGTTTTGAGGGATTTTTTTAAATTTCCATATTATAAAAAATTTCTTAAAAAGAAAATTAGTACACAAAAAAACTTTCCAAAAAAATTTTTACATAATCAATAAATTCTTTCAATTCGATAATATTGATTCCCCTTCCACCGCAGCCAGTAGTAGCAAAATGGGTGCCTGGATAGATGCTTCAGAATTCTATTCAAAAAACTTCAAGTAATTTAAAAATGTTAGAAGATGTTGATGTTGATGAAAATAGTAAAAGAAATATTAAATTTAGATAACAGCAGAAGTTAATTAGCACTTATATTTCCCAATAACGGATATATTCGTGAAACAATAATTAAGTAATTAGGAGGGATTTAGTTCACTTAATGCTCAAGTCAAATTAATTGATATTGCAGAAAGTAAAATTAACAATGTGGAAGGAAGAGTAGACCGACAAATTAAAAAAAAATCCAAACGTTTTGCAAAAAAAAAAAAAAATTAAGGATTTAAAAAAATTAAATTAATTTCCAATATTTTTGATCTGATATGGAATCAAAGTGGGATCTGAAAATAAATTTCTTCAAAATGCATCGTAAAATTAAAAAAAGATTTTTTATGGAAATTTTTTTAGTTTTTAGTGCATATTTTTTATATTGTTAATGCATATTTTGGATTTTTTAGTGCATATTTTAAGCGCATATTTTCGATTTTTTAGTGCATGAAAATCTCATCCCTAGTTATTACTCTTACAGTTATCGAAAAACAATCAGTTTTTTCGTTCTCCTGTAAAATTGTGATTTTGCAGATAGCACTATTTGAATATAAGCTCACGATATGATTCATTCATATGTTCAAATAATGATTTCTAACCCCCCCGTATTCATTAACGATTATAAAATTTTACAAACGTTTATTAAGTAAAAGTTCCACTGAAAATTTGTTTTGTAAAACTTTTTTAAATTAATTTTTTTTTTTATGAATACGGCAGTAAATGTTTCAAATTTAAAACTGATTTATCACTAGAGCGATTTAATGATTCACATATGCTTCACTGATATGCTCAAAAAGCAATCAAAAAATTGTATCACAAATGATTCTGTGAGGTTATTCATGTGTAGGGCACAATTCTCTCACAACGAGAGTATTATTTCTGAACGAAAAATGAGCTCATATGCAGTTATTTTGTTCATGAAGATTCGATTATGATACAAAATGCTAGCTGGAATAAAAAACACATATCTGCCCAGCTAGCATTTAAGTGATAATTTTTTTTTTTTGTAAAATCATATAAATGAGTTTTTAGATAAATTTTTTTTTCTTTTCATTATTTATTTATTGAATCTTCATATATTAAATATGAACTAACAATAATTAATCAAATCTTATACTAATACTTTATTTTTGTCAATGCTAGACGAACATTTTTCTCTTCACGGTTTCTGTTCACATATGTATGTAAATGTTTAGCGCTCTTCTTATCGGATGAGTCCTGCTGTATCTCTTCTTCTTAATCTAGAGTGGCCGCTGTCATTTAAAATATTTCGAGCTAGTGGATTTGGGTGCGACTCAAGCCTTTTTAAATATTTTACTGCATACTTCGTAATAATAGTTTTTACTAGTGGCACATTGAGATCCTTGTGGATATTTGAGTTTTTGACATACCAGGGAGCGACTGTGATAATTTGAAGAAGTTTATTTTGCCGCCTTTAAATTATTTCGATATTAGAAGCCGAGGCAGTGCCCCATAGCTGAATACCGAAGCACCAGATTGGCTTTAATATAGAGTTGTAAAGTAGAAGTTTGCAGTCGAGACTAAGAACAGAGTTTCTTCCAATAAGGCAATTAATTTGAATTGCTTTTAGTTTCATATGTGTTAGTTTTGCTTCTATATGGCATTTCTATGTTAAACGCCGATCTAGATGAATTTCGAAATATTTTACATGCGATTGTTGGGGCACTAATTGATTATTGATTTTAATAGGGGGACATGACTCCAGACGCAAGGTGAATGTTATATGTACGCATTTTTGCTCATTGATCTTTATCATCCATTGTTTTAACCACTTTTCCAGTTCAAATATATGATCCTGCAAGTAACGAGAAGCTTCATGACAGTTTTTCGTGTACGCTTAAAAAAGCTGTATCATCAGCAAATGTTGAAGTTAGGGTGTGGTTGTTTGTTGGCATGTCTGAGTTAAATATTAAGTATAAATTTTAATGATTAAAAAGTGATGTATCACTTGAGCGATTGGAAAAGGATTTATATATGACTCATTCATATGTTCAAATAATAATTTCTAATGTAAAGATATTTTTACAAATACGGCAACAAATGTTTTAAATTTAAAACAAATTTATCATTGAAGAGATTGAATGATTCACATATGTTTCATTCATATACTCAAAAAGGAATGAGAAAAGTGTATTACAATGATTCTGTAGGGTGATTCATCGGTAGGGCACAATTTTCTCACAACGAGAGTGTAATTTATGATCGAAAAATGAGCTTATATGCGGTTATTATGCATATCCCGTAATCGAATCTTTTACGAATCAGCTTCACGAGCAAAACTACCGCATACGAGCTCATTTTGCCATCATAAATTATACTCTCGTTGGGAGAAATTGGTGCCCTAACGATGAATCAACTCAAAGAATTATTTGTGATACAATTTCCTTTTTGAGCATATGAATGAATCATATGTGAATTCAATAGCTCTAGTGATAAATCAGTTTTAAATTCAAAACATACACCCAGAGAAAAACATTTTTCAATATGGTCACCTCCGACAAAACTATTCGTAATGAAATTCTTTTAACACATTATGGTTATTTTTACCATAATATTCTCACCGGCAACCATATTATGGTTTAATTAGTTCTCCATCAAGAAGCCACAACCATTCTATGGTTGTCTCCTAACATGTTATGGTTAATAATAACAAAAATATGCTTAACACTTATAATAGCATGGTTGCTTTTCAACCATAGCATTTTGCTCTTAGAAAAGAGGATTGTTAATTTAAAAACTAATTAGTGTCAAATTCAACCAATACATGTTTAAAGAGACCCATAATGCGATTGCGGTCTTATGATTGAGGACTAGTGTAACCATAATATGGTTGCCAATGACAATGTTATGGTTAAAATAACCACAATATGTTTAAGATTTGTCGTTAAATATAGTTTTGTTAGAGGTAACCATGTTGAAGCATATTTTTGCTTTGCGTGTATAGAAATAATTATTTGAACATATGAATGAATCATATATCGCACTTGATCAACAAGAGGGTATTAACTCAAAATTTTTATTTTTTCACTTTGTAGAACAAATCGTCATGTTATATTCATTTCTACCCGCTCTAAAAATATCGGGTTATTTTGTCTACTCTTTGGTAATGAAACGTTTGTTTTAAAAATTATTTTTCATATGCCATTAATATTAAATTAAAAATTATTTTGTTTCTACTGAAAATTTTTAAATTTTGAGTTAATACCCTCTTGTTGATCAAGTGCGATATGTCTTCCTTTTTCAATCGCCAAGCGATACATCAGTTTTTAATCATAAAAATTAAACTTAGAAGACTGATTTATGTGATGTTTATAAAAAATAATCACCCAAAGAGTAAGATTCGATAATGATACAAAATGCTAGATGGGTGTATGTGTTTTGCTGTGATAGTGTTTAAATGATTTAAATTGTGTGTATGTGAGCGTATTTTGTGAAAATTGAAAAGGAAAACTATTCAATGAATTTATGAATTCATAATTAAACAGTTAACGAAGCATCAAAGTTTCTCACTTTTAATAAACATCATTACCAGCAATATTTAAATCATCGAACTAAAAGGAAAAACTTAGCTGTGAAGTGAATAAGAGTTGCCAAACTTAAAAAACTACATTCTGAAAGAGGATTTACAATTAGACTTTAGTCCAGTTTTTGTCTAAAGGCTAATAAAACAGAGTCAGATAAACTGTCTTTTTTTAATGTGTTTAAACCAGCAAATCTATAAATCTGAAAACATATAAACCCTCTTTAAACGCATAAAATTGGGCGTTTAAACTACTAATACAGTCTACATGAATTTGTCAACATTTATCGTAGAGCAACTGTTAAGTTTAAACTACTGTTGAGTTTAAACTACGTATAAATTTAAGTTAAGTTCAACTTAACAAGCGTTTAAACACTCAATGATTTATTAGCCATTAGTCAATAATATTGAATAAATGCCATAAACCAGGCTATAATTCAGAATGCGGATTAAATTAAAGTCGATAGTTTAATGACGACAATAAACATACTGCAAAGAGATTGTAATTTCAAAAGGAGGTGGAAGCACGGAAGTTATACAGAATAGAATTTGTAAGGCAAATCAAGCGTATGGCACGCAGTGTGACCATATTAGCTTTTTTTCTAGCTAAAATTTGTTCATGTTTAGCTTGAACTATTTGATTTAGCATTTAGCCATTTTATTTTTAGCTTTTTTCAACAATACATTTAGCTTTTTCTAGCTTTTTACTTTAATTTCAATTTCGTTAAATTAATTTATATATCAAAACAAATAAAACAGTTTATTAGTATAAATTTATGTGTTATAGCCATATAAAGTACTTAAAAATTAAAGTCTGGCAGCGCAGTACCAATCGATGTTCCAGACTTGATCTACATACATACCAGTGTTGCCAGGGGAAGAAAAAAATAGTTAAACCTTTATTTTAGAAAAGTACATACTTATTTTATTTTTTTTTTATTTAAATAAGCCAAAAATATATTTTTATATAATAATAACATTTAACCCTTTACATCGTAAGCATCTCCCTTTCTTACGTGGACATATTTATATGTTTATATATCGATTGTCTCAAGTAGATAGGCCCTAACTCGTATTTTTTATGAAATTGAGTTTTTCAATGATTCTAATAAATTTTACACAAATACACCTCGCCACAAAAATTTATTGCAATATTGTAAAGAATAACGGCTTTACAAGCAATTGTATGAGCAAGTTTACATTATGATACATACAGTTTCTATTATGTTTTTACCTTCTCCTATGCAGCTACCATTACTTGAATTAGGATCTTTCTACTTGAGAACAACGATAAGTTGTATATGCCAAAGTTTATGTTTCTTGGTTTTAATAAAAAAGGACCAACATCTTTTTTCATCTTATAGGTTCTTAAATACTCAAGATCCTACACCTATAATATTATGTTTTTAAGTTCAGTATTATAGAAAATTCAAAAAATATCACATGTAGAGTTGAAAAGAGTCTTAACAATAAGATCGATGAATTTAGACTTATATTTGAAAACTCTCAAATTGACATAATATGTGTTACTGAAACTTGGCTTAATGAAGACTTAACTGATGGTTTAGTTCAAATTAGAGGCTACAATATGTTTAGGGCTGATCGTAAATCTCGTGGAGGTGACGTGGCAATCTTTATAAATTCTAATTTAATGTCAAATTTCAAATGCAAATCAACAACCGGAGAAGAAGTTGAATATATTTTCGTTGAAATAATATCATATGGCAGAAAATTTCTTGTCGGGTGTGTTTATAGGCCCAATCGCAACGTTGACACAGTTTCGTTTTTAACTAATCTGCAATATATAACTGAACCATATGCGGATCTATTAACTGCTGGCGATTTTAACTCAAACTTATTGGAAGATAATAAACTTGCCGATGATATGTTACAACTTGGTCTCGTACCTGTTAATCAAAGTATACCTACTCATTTCACAAACACCTGCAGTACTCTTCTTGATTTGTTTTTTGTAAACTATAAATCTAATATATTGCACTATGACCAGCTCTCGGCTCCTTGTTTTTCTCGGCAGGATCTGATTTATACAATTTATGATTTCCCTTTGTCTCGTAAAACTGAGTCTATCACATCTCGTGACTTTAGAAGAATAAATATTCAACTACTCGAACATCAATTTTTTTCAATAAACTGGAACAGTATATTTCGCATGCAGTGTGTGGATGATCAGCTACGTTTTCTTGAAGAAAATATTCTGATTTTATACACTTCATCAGTGCCCTTAACAACAAGAGTTATAAAACCAACAACGAGGCCATGGTTTACGTCATCCATAAAAAATCAAATTGAAGCGCGAAACAAAGCCTACAAACGATGGAAACGATTTAAGACATTGTATCTATTGGAAGTTTTTCGTGCAGAGCGTAATAAAGTCAATTGCCTGATTAAAAAAGCAAAATATAAATACTTTTCCGAACGTTTTACCAGAGCAATAGATGGAAAAAGCACGTGGAAAACAATCCGTGAAATTGGAATATGTAATATTAAGCATCATAATAAGGAACTAAATCTTAATGCAGATGATCTTAATCAAGCTTTTGTATCTTTGCCTACACCTCCAATAAACTTAAATACACATAATTTATACCAGTGCAATAGCCTCGGCTTACAAAACTATGATTTATTTAAATTTCACTGCATTGATGAAATTGATGTTTTATATAGCATGAAAGCAATTAAATCAAATGCTATTGGGTGTGACGACATAAATCCGAAATTCATTAAGATACTACTGCCACAAATCCTACCATACTTAACTCACTTAATAAACACAATTATCTTAACATCAGTTTTTCCTTCACGTTGGAAATATATTAAAATTATACCTGTGCCTAAGACAAGCTCTGAGTATAGACCTATTGCTATACTTTCCTATCTCTCCAAAATTTTTGAAAAAATTGTCCATAAACAAATGTGCAAATACCTGGAAAAAAATCAACTTCTTAATGTTAAGCAATCTGGATTTCGTCAAAAACACAGTTGTGTATCTGCGCTCATTGATGTTTCTGAAGATATTCGCAGTGATATAGATAATGGGATGGTAACGATGTTGGTTCTACTAGATCACTCAAAGGCGTTTGACACAGTTGATCATTTTGTGCTTTGTAAGAAACTAAGACAACAGTTTAATTTTTCCAGTGCTGCGGTTTCACTTATGAAATCATACGTCACAAACCGTTTTCAAACTGTCTTCCTAAGAAATAATTACTCTGCTGCTCTACCAGTTACTAAAGGAGTACCACAAGGCTCAATCTTAGGACCATTGTTATTTTCGATGTATGCAAACGACTTACCTAACTGTATTTCATACTGCAAATTTCACATGTATGCGGATGATGTACAGCTCTACATAGGTTCACCCATTAAGTCACTACAACAAAGTGTTGATGCTCTAAACATAGATCTGAATAAAGTCTCTTCATGGGCATCTGAGAACGGTCTTTGTTTAAATCCCAGAAAATCAAAATGTATAATAATTCACAGAAAAACCAATCTACTGATTCCCAATATTAACGTAATGATAAATGGACAAAAAATTGATATAGCCACCTCATCAAAAAACCTGGGGCTTGTATTCAATCAAACATTAAGTTGGTCGAATCATGTTAACTCTATTGTATGTAAAACTCAATCCATGATACGTTCTCTATGGTCAACCATTTCTTGCACACCGGTTAACATAAGAATGCTTATTGCTAAAACGTACGCAATGCCCTGCTAACTTTACGGAAGTGAAATATTTGGACATTGTAACTCAGATAGTACACGAAAGTTAAAGGTAGCATTTAACAACATAACCAGATACGTTTTTGGTCTTCGCAGACGTGATCATATAACTCCTTTTTCGAAACAATTGTATGGCATGACTTTCTCAAATCTAATTGACAGCAGAACTTTAATACTACTGCACAAAATCATATATCTTAAAACACCATCATACTTGTACAACAGGTTGCAATTTGTAAGATCGAACCGCGGCTGTAAACTAACAAGTATTAGATACAAGTGTCAGGTTTCAGAGCGGCAGTTTTTCATTAATGCTATCCGTTTGTGGAACAGACTTCCAAACAGAATTCAAACAATCAGCAATGCGAATATTTTCAAAAATGAAATTATTAAACTGTTTTCTTAATATTAATATTAATAATTTTTCAATCATTTAATGTTTTAAAATTTTCTTTTTTTGCATGTTTTTAGATTATTCATAAATGTTATTGTAATTCATTTATTATTATTCAGTCGGTCGTGCTCGATGAGAAAAGACGTGTTTCTTTTAACTCCGCATACGGTTCTTTTTTTTTTAACATAAATTAGTTAATAATATCAGTTTAACAAGCGAATTTGGACGCTCAATATAAAAGTGAACAATAAAAAAAATAAAAAAAATATTAAGAAAAAAAAAAAAAAAGTAAAAAATATACCTACATATGTATGTATGTACGCACATACATACTTACAAATAATCTGTGCAAAAAAATATTTATTCTTTTTTCTTTTATTATCTCGGTGTAACAACATTATACATAATAAAAAGAGCACAGTTAACAAAAATTAAAAATAAAAAAAAAACGGTGAAAAAAACAAAAACAACTCTATATGAGTAATAACAATGAAACAACAACAAAAATAAATGATACTCATGCTAGCGAAAGCAATGTGGAAATAAACATTACAACAGAAAACAATAGCAACAACCTAACGGCAAAACCATCAAGTGTTACCATTGAAAAGACATTCCTAGTAGGAAATGATACCATGAACTCAAACACAGACGCAACGGAAAACACACAAGTAAAAAATTTTCAAAAACCACAAGTGCAAGTTGGTATGGACAGGTATATAACAGTTCTCAAACGGGGTCGCAGCCCAGCCTCTTCAGCTGTAGCCTCGGCCTCTAAAGTTCCATCTTTTGATAGAATAAATTCACAAAATCGTTTTGCAATTCTGGAGGATGAATCTTCTGAAGCACCTAACGTCATAAAATCGTCGAAGCCACCCCCGATATATCTTAGAGAGCAAAACTCAAGTGAGCTTATAAAAAGTTTAATCTCGGTGATAGGTGAAAATTCGTTTTACGTTGCTGCAATCAAGCGTGGAAATATAAACGAGACAAAAATACAGATTAATCATGAGAATGATTTCCGTAAAATAATTAATAAGTTTGAAGCACTTAAAAAAAACTTCTATACGTACCAACTGAAAAGCAGTAAAGGTCTTCAAGTTGTGATTAAGGGCATTGACTCATGCGTGGACCCCGACGAAATAAAAACATTTTTAGAAGAAAAAGGCTTCAAAATAAAAAATGTTACAAATATTAAAAATAAAGAAAAAAAAATCCCCAACCTCTATTTCGAGTGGAGTTAGAGCCCGGCGATGTAAAGCTAAAAAAAAAATGAAACGCATCCCATTTACAGTTTAAAATACATTCTGTACAGAAAAATCACGATAGAGGAGCCGCACAAAAGAAATGGGCCCGTTCAGTGTTTAAACTGCCAAGAATTTGGTCATACTAGGGTATACTGCCATTTACCCCCTGTTTGCGTCGTATGTGGAGAATTACATGGTACCGTCCGGTGCGATAAGTCCAAAAATGACCCTAATGTAAAAAAATGTAGCAACTGTGGTGGTAACCACACCGCCAACTATAGAGGATGCCCGGTATATTCGATTGTCAAGCGTTCTGTTGGACAGAAACTTAATCCCCCTCAAACGCAGGCAACTAATCAAGCAAACACGTACGGCGTCCAGATGCCTCAGCCAAATAATAACAGAACCTCGTACGCTAATGTATTAAAATCTAATCCTATGCAACTGCAAGGTGATGTACCAAATAACGACGAAATTCCCATTTCTAATTTAACTCGGCTAGAAAAAACTATGGAAACATTAGTGCAAACAGTTAACAATTTTACTAACACAATGGGTAACATGATGCAAGAAATGTTAAGAATGCAATCGATGTTATTGCAAGCTGTACTAAACAAACCATGAACTGTTTAAAAATTTGCTTTTGGAACGCAAACGGCATCCGCCAACACAAAAATGAACTAGAATACTTCCTTAAAAATAAACAAATTGATGTTATGATGGTTTCTGAAACTCATCTGACCTCAAGAAACGTTTAAAATCAATGGTTATATATTATATGATACCAAGGACCCTCGAGACAGAGCTTGTGGCGGTTCTGCCATTTTGATAAAGAACCAAGTAAAACACTACTTAATGAGTGATCATCGTGAAGACTTTCTCCAAGCAACGAACATTTGCGTTGAGGAATTAAATCGAAACATAGTAATTTCATCATTATACTCCCCACCTAGATTTTCTATATCAGAAAGCCAATATCATAAATATTTCAAATCATTAGGACCTTGCTTCCTGGCTGCTGGCGATTATAACGCTAAACACACTTTCTGGGGTTCACGCCTTATTACACCTAAGGATCGTGTTTTGTTTAACACAATTTGTAAAATGGATCTAAATGTGGTCGCGAGCGGACAACCAACATATTGGCCTACTGATCAGCAAAAAGTTCCAGATGTTATCGATTTTGGAGTGGTTAAAAACATCCCCGCAGAAACGATTTATGTTGAAGCTTCCTTAGAACTATCTTCTGATCACACACCTACAATTCTTACAATAACAAATCCTAATAGAATTGTATCTCCGTCTGATAACTTAGTGACGTCAGCCACTCAAATAAATTGGTTAAAATATAAAAAATATCTCAGTACCCACTGCACTGAAAATATTCCGCTTAGTACACCGGAGAATGTGGATATTTCTATTGTAAATTTTGACAGTTATCTGAAACTAGCTGTTCAACATTCTAGTATAACCCTCAAAAAAACCAAAAATAGTAAAATATATTCTGCAGATGTTGAGCGTCTCTTGACTGAAAAAAGGAGAGCTCGAAGAGAATGGCAATTGCATAGATCCCTCAACTTAAGAATTTACTAAAAGAGTGCACAAAAAGGCTAAGAAAGTTACTGCAGTCTCAGAAAACGGCTTCCCTGGAAAAATATCTTAAGGAACTTGATGCAACTACTCAATCAGACTACTCATTATGGCGTGCAGCTAGAAATCTTAAAAGACCAGTTATCACTAAACCACCATTAAGAAACTTAAATGGAAGTTGGGCACGAAATGATGAAGAAAAAGGAAATCTTTTTGTTAATCATTTGAAAAACGTATTTACCCCGCATACATCTCCCGATATTGTAGTCGAGTTGCCACCAGTTGCTGTTAGAGCTGCTGTTCCACTTAGATTTGAGATAAAAGAAATCGAAAAGGCTATTCATAATTTAAACCCCAAGAAAGCCCCTGGTTTTGATAAGATCAGCAACAAAATGCTATTAGGGCTACCCAGCATAGCAAAGAAAATTATTCTTTTAATTTTTAATGCCATTTTACGCCTTGAATACTACCCACAAGAATGGAAAGTATCCTTAGTTACAATGATACCTAAGCCAGGAAAGGATCCTACAAAAGTTGAGTCATATAGACCTATAAGTTTATTGTCTAATATATCAAAGCTGTTTGAGAAGCTGTTAGTGTCAAAATTAGCCCCAATTTTAAATGTAAATAGATGTATTCCTAACCATCAATTCGGCTTTAGAAGAGAACATAGCACAATCGAACAAACCCATCGTATAGTAAACGCCATAAGAAAAGCCTTTGAAGAAAAAAAAATATTGTTCCGCCCTCTTCATCGATGTTTCCCAAGCTTTTGATAAAGTCTGGCATGAAGGGTTATTACATAAATTGAAGCTAAACTTACCAGTTAACACACACAAGCTGTTAGAAAGCTACTTAGTCGGCCGAAAGTTTATTATTAAAGAATGTGATTTTATAAGTTCTCCTCAGCCAATTGACGCTGGAGTCCCTCAGGGAAGCATCATGGGCCCACTCTTATACCTTATATATACCTCAGACATGCCAACAAACAACCACACCCTAACTTCAACATTTGCTGATGATACAACTTTTATAAGCGTACACGACTGTCATGAAGCATCCCGTTACTTGCAGGATCATATATTTGAACTGGAAAAGTGGTTAAAACAATGGAGGATAAAGGTAAATGAGCAAAAATGCGTACATATAACACTCACCTTGCGTCGGGAGTCATGTCCCCCTATTAAAATCAATAATCAATTAGTGCCCCAGCAATCGCATGTAAAATATCTCGGTATTCATCTAGATCGGCGTTTGACATGGAAATGCCATATAGAAGCAAAACTAACACAAATGAAACTAAAAGCAATTCAAATATATTGGCTTATTGGAAGAAATTCTGTTCTTAGCCTCGACTGCAAACTTCTACTTTATAACTCTATATTGAAGCCAATCTGGTGCTACGGTATTCAGTTATGGGGTACTGCCTCGGCCTCAAATATCGAAAAAATTCAAAGGCGCCAAAATAAACTTCTTCGAATAATCACAGCCGCTCCCTGGTATGTTAAAAACTCTAATATTCACAAGGATCTCAATGTGCCATTAGTAAAAACTATTATAACGAAGTACGCAGCAAAATATTTAAAAAGGCTTGAGTCGCACCCAAATCCACTTGCTCGAAATATTTTAAATGACAGTGGACACTCTAGATTAAGGAGAAGAGATACCGCAGGACTCATCCGAAGGGAAGACCGCTAAACATCTACATATGTGAACAGAAACAGTGAGGAGAAAAATTTTCGTCTAGCATTGGCAGGACAAAAATAAAGTATTAGTATAAGATTTGATTAATTATTGTTAGTTCATATTTAATATATGAAGATTCAATAAATAAATAATGAAAAAAAAAAAAAAAAAAATTTATTATTATTCATTTCTTTTCTTTTTTTTTTTCCTTTTTCTCAACACCTTGGTTAATGTTCTATATAAAATAATAAGTACCATGTTATAAACATTTTATTGTATAACTACCAGTCATCCCTTCTATAATCTAAAAGATTTTGTATATCTTGTTGTATGGGTAAAACAATAATAAATATCATATCATATTATATTATATCATAAGTAAAATAATGCAAATTAATTTTACATATTTTCCTTTTTTTCTAGTCATTGATCGATCAAAAATTTCAAGATTTAAGTGGGAGTCCATAATTAAATACGTACATGGAATGGTGAAAAATGTTTTGTAAAAAAAGTACAGAAAAAGGTAAGATTTTTTTTAAACGTTCGAATTTCGGAAAAGTACTAAATTCATTTTTATAGATAATTAGTATTGTGGGTTGTTTTATTCAAGTTGTGTTGAAAAAGGCCTGCAAGAAAAAGAAAGACAGACACATAAAAAACCAAAAATGTACCTTGGTTTTCCAGAAGAAATGTTGACAAAACGTATGGAAAAACAGAAGTAAGGAAGAAGAACATGTAAATCAATTAAAATAGGTAATCATTCATTCAAAGCCAATTTCGATCTACCAATTGGTTTAAAGATGAATGCTTGACTATTGATGGCATCCGTTGTTAAAGGCGGTGAGTGTTAAACGCCAAATCTTCTGAAGAGATTGTGTGGTTGCAATCGGAACTAGTCAGGGCAATCTGTCCATGAAAACCTGGGTTCAATTCCCAGCTCAATCAAGAATAAAAACTATCAACAAAAAAAAAAAAAAGAAAATTTAGTTCATTTCATGTTGTAAAATTCATTTCTTCATAAAGAATAATTTAATGAAAATTAAATTCAATGAAACGAAATTTTTAAAGATTAGTTACAAAACGGGTATAATTTTCATTCCTCTTTTTATTGGTTTTAAAGGTAGATAAGGTGACAAAAAAAATTCCAAAAAGAATAATTGGGTCCGATAGTCTGTAATGTTACCATTTTTTATATACATATATGTTGATATACCTACATTTACACTGTTTAGGGCCATTATTACAACTTACAAATAGTTATTTTTAGGATGGTATCTGACAGATAAATAGTTTTTGGTTATGACAAGTAAACATTAACCTAAAAAGTGACTGATAAGCTAACATCAGGTTTGTCCTCATGGTAACTTTACAAGTGAACTTTAAGAACTGGAAGATGCCATATTTTCTGCTGAAGATATGGTAACTTCAATGCCAGTTTTATGTCATATTAAATTATTTAAGTCGTTGCCAATACGTATTTTAAACAACCAAAAGTAGTCGGTATATACTACAATGTTGCCACAGTATATAAATTACATTTTTTATTTTATCGGACAGTTGTAATAATGGAAAAACTTATTTGTCACTTTATCGTTCAAGATAGCTATTGTTCACGTTAACTATCAGCAACTTTATCATTAGGTTGTAATAATGGCACTTAGTCTATGAAAAATATCGAAATAATTAAAAGTTACTATTTGAAATCAATAAAAAAAATTTTGCTTTATTTTTTGCCTTTAAATTTCCGTCTTCAGCTCTTCATAGCTCTACCCAAGAAAAAACTTTTTGAATTTTGGTAATAGTACTTGTCATTAGAATTGTGACATCAGTAACTACTATTATTTTCACAACTAAATATTTTCTAACTAATAATCAGCTCAATACCTTCTTATTAGATGTATTGTTTTCAGTACTGATTATTAAGTTACTGCTAACGAGCTCAATAACTACTTATAAGGTCTATTAACTAGCGCCAATAAAATAAAAACTAGTCATTTTTTGGCTTCTATTAAGAATATTGTAAGTACTTACAAATCAACTTGCTGGTAGTTAAATAATAACGAGATATTTTTTGGCTTCTCGTAAGTGTATTGTAAGCACTGAATTCTTTTCGATGGTATCAAATATTATTTATGTCGTCTAGGAGCAAAGTACAAAAAAAATTCGAAAAACTAAAAAAATACCTTTTTTAAATTTGGGATATTTTGGGAATCATCATAAAACATATCAAGCTTTATTTTCAAAGGGGTAACAAAATCAATTTTTTTTAAGTCGCTCTAATATGTAAGAAAGCAGTAAGCGTTAAAAACGCCTTGGCTGGCATGATGTCAAGTGTAGGTAGGATGCCCAGAAATTTAAGAAAGTACAGAGCATGTAGTACTTCTCTGTTCGCGATTCCCCAGCGATCGAAAATGGCTAGCATTGAATGCGGTGGAAACTCTGACACCGGGGCACATTATTGATTAAGTTGTAGAATCGCAGAAAAAAATTTGACGGTATAAGTACGTTCATAAGATGCATAAACAAAAAACTAAAATCGGCTGGGAAAGAACGAAGATAATAAACTAGAGGACTCACCGTTCACACGAGGTAATACCAAATTGGTAGTACCATGGGGAAAAAGTTTTTAAATTAGGGTCTGTTTTTGCCTAAAAATCGTAAATACTTTTGGTACGAACTCAAGGAATTCCACACGTAATTCCAGCATTATAAAAAAAAAAAAAAAACAGAACACAGTAGAGACAATAGGCATATTCTTGTCTAGACTCCATCCATGTAGAGAGACTCTAGTCGAGAATATAGAGAATATGTTTTCGAAATATCATACAGAATGTGGAGAAACAATAGCTGAGACTATACTCGTGACTTAAGATGGATTTTACTCGAGAATGTAAAACCGAGTATAGTCCCAACCATAATTGTCACAATTTTATAAATAAAGGGTGTTTAAATTTTAAGGGCCGATGTAGATTTTGAATAAAACACAAATTATTTAGGAAATTATTGTCATTTCTTTTTATTATGATAGTATTGGTATGGTTCAATTATGTATGGAACAAAATATGGGCCAAATGGCCGCCATGACCACGGCGGCACACCTCCATCCGATCGTCCAAATTTTCGATGACGCTGAGTCATAATTGACGTTCTTAGCCGTTAATGTACCGAATTATCTCATCCTTAAGCTCTTGAATTGTTGCTGGCTTATCGACGTACGCCTTTTCTTTACAAATAACCCCAAAGAAAGAAGTCCAACGGTGTCAAATCACATGATCTTGGCGGCCAAACGACATCGCTACCACGTGAAATAACACGGCCATTGAATTTGTTGCGCAAAAGAGCCATTGTTTCGTAAGCTGTGTGGCAAGTGGCACCGTCCTGTTGAAACCACATATCGGCAACATCCATATCTTCCAACTTGGGCCATAAAAAGTTCGTTATCATCTCACGATAGCGAACACCCTTCACAGTAACTGCCTGACCGGCCCCATTTTGGAAAAAATACGGCCCGGTGAAGCCGCCAGTCTATAAACCGCACCAAACAGTCACTCTTTGTGGGTGCATTGGTTTTTCGACAATCACTCTTGGATTATCATTCGCCCAAATGCGGCAATTCCGCTTATTGACGAATCCACTGAGGTGGTTTTCTTCGAAAATTGACGATATGCATTTTGATTTGATTGCCCATTTTCATAATAAGCCTAAATAACTTTAACGCGTTGCTCGATTGTGTATCTTTCCATGGTTCAAATTGAGTTAGTCTGAAATTGAGAAATGTCAAATGAAATGCAAAAAAAAATTTGACATTTAGGTGTGAATCACATTGAACTTCGGCTCTTAAAATTTTACCCCTTATATCCTTTATCATTAATAAAAAAGGTCGATAATAATAAAAATAAATATCCTTCCTTTATTTTGCTGCTAAAACAAAATTTCGAAATAAAAAAGCAACAACAAAAATAAATTTTACTCCACAAGTATTTGTTGTTAATGTAATTTATCGTTGCTGTTATTATAAATTATTCAAATGATGCCATTATCATAATTAACAGGTAAATATTTAGAGAAATATTGACCGTGTTTAACTGGAAACTGAATACACACACGTACACATGTTTGCATTAACAAATGGACATACTTAATTAAATACACACTACCAGGTACGCATAATACTATATACATATGCATGTGTGTGCACATTAGGGTGGAGCATCATAATTTTGTTAAATGTGGCGTTTTATTCTCAAAAAAAAAAAAAAAAAAAAAAAAGAAAAAATAATGAAAGAAAAAATTTTAACATACTTTAAGCCCTGTTCCGCAGCATTACACAGAAAAAATGAAAAACCAACTTCAATTAACATATTAGTTAGAAATTTATACTATTAATTAAATTCTGTACTGATTTTCAACCTGCAAACAAATTGATCGAATCAATTAACATTTTTGAAAGATTGAGGTTTTCTTGCTGTTGAGTTTCAATCAACAGGTTTAATTGAAATGTGACCACCAGCAAAAGAGGCTATATACAACGTAATCACAAATCAAAATATTTTTTTTCAATAAACACATTTAATTGAAACAATTAACAAATTGTTTGAAACTTTAATACCACATAAAATAATTTGAAGTTTGTGTGTATGTTTTCATATTTGCAAATATATACACAAACATTATAATTTTTATTTTCAATTAAGTCAAATTAATTGGAACAAATAAAAAAATTTTTTGAAACAGCATTACTGGATTTAATTGAAAAAATTTTGGTGAACATTTTTTCTATATAAGACTTTGAAAATTAGATCAAATCGATGAATATGTGCAGCGTCATATAATGCAACATTTAACATTTTTTATATACAGTGGCTCAATTTAATAACCGGATAACAACGAGTTATAATAATATTGAGTAAATACACAAGATTTTTCCAATAAACTAAAAAATTTATCTCTTTTTCGGATTTACATCATTTACAAATGGTGTTTTACGTGCAACTCTGGCATGAAAATTGTCTTTACGCAGCACATTTCGTACAGTTTCAGGATTGACACTTATTTGTAAGCGTCAGACACCAATTTAGTTCATTTAGGAGCACTCACTGAGTTTAGGACTCTTCTTTACTTGATTACAAACAATCAATCGTTCATCAGATGGAGTAAACTTTTTTGCTTGTCCAGATTTGGTCTTATTTTCTACGAAGTTGGTAGTTTTGGAGCGCTTTATAATGTCGTGAACCGTAGAATCGCTTCTTTGATCAGCATCTCAAATTTCATGTACAGACATACCGATTTGATAATGTTTTATTATAAACTCTCTTACTTCTATCGATGTTTGAACACGTTTGCGGCTCATATCGCCTTTTTTTCGCAATTTTTTTGTTACAGATTCAAAAATTTTCTTTTACAAAAAAACTCCCTGTAAAGCTTTTTACAATTCCAGTTAATTGCCAACTAAATTTGTTCGGGGAATTCTGGTATAAAATGACATTACGGCATGGTAGTTGCCACATGTCTGATTGTTAATTTGAGGTTTTATTTTGCCAGACTTCAGTTTTTGCTTATAAAATTGTTTGCGTATATTATTGTGGTGTTAATACAAGTGAAATATACAATTAGTCAATTCACAAGGTATCCTAACATGTCATATTGTCAAAATGTCCTAATATTTCACAATGGCTTAAAAATATTGTTGTACAGCTCAGCCGCTCAGCGCTGGACTTTTCTGATTAATTACGACAGCACAATAAACACAGCAAGCAACGTTCTATTTATTTAAGACACTTTTTGTTAACAAACCAACAACAATATTTTTAAACCATTGTGAAATATGAGGACATTTTGACAATATGACATGTTAGGATACCTTGTGAATTGACTAAATATGTAGATGAATTAAGAAATTAACAAGTTAGAGTGCTATATTCGGCTGTGCCGAGCCTTTGATAACCTCCACCGACAGGAGTGGGCTATATATGATAAATACATATATATTATTAACTAAGCTTCACAAAAACGAACGTCTGCATTAAAATTGGTTGCGGTTTAGACCTGAATTTAATTATTAACCGACAATAAGAAAATTTTATGCGTTTCTTGTTAGAACTTTGAACTGGCTTGAGTAAAATATCATGATTCGTAACAGTTTTACCCGAACTAAATAATTTTTAGAAGGGTAATTCGTATTGGACGTATGATAAATTATGGACCAATCATCCCAAAATTCTGAAGACTGATTTCTGGTATTACAAAAAATAAATTAGAATAAATTTCAATACAGCAGTGTAATTAGTTTTAGCGTTAACAGTAAATTTCACAAATTTGCATGATATTTTTTCTTGCCATATAATTTTAAGGTAAAAAATTTCACCGCAATATCTATATCTGTGATGGTTTTAGGTGAATTTAATTATTTGCCCAAAGTGGGATTTATTTGGTTTTAGGCGCAACAAACTGTTTTCCGAGAGTAGGGTTTATATGGGGCCTATGGTAAATTATCGACAAATCTTCACGAAATTAGGCAGTGTGAGTTCTCGTCCTATAAAACTGTGACGTACCGAACTTCAATTTGATAGCATTATTTATTACGGTTTTAGGCGTACTAAACGGTTTTCCGGGAGTAGGGTTTATATGGGGCCTAATGTAAATTATGGACCGATCTTCGAACAATTTTACAGTGTGATTTCTGGGCTTATAAAACTGTGACGTATGAAATTTTAATATGCTAGCGTTATTTATTGCGGTTTTAGGCGTACTAAACTGTTTTCCGCGAGAAGGGTTTACATAGGGCCCATGGTCAATTATGGACCGATCTTCACGAAATTTAACAGTATGATTTGCAGTCGTATAAAGCGTGCATTATTCCACCATTTATGTTAATTTTTGTATCAAAATGATCAATTTTTTTTGGGTAGTGGTTCCACATTTTGATTCATAGTTCTGATCCTACCAAACCGGTGATGCTGGATTTCAATGCCAAACTTCTTAGGATAACTACAAGCAATTTGAGACCAAGTTTGTTCTTTTCTTTTGCGTTTTTCGAAAGTGAGCGTGTTTTCAACAGACGGACAGACAGACGGACATGGCTAAATCGACTTAGAATTACTCAAGGAGCCAGAATATATATATTTTATGGGGTCTTAGATGTATTATAAAAAAGTTTCACACGGAATGACAAACTTAGTATACCCTCATTCACCACAGTGGTGGTGGAGGTTATAAAAAGGTTCTTCTGTTTTTACAAAAATCTATTTAGATTCAAAAACGAAATAATTTAAAAATAGACAACTGTCCCGTTACTAAATTGATATACTGTAGTTGTTCTTACTCATAACACTCAATATATCCACTATTTTTTTTTACATTGAAGGTCAGATTTGAAATGAAGTCCTGATCAGTGTTGCTAGTGAAATTTCGAGAAAGATACATTTTAGTTTCTAAAAAGATACCATTTTTCCCAAAAAGATACATTTTGAAAAAAATTTGAAAATCCATTTTAAGCGTTTAACATTTATTAACATAACATTTTTATTTCATATTTAATGAATATTGCAAAGAAAATGATATCATATAAATAAATTTTTATATTTATTTAAGTCATTAATATTAGGTATGTAATTTTTAAAAATTCAAAAGCAAACTTAAGAATTAATTATACGTAACTATCTTAACATGTTATCAACACAAATTCATTTTTGTAAAAATTAATATACGAGTTAAGGCGTTATTACTAGGGCGATTATATCAAAAACTTCATATAAATTTTACTTCTAAAATTTCATCTGAACACACATTCACAAGAATAAGCAGACGACAGAAGAACTTAGAAAGCCTAACATTAAAATTCATGTTATTTTTGTATAGCTTCGTACAGACGGTGGTCAGATCATACAATATTGTAAGAAGGCGTTGCCAATAGAAATATTTTTCTGACAAATGAGCTTCCAATGTTCACACAGTATCAAGACAGTTTTAGTCAATTTTAATGCAATTTAAGCAACGCTGCTTACCAATTTTGTAAGATCTGATCACCGTCTGTACGAAACTTATTTAGTTGTCACATTTTTTTTCCAGTATTCATAACGAAATGATAACTTTAAAAAACTTTGTCAGTGACGGAAAGTTTAATATTTTATTTCTGTAGATTTTGCGTACAGATTCAAAAGATACGAAAAATGTCAGGATTATACTTTTTACATGAAATCATCAAAAGATACGAAAAATGTATCTTTCGTATCCTAATGGCATCACTGGTCCTGATGCCAATTTTTAAGTTTCAAATTTTTTTTTTTTATCAAAGTTGTTTTTGAGAATACAATTATTTATTAAACGTTTTTGTTTGTTGTGCTTAATTCCCTTTTTTTTTAATAATTGATAAAAAATACTGAAATTTATTGTTGGAGGATAAGCTGTTCCTATGCGCATTTGACTGGTTGCTTGGGCCAGATCATCAGGAAACGTTTTCCTAAATAATTTTAGAAAAGCCAAATCTATAAGCAAACAAGACTACAAAGGGAATGAGAATTACATTCATACACTCAACAAATCCTTTTTGCAACGATATCAAAGCTTAAACAAATACAAAACAATAAAACAGTGATGAGTTTGTCTTTTCTTACATTCCCCACTACAATTATGTGGAATTCTGCCGACATTAATTGTAAAGAAAAAATATATTAAAAACAAATTGTTTTTATTGTTTTCGCAAAAAATCAAAATAAAAACAATTTGCCAGTTCAGTTTCTTGTGCACGTGCACTTGCAAAAAATTTTTTTAATCAAAGTTGTTTTTTGGAATACTATTATTTATTAAAAGATTTTGTTTGTTGTGCTTAATTCCCTTTTTTTTAAGCATCTGTTTAGAAAGTGGAATCAGTGTAAAATTGTATTGACAATTTACACATTAAGCGCGTATAATGCATATACGTATAGAACGCATTAAGTGGGACTACTTTCCACATTTCCGCATTACAAAAAAGGACAAGGAAGTATCAAACGCATAGAACGCGTGTTGTGGACCAGATTAAGAATTAACAGAAACAATTTATTATTCTATTTTGATTTTATGTTCTGCTTTTAAGTGTGTTATTTCTTTTAGTTGTCATGCAAAAAAATAAGCATAAACTCAACTGTTAAAAAAAAAATTACTCTAACAAAGTGTAGGCGTATCGACTGTAAAATATCGTCGATACCGATATAATGGCAAACCAGAAATATCGCCGATATATCGGTATGCGTTACATCCCTAGTTTAAAGTATACAAATTTTTTTAATTGATTAAAAACAAGTTTGTATGGAAAATAATGTGATTTTAACTTAATGGCGTATAACATTCTTACTTTTTTTGTCAGATCTCCTCGATATTAAGTTACTTGTAACTTGTATACTTGTTGGTTTAAAATAAATAATTAATGCAATATTCCATATTAGTTAAGCAAACTAAAATAAAATTCATAAAATTACTCCAATTTCCAGCCGTGGTAAAGGGCTAAAAGATATGTCGGAAAGTTTCTTTGTATATAATTTAGGAAGATGTAACATTCTCGAGGTACTCGAAATTTATTGGATGACTTTTTTGACATCCTCCGACGCCCCACCCTAATAGATAATCATACATATCGTCACCTTAAATGTAAGCGGACGTAACAACACTAAAATTCAAAAATGAGGGTTTGATGGATTTTTGCTTCTCTTATTTAGCTACATGTCAAGGCAAATGTTAAGACCCCTACGATCTAAAGTAACGACTTTATTAAAGAAATTCAAATGCAAAGAATACTTTTTATGATTGATTTTGTAAAGAATTATTTGGTTCTCCTGCAAACAAAAAAATAACTAAAAGTGTAGTTACGTCCTTTTGAATTTAGGGTTACGATATATTTATATAAAGAATTAAATCATATATTGTATAGTAGAATTGTACTTGTAATTGTGTTTGCAAACGAAATTGTAGTTCATTTAACTCAACTTTCATTCATTCAATCATTTACTCAGTTATTAAAATCACTAACAATTATTTTGATTAAGATGATAATGATGAGTAGTTAGTGAAGATGTTGTTGTTTTTGTTATCACTCTTGATGATGCTTTTTAAGTTGCAGCGATGATGCTGAAGTTGAGACATTGCAGAAACGATAGATAATCTCTGCAAAATTCTTTAATTAATTCTTGAAATTATTTCGTAACTAAGTATTTGTATTGTACATATTTATATAACTGCAGTATTTTGTTGTAGTCGGTTATTAACAAGAAATTTACAAATTAAATACAATTATATTGGAGATTCATTTCATGGACTGTATGTAATGCAGCGAATAATAACACTGTGCTAGAATTTGACACATTTTTTGAGATAAAAGGGGCACGTAGCGCTTTAACTTAATTCGTATACGCTGAATGCAGTGGTGCTAACTGTTTTTTTTTTAGATAATCTTTTATTTTCGACATATACCGTTAGTTCGAAAATGGGGGAGGTTGCACAACATATATTCGCGTAACTCAAAAACGGTTTAGTTTATTGAACAAATTAAAAAAAAACCGAAATTTTCTTTAAGTAAGGTTAAGGTTCTAATATGCGCAGTCGTTTTAGAAAGATTTTATTTTTTTGGCAAAAATAGTTTTTTGCTCATTCTCAGCCATTCGGCTTACAGATCTGGCTGAATTACAATAGCGAAAATTCGAAATATTTGTTTTTTTTTAGAAAATCATAAAAAATTGGAAAATACAGCTATGCTTCTAATTTTTTCTACACATATAAAAAACGAAATTGCAAACTAAAGAAGCCATAAAGGATTACAATCTTTTTACAACGAACTACGAAAAATATTAATTAAATTTAAGAATTTTATAAAACGCAATATGTATTTGTATGGGAGCCCCCTAAGAAGTGGTGATAAAGGCAAGTATGTTTTGGGAAAATGTCTAAAAACAAAAAAAAAAATAATGGAGATCGCTCATACATTATATCCCCCTTAGGGGCGACTCCTTGGCAGTTACGGGGCTTTTTCTTCAATATATTTCTAGTCTGTATTGACAATTTTGTTAGGGAGCCCCCTTAAGGAGATAGCGGGTAGGCATATTTGAATTAAATGAAACATTTGACCCGTCTAAGTGCATCCTAGCCGCTGCATTGGCCAAATTTAAGAAATACATTTAACTGCTATATTTGTATGGGAGCATGAACTAACCTAAAAAACGGTTATTACCACTGGCTTCAGCGTACCCGAGCTAGGTTTAAATGTCAGGTGCCCGGCTAGTCTGTTTTTCAACAAGCACAGTGTAATTATTTTAATAAGAATACATACTTATTTGGTACTACGATGGGCAGGAATGGGTTAAATGAAGAGCAAGTTTTTAGCTAAATTGATTAATAGTAGTGTTCTAGCACTATTGTCGGTTTCTGGATTTATAATACAGTAAACTTAAGATTATTGTAGTAGAATCGAAACAAAATTTTATCGTGGTTTGTAAAATGGGCTACCATTTTGTATCATATGACTTTTTTTTTAAATATATGAAAACTTTATTTACTTACTTGGTTGGCCCTTTATAGCGGCCAATGTGGGCCGCTTCCACGTTAAGCGCCGATCTAGATGTATACCGAGGTATTTTACATGCGAGTGTTGGGGTATTATTTGATTATTGATTCTAATAAGGGGGCATGTTTCTCGACGCAATGTGAATGTCGTATGTGCGCTCACTTCAATTTATGTAATAAGCCTTCATGCCAGAATTTATCAAAAGCTTGAGAAACATCGATGAAGCGGAGCAATATTTTCTTTCTTCAAAGGCTTTTCTTATGGCATTTACTATACGATGATGGGTTTGTTCAATTATGCTGTGCTCTCTTCAAAAGCCGAATTGTTGGTTAGGAATACAACTATTTTCATTTAAAATTGGGGCTAGTTTTGACACAGCTTCTCAAACAGCTTTGATATATTAGACAATAAGCTTGTAGGTCTATATGACTCAACTTTTGTGGGATCCTTTCCTGGTTTAGGTATCATAGTAACTAAGGATACTTTTCACTCTTGTGGGAAGTATTTAAGGCGTAAAATAGTATTAAAAATTAGTAGAATAATTTTCCTTGCTATGCTGGGTAGCATTTTGTTACTGATTTAATCAAAACCAGGGGCTTTCTTTGGGTTTAAATCATGAATAGACACTTTGATTTCTCTTATCTCAAATCTTAGCGGAACAGGTGGTAACTCGACCGCAATATCGAAAGATGTATGAGGGGTATATACGGTTTTAAAATGATTAACAAAAAAATTTCCTTTTTCTATATCATTTCCTGCCCAACTTCCATTTGAGTTTCTTAATGGTGGTTTAGTGATAACTGGTCCTTTAAGACTTATAGCTGCACGCCATAATGAATAGTCAGATTGAGGAGTTGTATCAAGTTCCTTAAGATATTTTTCAGAGGATGCTGTTTTTTGAGACTGCAGTAACTTTCTTAGTCTTCTTCTGCACTCTATGAGCCAGTACTTAAGTTGAGGGGATCTGTGCAATTGCCACTCTCTTCGAGCTCTAATTTTTTCAGTCAAGAGACGCTCGACAGCTGTAGAATATATTTTACTATTTTTGATATTTTTGAGGGTTATGATAAAATTTTGAACAGATAGTTTAAAATAATTGTCAAAATTTACAATAGAAAGATTAACATTCTCCGGCGTAACAATTATGTAATTTGGATTCGATTATATCTTAACTATCATCAGATTACTTTTAAAGAAGAGTGCTCGCCAAAACTCTATGATGCTATGACGTTCTATTTGTTATTTCGCTAAGTCTCTTAAAAAACTATTTTGTATTTAAATGTTCTTGTTATTTTAGGTTTGCCCCCTTTCTTAATGACGTCTTGTAAATGTCTGATTTCCGGTTAACTTTATTTGTTAATGGTTTTAATTTAATAGTTTTTGTATACAATGTAATATTTAAAACGGAATATTTTTAAAGATGTTCAAAGATCTGTCCGCACGAGCCATAAGCACATAAGTTTCATATACTTATATTATTTTGAAAGCACTCAGAGGCTATAGAAAAGACAATAGAGCAAACTATTGCCGAAGATTAAGACTGAAAAATAGACAGAACTACAGACCAGACTACTATTTAGTATATACTAGCGACTTGACTATAATCTAAGACTTAAGTCCAGATTATAGACAAGATCTTAATTGGAACTATAGACCCGAGTAAAGTTTATTGAGACTACATATAATAATGCTTTAGTTGGGACTATAGATGAGACCATAGGTCAAGCTATAAAAGAGATTTTAGATAAAACTAAGGACTAACAATTTTTAAACTTGAATGGGAGCTACATATATGATATTATAGACATATGTTAACAATTTTGTCATTTTGTCTCTAAACCATGAAAATATTCATCAAAAAAATTTAGATACATACATTTCTTTTTGATAAAATATAAAGATGATCTGGTGTTCTATTAATTATTTCGCTTAGCCCCTATTCAATAAAAATAATACACTCTTTATTTTATTGTTCTTGCAATTTTCACTTAAATTTTGGCCCCTTTTTAATAACCGATTGTAAATTTCTGATTTGCTATTAATTTTATTCATATATGGTCTTCATTTAGCATTGTTTGTATGCAATGCAATATTTTGAACGGAATAATTGTAATAATATGTAAACATCTATTAAAGGAAATACTTACAAATACTAACAGAAATACTTACCAATACAACTGCAGTAAAGGATGTAATTTAAAAAGCATTTTAAACAAGGAGGACAAAATAAACTAAAATTGTAATGAAATTTATAAAATATACGATTTAAATGAAACAAAACCAATGTGGAATACATATCACAAACATAGATCATACAAACACATATAAACAATTTAGTTATGTTTGTATAAGAAATTATACAAAGTGCAACAAATACAAAAGCAAACAAACAGACACACAGCAAAATTCAATAATCTTATATCTCAGACTGAAGGAGTAATAATTATTCAAAGAGCCATAAATGTTGGTTTTCTAACACAAGGAAAGGCAAAGAGAGACAATGGCAAAAATGTAAATGTTTTGGAGATTTTTTAAATTATAATATTCTAAGTAAGAATTTTCTTTTAATAAACAATATCTTAGCTGTTACCAGTGTTGTCAAAATTTTGTAAAGAGATTATGCTAGAGTTTTGCGAAAAAAAAATTAAAATATGACCAAAACAAAAAAAAAAAAAAAAAAAAAAAAAAAAACTAAAAAAACGCTAAAAAAAATATTATATGAGATATTATTTTTGAAAGTGGTGTCAGTCCACTACCTAAAAAAACGAGACAACATCAATTTAAATTAGAAATTAAGACTTCTTATCGATACTTATTATCATTTATTCGAAGGAGTGCGATTTGAACATAAAAGAAACAAATGTATTTTGGCTAGAAAAAGTTATCGCAAAGATCATTTTGTGAAAGTAGAATAAGTCCACTCCAAATAAATATAATTAAAAAAACTTTCTTATTGAAATTATTATTTCGAAAGCAACTCTAACTCGCAAAAAGCAGCCTTCGCCTACGAATTACCGTGATTCTAGTGTATAACTGAAACGTATTTTTAGTAAGCCTTGTTGATCGTGTATATAAAAGTCTTCATATTAATTACTTTTAACATTTAAGTATTTTATATTTTATTCCATTTATTAATATTTTTTAATTAATTTTTCATAACAAAATTTAAAGGGGGTAAATTAGGGCGGGTCGATTTGTAGGGAGGCAAAAAAATCGCCCAAGTGACAAAAAAAATCGTATTCTAGGGATAAAAATAAGAAACTTTGCCCAAGGAACTATACCTCTAAAATGAATTCTGATGTTCCTTATTTTGACCCAAAAAAAAGTTTGTCCCAATCGAGTCTAAATGTATGACCCACCCCCACCTACTTTTGAGGGCCGGCCCACCTTTGTCACTTGGGCGATTTTTAAGTCGACCCGCCCTAGTGTACATATTTGTTATCTATTTTTTTTTTAGAAAAATCTGCAAGGAAATCATCTGTCAAGTTACTTGGTTACGTATGAGTATTATTTAATTCCAATTTATTAACATGCATACGCCATGTGGTACAACTAATAAATAATAAATACATTTTTGTATGGCCCCCCAGGGGGGTTCCAGGGGATATACCATAATCATGGGTAGGTCGGCCCCCTAAAGTAAGTGGGGGTCGGTCATACATTTAGACTCGATTGCGACACTTTAAATGGGTCAGAGTGGTATTTTTCGAAATTTGACTTTCGGGTAAAAATAAGGAACATCAGAATTAATTTTAGAGGTATAATTCCTTGGAAAAAGTTTCTTATTTTTACCCCTAGAATACGATTTTCCTTGTCTCTTGGCCGGTTTATAAATCGACCCGCCCTAATGTACATTGTTTAAAACATCACATGAATTGATGAACGTTCGCCAATATTTTTAAAGTAACTCAAACACAAACCCTTAAATATCTCGATGCATAAAAAATGGACTTGTGAGTACTTTTAAGTATAACAGATCATATAAAAATACAAGGAAAAACGATTTAATTTGACAGAATAAAATAATTACCATGAGATAAAATTACATGAATTAGTATTTTATGTCTTTTACAATTTAATTGGGAAAAAACTATAAAAGAGATAAGAGTGCAATATTCGGCTGTGCCGAATCTTTAATACCCTCCACCGAGAGTTCGAATAGTTCAGGAGTGGGTTTTATATAGGATCTATAAATGATTGGCCAATCTTCATCAATTCTAACCTTACAGTATTATAATTTGCATTTAAATGAAATAAATAAAAAGCGGAATGTAAGAAAAGATAAACCCACGGTTTATTATTGTTGTTCTGATGAAGATTTGATATTGCTACAAGTAAGACCTGAGTGTTTAAAATTCTTATTCCCTTTATAGTCTTATTTGTATAATATTTTTAGCTTTTCTACAGTCTTTGGAAAAAGTTTCCTGACGAGCTGGCCGAAGCAACCAGCGGAATGCGCATAGAAGCTGGTTTTATCTCAACAATACATTTCAGTATATTTATCAAAAATAAAAATAGGCAATTATCACCTCATAGAGCAATTTTAGTGAAATATTGTGTTTTGTTTTAAAAATATTATTTGGCGTATTAAAGTGATTTTCAGGAGAGGATTTTATACAGGACTGATCGCAAGTTATGGATCTAACAGCACAAATATGAAGCAAAACATAAATTAGACCAAATTTCAATAAACATTTTTTAGAACTTAATGCCTATTAAGCCGCTATTAAAATACCGCCTTTATGGGCCTATGGTAAATTAGCTTTACAAAATTTTAGTGCGATGTCCAGTCATCTAAAACGAATTTTTGCAAAATTTAATGATCGGTGCATTGCGTCACCAATCTATGTTAAGTTTTGAAACAAAAATATAAATATTTTAGAGAAGTTTTTCTACATTGGGATTCATAACTCTTTTTCTACTGAACCGGTTATACTTGATTTCAATCCCAATTTGTTAAGGGAAACTAGAAAGAATTTGAAACCAATATTGTTCTTCCCTGTTGAGCCTTTCGAAGGTATGAGTATTTTTAACAGACGGACAGACAGACGGACATGACTTAATCGACTAATAATTACTCAATGACACAGAATATACTTTATGGGGTCTTAGATGAATATTAAAAAAGTTTTAACATGGAATGAAAAACTTAGTATACCCTATACTTAGTATACGCTCATTCACCACTAGTGGTAGAGGGCATAAAATTCAGTAATTTTTAAGCATTAAAAATAAATCAAAATAGATGCAAAAAATTATCGTTATAACAAAATAGTTTTTAAAAGCTGAATTTTAAAAGATTTTAGTTAATTAAAAATTATACACTAGGGTGGGTCAAAAAAATTTTTTTTTCGTAACGACTTCTAATAGCGTAAATATGTTGTATATGTCTGCATTAGGCCCCTGTAAAATATTATTAATTTATTTTAAGTGTAAGAGCTCGCGCTTTGATCTTCATTCTGTTAAATTTGTTATATAACAGCAATAGCATTGTATTGCAAAAAAGCATATTACTGTATCCTAACGATTCTTAAGTTCTCGAGGATTCAGACACAACCCAGCAAAAACTTTACTTACCTGGTAAGTTAGCAAGTAATATTGGAGAAATATTAACACTACTTATATTTCGACTGAATAACTACTTATTTTTGTTCGAGTTGTCCACAGAATTCAGTAGTTACAATACACTTACTAGAAGTCACAAAATATCTAGTTATTATTTAACTACCAGTAAGTTGAATTGTAAGTACTTACAATATACTTACTAGAAGGCAAAAAATATTTAGTTTTTATTTAATTAGCACTAGTTAATAAGCCTAATAAGTAGTTATGGAGCTAGTTACCAGTAAGTAAATATTTAGTACTGAAAACAAGACAACTAAAAAGTAGTTATTTAGCTGATTATTAGTAGGCTGTGGGAAAAATCGCCCAAAGAAAAATGGCCCAAAAAAAGAAATGAAAAATCGCCCAAAAAAATTCCATGTAAAATTGGGCCTAAATTCATATGAAAAGTGACCTAAAATTTTTGGGCTATTTTTCGTTATTGTAGGGTGATTTTTCGTTTTTTAAATTTGGGTGATTTTTCATTATGAAAAATCACCCAAAAATGTTGTATGAAAAATGGCCCATTTTTTTGATTTTCTCCTCTATGGTATAACAAACACCGGCTTCGCTTACTAAAGCTTCTCTGCACAGCCGGCCTTCGGCCGGGCGCAAGGATTTTCTCCTCTATGGTATAACAAATACCGGCTTCGCTAACTAAAGCTTCTCTGCATAGCCGGCCTTTGGCCGGGCGCAAGGATTTTCTCCTCTATGGTATAACAAACACCGGCTTCGCTAAGTAAAGCTTCTAAAATCTGCCTTGTTTCCAAATGAAAGCCGACTATGCAGAGAAGCTTTAGTTAGCGAAGCCGGTGTTTGTTATACCATAGAGGAGAAAATCCTTGCGCCCGGCCGAAGGCCGGCTGTGCAGAGAAGCTTTAGTTAGCGCAGTGTCCATGGACACTATGACACTTTTTGGAGTGTCATAACGTCCATGGACACTATGACACCGGGAAAAAATTCGTTTTTGCTTTTTGGGTAATTTTTCATTTTTTTTTGGGCCCTTTTTCGTTTCTTTTGGGCAAAATTTCATATATAACTTTTTGGGTCATTTTTCATGTTCTGTTGGGCGATTCTTCATTTGGGCGATTTTTCATTTCTTTTTTTGGGCCATTTTTCTTGGGGCGATTTTTCCCACAGCCTTATTAGTAAGCAAATTTTCATAACTGCAAATAATAGCAATGAAAAGTAATTACTGAGGTCATTACTAGCAAGTACTTATTGAGGTTTTCAGAATAATGACAATTGTAATGACAACTACTTACCAGGTAACGTATGAAATAACTACGACCTATTACCCAAATTCAAAAAGTTTTTCCTGGGAAGCAATTCATTCATTGAAAAGTATATATCGTTACCTTAATATAAAAAGGCCCCAACTCATCAAAAACACTTTTTATAGGAGAAGGAAAAAACTTAATAAAAGCTGAAATAATATAGCTACACAACTAGGGAGATCGATTATTCGACTTTTTTCAATAACCGGTTTTCGAATATTACGAATAGTTGCTATTTTAAAAACCCCGGTTTTCGGTTAAGCAATTTTTAAATAACCGGTTAACCGGTTTTAATTCGAATACTTAAAAACACAAAAATCAAATAAGTTTTTAAAATAAAACGTTAATTTTAATAAAAACAAAACAATTTGCAAAGGTAGGGAACCAACAAAATATATAAATATGACTAAGATCAGACCTAACAAATATTTTACGATAAAATCAAAGAAATGTGGGACCAGTAAATTGGTCAAACTTTAGCTAAATTTTAAAAAAAATTTTATTGATTTACAAAACTTTATTTGTAAGAAGATATTTGTATAATGTAATTTAGAAACGGTTGAATGATATTTGATCTAGACAAACGTTTTGCAAAACCAAATAAATTATAGGAATTTTATAAAGTTATTATTTAAAATATTCTCTCAAATTTATTTTTGTTGCAAACAAAACCTCTAAGCCAGGATTATCTATTTCAAATTATTTTGTTTCAGCATTATAGAAACGAATAGTGAACTGAACATTTTTTTTGTGTAAAATATTTGTCAATTCGTCGACTACAATTTAAAACATTCCATTACATTGTTTGATTTCTTCAATTTTGTTTTTTGGTTCTTGGTGTTTTAATAAATAAAACTGGTAGAAATTTTTCCCATATCGTTGATTCCGCCTTAATGTTGTAGTTTTCAGCATGAAGAGATACTAGAACTACTTAAGAGTTTTAAGTGCCTTATCGGGCATTTCGTCCTCGGCAACACAACGGGCTAATATTTCCAATGATTAATTTTTTGCAGCGTATTTTAGTCAAGTATTATATGTCATCTTCTTAGAACTACTTCGAACGGCGTTAAGTTTCATTTGGATCACATTAATGTGATGATTAATAAGTCGTGACATGGAAGAACCTTTGTAACTTATCATTTTTGGACACTTCAAGCACTTAACTTTGTCTTTTTAATCGCATTCGAAAAATATCTAGAGATATCATTTATATAAAAATATATTTAATATTTAGAATACTCTTGCACAAATTACAATTTACTTTTTAACTGCACACGTTTTTGTAGTATTTTGAATAGTTTTTTTTCTACAAGAACTCACGCTTTTATAAGCGATTTGTTTTTACAGTGTTCATATTGTTTTTTGACCTTTGTTACATTTTTTTGACATTCTTCATAAAAAGTTTAAGTTTAGCCAATATTCAATTAGAAAATACTTAAATTACGGGTACATCTACAACAAGAGTAAGGAAAATTTATATAAATTACACATTACTAAAATAGCCGGTTAATTATACTAAAATAACCGGTTTATTCGATATTCGAAAAATGGACATTTTAAAATAACCGACTTGGGCAAAGCTTAAATAACCGGTTAAAACCGGTCGAATAATAACCGTTCGATCTCCCTATACACAACCATTGTCAAAAAACATCTTTATTAAAATTAAACGAGGAATTCAGATTTAAATACATAATATGTATTTCTTTCGAAAAATTGTGTGTATGAGTAAGGGCTTTTTGTATTCTGCTTATAACTTCTTTATTTTTAATCTAATTTGCTTGAAATTTTAATAGAATGTGTATTAGCAACCATTCTACAATAATCAATAAAAAAACGGATTTCCAAAAATAATGAGTTGGGGCCTTTTTATATTAAGGTAACGATATTCTTTCAGGAAATATTTTTGATAGAATACATATAAAATAGTGCACAATAAATAGATCAGTTTGGGTTTACTACGCGGACAGTGAAGTTGTGTGCTAATTTTTTTATTTGAACTGTTTTAACTTGTAACCGTTATTATGGAAACCAGAAGCCAAGATTATTTCTGCACGAGATTCGAAAATGTAGAAGATATTAATGATAATGGTTTACCAACTCACGAATATGTTATGAAATACTATGATTGGAATAGGGAGCAACTAAAAATAGCAAGGAATACTACCAAAGAACCATCGTTTTTATACATTGCAAAACTTGTAGCTCAAAGGATAGAATGCGTTAGGAGAAAATTTTCTCTTCCTACAGTGTCAAATACAATAGTCATACAAGAAATAAACGGTTATCATATAAATTACAAAAATCTCATAAAGTCGTTAAAAAAATGTCCGTTTATTAGAAAGAAAATTTTCTCCCACGTAGCAGAGTTTTGTTTTGATGTCCAAGGCAATATAAGGTACCCAAAGAAGAACAGGAGTTTTTGAGTGAGATGCGAGGGCGAGAAAGAGGTGTATTGGAGGAGTAGTTCGAGATCTTTCAACTAAATTTCAAAAAAGAGCAGCCCAAGCACCAAATATAGAAAAAAGGTAAATAAAAGACACGACAAAATTAACTTAAAACAGCAGGAGTTATCTGTAAGTAATTCCAGTGCTTCTTGTGACGACTCTTTTAATTTACCTTCCACGTCAAAGGTAGAAACAAAAATTTGGTGGCAATTGGTTGTGATAGTACAGTCACTAACACTGGAAAATTTAAAGGAGTAATAAGAGTATTGGCAAAAAGACTTCAGCGCCCACTGTAATGGATTATTTACATTTGAACGAATTGCCATTAAAACATCTATTTACCAAGGGACCATATTCGCATGCTGGTCCTATTGGCAACTTATTAGAAAACTGCGAAAAACTTGCTTCTGTCGATGTTGTTGGGTGAAACAGTGAGAGATCTGGCAGCCAGACGTGTTCATGAAGCACGAAGCTCACCTCATACCCGAAACCAACCTCATGTCTTTGAGGCCCCTTCTATCAATTTTGACGCAAGTAGCTACTTTGAAGTAATAAATTGGAATCAAAACTTTTTCGATCCACAAATTCTTCGGAACATCACTACTGAAGAAATAAATGCGGCAGTTGAGTGTCAAGAAGTGACAATCTAATTTTTTGAAATGCCCAGATTTGACAGTATACAAGCTTTTGTTACCAAAAAATAACTAATTAAATTTCGGTTTTTATTGTTTTATGTTGTATAGGTTTTATGTTGTATTTTTTTTATGTGTAATTAAAAATGTGTTCAGTTTTAATTAATTATAAATAATTTACAGTAAATAAAATACTAAAATTTAAAAAATGGCTTTTTTAAAACACTTAATTCTTAGGAGCTCCGGCGCGGGCTCAAGATGTGACCTTTTTAAACTTTTTTTTAACTTTTTTTTATTGATTTTAACGTAAGACAACATATTATTGCTATTAGAATATGATTTGAGAAGTTTTATTTTTTCTCATACATCAGTGACCCACCCTATTATACACCTTTAACAAATTCGTATTGAATCACATTTAATTTCATTACGTTTACAATTTATTTGTAAAATATGAGAAATAACAATTTATTTAATATCGGAAAAACAGTAGTATTATTGAAATGTCGAGCCATAACCTCAAAAAAAACTTAAGCGACAACATTTTCCATTTTCGGTTTTTTTAATAAATTAATTTCTTGACAACACTTGCATCATATTCTTAAATCTCATGGTCGCAGAAGGTACCGTTACGATTTTATAGCAAAAACAATTTTAGTTTAAGTGCCACTTTTCATACAAAATTTTTATGAAATATAATAATAAAAAAACCTTCTCCTGTAAAATTTTGTTTTTGTCGCTTGATCTTTTTTGCGGTTATGGCTGGATATTTGTGCATCTAGTAAAAAGCTTTAAATTAATAAGGGAAAAAATAAAAATTTATCACTTAAACTAAATAATGCTAAAAAAGGTGCTAAATAATTTTTGGAAAATGTTGAAGAAGTGCTAAATGCTAACAGATTTTTTCCATGCTAAATGAGTTTAAAAAAATGCTAGATCTAGCATTAGTATGCTTATTTGGCAACACCGATTGTAACCTTAACGGACAATCGGGTCTGTACACGGCCAAGAATTTCTCATCAAACTTTTTTTTTGAATTAGTAAAAATTAGTTTGTATGTGTGACACCGACGATGATGGATGGAAAAACAAAAAATGTAGATATGAGGGCGAATATTACGTCCAGCACACGAGTGAATTTTCCTGCATGTCAAGCATTTTTACCGTCTACAGACCCCTTTACAAATGTCTACGAGAAGAAATAAAAGTTTTCGTTTCCCAATAACTGCGAATGCCTTTCTCTCCTCTAAATGTATAAATTAGTATGAAAATATTTCTTAGCAATAATAAATATTGTTAGTAATTAAATATTAAATGAAAATCGAAATATATTTTACAATTTCTCTTATTGATTTTACTTCGAACTATTTATATGTAAATATGCATATATTTGGCAAACATGCTGAAAGCCAGAGTATGACGCAGTGGAAAGTGTTGGATTCTTAGAAATTATATGTGTTAATTTGGTTACAAAAACATTATGACATCAAAAGTTAATTAAATTTAGTTAGTTATTGTTAACAAATTGTAATAATAAACTTAAGTTTGTTTTGTGTGGTTAAATAAATTAAGTCAAAATGTCAATTATTTATAAGGAAATTCGTTCAATTTATGATATTTTGGAACTTTAAAGCAATTAGTAAGAGATTTAATTTTTTTTTATGAATATTTGTTGCTTCTTAACTTTTTGGGTAAAGTTCATTAAAATTAGAGAAAACAATTAATTTCTTACATAAAAGGACAAAAGTACGGGAACACAAAAAACAAAATTGTGATAAAAGGCTGTGATTCCCTTAACAGTAAACAAAAAGAAAAAAAAAAAAAGTTTTTTTTAAAAAAATTAAAATTTTTTTTTAATAAAACCATGAATATGCATTTATTTCGTAAATTAAAAAGCAAAAATAAAGAAAATTTGTGATAACTTCAATTTTTCGTGAAAAAATCGCGTTTTGCACAAAAAAATAGATATTTTATATTGAAACATAAAATCGATTATATTGTGCGAATAAAATACATAAATTTGAAAGTGAACTTAAAATTGTATTGCCGGTTAAAATAATTTATGGCATTTAATGTTTTAAAATGATACTCGTATCATGTAAATGTTGGCCATGACTACGTCTGAGCAGGCCCACTTGGAAAGTCCACTTGCAAGGTCCAATTTTGGGCGACTCGTTCGAGCATAGCCACTGGTATCTCGCGAATAACACGAGAAGTGTTGACTTCAAAAGCGTCAATCATAGCTGGCTTATTCCTAAAGATCACAAACTTTACATATCCCCAGAGACAATAGTCCAAAGGTATGATATCGCACGGTCTAGATGGCCAATTTGCCGTAGCAAAACGTGAAATTAAGTGCTCAACAAAATGATTTCTGAACAATGTCATTGTCCACGCCCTGGATAACTCGTAGTGCTGTCTTGTTTAAACCAGAGCTAATCGAGACTTCAGACTTCAGGCTTGAATTTCAGGAAACACATAGTCCGTTAACATGGTACGATAACGGTTACAACTGACGTCAACATTCTGATTTTCCTCATTTTTGAAGAAATATGCACCAATATTCCACCACACCATACCGTTGTTTTCCATGGATGTAATGGAAGCTCTTGGTACTCTTCGGGTTGCTCATCAGCACAAATACGGCAATTTTGCTTATTAACGTATGCATTGAGCCAGAAATGTACTTCGTCACTGAGCAAATTTTCTCGATAGAACACCGGATTTTCATTGAGTATACAGCTGAACAATTTGAAGACGCTGTTGTGGTGTGAATCTTTCTATGATGATTTGCCAAACGGTACCGAAAAAAATGACAAAGCAGTTTGATATGAATCACGTGAGTTACTTCCACTAGGGGAGGGGGACTACCCTACTATCTTGAATAAGTATTTGAATAAGAAGTAGAATTTATTTTTGTCAAACTTTTGTTTATTACAAAATATATTCAAGTTGCCGTTGCTAGAACCACATACATATTTAAAAAATCGTTAAATTGTAATTTATGAATGAAATCAAAATGCAATGCCAGCAAAACCATGTGTTGGACAATGGTCTAGGATTACACACTTCAATTTTAATAAAAAATAATTTTAAAGATTGTTGCACTCAAATGTTTGAATGAAACCATAACATTGAGCAATAGCACTTGAAGGTATATAATTACATTTTTAAATTTTAAGTACATTTTGTAAATTAATTTTGTTGTTGGACAAGCAAAACCGATAATAAGAAGAAAATGAAGAAACTATTTTATATACACTTTTGCTTGTCAAACAAATTTGGTTCAATACAAAGTTTCACATCAGAACCGATACAAATTATCGATTTTGCCTGTTAAGCAAAATACACTTGTGAAACTCTGTATTTAAGATACGAAAATAATTTTTAGTATTGAGTCCATGAGAAGCCACCACAAAATTAAGTTGGATGGAAAAGGATTCTAATTTTTGTAAATTTTTTATTTTAATAAAAAAAAAAAAATTTTAAAAAATATATTAAAATTTTATTTCGTCCTTGGAAATAAGTCCAAGCACATTTCTCGCGTGATATGTAAAAAAGCATATTAAAAATCAAACCTCACGTTGAACACCCTAGAGCAAATAAGATGCGAATTTGTAATTTCTTTAATTTTCAACCAAACCGGTTTTCTTAAAAAAAAAATGGATTATTTTTATAAGAATATATAAAATCGCATTTATTTCGGTAACAAGAGATCATAGAGACAAAATGGGTGAATATTAGTAATCACTTATACTGGAAGGCGAATGTACGCGCCATGCGGCCAAGAGCGGCAATAGCATTGCCATGGTTAAAATTTTGGTATTGTTGACAAAAATGCTCATATATAAATACAAAGACACATCACTATAACTAAAACTTGGTAAAGCAGCCGCGCAGCAAAGTAAAATTTTTTTAAGTTTTGTTTTAAGCGGCATAAAGTAAACGTTGCCATACATAAACATAATCATTTCACAAGCGATAAAAACTAATTTGTTAGGTAAACTTTTATTATGTGCAAATAAAGCGTTTTTTATAGACTGATTATAGAAAAACAAAATTTTTAAAAGTTATTTGACATTTGCTGCTTTAAACTGTGCCGCGTTCATTTGCCTATCAAAAAAAAACTACAAGCGAAAAACAAAACGGCTGATCGCCGCCCGTAGCCGAATGCCGGGCATGCGGCAATATTTTGTGTAGCCTTTTTGATAAGCAACCACCATGACAACAACTTTAAATCGGCACATTCAATTCAATTCAATTCAATTCAATTCAATTCAATTCAATTCTTTATTTATAATAACATTTGTTCAATCCTTTGTATATACATACAATATTTGTGTTTTAAATTTAGAGAGTTTAGACATATATATCTTTTCTACTCAGAAATAGTAGGTATTTTGTTAACCTAATATAAAAAAGAAACAAATAACAGTTTAGATCAAGAGGAAGAATTAATAAAAAACCTCATTTATATACAAAAAAGAAAAAGAAAAAAAAAATATATATATATATACATGTATGTATATTTTAGATAAAAAAACTTAAATCCTAAAACTAATCTACAGGAGATACCATATTGTTGATATGCTGATATTGTGATAACTGACATCTTTAAGTCGTCGTAATTTTTCATCTACCATTTCGATATTGCTTATTTTATGCAGACTCCAAGTTGAAAAGTGCCTCGTGAGGTTGTACATCATTTTGGGTACACAGAAAGAAAAACTCTCGGGAGAAGTTAAGCTTTTTATACTTACTTTGAGTACGAGCGTACTCAAAAATTCAAGTACGAAAAACACTAAAACGTACTCACAACAATCCTAAATGGGATAACTTTCGAAAATCATTCCCCGAATTTCTTAAAGTAAGTATAAAATTCTTAAACCAAGTACAAACAAGATTGAACTTTTCGTTGGTACTGCCACTCTGACAGTAAATTTACAAATTGAGCGTTTTAATCTCATATAACTTATTCAAATTTGTTGTAACCACTACAACAATACCACACAAGTAGCTAAAAAACGATTGGCTTGTTGTGTGTAGAAACAACAAAAACAACAGAACAGGAAGAAAACACATTATTTTCATGTTTAAATTTAAATCAATTTTATTTTTTAAACTTTAAAAAGTAAAAATGTCTTGCCTTCAATTTCTCACTTCTCATTTAGTTTATATTCTTAGCTAAATATGTACATTAAGTTTTTAAAGTAAAACTCATATCGGGCATGGTGGTGGTGTTTTATTATTGGAACTTTGTAAGGTGTGAAACAGGTAAGTAAATTAGTTATAAGATTATTCTTCTTCCAATTTCAGTTGTGATTTATTTAAAGAACGAATTCGGGATTAAATCAACTTTATAACACTTGACTTAAGTACATTTTGAGATTGATTCAATATCAGTTTTACTTAAATCAATCTCATTTTGGAATTATTGTAAGTACGAGTTCGGGATTAAATTAATTTTATAATTCTTGAATTAAGCGCATTTTGAGATTGATTCAATCTTAGTTTTACCTTAATCAATCTCATTTTCGGACTATTTTAAGTACGAATCCGGGATTGAATAAGGATAACTTGAGTATTTCGCGATTGAATAATCCGTACTTGAAACAATCTTTCTGTACTTGATTCAAGAAAATCCGTACTCACCGTACTATTGATACCACTTCGGATTGATTTGAGTACGGATGGATTGATTTTTCTTTTGAGTGTAACTTATTTTGAGTTATTTGTAGAGTTTTTATGTGGGAATTGGCTATATTTGCCCAGACTGGAGCATCATAAAACATTATTGAGTGAAATATAACTTTCAACATTATAATTTTATTGTCGCAGCTTAGTTTTGATTTTCTATTAATAAAAGGATATAATATTCTTGTAACTTTGTTGATTTTGTTGACGGTATAAGAAATATGTTCTTTGAAGTTTAATTTTGAGTCCAATATGACTCCAAGATACTTAACTTTTGATTCCCAAGGAATATCAGATGTTTGAAATCGTAGACATCGTTGTGGGGTGTAACATTCCTTTCTTTTCCTAGTAAAATATATGGCTTGAGTTTTCGAGCAATTAAGACTAATTTTCCATTTAGTGAAATAATTGCACACAATTTCTAACGATGATTAAATATTGTTAATATATCCTCTGCTAGCTCTCCTGAGCATAATAAAGCTGTATCGTCAGCAAATATGGATGTATTACAGCCACGAAGAACTGGGAAATCAGAAGTGTAGATGTTATATAAAATGGGTGAGAGACAGGAACCTTGTGGACAACCAGCAAAGGTTTTGACTTTATTTGAGGAAAAATTTCCTAAGTGTACCTTAAATTCCCGATTCTTAAGAAAACTTTTTATTATTTTAATTAAGTGTGTGGGAAAGTTGGCATTTCCCATTTTAAAAAGGAGGGCATCGTCCCAAACTGAGTCGAATGCGGCTTTTACATCTAATAAAATCATACCCGTAGAAATGCCATTATTAAAATTTGACTTGACTATGTCCTTGATTCTTAATATTGCATGGGACGTAGTTAGGCCGCTCCTGAAGCCAAACTGTTGCGGACGGACTATTTCATTATCATTAATAAAGGTGGTTAGTTTTTCTTTTATAACATATTTTCCAGTTATGCTGTTCGTACTCTATTAGAAGTAATTTAGACATGGACTCATACGATTCTTTAACGTTAACTGCGTGCGCCACTGAAATTGAGTGCTTTTCATTACATTGGTGCAACAAAAAGGCTTTCGAGCTTAACATAATGCCGAGACATACAATCCAATCATTTGGATTTTATGTCTCCCCAAATTGATTGAACAAGCCGTTTATGTCAATAAAACGCTTAGCAAACAATAGTTCTGTTCCACATGCATAACGAAACAGTCCGAACTTTCACACAGTTACTCAAAAAAGTTCCACATAACAATTATTGTGCAACTAATAGAGTAAATTTTTTCATTTCCTGTACAAATTTGCACAAACTTTTTCTTCGGGTAAGTTCGGACAAGAATAAACAATCAGCCGCTTTTGTTTACATATGAAACTGAAAAATTAATCAGGAAATTTACAAGCAAAACGAAAAGTTAGGTTTTATTAAAAAATATATAAAAACCAAAATATAAAATTTTAATTAACAAATTTAATGGCGATTTCTTTTCTGAGAAATATGTTGCATAAATGGTACATGCTCTATCTCTTTTGTGTATAGCATGTACCATTTATGCAACATTTTTCTCAGAAAAGAAATCGCCATAAGTCGTAAATACATTATTGCAAACATATTACCCTTAAATTTTAATATAAAAAAAAACAATATATAAAAAATGACAATGATGCAAATGTTTTGCTTTTATAATGTTATGACTTTTAAGCGGCTAAAATCACTTAAATAGATCTTAATTTGAAAAGTAATCCACATTAGTATTTGAATAAGTGCAAAAATGGTTATTTGCGTCCAGGGTTTAGAACATCAAAATTGTACCAACAACCTCATAAAATTGTACATTTTCGACCCCAAAATTTTTTTTTTTTATTTTAAATAAAAGCAACAATTATTTCAATAAAACAGGTCCTTGGCCAAAATTTAGAAATTCCCAAAAAAGTGTGTCACCCCACCGGTGAGTACTATACTCTAATTCATTACTTTTTCTACCTTTTTATTGTTCAAATACCAGTTAAATGATTGGTTCTCTGGAAACTGTAGGCAAAAAAAAAAACTGCAAGCGTTCTTTTGTTTTAATAATAATATTGGAAATCCTATAATATCCCACCTACAATTCATGTAAGTTCCGAAAACATCAATTCGTTCAATTAATTTTTCATTTCAGAAACTATATTCCAAAAGTTGCATATATGTATGCATTTTGAATTTTTAAATCTCTTAATACCCTGCGGGAAATTTGTGTCAATTGGTCTTAAAGCACTTACCACGTAACCAGTGTACACAATATTATAATAAAAAGGAACGAATTGTGATAGGAGAAAACAATAAATATCACTTAACTGGTGATAATGTGTTTAAAGTGTGATTAGTTCAGAGGAAAGGTTAATGACACAAGACTATTCATATGACTGGATTTAACGCGGGTAGTGGCTAATTATTACCTTATATAAATATCCATCATTGTGATGGGTCAAATAGTGACGGCAAACGAACTTGACCTGTCCTGTCTTGGATAATTAAAAAATTATCACCAAAAATTAAAATGATTTTTATTGAGTTAATTGAAAAATTATGAACTTGTCATATTTTCTGCGACAGATATACATTTTTTAACCGAAATTGAATGTGTCCATTTAGGTTATTTCTGTCACCTGTTGCAAAGTGTGCAAAAGGTGCCAATCAACCCCGTCCTAGGACATCGCCATGTTAAAGTGACAAGACCCCTTCATATAAAGTGTTAGAACTAGAACCAGTCCCTACCAATTTAGAACTATCACGTGACAAGCTTGATATTAGTTCCCTTTTCCTAGGGTATGTCTATATCTGCCAGGGATCTAAATGGTGAATTAATTGATTCGAAATTTCGTTAACATAATCTACTTTTACTCTCAGCAACTCGCAAAATTTTAAAAATTATTTTTGGCAATTCCCTAGAAATTCTTCACCACATCACGTTCAACATTATTTGTGGAAATATTAATTTCAACTTCTGTTCCACAGTACATTTCTTCAAAAGGAGGATGACTTTCCTTAAGGTTTATATTTGATATATCATATTTGTCTAGCATTTCTTTTTTTGTTATATTACGGCCCATTTGAGTAAATAAAAATTTAAGTCGTTTCAGGAAAATATGCATACGTGCGCTTTCTGCTTGCATTTATGGTTTTTAATACATATTAAAGAAAAAGAAATTAAATGTTGTAAGGTGGATTCGAAAAACCTTATACAGATTAATCGTAATTTCGAATTTTTAAATTCCGCCTCAAAATCATTTAAAGCAAAATAATAATCTAGAGGTTGCCGCTGTTCCAAAATCGTGTTTATGACTTCCTATCGTTATAACCATCTTGTAGCAGTGAGGCCATTTTGACATTTTTGCAGCTAAGTTAAAATTTTTATTTATTTAGCTGCAAAGTTTTTATTTAGCACTTGGCATTTTATTTAGCATTTTTAGAAAATCATTTTAGCTTTTTTTAGCATAATTTATTTTAAAAATTTGGACAAATAGTTCTATTGATTTTACTTAAATTTTTTTAACAAATAGAATCTGGAAATTATTTATTTTTATATGCTACTTTATTATATTCAACATTTTTTATTTTTCGAATTTATTCTATGATCTAAATTTCAGTTATGTATTTATAAAGCTTTTTGAAATAGTTCTATTCCTTACATTTTTAGGAATGAAATTTAGCTTATAGAAGAAATTTAAAAATTACAAAAATGTTGAATTTAAATTTTTTTTATAAATTATAATAAATTTTGACTTAAAATAGTTGCCCCTAAAAAAATTTCTTATGAATAGGGATATTTCTTATGTTAAGAAACATCTTACTTGTCTTGTTAAAAAAAATTGAATATTCAGGGAATGTCAAAAATTCCCGTATCATATTGATTGTAAATATTTGTTGCCCTTTGATGTGCGATGTAAAAGAACAAGAAAATTTAACTTGTATTAAGATAAAAATTCAGTAGTGTAAATGTGTGAAACAATATTTTGCTCTAAACTGCTGAAAAAATAATAATTCAAAAGCTTCAACTTTTCTTAAACTATAAAAAATAAAATGATCTAAAAAATTTTTATGTCATAGAAATAAATCGTTTAAATTTAGCATCTATCACGTGCCTTCGGGCCCCTAAATTTAAAATTTAATCTCAATTACCTGTGCTTAATATTTATGTGTATCAGATGCTTTTCCAAAATCTATCAACTTGTTTAAATATAACCATTTATTTCAATTTCGTTAAAAAACTTAAAACTGGTAATACATTTTAGCAAAAATCTTTAACAAATTTTACCATAATTTTTAGCATTTTTTAAAATCATATTTAGCATTTTTTGGCCATGTTAAATGCCAGATTTAGCTGTAATTTTTTTTAGATAATATGGACGTCAGTACTAAAATATTCTTGAAAATGTATAGTATTATCTTAGACTAGAACTATTACAAAAGTGGCAATTTATTTCCCCATAAGTTTGTCAATATCGTCGGGATTCGAAAGTTTTAATGCTGCTGCGGAAATTAAAAATGTGTGATAAACAACCATTTTTAAATAAATGTGGCACTTAAGCCATAAATTTTGACTGTACGCCGTTTGCAGAGCCTGCCATTACAGCACAATTATCAGTCATGTTATTTATTGGAATGTTTTTATTTAAGAGCCATGTTTTTGAAGACACTGGAGTCAGAGCTTTGCTCCCCAAGTACAATCAGTGATGTCATATTTTTTTTCCAAAAATCTTTTAATTTCTAAAAATAAACATTTTTTCCATCAAACAAACTTTTTTACAAATCGTTAAAAATAATCACTTATACTGCATGTGTTTTGATTATATTTATAAACAAAAAACATAATGTTTATATGAACTTATAAATATATATAGCATATATAAATAAAAATTTAATTCATTCATTTGTTTTATATCACGTATTAATTTTTTGTATTTTGAAATGAACTAAACTGACTGAAGTTTATTTTTTTATAAATAACAACTAAATTTATGTAAACCAGGGATGGAAACTGGCTTTTATGTTTTTGTACCAGTGTAACCACCCGAAAAATTAAAAATTACACTAAAGATTGAACAAAATTACCCGATTTAATCGTAATTACACCTGAATATCATATTAACACATTATTTTGTAAAGAACTTTTACAAAAGTTAAAGCACAAAAAATTGATTTAAAGGACATTAATATTCGCCATACTATTTAGATTTATATAGTAACAGAAAATAGATTTACAAAAAAACATTAAAAACTAAAAGAAAATTAATAAAAAATTAATCACAAAAAACTTAAAAAAAGAGGGCACCAACGAACTTCTTCAACTGTGAGAAGGAGGGGACATTGTTAAACACATAAGGGCTCAACGATGAGGTTGGGCTAGGCATGTTGCGCGAATGGCAGAACGCCATAAGGCTCTGCTAAAAATGACATCAGATGTTCTAGATAAAGAGTACGGCCAGGAACGGGAGGAAAGGTCTACTTATGGGTACTCTTAATTGCCATTAAAATGCCGAAAACAAAGAAAAATAGAGGAAACTAGTGGAACAAACTTTAGCTTATCCCAAACTGTAACGCTATAAGATGATGATATCTAGGGAATGCTTAAAATGTGTTTTTGATCAACAATCTAAAATGATATAAATTTCATCACTTAAATCAAATCTTGATTTTTATTGGGGTAGGTAAGGTAGAAAGGAAACGTCACTAATAAGAAAATAATGAGAGAAATAAAGGGTGAAAGGAGAAAGTAGTGGAAGATAAAAATCGGATCCAAAAAGAAAAACAAACCTACTAAAAAACTGCCCTATATGTACTACATACCCAGTCGCTTGTTATACATTGTGATTCCCATTACGAATCTCATGAGATTCTCGAACGTAAAGTAAAATAATTAAACAATAAAAAACTCTGCCAAGAACAAAATACTTATCTCTTCCGTGTTAACATTCATTGCATTTTGCATTATTAATTTATTTTGTAGTGTTAAAATTTTTTCTCACCCCGTTTTTATGCGTGAGTTTATTTGACAGTTCAAAGCAGAAATTTTTTCACAAAAATTTTACAGACACACTTTTTCAGTAAATTGGCAAGTAATTTCCTTACGTGACAGCAATTATTCTCCAAAAATGTTACAGACGCAGTTAAGTGAAAAAAACAGTTGCTTGTTTCAATGTATGGCATTTCTCACATTTCAATCGAAAAGATTCTCGCCGCGGGAGTCACAGAAAATGGGCACTGTACTGTTAAAAAAAAAATAGAGTATTCGGGGAATATTAGAAATGATAAGATCATGTTGATTGTAAATATTATTTGCCCTTTGATATTACGATGTAAAAGTTCAAGGAAATTTCACTTTGTATTTAGCTAAAAATTCAATTGTGTAAATGTTTGAAAAAATTAATTGCTCTAAATTGCTGAAAAAATAATTATTTTAAAGATTCAACTTTTCTTAATCTATAAAAAATTAAATAATTTAAAAAAATTTGTATATCATAGAAATAAATCGTTTAAATTTTGCATATATCAGGGGTTTCCAGGCCACCTAAATCTAAAATTTAATCTCAACTACATGTGCTACATTTTCATAATATGCTTTACCAAAAATCTAGCCACTTGCTTAAATATAACAATTTATTTCAATTTTGTTACCAAATAAGTCACTGAAATGTATTTAATATCAAATGAAATTTTATAAAACTTTAAAAAACTTTAGCATTTTTAAAAATAATTTTTAGCATTTTTTGGCCATGTCTAATGCCAGATCTAGCTGTAAAAATTTTATAGACCTGGCCACAATGGTGGGCATTAGAACTTTTGACAGCTAGAAAACGCCTTCCGCTCTTATTTAGGTTTGGCTGTAAAAGTATTAAACGTTATTATCGCTAAATCTTTTAAAGGTCAAATAAAAACCCAAAAAACCTGTTGTTAAAAAAATTGCCCGTAGATCAATTTTGGAAAAAAAATGTATTTCTCAAGTAAATCACGCTTGTTGTTTAACAGCGAGACCTGCAATGGTAAGATATGGACATAATGCCTTTTTAAATTTTAAGGGGAAAAATACAGAAAAACTACTATTTATGAGCACCAGGGTATCCATGTCACTTTGTTAAAGGTTCTTTTTACGCTCTCATAAGCTTTAATAGTTTTGCAAAAATATTTTTGCCGGGCACTAATTTATATTAATTTAAAGCCTCAATTTTTTTTTGTTCAACTGGTTTTCTATTGTTATAATTCTTTTAAATGTTCAAAAATAAAAAAACTTTCGTTTAATTTTCGTTAATATGTTGTGGCAGTTGGTGTTGTGTGATGTGAGAATTTAAACATGAACCTTCAATTTTAACTTCTGTTCGAAATACTGAAACTCTACAGCTACAAAAATCGCGTGCCTTAACTTATAAAAAAAAAAAAAAAAAAAAAAAAAAAAAAAAAAAAAAAAAACAAATCAGAAATAAAGTCAAATTGTTATAAACAAATGAAAAAAAACTAAAATTAAAACTGTAAAAATTGTATTTTATTTATACAGAATAATCTGATTTTTCTCTACAGTTTTTCAAGTCATTAAAATAGTGATATTAATTCATCATACCGTTTGTAAATTCCATATTGTCTAATAAAATAATTAAACGGCTGGGCACATTTTAAATACACCACAAGCCTCGTATAAAATAGTAAATGAACCGAAATTTTGCTAAAAAGGATTGTGTAATGGATTGTTGAAATAATGGCGTCGATTCGCAATTTCAGAAAAAGAGGCAATAAATTCCTAAACAAATATTCCAATTTTAGCGTTAAATAATATATAAAATTTAAATTTGTGGATGAGAAGAAAGTTTGTATATTTTTTAGGGTATTCATTTAATCGGGCTTTTGCTTTAATCGGTTAATCGCTCGATCAATTAACCGAGGTTTTGGTTTAACCGGCTAATAATCGTCGAATTGTGTTATTGATCGGTTAACCGATTTATAAGGTTTTTTTTTTATAAAATAAGTAGTTTCAATGAATAAAAATGCATAATTATTTATTATTTAGAGTTTTCATAGTAAAAAAACGAATAACATTACAAAAATAACATACCAAACATAACAATTCCAACAAAACAATTCTTAAACTAAAACGAGCAAACAAAAGAAAAAAAATTCATAAATATGTAATACATATTTTTTAATTAATATATATATACATATTATGGATTAATTAAAAAATAAACTGATATCATTTGATAAGTTATTTCAATAGTTTACGGATATCTTATAAAATAATTTTTTAGAAAAATAATTTGGTTTAAATGTTTAGGATTTAAGCGATTATTTTCTTAAGTTTTGATAAATCTTGACTTGGAAAAATTACTTTTATTTATCGCAGATGTTGAAGAAATCGAAAGCAACGCATAATACAGATTATCTTATTCCTCAGTCCCTTTTCTGGATTTCTCTAAACATATAAAATATTCCACTATGCCATTACACGCAGAGAAAAAAATATGGTTGGGCATGATTACAGCAACTACACTATATTTATTATAGGTAGGTAGGTAGGTAGAAAGGCTGGTGTAAAGTCTCCTTCACACCTTCACCCAGAGACCAATATGGTCCATTGTGATGCCTTGTTTAGAAATAGATAGCTGGAAAGTAGGTGAAATAAACAGCGAAAGCATTAGAAACGATGTAGAAGATAGATAAGAGAAGAAGATCTGACCAAACCCGAGAGAAAACCTCACTCAACACAACACAAATCCGCCCTATGTGCGGCTAGCTCCCAGTCTCCTGCTGCGCAGCCAGGTCTTCCCCATTACGAATCCTATCAGACTCTCGAGCCCACAGTCCGGGTCATCCCCTAATTCGCCTAGGAATCTGCTGCCCAGCCACCTCAGCCTACTGCCCTGTAGCCTGGGACAGTGGCACAAAATGTGCTCAACCGTCTCCAATTCCTCCAGGTCCTCACACAACCCGCACATATCCGACACGTCGGATCCCAACCTCATCGCTATCCTGAACGTACTTCTGCCCAGCAGCAAGTCCGAATCGGACTTCCTTAGCACTGGCCACAGCGTCCGTGATACCCGGTAGTCCGTTCGGTTCCCCCAGGCCCTACTGGTCGCGCCCAGAATCCATTCTCTGATCTTTCCAAAGTAGAAGCCAATTGGAGGCCTAACCGCCTCCATATTGTAAGGATCCTCCATCTCTGAGCCCTGTCTCGCTAAATCATCAGCAATTTCATTGCCGTTTATGTTGCAGTGACCCGGCACCCAGCATATACTCTCCTAAGGCTCCCTCCAGAGCCCTCCTACAACCATCAACTAGCTTGGAGTACACATAACAGCCCCATACGGCTGAAACTCCACCTGAAATATACTGAAGTCGTGAGGATATATGACATTCTGATGTCCAGATCCTTAATGTAGACCCCCGCACCCGTGCCTCTCCTCTTCGAGCCATCAATGAAAATAGCAAATCCACTAAATAATCTGCTCCTACCTGACCAGCTCTCCCTAGAAGGCATTATTTCCTCCGAAAACGCTCAAAGTCTACCAAAGAGCCCACATTATTAATGGAGCCGGGTGATCCTAGGCAATAACCACCAGCTTCAATCTCCCCCAGGTTCTGCGAGTGACCCTGCGTGAAATTCCCCATCAATCCTGATTCCCTCAGCCTTAGAATGCTCCTGGCTGCCATTCCCATCACATACTGCTCAATAGGCACCTGTCATGCCGACTGAAGCACACCTTTGAGCCTTAGACAGAAGGTTCCTTCGACATTTATTATAACAATATATTATTGCCGTACACTGTTGTTATTATATGTACAATATTGTTATTTTTATTTAATATCAACAATAATATAGTTACTGTAAACATGTTAATGTTTATCGCAATTATAAATTTAAGTATGGTTCACTGAAAAATAAGTATTTTTATAACAACTAAATAATGATAACTTTGAAAACATATTAAATTCCTCATAATCATTTAATGATATTAAATAGCCATAACATGATCATATTCTATACGTGTACTCATAATATGTTTAAGATGCAAACAAAATATCTTTACTCTAATAATATTTTGTTATCGCCATTTGTAAAAATAATTTTTAATCAGTTGTGTCGTTTGTTTTACATGGGCCTATCGAATTATTTGTTATTCATAAAAAAACAAGTTTAAAGAAATTAAAAAATAATGAAATTGTAGGTACATTAAAAAAATTGTAAAGTGTCACAAAATCAAATATCAAGGTTAAAAAAATTTTAATATTGTTTGAAAATGGTGCAAATATTGCGACCTACGACAAAAATATGATGTGAAATATCTGTAACAGTTTTACGTTAAGGTTGCCAGTAAGTAAATAAGATTAAATCTACATATTATTATGATTAACATAATAACAAGATGATTACATTAAATTATAATGGGATGTAATAAAAACAAATTACGATTAAGGGGAAAATATTATGATGTAATATTACGAATATATTTGGTCATAATATGATTCACTAATAATCGTAATATGTTAACTACAATCATGATATCATAATATGTTGCTCTTAGAATAAGTTGACCAAAACCATGTTTTTTCTTTGCGTGTAGAGTCCTGTTTTAATTTTTTTAAATTTTTAAAACTTGCAATTGTTTCCGTTAATTCTGTCAAGAAATTGGCATGAGAAGAAACAAATAACTAAACACATAAATATAAAACGTACGTGAAACAAAAAGCTGTGCATAGCAAACACTTATTTAAAATGAAGATCACTGAACACCGTCTTTGTTTGAATGAAAAAATATTTACTAAACACATATATTTTGTATATGAGACGAAGCAAATAATTTAAAACACAAAAGGATGTGTTACACAGGCCTGTTCTGAAAATATATAAATATTTTGGTTACTTTTTATTGCATTTGGTTGCTTTATTTTTACATTTTGGTTACATATTTTCTTTTGTTTTGGCAACACTGATTACAATGGGCCCATTATTATTATTTCGCCCCCATTCAAATGACTTCAGAAACACCGATTTTATTTTACTAAAATCAAATAAATTCATTTACATACGATTTTATCTGAAACGATTTACCCATTTTTCGGCGACCGGTGATTGTGATCATCAGCACTCATACTCCTTTTTTTGTTGCAATGTTTTTTTTTTCTGTCAGTTACTTAAAATCTTATTTGGTTTAATATTGTCAGTTTAAAACTAGAGTTTTTGGCTGACTATTTTAGTCATATTGCCAGGGTATCCCACGAAATTTTGGAGCCTCAACCGCAAGTCGTCGTTTGACCTAAACCTTCGTGTAGGAAGGCGAAAGCTTTCAGAATCCACTCCAGAGTCTCCACCAGTAAACATCTGAGATTTATATGGTTCTCCACCAGTCACATCGAGTTATAAATGGTTCTCCACCAGACGAACACGCTAAAGAAAAGTAAGGTTAAAAACGATTGCATCAAGTCAGTGCTGACAACCGCAAAAACTTTAACTCGGTACAGTTATACGTCGCCACGCCATTAACCAATGCGAGGTGACACCGAAAAACTCACGAAAAGTAGGCAAACAAGAACGATCTGATTGTCCTTAAGAAATAATGACAACGAGCGCGAGCTGCTTCCCCTCTTAGAGCAGTTTTACGAGTGCGATATCGATTATAAGAAATTTTTGCCAAGTATCTTTCGTTTTCAATAAATTGATGACAGTAGTGGATATCGGTGATTCAGCAAGACCGCGCGAAGTTTTATTTTTTCAATTATTTTTATTGTGCCATGTCTGCGCGTGTTTGTCTGTGTGTGTGTATATATTGTTAAATTTTTTTTATAATTTTTACAAAAAAAAAAAGTTTTGATTTGCTATTTTCGTTTGTTGTTATTGTTAAATTCTCAATTTAAACTTGTTTTGTTTTTATTGGTAATTTTATTCTGTTTTTGATTCTTTATTTTTAAAATGTGCCAAAATGAACTTTCAGACAGACTCGTTTGTAGATTGGAAATGTTAAGTATCTATTCCTTTTTATTCTCAGTCTTTGTTACCGTTTTCCATTAGGATATTTTTGTTGTTGTTGTTGTTATTTTGACAACAGACATGAAAATGGCATGTTTTTTTGGAAAGTTATTTTCTGGTTGAAATTGAATGTGAAAGCTAAAATTGGATTTTGTTGAGAAATGTGGCCATTAGGTGCATAAAATGATTAGCTGAATTTCTGATAAAATGTTCTTATATTTTTTTTTTTCTATATAAAAAAAATAAATGTTAAACGGCGCAAAACAGATATTCAGTATCAATTTAATTTATGAAAAAATAGTAGAATTTTTATTGAAAACAAAAAATTCTTATATAAATAAATTAAATTGTAAATGATTTAATAAAGCGAATAAGATCTTGTTGATTATATTAAAGAAGAAAGTTTAGTCTTTTCTATTATATTTCAGTATAAATTACTAAAGGTTTATGAATAATTGGGTTTTTAAAGGGCGGTCCAAGCGAAACACAAGATGTTAATTGTAAATAAAACAAAAAGTTTTCAGAGAATTATCTTAATATTTTTTATTTTGATAGAAGAATCTATGACTATTATGTGTGAAACAAAATATCGGCCAATTGGTCGCCGTGGCTCTGGTGTCATACCTCTATACGATGGTTCATGTTTTCAATAACTCTGAGACAAAATTGAAGTACAATGTCATTAATGTGCCGAATTATCTCATCTTTTAGCTCTTGAATTGTTCTTGGCTTATTGACGTACACTTGTTCTTTTAAATATGGCCAAAGAAAGAGGTCCAACGGTGTCAAATATCATGGTCGTGGCCAATTAACATCGCCACGACGTAAGATAACACGGCCATTAAATATCTTGCGCAAAAGAGCCAATGTTTCGTTGGCTCGGTGGCAACTGGCACCAACCTGTTGGAACCACATATCGTCCAGGTCCATATCCTCAATAGAAGTCTGTTATCATCTCGTGATAGCGAACACCATTCACGACCTCATTTTCGAAGAAGTACGGCCGGATGACGTTGCCAGCACATAAGTCGCACCAAACAGTCACCCTATGTGGATGCACCGGGGTTTCAGCAATCACTCATGGATTCTCATTTGCCCAAATGCGGCAATTCTGCTTGTTAACGAATCCCCTGAGGTCGATTGTGCTGACCAAAAAATCACGAAGGCTTCTAAATCTTAGCGCATGGCCTAATTGTTCACCTCTCCATGGTTGAATTTGTCAAGCGCTGAAGCAAAGAAATGTCAAATTAAGTTGGGCAAAAAACTTGAATTTATGATGGATGGACCATCCTTTAGTTAATTTAACTCATGTTTCGCTGATTAAAAATTTTAGTTAAATGAAAAACAAACAATTTTTTTGGGCCGACAGTTAAATACTAACCATCTTTAATTTTACTGAAGCGATACAAATTAATTTTTATTATTATTCTATTTACAACTGGGTGGTTCACGTCGCGGCTGACTATAAAGAAACAAGCCGTCAAATAGAGTCTTAAGAGCCCGCTTTGACAAGACTTCATCACTCATAACTTTTTTCAACCAGATTATAGTAGACTTGAATAACTTTCTTTATCAAACGATTTAATTAATATTATTTATTCTTCTTCTTTAGTAAAAACTTAAGTGTTGTAAAAATTACACAAAAACCAAGAAAAACTTCTTTTACCTTTGAGTACTTTTTGTGTAAAAATAACAAACAAACAATTATGACGTAATAAAGATTAACAATAATAAAAGCTACAAAACAAATACAAGTAGGTGTATATCATTATGTAAAGTAAAGCTCTCGCTACTACAGCAATAAAGAGACAAATAGAAAAAAAAACTATCAAAACAAATATCTTATCACTCATCCACATAGTTATAAAAATGTATGTACTTTAATTAATAGCAAAGAGGAAACTAGGATACATACACTCATGCAGGCACATACACGTGTGCTCTAAAATAAATACAGTGTTGGCTACTTTGATAGTTAAAATAACAATGAATGTTTAGAAAATACCATACGATCCCTGCCGGCAATTTTTAAAGGATCATTCTAACTTTCTCTGCAGAAAGAGCTTTTTAAAATTGCAAGAGCACACAAAAGGACCTGTTAATACCCTTTGGGAAATTTATGTCATTTGGCTCAGCAGATTAGTCCTGGATTTGTGAAAATAGAACAAGTACAAAAAGAAAGAAGTCATGACCAGTGAAAGGAGAACCAATCATTTAACTGGTACATAAAGAACAAAAAGGTAGAAACAGTAATAAATTGCAGTACAGTATTCACCGGTAGTGTTACACATATTTTGGGACTTTTTAAAATTTGGTTCTTAAATTTAGTTCTCGGACTTGTTTTATTGAAAAAAAACTCCATTGTAGTAACTAACACTAAACGCGTTCATTGAGAATAGATGTGTGACTTGTCAAATGGTGGCTGTTAGATGCCAATGACAACCCCATGTAAAAGTATTAGGTCCCATTCATATAAAGTCTTAGAACGAGAACCGATCTCTAAAACCAAAGACTTATCACGGGACTACGTTGGTGTCAGTTCGCTTCCCTCTAGAGAAGGTCTAATTTCGATCTATAATATAAGTCGTCTTGCAAGCCAATATTTTAAAGTTCTCTCACGTTGTAATTTCAATTTAAACACATGATCCACGGTTTTTGTGAACATCTATTTTAGGGGTTTAAAAGAGACTGGTGGCAACAGAATAACTGCTCCTATGACCTGCTTGAAGATCTTCTAGTTTGAGGCTCTAGACAGGCTTAAGTGCAGTCATATTCACAGTAGTTGAAACGACAAAAGAAAAAATGCTTTTCGATATGCATACGCACAAGCTCGCGGGGCAAAATAAATTGGCCAGTACACAGAACAAAATAAAAATTGATTCTAAACTAAAAAAATTTGACATTAATAAAAAAAAAAAAAAAAACAAAAAAGAAGAATTAAAAATATTAATTAAATATTTACAGCCGTATTCATAAACGATTATTAAATTTAACAAACATTTATTATGGAAAATTTTCATAGAAAATTTGTTCTGTAAGCCTTTGTTAAATTTAAAAAAAAATTTATGGATAGAGGCATTATACTTTTATTAATTAAAATTAATTCTAATTAAATAATAATATTAACAATTAAATATTTAATTGATGTTTTATTATAATCTGCATTCTTATGTATGCTAAAACCGGTTTTTGTTTTAGTTTTAGTTTTGAGAAACAGCTTATAAAAGTGTTGCATGATAATGCGAATACATTTAAGCGTAAAAAAGTCGCCAAATTCTCTGTTTTTTTTTTAAAAACATACTTTTTTTTACTTTTTTTGGTATGAATAAGATTTTCAGGAAGGTTGTTGATAAAAGTTTAATTAAAAAAATTGGTCAAAATCTTTTCTGTCTACAAAATAGTGGAAGAAACTTGCAATCAGTCGCAGGAGAACTCTATTTGCAATCGAGAATATCAAGGCTTAATCCCCTGAATGACGGTTGGAACTAGAAAAATTGGTTATGGGAAGGAGGGAAGAGGGAGTAATGCTTGTGAATATTCGACTTGAATTTATTCACGCTGAAGGTGAGAGGTAAGACTTAAACGGGAAGGTTATTCCCCATACGAACAGTCCGGCCAAAAAACGGATTTTCCATGTAATGCGTTATACGATGCACCGGCCAATCGACCACAAAAGGATAGGGTCTTGAGGAAAAAGTTGTATTAAGAGTAAGCGTACGTGTTTCGGGGACCAGATCCCTTATATCATCAGAATACATCCTATTGTAGTAACGCTCAGCCAGGCAACCGACATTGCAACGGTATTCAACGGAGTCAATAGAGTTGGATATCCGGCACCAATGAGCTCATTCGCCCTCTCCTGCACGTGATCGAGAAGCTCCAAAATTGACTTTGAAGCACAGGGCCACCCATGAGAGTTGAATTCCATACGCGGTCGGATATAGGTGGTCTTAATGGTAATGAGATAAGTTGGAGTGAAGTATCTCTTAGACCGTTTTAAAAAACCGATGCCCTTGAATGATTCTTTTGACACATTGAAAATATATCAGATTGTATTTTCAATCCCAGAACATCAAGAGATTCTGACTCGTCAATAGCTACGCCACCCATATATACTAATGAGGCAGCCTGATCAAGCGTTTGTGCGTCAGCATGAAACATTGGGTCTTTCAGGCATAAGAATCGAAACTATACCGACATTACGTCAAGATCTCGGCCAAATGTATCATTCATATTCTGCCGCATATCACCAACATCGGATACTCTTGGTCTATAATCAAATAAATACGAATGGAAAAGGTTGCTGTCATCTGCAAACGAGTAGATAGGGTTAGAAGTGTGACATAGGAGGTCATTAAGAAAAATAAGAAATAGAGTAGGAGAAAGAACGGAGCCTTACGACATCCCTGGGGGAATCTTGAACCCGTTTGACGAAACCCCATCTATAAGAACTCGTATAATGCGATCTCTGAGAAAGCTCGATATAAATCGAGAGAAGTTGTCGCCGACATCAAATGCAAAAAGTTTTGACAAGAGTTCACTATGACTGACTGAAACGCCTTGCAAATATCTAACACCTTGCAAATATCTAAAGCAATTACCATACTTTCGGCAAAATGGTAAGCCAGTATGTCTCCTGTAGAGCAACCTCTATGAAAGCCATAACAATTTGACAATATGGTGGCAAACCATACTACCCATAACTTTGGAAAGTGCCGAACAAATTGCAATCGGGCGGTAATTTCAGGGTTATTTGCCACTAATTTTTTAGTAATTTGGGGTACACAAGTAACTTTCCAACAGGTTTTGACTTAATTTATAGATCTTTTTCAAACTCTCGGAGTTATGGCAACTATCGACAAAAGTTTCTGTGGAAACTTAAAAAATACCCGGAGGCATATTGTCTAAGTAATGAAACCTAGGAACATATAAATCTGGAGCAGAGAAAACATTTTTTAATAAATAAAAAAAAAAAAAAATAAATATAAAGTGTTTCAACTTTAATTTAATGTAATTTTGTGACACTAAATAGCGGTAACCAGTTTATTTATATAAAAATAAAACAAAAAAAAATATATCAAGCAAAAAGGAAAAATTTTAATGCATCTTACTGCAATTTGAGGAGTGAAACTGTAAGTGGAGCTTTTAAGACAGGGACAGGGTTGTAAAAATTCCTAAAGTTAAATGAAAAAACATACCATGTTTAATAGGGTGGGTCGATTTAGCAATCGATATTGTGCCATTGATATTTCGATATATTTTGGCATACGAAAAAAATTCATTTTTGAGGCGCTCAAATTTCAATTTTTTGACTTTTTCTAAACTTTTATTTTTAAAGGTTTTTTAGTAGGTAAAAGAGTATTCATTTAATCGGGCTTACCGAGGTTTTGGCTTAATCGGTTAATAATCGGTTAATTTGGTAATTGATCGGTTAACCGTTTAATAAAGTTTTTTTTTATTATTAATTAAGTCATTTCAATGAATAAAAATGCATAATTTGCTCGTATTTATTATTTAGAGTTTATTAGTAAAAAAAAAACAACATTACAATTCTTGAACTAAAACGAGCAAACAAAAGAATAATTCGTAAATATTTAATACATAGTTTTTATTTAATATAAATTATGTATTAATTAAAAAATAAACATTTCTTATTTTTTGAATTTATTCTATGAGCTAAATTTCAATTATGTATTTTATAAAGCTTTTTGCAATAGTTCTGTTCCTTAAATTTTTAGGAATGACTTTATACACTACTAAAGTAACTTATGAAAAAGAAATAATTAACAGATTCTATTTAAAAAATAAACTTTAAGATTATTTTATAAGTTCAATAGTTTAAGGAGAAAGTTTTAAAAAAATAATTTGGTTTAAATGTTTAGGATCACAGAAAAAATTATTAAATTTCTCCAATCACCAAATTTATACCAAATTCATAATATCAAGCAAACAATTTGTTGATTTAGCACCTATTACCAAAATTAAATTGATTACTAAAAATTGTGAAATTTTGAACATTTTATTTCACTAAATTATATTTTTAATTAAAAAAATGATCAAAAAACTTTGCCATTTCAAACAATGTGCTAATTGATTTAAGTAAATCTTGACAATTCCCAACAACAATTCTACGAGTTTAAATTATTTTATTTGAAACGAAAAAAGCCAATGAAGATTTTTTGTTATTTAATTAAAATTTTAATTGAAAATTTATTTCAAAACAACTAAAATGTTAATTAAATCAAAATTAAATTTTTAATTTTCTTTCAACTAAAAAAATCGCATTTATTAAATTTAAATACTTTTTAAACCATTTTTTTAATTGATAAAACAATTTTTTCTGTGATTTAAGCGATTCTGTTCTTAAGTTTTGATAAAACTTGACTTGGAAAAAATTGTTTCACTTATCGTTGATGTTGGAGAAATCGAAAGCAACATAAAGTCGAATATCGAATTTCTCAGTGCTTTTCCTGGATTCCTCTAAACGTATAGAGTCCTGTTTTATTTTTTTTTTAATTTTAACTTGTCTAATTGTTTCGATTAATTCTGTTAAAAAAAATGATAGAACACCTTCTTTGTTTGTATGAAAAAATATTAACTAATCACATATCTTGTGTATATGAGACGAAAAAAATAATTATAAACTCAAAAAAATATATTATAATTCCTCAAAAAAATTAAAAATTTTGTTACGTCGGTTAATCGGTTAATCGACTAAAATTAACCGGTTTAATCGTTAATCGAAAGAAGCCAATTTTTAATTATCCAATCAGTTAATCGGGAAGTAATAAATGGGTTGACCGATTAACGGTTAAGCGAATGAATACCCTAGTAGGTAATAAAAAAAAAATCGCCTGATATAATTGTTTTTAAAATATTATATTTCCAATGTCAAATTTTACGCTAAAAACGATGGCGATTCCAAAAAAATGTTTTTCTTGACGTTGTGGACGAGTTTTTGTCGAAAGTTTTAAAGTTTTTTTTTCAAAGAACTTAGGGCGAGGACATTATGTTTGACTTACTGATCGACAGAATCTTTATACAATAATTAAACTTATAAAAGAATTATATTTAACATTATGAAAGCTCTCAAGTATATTCTGAACAATACAAGGGATTCAGATTTTACTGATTTAGCACGTCCTTTTGCATAAAATTCGTCAGCTCAATTAAAAAAAGTTTAGTCGAAAAAGTGAGTTTTGCGGGAGAAGCTCTTAAAGTTTACGGGCCATACAACACTAAGGCATAAGTGGCGACCAGAATTTCATGTCAGATTAAAAAGTTACCAAAGGCAAAAATTAAGCCATATACAGTTAATGAATAATGATATGCAATATATTTAGTCAATACACAAGGTATCCTAACATGTCATATTGTCAAAATGTCCTAATATTTCACAATGGTTTAAAAATATTGTTGTTGGTTTGTTAACAAAAAGTGTCTTAAATAAATAGAACGTTGCTTGCTGTGTTTATTGTGCTGTCGTAATTAATCAGAAAAGTCCAGCGCTGAGCGGCTGAGCCGTACAACAATATTTTTAAACCATTGTGAAATATTAGGACATTTTGACAATATGACATGTTAGGATGGATACCTTGTGAATTGACTAATTATGATCGGACTACATATGACGACGCAGTGTCCAAAAAATTTAAAGGGCGGTTTCCAGAGGCGTGGAAAGAATTTAGAATAAATATTTCAGGAATATTTTACCACTAATCTTTAATTCTAGGGAGGACTGGCTCACCTTTTTTTTATAAGATTGTGAGCAATCATAATATAATTGGGGCACAAATGCAATAAAGGCCGTGTCAGATACAACTTCGCCGCGTTGTGTGACGTTTCTAACTTTGAAAGAAAAGCGTAAAGCGAAAGGTGTATGACAGAATACACATTTTGACAACACTCAGGCATGGTTTGGTTACCTGTAAAAGCATCTAATTAATTGTTATAAATATATTAGTTAACATTTTATTAGAAGATTTATTGGTATTTAATTTTGCAAAAAATAAAAGCCAATTATGATGAGAGTTGCCTAAGTTTTCGCTTCGCTCTGCGTTAAAAGTACTTTATGTGACATATTTTGTATAAGTATGTATATTTTATCTTCGATGTCAAAGCGAATCTGTAACGCAACGCAAAGCCAAAGATTTAACTGACATGGCCTTAAGAATAATACAGTATTAATATGGTTGCGGCCATAATAAGTATGATAAAAGGGACAATAAGTATCTAAAACCCTATTGAGCGAGTTGTTTGTGAACCTACTGAACTATTTTTCTCCTGAAGATGAAAAATTTAGGACAAAAGATTAAAATGACTCTAAATCAGTTAAGTGATACTTAACGCTGTACCTATTCGCTAGAGAGGGAATTTATAAAAAAAATGGATTTGGGACCAAGGGTGGTTCCAGCTTTCAGTTCGAAGTAGTGGAATCTCAGCCGAAACAGCATTCAAACTCAATTTATAATTATTGACTACAATTGTTCAGTTAGCTGAGGGGCTGTCATGTCCCCTCTTGCAGCTGCGCTTAGTTTCAGTTGTTATATATTATGAAATTGTTCATCTTTACTGATTGTCATATTTCAAGAGCTACAAAAGAATTAATGAGTTTTCAATGGAAGTTACAATCTTTCGCATAATTATTTAAAAAAATATGACAGGTTAATAAACGGATTTTCTATGAAAATTTGATTAATAAACCCTTTATAAGCCTGCTTTATTTTTTATTAATAAGGGGGACATGTGTATGGTATTCAAAATCTAACTATTTGGTTGAAACAAATAGTTTAGAAACTGTGGCTATAAAGTATTAATTTTTTCTTTTCTAATTGACGAAAAATAACTTTTTCTATAAATTTATTCACCCCTGTTTTAGAAAACTAAAGGCTTATAAATAAACTCATACAGGAGTATAAACATATTTAGATCCTTTTATATGCATAAGTACATATTAATACATATGAGCATATGTAAATATACTTTTCTACAAGCTTATAAACATCTAGCTGACACATTTAAAGATAATTGTAAAAATAATTTGTTTTTTTTTTTACAAAATGTTGCCCTTGTTGTATTTGTTTTTGGAGTGTTTACACAACAAACAAAAAGTACTCGCTTGTGTAGATGAGTAATATGATTCCTGGTACTGCAGGTGTAAACAACTGCAGGTCTTATGGCTGTGTTCGAATGCGTTTCTTTGCTATACTAAACATACTTGACATGGAAACATGTCCTTCTCTAAGCGAACTCACAAGTACATACATCTAACCATCTATTACAGTTATAATAAACATAATGTCGTTGCAAATGATGAGCCCAACGAACAACAAACAAAAGCTACAACAAATAAATAAATACTCGTTTTACTGAATTCGTATTTGTATGCAATTCTGTGTTTATTTGAGATGCTTTTTTTTGTAAAATATTTGAATATTTTTTTATTAACTTGCGGGGGGTGTGTAGTATGTGTTAATTTAAATACTACCCAGTAGACAGACATACGTTAAACGCGTAAAACATAATATATTTTTGGGTTAAGATCAAATCTTTCTTATCGGTTCAGTAAGCCAATTAAACTGTGCCATGCCATATTCTATTTTAAAAGCTTTATTCGTAACGGGTTTATGCATACTAAGCTTTTTTTGGTGAGTAGGCTTTATATGAAACTTATGTGTAATTGTAGATCAAGCATCACGAAATTAAGAAGTATGATTTCTTGTCATATAAAACGAGCTTGTGCAAAATCTTATACCAATCCGTGAAATATCCTACCGAACCGATTTTGCCGGATTGCAATTCCAAACTGCTTAGAGTAACTATTATTCGACACAAATATTGTTCTTTTCTTTTGAGTGGTTCGAAAGTGTCCGTGTTTTCAACAGACGGACAGACAGACAGACGAACATTGTAAGATTGACTTTGAACTACCCAAGGACCCGGAATTGGGGGTTATTAATTTTTTTTTGGTACTGCTAAAATTTAATTAAAATATAAGCGGTTTTCACTCTTTGTATTAAGTGTACAACTCTGTTATATTTAATACGATTTTATACTTCAAAGCCTGAGTGTCTTTTTCGTATGCACTCTAAATTAATGAATTTGCTGAGTGAGAGAAAGAGACAGATAAAGTTTCTTCAACTGTTTTATTCTGGTAAATTCACACACTTTGTTTACTACTGCTTTTTGTGGGATTTTTCAACCACAGCGTAGTATATTTTTTAGTCTAATACATTTTGTTGTTGCAGTGTTGTAAATGTTAGTATTTTTACTAAAATTATAAGATTAACAAGGTCTACAAGGCCCTTTACTATCAAGGGTGAATTCCGCTATAGTTAAAATTTAAAAATGAATGTAATGTAATATTCATTTATTTTAAATGAAATGTGAATAATCCGTTTTTAAATATATTTTTAATTGTTTAAAATAAATTTCTGTTGAATTTAACCACATAATATTTTTAGTGTATATACTAGGGTATTCTTTTTTTCGGGCTTTTGCTTTAATCGGTTAATCGCTCGATTAATTAACCGAGGTTTTGTTTTAGTCGGTTAATAATCGGTTAATTTTGTTATTGATCGGTTAACCGATTAACAAAGTTGTTTATAAATTAAGTAATTTCAATATATAAAAATGCATAAATTATTTGTTATTTGGAGTTTATTAGTAAAAAAAAACAAAAACATAACAATTCTTGAACTAAAACGAGCAAACAAAAGAATAATTAATTAATATGTAAAACATATTTTTTAATAAATACATACAATGACCGCCGTGGAGGCCGGCTATCCAAAAAATATTCTAAGCTAAGCCCGGTTTCGTCATGCAACTACACTATTGTAGGCAAAGCCACTTTTGTCATGCCAAAGATGAAACCTTTTTGCTCGTCCGAAGGTCGACTATGCGGAATAATTTAAGAAAGCAAAGGCACTTTTCGCCATACTCGCGCATATTATAGAAAAATGTCAAAATACCAATACACTCAAAATCAATCCATCCGTACTTAAATCAATCCGAAGCGGTATCAATAGTACACTCAAAATATTATGAAGGTAAATCCCACAGAAAATTCATTTAAGACAACTAAAAATTTATTTAAAAAACGGATCATTAACAATTCATTTAAAATAAATGAATTTTACATAAATTTTTGAATTTATTTTTTTTAACAGAAATTTAACAGTTATTAAAATTTAAGAGTTTTTGCTTTAAAAAAATATAATTTAACTGACAAATAATCAAACAGCATAACAATTTTAGTACCGAAAAACATTTTTTTTTGCTAGTTTGTTTATTGAATAACCAACATAAAATTAAAAAAATAAATTGATTCGTAAAATAAATACATTTTCATTAAAGTATAACAGCACGGAAAACGAATTTAATAATCTACAATCAGTTAGTGTAATAATTTTATGAGTGTACGGTTATGTATTAATCAATTAATTTTTAATTTAATTAAGACATATCATGTATTAATTAAAGAATAAACTATAAGACCATTTTATTAGTTATTTCAATTGTTTAAAAAAATCTTTTACACAAATAAATTGGTTATTTAAGCGTTAATTCTTATTAGTTTTGTTAAAACTTGACTATAAAAAATTATTTCATCTATCGTAGATGTTGGAGAAATCGAAAGCCACCCATAATACAGAATAACTAATTTCTCAGTCCTCTTCCTGGATTATTCTAGGCATATAAAATCTTCCATTATGTCACTAGAGTTCTGTTTTAATTGTTTAACATTTGTTTGTTGTTTCGGTTAATTCTGTTTAAAGATTGTTATAAAAAGAAACAAATAACTTAACTCATTCATATAAAAAGTACGTCAAACAAAAAGCTGTTGACAGCAAATGCTTATTTAAAATGAAGAGCACTGAACACTTCTATGTTTGTATGAAAATATTTTCTAAACACATGCCTTTTGTATATGAGACGGAACAATTAATTAAAAACACAAAAAATATGTAATAATACTACAAAAAGTTAAAAATTTTGTTACATCGGTTAATCGACTGAAATAAATCGGTTAAATCGTTAATCGAAAATAGGCATTTTTAAATTAACCGATCAGTTAATCGGGTAGTAATTAATCGGTTAATCGATTAACGGTTAACCGAATGAATTCCCTAGTATATACTTTATTGGGTTTTAGATGAATATTTAAAAGCTTCATACGGAATGATAAACTTGGTACACCCTCATTCACCACTTGTAGAAAGTATCCTATCGAATACAATCTTCTTAATATTCCTGTCACCCTGGATACTATTAAAAAAGTGTGTATATTAAAGTCTAGTCGGGAGTCCAGAAAGAAGCCTAATGACTTACAGTTTTCCACGTAATGAACAGTTACAACAAAATTGTGGAAATCGTCCAAGCAAGAGCTCGACTATTTAAAGCGAAAATTAAGCGTTATTTTTCCCATCTCAATTTCCCCTTCATTTTGAAATGAAAATTTTAAATTTTAAAACAAAAAAAAAAAAATAAAGACTACTTCAACTTCTTCGTTTCTTTTGCGCCACTCTGTGTGTTAGTAGTTATATGTTTTTGTATATACATATGTAAATTATATTTTTGCTATTTTATTTCCTCCATCTCTTTTGGCTTTGACTTTTGTTTTATTCATACTCAACTGTAAACAAAGAATCATTGAGATGTTAATACACTCATTCATTTTTTCTTCAATATATGGGCATTTCTAATGAAATAATGATTTCTTTTCGAATTTCGAATCCTCGATATTTTTTAAGTTTTTTCAAAAGACGCAAACAATTTAACAGTTATTGCTGCTCAAAATTTAATTTAAAAAAAGTCTATAACTTGCTTTTATTTCTTTCGTTTTAGTGTTTTGGGTTTTAGATATAGCAGTAAATGGCAGCTTATTCATTAATTTAAGTCTATGGATTTAAACCCTTAAAGATTTTAACTCAATTAAAAATAATATTATCATTTTATGTATTTAAGAACAAGATAATTCTACATCAAAGTACACTAACATTCAAAAAAAATGTCAATTAAGTTATACATTTCATTAAAATTTAATATACTCCGAAAAGGTTCAGAATTTGCGTATTTTGTGTGAAAGACCTGAAGATACAATCGAATTAAATTCCGTGTTGATTGATGAGGAACGTTTGCTTTAACATTATTAAGCAGGAATTCAAAATAAACATCACCATTAAGCAAATTACCTAAAAACCTCATGCAAAGAAGGAAATTTAACTCGTCCAAGTCTAACGGAGTAGAATAGAAAAAGAGCTTTCGAGCGGTGCAAAGAGCTCCCTAAGCAGAAAAATACAAATTATTTTTGGACAGATTCCATTCCATTTATGTATGTAAACACCATAATCAGAATCCCAGAAAAACCACATCCCTGAGAACCACATTCGATGATTGGCCTTAACAATGATGTGTATAACTGCTTTGTAAGTCTAGGATCAGTGAATTCTTTAGCAGAAATACACCACGAGCTTGGTTTATCTTTGAAGTAATGTGGTCTATAAAATCTAATTTTGAATCTAATAAAACATCAAGATCCGAAATATATTTAACTAATTCAAGTTGGCTGTAACCCAAAGTAAAGATACCGAGAGAATTCCATTTTCTACCAAAAAAAAAAAAAATTATAATAAAAAAAACGCATATGTTTGCATTTTGTTAAATCAAGACTCATGAGGTTTATATAACGCCAGTTGTGAACATCCCATGAAAAACCTTATGAAATTTGGTAATAAGTAATAGTTATTTCATACATAACCTGGCATGTAGTTGTCATAACAATTGCCATTTTGCTGAAAACCTCAATAAGTAGTTACTAGTAACGACCTCAGTAAGTACTATAATGAAACTACTTTATATATACATATTTAATAAAACCACTTTTGAATTTTTTGTCTTCTTTTCTATTAATATATTGCTTGTATTATGGAACAGCCGCTTGTGCGACTACTCCTCTTGATTGCCGAATAATTATTCTTTTATTTTATTATATTGCGGGACACACGTTTTTGCGACTGTCCGCTTTTAGTATTATATTATAATTGTTTTATATTATTATTATTTCTTAAAAATTTATCTTTATACCAGGGATGTCAGCGTCATACACAATTGTGTAAGCAAAACTCACATGTACGCTTAAGCTCTTTTATTTTGCGAGCGTAAAATATAATTTTTTACTGCAAAACACTCTCATTCACAGGGCTTTATCACACGGCCTGTTTTGAGGCCCCTAAACAGAAATAATATATTTATTATTTATTATCTTTGTTTCTGATTTGTTTTATTTCTGGTTTTAACATTGTACAATGATTTTTAAAAAAACAAATTGCTTGTGGGTTTTTGTACGAGGTGTACTTGTTGTAGTATCAAGAATAACTGTGATGAATTCGCCTTGATGTTGTGTTTATTGAGCTTCTCTAAACTTCAAATTTGAATTTTATTAAGTAGTCTTGTAGACAGCGATAACGAGCATGCAAGCGGATGAGTTTATTAACAAAAAGATAAATGATGCCATATAAAAAATATTTTGTGATAAAAAATGCATTTAATGATTTTCAATGTCTCTTATGTTTTATATTAGTATATTTTTATAGGCTAGTAAAATCTCCTCTTTTTATAAGTGCTCGATTTTTCCAAAAAATAAGCAAAGTTTCTGCGAAATGCAGGTTCCAAATTAAATTTATTTAAATAATAACTAATTGTGTCTGTCCATAACTCAACATTTTTCGATAATTGTATTATTATTAATTGCTCTAAAGGCTTCATAGCAAAATATGTATGTTAATTAGGCCTCGTAATAGGCCTCGCAACCGCAGATTTCTCCCGCTGGGAATGTAAGAGATAAGAGTAATCGCACCAACACAATCATAATTGCCACCACTGCTTTATACTAACACTAATACATTTTGTTGTTATTAAATCAGTGAGAATATGCATCGTTGCAAATTCTCACTGATAAGTTTGGTGTTTGTGGACATTTCTTCTAACACAAAGTATGCAGCTCGTGTAAAATACAGAAGGTATGCTAACGACGATTTGTCAAACACACTACAGTACTTATTACTTCTATTATTTTCACTACTGAATATTTGCTTACTAATAATCAGCTCAATAACTACTTATTAGTTGTGTTGTTTTCTGTACTGAATATTTACTTGATGGTAACGAGCTCAAGAACTACTTTTTAGGTCTTTTAACTAGCACCAATTTTGTAATTTTAAAATTTGCTATAATCAAAAATATTCGAATAATTTATTTGAAGCAATTTAGGTATTATACAAATATTATAAATATTTCTGTTACTAAGTCAGTGGATCATGCCGGCTCTTGGAATAAGTATAGTGGATTTTCTTTATTAACGGAAGCGTAAAACCATGTCTTATATATAAGTACGAGAACAATTTTTTTGAAGTTAATTTTTAAGTACCTTCTATCGTCCGCCGACTTAAAGGTATTAGTGTGTAGATATGTGAGGGTATTCACTGTTAACCGATTAATTACTACCCGATTAACTGATCGGTTAATTTAAAATTGGCTTTTTTCGATTAACGATTAAACCGATTAATTTCAGTCGATTAACCGACGTAACAAAAGTTTTAATTTTTTGTAGTATTATAACATATTTATTTCAGGATTTAATTATTTGATTCGTCTCATATGCAAAAGGTATGCGCTTAGAAAATATTTTTTCATAGAAACATAGAAGGGATCTTCATTTTAAATAGGTCTTTACTGTCAAGAGCTTTTTGTTTCACGTTCTTTTTATATGTGCACTTCCACTGTGACGTGATGTGATATTTGTACGACCAAATGTAAAAAAATTAAATGAAGAAGTCCAATTTGTAAAAAGTTTTTTTTATATTAACATAGTAAAAAAGCAGCACTATATTCAGAAAAAATTTTATAAAAATCAACCCCAAGGATTTGAAGATATAAGCAAAAATATGCGCCGGCGTGTCGTTACAAAAAACAGAAGTGGATTTTGACTTGCATTACAAAACTGCATAAGTCTGCGAATTAAGCAGGACTTTGTATAAAACCGTTTTTTATAAGTTCGGACTTATAAAGATTTATTTTCCAAGTTATCAAATTTAAAAATCTTTGCTCGTTTTAGGTACATATGGGAATTTCCAGCGAAAAGTCTACTTTTTGTAATGTAACGCCAGAAATTAAGTCAGCAAGATCGAGGACCATGTTGTTCAAAAGTTATTCCTTTTGTAATTTAATGTAGAGCTAGTTGCGCTTTACACAACATATAAAAAAGTAAATTATACATATACAATTTTTTATAAACGATTTAAATTACTTCTGGTGTTACGTTACAAAAAGGAACTTTCGCTGGAACTTTCTTGCTTAGTTATATGTTTCTTCTCATATTTTCTCATATTAATCTTTTAACAGAATTAACGGAAACAATTAGAGGAGTTGAAAATTTAAAAAAATTAAAACAGGACTCTAATGACATGATGAAAGATTTTATACGTTTAGAGAAATCCAGGAAAAGGACTTAGAAATTAGATATTCTGTATTATGGATTGCGATCGATTTTTCCAACATCAACGGTAAGTGAAAATTTTTTTCCAAGTCAAGATTTATCAAAACTAAAGAAAAGAATCGCTTAAATCCTAATAATTTTTCTCAAATTTATTTTTAAGGTCTCCTAAAACTATTGAAATAACTTATAAAATTATCGAACAGCTTATTTTTTAATTACTACATAATATTTATGTATTAATTAAAACATATGTATTACAAATTTATGAATAATTTTTTCTGTTTGCTCGTGTTAATTCAAGTGTTGTTATGTTATTGCTTTTTTTTAAATAAACTCCAAATAATAAATAGTTTATGCATTTTTATGTATTGAAATTACTTAATTTATAAAAAAAACTTCATTAGTCGGTTAACCGATCAATTACTAAATTAAACGATTATTTACCGATTAAACTAAGACCTCGGTTAATTAATCGAGCGGGTAACCGATTAAAGGAAAAGCCCGATTAAATGAATACCCTAGTAGATATGCACAATTAAAACTTATTTTCTAAATTCTTAGAACTAAAATGTTTAAAATCGTTTTAATTTATTTTGCAAACACGCGCATTTTCTTGTATATTCTTAAAATGTGTAAATTTTTCTGGTTCTCTCGAAAGTAAATGTCAAATGATCGAATTTTGGCACCGGGCGAACCTAGTACATATAAATCGGCAAAGACATTACAGTTAAATTCGCTTTTCTCTACTATTTGTCCACCGAAATTAACAAAAAATACATAATATTAAAGATATATAGTAAATACTATAAGTCAATACTACTAAATTACAGAAGTTCACAATATATATTTTATTAAAATATCTTCAATATTTTCGGAGTTATATACATATATATATAAATATACGTTAAAATTTTCTAATAACTTTTATACACAAGTTCGATATGAAAAAAACACAAAAAATATTGTAAAAGATTTGTTTTTTTCCAATTATACAACGGTTTTTCTGTCAACAAATGTGCCCTTCTCCGAGAAAAGCAACCTAGTGTCAAAAAACTGGTTTGGACTTAAGAGTTGATTCTGGTACCTAAAAGGGTGTAGAATAAGATGAAATGAGTTAGATTTCTGATAAAAATTTACTTACTCCATAAAAACGTACAAAACGAACTTGGGAAAATCGAAAAAAATGATACAAACATTAAAATTTTACTTTTTTGATTTTTTTTGGTTTTAAACTTAATTTTCACACATTAGGTCCCTTTTCTCGGAGAAGGTCACATATATTAAATATAAAAAACTGAAATAAATAAAACTGAAAGAAAAATATAAAAAAATATAAAATAAACTAGCGCTGTGACCTGTTCGTTAACAGGACGTTATTGATACACATATAGTGCTAAAATTTTTTTTTCATTTATTTTTATATACATATGTACAGTCCCGCACAAAACTATTGGCACAGCAAGCATACTCAGCTTTATCATTATTTTAATGCCATTTAAAAATAATATTATTAGAAAAAAGTTGTATTAATACGCTCTGAAGTGTTCGAACTAATAGCAACGCTTTTTTTCTCCTTTTTATATATGGCAAACATATTTTTTATAACTGTAAAAAAAAAACAATAATTTTGCCGAACAAAGGTTTTGGAACACACAGGCAGCATTTTGGTTTGATTATGGGCAACCTTTAGGAAATCTTGAAACGCTGTTTAGCAAATCTTTTTTTATATGTATACCATAAATCCAAATTTTTCCATTATATTTTTCAAACTGGCGTTTTGCTTAAAAACATTCAAAAAAATAATATGTGAATACTAAAACGAGTTCAAAACAAAAAGAAACCACAGCATTTTAGGGGAAAATAATACTACATCTGCATAATCAAGGCAAGTCATACGCTGAGATAGGTGAACTTATGGAACGAAGTCGTTTTACGATTCGCAGTGTTATAAATCGTTTAAAAAGAGATACAAGCTACAAAAGTGCTAGGCGAACAGGCCGTCCTAGAGCTTTAACTGATCGTGAGAGCAAGACAATAGTGCGAAAAATAAAGCAAAACCCAAAAAAAAAAAAAAAACATCGACCGAACCTGCCGCTGAAGTTCAAGAGGAATTTGGCAAGAATATTCATCGAATTACTGTTCGCAGAGTCCTACACGAGGCTAATTATACTTCAAGAGTTGCAAGGCGTAAACCGCTTGTTTATTTAATTAATCAAAAGAAGCGATTAGACTATGCGAAAGAATTTAAAAGCAAACCAATTAGTTTTTGGGATGAAGTACTATTCTCGGATGAGAGTAAATTTATGATGGCCGGATTAATGTTTGGAGAAAGCCCAATACAGCATTCTAAAAACAAAATCTTGCTCCTACAGTTAAATACGGTGGAGGTGGTGTAATGATGTGGGGCTGTATGTCGTCTGAGGGTATCGGTGCGTTGCTTTTTATGAAAGGCATTATGGACAAATTCGTTTATTTAAATTTACTCAAAGAAAATGTAAAAAAAGTGGCGAAAAGTTAAATTTGTCAACATCATTTACATTCCAACATGACAACGACCCCAATGACGTGCGTATGTGGTTGGCATTCAATGTTGCACATGTTCTACCGCATCCTCCACAGTCTCCAGATCTCAATCCAATTGAGCATTTGTGGGAGGAGCTTGACAGAAGTGTCAAAAAGCGGTTAAAGTTCAATTGTAACAAGCGTTAAAAGAAGAGTGGCTGGGAATTGGGAAATAAACCACAAAAAGTGCATTCTATGCCAAGGCGTCTAAACGAGGTTATAAAGCAAAACGGGTTGTCCCCTAAGAGTGGGTTTTTAATATCGGGTTTAATCTTCGCAGCAAACTATAATTAATTAATCTGAGAATAAATTTAATTGTGTACTTATTGTGTTTGCCGTTTTTATGTGGAAGCTTTAACCTCGTAGAATTGCCATACTAAATAACAAACATGGCAACAAACATATTTTAAAATGTTAACTTTTACCAGTGCCCTTTGCATTTTATACAGAAGAAGAAGACAATCTACCATTTTAGTTCTTATAAAAAGAAAATGTCTTCATATAAATGTTTTATTTAAGTTTTCATACATATGTTTCAGAATCACTAGTCTTCATATTCACTAGAATGAACCATTTTTCTGTTTTCTAAAAAAATATTTTCTTTTATGTATGCGATAGAATCGTAATGTTTTTATGTTAAACGCGTTATAAATGAATTAATAAAAAAATATTAATTTACAACAACTTAAATTAGTTTCTTTAGTAGATAACTTAACTGAAAGGACATTTATTTTTTTCTTAACAATTTTAAAACACTATAAATCAGGAAAAAAGTAAAAAATGCTTGCTGTGCCAATAGTTTTGTGCGGGACTGTACGTAAGTAAAATTTCAAGTTAAATTTATGCATACCTATGTATGTATGTATGTATATCATTATGAAATTGTTTTTGTTGTTTCTTTTCATTTTCTTTTGAATTTTTCTTTTGGTTTTTTGTTAATTAAAGTTATTTTATTATGCTAATTTTGATAAAGAAATTATTTAAATATTTAGCAGACTAGTTACACTTGAAGATGCTGACAGCTAAATAACAGCTTGTTATTTTTTGGCTTCTAGTAAGTATATTGTAAGTACTTAAAAATCAACTTAATCAACTGGTAGTTAAATAATAACTAGATTTTTTTTTTTGATTTCTAGTATAATGAGTACTGCATTCTGTTGACCACTCGAACAAAAATTAGTAGTTATTCAGCTGAAAAATAAGTAGCGTTTATTTTTCTCCAACATTACTTGCTACCTTACCGGGGAAGTAAAGGTTTTGTGGGATTATCCAAATTATGTTGAAGATTGAATATTTCAGAAGATTTTTTTTAGCTTAAAAATATTTTTAAAACATCGGCATACATCACATCTTGCGTATTGCACTCGGCAGATAATTTACAATGATTGGGAATAAGATTGGACCAAAGAGGCTTCCTTCCGGCACTCTAGAATTGACGATGATGATCCTTGATGTTGTATTATTAAAACGTACACTTTGTTTTCTACAAATAAGGTATGACTCATGCCAGCGAAGACTGTTAATGGACACCTTACTTTAGCGTTCATTCGTTTTCGACAGACCCTGTTTCCTGATCCCGCAACGTTAAGTTAGGTGTTCTCTCATGAGAGATTACATTGAAGTACCCTAAACAGAAAAAGAATATTCCATCCACAAAAGTTGGAAAATATGTCTGTGGTTTTTGTACCCTTAACCGAAGCTAAAAGGGCATATAAGCTTGTTATCCCGCTTGTAATTTCTACAATATGGATCGTAGACCCTATAATGTATTTATATTCAGGATCCTTATGAAATTTGGGCTCGGGAGTTATATATTGCTACATGTAGTCCGGAATCGTTTGCCGTTCATATTCAACCTGGTTGGTCTACAAATGACTGATATATGAGCAAAAAAAAAACCAGGACTGCCTCTTATTTTACCCATAAATACTTCTTTTGTTGCTTTCTAATATTTTTATGTATATCTTAAAAACGGCAAGAGCCAAAATTTTCAAATTAGATGCAAGCATCTTGGTTATCACTGCACAACATCCGACGAAATTTGGGTGTAATTTTAGAAGTGGGCGTCGCACTTCCCATACAAAGGCATTATAGATTTATCTATACCAGGTGGCCAATTTTCCGTAGCAAAACGTGAAATTAAATGCTAACCAAAATTATTTCTCAACAAGGTCATTGTTCCACGTGCTGTATGGCTCGTAGCGCCTTCTTCTTGAAACCAGTGCTCACCGATACCATGTGATTGAATTTCAGGAAGCACATAGTCCGTTAACACGGTGTGTTGATGGTAACAACCTGTTTTTTTTTAAATTTTGAAGAAATATGGACCAATGATTCTACCAGCCCATAAACCACACCATGCCGTTGTTTTTAGTGGATGTAATGGTAGCTTTTGGTACTCTTCGGTTTGCTCATCAGCCCAAATATGGCAATTTTGTTTATTAAGGTATCCATTAAGCCAGAAATATACTTCATCAATGAAAAAATTTTCACGATAAAACAATGGATCTTAATTTCTCACAGAACGTCTTTCCATAATGACTTGCCAAACGAAACAAAAATGACGAAGTGGCTACATATCAAACTATTTTGATATCAGTCACGCGTGATCTGTAAAAAAGAATATGCAATATACAAAGACATCATAGATTTCTGTATATCAGAAGAACGGAAAGAGCCAAGATTTCCAAATTAGTTGCAAGCATCTTGGTTGTCAACACACAACATCTCGCAAAATGTGGGTGGGGTTGAAGAAGTTGATATGGCACTCCCATACAAAGACATTACAGATTTCTGTATATCTGGAGAACGGCAAGAGCCAAAGTTTCCAAATAATTTATAAGCATCTTGGATATCAATACAAAACATCCGACAAAATGTGGGAGGGATTGGAGAAGTGGGCGGGTCACAAAACAGTTTTTTTATTATTTCTGAATAACTTTCTGTTCCTATCGCACTATGGTGAAGGGTATAAAAGAATCGGCATAGCCGAATTTTGCACTCTTACTCATATTTTGCATCTAAAAAAATGTTAATGGAGATAAAAATTAAACATTTTGTATGAATGCTTTTGATCCCTTTGCTATGAGAGCTGCCCATATAAATTTAATAGTATTTTATATATGTAAGTTTATTTGCAAATTGTACATAGAAATTGAAAAATATCACAAATGCACATGCAAGCCGAATGTATGCAAATGATTTTAATGTTAAACTGTATTTGCTTTAATAAAATGCCAATAAAGAAGGAAACTCAGAAAATAATCATTGAAGTTTTTAATATTGAAAGTTTTAGAAAATTCATGAAATAAAGTTTTCTTAAAGTAGTACACAAATCAGTCATTAAAAGAAAAAAATATCCGAAAAACTTTTCTCTAAAAGAATTGTCCAAAAGTCATATCTAACAACAGCATTTTAGGGCAAAAATAAAACAACTTTTTAAAAATTAAACAGATGATGTTTTCTTATTAATTAACTCAAGGCTGAAAATACATAAACAAGGACTTTTAAGGAAGAATTTCGTTTTAAAATGCAAATTAAACACAAATTTCTAATAAAAATTATTATTAATTATTTAGTTTTATTTTCTTCGACCTTTTAATATACATAAGTTTGATGTAATAAATATTCAACCGCAGGGTAAATTATATAAAAAATACAAACGACGCTTCATGTTAGAAATGTTACAAATTATCAATACACCAATAGAACAAAGAATCAATTTTAAAACAGAAACAGTCAATGTAGCTCAAAATTATAGACATTTAATTTATAAGAATAAGATAGGAAATTAGATAAGTTTATAAAAATGTAATAGACTAATTTTTGTTTCCTGTGTATAATTTTTATCATTTTTCATAATTGACAATTTTGTTGTTTTACTGAAATTTTGTATTAAGAATTTGTTTAAAATGTTATAAAAGAAAAAAAGGAAATAAACCAAATATCTTACTCCCTGAAGAAGCTAAATATTGGATAAAAAATAAATAATTTTTTATATAATTGACCTTGCGCTTGAATATTTAAAGTTTTCATATAAAAATATGAAAAATATAAAATTTAACTCTTCTAGTTTCCAAGGAAAACGCAGGTAAAGTTTTTCATATAAAAATATGAAAAATATATATTTTTAGTAGTGATAACAGATTTTGCAAGACTACAGAGGGAATGAGAATTACCTACAAACCCTCAAAAAGTCTTCTTTGCAACGATATCAAAGCTTAAACAAAATACCAAACAATAAATCAGTGATGAGTTTATCTTTTTTTTACATTTCCCGCTACAATTATTTGGAATTCTCCCAACATCAATTGTAGTTGTAAGTGGGTAAAGAAAAAACACATTAAAAACAAAAACAAAGTGCTTTTATTGTTTTCGCAAGAAATCAAAATAAAAACAATTTGCCAGTTCAGTTTTTTATGCATGTGCACTTGCTAAAATTTTAAAATTTTGGTTTTTCTAAAATTATTTAGGAGAACGTTTCCTGATGATCTGGCCTAAGCAACCAGTGAAATGCGCATAGGAACAGCTTATACTCCAACAATAAATTTCAGTATTTTTTTTATCAATTATTTAAAAAGGGAATTAGGCACAACAAACAAAATCTTTTAATAAAAAAAATATTACAACAATATAAGCCTATGAATTAGAAATCTTCTTCTTTTTATACAACCGTCTACCGACGACAACTGAAATGCTTAATATTTACATTTTCATGTTAGAGGTATTCCTCATGTCTTTACAGCGTTTCTAAGCAATCTGTCTTCAACGTTATTTCTTAACACAATTTGAAAGCTACACGCAAAAAAAAAATATGGTTGTGGTTAACATATTCTAAGAGCAACATATTATGTTAAAATTCATGATTGTAGTCAACATATTACGATTATTATTGAATCATATTATGACCAAATATATTCGTAATAAGTTTTAAATATGAATCAAAATAGGTTACCACGCATTCTAGCAGAAGCAATAATAACACGAAACGTCTACTGGGTCAACGTCTTCAGTTTACTCCTGATAATACCAATTTACCACTCTGCAAACATTGGAAAACAATAGTAAAATTACTAGAAATAAAAGAACGTGAAGAAAATGTATTAAACGCAACAAATTCCCAACACCATGACCTTTACTGCCAACTGAACCATAATGTTACACCTCTGCTGGCGTCAAACTTTTCATCCCGCATTACCAGCATAATAATTAGAGCCAGAGGTGGGTTACTTGAATTAAATGCCAGATCCTTTAGTAATATCCCAATAGACAAGTGCTCTATCTGCAACTTAGAGGAATCTGAAAATACGTACCACTTTATTGGTGTTTGTCCAATCTATAAAGAACTAAGGTTAATATTGTTCGGAAAATATCAACTTAGTGTTATTGAGGTGCTAAATATCTTAAATGGATCAAACTTTCTCTCCTTATACAAATACATAGAATCATCTTCAAAATATCGTAAATTAATAATGAATGAATTCAATTTCTAGTCTTCCTTTTATGTACAAAAATATTTTTAGCATGATATTATAAATTTGTATAAACTTTATTGTAAATGAAATTAAAAGAAATTAATAATCTTAAATTAAAATAATATCTAGTATTATGCCAATCTGGCTCACAACATTCATGTTATGCCAAATACAGATACCACAATTTTGTAAATTAATGAATATGTAAATATGTATATACAATTTTAATATCTATTAATAAATAATAATAATAATAATAATAATATTCGTAATATAATATTTTTCCCTAATCATAATTTGTTTTTATTACATACTTTTATTATTTAATGTAATCATATTATTATCATGCTAATCGTATTAAGGTAATCATATTATTATTATGTTAATCATAATAAGTTACGAAGAAATCATATTATTATCGTATTAATCATAATAATATGTAGATTAATTCGGAAACCGAAAAATATTTTTAGTATACATATATTTATGCTTATTTAATTACCGGCAACCTCAACGTAACACTGTTACAGATTTTACCGTTACAGATATACACAATATTAAAATTTATTTAGCTTTGATATTTTATTTTGTGACACTTTAAAATTTTTTTTTTAATGTAACTACAATTTCTTTATTTTTTAATTTCTTTAAACTTGGTTTTTTTTATGAGTAACAAATAATTCGATGGACACATGTAAAACAAACGACAAAACTGATGCAAAATTATTTTACAAATGGCGATAACAAAATACTATTAGAGTAAAGATATTTTGTTTGAATCTTAAACACATTATGAGTACACGTATAGAAAATTATCATGTTTTGGCTGTTTAATACATTAAATGATTGTGAGAAATATAATATGTTTTCAAAGTTATCCTTATTCAGTTGATATAAAAATGATTATTTTTCAATGAACCATAATTAAATTTATAATTGCGATAAACATTGACATGTTTACAGTAACAATAATATTGTTGATATGAAATAAAAATAACAATATTTTGTGTACGACAACAATATATTGTTACAATAAACATAGTGTAGTTGTCGTAACCATGCCCAACCATATTTTTTTCTGCCTGTAGTGGAGACCTTGTGATATGTACCTGTGAATTTTGAATATCGGCAATCTGGACTTCATTATCCTCCAAGCAGCTGCATTCACACATCCCAAAAATGAAGATAAACAAAAATAGTGTTATTATTTTAATTTTTCACCTGAAACGTTGTTCACTTGTCAGATTTTTTTTATAATGGCAAAATCAAAAATCGGTTTTTATACCACATAGTCACAACTTACTTACATACTGTTACAATTTTTAAGGGAAGCTTTTTTCAATTTCTAAGTAAAACACACACATTAAATATGCTTAATATATATGGAGATGAACCCTTTTCGAAATTCATTTTAAAAAGCCACCTGTTTTTCACCGCTTTGAAAAGGGTATATAACCTTTCGTTCTCACAGTATATCGGCAAAAAATCTATTTTCAAAAGTGTGAGCCTTTTTCGAAATAAATGATTCAATTAATTCAAAAAATAATAAAAAAAAAATTTAACTAAAATTTTAAAATTTTTGGAAAACTCTGTAATATGAACCGACGGATATCTAAATCAACTCGTTTAATAGAACTAACTCCTATGACTAATTACATGTATCACATACAAATGCGGTGACAACAATTATCAAATCTGTGTAAACATGAATTCTTAATCCAAAATCTTTAAAAATAATCAAACGCTGTTTTACAAGAACACATGACTTCAATCTTTTGCAGCAATCTTGTTTTAACTAGATTTCCTTTAAAAATTTCCTATTTTTGAACAAGAAAAATTTACTATTTTAAGTAAGAACTAGGGATGCCAAACTGAAAATCCCGAATCCCGGAATCCCGGCATTTTTCGGGATTGATAAATCCCGAATCCCGGGATTTATTTTTATGAGTCCCGGGATTTTAAACATATCAACTTTTATGTACGAAACTGTTCGTTTTTATTCCATATTTATACTAATACAAAAAAATTATATTTGAGTTATATTTTTTATTGCAAATAATTCTTATTTTTGAGTTTAATTTTTGTTTTTGGCACACAGCGAATATTTAAATCAAAAATTATTTTCGGGAATGAAATATTTTATTAATTAATTCATTTATTAATGATGTGCTAATAATCCCAATTTTTGAATGAAAATACTGAAATTTATTGTTGTGGGAAAGCTAGTTCCTATGCGCATTTCGCTGGTTGCTTAGGCCAGCTCGTCAGGAAACTTTTTCCAAATACTTTAGAAAAGCTAAAAATATTATACAAGTAAGACCATAAAGTGAATAAGAATTTTAAACACTCAGGTCTTAAATGTAACAATATCAAAGCTTCAATAAAGTCACAACAATAAACCGTCAATCTTTTCTTTCTTACATTCCCCTACAATTGGCTGGGTTTTTTCCAACACGAATTGTAGTTGTAAGAGGATAGAAAGAAAAAACAAAATTAAAAAAAAACAAGTTGCTTAAATAAAGCAGCTTGCCATTTCAGTTTTTTATTTGCCGGGCACATGCAAATTTATTATTAAAAATTATTTTCGGGAATGAAATATTTTATTAATTAATTCATTTATTAATGATGTGCTAATAATCCCAATTTTTGAATGAAAATACTGAAATTTATTGTTGTGGGAAAGCTAGTTCCTATGCGCATTTCGCTGGTTGCTTAGGCCAGCTCGGCAGGAAGCTTTTTCCAAATACTTTAGAAAAGCTAAAAATATTATACAAGTAAGACCATAAAGTGAATAAGAATTTTAAAACACTCAGGTCTTAAATGTAACAATATTAAAGCTTCAACAAAGTCACAACAATAAACCGTCAATCTTTTCTTTCTTACATTCCCCTACAATTGGCTTTAAAATTTTTAATTTTTGCTTGATATATGGCGACTATTTCTTGATTTTTGTAATTTGCTTAATAAAAACCATTTTTTAAGTGGAACCGAAATTTGCAGATTCACATCTCAAGCCTTTTTTACAATTACGATCAGCTTTGGGTTAAGAAATAACACCAAAATAAACAGATTATTTTTATGCAAAATATAGAAATCAAGAAATAATTGTTATATATCAAGCAAAAAATAAAAATTATTCACAATCCAATTAAAGAATTGTTCAGAAACTAAAGAATAAAAGTTGAAATAATTATAACAATTAAGTCGTAATATAGATGAAATAGCTCATATTCCTTCCGGTCCAATAATAATAAAAAATTTGTTTTAAAAATAATTTTTTTATAAATAAACGCTATCTGACGTACTCTTAAAAAAATTATTTAAACTTGAAATCAGTTTTAAGAAACATTTTGTTTCAAAATAAGTTTCAAATGTACTTAAATTACTGATGATGAATCTCGCCCTCAACCTGGAGGAGTACTGCACTGCAGTCGACAAAGAGTTACAGTTTTTAACTCAGCTTTCGAGATCAATAAAGGACTACACTTTGCAGTGTGTTAATGTCGTCCCAACTTAATTCACATTAAAATTGAATTGCTGTCAAAAAATCGAAATGAATTGATCTAGAAAAACTAAGCTTTTTAAGCTTTTTTCAGAATCTGATCATTTGACCAATATGTTTTGTTCTTTTCATTTTTAAAAATTTATGTTAAGTATATAAAACCTTTTGCATAAATATTCAAAAAGTGTTGTTTATTAAAAATAAGTAGCATCTTAAAGAAACGCAATGATCCCGAAAAATCCCGAAATCACGGAAAATCGCGGAATCCCGAAAATCCCGAGATCCCGAAAAGCAGTCCCGATTGGCATCCCTAGTAAGAACAGTCACCTCCGCCACTCTATTTTTATGGCGTATACGTAATATTTTTTATGTCCAAGCGTTGTGTATACGTTAGACTGTTTTGTGTACATTAAAATGATTTCAAATAAATGCACCTCTACAGAAGTGCACATTTTATCCCACACACACAACTAAAAAGTCTCCCTCAAACACACACACCAATTTAAAATTTTTGTTGTAAATGTGACACCAGTCATTGTTTACAAAACTTTATGTGCACAAAATTAAGACTTTTTCAATATTTTCACCGCCATTTACGGGAAAACGTGTTTGGGAGAGTATTTTAGAGTGAAAATTGTTCATATTTTGCTTTGGTTAGATTGGCTAAGAAATTGGTGCATCCCTAGAGCGTAAGTAATATACGCTTCATTGTGTTAGTGTCACTGAAAATGCATGCAGTGGTTTTTTCTTGTAGTTGTTGCTGCTGTTACAAAAATTCGTTTTAAGTTTTCCATTTTAGCCCTGAATGAAATTTCACCTAAATTCATGTTGTTACATCTGTTTGAAACTGTTGTTGTGCCTTTAACCCGTTTTTGTTGCCATTGTATGTGTAATTTATGCACGTGAGCTAGATAATTTTTGTTGTCTGTATTTCTATTTCACGTTATTTTTTTGGTGTTTATTCAATTCTAAACCAACTGGCGGCTAAGTGACTGTGACTCTAAGCAAGTGCTTGAATTTGTGTCTATTTGGCTGTTTGTAAATATGTGTGTTTATGTGTGTGTTTGTGTTAATGGAACACTCTCAGTTAACTAATTTTAAACATTTATACTGCAAACATACAAAGTTGATACCATGTTGTGGCTAAAATGTAGCTCATGCTGTTTTTTCCTTCTTTTAACTTCCCGTTAAAATTTAAAATCATCATTAGCATTCGGCTTTGTTCCCCAAATTCTCGTTATGAAATCACTACATCTGTTTGGACTCCCTCTAAAGCAGGTGAGTGTTACAAGTGAAATTTTATCTAAATTTTTTTCTCGGTTTTTTTTTTTTATTATTACAGTAGTTGCTGCCGCTGCAGCTGCTGTTTTAAAATGTGTGTTTTGGGGTAAACATTTGCCAGATGGGATTGTTGGTCTATATATTATTCTTTTTGAAGATGCAATTTTTTTTAACCAAGAGATAGTCTTTTTAAATGCTTTTACTTACTTTCTGGCGTTTTATATAAAGAGTAGTTTTTATGTAGACTATTTAGAAAGTAAATTCTTCTTTTTTTAAATTTTTGTGAAAAGGAAAGGACTTTTTAAAATTCGTTATTAGTTTTTTTTAATTAATTTATTCAACATTTTTTATTTTTCAAATTTATTCTATGAGTTAAATTTCAGTTATGTATTTTATAAAGCTTTTTGTAATAGTTCTATTCCTTAAATTTTTAGAAATGTTGAATATAATAAAGTTGCTTATAAAAAGAAATAATTCCCAATATCTATTTAAATAATTTAGTAAAAGCTAGTTAAAAAGGCTTCAGACACTGACTGCCGTATTCATAAAAAAATTAATTAGAAGTCTTTTAAAACCCTATTTCTGTACAAATTTTCCTAAAAATAGAATTCAAATCTACTTAAGTTTTTATGAAAAGGGCAGTGAGTGTTTTACCAAAAACGAAATATTAATAATAATTTTTGGAGGCTAAACAAAAAAATTTTAATCATTACTTGGGAAAGGCAAATCGAATTCATTACAGGTCATCTCGGCACTGCAACAAATAAAACTCGTATGAAAACCACAAGCAATTAGTTTTGTAAAAATATCTTAAAACCACCTGTAATGAATTCGCCTTGGAGTTATGTTTAATTAAAAATAATTGAATTGACGTATTGCCTTAAGAGCAAACGGTAACGATTGGAAATATGAGTTATTGATACCAACCGAAAGAAAGGAAATATTGAGCCATAACCATCAAAAACTTAAAATGCCTTTTTTTTTGACTTAATACCTTTTTGCCTTATGTCCAAAAACTTTCCCTAATAAGCTACTTCTTTACACGAGTGTTATTTTGGTAAAAATCGACCTTTTCGGTAAAAAAAAAAAACAAGTCACATTTTTTACAAAAAGACTGTTTTTTACAAAAAGTCACTTTCCATTTAAAAAAAATTTTTTGCAAACCCCTTTTAAATAAAAAGTTATTTTTTAACAAAAAAAAAAAAAAAATAAAAAGAAGACCGACTTAAAATTCACTTTTTTACCAAAATTCCAATTTTTTCACTCAAACACTTTTTCATAAATACAACGACATTTTCACTAAAATGTAAGTTTTTCACTATAAACCGACTTTAACATAATAAAGTCGACTTTTTCTAAAGTATACCTTAAAACAATGGTATTCTTATGCATTTAAAGCCGGTTTTAGTTTAATAGATACATTATTTTCACTATGAGTATGGGCCATTTTTTGACATAAAATTCATTTATCCACTAAAAAAAAGAGTTTTTCACTTAAATTCTTACTTTTCATTAAGGATTAATTTTCCATTCAACAGTTACTTTTAACTTAAAAAAAATTGCCTTAAATTTAAAGACCGACCTTCTTTAATATAAACTTTATATACTGTGCTTAAGTGTTCTGTACGGCATAAATATGGAAAACACAAACGCTAATAGTATTTGTCTAGTAAATACCTTAAAAAAATATATTTCTCATATTGTGATCTTCGTACACAATAAAAATACTGTACTGTTGGTTCAACTCAGCATAAAGATGCGAACATATCAATGCATTCTGTTTTTCGTAAAAAACCACAAACTTCGTTGTGTTCGGTTCGGCACATTAATTTTCGTTCCTTCTAGTTGTGCTCCGCGCTCTTTTGGCTGGCAAATACAACAAAAATTGTATTACAAAAACAAAATTAATGTGTTTTAACGAAAAAAAATGTTCAAAAATCTTTTATTACAAAAACAAAACATGTACACAATACAAATATACACGCATGCTACTCCAGCTGTGGTCGTGCAAATTGCTAAGCAGTAACCACAATACTAGTGAGAAGAGTTGGTTAAATTTTTTGTTTGCTCATTCCTTTATCAATCTTAAGAAAAAACTCTAAGCAACATTAAAATATAATGTTTGTCTAAAGCAGGGATTTCCAAAAATTTTTTGGTTGTGTATTAGTGAGTACCAGAGAGTAAAAAAATTGAGAGAATGCATTCATTTACAGCCGAAATAAAATGTTAGTAATATATTTTATAAGTTGTATAACACAAAGGTACAAAATGAAAAATTTTTTGTGTTGATAAAAATTTTTTAGCAATTCTTTACCAATTCAATGTCGTTGATTTTAAAACTGCACTTTTTTTTTATTCGGAAGCTTTTTGACTCTAAATCAGTTTCAAATATCTTATCAAACAATTGTAAAAAAATTAAAGATTTTTCTGTTTTCATTAAAAATAAATATTGCACGCAAATCACACGTTTAATAACATATTCCGTTCCTTTCTTAAATGTTGCATAGCATATAAGGCATTGGATGTTACCAAAAGCGTTTTTGACCGCACAATATTTTTTAAGTGCCATCATAAAGTTTTTTCTGTTAACCTGAAACAAAAATATGTATTAGTAGTTGTATACACAATTGCGCATAGAAAAGGATTTCCCTGGTCTATTTATTCAAAAATAAAATAAATTACTTGAGAATTATAACGTGAAAAAGTTAATTTAGTAAAAAGTTAGGGCATGCATAGTGGTAAGTGAAATAGAAAGGGTATTCACGTTGTTGGGTTACTCAAACTTCAAACATCTGTGCATACATATTAATTCTAGCTAATGGTATATCATAACTTTATACAAAATACCAAATGCGCACCTGAGTTTGCCTGCAAAAATGTATAGTCATTATAACAGGTCAAAGTTACGTTAAATAAATACCATAAATTAGTAAGGTTAACTCTTTGGACTCGGTCATATAATTGTAGCATAAAAAAGTAAGCAATAAAAATAGTGCGAAACAATAAAGTTTCATTAATACATCAATAAAACACATCTTCTTACCCAAAAATTTTACCTGCTGTCACATTTGCTTTTATGTGTATAGGTTTACATATAAATTGTAGGAAAACAAGACTTTTTTAACTTGTTTTTTAAATATTTTTACTTACTTAAGAAAAGTGTTTTCAAAGAAAAAAAAACCAACCGACGCGATTGGTACAGAAACAAAAATATTTTTACAAGCAAAAATACCAACAAATTATTGTGGCAATTTTTTTTCTTAATAATTTTTGTATTTAGGTACGTCTTTTTAACGAAAGAAAAAGGGACCCTTTTACAGGCATCAAAGAATTTTTTTTACAAACAAAACACATATCGTTAGCTTAAATGCACAACAATGTAGATATTATTTGAAAATTTTAAATTTTTGTTGATTAGGATTCACGTTACATATGTATTTTTATATAATTTTAAGTTATTTACAAAATTAAAAATGACGTATCATCAAATACATATATAATTTTTTTTAACAGCATAATGTATAATCACACTCAAGAAAAAAATTAGCAGAGTTTTTAATTCTTTTTATAAAAACACAGTAATATTTTTAAACACCAACACTGGGTAATCTGTTTTATAACTATTAACACGGTGTTAGTGGAATTAGTGATCAGATAATAATTTATAACAATAATTTTTAGTATTGCATAAGAAAAAATAAAAAAGTGCTGTAAAATTATAAGAACCCAATCCATATACGTATGTAAAATAAAACCTATAATAAATGTGACTATCAGCTTCTTCCACATAGGACTGTTAGACATTTTGAAATTTTTTATCTGAAATATTAAAAATTGCTTTTAAATCTCAAATAATTACCATTTTACAAAGTTCTTTGCTTTGCATGTAAACTTATGATATGTTACATTATTTTACATTTAACTCTTAAAATTTAAACTCTAAAAAAAAATTGCACGCAAGGCATTGGATGGTACCAAAAGCATTTTTGACCGCACAATATTTTTTGAGTGTAAGCTGAAACAAAATAATATAGCATCCGCTAGACATGTACACTTGTCGAAGTCACATCGACGACTGAATTGAAGAGTATAAAAATATGTGTTAGTAGTGGTGTGCACAATTGTGCAAAGAAATGGAAACCCCTGCTCTAAAGAACCACTAGGGTAACTTCGGGTATTGTGGAACAGGGATGTTAAAGTTGGTACAATTGTACTTTTTTTTGGTACATTTTGACCTTTTAAAGTACCGTGGTACTACCGTGAATTATTTGGTACAATTTAAAAATTTGTCATAGTTCCCCGTTTTTGAATTTTTAGTATAGCAAACATATTATTGACTCCTTTGCATTGCATTTATGTTGTACAACAAGTCGTTAATGTAATGGGCTGTTAAATATGCGACTAGTATTGTGGTGTATAGAGCGCTTAGTCCCCTTTTAAAATGTGGCAAGTGAAAGGCAGACATACGAAGTTTGTTGGTAAGGGGGCGACGCTGTGTGTGCGACAAACTTTACTTTTTTCCTCTCTCGCCTACAAATTTCTACTACAAACTGTGGGGATTTATGGTGCTCATAGACCAGGCAACGTTAGTGAAAACCTGAAAGTTATTGCGGAACAGAAGTGGCTTTATATATTTCTACAAATAATATCAATATTGAAATTGTTAAAGAAATTAAGGAAAATGCAAAACAATTTTATATACAATTTTGCGAAGTTTTGAGAACCAAAGTCAACTTTAATAACGAAGTTTTCATGTGGTTCCATAAATTTACTCCTGAAAATTTTATTTCAGGTAAAACAAGTTGTATTGTACCTCTTCTTGTAAAAATGTTTCCGAATAAAAGTACAAATTTTGTTTCAATCAACAATCAATTTAGAGCTTTAGCTGATGTCGAGGAACTGCAGTCATTAAAAACTGAAAACATTTGTAGTTTTTGGTCGGCAGTAGCTTATTTACAAAAAGAGCTGAATGTCCATATGTTTCCTGACATTTCTACATTCGTCTGCAAATGTGGAAAGAGTTTTTTCTTTTCAAAATATAATAAAAACAAGGGAAAGAAACAGACTAAATGTGCCAACATTATCAAGTCTCATACAAACAAAGGATTAGTTAAGATCGACAAATTCATGCTGCTATGATGTAAAAATTCCAAATAGTTTATTAACTAAACAAATAGCTGCCTGATTTTGATCTCATATTTTTATAAGACTTTTATGTACCTTTTTTTATTCATACATATGTGACAGCGCATAGAGAAAGGGACCTAAGGGTAAAAAAAAAATCAATTGTCACTTTTTTTTTTTGATGTGAACAACATCTGAGCGTGTTTCCAAGGTTGAACAACACGTTCCTGACGTCATGAGATGTGTCGCTTTCAAATGAGACCAATACCAATACGCTCAGTGATGGTACACCAAAGATACACGTATTTAAATCTTTAAAATGGTTTTTGCCGTTAGGTCCCTTTCTATTTTGCGCGTCACATATAATGTATGTTAATGTTAAGTTTTGTTTTTATGTGTACAATTTAAGTTTTATGTACTTTTTTGTTATTTTAATAAATTTAAAAAAATGGTACCGTGAAGGTTCAAAAACATTTTTTTGGAAGTTGGTACAACATTTAAAACCCCATTTAACATCCCTGTTGTGGAATAGGCGGGTAATGTTAAATCCCACGTTAATTCCCAAGCTAAATGTTATTTCGAAATGCTCCCTGTATGTTAAAATAGCTAACAGACAAATATTAACATTACGGCTTTGGCTATTCAAATGGTCGCCTTGTTAGTTTTCTTTTGGTCTGTAAGTGAAAACAGGTGTTGTAGATTTTTTTTGTGCGCATGTTCAAACCGTTATTTTGCTCAAAATATTGACATTTTATTTATGTTTTTTAATAATTATTAGTTGTTTTTGTTTGGCTGTAGGTCCACGTAAAAAAATAAAATAAAAAATAAAAATTCGTGATATTTTCGTTTTTTATATTTTTATTCTTTTTTTTTTTTTTTTTTTTTTTTTATTTATATATATGTATATATATATATAATATTAATTTATTATTCATGTACAAATATAATACAAATTTATATGGTCTCAGCGCCAAAAAGGCATTATTGAGACAAGTTGGCAAAAATATGTGCATATACTATTTAAAATTTAGTTATTTATATTAAACAAACTGACTTAAAAAAAAAAAAAAAAAAAAAAAGAAATAAATAAATAATAAAAATAAAATAAAAAATTTATAATCTTCTATAAAAACGTTTCAAGGTTTTGATATAAAAAATCTTTTAGTTCTTTTTTAAATATTGATATCCTGTTAATTGTTTTCAGATGCTCTGGCAAGTTATTGTATTCAAAGACACCTGTATATTCTATACGCTGTTTTGTGGTTTCCAATCTGCATAGTGGTAATCTAAGATTTTGATGATTCCTTGTGTTAAAAACTCTCTGGTTTTGGACGAAGTTAATGGTGTGATAGCCTATGTTGTGTAACGATTTAAATACATACATTAGTGCTTGGTACTCGTATAGTGCATGGATCGGAAGAACTGACTTACAGATCTCTTTATAAAGAGGTAAAGTTGAAAACATTATTGGTAAATTGTAAATTGTTTTCAATGCTTTATTTTGCATACTTTGCAAATTTTTTAAAACTGTTGTATTCTTACAACCATATATAATGGCCATATAATTTAAATGGCTTTGAATCAAGGCCTGGTATAGTAATAACTTTGTTTTTTCATTAAGTTTGTATTTCATTTTGTACAACATACCAATAGCTGGAGCTATCTTAGATTTGATTTCACATATATGTAAGTCCCATGAGAGGTTACTCTGTAGTGTTATTCCCAAATATTTTACAGAATAAGATTCTTCAACCTTTTTACCATCAACAAAAATATTAAAATTGCTTCCTTCACTTCGGGAATGAGGCTTGAAACGAATTAGTTTGGTTTTTTGAGCATTTAAAACTAATTTATTAATACGAGCAAACTCAAATATCAAAGAAATATCACGTTCCATGTTTGTTTTTAATACCAAATCGTATTTATAGGGATAGAAAAGACTAACATCATCTGCAAACATATACAAGCGGCCAGAAAGGTTCAAATTCTTAATATCGTTAAGATAAATGGAAAATAGTAGTGGTCCTTATCTACTACCCTGCGGTACACCACATTCAATGTTCAACAAACTACTTTTAACATCACTAATCTGGACAAACTGCTTCCGATTTTCAAAATAATTTTTAAACATTTGTAGTTCTCTTCCAGTCACACCATAATACTTTAACTTCTGTATCATTATTTTATGATCAACCAGATCAAAAGCTTTCGAGAAATCCAGAAATAGCCCTGCAACTCCTTTTGAACCCTGATCCATACCATTACATATAAAATTAACGACGTTAACAACTGCTTCATCCGTTCCACAACCTTTCTTAAATCCAAATTGGTATTTGTAAATGTATTTATTCTTTTCAAAATGAGATAAAAGTCTTTGGTAAATTAACTTTTCAAAAATTTTATCTATAGTTGAAAGAACTGCAACTGGTCGAAAGTTACTTTCTATAGACGCATTTAAAGCTTTAGGAATTGGGATAATTTTACTCACTTTCAAACAATCTGGAAACATTGACGTGCTTATAATCTTATTGAAAATATTCCTTAAAATTGGTGCAATAATTTCCTTACATATAACGACTGATTTAGGTGTAACGTTGTCATAGCCTGTTGCTTTTTTTACATTTAAACTATCAACAATATCGCATATATCTTTAGTAGAAATAGGCGGAATAGAAAAACCACAAGCATGTTGCGATAATGTTCTAAAAGCATTGCAATTATCACCAGGTAACGTTGGAATTTGTTGTCTTAAATCTCTAACAGATTGTATAAAATACTGATTCAGGTTATTAGCAATTACTCGATTATCATATATTGGTACACCAGCTGAGGTTAAAATTTTTAACTCTCTTTTTTTCTCCCTTCCAAGTACACTATTCAAAAAGTCCCAACATTTTTTTGGGTCCCCCTCTACACGACTCAAATTTTCAAAATAGTAATTATTTCTACATGTTTTGCAAGCAATTTTAATAATTTTGCTTATCTTTTTTAAAAGAAAATCATACTTGTCAGATTTTGACTTTCGCCGTTTTATCAAAACCTTTTTTTTAAACAAAATAAGACTCTGCAGATTTTTATTTATCCACGGAGCTATTTTATACCGTAGTTGGGTTCTGTGTTTGTTGTTGAATTGATAATTGCATCACTAATATGATGAACAAGATCCTCTGTTAAATCTGAAGAATTTGCATTCACATCCAAATTGATTTCGGCCAAACTATTTTGCAAATATTGTTTAACCTTATTGTAATCACAATGAATTCTGTTCATTTTTACATCTCTGTTTGTAGTAAAATCACTTTTCAGCTTGCAACAAATTATATTATGATCCGTTAACGTACACTCTACAGAATCCACAAGTATTTTTTCAAAAATATTACTAAAAATATGGTCAATACACGAAAAGCTGCTTGGCCTAGTCACTAGAGCGTGACAGTTATAACAATCGTAGTTATGGAACAAGTTTGACAAATCCAAATACTGGGAACTATTGAATAAATCAACATTCGTGTCTCCAAGAACAACCAAAGGACTTTGTGCCTGAAGTTCCAAAAACCGTTCCAAACTTGCTATAAAATCATTTATCAAACACTTTTGAGAACGATATATTGAAACTATTTTTAATGGTTTATTATCAAGCCAAAAATTATTTAATGAAATTGCAATTAAATTTACAAAGTTCCTACTGCTACAATGCTCCACAGTATATTGTAATTTATTGCTTACGTATAAAGAGGTGCCACCATATCCATCACTCCTACAACAGTGTACATCAGAATATCCAGGAATAGAATACAGTTGTGTTAAATCAGATTCAAACCACGTCTCTTGAATAGCAATAACGTCAGGAAGTCTTGAAAAACTTGCAATTAACGATTTAAACTTGTTAAACCTATTAAGAGATGAAACGCTTCTTACATTTATTGATATTATATTTAAGAAAGAATAATTCACATTAAATAAAGAATTATTAAATTGGGAAAAGTTGTTAAAATATTGATTATTATTCATTATATATATTTTGTTTTTGCTTTAAATATGTATATAACCAAAAAAAAAATGTTTAACTTTATGTAGGAGAAACGTACGATGCATTATCAAAATCATCTTCAGACTCTTCATCATTAGCAGCAGCATCATTCATTAGCATTGATCTACGATTCCTTGGGTTAGCAGTTGTTGCATTTAACAATAACTTATCAACATCATCAAAACATCTTATTTCTTGGGGCTTGGAAATCTCACTCCTCTTAAATAATACTCTACCACCTCTTGCAAATACAAAAGAGTATCCAACATTTTTTAAGCTTCTAGCGTAGTTAAGAAGGTTTAAGGTCTCCTTGCTTAAAAAGTCGTTAACGAAAACACCACTAGTCCCCTTATTCTCCTTCAATTTAGGTTTTGCAGTCATTAGTTTTTGTTTTGATTCTTTATTCGAAAACTTTACCACCATAGACTTTTTTTCCTTTGAACTATTTTTATTAATTTTGTTGTTTTTATTACGAAGAAAATACGCTACATCAATATTTGTTTTTTCTATCTCAACACCAACACTCTTCGACAACTCAATAACTGAATCCACTGCAGAAGCACCAACATCTACCTCCAACCCACTGATAATGCAATCATTTTTTACGCGGCTGTCGTTTAACAGTTTGACTGAAGATTTTAGACCTGCAATTTCAGTTTTTAAAAATCGGTTTTCTTTTTCTACATCAGTTAGACGCTTCTTATTATCAGCGACACTTTTTAAAACAACATCATATTGTTTTGACATAAAATGTATTGCCTCTTGAATCTCAGTCAGCTTGTTTAGTTTAGATTTTATTTCATTTAGTTCATTCTTTATTCCTGCTTGTCCTCCTTCGCATTGATGACAATTGTAAATTTCGCTCTCATTTTTAAGTAAATGTTTAAACTGACGTTTATCCAAACTTGTACATTGAGCATGATATTTCTTTTCACATTTAACGCATTCTATAAATTCATCACTCTCTTCTTTAATTTCAAATTTGCATTGATCACATATTAACTTTTTAATTTTAAGACTTCTTCGATTTGACCGAGACATACTTTATTAATTTCCAAAACACCTCAATTTGCTTTTTAATATGATAGTATTTGTTAATAAAAAAAAGTATTAATTTAATAAGAAATGTTTGTTTAAATTTTAAAGATTCAACACCGCTAAAAAAACTTATTTATCCACAAGGGTTGCCAACTATTCCCAATATTTCGGTAAGCTCGCTAACCATCTTCAGGGGTATGCAAACAATTAAAAATATAATAAACACAAAACTTCACAATAACACTTCGGCCAATTCTTATTAGATTTTATTAACTAATAAATTAAAATAAAAAAATTATATGCTAAATTGAATTTGCTTTTATATTACTATTTTGTTTCTGGTAATATGTAATAGTACTTTATATTACCCACCAGGAGGGGTTCCACATTACCCTCCAATTTTTGAAATCACTTGTTTAGGTACCTCAGATTTATCGTTTATAACTTTTTTTTTAGTATTAGGAAAATATAATTGTTGTGATTATCTTAGGTAGGAAATCGATTTAGAAACACATTCCAACTAGTCCGATGAAGAGTTTGCTTATCCCTTTCTGAAGATTGCCAAAACAAAAATAGAGGTTTCCGAATACCCGAAGTAACTCTACAATTATACTGTTTTTTTATAATGTTTGTTACTTTCGTGAAAATAGTTATGAACGGTTAAAAGGATTGTGTACTTATTCACAAGCACTAATAAAATAAATATCGCAGTCTTAATAATAATGTTCGGCTTATTTACGAACACTGATAAAAAGTCACTTTCATTAAAAACCGACTTCTGTACTAAAACCGATTTTTACATTGAAAATACATCTATATACTAAAAAACTGACTTTTTCACTTATTCCCTAAAAATCCGACTCTTACTAGAAAACTTAATATTTTAACTAAAAAATCACCTGTTGGCTGTTTAATCAAATCTAGATGGTTACTGTTCGTCGAATCGACAAAGCTCATTTACACTTTATCATATAACTTTTTTATGTGTATTCAAATTATGTTAATTTTTTCTACAACAATAGCTGATGACGAAAGCTTTAATTAACTTAAAATTCTTATAAAATTTTGAGAGAGAAGAAAAACTTTTATTTTTTTTGCTTTATTTTATTTTATTTTTAATACAATTCATAACTAAACAAAATTTTTGTTGATTTTTTACTTTAAAAATTCTTCCGCTAGAATTTTTTTTTTAAAAAAGTTCGTCGATTCGACGAAGAGTAACTTTATTGTACCAAAATGAAGAGTTACCTTTCAGGGTTAAAACGTAACATTTTGGCAAAAAAAAGTCATCTCTTTAGTAAAAAGAAACTGGTTTACTAAAAAGTTACATTTGTGATAAAAATCACATTGTTTCTAGAAAGTCATTGTTTCATTAAAATTCTAACTTTATATAAGAAGTTATTTTTCACTAAAAATAACCTTTTTCACTAATATTTTTTTAAAAATTTTTTTTTTCAAATGTCACTAAAGATGCCCATCCGTCCGCCCGACTAGCTGGCTGGCTGTACATGCAAAGTTTGTGAGCAAAGTACAGCTCGCAATTTTGAAGATAATTTCATGAACTTTAATAAACTGGTTTTAATAATTACAAGGACTAAGCCTGTTGAAAATGGTGAGAATAGGTCCGTCATTTCCCATAGCCTCCATACAAGCTTCTTTTCGGAATAGAGTCTTGGGCCCATTAACCATCTTATTATCTTGGCATTTAGATAAAAATTGGTCCGAACTTATTTGATTGTATTCTAAGTCATATGACCAAATTATTTTTGGTATCGGACCATATTTGACCATAGCTCCCATAAAAAAACTACTCCCGAAAGGAACTTTTTATCAAAGCATTGACATGCATATTATCGAAAATAATTTGAAGGACAGCTAATATGTCATGCAAAATGTGCTGGTGGGCTTTCAAATAACCACAGGTCCCATTTAAACCCCCTTTCAAAATCCACTTTAAGACAAAAATCTCATAAAAATTATGTTATCTGTATAAAATTCGGCTTTTACAAGAAACTTTACCTCGTTTAAATAATTTTTCTGCGAGGTCCATGACTGCCCCTGGGTCCCAAATAGAAACACTCTCAAAAATTTGTTTTAAAATATCGTGGTGTAGGCTATCATATGGTCGGTATTGACCGACCATACTCTCTTACTTGTTTTTACTAAAGAACTAATTTTTTAATAAGCAATCGACTTTTTTTTTACTAAAAAGTACTTTCCAAATCACTTACTTTTTAAAAAATGTCGATTTTTGTAAAAAAAATTGCCATTTCAGTAAGGCACTAGCTGTTTTTTTTTTTTATAAAAAGCACGTTTTTACAAAAAAGTCACTTATGCATTAAAATACGACTCTTACACAGAAACTCGACTCATTTTTTATATACTCTTATTCGGCATTTATGTACCTCCCTTCCCATAATACCTGAAAATATTTCTATAAATAAAAAAAAAAAAATATTTCTTTAAAAATATCATACCACAAAAATATTTTGATGTGCCTTGTAAGTTTTTGCCTCAAACTTACAACGAAAAAAACAAGAAACCAACTATGAACCACAAAAACCGAAATTATTAATCATCCGTTAAGTTGTGTTGGTTTTCTTTCGGTAACGGTTAAATGCCTTTTGAATTTCACCATTTAACATGAAACTCGTAGATCACAGTAGTGACCCAAACAAAATAACTACCATGGAATAAAACAAAATGCAAAAATTTACGAAAAAAGACAAAAAAAAAAAAAGATACGGAGAACATAAAAAATAAGTATCAAATAAAAAACAAAAAAATATTTGCAAAAATCCAAGGTTGAATTGTTTTACTTTCTTGCCCAGCCAACTTGCAGGGAGTGAAATTCAGTACTTTTCTCAAATGTAAAATTATAATAATGACTTAGAAAATTTATAAAAATGATTTTTTTCAAGTTGAGAAATTTGTTTGTTCACAAATGTTGTAGCTCAATGCTAAATGTTTGATAAACGCCTTAAAATATTTAAAAAAAAATAACCTTACCATTAAAAGATTAACACTAGAATTCTCGGTAACTTTAAACCACCAAGTTCTCTTCTTTTAGAATAGCTGAAAACCCCCTATTGAATAAAAAGCAAATATTTTTTTTTATTAAACGTATGCCTATTATTATAAATTATACGAATTTTTTTTAGATATTTTTAATTAGGTTTAAGTTCATTGAATTTAATTTTCATTAAATTATTATTATGAAGACAGGAATTTTACAACATGAAATTAATAATTTTTTTTTTTTTTTATTGATAATTTTTAATTCTTGACTGCGCTGGGATTTGAACCTAGGCTTTCACGGACAGGTTGCCCAGACTAGGATGACGTCAATTGTCAAACATCAATCCTTAAACCAAATGTATGATGTTTGGCTATTGACGTCATCCGGTCGAAAGGAGAACGAAGCAGGAAATGGCAACTTCATATCTGTAGCACCTAGGCCATTATGGGGCTTGTTGTGCGCTTCTGAAGAAGAAACATGGGAGATTTAGGTGGATAGTGCAGCCACCATCCTATAGTGAGGGGTTATGTCCGTTGTTAAGAAACCCAGTTTCCCGGACGTTATTCCTTAATATTTTCCAGTCAACGTTCCTCAGGGATCCCAGACCCAACATGACATCGCTCTCAAGGTATTTCTATCTTAATTCGGCGAATGCCTGACAGTAGCAGAGAAAGTGTTCCAGCGTCTCGCTGGCCTCGCCACACGCTCTACACTCGTCGGATTCCGCCCGTCCAATTTGGAACAATTAATTTTTTAATTAATATCGCAAATTTTTTCATTGAAATCAATTGTTTTTGTGTGTGTGGTTAATATCTTAAAAAACATTTCTCTGTTTATAGTCGTCGTACACAATTAGAGTATTGTAATAAACCAACTCATCATAAAGTTAAGAACATTTCATTGCGTTCGGTTTTTCGTAAGAAACCACAAATATCGTTGTGTTTGGTTCAGCACATTAATATATGTATACAATACACAAAAAGGCTATTCGTGCTTTGGTCGTGCAAATTGTTAACCAACAATTACACTACAAGAGAAGCGTTGCTTAAATTTTTCTCGCTCTTCATCAATGTAAAAAAAATAGTACGGAATTTAAAAATATAAAGTTTGTCAACAGATTCAGAACAGAACACTACATAATACTTGTAACTTTCGTGAAAATAGTTATGAACGGTATTAAGGGTTGTGTCCCAACAAAAACAAAGTTAAACTTTTGATATAAAATAACTTTATCATTTGCCATCATATACAATTCTCAAGCCTTTTTCAATTGCTTGATTTCAACATTTGAATTCAAATTGATAATGATTTGAATATAAACATTTGACAGAAAATGTCTTATCAATTTGTTATAAAATTGTTATCAATTGCTATTCTCAAATCAAAATCTTGGCAGCACTGAAGCAAAAAACAAATATAAACAATAAGAAATTGTGACTAAACTTAAGTGTATTTTAAAATTAAATAAAAATTACTTATTACGTGAAGTGAATTCGCCTTTAGAAAACCTTAATTTCTTGTGGAAAAATATAAATTATTTGTGAGTAAAAAATTAATTACAAAGTGTAAGAATGCGCATAAAAAACGGAAAAGTAAAGAAAATATAAGTTTGTTGTACGATTGCGGTGCTACGCCATGACAATCCTCAAAACAAAATGGAGCCAAGTATTTCATCTCTCTAAGAATTTGAGGACGAAAAGAACAGTATTTCGTCTTTTAGTTATAATGCCGAATATTTAGCTCACATTTTCTTTAAATAAATAACGAATTTAAATAAAAAACATTTAAGAATAACGTTTGAAAGCAGGTTGAAAATAAATGCATTTCTCAATTTTAAAATAATTTCCCCTTTTTGTTAAGAATGCTAAGATTTTCAAATGATTTTCAAATCATTATCAGCAGTTTGTCGTTTGAGAAAAAGTTTGATTTCAAATTTAAAATGTTTTAGTGTTTGTTGGGGTACCAATACCCAAACACTAAACACTAAAAAAATAGATGTTCGGCTTATTGAAAAATTTATTCAAGCTATTTTCATTTTAGAAAAGGGCTTAAATTCAAATATTTCTTAATTTGAAAATAAAAATATTTATTTAAATTCGGGGAAAAACTTCCCTTTTGTGCAGAAAATATTTCACCTGATGTTGTTTTAAAATTTTTCTTTGAATAATTGATAAATAAAAAATGTTCATTATTTCAAATCATTCTCAATTTAAAGTCAATTCCGAATGTTTGATGGGCAGTTAGAAGTCTCATTGTCTGAATGTGAGTTTGGCTATTTGTTGTTGTGTTTTTTAGTATTTGCTACAATTTTCGGTTCTGTTTCTTTTTTTGTTTTTATTGTTTTCGCAAAACTTTACGGCGTTAAGAAGTTAAGAATAATTTATATTCCAGTTCGTATATGACTTTTTGAATATGTGAATGTGTGAAAATTATTGACCGGAAACTTGTTTTTCTTTTGGGGTTCTTATTTTTCTTTTTGTTCATATTTTTTCAACATTGTGTTTAGTTGTTTCCACTGTGGAGGTTTTTTTTTTTGGATTTTCTGGAGTCAAGGAGTACAACAAATTACACTGTAAATATGAGAATATTAGACAATTAAATTATGGTAATAATTCAAGGAGAATAGTAAAAGGAAATAAAAATAAAAAAATTTGTTGAAATCATTAACAGACGTTGAAAGAGTTCATATTTAAAATTCAGGGAATAAAGTGTTTTTAAGATTGATTTAGGGTTTTAATAAAATCTAATTTGTAGTTTTGATTGGGGATAATAATTTGAGTGTTATGATATATTTAATGTAAAAAGTTTTGCAGAATTCGGACACGTGTTCAAATGTTTGCGGGTTTTTGCTACAAAGAATTAGACTTCCTTTAGTTAACTTTTTTGACCTTAGAATTTAAAATAATTTTTTAACCAATAAACTTATGTATTTAAAGTATTTATGAAACTTTAAATTTGGTTACAACTTTCGAGTTTTTTGTCTTATTTTTATTTCAAGTACGCAAGAAAACTTTGTAATTTAAATTAGTTGGAGTATTTGGTTCGGCAGTGTCGAATCTCAGAAAAATACTAAAACTAAAAGGGACTTTTACAAAAAACTGGCTTTTTAATTTACGAAAAAAACTGACTCTAATTTAACAAAAAACTGACTTTTTCTCTAAAAATACACTTTTATTGAATAAAAAGGAACCTTTCACTAAACAAAACTTAAAACACAACGTCAAAAATTATATTAAAGGCAAAAACAAAGTAAAAAATATGTTATAATTTTGTTGTTGCTTTCTACAGAAATGCATATAGAATTTTTAAATTTCAAACGCTGCATATCTTATGGTGTTAAAAATGTTGACGTTGCGTTGCGTTTTACACAATTTGGGCCTTACTTTTCACTAAGAAGTAAACAAATTATCCCCCCTATTACGAAAGTCGACGTTGACACAAATCGCCCGGTCCGAAATAGTAATTGTATTTTTTTTAGTCACTATTGACAATAATCGATTACTATTGACAATCAATTGATATTTTCTAAGGCGCTTTTAAGCCGACGATGAGTAGAATTGTCTGTTTTAGTCGGCAGGAAATTTTGCGACGACTTAAAACTAAGTTAGAGAAATTTGATATAGAATATGAACATATATTTCTTTTTTTCCAGACAGAGCAGGGAGATTTCTCCCAACGGAGACGGTACCGCGACCAAACCAGGTCTATTGTACCCACCCCCCTTTAGTTGGCCAAAAGACCCTCTGCCTCCCAGAGAAACCCAAGAAGGTCTTTTGCCGGTATTACACCGACTCGGGACACGCCCATCGTACCGTGCCCCAAGTGTCTCCTTCTGGCCCATGCCAGCGCGGGGCAGTCACACAGTAGGTGCTTTGTAGTTTCGTCCTCTTCACGGCATAGTCTACATTCCTGGTCCTCTGCCAGGAATGTAGACTGACGCATTCCCGGTAGCTATACCCAGTATTTCCTGTGATCGCTGAGAGCCCATTCCCCCAATAGGGACTGGGTAGTGGCCCAGATTAACCCACAAAAGGGCTAGGGGCCCACCATATGGGCATTTGCTCCAGCCCTAGCCAGTTCATCAGCCCCATCGTTACCCGGGACCCCTGAGTGTCCCGGCACCCAACAGAGTGTCATTCTGTTTCTTGAGCCCAGCTCCTGTAGCCTTCCCCGGCATTCCGCCACCAACTTCGAGGACAATTTCCAGGAAGAGAGTGCCTTAATGGCCGCTTGGCTATCAGTGAATATCGCAATGCTGTTTCCTATCATTCCCTTGTTAAGAATGTTGCTACAGCACACATCAATGGCGTGGATCTCGGCCTGGAATACACTTGGTAATCTTCCCATGGCTATCGAGATTCGCGTGTTTGGTCCAAATACCCCAGCACCCACCCCGTGCTCCGATTTGGATCCATCAGTATACCAGCGTAGTCCCTGGTTACCATCACAGGGATTTCCACTGTCCCAAGCTCCCCCATTTTGTTAAAGCTCAGTTCCGTGGTCTTAATGTCCGCCCTTGTGCAGACCGATAGACCAGGAGCTAATTTCATAAGTCCAGCGTGTCCGTTATATGAACATATATATTAAATACTTTTTAAATAAAAAAAATTGCAAATTTACAGGAAGTTATGGGTACAAAATTTATCAGTAAATTCAAAACGAAAATTGAATAAATTCGAAAAAGTTTTCTAAAATAAAGAACATTTTTAATTTGCGACGATTGCCTCAAAGAAGCAGTTTGCTTAAATAGCGAAAGTTCGCGAATATTTCTTATATTTTTAACAATCCCTTGTTGATTCAAAGTCCCTAAAACTATAAGGAATGGAAAAATTCTGTAAATTCACAAAAACTTGCTAATAGCGTTATGATAGCAAAGTCGAAAGCAAATTTAGTTCTAATTCTTTCAGTCAATACTGATCGAATCGAAATTATTTTTTCAGAGTTGTAAAGCATTTACTTGAGTTTTCACAACATTGGAAAAAAAATTTCGATTCGTTCAGTATCGACTGCAAGAATTAAAAATCAAATTGCTTTCGAATTGAAAAAGTATTCGATTACGACTGCCAGAAGTAGCCCGCTGATATTAATTAATAATCCTTTAAGTTGTAAAGCATCCGAAAACTTACAGTAAAAAATCGGAAACAAACTCTAAAATTAATTTGGAATCTTCAAATCGGTTAAAAAAAACAAAATGTCGGAAAATAGCAAAAATAACGTTAAAAATGAGCTTTAATTAGAAGAACAGAAATAATATTAAAACAATAATTGGAGGTGGTATTTTTTTTTGTCAGATATTCTTCGACGTCGCACAGTTCATATAGTGAATAGGTAAAAATAAAATTCTTATCTTTGAACGACAAAATTAAGTCTATTAATACTTAATGTCTAAGTTAAGAAAAATTTTCAATATGAGAAAAATCGCTGCAAGGATATGCCTACGTCACATACATCCTAAATTTAAAAAATTTGATTTTTAGCCATAATTTATATCAGAATGTAGCAAAAACTGGTATCTGTCGGTAAATTTTCAACTTCTAGAGTTGTTGCAAATTTTGCTGCATTCGGTGCAAGGTCATGCCTACTTCCCGTATATCCTTTTTAAAAAACTATGTTTCAACTGCATTTATGATCAGAATGCACTTAAATTAATAAGTGATTTTAAAATAATATGCTATAGATCTGTTGTAAATTGGGTTTCATTCGGTGCATAAATTTCTATAAATATGCGAAAATATGATGCTGGTCCTAAGTTAAATTTAAGTTAAATGCTATTGCTTTTGTTTTCTTATTATAAAGTCTTTAGTTTTAATCCTATTTCAGTCCAATATGGCCTAAAACTATGGCTGTTGTTATTAACTGTGCTACAAAACACATTGCGAAGTGACAATAGCTGGTGATTAACAATAAAATTCTCAGCAAATCTTAGCTTTGATCCACAATAACTCAGGTATTTTTTATCCAATAAGTCACTATTCCACGCGTTAAGCATTTAGCATCCTTTGAGACAAGATATAATTAATTTTAATTGACCAGAGCATTTGTCCCTGGATGGCGTCTGTCCGAAAGAGACGCATAAATCGAAACACACATGTGGAATATACACAGAAAAAAATGTTTTATCAATTAAATAAATGGTTTAAAAAGTATTTAAATTTAATAAATGTGATAATTGAATCAATTATTTCTTTAGTTGAAAGAAAATTAATAATTTAATTTTGATTTAATTAACATTTTAGTTGTTTTGAAATAAATTTTCAATTAAAATTTTAATTAAATAACAAAAAATCTTAATTGACTTTTTTCGTTTAAAATAAAATAATTTAAACATGTAGAATTGTTGTTGGGAATTGTCAATATTTATTTAAATAAATTAACACATTGTTTAAAATGGCAAAGTTTTTTGATCACTTTTTTAATTAAAATTAAAAATATTATTTATTGAAAATATTTTTTCAAAATTTTAAAATTTTTAGTAATCAATATAATCATTTTGGTAATAGAAGCAAAATCAACAACTTGTTTGCTTAATATTCTGAATTTAGAACAAATTTGGTGATTGGAGAAATTTAATAATTTTTTCTGTGTATAAACGAAGGTTATATTTGCAACATAATGACCAACATCTACATATTTTATAGGATCTCATGCAAAAAAATTTTTCATCGCAGTCCTGTGCAATTAATCTGTTCTCTGAGATTCTAAAAAAATACAAAATTTCCATTTTCCGGCAGAAAATCTTGAATTTTTTTCTTAACGATCGATAGACCTCCTTACGTTGTAGGGTATTTATTCGGTTTAATTACTACCCCATTAATTGATCGGCTAATTTAAAAATGTCTTTTTTAGAATAACAATTAAACCGGCTAATTTCAGTCGATCAACCGATTAACCGATGTAACAAAATTTCTAATATTTTGAAGTATTATAACATATTTTTTGTGTTTTTAATTATTTATTTCATCTCATATACAAAAGGTATGTGTTTAGAAAATATCTTTTCATACAAATAAAGAAGGTGTTCAGTGATAGCAAGTATTTGGGTGATAATTTTTTGTAAAAATAACTTAAATGAGCCTTTTCAGATTAGTTTTGAGATTAAAAAGTGATTTATCAAATTGAAATGATTTATCAAGTTGAAAATGGATTCATTCGTACTCGTATATTCAAATAATGATTTCTAAAAGTTTTGAATTTAAAACAGATTTATCACTAGAGCGATTGAAAAAGGATTCACATATGATTAAAAAGGAATCAGCAAATTTAATCACAAATGATTTATTGAGTTGATTCATCGGTAGGGTACCATTTTCTCACAACAAGAGTATCATTTGTGATCGAAAAATTACCTCATATGCGGTTATTGTGCTCTTGAAACTGATTCCTACAAGATTCGATTATGATACATAATGCTAGCTGGGAATAGTTTGATGCCAACAGCTTTTTGTTTCACGTACTTTTTATATGTATGTGTTTCTTCTAATACCAGTCTTTTAACAAAATTAACCAAAACAATTAGAAGTGTTAAAAATTTAAATAAATAAAACAGGACTCTATTGACATGTTTAGAGAAATCCAGGAAAAGGACTGAGAAATTAGATATTCTGTATTAGTGGTTGCTTTCGATTTTTCCAAAATGAACGATAAGTAAAAGAATTTTTTCCAAGTCAAAATTTATCAAAACTAAAAATGGAATCGCTTAAATCCTAAACATTTAAACCAAGTTATTTGTCTAAAAGATTATTTTATAAGATCTTTTTAAACTATTGAAATAACTAATAAAATGATCTCACAGAATATTTTCCAATTAATACTAGAGTATCCAATTGTTTGACTTTTGGTTTTGTTCGAGTAAGGAATTAATTAATTTTTAAGTTTTAATTTTGTTCCATTAATCGAATAAGAGTTTTAGTGTGTTCGAATAATTCGAATAATTTTATACATACAAGTCTATTTGTTTTGATACTTTTTATATTAATAAACAGAAAAAAAAACAATAAAATAAAAATGTAGTTAAACAATAAATTAACAAACAATTCATTTATACCACGTATACAGTTTTAAAACTTTTAAATAAAATAAATAACTCAAAAATCAAAAACATTCAGTTTTGAAGACGCTAAAGAGACTGAAACAAGATTAAGGAAATAAAATATAAGTAAACTATAAACAAAGTTAACGCTACTTCGGTTGAACAGACAATAAAATCGTCCGGAGGCCAAAGCTTAAAACATGCATTATGTTCAGCAGCAATCGGGGTCCATTAAATTTATTTCAGTGTATAATTTGCAATTATGTCCCGCCTGCTAAACTTAATACGGGAACTCAATATAGTCGTTCATCTCACATTTTTAAAAATTATCATTTTAATATTTATTTTATTTTAGACGTTTTTGTCGAGGTATTTTTATGAAAGGTCCAGTCTATTTAAAAATATGTATTATTCATAATTCAATTTAACTAATATATTATTCCTGAATATCAAGTAAAATTGAAATCAATTGAGACTTTTTTTAAATCACCGTATTTTTTCTGATTTTAAGAGAAGTTATGGTTAAGATAAGAAATCAAAGTATGAAGAAACTTTTTAAACTGAATCGTTTTCAAAGTTTGTTCGATTTCACTTTCACTCATATGTATTCGATTTCCCGAACATGGCTGATAAATTTATTTTTCTTCATTTTATAGCTCTTTTCTATAGGCTTGGGTTATTTGTTTCTTTAGCGTATTACTATTTTGCGCTAGCAATCCGTGATTTTGTTTTCAACTACTTATCTTATGACGCTTCGGTTTTTAAGACGAATCTAACAATACCTAAAATGTCACAACTCATCCAGCCGTTTGGATGGTAAGAAGAAAGAGAAATTGAAAGTAGGGTAAAAAAAGATAACCCATAATCTGACAGCGCATATTTATAAAAACTCGATATGAAAAGCGAATAGAATTAGTAGTTAATAGTTTATTACATGATTTGTCTTATACACACCCACATCTAAAAAGGGACTAAAATATGTTCAGAATGATACGGAATAAACCAACATTTTATTTAGTTGTTATGTATTTTATTAGTTAGAAATCTAAAAAAAAAAATATTTTTATATTAAAAAAGTAGAATATTCTAAGAAATTAATTTAATCGATTAATAGACATAAATTGTTCGAGTTATTCGTTATTTGAAATTGGCTATTTTGATCATTCGACCAAATAATGGCGAACATTTTCCTTGATTAATCGAACAACGATTTATTGGGTGGATACTCTAATTAATACGATATATTTATGTATTAATTAAAAAATATTTATAACATATTCATGGATTATTTTTTGTTTGCTTGTTTCTTTTTGTGTTTATTATGTTATTGTTTTATTTTTCTAATAAACTTCAAATAAAAAATAATTTATGCATTTTTATTTATTAAAATAACTTAATTTATAAAAAAACTTAATCGGTTAACCGATCAATAACAAAATTAACCGATTACACCAAAACCTCGGTTCATTAATCGAGCGATTAGCCAATTAAAGCAAAAGCTCGATTAAATGAAAACCCTATTCCGTTGTATGTAAATCAAAAATTAAAAATCACTAATTTTAGTATTGTGGTTATTTTATTGAACTGTTAATGGTTTTTAATCCAAATTTTAGATACTTTTAATTAGGCTTAAGTTCATTGAATTTAATTTTCATTAAATTATTTAATGAAGACAGGAATTTTACAACATGAAATCAATTAAAATTTTATGGATAATTTTTCATTCTTGACTGCGCTGAGATTTGAATCCAGGCTATCACGGACAGGTTGCCCAGACAAGTTTCGATTGTAACCATAAAATCTCGTCAGTGGGGTTTGCCGTTTTACTCACTCGGCTATTGAAGCCGAATGACGTCAGTAGTAAAACGGCAAGCCCCACTGACGAGATTGTATGGTAACAATCGAAAATTACGATAATACAACAATTTTTCTCAGTAATATTGATTACCACCAATAATTTACCTTTTTTTTTTTATTTAGAACGGAAGTTTTGGAATTTTTTTTTTGTAAAACAGTTAAAAGTGGTTTTTTCTTTAAGAGTTTAGCTTAAATATTGTTTGACTTTGTTGCCCTCTATTGTAAAAAAACAGTGAAAATTATGGATTCTACTTACAAACATATTTAAGGTACTTTGTTAGCTTTACAAAAATATATATTTGATAAATATTCTGAACACTTTGTTTATCTTTTGTTTTGCCTATCGGACAGAGCACTGTGCGTCGACATAGCATTCTTATAAAATACCAACTTAACGTCTAAGTGTTGTGGTTGTCGACTCGACAACAATTCAAAATTAATGCCGACAGTGACTTATGTAATAGGGGTGAGTACCTTTTTTACTAAAAAAAAACAAGCCTTTTTGGGTTAATTCAGACATTATTTAACAAAAATTCACTTTTGTTTTAAAAAAAAGCGCTTATATATTAACAAAAGTTACTTTTTTTATAGCCTGCATTTTCACTTAAAAACGTATTTTCAGAAAAAGCCACTTAAATTTTTCAATAAAATTTTTTTTTAATGTTCTACCGTTCCTAAAAAGTTTAGCAAATCTTAACACACAGAATATTTAAATTTTTTTTTTTTTACTAATATAAGTTTTATTTGTTACAAACATTTTAACAAACTTAACATGTTGTTATTTAATAAAGTGTTCAAGAAATATCTTGTAGCAACATAAATTTTTTTCATAAAACTTTGAAATATTTTTTATTTTCTGGTTTTTTTCTTTACTCAGTTTATGGCGTCTAGTCTAATCTTTTAAGCTGGTAATATGCTGCAGTATTTTATCTTTTGTTTTCTGCAGGACTTTGCTAAAAATGTAAATTTCTTTATTCTTAGTCGCCCTCTAGAATTTAATAAGTTTGTTGTTTTAGTGACTTAACTGCTGTCTGTTATATTTAAAATAGTTTATTTGTCTTTAAAGTTTTTATACTATTCTCGTTTTTTTTTCATCCATTGTCATTAAAGTTGTAGTTTTGATGCTTTTTTTTGTACAAGTGTCTGAATAATTCTACGTCTGACTGTGTTTTTTTATATACACATATAAAAAAAATACTGTCAGTTTGTGTACGTGTTGTTGTTGACTTCGCGCTTTATTTTATTTTGTTTGACTTTGTCAGTGGCTGTTATGGCTGACAGTGACAGTTACAATATTGACCTGTCAAATTGTTCATTATTTTTTGAAGTGCATTTTTTGTCAAAAAATAAAAGTGAAGGATTTTTATAGAACAATTTTATTTTAATCTTATTTTATTTAAAAGTGTGTTGTCATTTGGGAAAAGAAAATAATTAAAGTAACTGTCAATAAATTTGTTTTATAAGTACCAAAACAAAATATTTTATTTGAAATAATTAACAAAAATTCTGTTGTCCCTAAAAAATTATCTTTATTTATCTAACAGTTCTCTTTATTATATCTTCATATGTACGAGTACCTGTCGGATTGAAATTACTTATTTTGGCAATAAATTAATTTGTTTTATAGTTCAGTAACATTTGCACTTTCTTTAACTTGTTTTCTATAAACTATTTTTCTGCTGACTTTTGTTTGTTAAAAAATATACGAAATTAATTAAAAAGGTCAAACATTTCTTAAGATGAGTTCATAAATTGAGTATGCAAAATTTATTAAAAGAAAATCGTTGGTAAAAGTGCTTTGGCAATATGTGTCACTTATGGCCAATTCCACCAATTCTATTGAAATATTAATTCATGTTTTTCATGTCAAATAAAATTTAAATTATATGAGGAACTTTATGGAAATTTAAACTGATATTTAAATATAGTTGGTGTAATTGGCCATTAGAGCTGAACTTCGTGTGGTATATTTAAATTGACATTTACCAAATAAACAAAATTTATTCACAAAGTCCCCGTCCATATTATGAAACATTTGCTGCGAAACATTTGAGTTTGATAGTGAAAAGAGAAAGACATATGGAAAAGTGTACTTTATTTCGTGAACACGCAGTTTTTGTGAGTTTCTTATTGAAAGGAAGAAGAAGAAAGAGAGAAGGCATACACAATATTTAAAATGCTGCAAAACGAAAGTTTCATTGTATGGACACGAATGCAGCTTAAATAAAAAATATTTAAGAAAGTTTTTTCAGCAAATGTTTCGTAATATTGAATCTTAAAGAATTAAATCATACAATAAAAACATCTTTTTTTACTTCTGTTCTTTAAATTTTATTCCAGTTTTTTGCAAACTGTCTGCCTTTAAAGTGTAAAGCGGCAACCACAACCACTAGAAATGCTGTTAACACAACAGTTGCTTCTAGCAACGGAACTCAATTGGTAATTTATCGCCAGTACTGCCATAACTGTTTGCTAAGAATATGCCAAGATTTCAAAAAAGCTTATATGATACCAAGGACCCTCGAGGTAGAGCTTGTGGAGGTTCTGCCATTTTGATAAAAAAAAACCGAGTAAAACATTACTTAATGTGTGATCATCGTGAAGATTATCTCCAAGCAACGAACATTTGCGTTGAGGAATTAAATCGAAACCTTGCAATTTCATCATTATACTTCCCACCTAGATTTTCAATATCAGAAAGCCAATATTATAAATATTTCAAATCATTAGGACCCTGCTTTTTGACTGCTGGTGATTAAAACGCTAAACACACATTCTGGGGGTCACGAATTATAACACCAAAGGGTCGTGTTTTGTTTAATACAATTTGTAAAATGGATCTAAATATGGTCGCGAGCGGACAACCAACATATTGGCCTATTGATCAGCAAAAAGTTCCAAATGTCATAGATTTTGGAGTGGTTAAAAACATCCCCGCAGAAACGATATATGTTGAAGCTTCCTTAGAATTATCTTCTGATCACACACCTAAAATTCTTACTATAAGAAACTCTAATAGAATTGTATCTCCGTCTGTTTACTAAGTGACGTCAGCCATACAAATAAATTGGTTAAAATATAAAAAATATCCCAGTACCCTCTGCACTGAAAATATTCCGCTTAGTACACCGGAGAATGTGAATCTTTCTATTGTAAATTTTGACAATTATCTTAAACTAGCTGTTCAACATACTAGCATACCCCTCAAAAATATCAAATAGTCAAATATATTCTACAGATGCCGAGCGTCTCTTGACTAAAAAAAGGAAAGCTAGAAGAGAGTGGCAATTGCACAGATCCCCTCAACTTAAGAGCTTACTAAAAGAGTGCACAAAAAGGCTAAGAAAGTAACTGCAGTCTCAGAAAACGGCTGCCCTGGAAAAATATCTTAAGGAACTTAATGCAAATCCTCAATCTGACTATTATGGCGTGCCTCTAGAAGTCTTAAAAGCCCAGTTATCACTAAACCAAAATTAAGAAACCTAAATGAAAGTTGGGCACGAAATGATATAGAAAAAGGAAATCTTTTTGTTAATCATTTGAAAACCGTATATACCCCCCATACATCTTTCGATACTGCGGTCGAATTACCACCTGTTGCTGTTAGAGCAGCTGTTCCACCAAGATTTGAGATATGAGAAATAGAAAAGGCTATTCATGATTTAAACCCCAAGAAAGCCTCTTGGTTTGATAACTAAATGCTTTTTGAGTTACCCAGCATAGCAAAAAAAATTATTCTACAAATTTGTAATGTTATTTTACGCCTTGAATACTACCATCAAGAATGGAAAGTATCCTTAGTTACCATGACACCTATACTTGGAAAGGATCCCATAAAAATTGAGTCATATAGCTCTATAAGCTTAATGTCTAATATACCAAAGCTGTTTAAGAAGCTGTTAGTGTCAAAACTAGCCCCAATTTTAAATAAAAAAAGATGTATTCCTAACCATCAATTCGGCTTTAGAAGAGAATACAGCACAATTTAACAAACCCATCGTATAGTAAACGCCATAAGAAAAGCCTTTGAAGAAAGAAAATACAGTTCTGCTCTCTTCATCGATGTTTCTCAAGCTATTGATAAAGTCTGGCATGAAGGCTTATTTCATAAATTGAAGGTAATCTTACCAGTAAATTCAAACAAGCTGTTAGAAAGCTACTTAGTCGGTCGAAAGTTTATTATTAAAGATGGGTTTTTTAAGTTCTCCTTAGCCAATTGACGCTGGAGTCCGTCAAAGAAGCATCATGGGCCCACTGTTATACCTAGTATATACCTCAGACATGTCAACAAATAACCACACCCTAATTTCAACATTTGCTGATGATACAGGTTTTCTAAGCGTACACGCAAACTGTCATGAAGCATCCCGTTACTTGCAGGATCATATATTTGAACTGGAAAAGTGGAAGGAGGATAAAGGACAATGAGCAAAATGCGTACATATAACATTCACTTTACGTCGGGAGTCATGTCCCAATATTAAAATCAATAATCAATTAGTGCCCCAACAATCGCATGTAAAATATCTCGGTATTCATCTAGATAGGCGTTAAACATGGAAATGCCATATAGAAGCAAAACTAACACAAATGAAACTAAAAGCAATTAAAATTTATTGGCTTATTGGAAGAAATTCTGTTCTTAGCCTCGATTGCAAACATCTATTTTACAACTTTATATTAAAGCCAATCTGGTGCTTCGGTATTCAGCTATGGGGCACTGCCTCGGCCTTAAATATCGAAAAAAATTCAAAGGCGCCAAAATAAACTTCTTCAAATAATCACAGTCGCTTCCTGGTTTGTTAAAAACTGAAATATTCACAAGGACCTCATTGTGCCATTAGTAAAAACTATTATTACGAAGTATGCAGTAAAATATTTAGAAAGGCCACTAGCTCGAAATATTTTAAATGACAGCGGCAACTCTAGATTAAAGATACTGCAGGACTCATCCGACGAGAAGAACGCTAAACCTCTACATATGTGAACAGAAACCGTGGGGAGAAAAATTTTGGTCTGGCATTAGCAGGACAAAAATAAAGTATTAATATAAGATTTGAATAATTATTGTTAGTTCATTGAAGATTCAATAAATTAATAATGAAAAAAAAACTAACATCAGCACAGAAGCATAACGTGTTTCTTCTAATTAAAAGTCCCTTTAATTTCATACATCCTTTACATTTATTGCTTCGACTTATTGTGGTCTGATGCATTTTATGATAATATATTGTTATATTTTCTAGGTTAATGCTATATAATAACCGGATGAAAAAAATCTTGGCTTTCCCAATATTTTGAAGTAAAATCAAAAAGGCACAATTTGTTCTTCTGCCTGTGGTTAAGGATATAAAATTGCCATGTGATTAATGAAATTTTAACAGTGAAGCTAAAGCATAAGATACTTAACCTTCGTCTTAACTGTTTGTCACACAAATTTTTTTATTGTTGTGTTCCAGTTTTTTTTTTAAAACGAAAGAAAGTTATTAAAGAAATGAATGCGAAATGATCCCCTGGGTGGTCATTGCTAAGGCGTGTGTAAATTAAGCTGCAAAAGTGCTAAAATGTCTACACGCGAGTATGAAAGAGAGAGTGAGTAAACCACTGTTTTGTTCACAAATTTTTAAACATACCTCTGAGCGTTCTTTGTCTTTTTTTATATCTTTAACTACAGGTGAAACGGGTTGATCGGTTGAATATAAGTTTATCCTTCCATTTGTAATTTCTGCAATATTAACATTAGTCCACATAAAGTATATATTCCAACAATAAATTTTAAGTTATTTTATCAAAAAAAAAAAAAAAAAAAAAAAAAAAAAAAAATAGGGAATTAACCACAACAAATAAAATCTTTTAATAAATGATCGTATTCCCAAAAACCATTTTGATAAAATATTCTGGGTTCTAATAAGTAGCGAAGTTGCATTAACGGTGTACGTCTGTCTGTCTATTAAAATTGGTTTTCCGAAGACCCGAGATATGATGGGGACCTGCTTGGTTTATATTTTTGTCACATATGCTCCGTAAAATGTTTCTATTGAAATTCAGCCTAATCGGTCCGCAAATGCCTGAGATAGATATGAGCAAAAAGCAAAGACTGCATCTACACCCAGAGAAAAAATATGTTTAAATATGGTCACCTCCAACAAAACTATTTTTAAATAAAATTGTAAACATACTTTGGTTATTTTAACCATATTATTGTCATCGAAAACCATATTATGGTTAAATTAGTCCTCCATCAAGAAGGCACAACCATATTATGGTTGCCTCCGAACATTTTTTGGTTAATAATATCTAAAATATGTTGAACATTTATAATAGCAGTGTTGATTTTTAACCATAGAATGTTGCTCTTGGAAAAGGGGAATATACTATTGTTAAAAACATGTTTAGAGGCAACCATAATATGGTTGTGGCTTCTTGATGGAGGACTAATTTAACAATAATATGGTTGTCGGTGACGATAATATGGTTAAATTAAACAGAATATGTTTAAAATTTTCTTTAAAAATTGTTTTGGTTGGAGGTGACCATATTTAAACATATTTTTTCTCTGCATGTATTTTTACCAATAAATCCCTTGTTTTTTGTCTGTTTTTGTATATATCTGGAGAACGGCAAGAGCCAAAGTATCCAAATTAGGTACAAGCATCTTGGTTATTAATATACAGCAGTCGAAATATGGGCGGGATATGAGAAGTGGGTTTGATACAAAATAAACTTATTTATATCTAAGGAACGGTATTTATATAACTTTCTGTTTTTATCGCACCATGATGTAGGGTATATAAGATTCGGCATAGCCGTACATAACACTCGTACTTGTTTTAAAATCCAATCAGTTTTAAATAAGAAATTGCTTGCGTTTAGTGAAAATTGACTTTTAAGTGAAAAAGTGAATATTTTTTGTGAAAAAATTGTTTCTAGATAAAAAAGACTTGTGCAATTGTGTTTTTTTCAGTAATTTTTTTTGTTCAAATTGTGTCTTTTAAGTAAAATCATATTTTTTTGACTTTTTAGGAAATGTGACTGCTAAAACTCTGTTTCAGGGCCCAATTAGTAGGCTCCTGCTGATTTTTTGTAGAGTTGTGTTTTTTTCGTGCAATTGTTTTTGACATTTTGTCGATTTTTTACGCAAATAAATGCATCTGGTTTTTAAATCTTTAACACAATTTACACAAACCAAATGCGTGTTGTTTTTTCTATTGTTGCATTGTTGTAATTTTGCGCAGACATACTAATTGGACCGTGCTCTTTTTGGACAATAAAGTTTTTATATAATATTGTATTCGAAATTAACAACATTAGCGTAAAATTTAGTACTAAAAATTTGTTTGACTACAAAAATACAAACAAGTTCAAAACCTACTAACTAAAAAGTTTGCTTGAAAATAACGTACCAAACGGTGATCAACTTTACCAAAAACGCTCCCATACTTCGAGTAACATAAATAAAAAAAAGCCCCAATAAAATTGAATTTATATTTAATGCAAGTAATTTTATTTGTTTCTCTCCCAAAGAATAAATCCTTAACACTAACTCTTGGAGAAAATAAGATCACACTTGATGATCTTCTATTTCTATTTATTAACATTTTCCTAAAGCACTTTTTTAATCCTATCCCATTTGAAGGCTTAAAGGCTAAAACTCAAGGCACAAAAACGTAGAAGCCCGAAGCTCTTATATTGTGTTAAGTGACTTTTAGTAGAAGGCCCCTCACAAGCATCTTAAAGGGTTTTGCGTTCTTTTAGTTTTATTTGTACATAAATTTATTGTACAATTTATCAAGACTTGTCAAATAATTTAACCGCAGGTGCAACATTTTCATGCACCATCTGCTCTATTTGCTTGCGACAGAAATAAAAACATTTATTTTTACAGACATTTTTAGTTTTTTCTCGAACGCGACATCGTCAGCCACCAAAAAAAAAAGTTCAAATATCTATAAGTTTATTTTTATTTTTTACAATAAAAAAGTTTTAGCAGTTGCCGACGACATTGAAGACAATTTTTGTTTATGAGAAACATTTTATTACGGTTCATTTGGGAAATTGCATCTATCCGTATGTGTCTTTCTGTCTGTCTGCTGGTTTGCTTAAGCCCTACCACAGTTTTCCGAGTTTGTTTCGTAAACCCATGTTGCTAGTTGCCGTCATACTTTCTACAATTTTCTCATAATTTATTTGCTTGCATAAACATACAAGAACTCGCTCTCGTAACAACTTCCTGTTTTGTTTTTGTTAAAAATTTCTTTTTTTTATATGTTTTTAATTTCGTTTATTTTGTATCCCAAAAGTGTACAATTTGTACTATGAGTACGAGTAAAAGTAGTTTTATGATTATTTTTATTTATTTCTACTTTCGTTCTCATTCCTCGAAAGGTTGATTGTATTGTCTAAGGAAGATGGAATCCAACAAATTGTTTTTGCCAGAAAAAAATCGTATATTTAAGACTATTTATGTCTAGACATATGAACGTGAATAATTACTGATTCAAGGGTTTCTTGAGTATTTTTGTGAAAAACATCATTCTGGGTATCATAAATTTGGTTTTTTGAAATGACTGTTTGGTACACTCTATACATCCATATTAAAGTTTGTCTGTTTTATAAAGTTTTTAATGATATTTTTTTTGGGAGGTAAAGGGTTTTTTTTTACACAAGAATATGACTAAATTTAAGATACTGAAGTTATGTTTGTAAATTTACCTTTAGGTTAGGTGAAGAAGGGTTATGCGCCCAAGGGCAGAGAAGTACAGAAAAGGGAAAGAAAAGAATTGATAGAAAGATAAAGTATAGTTAGTGGGAACTAAACCCAGAGAAAAAATATGTTTAAAAATGGTCACCTCCAACAAAACAATTTTAAAAGAAAAAGTTTAAACATATTATGTTTAATTTAATCATACTTTTTTCACCGACAAACATATTATGGTTAAATTTGTCCTCCATCAAGACGCCCAACCATATTATGGTTGTCTCCAAACATGTTTTGGTTAATAATAACTAAAAAATGTTTAACACTTATAATAGCATGGTTGGTTTTCAACCATTGTTGCTCTTGGAAAATACTATTGTTAATTTAAAAACAAATTATTGTCATATTTAACCAAAACATGTTTAAAGACAACCATAATATGGTTGTGGCTTCTTGATGGAGGGCCAATTTAACAATAATATGGTTGTTGGTGACAATAATATTGTTGAATTAAACATAATATGTTGAAAAATTTTCTTTAAAAATTGTTTTGTTGGAGGTGACCATTTTTAAACATATTTTTTCTCTGCGTGTACCTCGCACAAAAAACTACCCTTTCAGTTCCCTCATCAGAAACAACCGTACCACTTCCCTGACAAACACAAGTATTTCGGCTAGATTGACTCCACCAATACATCCTAGTTCATCGTGAAATCTATCTCCTAGCCATTTCCGCCTGAGACCCTGCAACCAAGAATAGTGGCATACCAACTTGTCTCTAGGTCCGCAGCATCCTCGCATAATCTGCAGAAGTCCGGTATGGAATTGTCCCATTTTCTCATAAAAGACCACTCTTATCCAATCCTTATATAACCCTGGTTGCTCCTGCGTCCAATTCGGGCCATAATGCCATGGACTCACTGCAATCCGTTCTATCCCTCCAGGTCCTGTTGAGGGCATCACGGAATATTTCCCGTGTTTTTTTTTATTTATTTAATTTTCTAGTCTATAGATTAAAAATCCTTACAGATATAAGTGCTTAAATTATAGTACATATAATAAATATAGAATAATGATATTAACTAATTTGAATTTAAGTACACAATAATTTTTATTTTTAAGGCATCATTACTATCAGAAAAGTCAATTAGATTATATTGATTATTAAATTTCAAGCAAATTTGACGAAAGGAGTCGTTGTTAGCGTAAACAGAACGGTAATACGTTAAATTCAACGGCTGAAAATTTTGTGTAGGTCGCACTGGAACATTAAAGTAAATTTTGCTTGACAAGTAACCAGAATCGACATCACCGCGTATTAGACCCATTAAAAACGAAATACTAAGCATTGTTCTTTGGCTTTTTAACGTCGGTAACTTAATAAGACGAAGTCTGCTTTCATATGAAGGTAGTGCAAGCGAATTCCATCCAAGACCTCTTAAACAAAATAAAAGGAACTGTTTCTGTACAGATTCAATGCTGTTGATATATATATTTAAGTATAGATCCCATACAATTGATCCATATTCCAGGATAGGGCGAACCAGAGACGTAAATAAGTGTTTAGTGACATATTGATCCGAAAATTCTTTTGACCAACGTTTCAAAAAACCAAGAACTCCATTAGCTTTATTGACCATTAATGAAATGTGATCACAGTATTTTAGTTTGTGATCCAATAAAATACCGAGATCACCAATAGTGTGAATTTTATCCAGTAATGTTCCATTTAGAAAATAGCTAGTGTCAAGTTTAAATGAGCAGAAAAATGACATGTGTTTACATTTTTTTATATTTAAATCCAATAAGTTGTAATTACACCATTGAGAGAAAAGTTCAATGTCAGACCGCAAAATGGATTGATCAATAATATCGTTAAAAGAATTAAAATTTTTTTTTTTCACAAGGGGGTTTTATTTAATCATGATATTCAATTACTATACTATATTAAGTCACATTTTGTGTGTTTTTTTTTAATTTTGAATTAAATTAAAATTACAAGTTGCAAATTAAAATCATGTGTAAATTTTAAATCCCACTAAATATAATTCTTGCGAGAAAATAGTTTTATTTTCTCTATTGTTTATAACAATAAAATGTCATTATCATTTTTTCGTTTATTAAAATAAAAGGCAAATTAAGAGAAAAACTCAAGATTAAACTTCATAGCCATGATACTCTTTTCTCAGTGGCAGATGCTTTTAATGTGAATAAGTATAATATTTAGGTCCCATATATGCACTTCATTTAAAATTGTGGACCAGACAGACATACATAGAAATGTTTACTTAAACTCTGTTATGGTTTATATCAGGTGATTCATCATGAAGTTTAATTTTCGATGTGCATTTTTTACAGATCACGCGTGACTCATATCAAACAGCTTTGTCATTTTGTTCAAGATCGTTTGCCAAGATATCACGGAAAGATTCACACTACAATATTTTTACTCCAAATTATTACATTCAACATTTTTTATTTTTCGAATTTATTCTATGAGTTAAATGTAACAAGAAGATACAAGATAAAAGTCTGGTAGTGTATAAAGTTATTCCTAAAAAATTTAAGGAATAGAACTATTACAAAAAGCTTTCTAAAATACATAACTAAAATTTAACTCATAGATTAAATTCGAAAAATAAGAAATGTTGAATATAATAAAGTTGTTTATGAAAAGAAATAATTCCCAATATCTATTTGTGAAAATATAGTATGAAAATTAGCGTTCTGTGAGAAATGTTTTTCGTGTAATTCGAGGAACTTACGGTGCGGTGCGTATAATCAACCTAATGAAATCGCTATCGCCAACACTATTCGTAAATTTGAGTCACAGTTTACACTAATGGATGATACTCGACCGGCTAGACCACAACCAGCACGAAGTGAAGTGAATATGGCAGCTGTAGCTGGGAGTGTACGCGAAGACCGTGACGAATCGTTTCATCGTCGTTCTCAGCAGCTTCGCTTGTCGCATTTGATAACTTGGCGTATCTTACGTAAAGATCTCGTTCTCGTTGAGCTCTGGCTTCAACAAGACGCACCGCAGGCCATACAGCGCATGAAGTAATAACCTTTTTGAGAAATCGATTTTGGTGAGAACTTAATTGTACGTCTTGCTACTGTAAATTGGGCATCTAGATCGTGCGAAATGACACCATTGGACTATTTTCTCTGGGCATATGTAAACTGTTCAGGAATAAGCCAGCAAAGATTGACGCTTTGGAAGCCAACATTACTCTTGTTAATCGCGAGTCGCTATGCTCGAACAAGTCTCCCAAAATTTTACCATCTGAATGGACCACCTCAGACGAGGCCAACATTTACATAATATCATTTTCAAATAGTAAATGTCATAACTTGTTTTTTTAACCGATAATAAAAATTTTAAATTCACTTTCAATTAATGTGTTTTATTTTACATTGCAAAACAAACCTCACGATGAATCACCCGATACAAACAGACAGCAAATGCCTAAAATTCACATGTTAGTACATACGTTGAAGTAAATTAACACTGCTCTACAGAAGAATGGAACACAACAGTCAACAAAGCAACCAAATAACAAGTAGACTTGGTAACAACACAAATCTCTTTAGACGTTTTTATTTTTAATGCCACTTAATTACGTTATTCTTTTTGGATTGTTTGTATGAAACACGGTACATGTACCTAACAGGGTATTTCATTTAGGTCCTTAACTTACCATTTAAATTGTTTGATTTTAGGACTTCTTAAAAATAATTAAATATTTTTGTAAATCTAGTATATTTTCGTTTACTATCTTGTAAAATTTTATGTTAGAATTATCTACGAGATTTTCTTTAGTGCCTCTTTTTTAAAAAAAAAATCCTTTTTTCCATTTTTTTTTTGTTCACTTTGTATCTCCTTCAGCTCATACGCGCACCATATGTTTCTTTCAAAATCCACTTGAATACAGTAGTTAAAGTGACAGAAACAGAATGTCCCCGTCCGTTGTCATATTCGCATGAAGGATATACCTTCGCAGCAAGCAAAAGGGACACCTTGTTAAAATTTTTTTGTCCAAAGGACAATACGGTTTGTATTTATGTGTGAAGTGTATAAAACATTATCTGTTGGTGTGAGTTGAAAAAGCAAGGCACGATGGACTTTTTTCAAAGATTTCATATTCCATTATAGTCCTTTTTTCCCGTTCATTTGGTCATTTAGATGGCAACAATTGTTTGTTTGTCTTTTAATAGTGTGGCTTAAATTTATTAAGCCAACATTATGAGCTGTTTATAAGTGTTTGGCTGAACTTTTTTTTTTTGGTCAAGTGTTTTGTACGTTTAAGGTTTCTCTATGTTGTGCTTTTAATGATTTGTGATGGAGTCGACTTCAAAAGAAAAATTTAAGCGTTTTTGTTAGGCATATTATAAGTTGAGATAAGAAGGATTTACGGGGATAAAAGTAAATATCATTAGTACAAACATGGATTGATTGTAAGGTATTTTTGAGATTTTTTTTTAAAATAAATCTTATTTGGTAGGTTATGTACACGCAGAGAAAATATATGGTTGGGCATGGTTAAGGCAACTACACTATATTTATTGTAACAATATATTGTTGTAGTACACATGTCAATGTTTATCGCAATTATAAACTTAAGTATGGTTCACTGAAAAATAATTATTTTTATAACAACTAAATAAGGATAACTTTGAAAACATATTATATTTCTCACAATCATTTAATGATATTAAATAGCCAAAACATGATAATTTTCTATACGTGTACTCATAATGTGTTTAAGATGCATACAAAATATCTTTACTCTAATAATATTTTGTTATCGCCATTTGTAAAATAATTTGGCATCAGTTGTTTCGTTTGTTTTACAAATGCCTGTCGAATTATTTGTTATTCAGTGGATAAAACTTAAATTTAAAAAGATACCCATTAAAAATCCCAAGTTTAAAGAAATTAAAAATAAAGAAATTGTAGGTACATTAAAAAAAATTGTAAAGTGTCACAAAATAAAATATCAATGCTAAAACAATTTTAATATTGTTTGAAAATGGTGCAAAAATATTGACCATTGTTTTGTGTTATATTAGGGAAAAGGAATGAGAATTCTATAAAATAATTTAATATTATTGCGACTTACGACAAAAATAGATTACAAATATAATGTTTAATGTTGCATCATATTATGATATATCTGTAACAGTTTTACGTTAAGGTTGCCAGTAAGTAAATAAGCATAAATATATATTAAAAATATTTTTCGGTTTAAGATTTAATCTACATATTTTTATGAGTAACATGATAATAATATGATTACTTCTTAACTTATTATAATTAGCATGATAATAATATTATAACATTAAGTTATAATAGGATGTAATAAAAACAAGTTAGGATTAAGGGAAAATATTATTGTTTATGGAAGGGGTTAGTGGTTGTAAGTTCAAACACATAAATCTGAACTATCACTAAGATCCCTGTTTAAGAATTCTTACAGGCACTTGAAACCTGAAGAAAATCGTTCAGTAATAAAACACAATTGTTCAATTACCAAAAGACTAATTTATTCTTTATTTTATTCTTCTTTTTATATAAAATTAATAACTAGGTCATAAAATATACATTGACTTAAAATACTAGCTTAGCATAATTGGTTTATTGAACTTTAGGTGTGTGTAAACAAAATTGGTATATATTGTTGACTCAACGAAATGAGTTGTCAGCAAAGATTAATTGGGTTATTGACAACAATTATTAAATGACGAAATGAATGTAAAATTGCAAAAAATGAAGTAATTAATAAATTTGTGTTATGTGTGAATGTGTTTTGTTTGTTAATATGTTAATATGTACTTAAATGAAGTAATTAATAAATTTGTGTTATGTTTGTTAATATGTTAATATATTCTTGAACAATTATGATGTAATATTACGAATATATTTGTTCATAATATGATTCAATAATAATCGTAATATGCTGACTACAATCATGAATCTTATCATCATATGTTGCTCTTAGAATATGTTTAAAACAACCGAGTTTTTTCTTCTCGTGTACGGTATCATATAAAACATGTAACGCATTTGATGATGCTACTCGACCATTTGATTTGCAGAACTCCCAAACACGACGTCTTTAATTTTTAATTTGTGCAACATAGTGACCACAGCCATCAAAACATTATGACTCTTGTACTGCGATATGCTATTGCTTCATGTTTCTGTTCACTGGTAACATGGGCGTTGTGGCTTTTCTCTAAATTTGGCAATAAAAAAGAATTAGTTTTCCTTTCAACCAAATTTGTGACCTCAAAAATTATTTTCGGGAATTAAATATTTATTATTAATTAGTTTATTTATTAATGATGTGCTAGTAATCCCAATTTTTTTATGAAAACTCTGAAATTTATTGTTGTGGGAAAGCTAGTTTCTATGCGCATTTCGCTGGTTGCTTAGGCCAGCTCGTCAGGAAACTTTTTCCAAATACTTTAGTAAAGCTAAAAATATTATACAAGTAAGACCATAAAGTGAATAAGAATTTTAAACACTCAGGTCTTGCATGTAACAATATCAAAGCTTCAACAAAGACACAACAATAAACCGTCCATTTTTCTTTTTTACATTCCCCTACAATTGGCTGGTTTTTTTCCAACACGAATTGTAGTTGTAAGAGGATAGAAAGAAAAAAACTAAATTAAAAAAAACAAGTTGCTTAAATAAAGCAGCTTGCCATTTAAGTTTTTTATTTGCCGGGCACATGCAAATTTATTATCAAAAATTATTTTCGGGAATGATATATTTATTATCAATTAGTTCATTGATTAATGATGTGCTAATAATCCCAAATTTTGAATGAAAACACTGAAATTTATTGTTGTGGGAAAGCTAGTTTCTATGCGCATTTCTGACCTATTTGGGTTTTCTTTTCGGGACATCTGCTAAGCGTTTTGAAATTAATTAATTGCCACCATTTTATTCTTATATATGATGTTCTATTAAAGGATACATTTTGATCCATTTGATTTACAGCGCGCTTAAATTTGTTTTAGTTGATTATTGAGGATGAATCGTGACACAAGCTTGACAGTTATGCCTCTCATCTATTGTAGACGTAGGCGTACTTCTTAGTAGGATATCATAATTAGCTTTTAGTTGTTTTGGGCATAAATTATCTGGAATACCTGGTAGTTCGATTTTAACGTCATCTTCCCCACTAAAATAATCTTTATTTTCTGGAGGCACAAAAAATGGTATGCACATCGCCACCTTCATCTTCACTAACAAATTTTTAATATAGTGCAAACCCATTTTTCTAGTGCCAATTTCCTTTTAAATCGTTCAAACATAAGTAAAATAATATGATCTGGGAATTTTAGTTCTCATGTAGAATTTCATTTTAATATAAATTTTTTTATTAATTTGAATGTGTTTTCTAAGTCAAATTACAATAGTTTTAAGTTTTAAGTTTTAATTTTATTGAGCCTTTTTATAATTCTTTTTTGAAAACACACTTAAAATTATTATAATATAAGAAGGAAAAAAACTTAAGACTATAATGTAATATCTTAATTTACAGTAACAGGAATTCAGCACCAAGCTATACAGACAAAAGAAATTAATTAAATGATAAAATCAGTTATAGAAATTAGCGTACGCTCTTGCTCCCGGAGCTTTCATATTTGGAGGAAGTTCTATATTCTCTCCAAAATATTCTTAAAAATAACTTAAAACTAAACTTAAAACTAGTATTATAAAAACTTAAACAAAATTTACATTGTTATCCCCTATGAGTAGCAGGACTAGTTCTTTCATAAAATTCACAACGAAGTGAAGTGTTTATATCAAAAGATGGAGGATTCTCATTAATATAACCAATAGCCGATAAGTAATTAACGTTAGACCAATTAAAAAGTCTTTGACTGCCATATATTCCTTTAACAGTAACATTATCATGGTCCAAAACCCTAAGCACAAATCGTTTCATCAAGTCACACACATATAACCCGACAGGAATAACTTTCGATTTCGAATATACAAATAAATTTGAATACCTTTTATTTGGAGATTGATAGTATTTTCCGATGCAACACCTCAACACCTTTCTTTCGAAAATTTCAAATTCCTTCAAAACAGTAGGAGAAATGCTAAACCAAATTGGAAAAGCATACAAAAAGACGGGTCTAATACTTGTTTTATACAGAAGAAGTTTTGTTCTCATTGGTAAGTTTTTATTTTTTAAAATTTTTGAAAAAATTCCCATTATTTGGTATGCTTTTCCAAGTACGATACGGGCATGTTTATTAAATTTCAAAAGGTTACCAAAATGAACACCAAGATATTTTATTTTGTCTCTTATTGGGATATCTACCCCTTCAAGCTGAAGGTGAAGCATCTTGCTCTCCGGAACTACAAAACCTCTGCATTTCCCAGAAGCGTTTCGGATGCAAATTGCTTCACTCTTTGATGTGTTAATCTTTAATCCCCAGTTATCGTAAAAAGCCTTGACAACTTGCAAGTGCTCAGACACTTTAAACAATGCTCCCCTTGGGGATTCATCGTGTGCATATAATAAAGCGTCATCAGCATATAACAGACCCGTGGACGCACCCACAGCGTGAGGAAAGTCATACATAAAGATGTTGAATAGATGTGGTGCCAAAATAGAACCCTGAGGAACTCCACATTTAACATCGCCTTGAACGGAGAATTTATTATTATAAAACACTTGAAATGATCTATTGGAAAAAAAACTTTTCAACAATTTTATAAAAGAAGCGCTAAAGCCAATTTGAATCATTTTATTAAGAATTCCATTGTGGTAGGCATGATCGAATGCCTTCTCAATATCTAAGGAAACTGCAACAGTACAGTAACGCTTGCGAAGATTTTCAACCACATCGTTCTGAAATTTCAGCAACGCATCTAAGGTAGAATGGCCAAGCTTAAATCCAAACTGCAACTCGGGAATATAACTGGAATTTACATTCAAATCCATTTTCTCGCGGATTATAATTTCAAAAAGTTTACCCAGATTAGAAAGTAAGGAAATAGGCCGAAGATTATTCAATTCATTACCACCACCTTTTTTGCGAATCGGAACAATTTTTGACGCTTTCCATACAATAGGAAAATAACTGTTATTTAAACAGTTATTAAATATAACAGTAAGAAATTGAAAAGCTTTTAATGGTAGTTTTTTCAATATGTGATTAGAAATATTGTCTATGCCACTCGACCTTTTATTGTTTAAATTCTTTATATACATTGACACCTGCTCTAAGTTCGTAAGATCATTAATATTTTCCGCGTTTAAAGAAGAGAATGATTCATTAAACTGATACTGATATTCGTAACAGCTGGAGGTGACGCTTTGAATGTTGTTATCAATAAAGGAAGTATCACGGTTAAAAGTTTTTTCGCTATAAATTTCAGAAAAAAATTCTTTCAATTTATAAAGTTTTTGGGAATCATCCTCTAATAGAATTCCATTAATGGAAATGTCCCGTATGGATGTATTCTTTTTGTATCCAATTAAATTATAAATATTCTTATGAGCCTTTGGACCAGGTTTAATATTCCTCAGTTTATCCGCAAACAATTTGGATTGTTCCAATTCAACCTGTCTTTTTATTATAATACTAAGTAACTTAATTTGTTTTGATAAAAATAAATAATCAGGTCCATTACGATTATAAGAACGATGATAGATTCTTTTGAGATCTCTTTGCCAAGCGTACTTAACTCTAAATAAAGTTTTTATTCTATCAGAGATCAAAAACTTCCGATTGTCACAATTTATTTGTTCAGAGTGTTCATTGGAATTTACATTTATAATGGTAGAAAATTTGTTTATATGTTCATCAATCTCACAGTTCAATAGATTTTTGTTACAATCTGGGAAGTTTGAAATAATATCACGACGAACGTCATTACGAAAATTGTCCCAATTCGTATTTTTAAAAGATGTATATAAAGAAGGATGGTTCAAAATTATTTCAAAATTTGGGAGTTTTAAGTAAAGTTTTATTGGAAAGTGATCAGAAAATGTTGGAAGACTTGTCACCACAAAATTAGGGTTGAAATGGTTTACGCAATTGGGACTCACAAGAAAATGATCGAGATATGAAGAAGAATTTGGAAACGTAGGCGAGAGGCTGGTTATGCGAACAAAATTCATTGAGTTCTGTTGTAAAAAATTGAAAAATATATTGCCATTAGCATTATTCATGCTGTCTCCCCAAGAAACATGACGAGCATTGAAGTCACCACCGATGAAAAATGTATCAAAGCTCTGTGAAATATTAGCTAAACGGGATAAACCAACATTTAATTGTGAAGAACTGAAGTTACAAGGAATATAAATTGATCCAAGCAAAATTTTTTTAATTACATTGTCAATTTTTAATTCAATACATATAAATATATGTGGAAAACCTAAATCAAATACTATCCTTTCAAATTTAAATGATTTTTTTATGGCTATAGCTACACCTTGAGAGCTGGCATCTTTTATAAATGAATACTGATTTAAAATTACTCTATGTCTTCCGCTAAGATGAGTTTCCTGGACAAAAGCTATGTCAATATCATATCTCCTTAAGGTATTTAGAAGATCTATTCTTCGACTTACTTCTACGAGCGATCGAACATTAAATGTTAACAATTTAAATCCATTATGGTTCATAGGTATTTTTTACTTCACCCAACAATGCTTAACACTGTTTTTTAGCATCGTCCTTTGACAAAGACTTGTATTCTTTAATAAACTTTTCAACTTTGTTTTCCAATGAAACTGTTTCCGGATGGCAAATAATTTTTGCAATTTTTAAGAATTCTTCTATTAAAGGAGATTTTACGCTTGTTTTCTTAACCATAACTGGGGAATTTCCCCTAAACAAACTAGCATATGAACCATTTGAATGAATAACATTTGAATGTTCAACAACTTTCAACACATTAGATGAGGCACGTTGCCTTTTATCCTTAACAGTTTCCTTAATCTTTTTTTTCATTTCTACATATTTTTTGTAGGCCACGCAACCGCGAAAGTTGGATGGGTGACCATGTTGCTTACAATTGATGCAAAATGGTAAATTTTCCTTACTAGGAACGAATTTGCATTCTCCTGGAGCATGATCTGATTCACATTTGACACACGCATATGGTCTATTACAATTTCGAGATGTATGTCCCCAATGCTGACAACGCCAACATTGAATTTCCCGAAATTTAGACTTTGGAGATTCCCAAGTAATCTTCTGATTTAAAATGAATTTAACCCCCATAATTTCCGAGGCTGACTTACCAGCAAATAATGTTACTAAAAACAAGCCCGTATCAGAACCATTTCTCTTTGAGAATGTTGTTGAAAATTTCGAAACGTTTTCTACAACATCGGGAACTAACAAATTTATTTCCGTTTTGATCAAACTTAAATCGGTCTTGTAATAAACCCCGCGTAAAACCAAGCTTATACGTTTAAATTCCGAGGGAGTATATGAATATGAATCAACTTTTTTGGCTCTTAATATTTGCATCATCTCTGCATGAACAGCAGCATCTTTTACGAAAAGTTTGCTCCTAAATTTATTTCTATTTACAATTTTATAATCTATGTTTTTCGAATTAAGCTGTTCAACTAAGTTCTCGATGTTAACATTAAATAAAAATATAGGTGGGCAGAACGATTTCTCCTTTGAAGGAATAACTTTTTCAACACATATCTCCTTTCTTTTCACATTACATTGATCTCTTTCAAAATCAATTTCTCCTAATATTGAAAACCTATTCTGGGAGTCTTGATTATAATTGTCCCCTTTAGAATGTACACTATTTGGTGTCTTGTTAAATTTACATTTAGTTAAATCTACCTTTCTCTTGCGTTTTGTTACTGGGATAAATTCATCTTCCTCTCCTGAAACCATTGAAAGAAGTGATTCTTCACAATCCATTAGTTCCTTCATATCGTTTGCTGAATCACGGACATCAAAAGGTTGATCTCTTTTCGGATAATAATCGTGGGGAATCTTCAAGTTGTCTATTATCTTGGCATTGGAACACATTGGCTGAACGAATTTGTCAGAACTTACGCTAAACGTCTTCTTGATTGTGCCACAAGGAGATTGAACATTGGCGGTTTTGTATTTATCACTCTTTTGAAAAGCTGAATAATCCTTAGACGAACATTTATCAGGAGGCAAATTTTCACACGGATCAATATCCGCAATAGGCGGAATGGAATCCATAAAGGAAAAAGAATTAATTTGAAATTGAAAAATGTATTTGAAATTGAAAGTTTTCCTTTTCAATAAAAAATAGTTTTTTTTTTTTTTTTTAAATTTCTTTTAATATATTTTATTTAAATTGACGAAAAAAGCAACCTCTCCTCAGTCAAGTTCGAACAAAACTCCTAACACTCAAATTACAATATAAAAAAAGCTTTCTTACACTTTAATAGCCGTATTCCTTCAGTATTTTATACGAATATTTTCTATGCACTATCACAATTTGGTTTGTTTGTATATTTCTATTACGAGGTTAACTTTAGCTATCCTTTGACTAGCAATGAAGTAACTTATACAGAAAATTTATAGAAGTATTAGATACCAGCAGAATGTAATGCATTTTCTGGCCCGCTAAGGCCTTCATCAGCATTCTTTGTATCTTATAACTGGATAGTGCTTTTTGTAAATTTTATGTGTTGTTTAACTTAATTATTTTAACAAATAGAATCTTTACCCGTAACCTGTATTATTCATCAAAACTTTCATGATTAAAAATAATGTATAAAGAAATATTAAGCAATACTTATTTGTTCATCTCAAGAAATCCCATTTATTTTTGTTTTTTATTTAACACACTTTTGTTGCCACGCTGCTTTTCTCAAGCGTTCACCAGCTGAACTGAATCTTCGCAGCAGTGAACGTTCATGCTTAGCAATTCCACAATGGGTGGTACTAATATTCTTAACAAATTTGTTTGCATTTACTGACAGTAGCCTACTTTTGTGTCTATATGGACATACGGCGTCAATTCGGGTTAAGTAACAAACTAAAGTTCTACTACCTATTAAGGTTTTGAACAATAACATTTTAAAGGGGAAATTTAATTGCAAAAATAGTTCCCCAATAACGCTGGCAGTTATATAAAACCCGTGGTAATTGTGTACTAAATTTTCATTTAAAAAGGATACTCGAACTTAGACAACCATTACTTTTAGTGAATTAAAAACTAAAATGTTTCTTACGTTTAATTTTTATGGTGTTCATTATGTTTATTTAATACGCTTTTATGTTTAGATCATTGATTTGAAGCATATACAAATATTGCGAAATAAACAAAAAAATCTTATTAACTTTATACTCTAAAACAGGACTAAATAAAAGTACAAAGTTAAAAGCAAAAGATAAAAAATCAGCAAATTTTATGCTGATGCTAAAAAAATTACATAAATTTATCTTGTGTTGGCAATTTTCTTTGTTGTGTTGTACTTTAACAAAACGGATGAGTCTATAATCATGTATGTCGAACTGTTTTTAAGTTTCTATGAACTTCAGATGCAAAAAAAAAATTAAACAACTAAACTGATAAATAACTTAACTTTGTTTTTACCCTTTTTTTAAGATATTTTTTCCTTTTTATTTTTAGTTGTTAATAGAAATGCTCTAAATTTTTAAGAGTGACACATGCTCTTTTTATCATCGCATTCAGAATTTATGCATACTAGTGAAATACAACTAAATAAAGTGAAATATTCCTGTCATCAACTGAATAAACAGAAAGTTGAAATCTAGTAATTTATCATTTTGATTTTCAAATATATTCCAGCACAAAATAGTAAACACGATTTAAAACGATACTCATTTTTAAAACGATACTCATATATGAAAAAATCTTAAATAATATTATTTTTTTGCAATTTTCGTAAAACTGTTGATTTTTAATAGTATGGAAATATATATAACTCATACGCCACCAAGCACAATGGGTGGGGTAACCATCATAAAAAATATAGCATACCCTAAGGGTTATGTACAAACAAGTGTAATCATACTTGCGTATACTTGATAATTAAATACCTATTACAAATCACCAATTAGGGATGGGCAATAAATATCGATGTATCAAAATATCGATATTTAAAAAAATTTTAATCGATATATATCGCCGATATTAAAAATACCCATATATCGATACATCGATATTTATCTACGACTATCGAATTCGATATTTTTAAGATTTCTTTATAATAAAATTCAACATTTTAACTGTTGCTCAACTGCTTACGATACTGTTGTTTTTAAAGAATTGCATCATATGTTTTTTAACTAATATTAAGAAAATAACGGCGCTTTTCCATTGCACATTTTCATAGATTACACAGTTCGGTTTTGTCTCGGTTTTTTAAGAGATGACAACAAAAAAATAAGCGCGGAAAAAATATTTTGAAAAGGGTTCCTAGAATTATGCCAAGAATCACCTTAATTATAGCATATTAGCAGCAATAGACTCATAAAAGTTGGAATGTTAATAATAAAAAAAAATTATGTTTTTATTTTTATTTGAGCATGTTCTTATATTAAAAATAAAATATGGCACAGTTAACTGGAATAGTATGTGTCACAAGTTTCGTTTACCATAAGTATATAATCCGACATTATATAGTCCCAATGAATTTTTTTTTTAAGATTTCATATGGCGAGCAAATAAAAATTTTTTTGTATTCTTTACTTTTGTTTTGAATTTTTTTTATTGTAGAATTAACTGCCGGTCCCTTGATTTCAAACGTTCGCAAAACTTACCTTAAAATCTAAATTTTAAAATTGGTTTTTGTTTTAAATATAAGTTAAGCGAATGAAAGTTTCGTTCTAAATCGAGGGGCAGGCAGTAAATTTATTTTTATTTTTCGAATTAATTCTATTAGCTAAATTTCAGTTATGTATTTTATAAAGCTTTTTGTTATAGTTCCATTTCATAAATATTTAGGAGTGCCTTTAGTGTATAGACTTTTATATTGTATTTTTCACTCCTAAATATTTAAGGAATTGAACTATTACAAAAATCTTTTAAAAAATACATAACTGAAATTTAGCTCATAGAATAAATTCGAAAAATAAAAAAATGTTGAATATAATAAATTAACTTATGAAAAAGAAATAATTCCCAGATTCTATTTGTTGAACCATAAAAATGTAGAATGGAATTACATGTAATATGTTTGTACCTTTTTAATTAATAAATATCGATACCCTTAAAAAATATCAATAAAATATATATCGATATATTTTTTTCAATTTGCCCATCTCTATCCCCAATCATGCGTTTTATATTGAATACCTTAATGTCCAATTTTCAGGATAGTATTTAAATTCACATCGTGTTAATTTTCATATTAACTTAAATCGTATTTAAATACAGATTGAGTTTTATTTGAAAAGTCTTATTTAACTAAGAAAAACGTCTGGTAGCACTATAAACGTTTAAACGTATGGAAACTATAGTTAAATTTAATTGTGAATTAAGTTTCATTTAAGTGTTTAGTGAAGAAGAGAATTTTATATTTACAAAGATTTTAAACATAAACGTGTTTTGATATAAATCATAAAAATTGGCCGCACGACTTGAATAAAAAGAGTTTAGTTTTAAAAGAGAATAGATATAAGAGATTACAGACCAGGGTTGGTAAAATTGGTAAAATTTTACTTTCTGTACTATTTAAGCGCGAAAAGTACGATGGTACACCAATGGCTAATTTAGTACAATTAAGGAATCTTTCCAGTTTAAAAGGCAGAAGATGCTCGTATTCATATTATTTTTGAACGGTTAACGCTTTTGTGTTGACAAATCGCATGTTATTTCTTGAAGAAGGATGTGATAGAAAAATTTAATATAACTGACTTAAAGTTTAAAATTATAAGCATATAAACTTTAAACCTTTCAATGATGTTTACTGCGGAACTCATGTAGAACTATATGAAGAAACCAATGGAGTTAAAAATAACATATTTAATAATTCAGTTTAAAGCAATTCGCAAAACTTTTATTTCAAGTCTTGCGAAGTTTTAAGAACAAAATTTGACTTTAAAAATTTGTCTTTAAGAAGTTTTAGTAAATTTAGTGCAGAAACTGTAATTAATGGAAAATTTTATAGTATGAAACCATAACTAGTAAAAATATCTCCAAAAGAAATTGCAAATTTGTTAATATAAATTTGCCATTTAGAGTTCTTGCTGTTATTGAAATATTAAAATCTAATAAGATTAAGTATCAGTGATTTCTGGGCAGCAGTTTCGAAAATAAAAAACAAGGCAAATGAATTAATATTTCCAGAATTTTCGAAAATAATGAGAGGAATATTTTCAGATGCACATTTATCTACAAATGTGGAATCTTTACTTACCAAATATTCTCAACAACAAAGAGAGAAACAGATTAAAAGCCGCAAATCTTTGCGTCAAACAAAGGACTTATTGAACTCACAAAACTGCCGAAATTCTAAGAGATATGTATGTTTGTTTCAAATATATTTTGTGTATGATGTTTATTTGTCGAATTATGTAATGGTAAAATGTTGCCATTGTTGAAAAATGGGTTTTTTAAATATTGTTTTGAACTAGAAACAAATAAAACAGATAAAATAAAATAAATTAATTTATTAAAGTTTTTGATATTTTAATTAGGCTTAAGTTCATCAAATTAAATTTTCATTTAATTATTTTTATAAAAAATAAAATAAAATAATAATTAGTATTGTGGTTATTTTATTGAACTTATAATGGTTTTTATTCCAAATTTCGATATTTTAATCAGGCTTAAGTTCATTAAATTTAATTTACATTAAATTATTTTTTTATGAAGAAAGGAATTTTACAACATGAAATGAATTAAAATTTATTGATAATATTTTATTCTTGACTGAGCTGGGAATTGAACCCAGGTTTACGCGGACAGGTTGCCCTGACTTATTTCGATTGTAACCACATAATCTCTTCAGAGTGGTTTGCCGTTTAGCACTCACCGCCATTGACGACGGATGACGTCATTAGTCAAACATCAATCTTTAAACCAAATGGTATTTTACCTTGGTAGATCGAAATTTGCTTTGAATGAATGGTTACCTATTTTAATTGATTTCCTTACTTTAAAACGGTGCCGTGTTATAAAGCCATATGGCCTTATTTCTCAATGAAATGAGAAATTAAATCATATGGCTTTATTGCCAACACCCAAGTACAATATCACCATAATAGTTTAGTAACCAAAGTGTAAATAACGCCATATCAGTGTAATTGTTAAAGTTACAAATTTCCAAAAGAACGATTTGCCATTGTCAAGTGTTGAAAAAATATAGTACAGGAGGTGTAAGTGGGCGGGGTGGGCGAGCGTGTCCGGTGGACGATAGCGGCGCGCGTGGCGTGCCCGCCACATACGCGGCAGGTGCGCTCTATATTGCATTTTAACCTCAGGTCTTCAATATAGTAAAAGCATTTTTGTCGTACAGTTCTCTAAAATGAAGAACTGTATGATTTAGAAAAGTTTCGTTACACAGGGTCTCCACTTGAGATAATATCTGATATAATATCTGAGAGAACGTCGACAGAATGAGAGAATACATTTCTTGATGTTAATCTTCATAGTAAACAAGGGGAACATGTATCTTATAAGATTTTCAAAATCGACTGATTCTCGTACAGTAAACTTGTATCGATTTTATAATTATTTTTTATTTTTTTTTATTTTTTAGTTTAAAATATTGTTTTTTTAAACACTTTTACAATATTGGCACTATTTGCATTAATAAATTACACATTTTAATAATGGTGGCTTATTATTGTTTTATATGTGTGTATTTTTGACAGCTCATCTTATAAGATTTCTTATAACAACTGTCTCATAACATTTATTATAATATTAATACTAACACTATTTGAGAGTCCACACGTAAGATAATACTCTCTGCGATTGAATTTGACGTTTGCTGATATAAAAATCTTATATCTTATCTCAGGTGGAGACCCTGGGTTAATACAATTGACAGCAATGACGACGAATCAGATGCAAATAGCAGTGGAGCAGACAGCACTGTATTATTTGTTGTGGAAGGGAAAGGCAAATACTGTTTGATCCATGCAAACATTTCAAACTTTGTCAACCATGCTACCAACAACTAAGAGAAAGTGCTGCGAAAAAAAGGAACACAAACATTGTGCCCAATTTGTCGTGCCATTATCAAGAATGGCACATTTATATATTGTTAATTATTAGAAATTTATAAACATTCCAGTTGTGAACTTAACTTAATTTTTTTTTTGTAATTTTTTTGTAAATAAAAGAAATCAAATAAATTAGAATTATATTAAAAAAAAAAATTTAAATGAGTAATAACACCATAATGGCAACCTTTAACACATGTGTTGAGATCATTAAACAGATCTTTTAAAATAATCTTTTAAAAATAAAATGTTGTTTAAATGTTTTGCTTTACTTGGAAGTCACACGATCAAGTTTTGTCTTTCCTTTTAATTTGCCATACTCTCACATTTTTAACTAACGCACTCACACTTTTTTAAATTGACCACGATATTGCTATATAGTTTTACCTTTCCAACTGACGACGATTTAACCTTGGCGCTTTCTTTGTAAAAAAAAATATTTCTTAAAAAATACATGTACTTTATTAAAAAAAAAAATTTTGTTCTAAAAAATTCTTGTCCTTTTTTACAAAATGTTTTGAGTCATGCTACTATTTTGAGTTATTTTTTCGTCGGGGCATTTTTAAAATTAAATTGATAATCAAATTGAGTGCAGCCTTCGACACAGCTGTCAATTCAAACAAGTTTTTTTTGACAAGCAGTTTTTGTGAACAACTTGAAAGTGATTTATTGAACGTGTGGCTCCAGGGTTAAAAATATATTTTTTGGATTTGTTTCAATTATAAGTAAAAATTAACGGATTTCTGCATTATTTCAGTAATCAGTCAAAATTTACTGGTTTCTGCCGATTAAATACAGATACTGGTAGCATTGGAATTATACCTTAAAATTTATGTTACAACAAAAATGAACAAGATCCACGTGGAAGGACCAAATATATAGTTTGATTAGCGGTATATTTTTGGTTTGTTTTTGATGTTATTTCAATGTCACGTACGTGGTGCAAAAGCATCATTTGTCTAAGTCATTTGTATTTTATAAGTCATATGTGTTTTAAAATAAAAGTTATAAGCAAGATATTTGTTGCAAAAAAATATTGATCGAAATTTTTTTTAAATAGGTATAATACAAATTTTATAAGCTTTTAAAGGTCGTCACGTACGATATTGTAAGTACTATAAATGCAACTAAATGTATCATCTTATTATGTTGGTATCAAGTTGGAATTTGTTCCAAACTTATTTTATTGCAATCTAAATCATCTAACCAAATATTATTGGAATCGGTCCATATTTGACCATAGCACCCATACTTCCTCTCCCGAAAATAGCTTTTAATGTTATAACTTCCTTATAAGTGTAGGTATTGTGATTAAAATTTGCGACGGTAACTGTTGTGCGGGTAGGTCAAAAATTACACATAGGTCCCATATAAACCTCCTTTCTAAAATCGGTGAAAGGCAAACAAATCTCATATATATGAAGATATCTAAATAATATTCGGCACAAATAACTTTTATATAACCCTTAATATCATAGCATAATTATGTTCTGGCGGCCATGATTGCCGATGGTTGAAAAGTAGGGAACACTCTCAAAAATTTGTTTTTAAAATATAATGGTGTAGGGTATCATATGGTCGAGTTTGACCGACTATACTTTTTACCTTGTTTGTTTTAAATTTTTGTATACACATATTTACCAAAAATATATTTCATACCTTGTAAATACTAAAAGAGAAAAATCTGTCACGTACGGTGTGTCAAGAACGATATTACATTTTTTTCATTATAAAACCCATTTCCTTTCCAATTACGGATTATAATACAAGGATTATTTGGATGCCCCGGTAGGCTAGCTGGTAGTGAGCTAGTCTATCAGTACCGGGTTGCGGGTTCGATTCCCGCCAGAGACTCTGGTCTCCTGCAGACAAGCAAAAAGCTTCGCGGGATTTAGTGTAGGAATAATAAAAAAAAAAAAAAAAAAAAAAATATGTGGTTTAATGTAAAAAATTAAAAAAGGAAAAAAAACCTCCCACTATTCGCAGATTTTCGGATTTTTTTAAATTCGCCTTAAAATCACTTCCGTTTTATGTCACGTACGAAATGCACCTATTGTGCTAGATATTTTGGACAACAAGGTTCCGAATGTAATAATCAATTTATTCATGTAAAGTACACTCTTAATGAAGCATAATGATAAAAAAAAAATTTCCAGTTACTACTATTTTTGCAAAAACTCTATCACTCTGAAAGCGTACAAATTCACGTACGATGACATGGAAATGCCCATATGTATTGTTATTCAATTAATCGGCATAAGTTCTTCGATTAATCCTTTAATCGAAATTAGCAATTTTAAAATATTAAAAAATGTTCGATTAATCGAACAATAATTAATCGACTGACCACCCTAGTTGGTACACATTAACCCTCTTACTCTTCTGGAAATGGGTTTTATTGAAATTTTTGTGAAAAAAGCAAAAATCACCTTTAAAACAGGAATGTTGTCATGTAATTCTACTATAGGTCTCCTTACACACTTACGTCAAAGATTCAGCTTTAATACCAGAAATAAGCAAAAACTTATAAGGTGGTTTATGGGCTTATTACATACTTCATTTGAGTCGTTGCAAAATTTCCTGCCGAGAGACAAATATCAAGTGACCTTACAATAGTAATCGATTATTGTCAATAAAGACTAAGAGAATAAAATAACTGTTCCGTTGCCGTCGACTTATGTCGGAGTTGACTTTCATAATAAGTGTGATTGAAACTAAAATTTCATGTATTTCAATTTGGCATATGTTTATTCCAGTTCCAGAAGAGCTTACAATAATACAAAGTTTTTTTGTAGTTGGCTCCTTTTACTTACAGTTGGATTTTATTTTTAACTTTTCTGGTTCAGATAATTTAAAAGTAATCATTTTTTCAACAACATTTTAACTTGTTTTCATTGTAAGCAAGTGAAAGTAATTTTTTATTTACCTCAAAGAGTGTTCCTGCAGTGGTGTGTTCCATTGAATTTTGCTATTCAAATGAAGCAGACCGTAATGATATTTAAAACTTTTTCAATAGTGTGGTCTTGTTTTTTTTTCTTCTTTGTATTTATGTGTACTAAAAAAACAAAATTGAGGAAATAAAATCAATTTAAGTGAATTTTTTATACACAGATATTCTATTGATTGAAAGTACGTAAATATGAAAATATTTTTATTGATTAAATTTGCATTTAAAAAAAAACAAACGAATGATAATAATACAAAGAAAAAAAAATTTTAAATTTAAAGGAATTTTACTTAAACTAAAGGGGGGTCAAACCAAAACGCACGATGTTTTTTGTGAATAAAACAGAAAGTTTTCAGAGAATTATCTTATCGTGTGGGAACCATTTAGCGTCCAGGTACAAATCCTCAATTTCTGGCCACGAGAAATACGTTATCATCTCGCGATAGCGAACACCTTTCACACCCGATGACGCCGCCAGCCAATAAACGAAATTGGCGAGCATACACAGGTGTTTTCTGATTACCTAAAGACCCGGCTTGCTGAATTTTTCGCACAATTCTCCCGATTGTGGACATATTTGTTCGACTATGCTGACCAAAAAAATAACGAAGTGCTTGAGATGTGGCTTCAACAATCTTTACGCGCTGCTCAATTGTGTACCTTTCCATGGTTGAATTTGTCCAACACTGAAGCAAAGAAATGCCAACTTAATTTGGGCAAAAAACTTGACGTTAAGGTGTAACTAACAATTAACATCGTGCATTATGGTTGGAGCTCCCTTTATATGAAATAAATATGGTATTTTAATTTTTGTTACAATTAGTGGTTTTTTATTTATCTTTTAATTTATTATTTTTGCATTTTAAGTCTGTAATTGAGGTTCATTACAATTTGTAATTGTTATTTTTTTTTGTCGCAAATTCAAGTTTAAGTTTTTTCGTTCTTAAGAATTTCGTTTGGCTTATAAAAAGGAAACAGACATTCGGAAAAGAAAAATATAAAAGGTATTATTTAAAAAAAAAAAACATAAACGTAGCCGAAACAAAATGAAAGAGGTGCCAAACTAAAACCGAATTGAATTGCAATCAAGCTAAAACTTAGCTAGAATATGCACAACCATCTGCATTTGAATCCAAATTAAAAAAAAATATACTTAAAACTGAATCTTCTCAAATAAACGGTACTCAACCATTTTTAACCCTTTAATGCTCATGACCGCCTTAAGAAGGGGTTAATATGAGCCGTTATAAAATTATTATGTTTTCATTAAATAACTAATTAAAGTGTTACTCGAATTTTTGTTTGTGCAAAACTTTTTGATTTTGTCATAGGTCTAGTTGGATTGACTAAAATTTTAATATGAACTAGAATTTACTCGGAATTGTCCATTTTTTATTATTTTGGGAAAACATTGAAATTTGTGCAACGCAGAAAAGTTATTTGCAAGTGATAAACTATGTGGAAAAAAATTTCAAGTAAATTATTTTACCTTTTACTTAAAATCTTTGTAACTTGTTTATAAAGCTTTTGGTTCACCCTTCTTCACAGAAATTTTTATAAAAGAAAACATCAAAAAAAAAAAAAAATCTTAAATATGAACAGTTAAGAGATTTTGGCATTAACATCGCTATATGGAAAGAGTGGCGAAAAAAGTGAAATTAATTTCGACGGAGACGTCATGGACCATCCCGATTTTTTTTTGTGCTGACGAAAAATTGTAAGATCGTTTTATATATATGTTTTATAAAGGGTGAAAGGTTAGGTAAGGTTAGGTGGCCGGTCATAAAGACTTCGCATAGACCGAGTTGATCCCTAGCATTACCACGATGTACGATAACCCTCAGTTAAAAAGGTTAGTTCGAAGTGATGATACCCAGATTACTCCACACACTCTTGGTGATTGTCAGGAGTCTTAAAAGTCCAATTCCAGGGATTTCCCCTAGATCTTGAAAGTAATGGTCTCCCAGACAGTTCACTCTGGTGCGTATGAGTGCCGGAGAGTAGCAGAGTATATGCTCCAACGTTTCTTTCTCCTCTGGTACTTCAAAAAATCTACCATTGTCAGTAGTCAGTTGCCCCGCCCTTTTGGAGTATACTGCCATCCACCAGTGACCCACTATAAAACCCACGAGAAGCCTTCAGTCATTCCTCGGTAGAAACAGAAGAAGTTCAGCCGACTTTGGATCATAGGATCCCCACAAAACTTTGGATACCATGCACGTTTCGGTGTTCATCCAAACCACCTAAGATTTCCTTTGTACAGTAGAGTCTGTACATCTCTTAATATTATGAATGGGAATTTGAATGTCAATTACTCTGTTGTACGGTAATTGAACTCCCATTTTCGCTCCTTCGTCTGTCACCTCCATATCTTCTATGCCCCGGTGGCCGTGGACCCAATATATGTGTACTCTTTTGTTGGCACCAAGTCTCTCCATTGAGTCTTTACACTCCTTCAAATGTGAATTTCTAGTATTAGAATTACGAGCCTTTTTGGCCGCAAAGATTTCCGCTTGGAAAATACTACAATAATCGAGAAGCTTATACATCGTGAAGTTTGATTTCAATACTGCTTTGTCATTTTTGTTCAGTATCGTTTGGCAAGTCATCATGGAAAGACTCACACCACAACAGCGGCTCCAAATTGCTTAGCTGTATACTCAATGAAAATTCGGAAATTTTGTTCAGTGATGAAGCGCATTTCTGGCTTAATGGAAACAAAATTGCCGTATTGGGCTGATGAGCAATCCGAAGAGTACCAAGAGCTCCCGTTACATCCGTTAAAAAAACGGTATGGTGTGGTTTATGGGCTGGTGGAATCATTGGTCTATATTTCTTCAAAAATGAGTAAAATCAGAATGTTGCCGTCAATGGCAAACGTTATCGTACTATGTCAACGGACTTTGTGCTTCCTGAAATTCAAGCTCTGGTTTCAATAAGATGGCGCTACGAAGTATAAACTTAATTTCACGTTTTGCTACGGTAAATTGCCCACCAAGATCGTGCCATATCACACCTTTGGACTATTTTCTCTGGGGTATGTAAGGGCTGAGGTCTTTAGGAATAAGTCAGCTACGATTTACACTTTGGAAACTAACATTACTTTTGTTATTCGTGAGATACCAGTCGCTATGCTCAAACAAGTGGCCCAAAGTTGGACCACCTCAGACGTAGTCATGGCCAATACTTACGTGATATCATTTGAAACAGTAAATGCCATAAATTGTTCTTTTTACCGATAGATAATTAAGTTCACTTCCAAATTTATGTGTTTTATTTAGCATTATACTTCAATCCTCATGATGAATCACCCAATATACCTAAGATTGAGGGACACAGTACCGTTGTTGTCTTCAGCTTAAAACACACCTGCCAAAAAGCGACCTTTATTAGTGATGATACATTTTTTACTTTGACTGAAAAGCATTTTGATGTTTTGGAACTCAGACAAAAGAAATTTCAATCCCTATAACGATATTATATAGAGTATAAGTAGTTTAATTAACCACGAAAATGCCCGAACTCTGCCTTAAGGCGGTCTGTTGATTTTACCTGCAATAAAATAAAAACTAACTTCAGACTCGTGTTTTCCATTCTAAAATAATTATTTTGTTTTAATTCCCAGTAAAAAAATATTTGTGTTTTTTGATGCACTTAAGCGAAAAAACGCATAAACGAGCGCTTCAATAAGAGAGCTGTAATACAGCAGTAAATGATAACGAATTAAATATACAAAAAGCTGTTATTTTAGTGCTGACAATATAGAAGGTTTTAAAGCGAAAAAAAAAACTGATTTGAAGCGATTTGAGTTATGGGTTCATACATAAAACCTGCTCCTTTTGGATACATTTTTGACTGGATTTTTTTATTTATTGACGGCCTAAGTTATAAAAAATAAAGCATGTCAATAAAGGGTTTATGAAACGGATTTTCATACAAAATCCCTTTATAGACATGCTTTATTTTTTATAACTTAGGCCGTGAATCTTTATATATAAAATATGAACTAACAATAACACTATGATAAAAAAGTTGAAAAAAAATTATTCATTAGTTCTCATGTACCAATTTGGTTTTGCTGGAGTCCATAGAGACTGGAAATGGTTTTATTTTTTTTTTAGGTCGTAAAGTGATTTTATAACGGTAAATGTAGATGTTCATAACACGCGTTCCCCTATCGGATCACGCGAAATATCTGCGAATTATCCTGGACTCAAACTTATCATGGAAATTAAATACTCAACACAGGAAGGCTACGGTGGCTTAGTATGCCTGCCGTATAATGTTTGGTGCCAGGTGTAAACTTAATCCTAGACTGGTGTATGGTGGACCGGGGAATACCGCACGAGGGTTTACACAGATGGGTTAACGATGACTTGTGGTGGTGGCTCTGGGGTTTTCTCGGAGGAACTGCACGGGAATCTCTCTTTCCGCCTGCCAGATTGGGCGAGCGTATTTCAGGCCGAAATATTGGCGATAAGAGAGGCATGTAGAACACTGTACAGCAGGAATATCAGCGGCAAAATTGACATTTTCGTTGATAGCCAGGCGGCTCTGCTGGCACTAAGGTCACATAAAACAACATCTATTCTCGTCAACCAGTGCAAGGAGGAACTATCCAGACTTGGCAGCCTATCTGGCATTACCTTAATTTGGGTCCATGCGCATAGGGACCATTACGGTAATGAACAGGTGGATGGGCTGGCCAAGACTGGAGCTACTCTTGATATTTCACAGGGTGTGCCAGTCGCAACACCCCTGGTAACTATCAGGAGCGAAATCTTTAGACACTATATGCAGGGTTACCAAGGTAACGTGGCCCGTATATGATATAGGTCGCTCTGAGCGACTTCTCAGCTTCAGTCGGAAAGACGTGGTTCAAGTTTGATTGGGGGTTCCAATTCTTGACGAGTGGTGTGGTGTCAAAACGGAGTCACTGTCGACTCTACTTGCAGCACGCCTAGTTCTGTGCGTGCTACCACGTTAACCAACCAACCAACCAACATAAAACGCGTTACTTCGTTGGCGAGTATCGTGCGTTTAAAACACGCGTTATAAAAGCCTTTTCTTCTAGCTGCTTTTGATTTGTGGAACACCTTTTTTAAAATAATTCCAACCTTCAGCACTTTTTTTTTACGATACTTTATGTTTTATAAGCTTTTCAATAAGTTTTTCCTCCATGATTCACAAATTTGGTAGATTATTATTTTTTATTGTCTGCTGATTACTGTCAAAAATGCACAACGCGTTAAAAAGTTCAAAGTTAACCAACTTTCTTCCGCAAACGCGTCAAAAAGTTTTTTGTGTAACATATTCTATGAAAAGACACAAGTTTAACTATTTTTGACAGAAGTCTGCAGAGCGCGCGCGCACTAATGCGTATTATGTACTTCTACTTTAAATGCAATGAAAAACGTCTTTTTTAGAGTTTTAAATTGAAAGAGTCATAACTGCTTATTTGGTTAAAAGGAACTGATTTAAGCTTTCAAAAAAGGTATGCCGTTTAAAAATCGATTTATAAATGGCTAATTTATATTGGTTGAAGTGTGAAAAAACACGGCATACCTTGTGTTAAAGCTAAAATCAGGTCCTTCAAACAAAATTTTTTAAATTGAAATCCGTTGGGAAACAAAGAAGTTATGTCTCTTTCAATTTGAAACTCAAAAAACACGTTTTTCACTGCATTTACCGTTATAAAATTACTTTACAAAGTGACCTAAAAAAACTACAACTATTTTCGGTCTCTATGGGTTCGAACAAACCTAAATTGGTACATAAGAAATCCTGAATAATTTTGTTGCAGCCCAGTGTGATTAATCAAATCTTAAGCTACGGTCACACTTATTAAATCTTTGACCAAATAAGCATAACCACTACTTTTGTTAATAGTTAGTGAGATTTGACATTATAATTAAACTGCTAGACAGAGCAAAAAAAAAAAAATTATTATGTAAGATGTGGTATTATTAACAAGATAAATATTGGAATCAAAGGAAATAATATTGTAGTTTGCCTGTTGGTCCCGTTTTATTCGTAAAATATTTGACAAGTGTGTTTTTTCTTTTACGTTATTTTATGCCCTGCCAGTGCCGGCCGAAAATGTTTCCCTTCACGCTTTCTGTTCACATTTTTCGGTTTTTTTAGATCTTCTAATTGGTTTAATCCTGCTGCATTTCTGCTCCTTTTTATTTCGAGCTTGTGGATTCGGTCTCAGTTCGAGCCTTTTTAAATATTTCAGTTCTTAAATTAAAATTATTTTGATTTAATTTTTGTGTAATTAGAGGGTTAAATCCTAATACCCCTTTTGATCTACCGACCTTTTTTTCCAGCTGCGCCGAAAAATGTTTCTTAACTTGAGATTGAAGTTGTAAAGTAGAAAAGAAAAAAAGTAGCAAGTAAAACTTTTACGTTGATTCGATTTGTTGCATTTGTGATTTATTTTGCATGTGTTGTTAAAGTTTTTCCAAAAATATTTGTTTTATAGATAAAGATTTCTTTATCGTTTGTTATTTTGAATTTATTTCTGGTTTTTAGTCTACACAGAGAAAACAAACTTTGTATTAACAATACAATTGCATTTGTAGGATAGCAATTAGAAAAGGAATAAAATTTTATAATTAGGAAATTAGTCCTTTATTAAAAGAAGTATTTGGTTTGTTAAAATGTCTTGTAGTTTCTGCAAAACCTTTTTTCTTTGTGTGTAGTATTTGTATATCTAAGTTTATATGAATATGTATGTGTGTCTGTCTGTTTGCTTTTGTAGTTATTTGAAGTTATTTTGCATAGAAATGATAACACCAAGTAACAGTTGTACAAATAAACTTAAGCGAAACTTTCAACTTAAAATAGAAAAGAAAAGAAAAAAAACAGTTCCAAAAGAAATGTTAACAATTTGATAAATTTAGTTTGCTTGTGTACGTTAAAAAACGTTTTTGGTCATAAGATTTGGCCAGAAAACTCTTACAAAAAGCACGCACCAAAAAAGTTTATAAAATGTCCTTTTTTTTTTTTTGGCTGAACAGTTATAAATTTTTTTCAGTTAAAAGGATTTTTATTAATTTAGTTTTGGTTATAAAATCAATAGATTGAAATTATTTATTGTGGTTTAAATTATAAAGGAAAATAATATTTCATAATGTTTTTAAATGTTAAATATTTTTTAAATTAAAACTACTTGGAGTTTTTAAAACATTAGGAACTTATTAGTATTTAATATATATTTTATTCGACCTTTATTATTTATAGTATAATTAAATTATCGAGGTCTTTTTATATAAAAAATTTTAAATGTTTATTATAACCAATATTTCGGCAGTTCTTTAATGCCTTCTTCAGGGTTTTTTTCTTTCGTTTACAAATTTCACAAATTTTTAACAAATTTAATAATATAACAATTAAAATGACAAAATTAAAAAATTTTTGTAATTGAATACAAAAAAATATTTTTCAATACAAACTTAATCTATTACAATATAAATAAATTTTTTGAGTGCGCTGAAGAAGGCACTCAAAGAAGTGCCGAAATATTGGTTATAATAAACATTTAAAGTTTTTTATATAAAAAGATATTTACCTCGATAATTATTTTATACTACTAATAAGTATTTTTTAAAAAAGTTTCTCTAAATATTTTTTTCTAGTCAATGATTGATAACAACTTGGCTAAAACAAACTTTTACATTCTATATTTTGGAGGTTTTGCGTATACGTCTTTACATGCAGCCACACATTATTTGGCCTTGCTCCTCAATGACTCAACCTTGTGGTGGGCTTGAAATTTGTAGATGTCTAGTAGATCACAACTAAACAGAGTCATGCCTGGTAAAACGAAAGTAAATTTTAATAATAATGAAAAAAAAAATTGTAAAAAGTATGGGGGTTATTTTATTGAACTGTTTGTGGTTTCTAATCTTAACTTTTATATTTCAGTCAGGCTTAATTTACACAGAAAAAATATCCAGTATTTTTTTCTATCAATTAAAAAAATTGCTTAAAAAATGATTCAATTTAGTACATGTGACAATTGAATCGCTGCCATATTTATAAAAAACAAGTTAGAGTGCTATGTTCGCCTGTGCCGAATCTTTGATACCCTCCACCGACAGGAGTGGGCTCTATATGATAAATACATACATATATATTATAAACTACTCTTCACAAAAACGAGCGTTAGCATTAAAATTAGTTGCGGTTTAGACCTGAATTAAATTATTGACCGACAATAAGAAAATTTTATGCATTTCTTGTTAGAACTTTGAACTGGCTTGAGTAAAATATCATGATTCCTAACAGTTTCAGCCGAACTAAATGATTTTTAGGAGGGTAATTCGTATTGGACGTATGGTAAATTATGGACCAATCATCCCAAAATTCTGAAGACTGATTTCTGGTATTACAAAAAATAAATTAGAATAAATTTCAATACAGCAGTGTAATTAGTTTTAGCGTTAACAGTAAATTTCACAAATTTGCATGATATTTTTTCTTGCCATATGAATTAAGGTAAAAAATTTCACCGCAATATCTATATATGTGATGGTTTTAGGCGAATTTAATTATTTTACCAAAGTGGGCTTTATTTGGTTTTAAGCTGTTTTCCGAGAGTAGGGTTTATATGGGGCCTAGGGTAAATTAAGTACTAATCTTTTTTGGCAGTGTGATTTCTCGTCCTATAAAACTGTGACGTACCGAACTTCAATTCGATAGCATCATTTATTATGGCTTTAGGCGTACTAAACGGTTTTCCGGGAGTAGGGTTAATATGGGGCCTAGGGTAAATTATGGACCACTCTTCACGAAATTTGGCAGTGTGATTTCTCGTCCTATAAAACTGTGACGTACCGAACTTCAATTTGATAGCATCATTTATTACGGTTTTAGGCGTACTAAACGGCTTTCCGGGAGTAGGGCTTATACGGGGCCTAGTGCAAATTATGGACCGATCTTCAAAAAAAATTTACAGTGTATTATAAAAAAGTTTCACACGGAATGACAAACTTAGTATACCCTCATTTACCACAGTGGTGGTGGAGGTTATAAAAAAATAATTTTGGTTTAAAATGTATCTTCAAACAAAAATTTTCATTCAAGTGTTTCTTAAAACATATTTAAAATTTAATAAGTTTATGAATACTGTAAGGTAATTTCTTCCTAAAAAGGATAATTTCAAGAGGGGCGTAAGGTAATGTAAACATTACAGTTAACATCATTGCTCTAGTCCATGAATGTATATGAATGTAAAGGTAAAAAAGGTATACAAATTAGAAAGTACCAATTAAAAAACAAAAAAGTACCAAAAAGCTCCCCCTTACAGACTCTTATTTACTCAGAACCATGTATTTTACGTTTTTCGGTCGAATTTTCACGAACATTAAAAAAGGATTAGTTGAAGTTCCCGTTTTTTCCCTTTTTGATAATTTTTTTACGCAAGTATAAAAAGTTAAATATTGTAGTAACAGCCCATTATTTGTGACGTATGTATATGTCAATACATAGAAAATAATGTGTTTTAAAAAGTACCAAAAATATGTACGATTTTAACCCTTGAACGTTCGTATTTCGAAAAAGTTCCAAATTTATGTATAGATTTTTTTATATAAGGTACGAATTTGGTGTTATCGTAATTTCTATTTTAGTTGTTTCAAAACATAAATGGGGTGACAAAGAAGTTCCAAATTACAGGTCATACCCATTTACTCCCCAAAAGGGAGGAACTAAAAAAAGTACCTGGCACCTATGCGCTTAGTTTTCTAATGAACAACGATATTGTGCTAATAATCCCAATTTATGATAAAGAACACTGAAATTTATTGTTGTGGGAAAGCTAGTTTCTATGCGCATTTCACTGGTTGCTAAGGCCAGCTCGTCAGGAAACTTTTTCCAAATACTTTAGAAAAGCTAAAAAAAAACGCAGCCAATTGTAGGGGAATGTAAGAAAGAAAAAATTCACTATTTATTGTTGTGTCTTTGTTGAAGCTTTGATGTTGTTACAAGTAGAGCTGAGTGTTTAAAATTCTTATTCACTTTATGCTCTTACTTGTATAATATTTTTAGCTTTTCTAAAGTAAGTATTTGGAATAAGTTTCCTGACGAGCTGGCCTTAGCAACCAGTGAAATGCGCATAGAAACTAGCTTTCCCACAACAATAAATTTCAGTGTTTTTTATCATAAATTGGGATTATTAGCACATCATTAATAAATGAATTAATTAATAAATATTTCATTCCCGAAAATAATTTTTGATAACAACGATAAGTATTGAATTTTTTGGATCTCTTTTAGTTTTAGAGATATGAGATTACCGAATTTACCCCTTTTTAACCTTCTTCCATATCGGTTTTGAATAAGATATATATTGTGACTACTGTTAGTAAATACCTTTCAAATGATGTATTGTTTGTTCAAATCAGTTGACAAACAAGTGTTCTTAACTGTTTTGCCATTGCCTATTTATATATAGATATAATAAAACTGTCAAAAAAGACGTTTGTTTGAAAGTGGCTTAATAATTATTTTTTTCTGTGTATTGAGTTTAAATTTTCCACATTTTAAGCCTGATACTCTGTTCAGCATTTCACGTGAAATGCTATCAAAACTCATATGAAAAAAACTTCTACGGAATATCTATGAAATAATGTTGATAGAGTAGTACTCTGTTCATTTTGTGAAAAAGTTGCGAAATGTTTCTGGCAACATTTTTTTACAACTGTGAAATAAAGCAAATGCTCTTTATTTCATACGGAATTTTGACAGCTGTAAATAATGTTTTTAATAAATTTTTCACAAAATTTAATTAAAAGATTAGTAACAACCCGCAATGTATTTTAAAAATTACTTTCTATTTTATTTAATTTTTTATTAAAAAATTTGTTTATATACGCAAAACAATGTCGCATACTTTGAAAGATTAAAAACTTCAAATTGTGCAAACTCTCGAGATAGGTAATATTGATACATGTCAAATTTTTCCTTTGAAATAATATATGTTGCTCTACATTTTTCACAGATTTCAAAAGAGTACTAGGCTTAAGTGAAAAAACATTTTTTTAGTATGTATGGCAACTGTTTATTACGTAAGCTCACTACAAAGCCATCGCCCAGACTTGCAGTTGTTGTTGCAGCAATTCTTGTGTTTATTGGTGAGAGTGGTGACAAGATTGGGGAGGAGTACTCTGTTTCATGTACTCTGAAATCCTGCTTTGTTTTGTAAATCTCACATCGATTGTTAGTCGCAATAAAAACGATGTAATTGTTTTCGTTACACATTTCATTAAAGAAAATTTTTTGGAAATAGTATGAATTGTAAATGGAAATATCAAAAACTAACAGATCTTTTTGGATAGAAGGCAACGATTTTAAAGATTCAATAGGACAAAATCTATTTTTTAATTTGTCTAAGTTTGTATTAAGAACTTTAAGCTTGTCATTCTCTAACGCGGAAGTTAAAAGAACATTTAGTTCGACGAACTACAGTAAATCCAAAATTAAAACCGGATTATCCTTGAACTCTATTAACTCAATTCTTCACATTAGATATGGACTTCGTCGAAAAAATTATGATTACACTCTACCACATAGTGTCTACAGTGATATCTTTTATAACGAAACATACAAAAATAAAAATATTACTTAAAAACTGTTTATGACCCAATTCAAACTCAACTTATGATAATCCAAATTAAAGTTATGTACGAAAACGGTCCTCCAACAACGCCGTTGCAATTTTTTTTTTCAAAATATTTTGTAGCGTGTTTTATGTTCAATTATCGATTAAATTGAAATAAATGGCTTTGTGCTTTTTTACGCTTTTTTTTTTGCTTGAAATAGTGCTTTTTAGTTCTTTTTTTAAATTTTAAAGTGTTTTTTTCACCAAAAAAGTTGGCATCACTGCATTGAAGTGGCACCTGGTATGAATATATTGAGTAATTAATTAATACTCTAAAAGTCCTTCAAATTAAACCATTCTCTGGTATAGGTATCGATATAAAAATTATCCTGCTTTTTTCCGTAAGTAAGTCCATTATTGACTCTATAGGTTGGTCCCGATTACTTACATTAACTCTATTGTGTTATTTATATTTTAGGTGCTTAAGTAACTTTATTTGTTATAGCAATTACGTTTTTTGGATTTTTTTTTTAATTCTTCTAAATCAAGTTTATTTCTCTTCTACCTTTTTATTTAAATTTTTCTTCTAGTTAAAGTTTTGCTGACCTCAAACTTTTTTGAAGCAGTTTGTTTTACTTGCGGCTAAAACATCTCAAAAACTTGATGGGGATGTAAGTTATCTTATAAATACAATCATTAGACTAATTCACTTTCTAAAAAATGTCTTGGCCTAGAATAGAGTTCAGCTGTTTCAGTCCCACGAATTTTAAAATAATAGTTCCAAGTGAATAAACACAAACTGTTACCTTTTAATCTTGCATTCAGACTTTATATTTTAAAGGAAGTTTTGAATGAGTTTGGTGGATTGTAGCAATTTCGGGAGTTAATCTTATATAGAAGATATTCAAAAAATTTAAATATTTTCCTAAAATTTGGTCTTAGATTTATTTAGTTTTATTTGTGGGTACTTTCCTAGTGCTAAGGGAGAAAAACTGAAGCTATTTTTAATAAAATATGTCCTTTTATCATCTGCATTTATAACACTCTTGGAAATAATCTTTAAAATATTTTATTTTTTTAATTTGTACTGCCCTTTTATTCTAAATTGTAAATTTAGTTTCTACTTAAAGTTTAACTTAATAAGAAGCATTAAAAAAAAGTAAAAAAAAAATACAAGTGTCGAAAGTTTTCCATATAAATCAAAATTTTAATTAATTTTGACATACATTTTACTGTGAAATAGTGGTTGCTGCCATTTTTTTTGCTCCGTAAAAATCTCAACCTCAAGTTATAAACAAAAAAGAAATATTGAAAAATAAGCAAGAACTTTGTTTTGTAATTTTGTTACAACATTGATACGAGTACTTTTGACCAATGAAAAGGATGAAGAATTTTCTTTTTATAACAAAAAGCTTCTGACTTGGCTGGAAATTTTATATAATTTTCTGGCTGCTGTTGCCGGGTTAAAGTCAGTTTTATGTGCGCTACACTTAATTAAAAATTTAAACTTGAGGAAAAATTCAAATCATCGAATAAAGAATAATTTCTATGGATTTTTTTAACAGCAAGCTGTTAGGCCTACGGGTTCAAATTGCATTTTTGATCCATCATAAAAATTGACAGACTAAATAATTTGATCTGTTACAAACGCAATGGGAAATATTTTATATTCCTTTTACTTTCATACATGTAATAATTTAACTAAAAGCACTGGTTCCCAAACTTCGGCAAAAAGTAAAACTGAACCGGAACTAAAATTCAGCTATAGCTAAACTAGAAGTTAAGAAAAAATTTACTTGATTTATACTTAAACTGAATAAGAAGCTAATCTAGAATCTGAAAGACAACCAAGAACTAGAACCTAGAATATAATATTAAATTGAACTTTATCTAAAATATAAGCTAGAACATACACAGAAAGAAAAAACTCGTATATAATTTAAGTTTTTTCTTCTTACTTAAGTACGAGTCGTTCTTAAAAATTTAAGTACGAAAAACACTTTAAAGTACTTTAAACAATCGAAAATGGGATAACTTTCGAAAAACAATATGCGTGCATACGCATGTGTTTGTAATAGTTTGTTGTAGAAGCAACAAGAACACTATAGAAGAAACTTAAAAACGCTCGGCTTGTTTTGTATAGAAACAACAACAACACTACAAAAATAAAAATACAGATTATTTCCAAGCTTAAAAAGTAAAAGAAGAAGCATTAATTCCCATATTCTATTTATAATAATTATTTAATTTAATACATAAAATTTTTAAAGTAAAATGATTATAACCGCAAAAAAGCTTAAGCGACAACATTTTAAATTTTCGTTTTTTTAATAAATGAATTTATTGGCAACACTAAAATCTCATGGTCACAGAAGGTACCGCTGCGATTTTATTGCAAAAACAATTTTATTTTAAGCGCCAATTTGCATACAACATTTTTATGAAATAGAATAAAAAACCATCTCCTGTAAAATTTTGCGAAAAAAATTATGGATTACGGATTTTTCGAGCAAAATCATCCAAGGCGATTAAGCACATTTTCACTATGAGGGCTTCGTTAATCGCCAAAATTGTCGCTTTTGGTGTTCTAAAAATCCACATGTGATTGTCGAAAAACAAATTCATCCACAACGTGTCACTGTTTGGTGTGGATGTTAAGCTTGAGGCATAATTTGACCATATTTTTTTGAAAGTGAGGCTGGTTAAGCAGTGACTGTTACTGGTGCTGGATATCGTGACATAATAACACAGTTTTTCTGCCGAAATTAGAAGATATTGGTAATGCCAAAATGTGGTTCAAACAAGACAGTGACATACGCCATGATTCCATAACTGCATGAAACGATTCCATTACTGCATGAGACATTTCTAGGTCGTGTACTCTCTCGTTCCGGCGATCAGAATTGACCTCCTGGATCGTGTGATTTAACACCTTTCGATTTATTTTTATTGGGTTATTTGAAATAACAGGTATATGTATGTCAGCAAGCCCACACGCAAAGAAAAAACATAGTTGTGGTAAACATATTTTAAGAGCAACATATTATGATAAGATTCATGATTGTAGTCAACATATTACGACTATTATTGAATCATATTATGACCAAATATATTCGTAATATTACATCATAATATTTTTCCCTTAATCGTAATTTGTTCTTATAACATCCCATTATAATTTAATGTAATCATATTATTATCATGTTAATCAAAATAATATGTAGATTAAATCTTATTTACTTACTGGCAACCTTAACGTAAAACTGTTACAGATATTTCACAAATTATTTTTGTCGTAGGTCGCCATTATTTATAAATTATTTTATAGAATTTTCATTCTTTTTCTCTAAAATAACACAAAACAATGGTCAATATTTTTTCACCATTTTCAAGCAATATTAAAACTTTTTTAGCGTTGATATTTTATTTTGTGACACTTAAAATTTTTTTTTTTTTTACTGTACCGACAACTTCTTTAAACTCAGTTTTTTTAATGGGGTTTTAAAGTTGTTTAACCACTGAATAACAAATAATTCGAAGGAATATGTAAAACAAACGACACAACTGATACAAAATTATTTTACAAATGGCAATAACAAAATCTTATTAGAGTAAAGATATTTTGTTTGCATCTTAAACATATTATGAGTACACGTATAGAAAATTATCATGTTATGGCTATTAAATATCATTAAATAGTTGTGAGGAATATAATATTATTTCAAAGTTATCATTATTCAGTAAATATATGCGATAAACATTAAAATGTTTACAGTAACTATAGTATTGTTGATATTAAATAAAAATAACAATATTTTGTTTACGACAACCATATATTGTTACAATATATATAGTGTAGTTGCCGTAACCATGCCGAACCATATTTTTTCTCTGCATGCACAACCGCTCGTGCCCTAAATGAGGAGATTCAGCGCTGCATCTACGAAATTCAACCACATTTATACAAAATGGTCATGGAAAATTTCGACAAACGAGTGCGTATGTGCATGCAAAGCCGCAAAGGCCATTTGTCCAATAAGTTATTTCATTATTAATTCTAAGCTATGCACTTAATGATTCAATAAAATAATAATAATCAAATGACTAAACGCTGTGTTTTCTATTTAATTCAAATTTCGGGACACCCTTTATGGCTTACCTATCGTTTAAAAAAAAATAGGATTTTTGCTTATTTTCTTAGAAAATTCGTTTCAAAAACCTGCTATAAATTTAAAATATTTTTTATGAATTATGAAAAGTTATTTATTTTATTTTATTTAGAACTTTTGGAAGCTTATGCACTTGGTAACAGATAAATTTGTTGTATCGGTACTTTACCGTTACTTTATCGTACTGCTTTATGACAAAAATTTAAGATATAAATTCAATGTAAGTACATACATAGTCAATGCACTTTGTGTAAACTATTTAAAAATTTCAATAAATATCTTCATACTAAATTATAAAAACAAAAAAGTAAAACCAAGAAAAAGCCAAGTAATTAATTTTAGTAATAAGTTTTTACTTCACACTTCATTTTTATTTATTTCTTTTTCTTCTTTAATAAAATTTGCCATTAACATTATTCGATATAAGCAAATTAAACCAGGTATGGGAGTTTTAATTTGATGTGAGATGGTATAAAATATGAATTGATTAGCACTTTTAAATGGAATAGTTAAAAACATAAATTAAAATGAATATAATCAAAAAACATATGTAATCATTAAAAAGCATTAAATTAGTGGTGTGACATACTAATAAGATTTTTACAAATTCACCAAAAAATTGAACATTACCAGACCTGGTATAAATACAAAATATTTCAGAACCATACCTTGGGAATAATGATTAGAAATCCTAATGATTAGCAATTGGATTAGAAATTTTAATTGTGCTGAAAAATTGATTAATTATGATTAGTTAGCCATTTTATACGATTACTAATTGATTAGAATAGAAATAATCAAAAATCTAATCACAATTAGTGACGATTAGCATTTCTAATCAAATCTAATCAAAACTAATCCAAAAAATAATTGATTAGATTTCTTGATTAGATTTGATTAGATCAACTATTTTTGTGAAAAGAAAATATTTATTTATCACATTTATTGCTATATTTACATAATGTAACAGTTTTTGAATATTGCATAAAATTGGATACGGTGCACCCTGTTCTTAAAATAAACACTTGACTCAGCTGGTTCACTTTGTTGTTGTGTTATTATTAATGTTAATTTTCAATATTCAATATTCCAAAACTGTTACATTATGTAAATATAGCAATAAATGTTATAAATAAATATTTTCTTTTCACAAAAATAGTTAAAAATAGTTGATCTAATCAAATCTAATCAAAAATAATCAAGAAATCTAATCAATTATTTTTTGGATTAGTTTTGATTAGATTTGATTAGAAATGCTAATCGTCACTAATTGTGATTAGATTTTTGATTATTTCTAATCAAATCAAGTAGTAATCTGAAATTTTTATCAAAATTCAATTCTAATGATTAGATTATTTTATTTCTCTAATCGTAATGATTTCTAATTCTAATCGAAATTCCCCAGCTATGTTCAGAACATATAAAAATCAATTGTATAATAAGACAACACATAAAAATAACCAGCAACAAAAATACAACATTGTGCGATTAGACAACGAATACGACGATAATGCGTGTGTAAATTGGACAATTGAATCACGAAGATCAAAAAGGAAACTTCTGACGTTTACTTCATGTACCTTATTTGAGTATTGCTAAGAAACCAGTGTAAAAAGTGGCATTTTAGACAACTTCAAATTAAAGTCAGTTCTCCCCTCTACGAGAACTTAAAACTTTTTTATTATTATATTGACTATACTGTTTTAATTGATTATCTCAAAATGAATATTTTGAAGTAGTCCCCTTTCTGCACTTAGCGATTCAATGGTTTTAAGCTATTTTTTGTTAATATTTATTTTTATTGGTAATTTTTTTTTTTGTTGAAATATGGTCACACTATGATTTTATGAATGTAAACAATCGAACACTCAAAATTAATTTACAAAGAAATTTTAATAAAAATTGGTGAGAACATGGAAGGCAGTGAAATATTTTAAGAAGAAGTTGAGAAAAACGTACGCTTTTATAACTTGCCGTCCAACGTATTCATTTGTATAAATTCACAACAATTTTAAATGACATTATCACCTGTTTATTACGCACTTATTGTGCCTGATTTGACGAATTAAGGCAACGAATTCTTGCCGACGAAGAATTCGTCGTGCTATTATAAGTTTATCGTTCGTCCCAGTTGTTTTTAGCAGATTTGTCTGATAGCAGATTTATATTTACAGACTCAAATAAAAACGTTATAATTGACACAAAGTTTTATTAAGAGCATTGAACAATAGAATGGAAATGCGGATTTTATTTTTTAAAGAGTATGTCATCCAGATATCTTCCATCGGGTTGAACACACTGTTCAAAACGAAGCCTTGTGTTCTGCGCCACACTCTGCAGTAAACTTGGTTCAATTGAGCTGATTTCTCTAAAGCCCCAAGAGTTTGGGGATTGCCATTATAAACCCTCTCTTTAAGGTAGTCCCATCAAAAAATCCATGGGAGCTAGATCGGGCGACCTCGGTGGCCATGGGATGACCCTAAAGCGACTGATTAGTTTTTGGGGGAAATTTTCCCGAATCAAATTCATCGAAGCTCTGGCTGTGTGTGCAGTCGCCACATCCTGTTGAAACCACGTGTGTGCAGAGTACGATGGATGAGCTCGCAGGTTTTGTAAAAAGACTTCCGCAATCATGCGTCGATAATTTGCACCGTGGACATTCGTCGCCTGGTCTCGAGAATTTTTGAAAAAAAAAATGGTCCAATTATCTCATGCGTGGATAAGGCACACCAAACAGTAACCCTGGGGCAATGTAATGGTTTTTGTTATTTCAATCGAGGGTTGCGGGTTCTTGGAGACCAGTTAGGCAGTTTTGCTTGTTGACGTGGCCGTTTAAGTGAAAATGAGCCTCGTCGCTCAAAAAATTGTATTTACAGTGCGAAAACGCTCCAACATCGTTTCACGAAAATTTTTGCGTAAATCAAAGTCACTTTCTTTCAGTTTTTAACGATTTAAATTTTAAAAGGATGGAACTGCAGATCCTTTTTTAAACTTTCATGAATAATCGCTCTTGGAAGTCCTAGTGTACTTTTTCATATTGAAAGTCGCGGATTTTCACGTAAACTGCTTTCAACCTGTTCAATGTATGCGGGATTCCTTGAAGATCGACTGGGCCCTGGCCTTGGGACATTCATAGCCGAAGCAGTTGCGCGGAATCTCTGCACCCACGAACAAATTAAAATTACACTCGGTCCATCACGTATTCGCCGAATACCGAAGTTTGAACAAAATTGCCTACGAGCAATTACCTAAGAATCATTACTCTTAAAAAATTTCTCCATAGCGAACGCGCGATACTCACTCGACCGCTGCGACATCGTGGCAAATCCGCACAATCGATAAATCCAACGGCGCCAACCTCCCTCCGCACAGTTTATTATTTTTTGAAATAATCGTATTTAAAAAATTTGCCACCAAACACCCTGTACTATAAGCTTGAATCTAAGCTTAAATCTAAAATTTAACATAATTGCGAACATAAAGAACTACTTAAGATAAAGCATTAATCAGAGTTGAATCTTAACTAGAACCTGCACCAAAATCTGAACTAGAATCTTACCTAGGACATTCAACCCAAATTAGAATCTGATTTATAACAGTAACTGAAACACGAACTAGGACCTTAACTAGGATCAAAATTACAAATAGAACTAGAACATAAATCTCTGCGTCATAGTGGACTTTATTAGTCTCTGGGTGGGGATGTGGACTTCGCATCTGCCTTTCTACCTAACCTACCTACAGAACATTAGTGAGAATCTGAACTAAAATCTGAACTAGAACTAGAACCGGAACTTGAACCTGAACTAGAACCATAAGTTCAACAAGATTTAAAACTAGAACCCGAACTAGAAATTCTTTTAGAACATGATTTAGAATCTGAATTGAAATCAGAAGTAGCATCCCTGCGGGAAATTCGTGTAAATTGTTTTTAAGCACTTATTCCGTTACCAATGATATTATGAAAAAGGAACGAATTGTGATATGTTTTTTTTTTTTTTATTTTTTTTTTTTTTTATTCCCACACTAAGTCCCGCGAAGCTTTTTGCTTGACTGCAAGATACCAGAGTCTCTGGCGGGAATCGAACCCGCAACCTCGGTACTGATAGACTAGCTCACTACCAGCAAGCCTACCGGGGCACCCAAACTGGTCATGTCACTGGATTATGTGAAAACAAGACATATCACTCAACTGGTGATAATGTGTTTAAAGTGTAGTTACTCCAGAGGAATGGTAATTGATACAAAACTGGTCATGTCACTGGATTTTGTGCGGGATGATGCTATCGGCTTTTATTATTTTATACGATGGAGATCTATTATATCAATGCGGTTCACTCGGGACAATATCTGCAACAGAAATTATTTGGACCAAAATTGAATACGGCCATTAACCTTGCGGCCACACGCATAGCTGCCAGATTTGACGATTTATCGTCATTTTGACGATTTAAGGTACTCAATATGACATGTTGACGACTTGACGATTTAGGGTCTGATTTTGACGATTTTTAAGAATTTAAGTTTGCAAAATTTTTCATTACTTTTAGATCAACTTTGAATTAAATAAAAGTAATTGGTAACAGTTTCTTATGCAAACAGTTTCTTCAGCAATTGTTGAATGAGTTTTTAGCCAGGTGAATATCAATAAGACTAAAGTTAGAAATTCGTTAACAAAATCTTGTTTAGAAACTATATTATACACAAACGATTATTTGAAGCTAAGCAATAGTAACTGTTATGCCATAAAAGTTGCTCCTGAACTTATTAAAATGTTAAACAGCAATATATATTTTTAAAATAAAGTATATAGTTATTTAAGTTTTAAAATATTTTACTTTTTTATTAAAGGAATTCTGAAATTTTTCTTATTTCTATTTCTATTTAATTTTTAATATAATATTTAAAAAGCTTTAAAAATGTACATATGTGATTTTTTCATTATATTCTTTGATCTCTCAAATTATAAAACTTTGTTTTAGTAATAAGAAATGTGCATAAAAATGTTACGTTATATTTTGCCTGAAATAAAAAATGTTTTGTTTATTTTAAAAACAATTTTTATTTATATTTTTATTTTGACGTTTTTATGACGATTTTGTGAAACCATTTTGACGATTTTGACGATTTTTATTCCAAAATTGGACGATTTTAACCCTATTTTATCTGGCAGCTATGGCCACACGATCAACTTTTTGTTGATAGTCTTTTACATATACTGTTTGTCAAAATTTACATAAATTGAAAGCTGTGACGTAGGCTGCACGCAGTTTTTAAGCAATTTGCTTTCAAGATGTCATCAAGAAAACTATTTATACTGACAAACGAAAAATTTGCTCACTAAACTTATAATCAGCTGTTAAATTGATCGTAAAATTGCTAAACAAATGGATAGTTAAAATTGAGATCAATCTCGTGGTCAATATAAAAAGTGTGAGTGTGTTAGTAAAAAAATGAGAGTGAGAGAAAATTGAAAGGAATTGAAAGACAAAAATTGATCAATGTGTTACAATGTGTCCAAAAGGTGCAAATTAACACCCTCCTAGGATATCACCATGTTCAAGTGACAAGTCCCCTTCATATAAAGTGTTAGATCTAGAACTAGTCCCTACCACTTAAGAAATGTCACGTGACACGTTTGGTGTAAGTTCCCTTTCCCCTGAACTAGATCCAGAGCTAGAACATAAAGAACATCTTAAATAATAATCCGAGCTAGAATCTACAAAGAGCAAGAATTATAGCCCAAACTGAACCAGAGCCAAAATTTGAACTAGATTCTATCCTGGAATATGAACTACTAACCGAATAAGAACCTGAACGATAACCTAAACTAGAATATGCACTGAAACTCAAACTAGAACCAGTACTGCGATTCACTAACTTTTTTTACGATAATTGTATCGTTACAATAAAATATAAGGAAAATTTATCGAATTTGCTAATCAGTAACATTTTTAACGATATTCGCTGTCGATTAAAGTCAGCTGTTACTTTAAGCATTTTTTTTTATTATTTTAACGACAATAATTTACGTTGTGTTTATTTAATCGATAAAGTGTATTTTATGTTTAAAGTGGCTGAGGCCCGACTTCTTACATACCTACTACGAACGAGTATATGTATGATAAAAAACAAAACAAACACAAAATTTTAAATGTAAAATTTACAAAATTAAAAACAGTAAATTCAGCACAATTTTATTTATTTTTTCCTTTATTCTCTTTTGTGATTTTCGTTTATTTTAACATTTTGTAGACAGAGTTGTTACAAAAACTACAGCTGTTTACAATCGTGAATTACAACAAAAAACTTGTGATTAAGTATATGAACTAGAATCTGAATAAAAATCTAAGCTACAAACAAAAAAAAAAAATTACTACAAATCAATTGTCATATTGAATACCATATTCGTCAATGCAATTAACTTTTTAATTTAAAAGGAACCAACAATTGAATTTGTAAATAAAAAAAATTATATTGTTAACTAGCTTAACCCGGTGCGCTTTGCTACCCCCATCGAAATAAAATTAGTAACATGTTTTTAAAACAGCTCAAGTGTATTTATAAGAAAGCATCTTTTACTACATTTAAATTCTTTTACAGTAACCGTTCTACAGATATACAAAATGTGTCTTCATATGGGAGGTTCAGCACCTACTTTTCCCATTGAATCTTCTTTTTGAAAGATGTTGGGTAATATTATCTAATCTTTTTGTACAAAATTGGAATACTTTCACTGTTGCAGTATTTCAAATATGTAGAAATCTTTACTGTCATTGTATGGGAGGTGCTACGCCACGCCTACTTATCAAATCCAGCACACTTTTTGCCAAATGTTTTGTATTGATAACCAAGTTATTTGTTTCATATTCGAAAACTCTTCTTTTAACCGTTCCCCAGATATAAGGTTATTTATATGCCATTATATGGGTGGTGCCATGCCTACTTTAAAATTAAAAAGTATTAGCGCCAGATAATTATTGTGAAAATTTCAGGAAAATCGGTTCCGTACTTAAGGAGTCTAGGGAAGAAACCAACATACGTTTTTTTATTTATATATTACTTAACGCTCCCCCTGTATTTTTATTTTGAAAAGTGTAGTTTACTATAAGAGTGGGTCCTACAAAGCTCGAAGATTTTTATCTTCAGATATTCGGCATTAAATATTTTCATTCCATAGGGATACTGCTCCTCCCCTGTCTACCGCGCTCATTTTTATTTTCAAATTTATAGCTTACCAAAGACTCGTTTAAAGACTCTCCCTTTAATAGTTCTTCAGTTAAGCGATATTTAATATATGAATCCTATGGGAGCTATTTCCCTCCCCCCTGCGCCTACCCGCTTTATTTTTATTTTCAAAAGTGCAGTATACCATAAGTGTGACTTCTACAAAGTTTGAACATTCTCACTATAACTTAAGATATGCGATATTAAACATTGGCGTCCTATGGGGGCTACCACTTCCCCAGATGCTATTTTATTTCAATTTTGGGCCTCAGAAAATCCTACTACCAAAAGTTCAACAAAATGCGTGCAGCGAATCTTTTGATATGCGATATTTAATATATTACAAAAAACTTTATAAAATACATAACTGAAATTTAGCTCATCGAATAGATTCGAAAAAAAAAATTGGAATATTATAAAGTAACTTATGAAAAGAAATAATTCCCACATTCTAATTGTTAAAAATATTAAATAGGTTTAATTTTTTTTTATTACTTAATAGCTTTTGTAATTTTTTCTTGGTAGAATCTGAACAAGATCCAGAGTAGCACCTAAAAATTATCCTATAATTCAATTTGAACGTCAGGGTGGCGCAGAATGAGCTATATGGTTTAAATGGCTTATAACTTTTATATTTATGCGATTATTATAAATTTTCTATTGAAAATACAATATATTCTTGGGGAATTTTTTCCAATTAGCTTTGAAAAATAATATGCTGTAAGTGATGTGAATTTTCTGCTTAGCACATACGTGCTCCTTTTAGCATATTTTCCATAACTTTTCGCAAAATTTCGGGTGTAATGGCCATGATTTCATTTCGAATATTACTTTTTTAGTTGGAGTGTGGTTCTTGGTTTGTTAACGTACACTCTTTCTTTCAAATATCCCCAAAGAAAACTGTCAGGAGCTGCTAAATCTGGTGAATGGGGAGGCCAGTTAAAATCGCTAGCACGCGAAATAATGCGTTCGCCGAATATGTCTCTTAACAGAGCCATTGAGGCACCTGCTTTATGTGCTCTTGCTCCATCTTGTTGAATCCACAAGTTTAGCTGGTTTTCCACAGCTGGCCTAACAAAATTTTTCAACATCGTCCGATAGCACTACCGCTGACATAGATTGAGACAGCATTTTCATTTTCAAAAAAATATGGGTTAATTATCCTTTCGGAGGATACACCGCACCAAACAGTACACTTAGGTGGGTGTGATTGTCGCTGATGAACTGCTCTTGCAGTTTTGCTTATTAATTGCTGATGCTGTGGGTGCAATGCGCACATCAAAATGACGACGATATGCACGCTGAGTCAACACAATAGACTGTTGGCTTGAAAAATAAAATTCAATTATTTTTGTACGTTGGTCAATCGTCTTATGCTTTACAATTAATTCCCCAAGTCTTCTTCACAAAATGTTGAAAAAAAAACAAAGAAAGAATAATTTTTTCTTTAAGTTATATTTTTATTCGACCTTTAAAATTCAAAATTAAATGAAAATACTCAAGCTCGAGGTCTGTTGTATGTAAAATGTTCTTTATTTGCTTCCAATATTTCGATATTCTTTGAATATCATCATCAGGGAATGGTTACTAAAATTTAACAATAACAAAACAATACAAAAATACTCAATATAAAACAGATTAAAATATTATAAAAAATAGTAAAAATAAAATATACATAACACAATGTAATGTAGATCGACGAAAACATAGCACTCACATGAAAATTTACATAAACTACAAAAAAAGGAGTAATAGCTCTTTACGTTTCAGCATCAAAAACTACACTGATTATGTTTAACAATTATTGTTACGGTCTTCTAAGTCCAATGTTATATATAGGATACCTTGCACTGGAGGAGATAACGAAAACTGTGATAAAATGTATGTTGGAACGACGAAGAATAAACTAAAAACAAGAATTGCCGCACATAAATCTGACCAAAAATTAAAACATAACAATTTTAAGCAAAAAACTGCGTTGACAAGCCACTGTGCACAAAATAAACACAATCCAGATTTTGATAATGTACATATATTACAAACTGAGAACAATTATAAACGCCGTTACATGCTCGAAATGCTCCACATTATTAACTTACCTACAGAAAAGAGGATGAATTTTAAAGTCGATACTCTCAACTGTGCTCTTAAGGCCGTGTCAGATACAACTTTGTCGCTTTGCTTGACGTTTCTACCTTTGGCAGAAAAACGCAAAGTAAAAGGTGTATGTCACAATGCAAACTTTGACAACACTAACGCATTGTTTGTTTACTTATAAAAGCGGTTGGTAATTTGTACATTTAATTATTTGTTATAAAAATAAAAGTTAAAAGTTTAATTGGACGGTTTTTTGGAATTGAATTTGGCAAACCAATTAAAAAACAAAAGAAAATTATACTAGCCAATTGTCAAAGCGCGCAAAAAGATGAGAGTTGGCTAACTTTTTGCTTCGCTCCGCTTTGAAAGTACTTTATGTGAAATGTTTCGTATAAGTATGTATATTTTATCTTAGATGTCAAAGCGAATCAGTAACGCAACGCGAAGCAAAAGTTTTATCTGACATGGTCTTTAGTTACAGACATTTACAGCCGTACCTAAATAAGAGCGGAAGGCGGAACGTTTTCTTCCGCGTAGCCTTTACGCTGATATGCCATACCTAAACAACAGCGTTGACGTTGTGTCACAAACAGTAGTGTTAACGTTCGTGCTTACTAAAACCCTCATAAAAGAAAGAATAAATGGAATTAAAACCGCTAGTTTGACCAAAAAAATAGCTAATTTGCCATTATTTATTATCAAAAGATTAAAACAGGGCAGTAAAAACCACAAATATAACAACCCTGCTTATTTAAACGCGCTGTCAAAATCGGATTTTCCAATTGTAAAGCGTTGACGCCGCGCTATTTAGGGATGCTTCATACAAACTGTATGGGCATGAGGATTTTTGACAGCTAGAAAACGCGTTCCGCTCTTGTTTAGGTATGGCTGTTAGTTAACAAAGCAAAGAGAAGACCGTAACAATAATTGTTAAACATAATCAGTGTAGTTTTTGATGCTGAAACGTAAAGAGCTATTACTCCTTTTTTTGTAGTTTATGTAAATTTTCATGTGAGTGCTATGTTTTCGTCGATCTACATTACATTGTGTTATGTATATTTTATTTTTACTATTTTTTATAATATTTTAATCTGTTTTATATTGAGTATTTTTGTATTGTTTTGTTATTGTTAAATTTTAGTAACCATTCCCTGATGATGATATTCAAAGAATATCGAAATATTGGAAGCAAATAAAGAACATTTTACATACAACAGACCTCGAGCTTGAGTATTTTCATTTAATTTAGAAAGAATAATAATTAAAAAAGTTATAAAGAATACAAACCATATAACTCATTCTGCGCCACCCTGTAGAAGCTTAAACTAGAAGCTGAAATAGAATCCGAAAAAATACCTGGACTAGAACATGATCTAAAATAATACCACGAGTAGAATCTGTTAAACAGCCTAAACTAAACTGACAAAGACTTTAATTAGATCTTAAAAAGTCGACGAATTAAGGGCTTAAGCAAAAAAAAAAAAAAAAAAGATTCCTAATGGGGCCAAACATTAAGTGTGGAAACCTCTGAATTACTTTTTTAAGAACAAGACAAAGTCAATGCAAAATTTTTTAAGGAGGCTTAATTTTTTCATTTTGACTATTTTTCAATAGTTAGTTTTTGAACTAAACATGAACAACAAGGACAATCCTAGAGTAATGAACTCCAAAAAAGTGTTAATAAAGCATGAAATTCTGCGCGTTTTTTTTTTTTGTAATGAGGTATGCACTTGGAAATTGAACAACTGACTAAGTTGTACATTTCACTTATGTTTCGCTTACAAAATTATTTCCAAGTAAGCAATTTGATGTTATTTATTATATCTGACATTATTAAATATTTTTCACAATCCTTACGATATAATTTTCCAATTTCAAAATTTCGCTCAATGAGGCCTTCTTCTTACGTTCACCATAAATAACATAAATCTTTTCTTGAGTAGATTTTTCAGCCTTTTAAAGTACAAATGAGTAAAGTTTCTGCACTTCTTACAAGCTCTCACACAAATGGCCGTAAATAAATACAAATTGCGTAAAACTTTTTTGATGTAATTTTTATATTTTTTTTTTGTAATTTAAAATGAAAAAAAAAAAAAAAAAAAATTCTTTGAACAGCTAAAAGTGAAAGCCATAATACACACACTGACTTGTTGTTAATAAAGTTTTCCTTTTAGAACCGCATTTTTTCTGTTTTTCTTCAATTTCCTTTTTTTTTTAGTAACTTCCACAATATTTGAAAATCTGCAAGAGACTTTATAAAACAGAAATGTCTGGCAAAATGATGAATTTATTTAAAAAATCTGAAACACATGTAAATGATGACCATTTATATTTTGTTTTGAGTTTTTAATATAGAAGCATGAAAAGTTGTATATGGAAGTAAATTTAGTATTTGACGAAATAATGTTGACGTAAATAAAGTTTGTTTCTTTGGCTTTTTTAATTTTGTAAAAAATTAGGGTGAGAACTGCAGGGTGCCGCAGAACAGTTGAAGGGGTTTAAATGGTCTATAATTTATTTTTTTTTTCAGATTATAATTGAAGTTTTTCAAATTTTATTTAGTCTTAAGTTCAGCAAATTTAATTTTCATTAAATTATTTTTAGGGAGGAAAGGAATTTATAAAATGAAACGAGTTAAAATTTTTTGATAATTTTTTTCTTGATTGAACAGATTATTATTATTCAGATAATTGTAAAGAAAACTTGGGAAATTTAAAACGCAAAGTGAAGAATTTTTAAAACAAAGAAAAATAAATTAATTATATTTTCAAAACGAACGATAAATTGCGAGCATATCGCAATTCAGTGTAGAAGTTGGACCATGAGAGGCAGATGTGGATAGATTTACATGAGCACTTGTCTTACGGCATAATCTAATGGTTATATAACCACTGGGTGATAAACAATACGTTTACCAAACTCCCCTGTGTGTGAGCGCCACCAACACATACAGAAAGCTTTTTGAGTGTACCCAATAAAAAAATTTTCTATTTTGCGAAGCACTAATGCTACATTTTAAAAAGTGAGCACACATTTATGCGCTACACAGAAAGACAATCAGAGATGCAGTAAGGTAAGTGAACGAATGCTTAATAAATTAAAAAAAAAAAAAAAATTGAAGAGCCACGACATTCCCTTACTACGAATTAGGTTTGTAAGGGGCCATAAAAAAGAATAACGGTTACAAGAAATTCAGTATGCCAATTTTTATATGCGCTGAATGAAGTGCTTTTTGTGTCAAAAATGTATTGCTTCAAAGTTGGAACTCGCCATATAATTTTCATGTCTTCCTTAAGCGATGTGGTAAGCGAAACTTTTGCGTTTCTGCTTCGTTGGAAGCTCCATTTTTTATTGGGTATAGTCTAGCAAAATTAAGCACTTGTCGTTTGCCTAGAAACGGGAGGTACCAAATCTCCGCTGCTTTAGGAATAGCACACAGCATCTGTTGAATACCAACAGCACCGAGGAAGATCCGGCTACAAACCGAACTTTCATACAAGTAGTGAAAAATCAGACCTCGGAGTAGGCCTTTACATATCTTCTATGTGTGACTTTGACCCTTCTCCCGGAAAACATTTTAGTACGCCTAAAACCGTAATCAATAACGCTATCATAATTAAATTTGGTACGTCACAGTTTTATAGGACCAGAAATCACACTGTAAAATTTTTTGAAGATCAGTCCATAATTTACACTATATAAACCATTTTCCCGGAAAACCGTTTAGTACGCCTAAAACAATAATAAATAATGCTATCAAATTGAAGTTCGGTACGTCACCATTTTATAGGAAGAGAAATCACACTGCCAAATTTCGTGAAGATTTGTCCATAATTTACCATAGGCCCCATATAATTCCTACTCTCGGAAAACAGTTTATTGCGCCTAAAACCAAATAAATCCCACTTTGGGAAAATAATTAAATTCGCCTAAAACCATCACAGATATATTTATTGCGTTGAAATTTTTTACCTAAATTCATATGGCCAGAAAAAATATCATGCAAATTTGTGAAATTTACTCTTAACGCGAAAACTAATTACACTGCTGTATTGAAATTTATTCTAATTTATTTTTTGTAATACCAGAAATCAGTCTTCAGAATTTTGGGATGATTGGTCCATAATTTACCATAGGTCCAATACAAATTACTCTCTTGGAAATCATTTTAGTTCGGCTTAAACTGTTACGAATCGTGATATTTTACTTAAGCTAGTTCAAAGTTCTAACAAGAAACACATAAAACTTTCTTATTGTCGGTCAATAATTTAATTCAGGTCTAAACCGCAACCAATTTTAATGCTGACGTTCTTTTTGTGAAGCTTAGTTAATAATATATCCCTGCGGAAAATTTGTGTCAATTGCTCTTAAAGCACTTATCCCGTGACCAGTGAACAAAATTTTATAGGTGAAAACAAGACATATCACTTAACTGGTGATAATGTGTTTAGAGTGTAGTTAGTCCAGAGGAAAGGTTATTGGCACAAAACTATTCATGTAACTGGATTTTGTGCGGATTGTGGCTGTTTCTCTCTAGTTCTATTGCTTTATATGAAGGGGATCTATCATATTGACATGGCTCATTTCGGACAATATCTGCGACAGACATTATTTTAACCGAAATTGGAAGGTTATTTCAGTAACCGGTTACAAAGTGGCAAAAAGGTGCCAATTAACCCCCTCGTAGGACATCGCCATGTTAAAGTGACTTGTCACGTGACAAGTTTAGTGTTAGTTCCCTTTCCCGTAGGGATATTTTTTTATCATATAGAGCCCACTTCTGTCGGTGGAGGGTAGGAAAGATTCGGCACAGCCGAATATAGCACTCTAACTTGTTTTAATTGATAAAAAACTACTGATAATTTTTTTTTGTGTGTATACGAAACTAATATTGGTAGGCACTTATGCGAAGTTAAATATAACGTCTTAATTAACTTAATTCACTATTCGATAATAAAGTGTAGTGAACAAATTTAATTGTCATTAAAATAAAGATATTTTAGACTATACAAAATCCTTCTTACCTTTCAGGCCACCCTGTATAACCTTTAATGAATTTGGATTACCCAAGTAAAAAACAGCTTAAAATGTTCATAATTCTCTATTTGCTATAATTTAATTTTACTATCAAAAATGAGATTATGATGTAAATTACTTTCTTGACTGTTACATTTTAAATAATTTCATATTTTTTATGGTCTGCAATATCTTTTACCAACATTTGTATCGCATAAGTATTTCAGGCGTCATTGTCACTAATTTTGATTGATGAGTTTTCATACATTTGAGTGGAGTAAAAAAAAGGATTGGTATTTTGGTACAGTCAGAAGCTAAAAAAAAAAACAAAAAGTGCTTGCTTAATTAAAATGGAAACATTTTAAGCTGACAGTTGTAAAAGTTTAAAAAAGTGGTATGTTAAGTTAATTTTTTTTTCGTTTTTTTGCAAACCAATTTTGGGTTTGTAATTTTAGACAATTTTTTTTGTTTCACCCAAAAGCTGTGAAAGCCCTACAAATAAAGAAATTTTGATATTTCAGTTTACAGTTAGCCTCACAGTTTGTTGAGCGAGCGGGAATTTTGAACAAATGTATACAGCGTGATCCATTTCGAGGTTCCCTATATTTTTAAAGAAAAAAAACACAGCAAATTCAAATTTAATGGGAAATGTTTATTATCATTTGAAAGAACATTCTTTGGCATTAATTTTTTGAAGATTTTGTCTATCAAATGTTGGCCGTCGCTACGTCGAAGATGATCTATCCGTTGAGTCCAATTAGCGATGACTCGTTCGAGCATTTCGACTGGTAACTGGCGAATGACACACGTGATGTTTTGCTCCAAGGCCTGAATCGAAGCGGGTATGTCCGTATAAGCTTTTTACTTTACATATCCCCACAGGAAAAAGTCTAACGGTGTGATATCACAGGATCTTGGTGGCCAATGGACCGGCCCAAAACGTAAAATTATGTTCTCACCGAAGTGTTCTCTCAATAAATCCATTGATTGATGCGATGTGTGGGAAGTGGCGCCGTCTTGCTAAAACCAAATGTCCCCGAGATCACAATCTTCAATTTCAGGCATCAAATAGTTGGTTATCATGGCACGATAACGGTCGCCATTGACGGTTACGTTCGCACCGGCATAATTTTTAAAGAAATATGGACCGATGATTCCACCGGCCCTCAAACCACACCATAGCGTTGTTTTTTCTAGATAAAATGGCAGTTCTTGAATCTCTTCAGGTTGCTCTTCGTCCCAAATGCGGCAATTTTGTTTGTTTACATACCTATTGAGCCAGAAATGGGCCTCATCGCTGAACAAAATTTGCGACGAAAACGTTGGATCTTTTTGGAACTTTTTAAGAGCCCATAGAGCGAAGCGATGTCGCTTGGGAAGGTCGAGTGGCTTCAGTTGTAGCACAAGCTGTATTTTGTATGCTTTCAATTTAAGATTTCGACGTAAAATGCGTCAGCCAGAGTTACTGCGAACGGTGCCGTCCAAAAAACGCTATTAAAAAAAGTATCTCTACTTCAATCACCCATTATTATTTAGCAAATATTAATCAAATATTTTTTTTCGATTATAATTAGTATTACTTAATTTAATTGATTTGATTTAAAGTGTGTTTAACAATTTTTGCTTAAGCAGCAAAAGTTTAGTTAAAAGATTTTTAATTAAAATCCTAAAAAGAGTTAGTCGAATAAAAAAAAAACAAAAAAAATACAATGTTTTTAAAAGGTGCATGTATAAAATGTCTAGCCAAAACTGTAATAATGCTATTTTTTACTTGACGAGAACTAAACACAAGTTATCAAAAAGTAGAATACCCTGTTTTAACAGATGAAAAAAAGGTTATTCTTCAAAATTTAAAAAAAATAATTTTAAATTTGTTTATGGCATCAACAACAAAATGAATGAAGAAATTCCAGTTTGCCCGAAATCAGTTCGATGAAAGTAAAAATTAGATTAAAATTAACGTTTGCAAAACTAGTGGACGCTTAGGTGAACATTTAACTGCCTGTTCAACGATTTCAAACGTTAACGTTCGCATAGAAAATTACATTTAGTAGAATAAACACAAAATTTAGAATTTTGTTTTTGTTTTAAATTTTATTTTCTATGCGAACGTTAACGTTCGAAATCGATGAACAGGCAGTAAATATAATTAAAATTTCATCCGCATCAGATGACGAGGACAATTCCAATAATTGACTTATTGCCTTTTCTGAAGATATAATGGATACGGTAATATCCATATTTTAAGTTTTTCCTTTTAAAATTTTTAAAAATACTCAAAAATGTTCTTTAGTTAAATATGTAAATATGAAAATACCGTTGCCAGATTGCCGATTTATCAATACCTTAATCTTAACGATTTTTTGATTTGAGGACTTTTTATGAGAACAATTTTATAATACCGAATCCACTTAGATTTTATTTAACTGACAACCAAATATTAAAAATGTAATGCTTTCTTATGTGTTTCTATAAAATAATAGAAACAATAACTTTAAAAGCTTAACTTTTTTACTGCCCTGATCCAAGGCGATTTTTTTCCAACTTCGTCTAGTATCCCTTTATATATAAACAGAATTGACCTGTTTTGCAGGACATTAATACTTACTACGTTTATACGCACAGCTTATTCGCAAATAATTATATTGCAAGTAGAGAAAATTGCCGCATAAACAGTGAATTAAATTTTTATTTGCGAATAGCTAACTCGCGAAACCATTGCTGATTAACGACACTATTTGCAAATAAGATTTAAACATTGCCACACTTTTAACCGTTTTAAGTTTTTATTTCGATGTAAGTCATTCATTTGACAACAAATTTAAAATTAACTAAAAATTGTGCAAATTAAATATACAAATACACAATATTGTTTGTTTTCTTTTTAAATTTTTGATTTAATTATATATAATTTTTGAGTTATATACATACAGTACTACCAAATTATTATATTTTTCATCTTGCATCAATTATTAAAAAAGGGAATTAAGCACAACAAACAAAATCTTTAAATAAATAACAGTATTCCCAAAAACAACTTTGATAATAAACTTTGTAATTACCTTGTAATTTTTATCATAAGTCTATTCGCAATTTAAAAGATATATGTGACCTTCTCCGAAAAAATGGACATAGTGTGTCAAAAAAACGGGTTTGGACTTAAGAGTGGATTCTGGTACCTAAAAGGGTGTAGAATAAGATGAAATGAGTTAGATTTCTGATAAAAATTTATTTACCCCATAAAAACGTACAAAACGAAAATCGATAAAAATGAGAAAAAACATTAAAATTTTAAACTTTAAATGCGTTTTTCTCAAAACTTTATTTTCACACACTAGGTCCCTTTTCTCGGAGAAGGTCACATATGGTCTACATTTTGTCAGTATAAAGTTTGTTAGTTTAAGTAAATTTTGTCAATTTCACTGAATTTTTTTAATATGATTATGTAAATTTGAAAAGATTTTCTTAATTTGATAAAATTATATAAGGTATACTAAGTTTCGTTAATTTGCTTACCTTGCACATTGGGGCAAAAGGATGTATTTTGTGGCGCCAATTAAGCCGCTGGGTTTTGACAAACGTTATATACATCATTTGTTTATGTAAAAATATGAAAGAATGTCTTTGCAAAATTAAGAAAAAGTGTGCAAAAACAAAAAAAAAATTTATTTAAAATTCATTAAAAGTTTTTTATATTGACATGGACCCTGTCGGAAAATGAGTTAGCTTAAAGTTAACTCATGGTTAATCAGAAGTAAGTCAGAGGTTACTCACAAGCTAACTCATTTACATGGTTAACGCTATTCAGTTTTTACACGCAATGTCCGCAGTACGAGTCAGTACTCACTCACACTGCATAACTTTTAAGATAACCATAAGTTAGCTCATTATGAGTTAGCTTGTGGTGCATACAATATGTTATTATAATAAGAGAACAAAAAAAATGACGTATTTTTGCTTTATTTATTTTTTAAAGAGAGACAGAGACTATTACACATATGTTTCCTTTCACTTTTGTTGTATTGCCCCTTTGTCTACAGAAAAACTCTCAATTATAAGACACCAGCAGCATGCCCAATATGGTTTTCATAATAATTCTACTTTAAAAATGAGATGTATTTAACTAAATGATATTAACAAAGAGAATATGCAAACTTTTGCTTACTATTTAACTTTGAAAAAGTACACAAAACAAGCAAAACGTTTTTTTTACCAAAGTCCACTGCATCAGCTTTGAGTAAGCTAAACGCTAGTTCAATATTTATCGAGAAGAAGTCAGTCGCACAAAACACAACTGACTCAACTCTGCACCAATTATGAGTTAGTTTACTAGACAGTTGTAAAAAAGTTAGCTAAAGGTCAACTAAATGTTGAGCTAGCTAACCCTATCGAATCACTTGCTTTTCGCAAGGGATTTTTGATATCATCCAGTGTTCCGCCAATGTCGCCTACAATTCTACCAAGATATTCGGATTTCTCGACTTGTTGGATTTTGTTATTATTAATGAATAACGCACTGCTACTGTTTGCGTTTAATCTCATATTTATTGTTTCACAGCTATTAACTTTTATCCCTATTTTAATAGCGTAATTTTCAAGATCCGAGGCCCGTGCTTGCGTAATTAAAACCTGATTGAGAGTTTACCGTTCAAGACCCAGGTAATGCCCTTTTTGTCTTAATTTAGGCTTTGTCAAATAAGGTCCAGTGTAGTGACAAACCACAGCGGCAACAGTGCACATCCTTGCTTTACTGCTGTAAGTGTGGGGTATGGGTACCTTAGCTATCCATCATAAACCACTCTAAAAGGTCTTCCTTCAGAACCTATTTTATTATATTTTTTATCTCTCTTCGGAATTAATTTGCATTCTAGTACTTTCCAAATATATTTTCTGTCCAAAGAAACGAAAGCCTTTTTGAACTCTATAAACGTTAGATATAGACTCGAACTTAGCTCAATAAACTGTTCCATAAAAATATGTACTGTGTTAATTTTATCGGGCAACTTCGATCACTTCAGAATTGAAATGTATGTGTTAAAGGATTTCGATATTCTGTTAAGTATTATTTGATTTAATATTTTGGCTATCAAAGGAATTATTGACATTCCTCCCCAATTGTTTCTATTTCGCAGGCCACCCTTCTTTGGTAGTTGTATAATGGTCGATTACTTCCTTTCATTTGGGGATATGTACCTTATTCCATATTTTATTTTAGAAAAAGGTTTAAATGAAAGATAGAAAACTAAGTTTTCAAATTTCACTAGATTTTTAGAAAAATTCGCTGTTGAATGGAATTCCACAAATTTATATTTTTTTTCTCTTGTATTACATTTTGCACACTGATAGAACAGGCGTCACAACCCTGATCTATTTTGAAATCAGTACTGTGACAAGTGTCTTCGTTTTTGACCTCATAACACATTTTTTATCATTGTGATGTCAGCCTTAACATCACTTGTCCAAATCGTCATCAGGGTCAAAAATTTAAATGAAAAAAAAACATGTCATCAGTGCGATGACTCAGTAACATCGCAGAAACGACTCATTAGCCTCAATTTAATGAAAAACTGTCATTAATATGAGTCATTGGATTGACTTTAGTCAAATTGAGAGAATAATTTACTTACCCGTTACACATGTGTGTTTCACTTTTGTTGCATTCCGACATTTGTTTACAAAAGAACTCTCAATTATAAAACTTATAATATATGACAAAGTCTTATGATGACGTTCGTCATTGGATTGATGTCACTTTTTGCCTCATTGATGCCATTTGTAATAACATTGATATCACAATTCTAATGTTAGGGACTCATCAATATAAAGATGCATTTTTCTGTGAGTGCAGATGCCTTTTGCTAAGTGTAATGCATTTTTTTTAATCTATGCATTACCAATTAGCCGAATTTATTACAATTAACCGGTATTACAGCAAGAAAAAATATATAAGTATACAAAAACCACAAGCTATTTGTTTTTGTAGAATCATGACACAATGGCAAAAACAGAAACAAAGATAATAAAATTTTGACATCCAACATTTATATCGATAAATAAAATAATTTTGTTTATTACGAAATTTGTATTTGAATTTTTTTTCTTTATTTACTGCAAATTCTATTTAAAATTATTTATGTTTATATATGAGGGGCTTAAAGGATAAGGGATTTAAGTGTCTTTTTTTAAAATTGAGATTAAACAGGTATTTAAATGACACCTGCTAGAATATCCCGCTGCCGAATGAGAATTCAACATTCACCTCTTGTGTTCTGAACTCCTCTGAAATTCACCTACTAATTCCATATGTAATTTAAATAAAAAAAAATAACATAAACCCCTTGTGGTTTAAGCCCCAAATACATATTTTTTTTTTGTGATTTTGCCATACAAAATTCCAAAAAAATTACAATTTGTGGGACCTTGGGGTCTATCTTTGATAATTGAAATTGATAATTTGAAATTGCCAAATTTTTGCAATACTATTACATTAAGTAATTATTTCGATAGATTCTATCGATCTTTATTTACATCATTTTTTTTAAATAAAAAATGCCAATGAAATTTAAAAACAATTCTCCTCCCTGTAACTTAATGGTATCTTATTATTATTTTCTTTTCACCAAAAACTTATTAAAAATACACATTTGAAAATTGCCAAAAAAAAAAAAAAACAGCATACATTTCAACAACTCTTCATTTTGCTAATTGCATTTTATTATTGCCATTTTCCTTCTTTTTATGCAACTTTAACAAGCCAAAATTAAAAAGAAAAGATGAAAAAAAAAACACCAAATTGCACACGAATGAATATAAATTTAGTAGTAATTGAGAAACTTTTAAGAGACTAAATAGTTTATTTTTTCAAAAGTATTTTCTTATTATTAAAACATTTACAAAAACTGCAAGATCCTCCTACTCTATTTGCTGAGCTGTAACTCCTTAACAGCTGGACTACTAATTCTAACACTTAAAAGAAGAGTTTTCCTTTAAAATTTTTTATCTTTATTCTTTAACCCACTTGGAACGGGCAAAAAGCTGCCATTACCAAGAAAAAAACCCACCCAAGATATTTTTTTCAATGAATAAATAATTGTTTAAGAAAAAAAAACAGCAACTTACGGTTTATTTTAAAATTTAATTAGTTTCTTTTTAATACCAACCAATACCAAAAAAAACAGCTTTTACAGTTATCTGCTCAATCCTGGTTAAAAGGTATTAGAGGGTATGTGTGGATGTGTGCATATTACTGTAAAAAACTCCAAATGTCTTTAAGTGTGGTGTGTGATTGTGTAAGTGAAACCTTAAAGAAAGAGTTTTTTATTTTTGTTTTCTTTGGTTTGTGGTATGTGTAAGTGAGTGTACGTGTGTGTGGGATTTTTCTGTTTTTGAAAGTGCTTATTTTGTACGAAAATTGCTTTGGGGCATTTGTACAATAAAAAGACGACCATATCGAAGTTAAAGAAAAAAAAAACACACACAACATTTGAATTGAGCTTACATAAGCAATTTTATACTTTTATTTTGTTAGATTTCGAAAATAAACATTTTGAAAATGAAGAAAACTAAAAAGTAAGAAACAATAATGCCAGGTGGTAAAGAAACAGTGGTTCGCAGGGAAACAAATTTTAAAACCAGAGATTTACGTTATCAAGAAAAATTGACTTTGTTTTGAAACTAAAATCATTTGCAGATTTAAGTGCCCTCATTTCTTCTCGGATATTGGCTTTGAGTTTTTGGATATTTCGTTGCTGATAACGCACCCTTAAGATAACCTTAAAAAACCACACTTTGGCTCCATTAAAAAAATTCTTATATTGGAAAAAGTAGGAAAATTGCTTAGAAGAAGTTTCAGGAGTTTCTCCCAATACTTGCTTGCATTCGAACAATGTTCACGACAATGTCGGCCTGCTAAACCACAAGCACATCGATATGACAGCCAAAATCAAGGAAACTGCGCTAAAGGCCGGGCCTTTGACAGATTAACAGCTCTACAAGTTTTCACCAACTGATGCCTAAGAAGAATTTTGAAGTTGCTTTGGCCAGCGGCAATATCTAACAGGGATTTATGGACAGCGACAGGACAATCCCACATGTCCACCGAAATCCTAAGACGCAATTGGAACAGGCTTGGACAGGATGGCGTGAAAAGATCTGCACGTGACTGGAATCCACAGGGAAGAAGAGGAAGGCAATGGCAGTTACTTATTATGGTCCCATGCTCCACATTGGCACAAGGGGAAGAAATGTATATCGCTCATTTTTTGCTACAACGTCATAAGTCAAAATCGTAAATTTTGACTTAATATCACTTATGCATAGTAAATCAAGTCTTTTATAAAGTGGCAAGTATTTCATATGCATAAATTGTAAACTAAACTCTTAAGCCGGCCCATACACTTGCAATATAATTGTTAAATTTTTCGTATTGTACAATTACATCGCCAATGTGTAGGTGATATTCGAAGGTGGCACAATATATTGGCAACAATCAAAAGAGTTCTGATTTTTATTGCACAAAGAAAATAAGTGCAATATACTGTGAAATGTGTTGGCAACATCGTTCAATGTTCTTTTTCCGCAAAAATAAGACAACAACCAGTGAAGCCATAAGAAATTTAAAAAAATTCCTACGTGTCTAAAAAAATTCCTTTCTACCCAGGAACAAAAAAAATTTTTCCCTACACTTTTCCCAACGTTAAAAATTTATTGTGTTTAGCAACAGGCAAACAAACATATATGTACTGTTAACATTTGGTAAATATTATAATTAAAGCATTTATTATAAAACCATTTATAAACAACTAGAAAAAACCAAAATAAATATGTACACACACATATAAAAATTTAATTTCACAAATTACACTTTGTGTGTGTGTCAAACGGTAGCAAAGTTCTATGGTGAAATAATATTTATCTGTGGTAGAAAATTTTCGTATTTGTGCTGTGTGAAATTATAACATTTTTGACAATTTAAATTTTGACACAAAGAAAAGAACAATTTCTTGCTGACATTTCTTAGCAGAAGTCTAAGTCGGCAAATTATTGGCGGCCGCGGTTCAGCAAAAAGTAGCCGGTAGTGGATCACCTGACAAAAGAATTAGTTATACAAAATAAAAAAATTATCTATTACAATTAGTTATTATTTGAATTATATGTATTTGTTAATAATATAAATATATTTTAACTCGACTTCAAAAAAGAAGGAGGGTTTTAATTCGGTTGTATGTTGCTTTTTTAATGTTTGTAACCGCATAACTCCGGGCGTGTCAACAGCTTGTAATTACAACAAATTTTGGAAATCAGACGGACAATTTGTCTGTCCGGAATTTTTTTTTAAGCTGCTCCATAATTTATAAACCAATTTTCAGAATTCGCGCTTACTCTTAATATGATTTGCTTTCAGGTTGCAAATGTGAACAACATTTGGCTTTTTCAAAATGTTTGCATTTTTTTTTAATTTTTGAAGTTTTTCAACGATTTTTTTATTCTCTACTGATTTGGAACCCATAAACAGATATTTTATGCTTTTATAAACTTTTAGGAAATTTCTCATTTTTATAAAATCTTTTTAAATGTTCGCGAATTGCGCGTTTTAGGTAACCTAAATCCTTATAAGCTGATTATGGGATTAATGATCTTACAAACATTATTTATCCAGTTTGTTTATTTAGATTACCTCTCAATCGAATATATTTCCATGTTATTGTGATTGGTTTTTTCCAATTACAGTTACATAAGATTGTGGCTTGAAAATATATCAAAATGCTTGTAATTTAAATGCAATTAGAGTTCTGTAGTCTATTAATGAGTTTTAAATTTATTTAAATGAAAGGTATTTTACTTTTATTAGACACTGATGTCAACATGCACAAGTTATAATAACAAAAATGTTATTAATACAAAAAATTAAATATGTAACTATATAATAATATTCAACACGGATAAAAAGAAAAGTTTGACTAAAAATATAAGAGTAAATATGCCTTTCGATCCTGCGGCGGCTTCAACGAAAAATTTAAATTCGGCGGAGGCTAAGAGGCGACTTTGAGCTGCACGACCTGGTAGTGTGTCTGATAATTGTGTGGTTGTCAAAAATTTCTGCGCTGATTTCAAAATTTATACTAGCCCCCTGGGCTAGTGAAATTTTATTCACCTCAATAATGTCAAATTTTTACTTTCATGAGTACTTTGCTACCGTTTCACAAACGCCCTTTGTAGCAAATTTAATTTTTTTTCTTTTTCGCGGAAACTCTACTATATATTCTTTTATTTAGAGATAAAACAAAGTCAAACTGCGTGCTTAATTTTTTAATTTCTCATCTTTTGTACTTTTTCAAGGCTTTCATATTTTTCAAGAATACTTATTTTAAATAATCAGTCCAATTATGAATAAATATTACCCGGGAGTTTTTTCCCTTTCCTCATTTTTACAATTGTATTTACATAGGAAAAATGGGAGAAGGGAGAAAACTCCCGGGGAATTTGTATTCATAATTGGGTTGAATATGTTTTTTTTAATATAAGTATCTAAAATTTTTTACCAAACTCGGTACCAAATAAAAGGGAAGGATCTGTATAATTTAAAAAAAGTATTAACTTCAGTACTCCTCAACAAATAAATAAAAAATTTCCTTTTCAAAATATATCGTTCCATATCCTTAAAAGTTTTCATTAACAATTTTTTAAATATTTCGATATTGGTACAAAATTAATTTCTATGTAGAAATTCCATTAATTAGATATTCACTTTTAATATTCGCATACATTTTAACAAAAACTAACGAATAGTTCGTAAATGCGAAGATTGTTGAAGATTGCCAGGCTGTTAGGACTCATTGTATAATGATTTTGTTAAAAATTCTACATTTGTACTTCAATAATATTCTGTCCTCTTTTACCTACGCTTAAAATTTTCCATACAGAAAGGAAAAATTCCCTACTATTGGCATCACTGACAACAGCTGTGTTTGGTTAAGGACATTTTTTGTGTTGTAGATATTATTATTTTAATTCAAATTTATTTATTACAATAATTGAAGCACAGCCGCGAATAACGTTGTAAGTTACAAAATAAATATTTTTCAGTAGAGCAAAAAAACGTTATTAGAAGGAAGGATTATTAATTTTTAAATTTTTTTTTTGATTATCAAAAATAATGACAATAAAAACTTTTATGCAAAATATCAAGTAAATCGTATTTTAAATAACATGCTTAATTACAGTTTATATTCTTTTTTTTAGTAGAAAAACGTTTCATATCCACAATTGCAATAACGTTTTTCCACTACGCACGCGGCTCTTAGAACGTTATTCCACCTTGAAAAACCAGTTCGTTTGTATCATTTTGCTAGTAACTTACAACGTTCTTCACTGGCTGACTCTTTGTATCTCATTTTGATGGCGTTAAGGTGCATAATGTTGGGTGAATTGAGGTTTAAACAGTGTAAGAGAGGAATGTTAACGCTAATCTGCAAAAAAACTGTTTTTGCAAAAAGTGGCTTTTACAACGTTATTCGCGGCTTTGCTTCAATTGTATAAAGTTACCCCCATATTCATAAAAAATATTATATGTTTATAGCAGGTTTATGAAACGAATTTTCTATTTAATCATTTAGGGCACGGGCGGTTGTGCATGCAGAGAAAAAATATGGTTCGGCATGGTTACGGCAACTACACTATATATATTGTAACAATATATGGTTGTCGTATACAAAATATTGTTATTTTTATTTAATATCAACAATATTATAGTTACTGTAAACATTTTAAGGTTTATCGCAATTATAAATTTAAGTATGGTTCACAAAAAATAATCATTTTTATATTAACTGAATAATGATAACTTTGAAGTAATGTTATATTCCTCACAACCATTTAATGATATTTAATAGCCATAACATGATAATTTTCTATACGTGTACTCATAATGTGTTTAAGATGCAAACAAAATATCTTTACTCTTATAATATTTTGTTTTCGCCATTTGTGAAATAATTTTGCATCAGTTGTGTCGTTTGTTTTACATATGCCTATCGACTTATTTGTTATTCAGTGGTTAAGCAATTTAAAAAATACCCATTACAAAAACCAAATTAAAAGAAATTAAAAAACAAAGATATTGCAAAACAAGTTAGAGAACTGTATTCGGCTATGAGGAATCTTACCCTCCACCGACAGGAGTGGGCTCTATATGATAAATACATATATATTATAAACTTAGCTTCACAAAAACGAACGTCAGTATTAAAATTGGTTGCGGGTTAGACCTGAATTAAATTATTGACCGACAATAGAAACATTTTATGCGTTTCTTGTTAGAATTTTGAACTGGCTTGAGTAAAATATCATGATTCGTAACATTAAGATTATTAGGAGGTAATTTGTATTGGACGTTAGTAAATTATGGACCAATCATTCTAAAATTCTGAAGACTGATTTCTAGTATCACAAAAAATAAATTAGAATAAATTTCAATACACCAGTGTAATTAGTTTTAGCGGTAACAATAAATTTCACAAATTTGCATGATATTTTTTCTGGCCATATGAATTTAGGTAAAAAATTTCACCGCAATATCTATATCTGTGATGGTTTTAGGCGAATTTAATTATTTTCCCAAAGTGGGATTTATTTGGTTTTAGGCAATAAACTGATTTCCAAGAGTTGGGTTTATAAGTGGCCTAGGGTAAATTATGGACCGATCTTCAAAAAATTTTACAGGGTGATATCTGGATATCTGGTCCAATGAAACTGTGAAGTACAAAATTTTAGTATGATAGCGTTATTTATTACGGTTTAAGGCGTACTGAACTCTTTTCCGCAAGAAGGGTTTAAATAAGGCCTATGGTCAGTTATGGACCGATCTTCACGAAATTTAACAGTATGATTTCAAGTCGTATAAAGCGAATTCCTGCAAAATATTACGTCATTCCGTGTATTATTCTACCATTTATGTTAGTTTTTTTTTTATCAAAATTATTTTTTTAGGGTGGTGGTTCCACATTTTGATTAATAGTTCTGATTCTACTGGACCGATGTTGCTGGATTTCAATCCCAAACTGCTTAGGGTAACTACAAGAAATTTGAGATTAAGTTTGTTCTTTTCTTTTGCGTTTTTCGAAAGTGAGCGCGTTTTCAACAGACGGACAGACAGACAGACGAACATGGCTAAATCGACTTAGAATTACTCAAGGAGCCAGAATTTATATACTTTATGGGGTCTTAGATGTATTATAAAAAATTTTCAAAAATTTTCATTCACCACAGTGGTGGGGGAGGGTATAAAAATTGTAAAGTGTCACAAAATAAATTATCAATGCTAAAAAAAGTTAATATTGTTTGAAAATGGTGCAAAAATAATGACCATTGTTTTGTGTTTTTTAGAGAAAAAGAATGAAAATGCTATAAAATAATTTATAAATAATTGCGACCTACGAAAAATAATATGTTTAAAGTTGCATCATATTATGATGTGTAACAGTTTTACGTTAAGGTTGCCAGTAAGTAAATAAGCATAAATATATATTAAATACATCTTTCGGTTTTAGATTTAATCAACATATTAGTATGATTAACATGATAATAATATGATTACTTCTTAACTTATTATAATTACCATGCCGCTTTAAGAGAAGAATGCAATTTTTTTTTTTATTATGTTGTATGTAAATTTAAGACTTTAAAGTTTTCTGAAAAATTAATATTAATAATATATCGAGTTATGAAGATGTTGCCGGAAATGAGAGTTAAGAGAAGAGTATTTTTTTACTTTTGTTTTTGATTTGCTTTTTTTAACTTTGGTTTTGTTGTAACATAAGTTTTCTGCGCTATTTTATTGCCATGTTGACATAAGTACCCTTAAACCACCTATTAGGTTTTTGCTTTTTTTTGGTATTAAAGTTGAATATTAGATTTAAGTGTGTTCGGAGACGTAAGTAGAATTTCATGACAAATATGTTCGCAAAATATTTTAACTACATGCATCAATGTTTTAAAGGTGATTTTGGCTTTTATTGAAATAAAATGCAAAAATACCCATTTTCAGAAGAGCTAGAGGGTTAATGTATACTAACAATATGTTACTTGAAATTATCTGAATAAATCTTATAAAGACACTATACGCCACAAAGCTAAGCATCACACGAATTCTCTACGTTTTTTTACTATACAAGGGTGCAACTTTAAATAGGCCGTAAAATGAATTTTTAGTCCCCTCTACAAGAATCAGTTGGCAGAAAATTGTTATTTAGAAAAAGAATAATTTTGTTGAACAGTGTTATTTTCATTGATCTAAGCCTGGGTTCACACTATGAAATTTTTCTTTCAGAAAGTCTGAGCTTTTTGGCGAGAGGGGAAGAGAAAATGCTATTATCATCAATAAACTCAGACTTTCTGAATGACAACCTTAATAGTGTGAACGCTGAGTAAATACAGTATTTCGAGATTATTTTATAAAATTGTATGAGACCATATTTTAGTCCTGATACGCTTTTGGCTGTCTGATGATTAATGTTAAGCTCTAAAAATTCCTATAAGACCACTGTTGCCTGAGTATTCATCTCAAAGTATTATCATCTATGGCCACACACAAACACACATACGCTCGTATCACTTGCATTGAAAATCATACAAATTTGCTGGTAATGCTTTACAAATATACTTGCATCACACCTTTAAGTTTATTTAAGGATTTACACTAACAACTCTAACATCTACATCGGCACAACTACAAATAAACATTTTTTTTATTTAAATACATTGTTGAAAAAATTTCAGGTACTTAGAAGAAACTTGAAGAGAGAAAATTTCTCAAGTACTTGGTAATCTATAGAATTTTGTTGTTATTTCCACTTAATACTAAAGGTAAGTAAGGTTGTGTGTATGTGTTTGTGTGTGCAAAGTTTGCATGAATATGACCACAATAACATTCTCCATGGGGCAGTTTCTTTGAGTTGGTTATTTGCCTTACAGGTAAAAACATTATGCAAAATGTGATTACTTTGTTGTTGTGTAAGTATTTTTTTATATCATTTTTCTTTTATCTCTTTCTTGGAAAATATTTTGGATGTTGTTGTTTTCGTTAGTATGTATTATTACAATAAACATTTGAATATGTTGTAAAGCAACTTTCTAAAGCAATAGCTGGTTTTGATGTTGTTGAAAAAGCTCATACGAAGAATTAGAGTTGTTTTCATTTTTATTGTAGTTTGTTCATATTTGTTCTTTTTGCTTATTTTACTTCTGTTATTTGATTTTATTAGTTTTGTATAGTTGAGCGCATGTATCGAATGTGAATGTGTTGGTGTGTGTATAAATATACAGAGTCTTTCAGTTTCGATTTTGGTTTTTTTAATCCAAGTTCAATATAAATTAAGCAAACATTTCTCATTTCATATTAGTCATAACTATAGTTCTAGTAGATATGAATGTGTGTGCTAAATACTTTGTTTTTATTATGTATATTTGTCGTGTTATGGTTTGCGTTTTTTGAAAAATGGTTTTTTTTTTAAATTATCGTTTCGACTTAGACAAAAAACAAAAAAAAAAATGAAGAATTAAAATTGTTATAAGAAATCGTTTGATGTTCCAAAAAAAAAAAAAAAAGTTTATCTGCAAAACCGGAAATAACCAATTTAAACTAAAATTTTTTCGGACTTAAAAACCTTTTTTTTTATTTTTTTTACCAAAATAAGCATAAGGTGTCCTAATTATACTGTGTAATTTTTTAAATTAAAAAAAGCTTTGTAGTTGGTGTCAAATAAGTACAAGTTAACAACGATGTCTCCTTAAGAACAATTGTGGAAAAATTATTAGAAGACGTTCTTAAAATTTAGACACATTCCGCCGTCAAATTTCATTCAATGGTGTTTAGCTCCTTTTTAATAATGGACAGAGTAAATTTTAGTATTTTTCTTCTAAAACTTTCCCTCTAAAATAGGAGAATTCATAAAATGTACTTATATATGTACAAGGTGGTACCAAAGGTGTCTACATGGGTGATGTGGACAGCCTGTAATTTTTTTTAATAAATGAAACACCTTAGTTTTGCTTTTGGATTGTGTTTATTTGGGGTCACAATTGTTTTATGATTAAATATAAAAAATTATATCGGCCAAGTGACCGTCGCAAGAATTGATTAGCATACGGGTCTCATATAAGGAATCTTCCAGCAATCTTGCTAGAATATTTGGCGAAAGGTTTCCGCATTCCTGACGGTTATCGTGAGAACTTCAACAGTATAAGACTTCTTGACGTAGGTTTGTGACTTCAACATATCACAGAAAAAAAATTGTAGAACAGGGCGATTTGGCCGGCCAGTGCAAATGACAAAGAACGAGAGATAAAAGGAGTCCCGGAAATGCAGCTCTTAGAAAATCTAAGCTATTATTCCACGTTCTTGAGGAGTATATCACTCCGTTTCTTATTAACGTGCATTTTGTATTTATTTACTGACAAATATCAAAGTAGAACTGACATTTACCTCGATTTGCAAAAATTATAGTATCCTCCGATAGCATGATGACTTTTAGCTCCATACTGTATATGGAGGGTTCAGAGCTGAAGCGAACTAATTCAAAAAATTAAATTCAAAAATTTTTTTTTGAGTTTGAGTAAGTGGACTGCCACTAATTTCTATAGCCATTGAATTAGGCTTATTACAGTTAGCGTAGGAACGAAACACTTTTTAATTAACCCTAGATAGATAAGGTACGTCAGTGAGACGTACGCTTTTCCAATTTTGTGCTCCTACTCTCACATTTGTTAACATACAACTTTGGAAAATGTGAGCAAATCGGAAGATGAATAAATGGAGGATAATGTTCAAAGTGATGTATAAGGCAAGCTTGTTGACATCCTTGATGCTGATGAGATTATACCACCGACTAAGGAAAATCCTAAAGAATCTGATAATTTTACTACTTCTGCCGATAGCCAATTATTACGGTATATTATTCCACTATAAGACGTAAAAGTAAACACTGCTGAACTACATCAAAAGGTTCGAATGGCAAATTTGGGAACGTAAATAACTGTACGACCCAATTTCATGCTTCGGCATTTTTGTTACTACCGAAATAATTTTAGAAATTGTTCAATGCACCAAACAAAAGGCTAAAAATTCCTGCTTTATCGAAACCTTTACACGGTAACATTAAGAAAGATTTACCAGATGAAGTAAGCAATAATTGCAGTAGCAGTGGAGAACAGCCTGAATAACAAAAAGAGAAAATACTCTGGTTCCTGTCCATCATAAATTCGACGTACGTCCAAAACGGTATGTTTAAAATGCAATGCAGCTATATGTGGCGACCACAAATATTTAGTTTATAAATCTTGCATATAATGCTATTTGAATTTATTATTTTTTTTTTTTTGGTACAGACATTATTATCTAAGCAAAGTACAACAAAAGGATCTATTTTAGTTTTTAGAGCCGAACTGAAGTCCTTTATAAATAACTCTTTAAGTTGTGATATTTTTTTTAGACTTATTGCATTTTATTTTTAATTTAATTTGTATTATTGTTTTCTGTTTAAAAAATATTTTATTTTAAAAGAAATTAAATAAATAAAAGATTTTAACAAAAAAATGAATTAATATTATTTTCGGTGATACCCTTTAAAGGATATAAACTAGCACACGTCTTTCAGGCGTAACGTTATCTTTTCAGTACAAAAAAATCTTATTAGGGTTAAGTCCGTTACAAAACAGAATAAAGTCCAGCTTTACGGAGAATTTCGCACTAGTCTTGAAATATATATATATAATGTTTTATGACTTGTTTCAGCTCAGCTTTGAACCCTTTATATACAGGGAGGAGCTTAAAGTCATCACACTATCGGACGCTATAGATTTTGCAAATGGCGGTAAATATCAGTTCTGCTTTGATATTTAAGAATTTTTTAGTTATCGAAAATACCTTTAGCTTACTTTTAATTAGAAACCACACAATTTTTCGTATACATTTTTTTAAATATCATTTTAATTCTCAACACTTATTAAAATCCATTATGACACTGATACTCTTGCTGAATTGCGACCACGAGCGACATTCTAACAATCATCAAAGCAAAAATTATTTTTAATTAAAACTCAATTTGCGAAATTATGAAATTCTATACACTTATTGATTAAAATGCAAAACGCGAACTTAAATAAATATTATTCACTAGAGTTTCAAACGGAAACAAAGGGAAATACTTTTCAAATTATTCAATAATTAATGACTATTAAATGAAATAAATTAATTATGGAATTTAATAAGGAAACATTAAAATAAATTGACAAACTCATTAAAGCAACAAATTATATATTATGGGTAAGCAAAAACCTTTAAATATAAAAAAGTAACTCTACAGTAAATATCTAAAAAAAATTCGAATGCATAAATCTTGGCTGTGCAAAAATGACGTTACTGGTTCCATTCAGATGATGAAGATGTTGTTAGTGGTCGTGATGATTATCGAAAATACATTTATCATCCAGATGTTGGTCCTTAAGACATGTTGTCGTCTTGTCTTTTTTGTTTTTTTACAAATTTTTTTTTTATATTTTTACTGTTTATTGCTGCTCTACTGACTTTCTATAGTTTTTATTCAATATATATATTTTTTTTGGAATACATTTTACACTTAACTGCAAAATAATTTTTATTGTCTTGCCGTTTTTTTACGGACTTGTGTGTGTTCCAGATTATGGCATTACTTATTCATTTTTTACTTTCCAAAATACTTTTTTCTGTGATAACGATAAAGTTATTTTTTATTTGTAGTTCAGTAGTTTATGGAATACATTTGAAAATTTTATAATATAAAAAAAAAAAAACATTTTCAGTTTCACATTAAAGTTATTTATTTGTAATGTTGTACTTTTTAGTAGGAGGTATCCGAAATAATTTAAAATATTTGGAACAGCAGGCGGACAAAAATCACAGATGAATTTCTTAAATGAACGTTTTATTACAATTCTACTTTAAAAAAGTACTGAAAATGTAGACTAGATTAACAATATAAGGTCCCTAAAGAACTACCTAGTCAATAGTACCAAAGTCAGTAGTAGATTTCCAATGACACGCACATGTTAAATGTCTATAGTAAACTACATTACCTGGGGTATAATAAGTCACTAGTATTGGTGACTGTGTCAATAGTGAATAAGCACAAATTCACCAGATACATTTCCTAAAGGGATGTTATTCTTAAAATTATTTATCAATATTTACCCCAAGCAGTTAAAACTTTAAAAATGGAAAGCATCAAAAAACCGAATTTCAAACTCTCGACATACTATTAATTGCGTAATTTTTACAACCAATACTAAAAATATTTGGAATATTAAAATCTATGATTTAAAAATTCGGGATTTGGAATTCCTCGGCTGCGCTAACTAAAACTTCTCTGCATATCCGGGATTCAGCCGGGCGCAAGGATTTTCTCCTCTAAGCATAGCTATTCTACCGGACACCCTGTCTAAAATTTTTTTTTGTTAATTTTAGCATTTGAAGGTCTTATTTCGTAAGCGCCATTTAAAACTATAAAATTTTTAAAAGCTATAAAATAAATTTTTTAAAACTATAAGATAAAAATTATAAAAAGTATAAAAATTATGAAAAGCATATAAATCATAAAATGCATAAAAGTTATAAAAAGAACAAGAAGTATAAAAAGTATAAAAACTGTAAAAAGTATAAAAGCAAAAAAGTAAGAAAAGTATAAAAATTACATAAAGCATGAACAGTTTTATAAATATAAAAAAATTATACAAAATATGAAGAGCATGTTCCGCAATAAAATTCGACAAATGCATAAAATGTATAAAAATTATAAGATATATAAATAGTTGGAAAGGTATAAAAAGTAAATAAGTATAAAAATCACCTGAGTAAACCAAAACCCTCCGAGTTCAAGCGACGTCCCGTGGATAGTTTAACATAATGAATTATAAAATAGAAGAGGTGAGCCATTTTAATTATCTTGGGAGCATAAGTTCTAAGAAAGATAGGTCGGATGATAATATTGAACCGTAAGAACCATTTTGAACTAACTACTAATCATATTTACCACTTGGTTGAAGTTAACTCTTCTGTACCAGGTGCTTTGGTATTAATCTCTTTGCAGGATCTTACGAATGGGTGATAGCCAATAACTGGCCCTGCGAACAATCCCATCAACAGCTTATAGCCACAGAAATCAAAATACGTAAATGGCATTCGATTGGCTACACTCTGGGAGGGTACTGAAACGACATTAAAAGAAATGCGAAAGATTTGCTACGGCTAGGCATCAGAGGATGGGAAAGCCCAACTCATACCTCCAGAAGACAAATCGATGTAGGAATAGCTGGAGCAAAGTAAGAGCGTTAGCACAAGATAGGCATAAGTATTTTACACCAATTAATTAATCCGATATACTCCCAATAGTTTCGACGAAAACATACGCATATAGTTCTAAAAGTATTAAAGGTTTAAAAAGTACATTAAGTATGAACGCATAAAAAGTATAAAAAGTAACAAAGTTCAAAAAGTATGAGAAGCCCTAAAAGTATAAAAACTTTTAAGAGTATAAAAGTATAAAGAATGTAAGAGAATACAAAGAATTAAATTATAAAAATTGTAGAAAGTAAAGGAAGTGTAAACATTTTCAAAATCATCAAAAGTATAAAAATCAAAATATATAGAAAATTTATTGGGAATTATTTCTTTTCATAAGCAACTTTATTATATTCAACATTTTTTATTTTTCGAATTTATTCAATGAGTTAAATTTCAGTTATGTATTTTATAAAGCTTTTTGTAATAGTAATATTCATTTTCTGGCCTTCGTCAGCATTCTTTGTGTCACACTGAATAGCGATACTTTATAAATTGAATGTATTTAACTCAACTATTTTAACAAAGAGATATTGGGAATTATTTCTTTTCATAGGCAAATTTATTATATTCAAAATTTTTTTTACTTTTTTTAATAAAATACATAACTGAAATTTAACTCATAGAATAAATTCGAAAAATAAAAAATGTTGAATATAAAAAAATTATTAAAATTACATGTCGCTGGCTTAACGCGAAAATGCTCTAAGTCCACTTTTTTAACCATTGAGATTTTAATGTAGTAATGTGCAATAAGTTAAGATAAACAGATTAAAAAGAAAACATTACAGCTATCTCGTTGTTTGTTGTTGTTTTGTAGTTATGAGAAAAAGCGCTTAGTCCTCCAATTTATCACAAGAAAAAGTTCTAAGTAAAAAAATAAATCTATTAGCCCGGCAAGTACTTATGTTTTCATTTTGCATCTATGAACATGGTAAGGTTAGGTTCTATGGGCAGCCGAAACGAGGACGGCTTACTTGGGTTCTTAAAGCGGTGCCTTTGTGATATCCTTAGCCAGTGGCAAAGGTCAGCTAGATCGCAGCCTCGAACAACCCTGACTCCCTGCAGAACAGGGAAATCAATTTAAGTCCCATATTAGACATATCGTCCAGACTTGGCAATTCCGGTCTCCCAAAATGCCTAAACCTATAATCCCCACAGCAGGGGCGTTAACAGAGAAAGTTGAACCCCGTCTCCTCATCCTCCTCCACCTCATCAAGACAACTTCTGCAGTAGTCATTATAGTCCCTATCACCCAGTGACCCATTATGATCGATATCACCGTCTTTATCTGGACCCTACCGAGATCAAGTAGCAGGCGCGTTCTCGCTGCGTTATAGCCAGGCCATAAAGTCATAGCCATTAAGTCATGGCCATCGAGCAGATGTGCTCCCCCTGCCATCTCTCCAGAGCCCTGCTTTACGACTCAAGTCCGATGAACTTCTTGCAGCGAACCATTGAAATGCAAATCAGGCAGTCGGCGAACACGTCATCCAAGAGACAGCACTGTTTGGCTAAACCGTCCGCAGTTTTGTTGCGCGGGCATCCACTGTGCCCTGGTACCCATGCCAGCGTTACCCTGGAATGTTCCACTATCTCACTTTAAGCCATCCGGCATCCTTCCGTTAACATAGATGCCGTGAAGACACCAGATAGAGCAGCAACGGCGGCGAGGGATATACATATATCCCTCGATATACTATAGTACCTCAGTTAGTTTGCCGCCTGCCTTATGGCGGGGATTTCCGCCATCGGACAGCCTAAAAGATACCCTTATGCCCAATTCCTCGATGAAGAAACCTCCACCTACTCTACTGTCCATCCTGGATCCATCGGTGAAGACCCGTAGGGCCGTTCCAGAGGTTGCATGTTATCAAACAGCGCATCACTATTACCACGATGAACTGTGAACGAGGCACAGAAAAAGGATTCCGGAGTGCAATATTTCAGTCCCGATAGGTCATGTATTGCGCGCAGCGTGATGTTGGAATGACCGCAATCCCGCATAGAGCAAAGGCCCACCGCCCTGGAAATAAGGGCCAACTGTTCGGCCATTATGTCAACTGGCAGCCAATTTAGCATCGACCGAAGTGGTGCCGTGATCATCAACGCAACCAACCTATATACTTTGGTAAGTATCCTGCAGTACCGTCCCCTATATATGGCAGGCTACGACACGATTTTACCACCGCCTCAAAGATCCATTCAACGCCCAGGGCGAAAAGCCCCAGTTCCTGCCCACAGATCACCTGCAGGTCTACATGGCCACAATGGTTCTATCTACCCTCGAACGAACGTTGAGTTCCCAAGATAGTTTACTATCGAGAATCACGCCCAGGTATTTTGCACTCTACGAGATTATCAGCTCCGTGCCGTTTAGCCTAGCAAGCCTAAAATTACCAACATTGTACTTTCTGGTGAAGAGTGCCAACGCGGTCTTCTGTGGATAAACACCAAGTCCACAATCTACGCGCACATAGAAAACAAAGAAAAATACAAAAAAAAATTGCGTTTACAAAATTCAAAAATGTTTTCGCACAAAAAGTTGGATTGTTTTTTGTCTCTTCTGTAAATTTTTTAAAATATGGACTTAGAGCTTTTGCATGTTAGACCAGCGATATTATAAAAATAGTTTAAGCTGCCTGGTATTTTATGAATTATTTTTTTATATTATTTTAAATATTTCTGCATTATTCCACTATGCCGACTATAGCATCACTTTCAGTTTTTTTTTCGTATTTGTATTTTTCTTACCTCTTTTTTGTTTGTTCAATTGTCGTAGTCATGTTGCAACTTCATTTCCATTTGAAATTCGACATGACAAATTCATACGATAAATACATCATGTCAAAGGTTAAGAAACAGTAAATTTATCTTATTTGTTGCCAATCGATAAAGAAAATAAAGCTGTTCAACAATTGTTGTAAAGAGAATTGACTGTAAGAAATTAAAGTACCATGATGAGGCAAACGTTTGCGGAAACTTGGTTACTTATGGCAGCAAGTAAAGGGTCGTTTTTAAAAATTAAAATAAATTTATTCGAAAAATTTTGGAACACAAGATAAGTCCTTTAATTAATACAGGGTGGCGCATAATGAACCTTGTGGTTTAATAAGTGAATACATCTTTCTGCACGTGTTTTTTTCAGAATTAACTCTGAAAAACTTGGGAAATTCACGATGAAAAGACTCAGCAAAAAACAAAGAACCAAATTTGTTCAATTTAATTTTGAAAATAACACTTGATTATTGAGATACAAAGATCATATAAAATAATGAGGGATGAGGCCCATTTTCACCTCAATAGTCACATGAATAAAAACATAAGACATCCAAGAATAATTGCTGAACATCAATTACACCCACTTAGATGTCCAGTTTGGTGTGGAATGGCTTCAAAACGATCATTAGACCATACATTTTCGAAAACGACAAACAGGTTGAGCTTAATGTGAATGGCATTTAGAGAGCAATCCAGAATTGTGGCTTGCCCAACTATTGATTCAAAAAAAATAAAAATCTAATAAATTCTTAATTAAATGATTCTTTTATTTATTACCAACTTTTCTGTATTTCAAATAAATTATTTATTATTTAATTAATATGTATTATTACACTAACATGTCCTTACTGAATATACACACACACACATTCACACCATGGTACTTTAACACATACAAGCGCAAAATATAGGTTCCAAATTCTCATACACGTAACAATAACATTAAACCTGACATTTTGATTAATTTTCTAAATAAGCTGTCAGTTGGTCAGAACGTTTTACAACAATTTAAAAATTAACTATACACACTCCCTACAAACTCACTCCCATTCATTGTTTCAGTGCAATAAAACATTTACGAAAATACCATTCATTCATCTTTTTCATTTTTGGACCCCTCCCTGCTGTGTTGCACATAATATTTTGCCCCATCTACATGCAAGCGCTTAGTGCAGCAAATTTTTGTTAAATAATATTCAACACAAAACACATACGAGCAACATTTTAGTGAAAAGAACATGCAACAACATTAGTGGTGCAAGTTGTAAATTTGTATGCGGTTTTAAGCGTTTTACACGTCAGATTATGCTGTTGCCATGCAATTAAACACACTGAGTTTTTGATGTACTAATCAGGAAAAGTACAAACATGAACATTTTAGAATTATTAAAAAAAAAACATTCTATTAGACATGTATAATAAATATTTAAGTGGTAATACCCAGTAGGAATTATAATTTGGAAATGAAATTCCAGACAGGGGAATGTTATCGGAAAGAGAAAACAGTTTCTTTGTTCTAATATAATTAAGTTACAATAATGGGATAGTGGCAGAAAGGATACGATTACTTTACCATACAAGAGTTCGGGCAATCAAATAAAATTTCTCTGCATGTATTAATTTAATGTTAAGTTTATTATTTAATTTTATGAATTAACCTCACCAAAGTTTTTCCTGAATATGTTTTGCAAGAGATGGCTTGAAAGGTTCATCTGTGATGATTTTTCCAAGAAAAACATGGGTCCACTTAAGTAGCAATTTTTAATCGTTTGCAAAGAGTATTATAATACATCTAGCAACAACAAAAAAAAAATGGTTACCACACGACTTAAAGCCGAAAGACGTTAAAAGACGATTTTCCTATATCAAATGCTGCTACAGAACTAACGAATTTATTATGACAATCCGAAGTTCATGAAATCATATCCGAATGCCAAACCGGATATCAATGACGTTAATATAATAATCTATTTTTGGTTGATCCTTAAATGTTTTATACCGTGTTTGAAAATAAATAGAGCATTATTTACCCAGAACACTCAGAAACGATATCAACTGTTATACAAACATCACAATAGTGGAAACTGTATTATGCATTTGTGCTGATGTGTGTAACACCTTAAAATATTAGTCCTAGACCCTCCTTGAAGAATACCGATCGACTGAGAATCACTTTCCTTTTCTTATATATAATTTATGGGGTCTAAGATGTATAGTAAAAAAGTTTCACACGGAATGACAAACTTAGAATACCCTCAATAACCACTAGTGGTGGTGGAAAGAGCAAAGAAGATACCAAACTTCTGGTCCCTAAGTTGATGTGTCTGCATCCGAAACAATTGAAGTTAAGAATATGATGTTGGCCAATCGAAGATTGAAAGTACGGAAGATTTTAAATGATCACTTTGGTATGAGACGCAACTGCGTGACAACTTCGTAGGTGCGGCAAAAATCCATGCATTATGCCACGAGAAACGTTTGAAATAGCGTACCCAAAAACCGGCGTTTCGCTTAAAAAATCACGGACTTATTGACCCGCTCTCGTATTGATTTAGAAGATATGAAACTGTGTTTGTTATATCACAGAAAAAAGTTTTTTATTAATTAAAAAAATAGTTTAAAAAGTATTTAAATTTAATTAATGAGATTATTGAATCAATTATTTTTTTAGTTGGCAGAAAATTAAAAATATAATTTTGATTTAATTAAAATTTGAAATAAATTTTTAGTTAAAATATTAATTAAATATCAAAAAATATTAATCGATTTTTTCGTTTAAAATAAAATAATTGAAACTTTTGGAATTGTTGTTGGGAATTGTCAATATTTAATTAAATAAAATAACAAATTGTTTTAAATGGCAAAGTTTTTTGAAATTTTTTTTAATTAAAATTAAAAATATCATTTATTGAAAAAAAAAAAAAATATTCATAATTTTACAAGTTGTAGTAATCAATATAATCATTTTTGTGATACATTGGTGCGTAATAGGGAGATCATAATTCGACTTTTTTCAATAACCGGTTTTCGAATATTACGAATAGTTGCTATTTTAAAAACCCCGGTTTTCGGTTAAGCAATTTTTAAATAACCGGTTAACCGGTTTTAATTCGATTATTTAATTAAAAACACAAAAATCAAATAAGTTTTTTAAAATAAAACGTTAATTTAAATAAAAACAAAGCAATTTGCAAAGGTAAGGAACCAACAAAATATATAGATATGACTTAGATCAGACCTAACAAATATCTTACGATAAAATCCAAGAAAGGTGGGACTAGTAAATTGATCAAACTTTAGCTAAATTTTCAAAAACATTTTATTGATTTACTTAACTTTATTTGTAAGAAGATATTTGTATAATGTAATTTAGAAACTGTTGAAGGATATTTGATCTAGACAAACGTTTTGCAAAGCAAATAAATTATAGGCATTTTATAAAGTTATTATTTGAAATATTCTCTCAAATTTATTTTGAATGGCTTTTAATTTGTTGGTGGTCAAGCTATCTACGAGTACATAAATCAACCATATTTTTTAAAAGTTGCAAACGCCAGGATTATCTATTTCAAATTATTTTGTTTCAGAATTATAGAAACGAATAGTGAACTGAACATTCTTTTTGTGGAATATATTTGTCAATTCGTCGACTACAATTTAAAACATTCCATGACATTGTTTGATTTCTTTAATTTTGTTTTTTAGTTCTTGGTGTTTAATAAATAAAACTTGTAGAAATTTTTCCCATATCATTGATTCCGCCGTAATGTTCTAGTTTTCAGGATGAAAAGATGCTCGAACTAAATAAGAGTTTTTAGTGCCTTGACGGGCATTTCGTCCTGGGCAACACAACGGGCTAATATTTCCAATGATTAATTTTTTGCAGCGTATTTTATTAAAGTATTATTTGTCATCTCCTTAGAACTACTTCGAACGGAGTTAAGTTTCATTTGGAACACATTAATATCAAGCATGTATACTAATTAAAGGTAATAAGTCGTGACATGGAAGAACCTTTGTAACTTATCATTTTAGGGCACTTCAAGCAAATTACTTTGTCTTTTTAATCGCATTCGAAACATATCTAGAGATAACCTTTATATAAAAATATATTTAATATTTAGAATACTCTTGCACAAATTACTATCTATTTTTTAACTGCACACGTTTTTGTAGTATTTTGAATAGTTTTTGTTTTTTTTTTCGTGAAGAACCCACGCTTTTATAAGCGATTTGTATTTACAGTGTTCATAATGTTTTTTGACCTTTGTTACGTTTTGTTTTGAAATTCTTCATAAAAAGTTTAAGTTTGGCCAATATTCAATTAGAAAATACTTAAATTACGGGTACATCTACAACAAGAGTAAGGAAAATGTATATAAATTACACATTAATAAAATAACCGGTTTATTATACCAAAATAACCGGTTTATTCGATATTTGAAAAATGGGCATTTTAAAATAACCGACTTGGGCAAAGCTTAAATAACCGGTTAAAACCGATCGAATAATAACCGTTCGATCTCCCTAGTGCATAATCAACAACTGGTTTGCTTGATGTTATGAATTTGGTATAAATTTGGTGATTAGAGACAATTTTTTATTTTTTCTGTGTATAAAAATTTACTTTAACCGTGTTCAGTTTTAACATAAGGGTTTGTATCAAATTTTGAAATCAATTGAATAAGACCGGATACAAGTGTTTAATATTGATATATGACGTTTGTTATATCTGTAATTCACTATGTTTTTTACAAAAAAAAGTACAAAAATAATGTGTAAACAAAACTTTTTTATATTTTAATATAAAAATTAATTCTAACAATAACTTCTTTAACATTTGTTATAAATTAAATTTTTCAATTTTAGCTTTATCAATTACTTACTACAGTACTAATTACAGTAATTGGTAGTCGACAAATACCAAAAATGATCGATTTGAAAAGGTTTGATTAATTTCAAGAGCTTTTAAAATACACTATCAGAAATATCTTGTTATACTACCAGAATATTTTGTTTCTTCATGCTATATGTTTTTTTAAGGAATAGGACTATTGCAAGAAAGTTTTATAAATTGAAATTTGATTCATTCGAATGTGTTGCGAAAGACAAAAAATTATTAAAATTATAATTTTGTTTTCATTAAATTAATTAAATTTCTTATTCAGAATTTCCAATAAGCCCTTTTAAATTACATTAACTATACACATACCTTTTTGAACAAGAAAATAAATAACAAAACTAATATGATGTCATTAATCATAATAACATTAGAAAATTAAATAAAACAAATACATTTTTTCTAGAACATGAAGAAGGGGGACAACAAGGTAATGAGTTGTGAAAAATGGCTTACAGCTAAAAAAAAAATAGTGCAACATAAATTATAAGTTTTAATAGTTTACAAAAAAAATAAAGTAATGAAATTTACTAATGACCCCAGCCAAACAGACATAAATGACACTTTATACTGAAGTGAGTTTAATGTTAGGGTTAGAATTTAAAAAGCTGATACTAAAGATGGATAATGACTATTTTGATAATATATAAAGAGAAAAACAAGTTTGGGTCATTCCTCATTAAACCCACTGACTGGCAAATGGATTTAGTACTGAAGCAAAGTATTTTCTTTATGCAGAAATGCCAGGGAAAGGAAATTATATTCTTAATTTGTACATACAAGACTTGCAGTACAACAATATTTAGAATTTAATTTTGAAGTTCCATTTAACACGTAAAGAAAACACGTTTTCCAGTATGATCACATCTAACAGAACAATTGTAAAAGAAATATTTTTTAAGTATATTGGTTACTTCAACCATATTATTGAATCGGTTTACTTCATCGATTGGCCACAATCATATTATTGTTGCCTTCAAATGTCTGATGGTTAATATTAACAACAATAAGTTTAACGATACAAATATAGTTGTCTATTGACCATAACATGTGCTGTACCGTTTTTAAATTTTCAACGCCACAAGCTATGCAGCGTTTGAAATTTTATAACGCAATGTGAATTTCTGTAGAAAGCAACCACATAATTACAAAATATTTATGACATTGTTTGTGCTTTCAATGTAATTCTTTGGCGTTGCGTTGCGTTTTACATGATTAGGGCCATAATTTCAAGTGGAGGCCTCTATACTCCTTCCTAAAAGATTTCTTTCTTAGGATATTCTGCCTTCAGAAATGTGAATTCTGATAAGTTATTCATATCATATTTTTACAAAAGTCCCGGAAATAATATATTTTCTGGTTAAAAATATTTTGTACATAGTTAGAAAACTTTTTTTTTTTGTTTTCAACATGGATGGGGGTAGTGCACTAAGTTTGCAGTTTCAACTCAAAGTTAGTGGTAATGCAAAATTATTGCAATCATATTGTTGTTGATAAATTGAAAATTAAAAGCCTCACTAATCATGAGTAAAGAGCAGTGTGGCCAGGTCTAAAAAAATTTTGCAGCTAAATCTGACATTAGACATGGCCAAAAAATGCTAAAAATGATTTTATAAAAGTGCTAAAATAATGCTAACATTTTTTAAAGAAATTGAAATAAATTGTTATATTTAAGCAAGTGACTAGATTTTGGTAAAGTGCCTAAATTTTTGGTAAAACATACTTATAAATATGTAGCACAGAGAGTTGAGATAAAATTTTAAATTTAGGTGGCCATAAAACCTCTGATATATGCAAAATTTAAACGATTTATTTCTATGATGTTCAAAATTTATTATATTATTTAATTTTTATAATTTAAAGTAAGTTGAATCTTTTAAATAATTATTTTTTTTTCAGTTTGGAGTAAACAATTTTTTTAAACATTTACACCATTGAATTTTTTTTCAAATACAAAGTGAAATTTCCTTGTACTTTTATATCATAATATTACACAGAAAAAAGTGTTTTATCAATTAAAAAAATTGTTTAAAAAGTATTTAAATTTAATTAATGTGATAATTGAATCAATTATTTTTTTTGTTGAAAGAAAATTAAAAATTTAATTTTGATTTAATTAACATTTTAGTTGTTTTGAAATAAATTTTCAATTAAGATATTAATTAAATAACAAAAAAATCTTAATTGACTTTTTTCGTTTAAAATAAAATAATTTAAACATGTAGAATTGTTGTTGGGAGTTGTTAATATTTATTTAAATAAATTAACACATTGTTTGAAATGGCAAAGTTTTTTGATCACTTTTTTAATTAAAATTAAAAATATCATTTATTGAAAATATTTTTTCAAAATTTTAAAATTTTTAGTAATCAATATAATCATTTTGGTAATAGAAGCAAAATCAACAAATTGTTTGCTTGATATTATGAATTAAAAACAAATTTGGTGATACATGATAAGGGCATTTCTAATATACCCTGAATATTCTATCATTTTTTTTTAAAGACAGGTTTCGTAACATAACAAATATCGATTTTCATACGAAATTTAAATTTGGGTACAACTATTTCTAGTCAAAATGTTTTATAATATATAAAATTTTTTTTAGTAAAATCAATAAAACTAATCGTCCAAATTTTTTAAATTAATAATGCTTAAAAAAGCTAAAAACATTTTGCAAAAATGCCAAGTGCTTAAAGAAAATTTCGCAGCTAAATAAAAAATTTTAATGCTAAGCTTAGCTGCAAAAATCCCAAAATGGCCACACTGGTTATGAGTTAAAAAATTTTGCTCTACAAAAAATTAAAATAGTTTGATTTAAGAAAAAGCAATAATCAGTGAATTGCAGATTTTTTTGTTCTTCACTCATTTGAGTGCAACTGAAATTTTTTTTTCACTAAATCTACAAACCAAAAATTTGTTTTTTCATGATTAAAGCCAGGATATATTCCGTTATTGACAAACATTCATGTCATCATCACAAGAATCAGAAACTATGCGCATACAAAATTCCATTTTTTTAAATTTTAGTGAGATTCTGTTTATATGCAGCTTTTTTGTTTACAAGTACAAATTTTGCACTATTTGAATTGAGTGCAGATTTAATGCATTCAATCACCGGTAGTGATAGTGAAAAAATTTGCAGTACCAGTAAATTTTTTTAGTGCTAGTGAAAAAAGTAGCAATCATCACTAAAGCTGGTAAGAAAGAGTGCAATCTAATTTGTTTTGCAGTTTTATTTAGTGATGCTGATTTAAATCAATATTTAGTGCACTTCCTCCAAATATGGTTTTCAATGATTTAGTGACAGCATTAGTTGAAAAAGTGAAGTTACAAAAATTTCCTTTTCCCATTGTGGAGTCGGATTCGGTGTTAAATAGTCGGAGTTGAGGTTTTAGTACCGGAGTCGGAGTCGTAGTACACACAAAAACTCTCGACTCCGTCTCCAAAATTTTTCGGCATAAAAAATGTAATAAAATTTGCTAATATTTTCCAAAATTGGCGATGCAATATTTCAAATATCGATTTAAAATTTTTACGGAATCGTTTGCTTGCTATATTTAACCATTTAAAAGGCCTTCATTCAAAACAAGTTAGAGTACTATATTCGGCTGTTCCGAATCTTTGATAAATTATTAATTAATCTTTATAAAAACGGACGTCAGTATAAAAATTGGTTCCGGTTTAAACCAGTTCGACGAAAATAAGACAGTGCTGTGCTTTTATTCCTAGCAATTTGAACTAACTTGAATAAAATATCATTATTCGTTGCATTTTATGCCGAACTAACATGATTTTCAGGAGGGGAAATCATATTAGACCCATGGTAAATTATGGACTAATCATCACGAAATCCTGTAGAGGATTTCTGTTTTTTAAAATCTAAATTGAACAAATTTCAATACAATAGTGAAATTTGTTTTAGCGTTTCAAGTGCTTTTGAGAAGGCTGCTTAATATTGGATCTAAGGTAAATATGGACCTTAGATCCATATGAACCAAATTTTACCACAATAAATATATCTGCTACGGTTTTAGGCATATTTAAATAATTTCCCAGAGTGAGCATAATATTGGACATTATATGGTGAATTTCGACCGAGCATCACGAAATTTTACAGTTTGAATTCTAGTCCTATAAAACAGTGAAGTTACAAATTTTATTATGATAGCATTATTTGTTACTGTTCAAGCCGCACCAAACTGTTTTTCCGGGAGTAGGGTTTATATCGAGAATATGGTGAATTATTGACCAATATTTACGAAATTCTACAGTTGGATTTCTAGTCCTATAAAACAGTGGCGTAGCATATTTTAATATGATAGCAATATTTATTACGGTTTTTTACGTACCTTATAATTTCGAGTCCTATAACACGAAAAAATTTTATTTTTTTTAGGGTGGTGCTCCACTTTTTGATTCATAACTCTGATCTTACTGAACGGATTTTGCTGGATTTCAATTCCAAACTGCTAAGGATAGCAAGAAGCAATTTGATATCAATATTGTATCTTTTGAGTTTTTCTAAAGTCAGCGTGTTTTTAACAGACGGACAGATGGACAGAGGGACAGACAGACGGACATGGCTAAATCGTCTTATAGTTACTCAAGGTGCCAGAGTATATGGGGCTTAGGCTGGGTTTTTGAGATCTAAGTTAAACTAGGTTTTGTTAATCTGAATACAGATTTGTGCCAACATTACCAAGTTTGTATACAAAATTTTGACGGGACAGCTTAGTTTCGCTTAAAATGTTGGTATTTAATAAAAAAAAAACAACAGGCAACAGGTGATAAGAGAACCAAAAAGATATAAAAGCATATCATATGTTTCGGGACTCTCGGAAAGATGGAAAAACTCAGATATTTATGACGAAGAAAAATTTGAACTAGCATTTAGAACGGACAACACTGTAAATCAGTTATTTAGCAAAACAAAATTAAAAAGGAAGACAAGTCAAATGTGGTATATAAAATTCCCTGTAGTGATGACGGGCTCAATATATGCGATAAAGTATACGTTTGGACGACAACAACAAAATTAAGACAAGAATATCTTCGCACAAATCTGACCATAAAGCTATTGACAAACCTATTGAAGAAAAAACTGCACTAGCAGCCCACTGTTCGTTGAAAAATCAGAAACCACATTTTGAAGGAGTAAAAATATTACATGAAGAGAGGAATTATTCGAAGAGATTTACATTAGAGATGCTACATATTATTGATGTTAATCCACAGCTTCGTCTAAATTACCGACGAGACACAGAAAATTGTGCACACATATACAGACAATTAATAAACAAAAACAGACGATCGATAAAATAGATTTAGTTAATAAAATCTAATAAGAAGTGGCACAAGTGTTATTGTGAAGTTTTGTGTTTATTATATTTTTTAATTGTTTACATGTAATTATCTTTGAAATATTATGTTTTGTTTTTTGTTTAATGTTAATAATAATTATTATTGTATTTATTTAATCAGACCCCGAAGATGGTTAGCGATGCTTACCGAAATATTGGGAAAATAATAAAAATATAGAAAACGAAAATATCACGAATTTTTATTTTATTTATTTACGTGGACCTACAGCCAAACAAAAACAACTAATAATGTATTTAACCCTCTGCGACTGACGTGTTGTCTAACAGACACCAATGAAAGAAAACATGGATTTTCTATTTTGTGCCATGCCATTAAAAAATGTTTAAAATCAATTGTCGTTTTGTTCGCAAAAATAAATTACAGCAAATAACAAGCTATAACATTAATCTAAAATAAAAATAATTTCAGAAGGTTTAGAAAACTGCCTTGGAAAATATAAGCCATCAAAATGGTGTCTAGCGGACTACCACGTCATTGGAATTGTTATTACAAAGTCACGTAAGTCGCAGAGGGTTAATAAAATAATAAAAAAAAAATCACATTTCATCCAGAAAAATCTGAGTTTCAGACAACGTTAAACTAGGCTTAAACTTAATCTACATTTCAAAAACTCGTCCTTAATAAAAAAGTTTCACACGGAATGACAAACTTATTATAAAAAGGGTATAAAAAGAGTTTAAAGTCAAATAAGGAATAGTCTCATATACATTTAGGATCAAGGCTTGAGTAGGAGTTGGAGTCGGAGTGGCACTTAAAAAAATTCAGTGTTTGGAGTCGGACTCGAAGTAAGTACTTTTTTTCTGGTGACTTCACAGCCCTGATTTGAATTCATAGTTCATTTTAATTTAAAAAATCTTTTGAAATAATGTATAACAATTAGTTAATTTTTTCTTTTAAAATAAATAATCAGCCATGTTCTGGTAACCGAATTCGATTAGAATTGAAATCGAACTCGAACAAATTTCCAAAACTATTTTAATTTAAAGGTCCATATTCTGTTTTATTTATGTCATACTTTGAGTACTACTTATATTTATTAGAGCTACGAAATCATGAAAAACCACGGTCAATTTTAAAAATATTACACTGAAAATTTCCTTCGCCTTCAAATTTACTCGATTTTCAGAACATGAATGATTAAGTTGTCATTAATCCAATGAAAAATTTTAACAAATTTACGAAACTCAATTTCGTAGTGTTTATGAAATTGTTTCATTAAATTTGTAAAATCTCGTTCCCGTAATTACATTTTTCATTGGATTAAAGAAAAAAATTTCATGAAATTGATTTATTCGGCTTATGAAGCTTATAAATTTTTCTATGCGGCGCATTCAAAAAGATGAATTGTGGATCTATTTCGTGGCATTTGAGGTGAACGCGTTATGTCAAGAGGCAGCAATTTTATAGTGTTTTCTTTTCTTACAATAATGTACCATGTGTGCTACCATTCGCGCGGGTTTTGGCTCTATTTATTTATTTATTTATTAAAGGTCGAAGGAATAAATCCTTACAGACCAAGTATGAAAAAAAAAAATTACACAATATACAAAATAACAAAAGATTTAGACAGCCATTTAATTACATTGATTAAGGTACAAAATAATATTACGTTTAATGAAATTAGCATTAATAGAAAAATCAATAAGAAAATAAAAATCATTATAAAGTTTACACAATTTTCTTAGAGAATCAGAATTAGCAAAATTAGTTTGACAAACTTGTAAATATATTGGAATGTAGAAACGAGTTGATCGATGAGGAAGATTTTATGTTGCTGAGTAGGAAGTCGGAGCAGACCGCACCATTTATTAGGTTGACGCTAAGCATAGATCTTCTGCTCTCCAACGTTGGTAATTTTATTAATGCAAGCCTTGTGGTATAAGGAGGAATAATGACGTTAGGATTCCATGTTGAATTACCCAAGCAAAAAAGTCTTAGTCTAGTTTGTTATAGGATTGTATAGTTTCGTTACATCAGAAAATGACAGTTTCTCAGCAGTTTTATTTTCAATCTTCTTGGAAGTATTAACAGGGTTTATATTAACGGTATCAGTCTTACTTGCAATTCTAGCTGATTTACGTCTACGAGACAATTGCGATGGTGAAAATTGTTGCAAAGAAGATTGTTGCGAAGGTATTTGTGGAGGAAATTCATAGGTTTCTTGTGATATAAAACGATCAAACAAGTCTCCGTATTCAAATATACGACGAGAAAGATTGGACATTTTATTTTGAATACCAAAAGAAAAAGGATTTTTTTTCTTGAAAGAATTTGTAAAAATCAACTCCAACTTTTTTAAAGTTGTTACAACGCCAGTGCTAACCATCAGGCCTTTGAGTTGCTTCAGCAGCAAGTGTTGGTATGCCGCTAAATTTAAAATGAATTAGACCACGGCACATACAGCATGACAGCATTCTTTCATCAGGATTTGTGATTGAGCATTTCTTATTTGAGCAGTCCATTATAGTTAGCGTAGTAAAGGTTGGTCAACAAGGAGAATAAAATTTATTCTAAAAATATATGCAAAAAGTTGAGAAGTTGTCGTCTTCCCTTCTAAATACATATTTTGCAAAAATAAATGGCAAATTTGTTCCATATATTACCCCCAGTTATAATTGAGAGTGAGATAGATAATACCCTTTTTTGCATCTGCGCTAAGTACTACTTTAATCAAGCAAAGATTTTTTTAACAGCAGATGACTTTAAGTGCTGGTTCACACTCTTTAAGTTTTAGCCATCAAGTCTTGTGTTTTTAGGAGAGAAAGGAAAATAAATGGCATTCTCTTTTCCCTTCTCACCTAAAAGCTCAAGACGTGACGGCTAAAACTTGAACAGTGTGAACCAGCACTAAATGCTCAAGTATTGACGGCTTAAGTGTGAACCAGCACTAATTATTGTATATCAGTGTTGTTAACGCTTATTGGAATTCAAAGAAAATTTAATCTTGAAAATCGCTACAACCGTGGTGAATATCGCTTATTAGTATAAATTTTGCATTCGATATTTGATACGCTAAATAAACATAAGTGTTGCACGCAAAGAAAAAACATGATCGATACAAGCACAATCGCAAGCTATCATTAATGTTTGTGGTTATGATTGTGTCAAACACGTCTTCAGCAACAATATCTGTTCAGACAGAATGTTTTTAGCTAATTATTGTTTCAAACATATTATTATGTTCAGAAGAACCACGCAAATGATCTTTCAAACCATGTTTCCTTATTTTCCAACCCCAAACAAAATGTCTATTTCAACATGTAATATGGTTCTCGCAATAAAAACAATAAAAAAATTAATTTCAAATATCGTTACCTTAATATAAAAAGGCCCCAACTCATCAAAAACACTTTTTACAGGAGAAGGAAAAAACTTAATAAAAGCTGAAATAATATAGCTACACAACCATTGTCAAAAAACATCTTTATTAAAATTAAACGAGGAATTCAGATTGAAATACATAATATGTATTTCTTTCGAAAAATTGTGTGTATGAGTTAGGCCTTTTTTTCTTTAGAAAAATTGTGTGTATGAGTTAGGGCTTTTTGTATTCTGCTTATAACTTCTTTATTTTTAATCTAATTTGCTTGAAATTTTAATAGAATGTGTATTAGCAACCATTCTACAATAATCAATAAAAAAACGGATTTCCAAAAATAATGAGTTGGGGCCTTTTTATATTAAGGTAACGATATGTATGTTTTATTACAAATATACAGCATATATTAATAAATAAAATATAGTTTATATTTAAAAATAAAATTAAATACAAACATTTATATACATGTGTGTGTGTGTCAATTTATTATTTATTAATTATATTTTGTGGTACAAATTTATCCAAAAAATAGGAGATCTATGTAGCCTTACTTTGGCATGCAATAACACTTTTCATTATTTTTATCCGCTTACTTGAGATTTGTTAAGATAAAGTCAAATTAAACTTACCTTTTATTTCTTTTATGAAATATACTATATCAATATGCTGTTGAACAGTTATTGAAAAAAAATCGGGGCTAATGACAACATCTTGTGCCAAAATGTCTATGCTGGTTTCAGTGTTGTAGGTTCTTTGGCTGCAAGAAAGACAAAGTAATTGCTTATTTATATATTTTTATAATTATATATAAATAACTTACCTGTTTCAATAAATGCATAATAATTTATATCGTCAATTTTGCAAGGCAGCATTTTCTCCCCGAAAAATGTTTTAATTATTTTGTAATCATTCACGTTTCCTGATTAACTAACGCTCGCAGATGGTTTGTTTCGACAATAAATGTTTGCTCATTAAGAGAATGTGCTTTAAAGCAAACTAAAATTATGGTATTGAAAATACCTTTTGTGTGCAGCAATATTATGATTTTAATTGTATAGTTGAAAATATATATATTATAGTAGGAAACATATTAAATAATTTAAAATATTTAGCTAGATCAGAGTAACTTTTTAGGTGTAAAAGACCATATAATATTATTATAGCGAATTTAAAAATGTTAGGGACAAATAACAATTTTTAAGTTTATATTATGACTATAATAAATTTATTAGGGTAAACATATTAGGTAAATATGAATAAAATTGGTCGTAGTGACCATTCCTTCATCATGTTTTTTCTTTGCGTATGAGTGTAAAACGTAGATATTATTTTGTTTCATTGTAATTTAGAAAAATGTATCACTTTGTATGTAAATATATTACACAATTATAATGAATTATTATTTTTACGCCATTAATTGCCAACTAGCATTTTTAAATTTAAACGCCCCTTGGTCTTTCTTTTAGGGCCGTGTAAAGATCGTGTAAACTTAATTAATCCAAAGAGCATTCCCCAACAAAAAAATAATATTCGAAAAAAAAATTGAGCAGTTGTTGCGTAAATCTTTAAAAAAAATCATAGAAACTGTCTTACAAAGAAGGCAATTATAATAACTTATGGCTTTAACGCGAAGTTATTTTGCACATCTAAATTAACTTAATTTTCTTTTCATCCATGAATTCCAATAAAAGCAAAATGAATTGACTTTAAAATTTAAGAAACTCTGGACGCTTAAAAACCCCTTCGTTATTTAGACCACTCTGTATATTTTCCTATTCCCTTTAACTTATAATGAAATAATAAATTTAATAAAAACCCTAAATATGACCATTATTTTTAACCACTTTGATAAAATAATGATTATTTCCTCCCCATTAGCTTATCTCTATCCACAATGTGCTCTTAAGTTTATCATTTGCATAATTTTCTATAGTTACAAGTTATAACCTCAATAAAAAATATTTAATGTGATATTTTTCCTTGTTCCCAACAAAATAACCATCAAATTTCACATAATGATTATGTTTATCTACCAAAAAAAAAAAAAAAAAAAATATGTAAAGAAATTTCAATTTAACTTAAATGTAAAGAAACTAAAGTAAATGTCCTTTAACATCCTTTTTAATATCATTGTATCTTGTTGACAATCTATTTAAAAAATGTGTTGAACTCTACACCTTTAGTTAAATTTTCTATATTCTTTTTTTTTTGTCTTGAAAATATACAAAATATTAAGTATAGTTTGCTTTTAGGCAAAATAAGTGAATATTTGTGAGCGTGTGTATGTGTGTTTAAGTTGTATATATTTTGGTTACATTATCCTTAAAATAACTTGCCATTTTTTTTAAGACACCACTATTAAGATAAAAATCTTATTACAAACCTGTGGCTGTTTGCCATATGGCTGTGTGGCATACTCTCAAACAACTTGTAGTTAGTTACATATTTAGTAATATTAAGATGGGGTTTTGTGAGTATGTGTGTGTGTATATGTGGCAAGAATACATTTTCATATGACACTACTTATGTATGTACAATATATATTTAAATAATTTCTATGACATGATTTCATAAGGATATAATACTTTCTCACATCAGCTGTAGTGTGTTAAAGTAATTTAGATTGTAAGGTGGTTGCCAGGGCAATAAAGAAATTGAAGTCAGCGGTATAGTTTTCGGAAAAATGTTTATTATATGATCTCTAGTGTTGCAAAACATAAAAAAACAAACTTAAATGGCATTGTTCTAGAATTTTCAAAAAAGTGTAAAATGTGTGAGAATAAAGAAAAAAATCATTCCAGGCATATAAAAACAACTTGGAAGGAAAATGGGAATTTCTACAGCATATTGGATGTTCATAGCCATCCAATACTGTACAACAAAACCGATTTTAACATTAAAATTGCCGACGGATAACGTCATTAGGTAAACGTCAATCTTTAAACGAAATGGTAAAGACAATTACTATGAAAGACAAGAAGCATTTTCCACAAGAAGGGTACTAACGGGGCCTCAGCCAATAGTCAGACCGGTACCTTGCACCCGCCGAGGGCCCCAGAATAAGAAAGTTCTATGTTGAAACTTCGGGCTCGAAAACTCAAGAAGAGTTCATTTTGGATCTTAATCGGATCCCAGGTGAAAGCTGCAATATTCTTGAAATGATCCGTACACCCCGCTAGAAAAATTTTTTTCTACAAAAGTTTACTTATCTACTTTCATTAGCAATATTTCCTTTTATCAGCTGTACGTACTTTTGATAGTTCTTCGCTAGTTTAAGCCGCAAACTTTTGGCGTTAAACTAGCACAACAAATTTTAATAATCGCATATTCAAAAACGACTTTCCAAGTTTAGCATTAATTTTGTCGTTGATCTTTAAGTCAAAAACTGGCTCTAAATCATCTAACGAAATTTCATAAAAATCGGTCAATAATTGACCAAAGATCTCATACAAACTTCTCCCGAAAATAGCTTATAATGCCATAACTTTCTTATTAATGTTGGTATTGCTATAAAACTTGGCAAATATCCAATGGAAATTTTGTGCATCAAGACGAAAAAATCTCATATAAATGTAGATATCTAGATAATATATGGGGCATAAATGTGCGCTTATTTTTCAAAATGTACCATTAGTGCTTCCGAAAAAATGATTTTTTTTTATCGGGACTGTTGTGCTAAGAGCTACAGAAGGACTCGGAGAATAAAAAAAAATTTTAAGAACGTTAACCAATATTTTTACGTATTACCAGCCGAATAAATGAAGCCAAATACAAATTTTGTTGGTAAGTATTACTGAAACAAGTTTTGTATGTATATAAATAATTGCTTGAGAGGAAATATTTCAAGAAGGAAAGCAAAGACTGGCAGCTCTAGAAAAAATTTTTCTTAAATATTTATGTAACAACACTCTATTCATTTGTTCTCTCCCTTAATGATTGTTAGTTTACAATAGCAAACCCCACATTATTTTTCCACAGTCATGCAACAAAAATAAGCGCGCATTAAAATCCAATGACACTTATGAGTGTTATTAAAATAAACTATAAGTACAGTCAAATACCTAAACATACTCTTCACATACATACCTGTACAAAAGAAGAAAAAAATATTTTCATATTGTAAATTACAAAAAAAAGAAGAATATTCACCTTTATGAAAAATTTCTATTTTCTATAAATTTTCTTCAATAAAGAAACCCTTGTCATTACATCGAGGTTGAATAGCGTTGAATGAACACATCTGCTAGTAATTGCATTTGGGCATTGGGGGATTTACTTACAATGTTCCCTCGAAAGTTCCATTGCCAGAGTTCGTTACTCATCATCCAAACGAAATGCAATAATGAATTGTATAACAATAAAATCTGTTGTTGGTTTTCTTTGGTGCGGTAATTGAAAGATGTGAAAGGAAGAAGGAAGGAAGATTGTGAGAAAGAGGTGAGTGGGAAAACGTAAGAAAAAAAAACAACAGCAATAAGCCGAATACTAACAAATACTTGAAGGAATGCATGAAAACTACAAACTATTCATTTCACCTTCACAAATCATCTTTAAATAGCAGCAGTATTATTATGATTTCCATTATGTTGATATTGAGCAACTAGGGTTTCTTATTTCCAAGACTTTTCTATTTCCGTGATTTTAATGTAAAAAATGTTTTTAAAAATACGATGTATGTAAAATAAAAATATTTGGCATATAACTTAGAAATGGTATTTGCAACAGATGACATAACTTTTCCTCCCTACAGGCAGAGAAAAAAACATGATTACGACCATTTTTATTCATATTTGCCTAATATGTTTGCCCTAATAAACTTATTATAATCCCACAAAATGAGTAATTAGATATTCTATTGCAAAGAATTATATAATCAGTAGCCCAATTCACAATATTGTGCAAATTGTCTTGCATCATAGCATTTGCAACAGGGTAGGAAAAAATTCTACTCGCGAGCACAATTCGAGTCAACTCTCTCATTTTAAAATTTGTGCTCGCGAGTTTTATTTTTAAAATCGCGAGCACAAATTTTTTACGAGTCATAAGATTTTTGTGCTCGACTCGTAAGCAGATAACAACTCGTTTTAAAATTTGTGCTTACGAGTTTTATTTTTCAACTCGTAAGTACAAATTTTATGCGAGCAGAAAACGAGCGCATACGAGTTGAAATCGAGCAACTCGTTTAAAAAAATTAATGTTTGCTTGTGCGAAGTAAAAATATACATACATATGAATTTTTAGAAACGAAGGGCAGGCAAATGTGTAGGAAGGGGTTATAAAAACATATGCACACATATGAATGCTGGGCATTACCATGTTGATAAGAATGTATGTGTGTTTGTATGTATAAATGTTTTCTTGTTTAAAAATATGTAAACCTGCAAAATTTTTAATGATGTGTAATAAAATGTATGCGTTCTTAAATGACTTAAATAAAAGTGTTTGAGATTGGTAACATATTATTTTCATAAAAGCTGCCTTTAATAGTTATAAATAAAATAAACATTTGTCAATCGATTTTCATGGTTTATGGCTCATTTTATTCGCAATATATCTGGCTTTCTGATAAATAATAAAAAAAATTGTTCTAAATTTGTTAACAAATTTTTGAAAACAAAAAATAGTACTAATTTTGCTTGAAAAAAAAAGTTTATCGCCACTAATTTCTGAAAATGTCCGAAACAGTGGAAAATATAAAAAATGTTATTCGTTTGACTTAAAGGAAATATTATTAATAATCATTTGTTGGTGTTTTTATAAAAATCGGCCCTTATTTCGGGCGGAATATTAGTCAAGCCCATAAAAAAATTTGAAACTGCAAACGGATTTAAATTAACCGCTTCAAAATCTTTATATTTTATATGTTTTTATTTAAAGACTTAAATTTGTTTTTGAAGACCAGTGTTATAAATGAATTAAGAGTTTTTTAGGGTAGCAAAAGCCATCACATAATTGTCTTGTGACAACCAAATTAGTTGATTCTTATAGAAAACATCAGCAGGTAGTAAACAATCACGACTATTTATAGAAAATGTGATCATTGATATGTTTGTTTGATCCCTAGTGAGTGTTTAAATGTCAGTGCAATGGGTCTGAAAAACTTATTATATTAATGTTTATGTTAAAATGGCTGGCAAGACGTGTGGGAAAGGGTTGTAAAAGTAACGTTTATACTAAAAAAATGCACACAAGTGAATGCTGCTCATAAACAGGTAGATAAGTGTGGTTTAAAATATATGTGCAATACGTATAAATGTTAAATTTTGAATGATGTGTAATAAAATGTATGCGTTCATTAGTGACTTACATAGAAGTGTTTACGATTCATAGGAAATTAATGAACTGCCTTTTTTATATTTTCGAAACGTATAACATGATTGCATTCTTTTAAACGAATCCTTTCCTTTGCTATTTCTTCTTCATGGTTAGTTATACTTGTCACAACGTAATATTTGCTGTATCAATAAATACCTTTTCCCACCTTACTTCTGATCCATTTGCTAATGCTATGTTGTGTTTCGATGAAATATTCATACATACACACATTTATCCACACATACAAACAAATAAACAGGAAAAATATATTTTTAGTTAAAAAAAATTCATACGCAAAAATAAAACTCGCGAACAATTCTTTTTAGCTCGACTCGCGAGTTGAGTTTTATTTTTGACTCTTAAAATTTGAATTCTTTTCGCGAGCAATATTTTTAAACTCGCGAGCAGTAAAGAATAATTCTTTTCAATGTTGAAAATAAAACTCGCTCGAATTGGACTCGCTCACGAGCGAGTTTAATTCGAGCACTCTCCGTACTCTGATTTGCAATATGGTATAGTATTTCCTATAATCCCAAAAGTATACTTTAGTATTTACAATACAATTTTGCAAATGCTACGATGCAATACCATTTGCACAAGATGGTGAATTGGGCTAATGTAATTTTTAGCGTTGCGTTTTACACAATTAGGGCCTTAATGTATGTACGAGTACGAATGTGTTGGTAATATTTCGTTTTGCTTAAGGATAGTTTCACTATCACACAAGTCTTACATATTTTAAGGAAAATACAACCCTGTCCTGATTAGTTGTTATTGTTTTTTGAAAATTTTCAAACAATAATTAGATCAGGGAAGCAGTTTCGTCAAAGTACGTAAGATTTGTGTTATAGTGTAAAACAGCCTTCAGCACAGCCACACATTTAATTCAGAACAACAATCTTCATTTAAAAGTCGTTGGAAAATAAAAAAAAATTAGATTTTTTTTAGTCGGAAAATATTTTATTATTTGTCAAATAATAAAATTTAATTAAAAAAAAATTGAAATTAAAATTTTTTCATTCGATTATAAACTTTAAATACATATCGCACACTAGATAATAAACAGGAACTGCTCAATATATAAAAAGTTTGGAGAGGCAGAAAATTGGCTTAAAAAACCGGGTTAAAATTTTTTAATCAAATTGAGTTTCACAAATTTTAAAGAAGAAAAGGTAAAGAAGACAGTGACGTATGCAAACGAAATTTTCGTTATCGCTATATGTGACCCGGTCTATGAAAAGGTGGGTTATGACTCAAAAAATTATTTTTCGCTTTTTTTTGGTTCGGATAATTTTTGAGACGCTCTTTAACATGGTGAAAAGCAGAAAGTCCTAACTTGCTTAGAAGTGCACTAAAAATGTAGAGAAAGAAGATCACAAATGAAAGAAAAACTGAATTTTATTGAAAATCGAGAATGAAGATAACACATGGAATTGAAAATGAAAAAAAGCTATTTTGTACATTTTTTTTTTTGATTGTAGTATATAACGGAAAAGACCAACAGAAATAGAACGAATGAGAACAACTACCCAGAAACTGACGAAATGCATTGTTTATCTTTAACAGCTGATTTTTCGAAATTTTGTTTTTAAGTCATAAGTAACCATTTTATACCCCGGGTCACATATTCAGAATATTGTTATTAAAGAATTTGTTGTAATATCGGAGCAAAATTTAGAATTTAAAAAAAAAAATTGCAGCGTATGAGAAAATAAAACCTTTCAGATAATTAAAACTTTTAAAATTTTTGGTAACGCTTTTTTTATATATATATATAAATAGTTTATAGCAACATTTTGAAAATAAAAAAAAAAACAAAAAAAAAAAAAAAATTGGCATAAACATTCTTTTAAGAAATTTATATTGATTAATTAAACTTTATTGTAAAAAAAATCTTAGTAAAATGAAATAAAACCTTAAATGCAGCGCTTAAAAAACTGCAGTCAAAGTTAAAAAACTGCCATTCCTGTCACTTTTTGATTTGCCATTGGCCAAATTGGCTTTTACTTCTGATTCATTAAATGTACATTAAATGGACAGTCGCTGTCAAACCAACTTAAAAAGCGAAAAGTTGTACACAAATTTTAATTTTTTGTTCGACAGTTTTTGGCTTCGACTGCAGTTTTTAAACCCTAATTAAATGCTGTTTTCTATAGCAAACGCTTTGTAAAATCAGACAAACGTTTAATAACAATCAATTTATATGTTATTGATGTCTAATAGTTCTAAAGTTTGAAAAATGCTTTATACCTGAATTTGTTGAAATTTTTTCTCAAATTTAATTTCCCCGAAATACATTTTCAAAAAATAAATTCACGGAAAACACAACATTATGTTTTTCAAATATTCCCTGTAAAATGCTTCCCGCATAAAAACCCTAGAACTTATAAACGAAGAAACACTATGGGGTTTTAGAAATTTTATTGTTTTCATTTAATTAATATTAAGTCTGCTTTATTACCTGGACAACCTTTTCAGGAAATATTTAGCAAACAATCAACTTCTTGCATACAAAGGGCTTTTAATTTGGTCAAAGTCTTTATAAATGAATATTTTTGTTTTTAATTCATTTTTTGTGACTGCAGAACTATTTTATTGGAATTGCTGTTTTTATTTATTTATTTGTTTTAAATAAATTTCGAATAAATATGAAGAAACAATTTTGTAAAAAAATTTTAATATCTTCCTTAAACATTTTCAGAAGAGCCGGGTAATTGTCGCTGTAAAGCCTCAATGTCTCCTACATATCAGGATTCTTAAGAATATTTTAATTGTTGAGCAGATTTAAGATTCTCCATACAAACATTCGTCTAAAATATTGTTTTCGAGACATCATTTCATCTTCCTTGTTACCTTCACTGCGTAAAGGACCTTTCTAAGTGTCCAAATTGAAATACATATTTATGATTTCCTCACATCGGAAAAAATTATAGCTCTTTTGGTATGGTTTCAAAAAAATTCAAAAATAAGTTGTAACTTCAACTATTTATTTAGTGAAATTTTCCTAAATGTTCAAAGTGATCCTGCTTATTCAAAATACAATTTCAATATATCTGTTAAATAGAATTAATTTTATCATTATTTATATTTTGCACTTTGAACTTAATTGCTCATTATATACGAAAATTACAATTACGTCGATAATGCATTGTAGGTGCGATATATTGTAATTAAACAAGTCCTTTACAGGCTTCCAACAATCATATTATGGTTACTCACAACTACTTAGACCACTTTCATACTCGGCTAGTTGCTTGCGCAAGACTCTTAATTTGTAGATGCCAGCGGTAACGCCGGGTAACTTGCGCAACTAACTTGCCGAGTCTGAGAGAGGGTTTTACATTTATTGCATGAGTTTTTTATATTTTAAATTGAGCAACAACATTTTGCTCTTTTTTCTCTATATTTAACAAGTTAGAAAGTATAGTCAGCTAAGGGCGACCCTTCTCCACAGTATTTAGTAAAGTGCTGCGCAAGCACACTCATTTTTCCATTCACACAACAAACAGCCATACCTGAATCAGAGCGGAAAACGGAAAGTTTTCTTCCGCTTAGCTCTTACGCTGAAATACCATACCTAAATAAAAGCGTCAACGTTGAGTGAAGAACAGTAGTGTTAACTTTCCTGTTTAATAAAACCCACATAATAGAAATAAAAAAATAGAGATAAGACAGCTAGATTCATCTAAAACAGCTCAATTGCCATTATTTATGAACAATAGCGCAAACTTCACTATTAAACGCGCTGTCAAAATTGGATTTTCCAAATGCAAAGCGTTGCCGCCGCTTTATTTCGATATGCTGCATACAAATTGTATGGGCATGAGCACTTTTGACAGCTAGAAAACGCTTTCCGCTCTTTTTTAGGAAGGGCTGTAAGACATTCGCTGAATTGTGTCCAGCGTTGCCGTTTTGGTTACCTCTAACGAAAATTGGTTACTTTTTCCATTTAAGTTTTTTTTTTTAACTGAAAAATAACCAATTTTTTTATTTTACTTGGGGGTTAGACGATCGAGCTTTGCATTTCTAGTTTTAATACCCGCAAACTTTTTTTTTACCAATTCTCTCATAATTTTTAATATTGAAACGAATTTGCTTTCAGTTTCTCTTTCAAGTTGAGTGATTCAATTTACGTTCAAGAAAACAGCAAATTTCAATTTGAATGATCGTGTGGCTGCAGGGTTAGTTGCACCAATACCCGCTCTGCTTTTCTGTACATATATAATTATATATATTATTGATGCATCAAACATTTATTCTATTTGTCATTCACTTTATAACGATTTTTTTATAACCGAATATCAATTAGTCCATATAAGAAATATATACTGTAAGAAATAACCACTATCCTATCCTTTACCGGTATCCTTTTCTTTACTCCTACCAAAGCAATATAAAACCTTGTAATGTACATCGATTAATAGTCTGTGGATTCTTCAAAAGCTTGAAAGCTCTAACTCATATATTTTCGCAAATAGACGAAAATAAGTGTAAATTTTGTTTGCCAATTCCAATAAAAACTTCGAAATATTAAAAAGCCTATTGTAGCTTCCACACCATCAGAAACATATACTGTCAAAATTTTATTAAAATCGATCCAGAGACTTAGACGTCTATATACCTACTTACGAACATATTTTATTGTTTAACTGAACTGCAAATAAAATAGTGTTTTTAATACATAAATATTTTGATTACTTTTTATTGCATTTGGTTTGAACATTTTGGTTACAATTTTTTTTTGGTTGTGGCAACACTGATTGTGTCTGACAATCATGAAGCAAAAATGATAAGAAAAATGTCAATGTACACGACAAGAAATACAAGTTTAAAATTTGTTTAGTCTGCAACGAAATACGAATGTTAATATTAACAGAACTTAAAATCATTAATTTTTTGTAGTTTGTTTTTGGAACAACATGAAGAAACTGTTAAAAAATTTGTTTAATTGTAAAGTAATAAAATTTTTATTAACATTTCACTTAACGGAAAAAGATTTTAATAAATTACGTTCGGTTTCTATAAAAAATTTCTGGATTGTAAATTGAATGCAAATTAATTGGAAAGATAAAAGTTTGCTTTGTTGGTATTTTCTTGTTGTGTTTAATTTCGTTGGACCTTAGAAAAATCAACTGGATTTCATGCCCCAAACTTTCGTTGTATTTTTTGCCATTGCCATTATCTCACTCTCACCCATAACCTGTTCGTTTTGTTTTTCATTGTATGCATAATTTCATCCTTTAGCTCTTATAATGTTCTTGGCTTCTTGGCGTACACTTTTTCTTTTAAATATCCCCAAAATAAGAAGGCCGCAGCAAACAGTCACTTTTCGTGGATGCATCGGCTTTTCAAGAATTACTCGTGGATTTTCATTTGCCTAAATGTGGCTATTCTTCTTGTTAACAAATCTAGTGAAGGTGGCCTCGTCGCTGAAGATAATTTGTTTGTAAAATCACCATTCACTTCTGTCTCTTCAACTAACCATTTGGCTTAGCTTAATCATGGCCTACGGCCGATAGCTGCCGAAGGAAAATTGCTGCGCTGCCCCTCTGCCGGCGTCTAGTCGTCGTCGTCGTCGTCGTCATAATGTTTTATTATTTTTACCATGCATATTTAAAGCCGCGATCAACTTTTAAAATTGCGATCAACTAGTGAGTATATATAAAGCTCAAATTAAAATAAAATTTCAAATGTCATCAGACTGTGAAAGTGATAGTAGTGTTTGTTCTTATAACTATTCAATTAAATCAAGTGCATCAAGTGAAAATGGCTCCCAAAAAAGTAACAATTCGCGAACCACTGATCTTAGACGACGCTTCACCGGATGTATCGGAAAACGAGGTAGAAGTCCCCAACAAACAACAGCATCTTATTTTAAGCGATTTAGAGCTTCCTCTAATTCCGAATACACAGGCAGTGGAGGAAGCGATAGTGAAGGAGAAAAAGAAGAAGAGGAAGATGGAAGATTCAACGGAGATTTCGAAGAAGAAAAAAATAGATGTGGATCTGGAAATGAAGAAGGCGAGCACGATGCAAGAGGAGAATGTGAGTCATTTATCTCTTCTATCTTTAATATTAATAGTGTGGACGAAAGATTGCCTACTACATGTGATTACAACATTAGAGATTTTGATCTCACACTCCTTGAAGGAGAAGCAGTACGAAGCGAAGCGACATCTACATACGTTGATGGACTCCCTCCAGTATGCCCAGAAAACATTGCTTGCCCAAAAGAGAGAATTAAGCAAGTGTTCGTTGAAGCTTTTAATTTCAACACTGTTAAACAGCGAGTGGTGCACGATGTTTTTGGAACCAGCTATGACGCTAGAAACATCAAATTGGATTGTGAACAAGTATGCCGAAAATTTTCAGGGGCCATCCTCATCATCTCACACCATGGGAACCACATCCACGTCATCCATGATTGCAACTACTCCAATAATTCCTGTCGATGTGCCTTTAGCAACTGCTTCCAAGAATATGTCGATAGAAGATTCGCTAGACGAGTTATTCCAAGTTGGAAATTCACGTTGCAGCACTGGATCAATTTGTCAGTCTATTTGCAGAAGGATTCCAGGGAGTACATTTACTATAACATCGCCAGGAGAACGTGGCTTCCAAGTAGTGAAGCTAGATGTATACGATTTTTCAAAGATCTGCAAGAAGCCGAAGACGGAGTGGTGGAAGGAAGCGAACTATCGTTCGACATTTTTAATACAGTCTCCTTTGGATCCCAATTATCAACTAATAATGAAATTATTGGTCTCTGCGACGAATCAAATAAAACGGATACCAGGTGCCAAAAAAGAGGAAAGGGAGACCAAATAATTGATTTTTTAAAAGAACACCCAACTGCTCCCATAAGTCATGTTTTAAATACATCTTTGTGGCTTTCATCAAAATTTAGATTTTTTGACATAAACTCAAATTTAATTAAAGCTTGTATAAGAATTATAAATAATTATATTAATAATTTAACATTTCAAGAATTGTATTTATATTTAAAGTCTATAGAACCCCAAAATTTAATTTTTAATGCTCCAGTTGGAAATTTATATAATTATTATTACTCAATTAATGATTCTGTTTTAATTTTAGAAGATATTTTACAATATCAATTTTATAATGATAATGAAAAAATTATTGAATTTTTAACTAATTTGTATAATATTATTGATAAAGTTATTCCTAAAAAAAATACTATTTTTATATTATCACCACCCAATGCTGGGAAAAATTATTTTTTTGATTCTTTTATACATTTTTGTTTGAATTTCGGACAAGTTGGAAACTTTAACCGTTATTGTTCTTTCCCATTAATGGAGTGTGTGGACAAGAGGATAATATTGTGGAACGAACCTGTATTGGAGCCATCAGCAACAGAAACTTTAAAAATGTTATTTGGAGGCGATACTGTGGCAGCTAAGGTTAAATATTCGAATGATGCTGTAGTGATGAGAACACCTGTAATTGTATTATCCAACAATGATGTTTTTCCAAATGATCGAGCCTTTAGATCTAGAATGTTCACATATAAATGGAGACCTTACAAAAATCTAAAGAAATATACTAAAAAACCACATCCAATGTCAAGCTATTATTTATTAAAGAAATATAATATTGTTCAATAAAAAATCCCAAAAATAATTTCTATGTGTTTTATTTAAATTTTATTTCAGTTTTACAATAATAAAATCATTATAAATTAATTAAAATTGTAATCTACGTGTTTTATTTATAACTTCATAGTCTTCTTCTTCTTCTTCTTCTATGGACGTAGAAACTCTTCCATTGTCATCGTCTGTAACTCCAAATAATGTTTGGCCATCGGTATAAGCTCTATCGTAATTTGCACAAAATGATGTTTCTAGTGGCCAACTAACACTGAATCCTTTACCAAATGCAGACGTTATATTACATTTAATTTCAATAGAACATTCTACTTTCCAATAACAAGCACTGTTTAAGTAACTAACTGAGCTATCTGTTGGTTTTAATTGCGGTGTAGCAACCATTCCTACATGCAATTGAGGTTGAGCATCGTAACCAAATCCGCCTTTTATTGGATGATATGTTCCATATGATTCAATAGTGCGTGCATATACATCATTTATATTATTAATAGCTATAGGTGTAGTTGTTGTTTTTCCAATTCCAATATCTCCGGATATAGTTTTATTGCCTGATTTGAAAAATTGCAATGGATGACTGTGAGGTCTTGTTTTAGTAGAGTGAACTTTATATTTTTGCCTAGTGTATGGAACAAAATGTTCCTTTCCTCGCTTAATGAAACCACTTTTCGGTTCGTATTCATAATTTGCGATAGGAATACCTACAGCTTGGTTAATTAAGAATTGATGAACTTTTTCATCCATTCTAACACTTCCTTTATCGTGAACTATATATTCTGGATATTTATTTGTATCAGGACTTTTTTCTCTATTCCATTCATGCACAAAATATTGTTCTATTGGTGTTGGAACACATAAAGCATTAGAAGGAATATGTTTATAATATTTTTCATACATTTCTTTAACATTTATACTTTCTACACCTGTTACTTTCATTGGATCTGTACTTTGAGATAAATATTTTACATTTTTGCCATAAAATTTCTTATTTAAACCTTCGGCCACTAATCCAATAGGAACATATTCTGAAGTAGCTGTACCACTTAAAGTTGATCCAACATCAAAAGCAGTTCTTGTTCCTAACGGTATAATTTGACAATTTACTTTTGTTACTTGTGCAGTTGTTGGTAACATATCATATTCTGCTTCGCTTAAATAAAATGGTATAAAGTCTACAGGTATTAAAGCCATTGATGTTGTTATTTGATCAATAGTATCTGATGTTTGAATGTTCTCTGTACTATATCCATAACTAATTAATATCTTACTTTTTGAAAAGTGCATATAATTATTAGAGCATGGAGTACTAGGTCTTATCCAAGTTATGCTGGGAGAAGGGGAATCTCCACTTCCCGTAGCACCTGATCTCGCCCCCGTATTCGGTCCACGACCTGAACCACTTTGTTGACCAATATTTTCTTGATCAACATCCATATTAGTAGTAGAAGTATTAATATAATTAGGCTTTTCAATGAAAGTAGGATCTGGCTCAGAATTTCGATCAGTATCACTATCTTCTGTAGGTCTTGGTCGTTTGGCGGCTGGTTCGTTATTGGTTCGGGAGCTTCCTCCAGCAGCAGCATCAAAATCTCTTTTTAAAGCTGTGTAATAATATCCTCCTACTTTATAGCTGTCGTAAATTTGTTTACTGATTAATGCTTTTTGCTTAAAATCTTGAAAACTTCTGAATCCTCCTTTATCAGGTGTATCTTTAATATTTGCCCACTCTTGAGCTAAATGTCTTTCTCTTGTAGCATATATTAATTGCGGAAATGTCTTTTTCTCAGACATATTATTAGGGTACACAATACCAAAAACACTTTCGAAACCATATTTAATCGATAAACCAGTTATTCCAGCAAGTTCTGCCAATGATCCGTTTTTGTGATAATCACTTATAAATGATTTGATTGCTTCTCGATCTGCTTCTCTAATTTGCTCCTTTGTTGTTGCTAATTCGTATTGTAAATCATGAATATATGCATCGAAATCTACTTCATCAATTGGTTCGTCGTCTTTATAAATTGTATTGCCTGGTCCCAAGTAATTGTGTCCGGGAAAAGTATAACCGTCATGAAATAACTTTAACACCATACTAATAATGTTTTTCCATTTGTTTACAAACAAGTATTTTAATTATGCAATACATACAATGTATGGTATGACATCATTATCATACTTGTTTGATCATACTACAACCACGTGATTTTAATTAATGCAGGAATGTGGAAATGTTTTTTTTGCGCAGTAAAAATAATAAAACATTATGACGACGACGACGACGACGACTAGACGCCGGCAGAGGGGCAGCGCAGCAATTTTCTTCTTCATGGCTTAGCTTAATCATGGCCTACGGCCGATAGCTGCCGAAGGATATTGAGTCAATTGATGTTCGTGAGATATTTAATTGTTGGGCATGACGATTAGTCGATGTTGACGGCTCTTCAGCCATACTATCGCAAATAACAGCAAAGTTTTCCGCAGAACAAACTGGGCGCGCTTGCACAGGTGTTTTCACATTTCCCACAGATCTGGTTTGCTGAAATTTGCGCACAATTCTCCCGAATCTGGACACCTTTGGTCGATTATGCTGACCAAGAAAATCACGAAATGCACGTTATACATTTTGATTTGAACTCCCTTTTTCGTAAAAGGCTTCAACAATGTTAACGCGCTGCTCCATTGTGGGCCTTTTAATGGCTGAATGTGTCAAATACTGAACAAAAGAAATGCCAAATTATGTTGGGCAAAAAACTTGACGTTAAGGTGACGCACAATTAACGTCGTAAATTATAAAGTAACCATTTTTTTGTTAGATGATTCGAGAGCGAATTTTATAGTCTTATGCAGACGTTTAATATTTAGAGACAAATTGCCCAATCAGGGATCCGCCAGACAAAATTATGTTATAATATATATATTCATATAAGTGTCCTTTGTGCCAAATATAATCAAGATATCTGCATATTATCAAAAAAGTTGTTTTTGGGAATACATAATTTTTCATTAAAAGATTCTTTTTTTTGTGCTTAATACACTCTTTTTATAATTGATGAAATACTGAAATTTATTGTTGAAGCTTAAACAAAATACCAACAATAAAACAGTGAGTTTATCTTTTCTTACATTCCCACAATAAATTTCAGTATTTAATATCTATCTTCTTATTATATATATAAAAATTAAATTATGTGTGTTTGTATGTTTGTATGTTTGTCGCTTTATAGACTCCGAAACTACTGAACTGATTTTCCTGAAATTTTTACAGTAACATCACGTGAGCCCTAAAAATAAAATAGGCTACTTATTTTTTCGATAGGGGCAGGGGAATTGGTACCCCCCATTGGATGCCAATATTATACTGAACCGATTTTCCTGAAATTTTTACAGTAACATCACGTGAGCCCTAAAAATAAAATAGGCTACTTATTTTTTCGATAGGGGCAGGGGAATTGGTACCCCCCATAGGATGCCAATATTAATTATCGCATATCTTAAGAGCCGCTGCACGCATTTTGCTGAACTTTTTGTAGTAGGATCTTCTGAGCCCCGGAATTGAAATAAAATAGCAGCGGGGGTATAGGAATACCCCATAGGACGCCAATGTTTAACATCGCATATCTTAAGAACCAGGGCTGTGGAGTCGTCCGAAAAAAGTACTAACTCCGACTCCGACTCCAAACGCTGAAATTTTTTAAGTGCGACTCCGACTCCGACTCCGACTCACGACTCCGACTCCGACTCCGACTCCTACTCTAACCGTGATGCGAAATGAATGAGACGTAAAATTATTTCTCTTTTGTGAAGAAACATCTTTATTAAACGAATTATGGGAATCCCCTAATGTGCATAAGAAAAACATGAGTGTTATGGTAGGAATTAAAGGCAGGCCGATAAAGATGTTTCTCCACAAAAGAGAAATAATTTTACGTCACAATTTTTCTAATACATACTAGTATTTATGCGCTATAGCAACCCTTATTCTGTACAATGTTGAAAATATTTCAGCGTTGATGGTTTTAAAATTCTGACATTAAAATTATTGGCAATTCCTGTCATTAACATTTTTTAGCGTGAGTAAATTATTTAAAAAATCACACATCTTTTTCAACTAGATCAATAACTGTGTATAAGTTTTGCTAATGTAATTTAGACTTTTTCCCGCACGTATAAAAAATATACCTAAATATACTTAAATAGTAAAGTACTTGAATCAACTTTTTCTCATAAAATAAAATAAAATCTATTTATTCATATTGATCTGCAAAATATTGCATCGCCAATTTCGAAGAATTTTTATATTGGAAAATATTAGAAGTTTTTTTAAATTTTTTATGCCGAAAAATTTTGGAGTCGGAGTCGCGCATTTTTTTGGGTACTGCGACTCCGACTCCGACTCCGGTACAAAAACCTCAACTCCGACTCTTCAACTCCGACTCCGACTCCGACTCCACAGCCCTGTTAAGAACTGTAATAGTGAGAATGTTCAAACTTTCTAAAAGTCACTCTTATGGTATACTACACTTTTGAAAATAAAAATTAAGCGGGTAGGCGCAGGGGGGGAAATACCTCCCATAGGATGCATACATTAAATATCGCTCAACTGAAGAACTATTAAAGGAAGAGTCTTTAAACGTGGTTAAAGCTACTGTTTTGACGTGAAATCGAACACACGTTTATTTTGCAATATCCGACGAAAAATTGTTTAATAACAATAATGTCCGTGAAATCAAACACACGGCCAAATAATTTGTATAAAAAGCCAATTAAAACAAATTGCTTAAAATTCAATTACAAATGTGTTTATTGCAACAACAAATGTTTAAAATGTTTCTTAAGCAAACCAGTTATCAACAAGAATATTTACAAGAATAATAATAATAATTTAAGCTGAGCTTCTTTTAAATGAAATTACAAGAGCTTAAAGAACCGTTAATTCTCAGTTAACTAATAAGTACAAATAAGTACATAAATCTTAATTTTGGAAATTACGATATGAGAGTTTACTTAAAGAAAGAGCAAACTGTACAAAAGAAAATAAAATATTTTGAGTAATAGTTATGCGTAAAAATATAGTTGCAAAATATAACCATGTATAAAATATAAGCAGACAATTTATTTTTAAATAAATAAGCTGATTTATGCTGTAGCTGAACATTCTCCCCTCTTTGAAAGCTCACAGGTTTCAAGTTCATCAATAGGAAGCACGCAAATCTTTGCTGCAGCTCGTTGAATAATACCATTTACAGTACGCAAAGATACAATTCGCACAACGCCATCTTCACCTTTAACAACATCGACAACTCTTCCCATCTGCCATTTTAGAGGTGGTTGATTTTCTTCTTTTAGTAAGACAAGTGCACCAACAAAAATGTTATTTGATTTAAATTGCCATTTTGTGCGCTGTTGTAATATAGTTAAATATTCGGTGCTCCACTTCTTCCAAAATAACTGTTGCATGTAGCACACCTTTTGCCAACGATCAAGGCGATGAATGTTTAACATTGATATGTCTGGTTCAACAACTGAAGTCAGAGGGGCTCCAGTTAAAAAGTGGGATGGTGTCAAAAATTCAAGATCTTCGGGATTTTCTGAAATGGGACAAAGAGGGCGTGAGTTCATTATAGCTGAAATTTGAGAAATAAAAGTACGAAGCTCGTCAAAATCCAGAACAGAAAGGCCGGTGGTACGCAAAATATGTAATTTAGCCACCTTAATTGCGGCCTCCCAAAGACCACCAAAGTGTGGGGAACGCGGAGGTATAAACTTCCAATCGATTCCATCGTCCAAACACTGCATGTGCACAGCGTCTTTGTGTTGTTGACTTAAAAATAATCTTTTTAGCTCTATTAGTTCATTTTTGGCACCCACAAAGTTGGTTGCATTATCAGACCATATTTCCTTTGGTTTCCCGCGTATGCTGATGAAACGTTTTAGGGCGGCTAAAAACGATTGAGTTGACAAATCCTTTACTAATTCCAGGTGCACGGCCTTTGTTGCAAAACAAACAAATAAACTTATGTAACATTTTATAGGTGCTCTGGTTCGAATTTCAGAGCGATAAAACAGTGGGCCGCAAAAATCTACACCGGAGACTAAAAAAGCGCGAACGCCTTGAACTCTTTCTTTTGGAAGATTTCCCATAATATGTTCCACGACTTGAGGGCGTAATCGAAAACATTTAATGCATTTACTGCAAATTCTGCTCACTTCTTTTCGGCCACCTATTGGCCAATACTGTAGTCTGATGGTTGCCAACAACGATTGTGGACCAGCGTGCATATTTTTGTAATGGAAATGTCTGATGATAGATTCAGTCAACGGGTGATTTTTCGGAATAATTATTGGATGTTGTGCACTAAACTCGAGGATTGACTTTTGAAGGCGACCACCAACTCTAATTAAGCCAAATTCATCCATAAATGGATTTAACGATTTTAATTTGCTCGATAAATTTATTATTTTATTTTCTACAAGTGATTTGTATTCAGCGGGAAAGCATGACTTTTGCACCATTCGAATAAGCAACTGAACACCACGGTAAACATCAAAACACGTGAGTGGTGCCTTTCTGCATGCCACGTTTGCAGCTCCAAATTTATATATGTAGCCATATATTCTAGATATTTTTCCAAAGGATGAAATGTATTTACATTCAAGAGACAAGTCATGGTGTTCATTGGCAGATGAAATTAACAGAGTGAGTTTTCTTCTCTCAGGTAAATTTTCTAAAGCAGGTGGCTGTTGTGGCCAAAAACTGGGATCATTTTTTAAAAAGTCAGGTCCAAATAACCATAAATTTGATGATGAGATTTCTTGAGCAGAAGCGCCTCTTGATAGCATATCAGCAGGGTTCATGGTTGTTGGAACATATTTCCAGGACATTGTTGAAGTCAAGGTTTGAATGCGACTTATACGATTGGCAACAAATACTTGGTAGTTAGACGACTGCTCACGAATCCATGACAACACAATAGTTGAATCCGACCAACAAAAAATATTTCCAGAAAAAATTTTCATTTCTGCAATAGTATGCATAAGCTCTGCTAACAATAATGCAGCACAAAGCTCCAGGCGTGGTACTGTTAGAACTTGCGTTGGAGCAACGCGCGACTTTGAACAAAGTAAATGTACGTCATAAATACCAAGTTTTTCACTCAAAATGTAGACACAGACTCCGTATGCTGTTAAACTGGCGTCGCAAAAAGCATGAATTTCGTAGCGGGATTCGGGGATCATAACCTTTCTTGAAAATTTACATTCATCAATGAAATTAAATTCATCACACAAGCTTAACCAAATTTTCTTAAGACACGGCGAAATAGCATCATCCTAGTTAACCTTTTCCTTCCACAATTTCTGGAGGAAGACCTTTGCCTTCACAACAATTGGCCCAACAAGTCCTAATGGGTCATATAACTTTGCGATAGTAGATAAAATCAATCTTTTTGTGATTTTATCATTATTTGGAAAAGGGGCAATTGTGAACAGAAATTTATCGCTTTTCGGTTCCCATATAAGGCCCAAGGTTTTAGTGACGTCTGTACCGTCTCGGAATTTTAAAAATGATTCCTTTTCTTCATCCTTCAATCCTTTTAAAACTAGCGGATCGCTTGAACACCACTTTCGAATTTTGAAGCCACCTTTTTGTAATAACATTGTTGTTTCCTTGAGAATAGCTTCAACTTCTTTAAAAGAATTCCCGCCAGAAATAAGATCATCAACATAAAAGTCTCGAAGAACTATTTTTGAACCAAGGAGATAATTATTTTGTTCATCCTTTGCTAGCTGGTGCATTGAGCGAATAGAAAGAAACGATGCAGGCTTAGTACCGTATGTAACTGTATCAAGCTTATAAATTTTCAAAACCTCATTAGGATGATCACGCCAGAGAATACATTGCAGAAAATTATCGGGATATGAAACCTTTACACAACGGTACATTTTACATATGTCGCCAGTTAAAGCAATATTAAATGATCTAAAGCGAAGGATGATATTAAAAAGATTATCCTGTATAGTTGGGCCACACATAAGGATGTCATTTAAAGAGTCTCCAGTTGACGTTCGGGCTGACCCATCAAAAACTACACGTAATTTTGTAGTAGAGCTATCGATTTTAGTCACACAGTGATGTGGTAAAAAATAGGTAGTTACACCACTGGGGAAAGTTTTAACTAGGGACATATGGCCTAAGTGCTCATACTCCCTTATAAAGGATGAATATTGTTCCTTAAGTTCGTGACATTTATCGAGACGAGACTCTAATTTTTTAAAACGACGCAACGCAGATTGATACGAATCACCTAGTGAATTGGGAGGTTTCTTAAATGGCAGGCGAACCGAATATTCACCAGAGCCCAAGCGACGATAATTTTGAACAAAGTGTTTTTCACAATCGCGCTCTTCTTGCGATCTTTTAGGAAAAACTTCTGTGTGGTTCTCAATTTCCCAAAATTTACGAATTAAAAAATCTAAATTTTCTTTCATGATCTCAGATTGGTTGGCTTGCGAAATTATAAGACAGTGATTTGATTTTTGCACAACATTTCCACCACCAGCTACGATCCAACCCAATGAAGTATTTTGTAAGAAAGGTAAACCGGGCCCAATTCTAATTTTTTCAGCCTTTAAAAATTCAAAAAATAGATCACTTCCTATAAGCATATCAATGCGCTGGGGCTTAAAAAATAATGGATCTGCTAATTGAACCTCATCTGGAATATTCCATTTGGAAATGTTTATTGTTACGGGCGGTTGATAATCAACGATAGATGGCACGACAGCAGCAGACATAATAGCGGTTTCTCTGTTCAAACCAGATTTTACGAAGATGTTCACTATTCTTTCAGTGCGCAAATCTGAATGCCCTATGCCAGACACGAAAGTTGTATTTTTATGTTGTTTAACTTGAAGTTTGTTAGCTAAATCAGCGGTTATAAAATTTATTTGAGAAGCAGAATCAAGAATTGCTCTGCATGGAATTAAAAAATTCGCTTTGTTTTTTATAAAAATTACTGCTGTTGCCAAAACTGTGTTGCCAGACAATTCAATTTTTTCAGAAAAGTTATTTGAAACGACAAGAGACGTTTGTGGCAAGTGTTTCGAGGTAGACGCGGCTTGTTCTGAAATTTGAGCAGAAGACGAAAATGTATTTTCAAGACTAGCAGATTTGTTTATTTCTTTAACACCTTGCTCTAAATTAGGCAACTGTTTTATCTGGGAAGGATTATTTTCCATATGAAGCAAGCTATGATGCTTAGCCGAACAGTTTCGACAGCCGTTTGACATACAAGACTTGGCAACATGGCCTTTTCTTAGGCAATTAATACACAAACCTAAACGTTTTGCTTCTTTAAAGCGAGCAAAAGGCGTTTGGGAAATAAAATGAGGGCAAGTGTATATTGTATGGGCTTGGTCATTGCACATTTGGCAAAATTTTATAGCGTTGTTTGAAATTACAAAAGATTTTTTACGACTGTTAGTATTAACATACGTGCTATAGCCCACCTGTTTTGATGAATTTTTAATTACAACCGGCATGGCATACTCCACATTTTCCATCATCTGGCACCGTCGCTGAAGAAATTTGTCCATGGCATCCCAGGTTGGAATTTCATTTACGGGCGTCAATTCCTCCCACTTTTTCTGAGTTTCAATATCCAATTTACGACTAACAATTTGTATAAGCAAACAATCTGCTATTTGATCCTTAGTTCCCATTGAAAATAAAGCACGAAGATGTGAGTTTACGGTGTCACTTAAATTTCTAAGCTTTGCCACTGATCCTACCTCAACACTGTCCAATGCAACTATGTCTTTAACATGAGCCTGAAAATTTAAACGTTTGTTATCAAACCTTAATTTTAAGATACTTAGTGCCTTTTCATAATTTAAATCACTTATCTCCAAGGATCGAATCGAGTCCAAAGCCGGACCACTCAAACTAGATCGTAAATGCTGAAACTTCTCAATTTTTGTTAACTCATCATCACTTCCAACAACCGTTGAAAACATCGAATAAAAATCAGGCCATTCCGTATATGAACCATTAAACATAGGAATTTGAATAACGGGCAGCCGAGTGCGTTGTTGTTGTATCACAATTGAATGCTGGTTTTCATCAATTGTTGATTGCCTTACCAATGGATTCCGATCAAAGTTAATATTTGTTTGGCAAGCTTTGAGCTTTCTTTTTAAAATTGTTTTAATAAATGCGTACGATGCTGATGCCTCCACAGGAACATTGCTTTCCATTTCGCTTACGTTTTCTTGTTCAAGCTGTTCATGAATAGCTTCGAAATTACAAAATAGTTTTTCAACCATGTCGAGCTGAACTGTTAACGCAGCCTCATCCATTTCTTCCAAATCATCCGACTTAAGCTCCTGCTCAATACTTGCCAAACGTCTTCTCAAATTCAATGACTTGCGCTTTAAAAACGACTCTTGTACACCATTCTCTCCGGAGGATGTCATTTTGGATCACGTCGGGGTCACCAATGTTTTGACGTTAAATCGAACACACGTTTATTTTGCAATATCCGACGAAAAATTGTTTAATAACAATAATGTCCGTGAAATCAAACACACGGCCAAATAATTTGTATAAAAAGCCAATTAAAACAAATTGCTTAAAATTCAATTACAAATGTGTTTATTGCAACAACAAATGTTTAAAATGTTTCTTAAGCAAACCAGTTATCAACAAGAATATTTACAAGAATAATAATAATAATTTAAGCTGAGCTTCTTTTAAATGAAATTACAAGAGCTTAAAGAACCGTTAATTCTCAGTTAACTAATAAGTACAAATAAGTACATAAATCTTAATTTTGGAAATTACGATATGAGAGTTTACTTAAAGAAAGAGCAAAACTGTACAAAAGAAAATAAAATATTTTGAGTAATAGTTATGCGTAAAAATATAGTTGCAAAATATAACCATGTATAAAATATAAGCAGACAATTTATTTTTAAATAAATAAGCTGATTTATGCTGTAGCTGAACAGCTACTATTATAGTAAACTATAAATTTCAATATAAAAATGTGCGGGGTCAGTGTAGCGAAGCGCACCGGGTTAAGCTAGTCTATATATATAAAAATGAATTATGTGTGTTTGTATGTTTGTATGTTTGTATGTTTGTCGCTTTATAGACTCCGAAACTACTGAACCGATTTTCCTGAAATTTTTACAGTAACATCACGTGAGCCCTAAAAATAAAATAGGCTACTTATTTTTTCGATAGTGGCAGGGGAATTGGTACCCCCATAGGATGCCAATATTAATTATCGCATATCTTAAGAGCCGCTGCACGCATTTTGCTGAACTTTTTGTAGTAGGATCTTCTGAGCCCCGGAATTGAAATAAAATAGCAGCGGGGGTATAGGAATACCCCATAGGACGCCAATGTTTAACATCGCATATCTTAAGAACTGTAATAGTGAGAATGTTCAAACTTTCTAGAAGTCGCTCTTATGGTATACTACACTTTTGAAAATAAAAATAAAGCGGGTAGGCGCAGGGGGGGAAATACCTCCCATAGGATGCATACATTAAATATCGCTCAACTGAAGAACTATTAAAGGGAGAGTCTTCAAACGTGGTTAAAGCTACTATTATAGTAAACTATAAATTTCAATATAAAAATGTGCGGGGTAGACAGAGTAGGAGCAGTACCCCTCATAGAAGACATATTAAATACCATATATCTGAACACAAGAGCTATCAACCTTTACAGGACAAATTTTAAAACAAAAATAAATGGGGTAGGTGCAGGGGTAGCAATACATTTTTACAAAAGCATCCAAATAGATGCAGTCACGAAATGTATTACATTTCCATCTAACTTTTGCCGGTTAACTAAATCAATCGAAGAACTAATCGACTGTGTGTTTCCAAATATCGAAAACAACTTCAATAACAGTCAATGGTTATGTGAACGAGCATTACTTGCTGCCAAAAATATTGACGTACGCTCTGTTAACCATAATATACTTAACAGAATCCAAGGAAATGCAAAAACATATAAATCTGTTGATACTGTGACAAATGAAGAGGACGTGGTTAATTATCCAGTCGAATTCTTGAACTCTTTGCACCTGGCTGACTTTCCACCACATGAGCTGCTATTGAAAGTTGGTGTTCCTATTATTTTATTAAGAAACATTGACCCACCTCGCCTTTGCAATGGAACCAGGCTAAAAGTGAAAAAGCTGTTGAACAATTTAATCGAAGCGACTATTATCACGGGAAAGTATATAGGTACCGATGTCTTGCTACCTCGAATTCCCCTATTATCAACTGAAATGCCCTTCCAATTTAGGAGATTACAGTTTCCTGTTTGTTTAGCATTTGCGATGACAATAAATAAATCGCAGGGACAATCTCTTCATGTATGCGGCCTAAATTTATCAAACCCATGTTTTTCTCATGGACAACTTTACGTTGCATGCTCACGTGTAGGAACCCCTAAAAATTTATTTGTTTACGCCCTTGAAGGAAAGACCAAAAATATTGTATATCATAAAGCATTACAATAATCATACATAATAAGAATTATTTAATTAAGTTAGCTGCTTTTGATAATATAAATTAATATATATATAGATAAAATTAATTTTTTTGTTAAAAGTATATTTAAAAAAAAATTTTAAATGCAATACGTATGTAAATAAATAAATTATATCACAAAAACAAATACTGTAATTTTTTTCGAAGCGCACCGGGTTAAGCTAGTCAATTATAAAAATAGGGAATTCAGCACAACAAATAAAATCTTTTAATGATATCTGCATATATGAGATTTTTCCATCTCTTAGTGAATTTAGTAACTGGCTTTATATGAATGGGACTTATTGCAATTTATGACAAACCAGTGCAACATCTTGCCATGACATTGTAACTATCGTCAAAGTTATTATCGGCAAATTGTTATGTCAATATCAACATTTCTATGGATGTTATGGTATAAAAAGCTATTTCATGTACCCGGCAAAACAAAATTTTTTTATAAGTGTTATCGCCGCTAAGTTTTATATCATTACCAATCTTAATAGGAAAGTTATGACATTTACAGCTATTTTCGCGAGTGGTATTTGTATTGAAGCCATGGTCTAATACATACCGATCCCATAGAATTTGTTTAGATGAATCGGTCTTTGGACCGAATGTTATCTATTTAAGTGCTACATACTTCAGCAAAAACTCATAACACCCCCTTCACAATTGTGGTGTGGGTGTGTGTGTATAATAGAATGATTTATGGGAATATAAAAAAGCTTGTATGGGCACTATGTGAAGATATTAACCAGTTCTAACCGTTTTAAGGAAATTAAAATGTACTTACGAATTTTCATCAAATTATACTCGTATTAAAAACTGCAACCGGCCAGGCAGACCAATGCACATATCAAAATCGCTCGGTACTAAAAGGTTAGTCTATGATAACACACATCAGTACAAACTCCCCAAAAATTGTGGCTTGGGTGTTAAAAGCAACACGTTTAGGTTTTACAAATTACACGTTAATTTTACATGTATCTAGTAAACGGTGCACAAATAATTTTGCTAAATCAGTGAAGAGCGGCTGGCCTTGGGACACATTTTTTTTAATAATTTACGAACACCATTCGTCTTGTTGTACACAATGTTTCTTTCCCCCTCACTGTCGCTGTATTCTTTCCTTGGATACAGTAGCATTACGGCAGTGGTGTCAATTATGATTGTGTTGGTGCGATTACTCTTGTCTCTTACATTCCCAGCATTAACATACATATTTTGCTATGAAGACTTTAGAGCAATTAATAATAATACAATTATCGAAAAATGTTGAGTTATGGACAGACACAATCAGTTATTATTTAAATAAATTTAATTTGGAACCTGCATTTCGCAGAAACTTTGCTAATTTTTTTGGAAAAATTGAGCACTTGACAATATTTGAAGTTTTTTTTACAACCTTATACAATTCTTTCCAATATTTTTAATTTTGTGCTCAACATACCTTTGCGAATGCCAACAATGAAAATTCATTTGCACATAAAAATGCAAATAATAACCCCATTAAGTTTAAAAATATTCTATAATTATTAACCACCATTAGAAAAAGAGAAGATCTTACTAGCCTATAAAAATATACTTTTATTTACCAATAATATCTTCTAAATTTACATTTTTTAGGTTTGCGGACGTTAATTTATTTCGTTGTTTTGAGCAAATGTATTTCAAATCGGAAAATATTTGTTCGCAAAGATATGTTGAGGAAAAAAGCAACAAACATTTGAAGGAATTTTTTTTAATACAGGATATAGCGCCCCGTCTAAATTTTTCCAGAACTCAATAATATTTCCCTATCTGGAGGATTAAATTCGCTCCTAAGTATGATTAGTTCCGACTGGATGCTGAATTCATAATTCGCAACGTCGCACTTAAAAGGATTTTGGAATATGTTAAGTAGTGGTTTTATATCCTCAAAATCTTGAAAAAGATCTTGAAACTTGTAAAAAAGGGTTTCAAAAATTGCCAAATGCTCGGATTTTTTCAAATATTTCTCCTTGTCATAAATAAGCAAAGTTTTAGGAAAGTTGGAAAAATCTTCATTATTTATTTCATTTATTAATAAAAATAATTTGGTTTTAAAATTAAAAACAATCGTATATATATCACTTAAATTTTAAACAAAACAGAAACAAAGATAATAAGGACAACCATTTAATGACCGTAAAGAGCCATAATATGAATGAATAATATTATATAATATTTATAATGAATAACATTTTTCGGCATGAAACATTAAAAAAAAATTTCTAATATTTTCTAAAATATTTTTTTTATTATCAGATTATTTATTAAAAGATTTTATTTGTTGAGCTTAATTCCCTATTTTTATAATTGATAAAAAAACTTAAATTTATTCTTGGAGGATAAGCTGTTCCTATGCGCATTTCACTGGTTGCTTAGGCCAGATCATCAGGAAACGTTCTCATAAATAATTTTAGAAAAGCCAAATCTATCAGCAAACAAGACTACAGAGGGAATGAGAATTGCCTACAAACACTCAAAAAGTCTTTGAGTGAGAACTTTGTATTAATCTCCGTGAAAGAAGATGAAAAAAGTTGGATAAGATTTTTTAATTGCTTTTAAAACGTCGTTCTAAGATTCCTAAGATGCAACCTTAATATATTAAGTATTTTCATTCCAATTGGCTAAATTACCATACATAAAACCATTTGTTGCTTTTCTGCACAAAACATAAAATGTTTAAAAAAAAACATTTATTTTTTTCAAGTTTTAATTGATGTTGATTTGCATACAAGTTTATATCTAGGAAGTAAATGTCATAGCCATCTACTAAACACCACTTTGACTGTTTTAAAAAAAGTTAATATTAAAAAAATATCAGACATAGATACATACATACAAACATATGCAACATATTGCTGATGACGACGATTTTGAAATAGTCAAGCATTTTCTGCAACTCTCGAAAACAATAAAGTGATGAAATTGACAATTCACTTTTTAAAAGCGTGTGCAGTTCTTGTTGTAGTTGATGTGCATAGAAAAGCATACAACCAATCATACATATGGTTGTATATGTATGTATGTATGTACATATGTACACGCAGAGAAAAAATATGCTTAGATATGGTCACCTCCAACAAAACTATTTTTAGACAAAATTTTAAACATATTATGTTTAAATTTAACCATATTATTGTCACCGACAAACATATAATTGTTAAATAAGTCCTCCATCAAGAAGCCACAACCATATTATGGTTGCCTCTAAACATGTTATGGTTAAATACGACAATAATTTGTTTTTAAATTAACAACAACATATTTTGTTTATTACTAACCAAAAGATGTTCGGAGGCAACCATAATATGGTTGTGCCTTCTTGATGGAGGACTAATTTAACAATAATATGTTTGTCGGTGACAATAATATGGTTAAATTTAAACATAATTTGTTTGCAATTCCAAATTTAAACATATTTTTTCTCTGGGTGTATGGATTGTTATATGCAAACTCATACATATATGTATGCACATACATAATATGCATGAGTTCGCATTGATATGGAGAAAATTGTGTTTGCTTGTCTATGCTTTAAGTTAAAATGTGTTGGTGCATGCAACAAATGCAATCAGTTAAATTGGTCTGATAAATGTCAACGAACATTTGCATATTCAGCAACAAAGATAAATGTCAGAAATAGTTTTTAGTGTTGGAATATCGGCATCGGGTAAAAAATATATAAAGTATAAGAATGGAATGAATGTTGTCATTAGAGTTTTTATTGCGGTTTCAATTGATATTTATTTGAACATTTTGAAAAAAGTATTGGTGCCGAGAGAAAGTAATTTTCGTATACGGTAGCTCTAAGATATATAAGTAATATTTTGTTTTACATTAAGCAATCATTTAATTAAAAGAAGGCCTATAACAGTTCATTAAAAAAAAACACGGACTCGTTAATGGAGGTGCCTAATTAAGTAGATTAATTGCGAAGCATTTAATAAAACGTATTTACCTGCTTAAATGGGTTTAAAAGAGTCGATTTGTGACTTATATATACATATTTCCTAATGTCATAATTAATTTGAAACAACATCATTCTTTTTAAGATGTCACAGTTAAAGCTAAATTATTTTTACGAAAATGGCTTTACTGAAAATTGGTTTTTTAGATCTTCAAACGACGCTTTTTTCCATATAGGTCGCAATTTCGTTAATCGTTATAATTTGGTATATGCAATTCTTATACAGGGTTGGCCTGCTTTGTAAAAATTTATTAACTTTTTTTTTATTATTATTTTTCATTGTTTTTATTTTCTTAAAAATAACTGTGTATGATATAAATTTAAATTTTTAAATATAATATCAGAGAGATGATCACCGTTTTCATCGATGAACAATTTGGCTATTAAACAGGAGTTTTGCATAACTGCACGCAAACTTTCAGGCTCTTTTGCGCCGATCTCAGTTTCGATGTTGAGCTTTAGCTGGTCTTTCTGCCTTATGGGTATTTAAATACCCAAAAAAATTAAGACATTAAACAATTTCTTGCAAAGGCCATGTAAGAGATAATTGCTGTGACTTCCATTTTTATCTAAAAGTAGATATTGATTAATATGAAAAAAAATTTATATTGTAAAATTTTTTGGTTTTTGTATTTAGTTATCACATACGCAGAGAAAAATTATCAGTAATTTTTTTAACAATTACAGAAGTGGTTAAAATAGATTTCAATTTAATTTATATGATAATTGAATAAATTATTTTTTTAGTTGAAAGAGAATTAAAAATATTATTATGATTTAATAACATTTTAGTTGTTTTAAAATAAATTTTTTATCTTAATTGATTTTTTCGTTTCCCAATTAGCACTCAAAAATTAAATTTCAAGTGCTTAAAATTTAACTGGAAATTAACTTGAGTTCAAAAATGTTTTTAAGTGCCTTTCAAGTTTCAAAATATTTTAGGATTAAAAGAGAAAGTGCATCCAAAATAATTTCAAAATTTATTTGTGTTGTCAAATAATTATTTTAAAATCTTTATTTTATTGGAAATAAATAAAATTTTGAGAAAACAAAAAATTTATTGCTAATGTTCAAATACATATCGCACTTGTTCCTCTAAACAGCGTCAACTCAAAATTGTTCAATTTTCACTTTTTGCAAGAAACAGATAAACAGTGGCCATATCTACCCACTGTAAAAATTTAAGATCTATTTCTCTAGTGTTTTGCTTAAAAAAATGCAGTTTTTTCCTCATTTGTAATATAAGAATACATACATATAAAAAAAAAGTTTTTTGTCTCTACTGAAAATTTATAAATTTTGAGTTGACTCTGTTTCGAGGAACAAATGCGATATACATATTTGAAAAAGTAAGTAAATAATATAAAACGTGAGTAGAATGGTGAAAACAAAAGAGAAGTCATATGCGCAGAAACCTGTTGCATTGTTTAATCTATTAATGTGAACGAAGCCCCCATCCAAGTTTCAGCAATTGCGAATGTAAGTGTGCACAGCAGACCTGAAACCCAATTTCATCTGGAAAATAACAATTGCAATAACAAAAACTAAGCGATAAGTTAGCTAATTGAATAGTTTCGTTTAACCTAGTCTGTGATGCTGACAGTATTTTTTTAAAATTTTGAAGATTCTTGCTGATGAGTACCCTGCTGACAGTCGCACCTTAAAGTAAACTCCAAAGAGAGGTTTCTATATGCAATTTACACACTCTGATGATATAAATATTTTAGGCCTTGCAACAAAGAAAGGTTAGTATCTAGTATCGTACATAACAATTAGTATAACTGCATTTTTTTACAATGTTTGATTAAAAGTTAGTTGGACCTTTTAATCGTACAGGACCGTTAAAGTTATCACAGCTAAAATTTATTATTTCATTTCATACAAATATCTTATTTCAGATATTATGGTGCTCGAAGAAGCAAAATGCTTATGCAGAGAATATTAGAGAAAATGTGCCCGGCAAATAAAAAACTGAAATGGCAAGCCGCTTTTTTTTAAGCAACTTGTTTTTTCAATTTTGTTTTTTTCTTTCTATCCTCTTTCAACTACAATTCGTGTTGGAAAAAAACCAGCCAATTGTAGGGGAATGTAAGAAAGAAAAATTGACGGTTTATTGTTGTGTCTTTGTTGAAGCTTTGATATTGTTACATGCAAGACCTGAGTGTTTAAAATTCTTATTCACTTTATGGTCTTACTTGTATAATATTTTTAGCTTTTCTATAGTATTTGGAAAAAGTTTCCTGACGAGCTGGCCTAAGCAACCAGCGAAATGCGCATAGAAACTGCTTTCCCACAACAATAAATTTCAGTGTTTTCATTCAAAAATTGGGATTATTAGCACATCATTAATAAATGAATTAATTAAGAGAAAATTAAGTTTGTACAAACCAATCAACCACAAATTTCATCAAATCTAACAATAATTCTACCCAAAACCACCTTTCAAAGAAGGGATTCGATTTTAAAACTTGAAAACATAATCCAAGAGTGTGACGATACCTTTATAAGTTTGGTATTGAACATTTATTATGTTCATTGCTGTGTATGAAAAATCTTTTATTTTTTTTAGTTTTTAGGTAAAAGAACTTAAGGATTCTGCGGACACTTCGCAAATTTTATTACAAATTGTTGGGGCTGGCTTATAAAGGTGAAGTCGCTAAAGGATTTTGCTGGCAAGGCTCTAAGGAAAAACTGAAAAAGATTTTTTCAATAATGTATGCCATTAAATGTAAGATGTGAAATATTTTTACTTTATTTCTAATTACAATTTCACTTGCGTGTGTATATTTTAAAATGTTTCAATGCATATATTCAAAAGTTTGCTAATTACAGCGAAACCAAATTGAAAACCCAATAAATTAACTTTCAGGCGGCAAAAACTCGTTTCTTCAAAAAAAGTAAACCATAAATAATTTTTTCTTTGTAGCAATAATTATTGACCGTATTTTGTTATTTTCACTACTTTTATTTAATTATTCTTAAAAAAATTTGTTAGATATTAATTATTTTAGGAAAATAACATTTAAATAATTTTTTAGAAAAGAAAACTTGAATTGTGGTTTAATTTCTACTTAAAAAACATTGTATGTTTGAGCTTGAATTCAAACAAAATACAACTCTAACTCAACTATAATTTAAGACTTTAATTCAACTCCAAGTCAATGCTTGAATTGAGCTACAATTCATGTATTAAATTGAACTATATTTAAAGGCTTGAATTAAACTATATTGAAACTGTAATAATCCACTCGATCTCAAGTTCCCATTTTACTGGAGAATGCTATTGAAATAAAGTGTAACAAAAGTATATCTCAACTCTTGAAACTTGAGATTCGAACTTTGAATTCGAACTTGAATACCAATTGTTTGCACTTGATTTCCAGTAAAATTGCTTATTGGGTTAAAACAAAATATTTTAAACTAGTAGAACTATTGTTGGGAAATGCTCGAAAAAAAATGTTCCCAAATAATGCAAAATGCGAAAAATTAAAAATGCCCACACAATCTAAATAGATTTGAGCGTCCCCTTAGCAATGTGATAAACACACCTGGCCGACATAGGTTATTAATGAAAATGGGTATTTAAATACCCAATAGTTTCATATATGACTATTTTTCCATATTTCAAAAAATCTATTTTGGCGAAAATTATAAGCAAAACTTCACTTTGGCGTAAGTTAGACCAAATTTATATATCTAAAATTTATATGAAGAAAATTAGAAGTTAAGAGCCATGTGGACCAACATCATTATGGTAGCCCTGGATGCCAAATTCGACTGACACAACAAGCTTTCGTATTAGGTATTGTCATCACTCTGTGGACAACGATGACGTGTGAGTATTTTCCCATTAAATATATACTCTGTGACCTTTTGTGCAGCCATGACATTTACATATAAGCAATCTAGCATCCGTACGATGGTAGACGAGAGAGAATTAATTTCGGTCGGATTTCGCAGAATATGCATTAATAATATTACCTAATATAAGCTGCTTGTATCCGACACCACAGTGCCCAGTGAAGAGGCCAGTAAGTGCCCTTTGTTCACTTTTAGCAAGCAGATGTAACTTACTAGATTACCATGGAATAAAATGACAAATCCTTTAGTAATCCAAACATATCTATAGTTGAGTAAATTCTCGTGCAGACAATGATTTTATCGTTTTCCTAATGTAATCACATGTTCTTAGTTTTTTAAATAAAACTTCTAAGCGGAAGAATTTGAAGCTGAATTTCAGTTTGTACAATGTAATCCCCAGCATTATATAGCAGTTTGAACAATATAACGGGGCATTGCAAATCAATGAACACCTTGTTTACATACAAAAGTTTTCATACCACGTTCATTTCAAACATGATTATAAAATTTTCGACTCTGAAATATTTTTACAACTAATGGTATGCTGTACAACTTTCAAAAAAATTTGCTTGATAGGTTAAAAAGGGAATTTTCCGAATCAAGTAAATTTTTCACGAAAATGAGAGTGTGTATGACACATGTTGAAAGTTTATGTTAAATTGTTATGTTTCGGCTTATAGAATAATTCGAATAATTAATTAAGACTTTGTTTGTTGTGCCGTATTCACAATTTTTATTCTTGATAAAAACACTGAAATTTATTGCTGTAGGATAAGCTAATTTCTATGCACATTTCACTGGTTGCCTAGGCCAGCTCATCAGGAAACGTTTTTCCAAAAAATTTACAAAGAGAGAATAAGAATTACAAATACACAAAATGTCTTATTTGCAACGAAATCAAATCTTAAACAAAATACCAACAATAAACAGTGAGTTTACCTTTTCTTACATTCCTAACTACAATTGGTTGGAATTCTCCCAGCATTAATTGTTGTTGTAAGGGGGCAAGAAAAAACCAAAAAAAAAAAAAAAAAAAAAAAAAAAAAAAAAAAACAAAAGAAAAAGTTATGTGTTCCCAAAAATCATTTAATAATAATTAAGACTGTTAAAAGTTGTTTTGATTAAACTATACAAAACATACCCCCTTATGCAAAAAAAAAGTTGACATTAGTGAACCAACACGTAAGCCCATACACTTTTGCTGGGCTTAATGTGTTGGTTAAGTTATGTAAACTGTAACTTTTTTTTTGCATAAGGGGGATTATGTATGATATTATGTAAAATAAAAGTCAAGAAGTTTGGTTGCGATATGCCGAATATTTTTGGTACTACATTGAATTAACCCTAGAGGGAAGCGAACTGACACTAAGGTAGTCCCGTGATAGGTTCTTTGGTGGCAGAGACTGGTCCCAGTTCTAACACTTTATATGAATGGAACCTATCTCTTTTACATGGGGTTGTCATTGCAGGGGGTTAACTTAAACTTTACAGCCACTATTTGATCCGTCACACATCTATTCTCAACAAACGTGTTTAGTGTTAGTTTCTTCCAATAAAAAGTCCTAGAATTAATTTTAAGAACAAATTTTTAAAAAGTCCCAAAGAAATGTATCACACCACCCGTGAAAACTGGACCTGTTACAAAAATGGTCCTAATAAATAAATAAAAAATCATTTATATAAAAAAATTATTAAAACAAAATAATGCAAGAGTAGAAAATCTGTCTTTTTGTTCTGATTTAATATACCAGTTAAGTGATTAGTTCTCCTTTCACATGTTATTTCTTTTTGTGATTATTCTATTTTTACAAATCCCAAGACCAGTTCTGTTTGAACAATTGACACAAATTTCCTGCAGGGAAATATCAAAATGTGTCTCACAGACACATGTTGGTAAGATTAGGGTTAAGTCACGCTGAAATCAATTATTTTGCCACATGCTGGAGCATAGATTTCATTTGAATTTATGATTGGTTTCCCTAGAAATTTCTGTCTATGAGTCCCTAAAATGGGACAGTCACAGAGCAGTGTTTTGATGTCTCATCATCCATCTTGCAGATCTGCATTGCTTGTAAATAACTTTAACTAATACTAGTGTAAACTGATAATATCTAGAGCTACAGTGCCCCGCTCTAATCGGCTTTTCTTTTCTACAAAAAATGTGGCATTTTATTTAAAAAATGCAATTTGGTGGTCGTTTCTTAAAAATGCTTCACTCTCTAAAAGAGTGGCTTGTTTTATTCTAAAAAATGCACCCTTACTAGTGGCATTAGGCATTGCACTTTACGCCCCGTATAAATCGACAGTGTTGATAATGTCCTGTAAAAAGACGGTTACCAGACGAAGTTGGGAAAAAGTCGACTCTATTCAGGACAGTAAAAATTTCAAAATTTATATAGTTATTTTTTCTTTTATTTCATAGTAAAAACGTAAGAAAGCATTACATTGTTAATGATAGGTTGTCAGTGATATAAAATTTAAGTGGATTCGGTGTTATAAAATTGTTTTTGAAAAAAAAAACGTCAAATCAAGAAATCTGATAAATATGGTGTTAATATATCAGCAATCTGGCAAAGGTATTTTTTTGTTTACATATTTTATAAAAAACAAACTAAAGAAATTGGAATTTCGTCATTCATTTTGTTTATTTATTTATTTATTTAATATAAGTCTATTAACAAATTTTGGTTTATGAACATTTTTTTTTATATTTGGAAAAACAAACTTTTTACTTTATGTACATATTTTTTATATTGTGAAGAACAAACTTGTTGTCAGCTTTTAAAAACAGGGCGGTCCAATTTTGTGTTTTTTTTCGTCAAATAAAAAATTGCATTATTACAGGGTCGGCAAGACATTTTAAACATACACCTTTTAACAAGGTGGTATTTTTTTTTTTTTTTTGTAGAAAAAGAAAACACTATAAGTTTACTTTTTTCAAGCAAAAGTCATCACCATCCTTTGATGCTGCAGCCCGGGGTAGGCCTTACCCACACTTGTAATTCTCTTTCATTCTGCTCTGTCTGACGCTTCTTTCTTCCAGTCAGCGATGTTAATTCCATCGGGATCTGGGGTTTCCTCTTGCGGCCCCCCTCTTTGATCTCTGTTATGGTATCCCAGATACATGGCCTGCTAAGCTTATTTTTTGGACTTTTGTAAACTTTAAAACGTCTTTGCGTTTTATTATACTGTCGATCTCCAAGTTGCTTATACTCATGTAACTGCATTCTTCATCTCTTTTGGGTCCATAAATCTTTCATTTAATTTCTCTCAAAGATTCTTAGCTTCTCCTCATGTGCGAGTGTCATGGCCCATTATTCACAACTGTATATTAGGACTGTTAGTAAAACTGGCTTATGTTATCTTATGTTCAATAATATTTTTAGAGTTTGAATTAAAATAGCTTAAGATGCACATAGAAAGCTTTTTGTTTGGCTTAAATGCGTTCGTTTATGGACAGGTACAGATTGATGTTGCAGAAGTAACACACGTAACTCCAGCGGAAAAAAGTGTCAAATCTTTTAGTTTTGTCGAAAGCCGGGAATATCTGTTCATTAGTGAATGAATTTTCGTTCCAACCATCATCTTGTCGCTTGCCTAATGTTAGCAGCAGGGATAGCCAAAAAGGGCTCAGAACAGAGTACAAATAGGGGGACATAAATTTATATTTACGGGTTTTTAGGGGGTTTCACTTTTTGTTTGCCTGTTCATAACAATAACTAATTAATACTAAATATATTTTACGGCTTGTTTAAAATTGAGCAAAAATCGTTTTTGAAAAGATAAAAAAGAAAGCGTTATAAGGGGAAGTATTAATGGAAATAAATGTTGCACAGCTTTAATCTAACACCTGAAATGCTCAAACTTTTTAATTCCGATAATATGTACAAAGTTAACGAAAATGATTTGGCAACACTCGCTATTTTTTAAGAAACTTTTTTCCAATATTTAAAAAAGCAGATATATATATATATTAGGGCGAGTCAAATTGTATGGAACGATTTTTTTTTTTTTTTTTTTTGATGAAGCGTATAGCAAATTTTGTTCAAGAGACCATAGCTCTAAGTAGGATTTGGAGCCCCCCAAAATTTCAAAATAGAAATTTTTCCATATACATATACATATACATATACATATATAGAACAATTTAATTAAATTTTTTTATTTTTAGTAGAGATATTAGGAATTTTTTGTCGAAAAATTGCCTAAAATAAATTCTGAATTTTCTTCGATTTTTTTCGAGATTTTTTTTCTTTTGCAGATTATGAAAGTTTATATAATTTCCAACAACTTTTATTACGATCAATTTTTTTGTTTTCACTTGGTTACGTATGAGTATTTTTTAATTCCAATTTATAAACATGCATACGCCATGTGGTACAATTAATAATTCAAACTTTTAAAAAAGCACTAAAAAATTCCTAATATCTCTACTAAAAATAAAAAAATTTAATTAAATTGTTCTATATATGTATATGTATATGTATATGGAAAAATTTCTATTTTGAAATTTTGGGGGGCTCCAAGTCCGACTTAGAGCTATGGTCTCTTGATCAAAATTTCTCAGAATCACCTATAGATTACGTTTTTGCTATACGCTTCATAAAAAAAAAATTAACCCGCCCTTATATATATATATATATATATATATATATATATAACACAGTCTTTTTTTAAACTGTTTACTAATTGTTTTTTTTAAGGTATTTTATTAAATAAAATATTCAAGAAGTTTAAAAAAAATATTTTTTTTGTTATATGAGGGCGAATCAATAGGTCCGTAACTTTTTGAATGAAACACAGTTTAAAAAAAAAATTTGTTTTCAACATAATCTCCTTTTAGCTCAATACACTTAGTCCAACGTTTCTCTAACTTGTGTATCCCTTCCAAAAAATAGGATTTTTCGAGGTGCATAAAATATGCATTTGTTTGACCAATAATTTTATCGTTGGAGCTAAATCTCTTTCCACCGAGCCATTTCTTTAGGTTCGCAAATAGGAAATGGTCACTGGGCGCTGAATGCGGAGAATATGGCGGATAAAGTACCAATTCTTAGCCCAATTCATGTAATTTTGCCATTGAGACTGCACACGTGTGCACCCGTGCATTATCTTGATGAAAAAAACTTTTTTCTTGGCCATATGGGGTCGTTTTTTTTTAAATCCTCGTTAAATCGGTCCAATAAGGTGGCATAATATTCGCCGTTTATTGTTTGTCCCTTTTGAAGGTAATCGATTTGGATTATCCCACGTGCATCCCAAAATACTGTTGCCATCACCTTATTGGCCGACAAACTTACCTTGGCCTTTTTCGGAGGAATGAACGAGTTCGTAAAGTCACGGACTTATTGATCCGCCCTCGTATAAACTTTTGCATTTAGGGAGATTTTTCTTATCCAAAATACGTGAAATTTGTGGGGGGTTTAAATTTTTTTGGGGGGAAGAAATATAATTACCTGGTAGCACTGGCTCAGGCTCTATAAATGTGTGACGAGGGCCTATATTTAATATTACCCATAGTGGCCACAAAGGCACTTTTCTCCAAACTTATTCCTATAAGGCACTATAATACTTTGTTATTGATATAAAACTTTGGAGCAAAAAACTCTTAATTTTAATACAGTGTCTTTTTAACTTACAACTCGGATCGAACATGACTCATTTCTTTTTTGTTTATTACGCGTTTCCCCAGTTATTCAAGAACGGAAGTGGTCCGGGATCACCATTTAAGAAACAGTGGCATATTCTTCACTCAAATTAACATTTAAGTCCATTTGTGATATTCTCTGTTAAACATTGCATGAACAATGAGTTTTCAAAACAAAACAAATCTCTCTCAATTGATGTTCGTGCAGAACTCTTAACTTTGTTCAAAAAACATCTGCTGCCAATCATTTTTCCTAATTCTTTCAATCCACATGCACCTTATTAAACATTCTTCTCGCTTTCTTGCCCGTGGCTAATTTTAGTTCTAGTATGTGTGTTTTATGACGCCCCATCTTCATTCCTCACTCCAACTGTCACTCATTCACTTATCCCTTCTTCGTCATTTGGCAAAACTTCTGTTGTTCATCCAACAATTTTATCAGGCTTAAAAATTTTCAAAAAACTTTTTAATTTTTCTGTTGGTCTAAGATGTGAAACAAAAAACAGAAACAGAAAGGAAAAACCCCAAAATGATAAGATGATGGTGTGGATGGCTTTAGAAAAAGAAAATCGAGCAAAACTTTTACTTTTTTTCTCAAAACTGGTTTTAGTGAAGTATAAATGTGGGTGCTGTTTTTAGTTGGTTGACTGTTGTTTCATTTTGTGGTGGTGGTCATGTTTTTTTTTTTTGCGTTTAAAATGCGTTAAGTAAACATGATTTAAAGAAAATCACGAACAAGAAAATTTACTCAATTAGTATGGACCGCACATAAAAAAGCACTTCAAACATTAAAAGCAGCAAATAGCAACAGAAAGAACAACAAGAACAGAACTTAACAGCCAGTTATATAAATAACAACAAAAACTTGAGAACATTTTATGTTGAAAACTTTTCGATAACACGGAAATTTGTTCTTGTTAAACATGTTGCACTGCTACTTTAGAAAGGCAGTATAATCCGTTTGTGGTAGAGTTTGTAAAAGCAAGAGTAGGGGCACTTTTGTCTAAGTTCTTATTTCAGTAGTTTAAGAAATAAAAGCTTCATCAACTTCACAAAAATGTTTCGTAAGGTTAAACATAACTTGTAATAACGACTAAGACCGAGGGAAATTTAATTCTTTGTACTTTGTACGTCGCCTTTTTTAACTGACATTAACGTAAAGACGGGGGAAGTTGACACAATGAATACTGAGCTGACGGATATTAAAGGAGTTTTTTTTAAATAAAATTTAATTAATATACTCATTTTCAATGGAATTCAAGGATATCTTAGATTTTTTTTTTTTAATAAGACGTTATTTGATATAATGGACCGAGACATTAATGTATTTTTTGCGGTAAGCTTTGAAAGAACGTTGAACAGCGATTCTGAACAATTTAAGAAAACTGTAAGGAGGGGTAAAAATGTATTCGATATACTTTTTAATTTGGTTAAGGACGCTCTGTCTAAGAACTCCAACAGACCATCAATAGCAGCAAAGTGTTTCGATATTCCTGCTTACTGTTGACGAACAGGCAAGGAAACATTTGAACAGCTTCAATTAGTTTGTTCTCTATTTTATTTTTTTAATTTAAGTTTATTTATTTTATTTTGTATTTGGTTTTATTTTTGCTGACACACAACATAAAAACTTAAATTTGTAAAATGCCAAAAATAGAGTGCTAGTTCACACTCTTTAAGTTTTAGCCGTCAAGTCTTGAGTTTTTTTGAAGAGAGAGAGGAAGGGAAATGGCATTCTAAAAATTGAAGAGTGCGAACCAGCACTAACTGATAGTCATGAAATAACTGAAAGTTAATTGTACTTAGCGTTACTGAACGAACGTTATACTTAGCGTTAACGAGGATGTGCCGAATGGGACCGAACTCAAGAAAACCCATTATTTGAACCCAAGTAGTTGTCAGTTGAAAAATACGACGTATAAAGTACAACAGATTTTATGTGCCTCGGCCTTTAAAATTGGGAACTTTGCTTTAAATGCTAAGTAATTTTAAGACGGCTAAGAAAAGGTTTGTTGATTTAATACTAGCCCTCATATTTATAAAAAATATCTAAGAAAATGTGTCCCAGTGAAATATATTAAGGATTTGGAAGCAATAAGAACATCACAACCTCTTCCTTTTCTGCTTCTAAGATTTACTGCCTTACTTTACTGCTGAGAAGGTATACAATCCTACAATCCTAAAATTTTGAAATGCAGTGCTAAGTACAAGAAGAGAATCGCTGGTTATTTATTCTCTTATGTTTTATAACAATTAAATATAATCGTTTATAAAATCATATAAACAAAAAAAAAAAAAAAAAAAAAAAAAAAAAAAAAAAAAACATTTTAGATATATAAAAAGTTTCTCAAACGCTGAAATATTCCCTTAACTCACGTAATATTTCAGTTTTCAAAGCGGTAAATAAGCATATATCAGATTTCTAACCCAGCACACACACACAATTTTTATTTTTGTACTTTCTTCGATTTTTCGTTGATAATACTTATAATACCCCAGGTAAAACGGAACTTCTACGCGAGGAATTTCAAACAAAAATTATTTGGTATTTCATAAAAGCGTTAACGCTACACTGCGAATTCACCTTTAAAAAACTGTTTCCGTGGAAGCAATTTGTTTTGCTGGGATCTGGCTAAATTTGATTAGCAAATTTCAAATAATTAAATGTGATTTAAATATATGACAATCTAGTTACCATCTGGGGTCTTTGGAAAACACATTTCAACATACATACAGATAGACAGCCAGACGAAAAATTTTCAATCAACTTCGCTATTCATAAGGTTCCAGAATATATATACATTATACGGTCTATGATCAATATTGTAGAAATTTCAAACGGAATGACAAACTAATATAAACCCTTTCCAACTATGCCGAAGGGTATATCAAAGCTCTTTTAAAAAAATGTTGCTTAATATTTAAGTTTTACCTGCCAATAACTTTTACGTCCCTATTTAACGTAGGCCCGACTCCTTCGACAAATTCTTTAAAATGTATAGTGGATGTGGTAGATTCGCTGCTACCATCTTTTATTATTCTTCCATGTTTTATCTATGTTCATTTAAAAAAATATGTGTGTGTGCGCTTATCAGCGATGCCAATAGTAGGGAATTTTCCTTTTTTGTAGTGATTTTTTTTTTTTCGAAAAATTTCAAGCGTGGGATAAAAAGGACAGATATTTTATTTTAAGGTAACTGTAGGAAATTTTCACAATATTATTTCATATTCGATATTTTAGTTATTTAATTGAATTGCTTATTTTGCAGTATACAGCACTGAGAATAAGGTTAACTAAAAATCATTATTCAATTAACAACTAAATGCATAATTAAAATTTTTATATAATAAGCAAAAAAAAAAAAAAAAAAATTAAAATAAAAATATATAAATAATTTTATCATATAAAGTGTTTTTGATAGAAACGAAATCACTGGCAGAAGGTTCATCTGTCATTTAAAATAAAGAACAATGTTCCCAGAACGTTTTTTTTTTATAAATAAATATGTACTATCTAACACACACACGTTTTTGTTGGTTAAAAGTGCTATCTTCATAAAATGATACAAATTATTATTACAAAGTAGACATTGGTTCTTTGAAGACAGTTTGCAAAAAAGTGCAACAAATGTGTTTATGAGTTTTTGTCAATAATATAAATTTTAATCCAAATTTAGATATTTTTTAATTACGCTTAAGATTCAATTAATTTCATGTTGTAAAATTCCTGTCTTCATAAAAATAATTTAATGAAAATTAAATTCAATGAACTTAAGCCTAATTAAAAAATATCTAAATTTTAATTAAAAACCATTAACAGTTCAATAAAATAACCACAATACTAATAATGTTAACAGCTAAGGCACGAGGTATGTTTACATTTGTCCTTCAAGTTGTGCTAAAAAGGGTCAATAAAAAAAAAAAAAGAAAGACAAAAACATGAAAAACAAAAAAAAATGTACTTTGGATTTCAAGAAGAATTCTTGACAAAAGGTACGAACAAACAGAAGTTAGGAAAGACATGTAAATCAATTAAAATAGATAATCATTCATTCCAAAGCAAATTTCGATCTACCAAAGTGAAATACCATTTGGTTTAAGGATTGATGTTTGACTATTGACTGCATCCGGCTTCAATAGCCGAGTGAGTAAAACGGCAAACCTCACTGACGAGATTGTGTGGTTACAATCGTAACTAGTCTGGGCAACCTGTCCGTAAAAGCCTGGGTTCCAATCTCAGCGCAGTAAAGAATGAAAAATTATCAATAAAATTTTAATTCATTTCATGTTGTAAAATTCCTGTCTTCATAAAAATAATTTAATGAAAATTAAATTCAATAAACTTAAGCCTAATTAAAAAATATTTAAATTTGGATTAAAAACCATTAACAGTTCAATAAAATAACCACAATATTAATAATAATATAAATTTTGATTAATGCAATCAAATCTTTATTCGCTAATATTATTCACTGACATTTTAGAGGTAAATCGATTTTGTAATGCTTAATACAAACAAGCTAACAATAATTTTAAGCTTACAAAACGAGTGCCACAGTTCACAAAAAACAGCCGAAAATCCACAACAAAAAGTTTTTTTTTGATATTTGGAAATATAAGGGCTACCTAGCACTGGTCTCCGGATTCCTATTGCACAATTATTATTAACACATTGGGTACTAAAAGCTGTGCTTGAAATTTTTGATTCTCGCTTTGCGATTGGAGAAAATGTGTCATAAAGTGGAAATTTTGTAAAAAAGAAATATTTCTATTTCTAAAGAGCCTTGCGCCCGCAGTGATTAAAATTTGTTGTAGTTTTTGTTATACCCGAGGTGTCTTAATTTGGGAACCTATGGTGCCTCTCCTGATAAGTGTATAAACCTCAGATCAAAAACTTAAACTCTGTAATTGTCAGCTCAAATTTAATTTCAATCGGACCAACCGTTTCCAAAATATAGAATTGTTTGCATTTTTTCAAATTTCCCACACTGTGCAGCGTTCATATAAATAGAAGCGAATCCTTTACAATCTGGTCCACGTCCTATTCAACTAAGCAAATGGAATCATTCGTCGCAAAGCATTAAAACCTGTTATTTCGCAAGAATATCACTATTTTTATGATAATTTAAAATAAACGGATATAGTTTAATTATTTATTACTTTTTAGTACAGGTTAGTGTAACATTTTAACTTAATTTCGAGTTCTGTTAACAAGATTACGCGTTTCTAAATATTTTACTTTTCCATTATATATTATATATTGTTAATAAATAATTGTATATACAATTATAAAATATAAGATTTTAAAATAATATCAATAATTGTAGTGGGGAATGTAAGAAAAGATAAACTCATCACTGATTTATTGTTTGGTATTTTGTTTAAGTTTTGATATCGTTGCAAAAAAGACTTTTTGAGTGTTTGTAGGCAATTCTCATTCCTTCTGTAGTCTTGTTTGCTGATAGATTTGGTTTTTCTAATATTATTTAGGAGAACGTTTCCTGATGATCTGGCCTAAGCAATCAGAAAAATGCGCATAGGAACAGCTTATCCTCCAACAATAAATTTCAGTATTTTTTTTATCAATTATTAAAAAAGGGAATTAAGCACAACAAACCAAATCTTTTAATAATATATTGTTTTGATAAAAAAAGACTAATTATTTAAATAAAAATTCTTGTTTCTTAAATTAAAGTCCCAAATAGTTTTCACTACAGCTCATTTTTATTTTTGTTCAAATAGTGGTATCTGATCATTTCAATGTTCAAATCGATAAAATTTTAAATTGTTAATAGTGCTCCCTTACATATAAACGCAAATATCTGAAATTAAAAAAATTAACATATTTAGGATTGAGACGTTGTTTTTAAATAAAATTGTAAAGAAAAAAATATAGCTATTATTCTTAGAGTTATCGAAAAAATCAGTTTTTTCACTCTCCTGTAAAATTGTTATTTTGCAGATAGCACTATTTGAATATAAGCCCTCGATATGTGTTATAATCTCAAGTAATTATATTTCAAATGGAGAATCCCTTTACTATGAGTCCTAACAGCTTGGCAATTTCCACAAGTGCCAAGATCAGGTATGTATATATTTGGGGAGCGGCGAATATTAGGGTTCTCTATTTACATTCACACTCACATTTGTTAAATTATATGCGAATATTAAAAGCGAATATCTATTGAATAACATTTCTATATAGAAATGCATTTTTTTTCCTAGAAAACAAATCCATTACATCTTCTAAACTAAAGGTACGTTCAGACTGATGAAATATTTGAAAGCAAACATCAAATATTTCATTGACGTAGTCTGAACACAAAATATTTTTGAGTATCAAATAAAATAACAGCTGATTTTGAGCAAATAAAAGTATTTGCCGGCAAACAAATATTTGTCCAATGTGAACACAAAAAATCAAATATTTTAGAAATTTTTGAGCAAACATTTATTTGATATTACAAAAAAATTGTAAGAACAAACAACGACAAATAATTTTAGCCATGTTCCGGATAGAAGTAATTTTTCCTGCAAGTTTTCGGATTCTTTACAATTTTAAAGATTTTTTATAATTATTAGACTTTGCTATCGTGCCGCTTCTAGCAAATTTTTGCGAATTACCGCTAATTTAGCAATTTTTATAGAATTTTTGCCATTTCTTATAGTTTTAGGCACTTTTACTAAATTTTATGGCTTGTTTGAAATATTCAAATGGTTCGCGAATTTTCGCTATTTTTGCAACATTTTTTGTTTTGTTTTTCCCTTACATTTTGTTTTTTTAACCGATTTAGCAATTTCAAATATATTTTAGGGTTTGTTTCCAAGTTTGCAATTTTTCGCGAATTTTAGCCATGTTCGCAAAATAAGCGATTTCTTTCTGTGATTCTTTGCAGCTTTAACCATTTTTAATAATTATGAGTACTAAACTTTTTGGGAATATCCGCTAATTTAGCAATTTTTACCGAATTTTTGCCATTCCTTATACTTTTAAGGGAATTTTAATCAATTTTATGGCTTGTTTGAAATATCAAAAATTTTCGCGAGTTTTCGCGATTTTTGCAAAAAAAAGTTTTTTGTTATTTTCCGACAATTTGTTTTTTAACCGATTTCAAATAAATGTTAGGGTTTGTTTCTAAGTTTGCAATTTTTCGCAAATTTTAGCCATGTTCCCGTTACCCAGTGGCTTCATTTTTTTTCTTTTACATTCTCCTGTTCTAACACTATAAGAGATTCTGATCCACAGAATAAAATGAATAAATTAGCTTTTGCGCTCATTTTTACTATTTGAGAAATATATTTTTATTTTTGAACACTTTCATTAAATAATTATTTAATGCAAATATTTCTTTTAGTCTGAACGCATGGCAAACATGAATTAATTTATTTTATTTAACACTGTTTGCCAACTGTTTCATCAAACAAAAATTGTCAAATATTTGAGCTTAGTTTGGACATTAAACAAAATATTTTTTTGTTGCACACAGTTTGAAGCAAATATCAGAACAAATATTTTCGTCAAATATTTCATTAGTCTGAACGTACCTTAAAAGAAATAATAATATTTAAGGATATATTTTTAAAATAATTTTTTTTTATATTCAACATTTTTTTTCAATTTTATTCTATGAGCTAAATATCAGTTATGTATTTTATATTATGTATTTTTTTATAGTGTCTAATAATTGTAAATTTTTCTGTACATACAATATACTTCATTGCTATCCAACGGATAGCTAAGGTAAAATGTAAAAAGAAGATACAAGATAATAGTCTGGTAGTGTATAAAGTCATTACTAAAAATTTAAGGAATAGAACTAATACAAAAAACTTTATAAAATACATAACTGAAATTTAGCTCATAGAATAAATTCGAAAAATAAAAAAAATATATAAAAAAAATGTTGAATATAATAAAGTAACTTATGAAAAGAAATAATTCCCAGATTCTATTTTTTTATATATTTCTTCAGGGGAGCTGAAGTTAATATTATTTTAAAATTCTACAGAGCCTTCCCTATTAATTGGTACCGAGTTTGCTAAAAAATATTAGATACTTTTATTAAAACAAATGTTATCTTATATTAATAAATTTGAAAAATGTTGAGTCCTTTAAAAGCAAAAGATCATGGAAATGAAAAGTATGATATTAAGCGTCGGTTTTTGCCAAAAATAAAAAAAATTTAATTTGTCATACAGTCCTAGCCAGCAACATACTCCGACATTGTCCGAATCAGACATTTCTGGCACTTCATTATTAAAGTCTTCGTTCAAATTTCTTTCAGAAATTGATTATACGTTCTATCTGGCCGCTTTCTGATCGATTTCGCATTGAGGGCATTTATGTACCGATATGTCTAATAGATCTCTGATTGAATTCATATCGATGTAGTGTGTTTCTTTATTCAAATAATTACAATTCTCAATAAGTTGAAAATATTTTTTATTTTATATATTTTATTGTTTAAAAAAGATTAAAAAAATCGTACATTTGTATGTATGTAAAATTTTTAATTATAAACTTTTATTTTCCAATTAAATAATAGACTTCTTACAGAAATCTGTGCGAATTTGAGATTATAATTACATTCCATATTCTTTCAGCTATCTGTCAGAAAACAATAATAATGTCGGTTAACACATCAGAATTTCCCATCCATTTTTCACTAGATTTCTGTTTGATTTCTATCAGAAATGCTGGTAAAAAAACAGAATTTCCCAAGACCAGAATTCGTGTCAACTCGTTCATACATTTTTGGGTAAGAAATCTGACAGAATTCTAATACGAATCCGACTTTTTTGTCGACGTTTCTCTCAGGTATCTGGAAGACGTCGGACTATTTTGCTGGCTGGGACGTGTCACATTTGAAATTGAATATTTATATGTGTGGTAAAGGATGTGGCTAAATTTTATGGATGAAAAAAAAAACTGAAAAGTATAGCAAAAAAAAAAAAAAAAAAAAATCGCAAAATTCTAAGAAACTTTTCAGAAGAAACCATTGATCTAAAATCAAATCCTATTCTGCACAAATCCACATAAAGATTTGAATGGACGCTAATGAATTAGTCTGTACTAGAAACAAAATCCGGTGTGTGTATATATATACAAAGTACCATAAGTCAACTTTCGAGCGATTTATTAAAAAAGCACCCCTGTGTCCGGTAACGGTTCGAATTCCTTTGTGGCTTTAATTATTTTAGAAATCAGAAATATCAGCAATGTCCATCGATATATCCGATTACGAAAGGGATACCTTTTCAATAAATGCCGGGTCTAGCTTTTTCTGTTTTGAACATTAGCTATTTTGGCTTACCAAGTGATGCTAGTGAACTAAACCTGCCAAGTAATGATGATGTTTTGAAATATTATTATTTTTTGATTCTGATTTTGTTTGCATTTATGACATAAAATATTAAATTCGAAAGAAATATACAATATTTTATGTTCATTTTGTATTTATTAAATGATGTGATAGTGTATTTGAATACAATTTATAAAATAATGGAAGCAGATAGCCTTTAGGTCGATTTGCGCAGGATAGTATTTGATCACAGATCCATGGTTTCTTGGGAAATTTTTCTTAGAATTTCGCGTAGATTAGTTTTTTGTAATACGATTTTTGACGAAAAAAATTATTCCACCCTAATGTACATTATATTATTTTGGTCTTATTTCATGTTCTTAATAAATGCTTTTATTATAATTTAAAAAAATGCTTTAATTATAATTTAAATAAATGCTTTAAATATAAGATTTACAAAATTTTATTGATATAAGTATTTGTTTGCTGGGTGCTAAAAACAATACAATTTTAACGTACGCCAAAGTGTAGGGAATTTTTTTTAGACAAGTAGGAATTTTTTTTTAATTTCTATTGGCATCTCTGTTGTTTATATACATGTGAATACTCAACATTGGACGTCTGTTTATTTCTGCAAAACTTTTTTGAAATAAGTTGTTCATATTTGTTTTTGGCTTTTTGTTTATCTCATTTTTGTAAAATTCACGAGAAGTCTTTTTTTTTTTTTTTTTTTTTTTTTTTTTTTTTTTTTTTGAATAAACAACAGGCTTTTTTTTTCTACCTCTATTTGAAGTTTTGCCAGGTAAAGCTTTTCTTTTTTAATCTCCTAACACAGGTTGTTTCTTGTTTCTTATTCAACCCAAAGCAAACATTTAAAACTTTGACAGAGAGTATTAAAAGTAATTTCCAGAAAGTGTTAAAGAGGCAAATCAATTTTTAAAATTTCTCAAATATATGTTTTGGTTCAAAATTACAAGTTTGGTTCAATTAGACAAGTTCTGGCCAAAATAATTTAAGCCTATTTCTTAATTTAATTTTAAAGTTTATACATAGAAAAAATTAAAAATTTTTTTTATTCACCTAATTCCTAGAATCAAGCAAAAAATTTGTTTACTTTACTAAAAATTGTAAATATTGAAAATTCGGAATATTTTTTTCCAGTAAATAATATTTTTAATTTTTATTTTAGTGTTAATTGATTTAATTAAATATAGCTCATGTTTGGACAATTCCCAACAACAATTCTACAAGTTTAAATTATTTTACTCTTTGTAAAATTGGGATTGTTAGCACATCATTAATAAATGAATTAATTAATAAAATATTCCATTCCCGAAAATAATTTTTGATAATAAATTTGCATGTGCCCGGCAAATAAAAAACTGAAATGGCAAGCTGCTGTATTTAAGCAACTTGTTTTTTAAATTTTGTTTTTTTCTTTCTATCCTCTTACAACTACAATTCGTGTTGGAAAAAAACCAGCCAATTGTAGGGGAATGTAAGAAAGAAAATAATAATATTTTTAGCTTTTCTAAAGTATTTGGAAAAAGTTTCCTGACGAGCTGGCCTAAGCAACCAGCGAAATGCGCATAGAAACTGCTTTCCCACAACAATAAATTTCAGTGTTTTCATTCAAAAATTGGGATTATTAGCACATCATTAATAAATGAATTAATTAATAAAATATTTCATTCCCGAAAATAATTTTTGATAAGATTTTTTGTTATTTGATTAATATTTTATTTCAAAGCAACTAAAATGTTAATTAATTCAAAATAATATTTTTTATTTGTTTTTTTAAATAATTGATTCAGTTATCACCTAATTGAATTGAAATACTTTAAAAACATTTTTTCAATTGAAAAAATCTACTGAACATTTTTTCTGTGTAGCAAACGTAATGCAGAATTAGTACAAGGTGTAGTCATTAGAAATTTCGTTCTCAATTTTGAAACCCATAAAACGTCAAACAAAAGAAAATTAGGAAAAGAATTAGAACAATCCTCAAATATCAAATAAATTAATTTGACATTACAGGGGTAAATAATGTCAACTCTCCCTAATGAACATATCTGGTACCTATTATACTATGATGTTGCTTAAAAAATGTGTTTATCCTTTTTCAAATTATTTTAATTATCCTAATTAATTTCAGTTAAATAACAATGACAAGTCATTGAAAGCCAAAACAGAAAACAATTATTAACTGTTGCAAAACATGCAAAACTAAAGTTACTAATAAAAATTTACGGAGCTTTTTAAAACACAATCAGTAAATTAAAAATAAAAATCAACAACTGGTAAAATGTCATTTGAATATTTCATGTTTTTCTGTCTGTCGTTGTTATTTTTACATAATGTTTATTATTTTTTTTCCTTTTCGTTGTATCTACGTATTACATTTCCAACTTTAGCTGTCTTTTATAATAAAAATTGTTACAATAACGCGATGTAATACATTTGTTATTTTTGTAACTGAGAAAAAGTTTAGTTTATTTTTATCGAATTTATTTCATTTCCATGTAGAAACCAAGAAAATTTCATGATTTTATTTTTGCTAGGGTAAAAATAAAAATAACTTTGTGTCTTTTACCATTAAATGTCTTAATAATTTGGAAGATTGTTATTTCTTTTCACGATGTAAATATTTAATATCGCTTAGACTACCGAATAAATTGCCACGATTTTTGATTAAAATATTTTGTATACTTAAAATCTATAATGTGATTACGTTTCGAGTGTAATTTCAGTTTTTTTTAGGTTAGAATTCTACTAATATATATTTTGGGTTTAATTTATGAGGTTTGATTTATAATTTAAATAAAATTAACATATATAAAGAGAACAATTTATGGCATTTAATGTTTGTAAATGATATCATGTAAATGCTGGCCATAACTACGTCTGAGGTGGTCCATTCGGAAAATTAAATTTTGGGCAACTCGCTCGAGCATAGCGACTGGTATCTCGCGAATAACGTGAGTTATGTTGGCCTCCAAAGCTTCAATCGTATCTGGCTTATTCCTGAAGAGATCAGATTTTATAAATCCCCAGAGAAAATTGTCCAAAGATGTGGAATCTGATGGCCAATTTACCGTAGCAAAACGTAAAATTAAGTGCTCACCAAAATTATCTCTTAACAAGGACATTGTTTTACGCGCTGTATGGCTCGTAGCGCCGTCTTGTTGAAGCCAGACCTCACCAAGACCATGCGTTTGAATTTCAGGAAGCAGATCGTCCGTTAGCATGGCGCGTGGTAACCATTGAAGGTAATATTCATATTTTCCTTCTTTTTGAAGAAATATAGACCAATGATTCCACCAGCCCATTCACAATGCCATACCGCCTGTTTTCAATTAATGTAATGGGAGGTCTTGGTACTCTTCGGGTTGCTCATTAGCCCAAATAAGGACATTTTGTTTATTATCATAGCCATTGAGCCAGACAGGTGCTTCATCACTGAACAAAATTTCACGATAAAACAACAAATTTTCATTGAGTTTTACCAGAGCCCATTTACTGAAAATAAGACGCAAATTTAAGTCGCCTTTAACCCTTTTGCCCCTGCTGGGGTTATATGCCCCATAAATATTCCGAATGTCCTAACTTTTGTTTTACTTTTATATTGTAATATTTAATGTATCCCAATAGAGTATAAAGTAAGAGAGGTTTGTTTTGCAATGGGACATATTGTCTCAAAAAGATTGAGATTTATTATCAAGTGGGATTCATTATCCCAATATAAGTTTAAAATGCAAGTTTTGTTGCTTTTGTGTATGCAGATAGTTTTATTGGGACCAAATATCCCACCGCAATAACTTATTGGGATTATATGTCCCAGGGTAACGGTAGGATCACCGACATCTCATGTATCCCTAGCATCTTATACTATTGCCTTATATGTAAAATACGCCAAGTTTTGGAATATGACAAGCAAAGCTGCTGAGAACGACGATGAATCGATTCGTCACGGCCTTCGCGTACACTCTCAGCCAGAGCTGCTATATTCATTTCACTTCATGTTGGTCGAACCGGTTGAGTATCATCCACAAGTGTAAACTGGGACTCAAATTTGCGAATGGTGCTTGAAAAACTGGTTTCAGTAGGTCAATTAGGCGCTCCGTAAAATTCTCGAATCGCATGAGAAACATTTCTCATAAAACGGTGATTTTCGTAATACAGCTGAACAGTTTGGATACGCTGTTATAGTGTGTGTCTTTTCATGATGACTTGCCAAAAGATACCGAACAAAAATGGCAAAGAAGTTGATTATAAGCCACGATGTGATTGATAATTGTGTTACAAAAACTAACATTAATACTGGTGGAATGCACGAATTTGTTTTATAGAACTAAAAATCAAACTACAAAAAAGCCCACTCCAGAAAAACACGTTTGCACACCTAAGATCGTAATAAATTTTGGTTTGTCGCAGTTTTATTAGAGTGGGAATCACACTGTACAATTTCTTGAAGATCGGTCTATAATTTACCAAAGACCCCATATAAATCCTACTCTCGAAAAACACTTTCCTAAAATCGTAACGAATAATGGTGTTGTAATAAAATTCGGACTGTCAGAGTTTTATAAGAGTAGGAATCACACTGGTAAATCTCGTGAAAATCGGTATATAATTTGCCATAGGCCCCATATAAAACCCACTCTCGGAAAACACATTATAATAAATTCTGGTCTGTCACAGTTTTATATGGCTATTAATCGCACTGTCAGATGTTGTTAAGATCGGTTAATAATTTACCATATAAAGCCCAATCCTGAAATATTCTAAGTGGAGGGTATCAAAGATACGGCACAGCCGCATATTGAACTCTAACTTGTTTTTATTTCAATTCACTTCTGGGCAGCATTAAGGCAGGGCATGGAAAAATACCCTTTGGAATCGTTACACAATAGCCCGGTATGCAAACTCCCTATCTCCCACCACGTGAATTCCGAAGAGATCTAACCAATAACGAATCAACGAAATAAGTTCTATGGGCTTCTGGTTCCCGTGTTAGTAAATAGGAATTCTAGCCATGATTGGAGATTTTCAAATTGTTAACTCTGACATGCTCATGGTATTGCTGGCAAACTGTTTTACTTGTAACTCCTTTGATATGTGGTTGTGCATTCCTTAAAACGCTTAGCATAGCCCCTTCGAAATTCTATAAGACATAATAATTGTATTAGTGATTTAGTGAATAATAAGTTTTTTGTCATTTATCGTACTGCGCATTTGGGTACTTCAAATTGTGTTCGAAAAGACACCGACGTTTTCCTCTTTATATATTTCTGTGCACTTCAGCAGTATTGAGAGATTTGCTAAAAGAACTTAGAATATAACAATGGAGCTTCATTAAATGCTTAAAAAATTTAGAATTTTATTAATTGTCTAAGTTAAAACTTCAATACGGTTAATACTCCCATTTCTATGAATTTAATGTTCAAGTAAGCAAAAACAAAAGAAAGAGCAATTAAGCTTAAGCTGGCACTTTTAAAATGACAACTAATGCATTGTTTGCCTGTTGGTACATGTTTAATTGTAACATTTTTTTTTGTCGATTATGCAGGCTACAGTTTTCTTGGAAATAGCTTTAGTTGCCAGCAAGGAAAAAACAAAGTCATTAAGTTCTTAGTAAAACAAGCTCAGAAAAGACATGAGCAATTTTTATTTTTGACTTTAAATCTTGTAGGTTCTATGGAAGTAAAATTGTAGTAGATCTATAACGAATGAAAAAAAATCAATCAATAATATATTCATTTCAACAAATCTTGTTAATCATAATGAAAACTATTAGATTCAATTATAAACCTTCCCTAACATCTAGTGCTTTAACATTTTACCTTTTTGACAGAAGCGAGAACTGAAACTTGCTTGTGTACATAGAAGGGTATTCATTCGATTAAGTACTACCCTATTAACTGACCGGTTAATTTTAAATTAGCTATTTTCGATTATCGATTAAACCGGTTAATTTTAGTAAATTAACCGAAATAACAAAAGTTTTAATTTATTTTTTTTGGAAGATTTATTTCCAAGTTATCAAATTTAAATATCTTTTCTCGTTTTATGTACATATGGGAATTTCTAGCGAAAAGTCTACTTTTTGTAATGTAATGGCTTTACACAACATATAAAAAAGGAAATTATACATATACAATTTTTGATAAACGATTTAAATTACTTCTTGCATTACGTTACAAAAAGGAGGCATTTCACTGGAACTTCCCATATGTATGTATGTGTTTAGTTATTGGTTTGTTCTCATATTTCTCATCTCAATCTTTTAACAGAATTAACCGAAATAATTAGAAGAGTTGAAAATTTCAAAAAATTAAAACAGGACTCTAATGGCATAATGAATGATTTTATACGTTTAGAAAAATCCAGGAAAAGGACTGAGAAATTAGATATTCTGAATTATGGATTACGTTCGATTTCTCCAACATCAACGATAAGTGAAAGAATTTTTTCTAAGTCAAGATTAACAAAACTAAAGAAAAGAATCGCTTAAATCCTAAACGTTTTTCTAAAAGATTATTTTTGAGGTCTCCTTAAATTGTTGAAATAACTAATAAAATTATCAAACAGTTTAGTTTTTAATTACTACATAATATTTATGTATTAATTAAAAAATATGTACTACATATGTATTTTTGAATTCTGTTTTTGTTTCCTCGTGTTAGTTCAAGAACTGTTATGTTTGTTATTTTATTGCTTTTTAAAAGAATAAACTCCAAACAATAAATAAATTATGCATTTTTATGTATTGCAATTACTTAATTTATAAAAAATAACTTTATTAACCGATTAAACCAAAACCTCGGTTAATTAATCTATCTATTAACTGATTAAAGCAAAAGCCCGATTAATTGAATACCCTAGTACATAGATATAGATATGTATATGATACTTGGCATGTCGGTTTGATATGATGAGAGAGAATGTTTATATGAAAAATTTTTAAAAGCCATCATGCAAAACTAGCAAACACAAATTTTGCCCTATCACACGAGTATGTTGAAAATAAATAAATAAAAAATTAAATAAATGTCATCATAGCAAACTGACGTGCCAAGTATGATCGTGTATAAGGAGCTTAAAGCCCCATTTAGCTGACAGTAACAGTAATGTTACCGTGCAGTAAATATAAGAAAATCTATTTTTTAAAGATTTAGAAGTAACGGTCTTACTGTTAACTGCTAATAGTCGTTCTAATTGCCTTAAATACAACAAAATGAAGCAGGTGAATTGCAAGGTTAAACCATGTTCACACGGACAACAATATTCGTGTTTCGCTCTCCCATTCCTGTTTCGCGCCCCAAACATGTTTGAAACAAAATGTTTTGCCATATAAAATTTTGAGAGCGAAACAGGTCGTTTCATTTTGAAACCGGCTGCGAAAAAGGAAAAATATACTATCATCTTCAATTTTGATAAAAATTATCGTTAGTTTATCTGAACTAGCTCGCAAAAAAAAATCAAAACAAAGAAAAAAACAAAATAAAAATTCATGTTAAATAAAACAAAGTGATAATTATTAAATAATAATATTAATAAAAGTATTAAATATTATAGCTTTAATTTTTACTTACATTAAAATCTATTTGGAATAAAATCACACAACCAATACAAAAACAAAATGTCAAAATGGAACAGAAATGAATCGTATGAATATCATGTTTGACAATCTAGTTTCAGAGAGCGAAACAAGTGGTTTATATCGTCGTATGAACATAGCATTTCTGTTACTGTCAGCTAACTGGGGCTTTACACGATCTTACTTGGTATGCCGGCTTGGTATGATTTCATAAGAGCTGCCGTTTTTGGTTATTTCTAACCAAAATTGGTAATTTTGGATGTGCATATTTTTTTTTTATTACTTTGCTTACTTTTTGTCTTAAATAATAATACACGTATGAATATATTTTTCGTGATTCACTTGCATTTTATTTTTTTGAAATTTTAAACGCTTTTATGTACATGGGGGGTTATCGCGAATTTCGTTTCGAAGAAAATGTTTTACGACTTTGAATAATGTGTACTTTGCACTACAATTTTCTCATTTAAATAAACGAAAGAAAAAAAAAAAAAAAAAAAACAAACTTTAAAGCAGCTGCCAGATATTTTTGTTAAGAAAAAAGTGTTTTTATATTAGAAACGGTCATGTTCTGAAATTGAAATTAAATGAAATCTTAGTCGATGGAGATTTTTAACTATTTTTTTAAAGGACGTTGATTTTCCTGATTTTCGGATTATTTAAGATTAGTGAAAAGTAGAAAGTGTATAATATCACGCGGAATCAATTTCAGAACATGACTGAAAAAGTACTTTTAGTGTTTTAGTGTTTCTAAAAACTTGAATACTTATAAGTAAAATTTTCTATATTTAGATTATTTCCAGTACTATATTTTTGTATATTGAAATACACAAAGGAATTTTAAAATTTTTCCAAAAATAAATTTATATATAATCTATAATTTAAGAATTTATAGCACTTACTGTAAGAAAGTGACGTGAATTTAAGATATTTTCAATTTAACTTTTTTTAACCTGTCAGTATGTAGGCTGGATTTCTGAGATCTCAGTTAAACTTGGTTTAGTTAATCTGAAAACAGATTTGTGCCGCCATTAAGAAGTTTGTATAAAAAATTTTAACGGAATAACTTAGTTTTGCCTAAAATATTGGCCTTTAAGGAAGTAATAAAAACACATTTCGCCGGAAAAATCCGAGTTTCAGACTAAGTTAAACTAAGTTTAAGCATAATATGGGACCCCATTTACCAAATGTATTCTAATTCAATCGAATAGGTACAGAAAAAATTCCTGCTCTTCTGTCTTCGTGGAATACATTTTAACCCACTAACCATGCCTTCATACTTACCACGATTGGCTCTGATAAAACTCACCATTTTAACAAGTCGGTAAAACAATGCTGAGTGTGACGTTTATTTTAAACATTATTAATGCTGATATCTGCGCTGGTTTTTTTTTAATGAGATTTCATTTAATATTCCTCAACGTTCATCTCGAAATTTCATCCCGTTATCTGTCAAATTTTTCAGAGCGAATTATGGCGATGCTGACCCTCTTAGAAGAATGTGTAACACCTTCAATCAATTATATAGATTTATAGATTTTTCATTGGAACCAAAGTCAATAAATAGATTAATAATTGATTTTCTAAATTGATATGTAGTAAAAAATAATGTAATCTAATCAAACGTTAGTTCATAGTCTATTTTATTAAAGTGTAAATTTAAATTTGTAAAATGTCCATAGATAATTAATAAATAAATAATCATAATCTCAAAACCGTCCTTAATGTTTTTTTGATAATGATTTGGCAATATTTTATATATATTTGGGATTTCATGTCAAGTGACCCAACTTTTGAAATCGATGTCTTCCGATTTGGATGAAATTTGCACCAAGGTTAGTCTTATTGGATAGTAGTTTAGACACAAATTTTCAACAAGATCGGTCAAAAAGTTTCTGAGTTACGAGGGGGTCAAAATTTGACATTTTGGCTAAACCGGTGTTCTTTCTCGTCCATGTAACTTATTATCTATTGGTGTTAGCAAAATTTGTCCAAAACAAATTAGATAGCTATTTCTTCAAGCTATTGAAAAAATTTTTTTTGGTATATTTTGAAATTTTTAAAAAATTTTTTTTTTTTAAATTTAAAACTTATTTTTTATTTTTTTTTGGAAACGGTATTTTTTTTTTTTTTTTTTTTTTTGCTCAAAAGAAAGCTTATGTATTTTTCTTTTAGGTAGTTTTGGTCGCTTAGTGGGATGAGAGTGGGATATGTATAAAAAAAAATAATTTCTAACTCAAGACGAGGGTTTTTCAATTTTTAGCATATGCACTATTTTGAATTTTTTTCCTTTTTATGTGTAAGTGTTTCTAAAATCTTAAAAATAAAACTTATGCTGAGAAACTAGTCAAATTAACCTTTCCGACGGTATATAACATAGCGAACTAGCATTTCATTCCCTCGATACTGTAATACCCACAATATGTTAATCCCAGGAATAAAATCACTTTTTCTATAGAGATATTGACAAATTAAATCTTTTTATTTATTTGTAATAATAATTAAATAAATATAAAATAATTATAATAAAAACAAAAAGATAAATAATCTAAAAAACTAATTCTCAATCACATAAATCCTTTAAAATTTTTTTTTGTTTTTTTTTACATTTTTTAAAATTTTTTTTTCTTAAATTTAAAACTATTTTTGTATTTAAGCGACCAGAACTACCTAAAAGAAAAATACATAAGCTTTCTTTTGAGCAAAAAAAAAAAAAAAATACCGTTTCCAAAAAAAATAAAAAATAAGTTTTAAATTTAAAAAATAAAATTGTAAAAAATTTAAAAATATAAAAAAAAAAAATTTTTTTTTGATAGCTTGAAGAAATAGCTATCTAATTTTTTTGGGACACATTTTGCTAACACCAATAGATAATAAGTTACATGGACGAGAGAGAACACCGGCTTAGCCAAAATGTCAAATTTTGACCCCTTCTAACTCAGAAACTTTTTGACCGATCTTGTTGAAAATTCGTTTCTAAACTTCTATCCAATAAGACTAACCTTGGTGCAAATTTGATCCAAATCGGAAGACTTCGATTTCAAAAGTTGGGTCACTTGACATGAAATCCCTCATTTAAAAAAACCTTTGGCTGTCAGTCATACACTTTTCCCCATTGAATGTATGTTCTGAATTACGAATTTATTTATATTCGCCATAATATTTTACAATGATTCACAAAATATTTCATATACAACAATGTACCAGAAATAACAACAATTATAAATTTAAAATAAAATATACAAGCATGAGAAACAAGTTATACCTATTTTTAAAATAATTTAGATATATGTAAATTAGAAAATATTCACAAAAAATGCATATCGCCTAAAGTTCCAAAGCCATCGCCATATCGCTAAAAGGATTAAAAATCGACATTTTACAGCCCTGCCACAGACAGTTAAAAAGCAGAAAACAAATTACTTTTTCCTCTTTTGTTATTTATAATTGTGAAGTACACATTTCGTTTATTGTAACGGACATATTAAAAAAAAATTTAATTTATTACCTTTCAATATACTAAATTGTTTATGGAAATTGGACGGTTTTACCTAAAAATATTTTATAAAAAAAGTCTCAAATAAATAAAAAATTTACACTATAAAATTTTTATAATTAGTATTGTGGCTATTGATTTAATGAACTGTGTTTGTAAGAAGATATTTGATTAATTTAATTTAGAAATTGTTAAATAATCTTTGATCCGGCCAAACGTTTTGCAAAAGAAAATATTTTTTAATAAAACCAGGGATTAAGTGTAGGACGTCAAATATTTAATAGGTGTGAACGTAGCTTAAGAGTGATCCAGAAGATTGAGTAAATTAATCTTTTCGACATCAAATTTGCTTTGTAAGTTTTCAGCAACACCAATGAGGAAAGTACCACCCGCTGTGATCTGGACGAAAGCCAGATTGTGAATGAATTTACTAATTTGTATATGCATAAGTTTTTCGAAGACTTTTGAAAGGTAACGCAAAATCGTGATAGGGCGAAAACGTTTATTCCGGTATCGGTATGATTTTAGCATGCTTCCATTTCATGGGAAAATAACTAGTAGCAAAAATGGTTTAAAAAAGTTGGTTAAGTGAGGCTGAAAAAGTGGTCATACCCAACAGCATTGGATTTCAAGGCTCGACAAGAGCCTACAACATCAAATTGTGTTACATAAAAAAATTTAAGCAATGCTGCACTGAAGTAGTCCTATTATTAAATAACTGTGTACTTCTGGTTATTCGGGAGAATGAGCTTTTTTACTGGAGCTGCAGGTATATTGGTAAGAAGTTCATTCAGTATGTCCTGGGTAGCAGATAAGCAACTGCTAGTAGCGGTACTCCCAATATTAATGTGGCGTATAGTGTTCCATGTTTGGTTAGAACAGAGTGCCGAATCAAATCCTCTCCACCAATGATCCCATTTAATTTCGAAAAACAAAATGTCAAAAACAGACGTTTCTGAAATGCAGAAGAAAACTTTTCAAAATAAAGAGACTTTTGTTATCAAAAATTATTTTCGGGAATGAAATATTTTATTAATAATTCATTTATTAATCATGTGCTAATAATCCCAATTTTTGAATGAAAACACTGAAATTTATTGTTGTGGGAAACCTAGTTTCTATGCGCATTTCGCTGGTTGCTTAGGCCAGCTCGTCAGGAAACTTTTTCCAAATACTTTAGAAAAGCTAAAAATATTATACAAGTAAGACGATAAAGTGAATAAGAATTTTAAAACACTCAGGTCTTAAATGTAACAATATCAAAGCTTCAACAAAGACACAACAATAAACCGTCAATTTTTTCTTGATTAAAATAACTTTTAGTTGATTAAAATAACATTTTTTTATCTAAACAAAATGTTTTAAACCATATTGATGAATTTTTCTTTTATATAACAATTCTACTCTAACTATAATAATTGTTAATCATTTTAATTGTTATTAAAGTATAGACTTTCTAGTTAACAAAAAAAAAAATGTACTGTTTTAAAAATTAGCAAAATAAGTTGGCTTAAAAAATGTTTTCAATATAACCGCTGGCAAACTTTGACATTTCAACTGTTTACAATAACTTTTTATTATACCTTAACTTAGGGTACTTTTCAAATCTCATAAACTCTTTTGTAATGCTTGTACTGCAAATTACACCTTCTACTACTCATTGTTACAACAATTTAGAAGGAGCAAAAAAAGAAAACTGAATAAAAGTTGTAAAAAAACAGGAAGACGAATAAGATTTTATGCCATTTAAGCAAAAATTTTAACTGTGAGTTGTTAAAACTGTTTAACATTGAATTTTGTTTGTTTTAACTTCATTCATTCAGCTGAAACATCAACTCACGAAATACTTAAAACAATACCCGCTAGTTCCTGCTGCCTCAGCTTCAATTCGTTTCGAAATGTTCGCTAATACCTGGTCTGTCGTATGAAGCAATGGACTATTAGTGTAGAAAGGGTAAAGCAGTTAAATCACTATTTATATTCCATGCACCTTAAAGGGCGATACGGGCCTCTGGAGAGATTAAGCAGTAGTGAGTGTATGAGTAAATGAATACATTTGTACATTTTTGCTTAAGTAAACACTCTCGTCATCATCGTCATCATCATCACCAGCATCGTCAGTTACCTCCTGGCCCAAGTATTTAGTAAAATGTGACTATTTTTGTTGTTGTTTTTGCTGGTTGTTATTTTAATATGGCTTGTATTTTGTTTTATAATTGTAGTTGTTGTAGCTCTTAATGTAGTTGCTGTGCTGTTTTTTGTTGTGTTTTGTTTTAAGTTGTTTTCATTACCTTCTCGTTAAGTTTGTTTCTTTATTCTGCACTTTAGTTTTTAGTGCGGTTGAACAAAGTAATGACGCAGCAGGAGTTGGAGCAGCAGCTTCCAACTGCGCACCGCAGTTCAGCATTAAAGCAACAACATAAAAAGTTTTTAATCCCGGCTTACCGCGTCTATGCCACAAATTATGTGGAATGGTGTAAGATAAATACTGGTTGAGTAAAATTTGCTGATGCAAGAAAATATTTAATGCCATTGTTATTATAAACAGTTGTGCCGTGGAAAGTAGGGCGAAGTATGTTGGAGATCCTCATAGAATAGCTTTACACCCAGAGAAAAAACGTATTTATATATGGTCACCTCCAACAAAACTTTTTTAAAAGAAAAATTTTAAATATACGAGTACTATGTTTAATTTAACCAAACTATTGTCACCGACAAACATATTATGGTTAGCTTAGTCCTACATCAAGAAACCACAACCTTATTATGGCTGCCTCCAAGCATGTTTTGAATAATAATAACTAAAATATGCTCAACACATATAATAGCATGGTTGGTTTTCAACCATAACATGTTGCTCTTGGAAAATAGGAAAATACTATTGTTAATTAAAAAACAAATAATTATCATATTTAACCAAAACATGTCGAAAGGCAACACAAATATGGTTGTGGCTTCTTGATGGAGAACCAATTTAACAATAATATGGTTGTCGGTGACAAAAATATGGCTAAATTAAACAATATATATTTAAAAATGTCTTTAAAAATAGTTTTGTTGGAGGTGACCATTTTTAAACACATTTTTTCTCTGCGTGTAGGTACAAAAATAGCTGCACCTCGTAAACCCCTGCACGAATGCATTTGTTTCTTGTACACAGTTGTCAACACCAAATTATTGTTGTGTCAACTACTGTATTTTTTTTTTAAATCAGCTCGAATGATCCATTATGAAAAACCAAATCAATGTTCAAACAGTAGTTCGTTTCAAACAAATCAGTGTAAAGCAGTAGTTGGATTTAAATAAACCAACTCAATCCTTTTTCGTCCATTTTATTTGAACGAAAAAACAACAGACAACAATTGTATGTCTATAACACAGTTATGTACGGTAAACTTTTCAATTCAAAATGTGTGATCTTGATGTTTATTGCCGATTGTTTCTCAGATTTTGATCGTTGTATTTATTATTTTTAAATTAATTTTGCAAATAATAGAATTACCTTTTATTTTTTTTTTTACTTTTAATTGATAATATGTTTTTGTAATAATAAAATAATTTAAAATAAAAACTTAAATATTCTATAAAAATATTTTTCATCTTTAATTGTTTTTTGCTTCATACAAATCTAGCTAGTCATACCTAATAATTGAAAAAAAAACAAGATAATTCATACTTATCACCTATTTTGCTACTGTTCTTTCATGTGATTCGTGTGATTTGTTTTGCTTTGTTGCTGTTTGGAGTAAATTCCGTACTCTTTACACTTCGTATTTCGTCGTTTTAAAGACACTAATTGCAATTAATTTGTAATTGTGTGTTTTTATTTATTTTTTGTTATATGTGTTTTGCACAACATAGCATTTGATTCGTTAGCAAAGAGTAAGCGACAATCAGTATTTAAAAAACAAACGAATGTCTTGAAACGGCTTTTAAATGCATTTGTGCAGAGGTTTAGTAGAAAGTAAAGACCAGATATAGGTGCATTTAAAGGGTACTTTACACTATCACACAAGTCTTACGTATTTCGATGAAAATACAACCCTGTCATGATAAGTTGTTACTGCTCTTTGAAAATTTTCAAAAAATAATTAGATCAGAGATGCATTTTCGTCAAAAAACAAAGACTTGTGTAATAGTGTGTATAAGTCTTGAGGGTGCAAACGCACTTTGTTTTTTTTTGTTCCTTTTTTAATACCTCCCACAAAGAGTGGTGAATGAGGGTATACTTGGTTTGTAAGTAACTCTAAGTCGATATTTGAGTAATTCTAAGTTGATTTAGCCATGTCCGTATGTATGTCTGTCCATCTGTTGAAAACGCGCTCACCTTTGAAAGACTCAACACAGAAGTACAATTTTTAAATCAAATTGTTCCTAGTTTCCCTAAGCAGCTTGGAATTTAAATCAAAGACAATCGGCTTTGTGCAAAAATATTATAAACCCAAATGTGGACCAACCTCCCTAAAAAAATGTATTTTATCAAAAAAGTTGTTTTTGGGAATACATAATTTTTTTCATTAAAAATTTTATTTATTGTGCTTAATTCCCTTTTTTATAATTGATAAAAATACTGAAATTTATTGTTGGAGGATAAGCTGTTCCTTTGCGCATTTTACCGGTTGCTTAGGCCATATCATCATGAAAGGTTCTCCTAAATAATTTTAGAAAAGCCAAGGCTTCCTTGATTTTAAGAGCTCACATGATCGTCCGCTTGAACAGAATTGTCAATGAACCAAACTGCTGCATATGGAGTGTGACCAATCCACAACAGACTCTATTAAATCTTGAAACCCAGCAATAACTTTGCTTACAAACTAAGCAGAAAAATACTGAGAACTTGAGGAAAAGAGTACTTATTTTTCTACTAGAAAAAGCATTTATTTTTGTTCGCGATGTCTCAAAAGTAATCCTTTATAATTTGGCCAATTACAACCTAAAAAATAATACCTTTACTTTATACTTTTAAGCTTTGCCATTTCAAAAAATGTGTTAATTTATTTAAATAAATATTGACAATTCCCAACAACAATTCTACATGTTTAAACTATTTTATTTTAAACGAAAAAAGTCAATTAAGATTTTTTGTTATTTAATTAAAATTTTAATGTAAAATTTATTTCAAAACAACTAAAATGTTAATTAAATCAAAATTAAATTTTTAATTTTCTTTCAACAAAAAAAATAATTGATTCAATTATCACATTAATTAAATTTAAATACTTTTTAAACCATTTTTTTAATTAATAAAACACTTGTTACTGCGAACATAAATACATACAGAATATTGTTTTGTTCGTGCAACATACGATGTCTTTTTTTTTTTGGGCTAAATTATTGCAAAAATTTTGTTTTACTGCTACTTCCTGTTTGCCCACAACTGTTTGTTTTTATTTTTGTGTTATAAAGTTATAATTACCACTTAGTTTGTATTTGTTTCTATTTTGTTTTCTCGGATTTCAAAATAAAATAAAAACTTAAAATAATTTTAATAATACAAAAATAAAAATGAATTGAATCTTTTGCTACTTAATTCACCACCTTAGTAGTGGGAGGAAGGTGAATTCAAATAAATTTGGAACTTGGTGGGCTTTTCAAAGCTGCTTGCTTTTGTTTACAAAGAGAAAGAAAACTTAAGCTGCTGAAAACTAAAAAAAAATACTGAAATATGAGTACTTAGGAAATGCCAAAATAACCTGGTAATTAAAGTTGCTAATTACATTTAATAACTACTTCTGATTGGAGTTTGAGGTTTGTTCTGAAAAATTATTTTAACAATACAAGAATTACATAGTTAAAAATCATTTAGATTTTAAATTATTTTTTTATATATGTATATTTTGTTTAATTATATATCTGCATTTTATTTTAAATAATAAATTTCAATTAGTTTTAAATATTTTTTTTCACAATTTTTATTTTCTAAACAGCTTAATTTATTATTAATTGCCAACATTGTGTGCAATGTTTTTGAAATGCAACCATTTTAATAGAAAGATGACAACCGGTAATTAAATACAACATAAAATTGTATTATGTTTTTTTTTTCGTCTAATTTTAGTTAGAATTTTTGTATTTTCGAAATTATTTTACAACTAATTATAAATATTAATGAATAGTTGATGTTTTGTTGAAAGATTAAACAACTGAAAAAGCTAAAAATTTTAATTGTTAATAATGACATAAAAAGGTTTTAGAAAATGCATTTAAGCAAAAAATTTTATTCATTAAGAAGTCACAGATATTTTTTTTTGTCATATTTCAGTTATTAAATAGTATATAGAGCAGATTTCGAATGGCACGATTTTAAAAATGTTTATTGACATTTCGATTGGAAATATAGTTCACAGGCCTTATACTAAACTACTCTTTAGTATAAGTACATACTTTCAAAACAACTTTATACTTTTTTTTTAAGTCTAAAAGGGTAAAAAAATTATTAAATATATAAAAAATACTTGATAGCCACTTTCTTCACTTGTGATATTTTTAGTCCTTAATTTTCGCAATTTTACTGTTCTAAAACTCCAAAGAACATTTTTTTATTTCAATAAACAAATTCCACTTTGAAAAAGTAGGCAAAAATCAAGTGGATTTTCCACAGACAATTTCACTTTTAAATTGTATTAAGCCATTTTCATAAGAGCATTTCAAAAGTTTTTCATATTTTTATGAGATTTTTTTCCTTTGTTATTATTTGTTGTCCTTTAAAGTACCTCCTTTTGAACAAAGGCCGCATAGACAATAAGAATGATATGAAAAAAAAAATTTTTTATAATTTTTTTCCCTCCTTCAAACACTCCACAAGAGTTTTTAGAGTAGCTGGGGGAAAAAAATTAAGAAAAAAGTGGTTATTCTTATGCTCAAATTCTTTCTTTTGCACAATCATTTTGCAAATGAAAAAGTGTAACACAGGGTTGAAACTGACTTAAACTTGTCCAAATTTTTTTTTTATGAGCAAGTTGTCTCTAATACGTGTTTGTTTTAAGTGGTTTCTTAAAAAAAAAAAAAAAATTATGTATCTATATTAGGGAGATCGATTATTCGACTTTTTTCAATAACCGGGCTTCGAATATTACGAAAAGTTGCTATTTAAAAACCCCGGTTTTCGGTTAAGTAATTTTTAAATAACCGGTTAACCGGTTTCTATTCGAATACTTAAAAATACAAAAATCAATAAGTTTTTAAAATAAAACTTAAATTTGAATAAAAACAAAACAATTTGCAAAGGTAAGGAACCAACAAAATACATAGATATGACTTAGATCAGACCTAACAAATATCTTACGATAAAATCCAAGAAAGGTGGGACTAGTAAATTGATCAAACTTTAGCTAAATTTTCAAAAACATTTTATTGATTTACTTAACTTAATTTGTAAGAAGATATTTGTATAATGTAATTTAGAAGCTGTTGCATGATATTTGATCTAGACAAACGTTTTGCAAAAGCAAATAAATGATAGGAATTTTATAAAGTTATTGTTTGAAATATTCTTTCAAATGTATTTTGAATGAGTTTTAATTTGTTGGTGGTTAAGCTATCTATATAAATCAACAATATCTTTTCAAACGTTGCAAACAAGATCTCTTAGCCAGGATTATCTATTTCAAATTATTTTGTGTAAAATATTTGTCAATTCGAGCGATTTGTATTTACAGTGTTCATAATGTTTTGTGAACTTTGTTACGTTTTGTTTTGACGTTCTTCATAAAAAGTTTAAGTTTGGCCAATATTCAATTAGAAAATACTTAAATTACGGGTACATCTACAACAAGAGTAAGGAAATGTATATAAATTACACACTACTAAAATAACCGGTTTATTATACCAAAATAACCGGTTTATTCGATATTCGAAAAATGGGAATTTTAAAATAACCGACTTGAGCAAAGCTAAAATAACCGGTTAAAACCGGTCGAATAATAACCGTTCGATTTCCCTAATCTATATATAAAAATATATACTACATATACATATATATTAATAAAAATGGGAAAAAGGCTAAAATGTATTAAATTGTAAAGTAAAATGGTGGGATTTTATGATTTTATTTTCTGTGTGCTTTAAAATATAAGAGGAAATATTTTTTATTGGTTTTGGCAGCTTACTTGCATTTTTTGTATAAATTCCTTATAATGAAGGCAATTCCTTTGATAGAAATCTTAAGGTATTATAATGCTTTATAATCCATTAGGCACACCTTTCCGTTTCCTGCTTTTATTGTTTGTTGTTTTTTGATATCCTGTCACATTGGATGAAGGGTTTATTCAATGAACTTTTAAAAAGATGAAAAAAGTTACTTTTTACACAGAAAATGACTTTTAACTCAATAAGTCTTTTTTTTATTCAAAGTCAATTTTGAACCAAAAAGACTTTTTTTTTGCATAAAAAGTCACTTTTTAACCAAAACGTAATTGTTTAATCAAAATGTCACTTTTAGCACAAAATGTAATTGTTTACCAAAAAGTCCATTTTTATTAGAAATATTTAATTTCTTCAAATAAATCTTAATTTCTAGATAATTTCCTTAATATTGGGTTCTTCCTTTAATATTAGGAATGTAACGAATACCGATACCGATGACGATATATCGGTGCTACTTCCCGTTTGCAAATATATCGGTATCGGCGATATTTTATTGTGGATATGCCGATACTTTTTTATAGTTTTTTTGAACAAAGAATTTAATTTGCAATGCTTTTTTTTGCATAACAACAAAAAACAAAATATCAAACAGAATAATAAATTGTTTTTTTTTGGTTCTTAAGCTGGAGGTCGGTCCTTGCCACGGGTTTTTCCCGTTTTCGAGGCGCATGCTTAAGAAGAAAGTAAGATCCTACTTCATGCCTTCGATATGTATATGTTTTTTCCGCGTTTACTGTGTAAATTGTCAGTACAATTTCACACTTAGACTTTTTGGGCATAAGGTCATTGAACGCTTGGTGTGGACCATTACCCGTTTAGTTTCTCACCATAATGGTAAAACGTTCTCTCATTGATAAATCATGTATGCATTTGTACGTTTTAAGAATTTTCTGCCAATTTTTAATGATTTTTGTAAAAAAAAAAAAAATCATTTCCCTAAAAATTTTGGGTTACTTAAAATAGACCACAAAATCCATAAGCAAATCCACTGCTACATTTTCTGATGCTAATTCGCTAGCTAACAGTCTTCGAACATTATTAGAAAATACGATTAAGGAATAAACTGAGATACAGAATAGTTCGGAGTCCCATAAATTGGCAACTTATGTAGCAAGAGCTCTGACTGATAGATTTTAGGGCTTAGAGAGTAATGAAATCTTTTGTTTATCTAAAATTCTTTACCATCGGTACAAAGCTAGAAAATTTCAAAGATAATAGATCGAAAAAACATCTTATTGGTTTACTTAACATGACTCTGCATTCCGAAAGTGTTCAGGACACGGTCACCCCTACAGCTAGTAAAAGTTCTGATAAGTCTACAAGAACTGACCGTTTGAGCGCTTGTGAAAGTCTTAAAAGAAAATTTGGAGAATATTATCGTCTATCCATCCTACGCTGGGGTTCAGCAGTTAAAAATTGTCTCTTAGACGATTTTTAACTGCAGGTCTGCTCCAAAAGAAGTTGCGAAATTATCTCCGCAAAAGTTGAGAATACTTTGCTTTTAAAACAAAAATTTTATTTATATAAATTTTAGATATTTTTAATTAGGCTTAGGTTCATTGAATTTAATTTTCATTAAATTATTTTTATGATGACAGGAATTTTACAACATGGAATTAAATTAAATTTTTATTGATAATTTTTCAGTCTTGACTACGCTGAGATTTGAACCCAGGCTTTCACGAACAAGTTGCCCAGACTAGTTTCGATTGTGACCACACAATTTCTTCAGTGAGGTTTGCCGTCTTTACTCACTCGGTAGTTGAAGCCGGATGACGTCTATAGTCAAACATCAATCTTTAAACCGAATGGTATTTGATATATGAGTATTTAAAATTCTTATTCACTTTATGGTCTTACTTGTATAATATTTTTAGCTTTTCTAAAGTATTTGGAAAAAGTTTCCTGACGAGCTGGCCTAAGCAACCAGCGAAATGCGCATAGAAACTAGATTTCCCACAACAATAAATTTCAGTGTTTTTATCATAAATTGGGATTATTAGCACATCATTAATAAATGAATTAATTAATTCAATGAACTTAAGCCTAATCAAAAATATCTAAATTTGGATTAAAAACCATTAACAGTTCAATTAAATAACCACAATACTAATTATATCAATTTCGAATATTAATAATCTCTTACACGATTTTTTTTTTGTTTAAAAAAAATAATTTTACTATGAACATAAATTCATTTCGTTGTTTTTAATTAAAATCTTATTAAAATCAATTTAAAATATTAATTATTTCTTACATTGTAATCTTGTATAATAAAGAAATTAGTCTAGGTACTTGAGTTTTGTTAATTTTACCTTAAATTTAAATTTAATATTTTTATCGGTACTTTAGCTTGAAGGAACTGTTTGTTTTAAACAGCCTTCTCAAATGAAACGTTCGGCAAAACCTTTGAAACTATCAATCGGTGTCTTGTTACTATTAAGAGACATAAAGTTTATTAATACTCCTCTTATTGCTTTAACGGCCTTATATCAATATACATTTTACTTTTTTATATTACAAGTCTTATTTAATATTTAACATAATGAGAATGACACTTGCCTTTGGCACAAAATGACAGACAAATGGTACATATTTATTATATTCTGTGTTGTGTTAATTTTTTTTTTGGAAATTAACAACAAAGACAAAAGACATTTTGGAAACTGTTTTTCTACTTATAAATACACTGGAAGAAATAATATGAAATATAATCTTTGGTAAAAATTAATAAACAGCCTTTAAAGTTGATCTGGGGCCAAATTATGGCAGGCGTGATCGAATATTTTTTCGATTTGAAATCAATTTTATTTATAATTCTTTCAGTTAATACTGAACAAATCGAAATTATTTTTTCAGTGTTGTAAAGCATTATTTTGAGCTTTCACAACAATAGAAAAATAATTTCGATTCGACTAAAAGAATTCGAAATAAAATTGTTTTCGAATCGCAAAAGTATTCGATCACGACTGCCATTATTTGCCCCCTGTTGTTTTTCAAACAAATAGTTTATTAAATGTCAACAAAAAGAGATTTTCCTTTTGTTATATCTTTAATAATCATCTAATGAATGTATTTCATAAAAATAACTTTTAAGTGTCTGTTTCTCGTGCCACTCGAGTATTGAATTGTTTATTGTTTTTGTTAATTTTAGAAATTTTTATAGCATTTAGTTAAGTACATGTCCTCGTATTGTATTTTGTATTTAAAGACCAAAAAGAGAAGATGGACCCTTGAGGCTATAAGTTTTAAACAGCACGAACAAGACACAATCAACATTGTGACTCGTTAAACTGGTATCAGCGCCAAAATCTTCATCAACATCATTATCATCATCTTCATCAGCTTAAATATCATATTCATAAGTATCATCATCAACATCAGCATTTAACGCTTGTCAGCGTCCATCTAAAACATTTAAATGAACGAACTGAGAAATTATTTTTGGTATTCTATCCTTTTGGCATTAATAGACAAATAACAACGACACAATGGCCACTAAATCAACAACAAAAGCGTTAATGAAATTGAAATCAATTGTTTAACAAAGCTTGAATACATGACATCTCTCTCCCTGTTTTAATGACTTTTCCTTCAATTCATTTACTCGCTCGTTCGCTCTCTCTCTCTCTTGTTGTATTGAAGTACTTTAGAAGTCCTTAATATAGAATCTTGTATCTGCTGTTGTTGTGGGGGGACATTACAATTCTAGAGAGCCCTTTTGATATTTCACAAAACATTTTTGTTCTGTATTTGAAAAGCATAACGAAACGTTGAAATAAATGATATCCATAGAAATTTGAGCAGTATTTGAAATCGCATAATAAGAAGGAAATTCAAAGGGAATAGGGCGGTATAAGTATTTTTATTGTGAGTTTATATTCTTAATAAGCTCAGAAAAATATTATATTAATAGTTAAACTAATTGACTTTAATATCAAATTCCATTACATAAAGTAAGAGGACAAAGTTTTCTTACGCGTTATTAGGTTTAAGTGCAAAAATTTTTAAAGTGAGCAAAGTTCATTTGTTTGATTTTGTCAACGAAATTTAATTTGGTTTTTCTTTTTATTAGAAGAATTATTACGTGAAAAGTAATAACTTCTTTACAAAGATTAAATTTTTTGTCCAACCCCCGCTTTTTTCATCAAAAGTAATTTTATACACTAAAAGTCACACCTTTCAAAATCGGGTTAAAAACTATAGTTTTGCACTTAAGGAGTTTTTTTTTACAAAAGGTCAGTTTTTTTTAGAAAAGTCCTTTTACAAAATATATGCAGTTTTTAAACCAGTCACAACTATTCTTAATATATTACTTTTATATTAATATAATATATTTTATATTTTATATTATTTTAGTTGAAAAAAAAAATACAAAACATAATTTTGATTAAAGTAACATTTAATTTTTATTAAAATAAATTATAAATTAAAATATTAATAAAATAACAAAAAATCTTAATTGACTTTTAAATATCCCAGCAAAAACTTTTTTTTTTTTTTTTTTTTTTTTTTTTTATTACCAAGTCATGTACAATTTAATTCAAAATTATTTTTGGCCTCAGCGCCATGAAGGCATTGTTGAGGCAAGTTGGCAAATTTACGTGTACTTATAATAATTTAAATATTTACATATTAACATATTAAAAAAAAATATATATATAAATTATAACAGATTTTATAAAGATTTTAATAAATATTACAATAGAAGCGTTTCCAAATTCTCAAATATATATTTTTTAAGATCTGCTTTGAACAGTGATATTCTATTCTGTCTTTTTAACGCAACTGGTAAATGATTATACATTAAGCTACCCATATATTCAATGCGTTGCTTGGTTTTCTCAAGTCTACATCTTGCAACTCTAAGGTTTTCTTGGTTCCTAGTATTGATCATGGTTTGGTTTTGCACAAACTCAATCGTATGATAACCTATGTTATTTAAAGCTTTGTTAACATACATTAGCACTTTAAAATGATACAACCCAGGAATTGGCATAATAGGCATACAAACATTTCCATAGAGTGATAACGTTGAATATGTAATTGGTAACCTGAATACAACTTTTAAAGCCTTGTTTTGCATAGTTTGCAGGGTATCTAGAACATTCGTGTTATTATAACCATATAATACAACCATATAATTCAAATGGCTTTGCACTAACGGCTGATATATCAACATTTTAGTTTTAGCATTTGGTTTGTATTTCATCTTGTATAAAATACCAATAACTGGAGCAATTTTACTTTTAACCTCCCTAATATACATATCCCAAGATAAATTACTCTGTAATGTTGTTCCTTAATATTTCACAGAATGCGTTTCATAAATTAAATTACCATCAAGTTAGCAAGTTATGTTGGAGAAATATAAACACTACTTATTTTTCGGCTGAATAACTACTTATTTTTGTTCGAGTTGTCCATAGAATTCAGAACTTACAATGCACTTACTAGAAATGACAAAATATCTAGTTATTATTTAACTACCAGTAGGTTGAATTGTAAGTACTTACAATATACCTACTAGAAGCCAAAAAATAATTAGTTTTTATTAAATTGATGCTAGTTAATAGATTTAATAAGTAGTTATGGAGCTAGTTACCAGTAAGTAATTATTTAGAACTAAAAACAAGACTACTTATAAGAAGTTATTTAGCTGATTATTAATAAACAAATAATCATAACTGAAAATAATAGTAGTGAAAAGTGAGGTCATTACTAGCAAGTACTTATTGAGGTTTCCAAAATAATGACGATTGTAATAACAACTACTTACCAGGTAACGTATGAAATAACTACGACCTTCTCCGAGAAAAGGGACCCAGTGTGTGAAAATGAAGTTTTAAGAAAAACGCATTTAAAGTTTAATATTTTAATGTTTTTCTCATTCTTATCTATTTTCTCAATTTCGTTTTGTACGTTTTTATCTCTCATTTCATCTTATTCTACACCCTTTTAGGTACCAGAATCCACTCCAAAGTCCAAACCCGTTTTTTGACACACTAGGTCCCTTTTTTCGGAGAAGGTCACACATATTGAAAAAAAATTCACTATTTAAAATTTTTTTTTTCCAATAAATTAAAATTAAAAATATAATATATAAAAAAAAAAATATTCACAATTTAAAATTTTTACAATTTTTAGTAATCTATATAATCATTTTGGTATATCAATCAATAATACACAGTAGACTTGAGTATATTGCAATTATTTATGGTTACAAAAAGACTTGCGAGTTAAAATCGTTACAAGCATTTCAAAATAAAATACTGAAATGTGTTTTTAATTTAAATATTAGACACAATACATTATCATTATATAAATATTTTGCTAGAACCATTTTGCCAATATATGGTCTATATGTTATACAGCTTTTATATTACGTTTACAAATCTTTAAATAACATTGAATATCGAGCAATTAAGTTTAATATCAGACAAAATAGTTTTAACACAAGAAGTGGTGGACATCTTTGGATAGCTAGATGTTGACTTGAAAAAACTAAAGAATAGAATATGCACGTAGGTAAAAGTTTAATTCTTTGCCGGAAAACATTAAAAACTGCAATCTATTATCAGTTTTTAAGAAAAGTTTAAAAAGTTATCTACTTAATAATATTGAAATGCTTCTTGAATAGTTTTTCCATTTTAATTTTTCTTCTTTTTAACTTTAAATATACAGTTTTCTTAATTGTATTATTATAAATTCCTAATTTGTAATGTTATAATTTCTATAGCTGTAATTAATTTTTACCAACTCGTCAATTTTAGGCGCGAGACAAACTTTTTATAAAAAATGGTGCAAAATCCACAAATTGTTTGCTTGATTTTATGAATTTGGTTTAAATTTAGTGATTAGAGACATTTTTTAATTTTTTCTGTGTACTTGGAATATAATCCTTACAGATTTCTTAATTAAATACAAATAAAATTATAGATTAACAATAAAAAAAATAGATTAATAAATTAGTTTGGAATACGATTTTGAAAACAAAACGATTTGAAAACGAAAATAATGTTATCAGTAGGGATGAGATTTTCGTGCAGTAAAAAATCGAAAATATGCGCTTAAAATATGCACTAAAAAAAATCCAAAATATGCATTAAAAAAATAAAAAATATGCACTAAAAACTAAGAATATTTCCTTAAAAAATCGTTTTTTAATATTACTAAAAACAAAAATGTGTATAAATAAAATCAGTATATTGTTATTTAAATATCTTTAAAAATCTAACAAAACTAATTTTTGTTTGTTTAAATAAATAAGTACTGTTTTATAAAAGGAAAACTTTGTCTTGTACTTGAAGAATGACAATGCATTTGGAAGAAATTTATTTTCAGATTCCACTTTGATTCCAGATCAGATTAAAACTATTTAAAAATCATTTTATTTTTTTAAATCCTTAATTATTTTTTTTTGCAAAACGTTTTGGTTTTTTTTCTCAATTTGTCGGGCTATTCTTCCTTCCACATTGTAAATTTTACTTTCTGCAATATCAATTAATTTGACTTGAGCCTTTAGCCAGGCCCCCATTTTGCTACTGGCTGCGGTGGAAGGGGAATCAAGTTATACATTTCATTAAAAATTGTAATATTATCGAATTGGCCTCCAATTTTTCTGCAAGCGCTTAACTCATGTGCTAAGCAAGTAGTTTGTAACAGTTTTGGACAAATTATTTTAAACCTATTGGAAGCCTTAACCATGTAAGTTACTGCATCGGTTTAAAATAAAAAATATTGTATTTTAAGCAAAGCTCCAAAAGGATTTTATTTATTATTTCAAAATTTTTTTGGAATTTTTTTTTTGGTGTACTTAAAATTTTTTTTAAGAACTTTTTTATCATATGGAAATTAAAAGAAATCCCTTAAAACTGTAAAAGTAGGCAAAAATATGCGTTTAAAACCCAAATATGCAAAAATATGCATTTTCAGTAATATATGCAGCAATATGCAAGAACAAATCGTTGCCATTTTAACGCAAATTTAATTATTTGGAAAGATAATTGCTCGTTCTTAGACTATCGATAAAAAAAGTGCATTTGCATGGAAATCGCATCACTAGTTATCAGTATCTTTAAAAGTTGATATCTAAAACATTTTTCCCTGTATTCCTTTATATTCTTTTTTAAATTTTTTTTTTATTATATACATGTGTATGTGAATTGAACTGTGTTTTGAACAAAAAATTAACCCCCCATAATCATAAAAAATATTTTTGATTAATAAAAAGTTTATTAAACAAATTGTCATAGAAAATTCGTTTCATAAACCTGCTCTGTAAACCTAGAACATTTTTATGAGTAAAACATTACTCCAGAAATGAAAAGAAGAAAAGAAAAGAAACTTATAAAACTTGTTGAACTCATTACACATCCCTCTTAAAAGGTCAGCATTATAATAATTGGATCTAACAAGTTGAACTGATGACGGAATCAAATGTCGCGATGGGCGTTGAGAAATATTGAATCGCTGGCTTAACATACAAACGATCAAAGTCCACTCTTTTAGAAATAGAGATTTTAATGCAGTAATCTACAATAAGTAAAAATACATTGAATAAAAAAAACATACAGTTATCTCGTTATTTGTTGTTGTTTTGTAGTGATGAGCAAAAACGCAATTTATCACAGGAAAAAGCTCCAAAAAAGATCTTATTTCAGCAAATGCTTATTTGTTCATTTTGCACCCACGCACAAAGCAAACAAGGAAAAATACAAAAAAAACTTTTTACAGAATTCAAAAATGTTTACGTAAAAAAAGTTGGATTGTTTTTTGTCTCATCTGTAAAATTTTAATATATCGTTACCTTAGTCGGAAAAAGTGCTAAGTCCACTTTCATCGAAATTAAGATTTTGATGTAGCTTGCTAGTATAATTCAAAATACATCATTTACAAGCAAAAATAATACTATTATTTTGTTTTTTCTTGCTGGAATGCAGTGGTAGGCAAATATGCTAAAATATGCCAAGTCCAGTTGAAAGGAACAAATTTTTTTTTTTTTTTTAATAAAGTCTTTTCTTTTCAAGTTGGATTATAAAGAATTACAGCAATTTGGCAATATCTACTTTGCATTTCATATAATTCGTTATATGAAAGTGATTACAGTTTTAAATGCTTTTGCATGCGTTAAGAATTTTGGTTACCACACATCTAAATACAAACTTAAGTATTTACTGAATTCAGTCGAATTTTGTGAATTTTAAAAAATATAAAATATTGCAAAATACCATAATTATACAGTTGCTTGACGCCGAAGGTAACTATTTATTGTATTGTATTATTGATTGGCCTGGACGAGGTAAAAATTGTGAAACAAAGTATAAACTTCGTTTCAGCGAAGAGTGAAAAAAATTACCACAGAAAATAAATAACAATATAAAACCTATTTATTTTTCGATTTTCGAACCACTCTATAACGAAAGAAGGAAAGAAAATATGAAGACCTGCAATTTTTAAAACTGACTTTACCCCAGGACCATCACTGTTTTTATGCTGATTTACCTCGTCTATGATTTGTTTTTCTAAATATTCTGTACCTATTTTTGTAACATAGGAAGCTTCCGTTTAAAATAAATACACTATTGAATTCAACATTATCGTATAATTTTAAGCAATTGGATGTTCCCTATATCGCAAAAATATACCTTTTTATTATTATAAAAGAATAAAAGGAAAAACATTGATGCTGTTTACAACTTTATTGCCAGTGAAATTGATTTAAATAATGTTTTAAAAGAAGGCTTCGTTGAAGAGCAATATGCAAACTTTTTGTAAAAATTTACCGTTAATGTGGCACAGGGCCCACGGAAAAACTAACGACTTCTCCAAGCTTATACACAGAAAAAATTAAAAATTGTCTCTAATCACCAAATTCATACCTAATTCATAGAATTTGTTAATTTTGTACCTATTACCAAAATAATTATATTGATTACTAAAAATTTTAAATGGTGAATATTTTTTTTTTCAATAAATTATATTTTTAATTTTTATTAAAAAAAATTATGAAAACACTTTGCCGTTTCAAACAATGTGTTTATTAATTTAATTAAATATAGCTCAGGTTTTGATAATTGCTACACAGAAAAAATTATTAAATTTCTCCAATTTTATTGCAGATTCATAATATCAAGCAAACAATTTGTTGATTTTGCACCTATTACCAAAATGATTATATCGATTACTAAAAATTTTAATATGGTGAATATTTTTTTTTTTTTTTCAATAAAAGATATTTTTAATTTGAATTAATAAAATGATCGAAAAACTTTGCCATTTCAAACAATATGTTAATTTATTTAAATAAATATTGACAATTCCCAACAACAATTCTACAAGTTTACATAATATTATTTTAAACGAAATAACTCATGTAAGATTTTTTGTTATTTACGAGTAATTAATATTTAAATTAAAAATTTATTTCAAAACAGCTAATATGTTAATTAAATCAAAATTAAATTTTTAATCTTCTTTCAACTAACAAAATATTTGATTCAATTTTCACATCAATTTAATTCAAATGGTTTTTAAAAAAAAAATTTTAATTGATAAAAAACTACTTATAATTTTTTCTGTGTACGTTATTGTGTTATCCCTGGGGTATTCATTTAATCGGTCTATTGCTTTGATCGGTTAATCGCTCGATTAATTAACCGAGGTTTTGGTTTAATCGGGTAATAAATGGTTAATTTTGTTATTGATCGGTTAATCGATTAATAACGTTTTTTTTTTTAATTAAGTTATTTCAATATATAAAACTGCATAAATTATTTGTTATTTGGAGTTTTTTAGTAAAAAAAAAAAAACAATATCATAACAAACATAACAATTCTTGAACTAAAACGAGCAAACAAAAATTAATTAATAAATATGTAATAAGTATTTTTTAATTAATATATATTATGTATTAATTAAACAATAAACTGTAAGATCATTTTATTAGTTATTTCAATGGTTTAAGAAAATCTTAAAAAATAATCCTTTATATAAATAATTTGGCTTAAATGTTTAGGACTTAAGCGTTTATGTTCTTTAGTTTTGATAAAACTTGACTCTGAAAAAATTATTTCATTTATTGTAGATGTTCAAGAAATCAAAAGCAACCTATAATACAGAATATCTAATTTCTCAATACTCTTCCTGGATTTTCCTATTTTAATTTTTCCTGTTTAAATTTTTTAAAATTTTTCACACTTCTCATTATTTCGGTAAATTTTGTTAAAAGATTGATATGAGAAGATATGAGAAGAAACAAATAACAAAACGCATAAAAAGTACGTGAAACAAAAAGCTGTTGACAGCAAACACATATATAAAATGAAGATCACTGAAAACTTCTTTGTTTGTATGAAAAAATATTTTTTAAACACATGCCTTTTGTATATGGATCGAAACAATTAATTAAAAACACAAAAAATTTGTAATGATACCACAAAAAGTAAAAAATGTTGTTACATCGGTTAATCTAATGAAATTAATCGGTTTAATCATTAATAAAAAATAGGCAATTTTTAATTAAGCGATCAGTTAATCGGTAATTAATTAATCGGTTAACCGTTAATCGGAGTGAATACCCTAGATATCGCCATTACGAATTTTCATCGTGATGAATTAGAAAAAAAGTTAGCCAGTTTTTAAACTTTTTTCAATGATGGCAGCCCTTACAATTTCCTCTATTAGAAAAATTAAATGCAAAACTCTTAAATTCTAAATTTCAGCCACATCGGTCCTAAATTTTGGCTGTAATAAATTTTGGCATAAAACGTAGCTCAAATTACACAGGGTGGTTTGGAACTTCAAGGGGAAGCCAGTTGGTCTCTTCTTAGAGTTATCAAATTAAAAAAAAACATTTTGTATTACGCTTGAAATTATATTTTCATTGTATTTATATAATTATGGTAATATGCTTCTTTACTTGGAGGTCACACGATCAAGTTATTCCTTTCAATTTGCTAGACACTCTCTCTTTTTTACTAACACACTCACACTTTTTCAATTGACCACGATATTGCTCTCAATTTTACCCTTTAATTTGTTTGGAAATTTTACGTTCAAGAAAACAGCTAATAACGGGCTTAGTGAGAAAAGTGAAAAAAATTTTCGTTTTGTTTTCTTGATGGCATCTTGAAAGTAATTTGCTTACAAATTGCGTGCAGCCTACGTCACGGCCTTTAATTTATGTAAATTTTGACAAACAGTATATGTAATAGACTATCAAGAAAAACTTGATCGTGTGGCTGCAGTATTAAATTTAAAAAAAACTTCACCTTTTACACAAAAAAGTATACTTTTGTACCAACAGTTTAAGTTAAATAACACTGTTTGTAAAGAAGTCTTTATCTTTACATAAAAAGTCACAATTTTTATGCAAAAATTAACACTTGTTACATAAAAAGTCACACTTTTGGTAAAAAAAAAACCGACTTGTTAGTCAAATGTATATATTTAACACACATAGATTTTTGTTTTGCAAAAACAAATATAGATTGTACACACTTTTCCTACTTGATATATTTTTCACAAAGGTCACACCTTTTACAAATTTTTATTCTAGAAATTACACTTTTCAGACAAAAAGTAAAACTTTGTTCTCAAAAAGTCACACTTTTTCACCAAATTCATACATTTTAAACAAATCTCACACTTGTTGCATAAAAAAACAATAAATTTTATATAAGAAAAGTTTACTTTTTATCTGTTTCGACCAACAAAAAATTAAGAAGATGTCTATTTTAAATATTTTTATTTGACTTAACTACTCTGTATTTTGTAGGCAGATCGATTATTCGACTTTTTTCAATAACCGGTTTTTGAATATTACGAATAGTTGATATTTAAAAAAAACCGTTTTTCGGTTAAACATTTTTAAAATAACCGGTTAACTGGTTTTTATTCGAATACATAAAAACACCTACAAAATACATAGATATGACTTGAGGTATGTTCAGACCTAACAAATATTTAACGATAAAATCCAAAAAAAAAACGAGACCAGTAAATTGATCAAACTTTAACCTAATTTTTAACAATTTCTATTTATTAACTAATCTGTTTTTGTAAGAAGATAATTGTATAATGCAATTTAAAAACTACAACTACAATTCGTGTTGGAAAAAAGCAAGCCAATTGTAGGGTAATGTAAGAAAGAAAAAATTGACTGTTTATTGTTGTGTCTTTGTTGAAACTTTGATATTGTTACATGTAAGACCTGAGTGTATAAAATTCTTATTCACTTTATGGTCTTACATGTATAATATTTTTAGCTTTTCTAAAGTATTTGGAAAAAGTTTCCTGACGAGCTGGCCTAAGCAACCAGCGAAATGCGCATAGAAACTGCTTTCCCACAACAATAAATTTCAGTGTTTTTAATCATAAATTGGGATTATTAGCACATCATTAATAAATGAATTAATTAATAATAAATATTTCATTCCCAAAAATAATTTTTGATATTAAATGATGTTTGATCTAGCCAAACGCTTTGTAAAAGCAAATAAAATATTATAAGAATTTAATTAATTTATTATTTGAGATATTCTCCTAAATTTATCTTAAATGAGTTTTAATTTATTGGTGGTTGACCCATCTCTATATGAATCAGTAGACTTCAACCATATTTATGAAAAGTTGCAAGCAAAACCTTTTAGCCTGGATTATATATATCAAACGATTTTGTTTCAGCATTATATAAATGAATAGTAATATGAATATGCTTTTTGTATGAAATATTTGTCAATTCGCCGACCACAATTTGAACCTTCCATTACATTGTTTGATTTCTTCAGTTTTGTTTTTTATTTGTTCTTGGTGTTTGAATAAATAAATCTGATGAATTATTTCCATATCGTTGATTCCTCCGGAATGTTGTAGTTTTAAGCATAAAGAAATGCTGGAACTGTCTAAGAGTTTTTAGTACCTTAAAGGGCATTCCGTCCTCGGCAACACAACGGGTTAATATTTCATCCAATGATTGATTTTTGGCAGCGTATTTTAGTAAAGTATTATTTGTCGACTCTTTAGAACTACTTCGAACGGGGTAAAGTTATATTTGGAGCACATTAATGTCAACCATATGGACTAATTAAAGGTGATTGATAAATCGTGACGTGGAAAACCCTTCGCCACTTATCACTTTAGGACACTTCAAGCACCTAACTCTGTCTTTTTAATCCCGTTCGAAATATCTCTAGAGATAACATCTATATAAAAATATTTTTTATATCAAGAAAACTCTCGCACAAATTACTATTTACTTTTTAACTGCACACGTTTATGTAGTATTTTAAATAGTTTTAGGTTTTTTTTATAAGAACACACGCATTTATAAGCGATTTTTATTTACAGTGTTCATAATGTTTTTTTTTGATTTGTTTTGACATTCTTCATAAAAAGTTTAAGTTAGCCCAATATTGAATTAGAAAAATACTTAAATTACGGCTACATCTACAAGAAGAGTAGGGAAAGTGTATATAAATTACACATTATTAAAATAACCGGTTTATTATACCAAAAAAACCAGTTTATTCGATATTCGAAAAATGGACATTTTAAAATAACCGACTTGGGTAAAGCTAAAATACCCGGTTAAAACCGGTCGAAAAATAACCGTTCGATCTCCCTAGTATTTTGATGACAATAGCTATGAAAACTTCGTTATAGCTGAATATAGGAATCATATAAGTATAATCTTTGCTCAGTGAGAGAGAGTTATGTAAGCTGTCTCTTTTTTCCTGCAGGTACTTTAAATGTTAAACTTCATACAAAAAATAAAAAAAAAAAAAATGGCAGCCAGCATAACTCTCTATACGGTCACCTGTATAAATTCGCCTTGGCTTCGCTTTATTATTTAAAATTTTTTATTTTCTTTTTTTATTCTATACAAATTTTTATACATAAATTTTCTTTAAATTCGTATTTGTTTTCCATCTTTCTGAAAAACTGTTCGTCCATAAACACTTGAAACTTTAATAATTTTTATTTCCTTTCAAGCAAATTCTACGAATGCATATGTATGGGTTTTTCTAAAAACTTTTCACAATTTTTCTTGCAATTTTTTTTTTAACACGCTGAGAATACTCCTTGCTAGTTTGTAAGTTTGTTTATGGAGGAAAAAAAACGAATAAAACATAAATTTTAAAAATACTTTTAATCACAATTGGTACCAAAACCAATAATCGCACACAAAACTTTTTCCTTCATCTAAATATTTGATAGAAATTTAAGAAGGGAAAACGATAAGAATATTTTTGGTATTATTATTTTGCATACAATTTCCCGCTACTAACGTCAGTTATACAAACATTGATTTAGTTAGAATAAGGAAGGGAATTTAAAGGTATTAAATCATAAGCGCAAAACAAATTTATATAGAATATTTTTAAAGATATGATTGATTCACATGAAAATTTTATGTATTAATTCCTTTATATTTCTGCTTTCAAATAAGATTGCTAACTGCTAGATTACGCATTGTTAAAACTTTACAATCGTAAAACTTGCACTTTAACAAAATTGTTGCAATTTCTTTGGCAACCAAAAAAAGTTTCCCTCTCTTTCTATGCACAATTGTACAATAAGTTATGCAAACTTTATACTGAAGTACTCGTATGCTGTAAAAACATTTTAGCATACGTTTACATTCACATACATACGTACATGTGAATGCACCTACTCAACTTCTTACATTCATATTTTTGAATATTTACGAGCTGGCATAAACAGTGGGTTAGAAATTACTTAAAATGTTTTCAATATTTGCTGATTAATTCTTAGTCTTGGTTTTTTATATTAAATATATATTATATAAAGAAAATCACGCCACAAGTATTTTTGTGCCATCACTTTCTTAAAGTTTACTCTACAATCTTATCGACAGATGTATGTGACTGATGGTAACCCTGGAGATCAGATGATGCTTTTATATAAGAATTTCAATTATTACAAAAGACTGACAAATTAATTTTGTATTTAGATACTAAGATATTAAAAAAGAAATTGAAATAAAGGCTTTAAATGTTGTTTCTCAACAGTTTTAATTTGAAACGCAATTACGTCTTTATTTAATATTGGATAATAATTATCATATTATATATCTACTATGTCCTGTGGTTACTAAGAGGAACCACATTGGTGGTATCTCTCTATCATCCACTTGGGTATAAGAAAAAATATTCCAAAAATAGTTCTAACGCCGGCTCCGACTCTAACCGCTGACATTTTTTAAGTGCGACTACGACTCCGACTCCAATTCCAACTCATTCTCCAACTCTAACATTGATCAGCGTTACCGTTGGATATTTTCAAAAAGTACCAAAAAAGGGGATTTTTACAAAAAAAGTGGCACCAAAAAGGTGATTTAAGAAAAAAAAGTCGGCACATGTTTTAAAATAGGAAGAAGTACACAAAATAATAACAATAATATTTTTAAATGGTAAAAAAAATCCAGAAAAAATTATGTAAGCAAAAACTTTTTTATGTGATTTTAATTGACTTTAGCTTGCTAAATCCAAATCAGTTTAATGATTGCTTCAATCAGGTCTAGTTTTTTAAAAGCCTTTGAGCCATCCATATAAATTTTTCTATATTTTCAACTGTTTCGAAGTTATTCAGAAATTAGTGGCAACATATTTTTTGCAAAATGAGTACTATTTTTGTTTTAAAAAATTCATACAAAAGTTATAAGGACAAAAATTTGACATTTTAATCATTAATCTAAAAGCCACGAGTGTGAATAAAATACGGCATATTTCATTAAAATCGCAGGACAAATTGTTAATTTTATGTTTTATTCATTGTTGAGGGCATGATGCTAATTTGTATGTTTTATCATGACTTGGGAGCGATATGTCCGATTTGGATGCTATTACTAGCGAATGATTTGGAATTAAATTCCATTTTAGGCATCTTACCAATTGTTTTTTTTATTTTCAACAATTTCGGAGATATTAAAAAAATAATGGGTACATTTTTCAAAAAAAAAATAAACGTTTTCAACTATTTAGAAAAAAATTATAAAAGCAAAAATTTTACATTTCTATTAATTATCAAAGCTAACGGCCTAAGTTATAAAAAATAAAGCATGTCAATAAAGGGTTTATTTTTTATAACTTAGGCCGTAGGTATATAACGAATAAAATAAGCCATAAACCATGAAAATGTTTATTTAAATGTTATATAAAAATCAAATATTGCGATTTTTGGAGAATTTTTCATACACAAACTGTGTTCTTTAATCTATTACAAAGAACGACTAAATTAATGGACGAATAATAAAAAGTTTCGCACGAAATGATAAGTTTAGTATATCCCCTAGGGTGACCGTTAAAATTAAAATTCGGATTTCTTTAGGTCTCACCCCCCAATTTGGTGGGTATTGATAAAAAATTTCGCCAAAAAAAATTCTAGGACAATCGGCGAAGGGTAAGCCGTCCCTCACGCCCACCAAAGTTTGAGAAATTATATTTTTACATGAAATCTGGCTTTTGTGTTTCATAACTTAGAAAATATTAATTTTAAACAAAAGTTGTTACTTAAAAAGTTGATAACAAGTTTTTCCTTAATCTCTTATTAAACAAAATAAACTAAAAATATCGAAAAAAAACCACTTAAAAATTAATTTTATTAATTTATTAAAGAAACAAATTTTCTCTGAATCACATGTCTTTAATTTTGTTAAAAAACATTTTTATTTTTGTTGATAAGATTAATATTTTCATAATATTTCGTATATATCATATTATTGAATTATTTTTTCTTTTATGCAACCTGAATACTTACGCTTATAATCTTGTACAACTTGTAAAACAAATTGTTTCTGCTCTTCATCTTTTGTGAAAAGCAAATTAAAATTCTCCATTAACTTGACACCCCTTTCTGCTGTGTCATTAACCACCTTAAGGAGATCAGCAATATCTTTTGCTTTGTTAAAAGCAATACTTTTTTGCCAGTCTGCTGGATTTGATTTTAAAAATTCTTGATCTATTGAGAATCTTTTAAAGAAAAGTTTTGTTTCCGCGGAAATAAATTGTCAATACCATTGCTTATTACAGTTGACATTTTTTGGTTTTTTATAATCGGTCGCTTTATATTTTCTCCAATTTCGCTAACATCTTTTAAGGCTTCAACCATTCTCCCTTTAGTGGTATGTGGTATTCGAGAATCAAAAAATGCAAAAGCAACATTTTCAGGACTTAAATACCATAAATGATTTTGTAATTTTTGAATAGCAATCTGCGATAATTCCTTGTCAACATTTCTAAAATTGTGGATGTTTTGTAGCAAAAGAAAATCACTATATGGCGCATGAGTTGCTAAATTACACGAAAACCAAGCTTCGACATATATTTTTACTATGAAAATACAGATTTGTCGTAAACCATTCAGTTCCTGTTTTGACATTTCAAATTCTTTGCGAAACAAGAAGATTTTTAGACTATAAATGGCTTTTGCCATCCATCTTGCGTGATGAATAGCACCTGGCGTACGAAACTTGACAGTGTCATATTTGGGGTTAACAGGTGTTTGTCCTAAAAATAACAAGATAAGTTCTAACAATTCTTTGTAATCATCTCTTGGTTGTTTTTCTCTAAGCGTAGTCTGGGCAAACTTTATAACATGGCTGGCTGATTCTTTTAAATGACGATTTGTTACTTCGCCGTCAACTCCAAATTTAAAATTTTGCAAATTAAGTTTAGGCCAAGCTTTCTTAAATTTTTCAAAAATAGGAACATATGGACTTCCGTTTTTAATTATTTTGGCTTCAAAAACACTCCTTAAAATAATCTCATGTATATGATGTCTACAAGGTAACCATAATAGTGGTTTATGTAGAAAATTTTCGATAAGAACACACGTTCCATTTATACGTCCAGTATTGACGGCTGTTGTGTCAAAAACCAAAGCCCTAATATGATCCTGAAGACCCCATTCTTGGATAGCGTTGTATACAGCTAATGCCTGTTCTTTTCCTGTTCCACTTTCTAAAGAAGGGACTCGAAGCAATTGCTCAATACACCCGTTTGTAATTATTATTGACAGCCTGTCTACTTTGTCGTTGCCAGTTAAAGTAGGTAATAATTTACCGTCCCAATGCAAGGACAAGGCATTAAATTTGCTTACATCAAATTGTTTTTTTAATTCTGCAACGTAATCTTTGCGCATGTTTTCTCTTGCAATGTGGATGGAAGTTTTATTTATTACTAGCTTAACCCGGTGCGCTTCGCTACACTGACCCCGCACTTTTTTATATTGAAATTTATAGTTTACTATAATAGTAGCTTTAACCACGTTTGAAGACTCTCCCTTTAATAGTTCTTCAGTTGAGCGATATTAAATGTATGCATCCTATGGGAGGTATTTCCCCCCCTGCGCCTACCCGCTTTATTTTTATTTTCAAAAGTGTAGTATACCATAAGAGTGACTTTTAGAAAGTTTGAACATTCTCACTATTACAGTTCTTAAGATATGCGATGTTAAACATTGGCGTCCTATGGGGTATTCCTATACCCCCGCTGCTATTTTATTTCAATTCCGGGGCTCAGAAGATCCTACTACAAAAAGTTCAGCAAAATGCGTGCAGCGTCTCTTAAGATATGCGATAATTAATATTGGCATCCTATGGGGGGTACCAATTCCCCTGCCCCTATCGAAAAAATAAGTAGCCTATTTTATTTTTAGGGCTCACGTGATGTTACTGTAAAAATTTCAGGAAAATTGGTTCGATAATTAATATTGGCATCCTATGGGGGGTACAAATTCCCCTGCCCCTATCGAAAAAATAAGTAGCGTATTTTATTTTTAGGGCTCACGTGATATTACTGTAAAAATTTCAGGAAAATCGGTTCGATAATTAATATTGGCATCCTATGGGGGGTACCAATTCCCCTGCCCCTATCGAAAAAATAAGTAGCCTATTTTATTTTTAGGGCTCACGTGATGTTACTGTAAAAATTTCAGGAAAATCGGTTCAGTAGTTTCGGAGTCTATAAAGCGACAAACAAACATACAAGCATACATAATTCATTTTTATATATATAGAAGATAGAAGATATAACTTTGCGCATTCAGTCCTAATGCCTCAACAACCGCAATTATAACATGCACTGCTTTTCTGTCACTAATCATGCAAGCATCGAAAGCTGCTGCAAGTTTTGGTGTTAAAATTTCTATTCTACCTCGCCTTTTAGGTTGTGCAGGTGTGGCCTCTACCAGTTCTTCCATAAGCTGTAAATATTTTGGTAAAATAGGTAATATTGTTAATGGATGTGTTTCGATATATACCTCAACATTTTCGGTTGATTGTGTTTGTGTTGGCAATACGGATCCTTCTTCTATGAACTATTTAAGAAATATGATAAAATCTGGTAGCTTTTAATGACTTTTAATACATACCTCAATGCTTTCACTTTCTGATTCTGACGATATTAATTGTAGTTCTTCTTCTAAAAAACAAAATGAGCTACAAGCAAACAAAAAGATTAAACTGTTTTCATACCTAGAGCAGCTTTTTCACAGATACTTGACTAGATATTTGTTGGTACCGTGCTTTAATTTTAGCTTCTCTTTGCACGCTCTTGTGGTCTATGCCATACATAAATCCCGGCCTGCCATTTTTTCTTTGGTTTAACAAAAAAAGTTTATCCTCCTCAATTTTTATCAGATTCAAGGCGTTTGTGTGTGAAACGTCAAATAGATCGTCTAATTTTGCATCCCATGATTTAACTTTTTCACGCTGCGTTAGAGTTTGTCTTTTTGAATTTTTTTGTAAACTGCTCCAAGCGGAATATAGTTTCTCTAATTTAATTATGCAGTGTTGTTTGGCTCTAGTTGGGATTCCAGCTTTCTCCCAGAATACTGAAAGTTCTTCAATTACTAACTTAGCACTTTTTCGTACGTCTAGTTTTACCACTCGTAAATTAAAAAATAAAACCTTCTCTATTTGAAGGTAATTTATTTCCACCTAAACTTGTAGAAAAATTGCCTACTAAGTATATTTTTTCGCGTAATATTCTTGAGCACATTTTTAAACATTCACCTTGAATTATAGATTTAAACTGATCTGCTTGCAGCGTTAGAATAAATTGTTAGTCAATTATCTTACAAATGAACTAAAACAATGCAAAAGTCAAATGAACCGTTATTTCAAATGTAAACAGGGGAATACCCAAGTTAATATTAAGCTTAACAATTTGGGTTTGTGTGCATTTGTTTACGAAAAATAGTCACATGATATACATACATATGTTTTTAAACATTCTTTTTTTTTTTTGTAAACAAACACACACAGATATTGAAACTGTGTAAGTAAACAATAATTCTAAAGAAATAAATTCGCATCAATGTCGCTCTTTGCGTTTTATTTTAATTAGGTTTTGTTAAATACGAGATTTAGAAAAAACTTGTTAAGACAAAAGTTGTTGCAAACTTCACTAGTAATAACTTCTTAGTATACGATTTTTATGTTAACTTAATATTTTCCAAGTTATGAGGAATAGAAGTCGGAATTTACGATTTTTCTCAAACTTTGGTGGAAGTGAGGGGCGGCTTACCCTTCGCCGATTGTCCTTAAAAATTTTTTTAAGGCGTTTTTTATCAATACCCACCGAATTGGGGGGTGAGAACATGGAAAAATGGGAAAAAAATATGCTCCATACACTTAACGACCACCCTAATATCCCCCTTCACCACTTGCAGTGAAAGGTGCGTCAATTGCTTCGTTTATTTTGAACATACAAAAGAAAATGTTGCTTTTATGTTGAATCTGCCTTAACATTTTCTAGATACAAGGTTTTAACATTTTCTATTCTCCTTCTACGAGGGCAGATCAAAAAGTCCGTGACTTTTCGAATTTCCGTCGTAGTTATATGAAATGTAACACTGCTCCCATCAAGTACCACCTGTTAGTAGACTACTGCACTTAGTCTAAAGTTTCTCCAATTTGTGTATCCCTTCCAAAAATAGTATCTTTCGAGGTCCATAAAATGGGCATTTGTTTAAGCAATAATTGGATCTAAATCTCTTTCCACCGAGCCATTTCTTTAGGTTCGGAAATAGGAAATAGTCACTGGGGGCTAAATCCGGAGAATATGGCGGATGAGGTACCAATTCGTAGCCCGATTCACGTAATTTTGCCATTGAGACTGCACACGTGTGCATCCGTGCATTATCTTGATGAAAAATAACTTTTTTCTTGGCCATATGGGGTCGTTTTTTTTAAATCCGCGTTAAAACGGTCCAATAGGTCCAATAGGTTGGCATAATATTCGCCGCGTATTGTTTTTCCTTTTGAAGGTAATAGATGTCGATTATCCCGCGTGCATCCCAAAAAACTGTTGCCATCCCCTTATTGGCACCGGTTCACCCGGAGAAACCCATTGTTTAGACTGTTGCTTGGTCTCGGGAGTGTTGTAATGCATCCATGTTTCATCCACAGTTACAGAACGCCGCAAAAACTTATTCGGCGGCACCCATCTTGCAGACAGCTTTCTTAAACCCAGCTGATATTTAAAATCGAAACCACTCTGCCATATGAAATGCCTATGGCATCAACAATCTCACTCACTTTTACTCTTCGGTTGACTTCTATTGGCCGTCCAGAACGTTCAGCGTCATTCGTACTTGTGCGACCACAAAGAAAGTCAGTAAACCACTTTTTTACTATTGAAATCGATGGTGCAGAGTCTCCGTAGTATTTATCAAGCTTTTCCTAGGTTTGATTGACGGTTTTTTTTTGCAAAAAATTATGTTTAATGAGCACTCGAAATTCACTTTTTTTAATTTTTAAAAAAATCCACGAGGTTGTGTGTTTTGAACAGCTGTTAAACGCAAAGTAAATGACGGAACTTGTTCAAAACTTGACAATAGTCTATTAAGAGGTGGTACTTGATGGGAGCAGTGTTGCATTTCATATAACTAAGAGTGAAGTTCGAAAAGTCGAATATTCTTAGTATATTTTTATAACGGTAATTGCAATGAACCTGCTTTTGGGATAGAGTTTACTATAAAAACCCTGTGCATTCAGTATTTTTTGGTATCGGAAAAGCACTGAATCTGGCCAATTTTCTTTCCAAGCGGTACGAAATAAACCCCTGCACGAATGCATTTGTTTTTTGTACACAGTTGTCCATACCAAATTATTGTTGTGTCAACTACTGTAATTTTTTTTTTTTTTAATCAGCTCGAATGATCCATTATGAAAAACCAAATCAATGTTTAAACAGTAGTTTGTTTCAACAAATCAGTGTAAAGCAGTAGTTGGATTTAAATAAACCAACTCAATCCATAATTTGATGTGAACGAAAAAACAACACAAAACTTTTCAATTCACAGTGTGTGATCTTGATGATTATTGCCGATTGTTTCTCAGATTTTGATCGTTGTATTTATTATTTTTATATTAATTTTGCAAATAATAGAATTACCTTTTAATTTTTTTTTTTTTTACTTTAAATTAAATATTTCATAATATGTTTTTGTAAAAATAAAATAATTTAAAATAAAAACTTAAATATTTTATAAAAATATTTTTCATCTTTAATTGTTTTTTGCTTCATACAAATCTAGCTAGTCATACCTAATAATTGAAAAAAAAAAAACAAGATAATTCAAACTTATGACCTATTTTGCTACAGTTCTTTCGTGTGATTCGTGTGATTTGTTTTGCTTTGTTGCTGTTTGGAGTAAATTCCGTACTCTTTACACTTCGTATTTCGTCGTTTAAAACACACTAATTGCAATTGTGTGTTTTTATTTATTTTTTGTTATATGTGTTTTGCACAACATATCATTTTATTCGTTAGCAAAGAGTGAGCGACAATCAGTATTTAAAAAACAAACGAATGTGTTGAATTTGTGCAGAGCTTTAGTACGAAATAAAGTTTTCACGTATAAACGTTTTTCGACTTTAATATTTTTGGGGTGTTACAGTTGACCACATTGATGTATTATTTCACCATGCCCCAAATAACTTTAATGCGCACAATATTCTCGGTATTAAAAATTACTTAACCAGCGTTAATTATCCGAGAAAGTGGGAACTGAAAACAAGCGAATTATCCCGGGAATTAAAATTCGGAAAAAAACTATATTACGCATTTATATTGGTTAGATAATAAAGATTTGCCTAAAATTAAACTCTAAAATAAACCCCTATCGTTTATAAAATTTCCCCTGAAATTTGTTCCCTTTTCCCAAAAAAAATGCAAAATTTTGAGGGAAAAACTGTTAATTTTTAATTCACGTTAAGAGTGACTGTATAAAAATTTATCTGAACGTTTTTTTTATTCATAGGTCTACTGTATTTGCTGGTGTGTTATAAAATAATATTTATAATGATTGCAAGAATTTCCAATGCATTTTTTCCCTTATGGTTCTCTCAGGAAGTGTTCTTGGAGTAACAACTAGCACTTAAAATGTTTCTTTAAAAGATGGAAAATTGTAAATTGTGTGTGTCTTTCTTAAAATGTTAAATTTGATTTAGAATTAAAAATTTGTTTAAATTAAATATTTATGAAAAATTGTTATTGCTGAGCTTAAGCGAACATTGTAAAAAAATTTATGACAATTTGTTTTAAAGCAAAACTTTTGTATAAATATTGAAATTTATATGAATTTATTAGATTTTGGAGTTATTGGTGATATTTTCACTAGTACAGGACAAAAAAAAAAAAAAAAAAAAAAAATAAATAAAAAAAAAAAATAAAAGAGAAGTAATAAAAACCATTGGAAATATTATTTAAATTTGTTATGCTGAAAAAGAAATTATCGATTATCGCTTTTTTTTTTTGAATAAAAACATTTTTTATATTTGACCCTTTTATTGTTGATATTTTTTATAACGAATAGTTTTAATATCTAACCCAAATAAATTTCAAAAAGGTATTAATCGATGACATTTTTATGTCATACAAAACATTTTTTAAGATTATTCTATGCTTTTCCCATTTAAATAATTTTGAATAAAAATATTTCATTTTCAAGGGCTTTAACAAAGGACTTTGATAATGGGATATAAATAAGTGTATAGAAGATCCTTTTGAGTAGCTGTCTGTATGTGACTTAGTAAAATTATTATTTATGGGGGACGCATTGGGGCATAACGCTTAAAACATTTTAAAAATTTTAACCCCAAAAATTTATATTACACATAGTACATGTATGAAGAAGGATTTATTTAATATTTTTGATAAGGACATTATAAAGAGGAATAAAAAAGAAACAGGCATTAATTTCCAAATAGTGATTATTTATTGAATCCGTTTAGAAATTTATGAATGCTTAAGTTGAACATTTAACGCTTTTAATTCTTAGATATTTTGTTAATATTTCGTTACTTAAAACGCAAAAGGCTCTAACTAATCAAAAATTAATAATCGACTTTTTCATTGATTCTGATGTATTGTAGCATCATAAATGTCATCAACAAATTTTTAAATCTTTCTACCAAATGAGCGATTCTTTTAACAAATTGCCCTACCTACAAAAGAGTTTATAATAAACGCTTAAGCAATTTATCGATTTATTATTTTCAATATAAATCGGCAAAGGCTAAATAGTTTAGAACACTTTAAACGTCTGTTTGTCCACCGACTTGAACAAAAATACACTATGCATTAGTGCATTTGATACACATATTCGTAAGCTTATATTCAAATAGTGCTATCTGCCATTTTTCGAAAATTTGTTTTTTTGTAGAAACAAGTTTACTGAGTCATTAAAATTAAAAAAAAAATAAAACCCAAATTTTTTTTTAAATATTATATTGTGCTATCTAACACACACGTTTTTTTTTTGGGTAAAAAATGCTATCTTCATAAAAAAAATTTATGTGTATAATTAATTGATAAAAATTGGTTTTACAAAGTATATATACGTATTATACATCAAAGAATTGGGAAATGTGTCTAGACTTAAAAAATAAAATAATGTTAAGATTCGTAGAAGACATTTGGTAAAAAAGGTGCAAACAATGTGTTTATGAATTTTTGTCAATAATATACATTTTTATTTATGCAATAAATTCTTTATTAAATAATATTATTTAATGAAGTTTTACTAGTAAATGGGTAAATGCTTTATAATAAGAACCACCTAATTTTTTTTAAACTTACAAAACGAATCCTACAATTCCCAAAAAACAGCCGAAATTCCCCCAAAATTAGTTTTTTTTTTGTTTTTTTGGAAATATAATGCCTACCAAGAACGGGTCTCTGAATGACTACCAGGAACGGGTCTCTGGATGCCTATTGCACAATTATTTTAAACACAATGGGTCATACAAACTGTGCTTAACATTTTTGATTCTTGTTTTTGGATTGGAGAAAATGTGTCATATGATCTATTTATAAAGACCCTGCGCCTGCAGATTAAAATTTCTTGCAAAGCAATATAACACATTAAGAAGGGTTAAAAGTATAAATAATATCTATATCGCTAAGCATTTTTTTACTTTAAATGAAAGAGATCATTTTTTAGATAACCATTTAAAAAAATCGATTTTGTCAGAATTTTAACTTCAAATGCATACAACTTTTTAAACAAAAAAGATTTTTTCACAATTTGCAAAATGTAGAATATCAACTGATTTGCAGGTTACACTATGCAACAAATGGAAAGTTTTTTCAAATTTGAAATTTGACTATAGCGGATCAAAAAAATTTGTTGTTATTCAAGGAATTTTTGCTTGTTGCATAGTGTAATTCACAAAAATTATTTAAATAAAATTATGATAAATTTCCGTCTTATATTTAAAAAACACTAGACCAAGGTATGTCAAAAAAGCAAGTTTTAGTTTTTAAAGTCTGATATTTCCTTAACCTTAAGAGATAAATTATGAACAACTCAACAAGCGCGGTTCACTAAAAAATAATTTTTAACATCGTGCTAAAATTAAGAATAAAGGATCGGTTTTATATTTTATAATACCCGATGTGTCGTACTTTGGGAACCTATGGCGCCTCTTCTAATAAGTCTACAGACCAAAATCTAAGCTCGAATATAACTCTTTAACTGTCACCTCAAACTTTATTCCAATCGGACCAACCGTTTACAAAATATAGAATTATTTGAATTTTTTCAAAACTTCCCACACTGTGCAGCAGTCATCTAAAAAGAAGCGAATCCCTTACAATCTGGTCCACGTCCTATTCAACTAAGGAAACGGAAGCATTTGCAAAAATTGAAGCCTGTTGTTTGCAAGAATATCATTATTTTTATGATAATTTTAAACATGCGGACAAAGTTTAATTATTTATTGCTTGTCAATACAGGGGTATATGAAATTTTAACTTAATTTCGGGTTCTATTAACATGATATCGCGTTTCTTAATATTTTACTTTTTCGTTATATATTATATATTGTTTTATTAAAAAAGACTTATTATTTTAATTAAAATTCATGTTACTTAAATTAAAGCATCAAATAGTTTTTATTACAGCTCATTTTTATTTTTGTTCAAATAGTGGTATCTGCTTATTTCAATGTTGAAATCGATAAAATTTTAATTTGTAAATAGTGTCATCAGACAAATAAGCGCGAATATCTGGAACTAAAAAAATTTACATATGGATGATTAAGACGTTGTTTTTAAATAACTCTGTAAAATTAAGTTTAGTTATCACTCTTAGAGCTATCGAGAAAATCAGTTTTTTCGTGCTACTGTAAAATTGTGATTTTGCAGATAGTACTTTTTGAATATAAGCTCACGATATGCAAAACACATAAAAGATAATAATAACAAATTTGGTTTTTACAATTATACAAAGCTTTTCCTATGAAATAATATAAAAACATAAAATAAACAAGCTGTGTGAAGTGTTTATAAGCAGTAAGGTTTTTTTCCTGATACGAGAATATAGTGTTTTCTCCACATATTTCATGCTGTATTGAGCCGAACTTCCCTGCCATCCCACCTACTTTTATACCAATAAACCAAAAAATATGGGTAATAGCAAATTCGCAACTTATCTTAAAAATTCGAATATAAGTTTGGTTCTTTTTCGAAATTTGAACGTTTAAGAGGGGAAAGTCGTACCTATTTTCGGTACTTTTTTTACAAAACATTTTTCTCCATTTATTGACATATACATATATATTAAATTAAGGACCGCCACTGCAAAACTGAACTATTTCAATGGAGAGAAAAAAAGTACCACATGCTGCATGTGGTAGTTTTTGCATATCTATAATATTGAACTTAGAAACATAAAGTTATACGTGAAGGGCCCTGATTGAATCAGAGCTTATAAGAAAGAATTTATTTGTTCTTCAACTGGTACTTTTGGAATTTTCTTTATGTTGGGCCTAGAAACATAAAATTAAACAGGCATGCCCCTTAGTGAATAAGAAATTGTAAGTTGTAGCTTTTAGGTACTTTTTCGTTCTACGACTGGTACTTTTTTTAATTTTCGTTAATATTGGACCTAGAAACATTAAATTAAACCTGTATTGTTCTGAGTTGTCGAGTATTTTTATATAAAGAACTATTTGGTACTTTTTCGTTCTATAACTGGTGCTCTTTCTTAATACATAACCTAAGAGAAACAATAAGAGGATACCTTTTAGCACTTTTTTTCAATTGGTACTGTCTGATTATTTTTTTTTATATTATTGAACTTAAAAAAAAAAAAAAAAAAAAAAAAATATTTAAAATTATTTACGGACTTGAAGAGAAGATAACATGTTTTCTTCGTATTTGCATAAAAAATTATTGTCGAATTTCGACCAATGGGCAACCACTAGTAATTTAAAATTTTTGTGGTTATCCTGTAAAAATTTAAGATAGAGCCTTTTGCATTTTAGGTAACGATTTGTTTGATTGTTTAATTTATAATAACAGTAAAATACATCTGGTGAAATTTTTACACACGCTACCTAGTTACAAAGTTAATAAATCATTCCTTTTCCACCAAACAAAATAGTCAGTAAAAAAATCAAGTCGAATCAAAGAAATTGTAGAAGGCGCATAAGTAAATAAATTTCTTGTTTTTTACGTATTTTTTCGTTTTTTTTTCAGAATTAACTTTATAAAACTAGAGAAATTTGTAATGAAAAAACTCAGCACAGAAGAAATAACCAATTTTATTTTCAAGAATTGTATAATTACAGTATGGGAATTTAAATGTTATTTATAAAAGACAGTTAACAATAAAAATGTAATAATAAATTTATTTAACATTAAAATGGCATAAAAAAAGGAACAAAAACATAAATATAATGAAATTTTGCGTAATTAATTTCTATATATGTAATATTTGAAAAAATCAATTTAAAAGACTTGTTTATTTATTCAAAAGGTTTAATCAAAAATCTTTTGAATTCACGTGCGTTGTTGTTTGTCTAAATATTATTAGGAAGTAATATTTATTAATCAGAAAAAATCAAGGACTTAATAGTTATAACATATGCATTAAAAAAATTTTTGTTTAACATCTTAAGCGAAATTATTATTTTTTAAATGTATTTTAAAAAGTTAATGATAACGAACAAATAAAAGTATTCCTCAGACCTTACTATTACTTATCGATAGATGTATTTACTTTTTACTTTAAATAATTGAAAAATAAGAAATAATATAACACATTATACGTTACATAGTTTAGATACACAAATTGCTTTATAGAGGATGTGTCATATTATAATACCGGATATGTGATTGAAAGTTTTCAATAATTCCCGATGCTTTAAATCAGGTATGACATTGTTTTAGTGTTGATAGCAAATTTTATTAGTTTTGGCCCAATATAATATCAATATAATAATATCAATATAATATTACCTTAAAGTATAATTAAATAGATTTAATTTTCGTCGATTCAATAGTGGCACACTTTAAAAAAATTAATAATATTTTACATTTTGTTTGACCCACCGAAAAGATATTTTTGGCTAATAGTGTACAAAAATTTAATAATTAATCTCAAGAAAATATTCAAAATAACTACATATTATCGTAAATATAAAACAATTAATATATATAATAATACACAGAAAATTTTTTCGCCATTTTACTTTCAATTAACCATTATTCAATAATAAAATCAATCTTAATTTAAAATTTAATCAAGTGAATTTAACGTTTACTTTTACATTACTGCATTAAATGTTGTTCATATCAAAAAATATTTTATATAAACCAAGTATTAATTTGCTTACTGGTGCATATTTTATTAATATTTTAATAAAAATCATAAATTTTTTACTTAAAATCAAAAAAAATATTTGTCGATTATTTTAGTTATGAACAATGAGAAACATTATTGATTGAATATAACAGTGTTGTCCAAAAAATATTTATTTACATTCATTCATAATAATTAAAACCAATTTTAGGAAATGTAGAAAATTTCTTAAAAGTGCCAATTTTTTGGTACCTGGAAAATGAGCATAATTATTATTTTGGGTCCTTGGCAAGAAGTCGCTGCCGCATCATTAATATTTCTAGAAAGTCATTAAAATGCGGACTAATTAAAATAATAGATACATTTGAAGCAATACCTAACAAACTTTATATATCAAAAGTTTTTTCATTATTCTCTATATCGAAACAAACTGCAAAACCGTGGAAATATTTTTATGAGGGCTTATTAAAACAACAAAACTTGAACCATATTCAATACAAAGTAAGCTTTATATAATGAGCTAAAAAGTTAACAATTTTAACCCCATTTTTAATACAAACAAAGTTGGGTCAAACTTCGTTGACTAAGTACATTGCGAGTGACATGTATCTATATGTGATCTTCTTAAAATAATGTAAATACTTGATAGCTTTTTGATGAAGCCCATTCAGTGTGTCCTTGATTGTACCTAACTTTAATTCTAATTATACACTTGTGCAAACGCTGCGCAGAAATCGACTGATTTGGCCCAATTTGGAGCATTATGGCTATTCAGCGGTATTTTCTTGTACAAAACTAAAATTTTATATATAAAGTGGCTGCTTCATCATATAAAATAATATTTCTGCTAAGTTGTTTTAGGCCAAACATTTTAAAAGTGAGATTGCTTACAGTAGACAGACGTACGGTCATACTTAATAAAAAAAAATTTACTTAAAACGTAGCAGGTTAATAAGAGAGAATTGTAAAAGTTTCGCTTACCATCTCGCTAACGGCACGCATGAGTTTTATATAGCGAGTTCTCGCTTTGAAGCAAAATGTGTCTGAGTTCAAGGCATAGAAAAACTGGCGAGGGTAACGATCAGCTTTACAAACCAAATATTTTGTTGTTACAGTTATTTATATCTTTAATATTTTCCCATACAAACCTGCCTTGCAGTAAAAGAATAACGCACAGTGCTCTGTCCCCATATTTTAAATCGGCAAAACTAGAGTTCTAATCGCAGAACGACAAAATAAAGTATATTGATATTTAATGTCTATGTTAACAAAAATTTGGAGTTTGAGAAAAATCGCAGCAAGGATATGCCTACACCCATGCCTACAACCATGTTTAAATTTGGTTACATCCAACAAAACTATTTTTAAAGACAATTTTAAACAATTTATTTTTAATTTAACCATATTATTGTCACCGACAACCATATTATGGTTAAATTAGTCCACCATCAAGAAGCTACAACCATATTATGGTTTTTAAAATCCACCACTAGTTCTTTGCAGAACAATTTTCATCAGAATAAAAATCTTCATTCTGTTCAAATGAAACTCCTTTTTTAGAAATAGAGCGAACTCTAATAATTTTGAATTGCTAAAAATTTCAAATGTTATTTACAACCGATAGATTTCGAGTGTACGTTTATCGTTCGACTATATCACTATAGTTGTAATTTCAAAGAAATTGATGGAAATCGCATTATTTCAATAAAAATCTGATGAAAATCGAATTGATTGCAATAAAATTATTTGCATTCAGTGAAATTAAAAAAAAAATAATTTTTATCAAAATTTTGTTTCGAAATCACAAATCATTTTTGAAATCAGTGAATGTAATCAGATTGGTTAAAATCATTTTACTTTCAACGCCAATTAATTTTTATATATTAAACAGCATATTCCTTAAAATTTCAAAGTTATCACTTTAAAAAAATTTATTAACCGACAAACAATCAAACTACATAACAATTATAAAATACAGAAAAACATAATTTTGTGGTAGTTTCTTTTTTGAATATCAAACAAAAATCTGAAACAAAAGTTGTTCGTGAAATAACTATATTTTTATTCAATTTTAACAGTACAGAAAACAAATTTAATGACCCACAATCAGTCAAATGAACTGAGATATATCGAACACCGATTTTACTCATCAAAAATTGTGTTTCAGTGCTAAAAAAATGGTGGTAAAATGGATGTATTACCAGAATTTCAAGTGTAAACTATTATTTGTGTATTATAAACTATTAACGGAGGCCAGTTTGTTTCAACAAAATAAACGAAAGTATCCTAGAATTTGTTAAAAAGAAGAAATAATACAAAAACTTTTGTAAATTAGGAAAAAAATTGGTCATATGAAAACTCGTCAAATTTAGGGTATAAACCGTCAAATCATCAATGGGCCATTTTTGTACCTCAAAATCGTCAAAATGACGATAAGTCGTTAAATCTGGCAATCGTGTGTGTAGTGAATATGTATTTATAGCAGGGGTGCCCCTTTATTGGTAATTACCCGAATTTGGTGTAATTTTTACTATCGTGGGTACAGCGCGTGTAATTTCTTTGAGGTGTAGATCAGGTGTAATTCTTAATTTGTAATTAAATAATACAAAGATTAAATTTAAGTAAAGTAAAGATTTAATGGAGTTTATACCACTTAATTATTGGTAAAAAAATGCACATTATTCTAAACAAAAGTATCTGTTTCTTTTTTAGAAAAAACTTACAGCGTTTAATGTTGAAAAAGCTTGACTATGTAACCGATATGATAAAAAAAGGAATTCAAACTAAAAAATAACGAGGGGGGAATTATATTTTTTGTATTACAAAAATTTGTACATTTTATTTTGCCATTTTTAAAGTCTTCAGTTGACAGCCCTTTTAACTTTTGTAAAACTGCCTTTAGAGACTGATTTTAATGTGAAACGATCTTATGAATTTTATTAACTAAATAAGGCGTATATAGGAACCTTCTCTAGATATATGCAACCAAATCTGAAAGTATTATTTGAAGATAACTTTATTTTTGACTGAACGGGATTGACCTCGGGTCGAATTTATATGTTTCGAGAATGACCACATATTATAATTTAAATTTTTAATAATTAGTATTGTGGTTATTTTACTGTAGTTTTAATGGTTTTTAATCAAAATTTTGATTGTTTAATCAGGCTTAAGTTCATTGAATTTAATTTTCATTAAATTATTTTTATGAAGAAAGGAATTTTACAACATAAAAGGAATTAAAATTGATTTATAATTTTTCATTCTTGACTTAGCTGGGCATTGAACCCAGGTTTTTACGGACAGGTTTCGATTGCAACCACACAATCTCTTCAAAGGGGTTTGCCGTTTAACACTCCCCGCCATTAACGACGGATGACGTCATTAGTCAAACATCAATCTTTAAACCAAATGTTATTTCACCTTGGTAGATCGAAATTTGCTTTGAATGAATGATTACCTATTTTAATTGATTTACATGTTCTTTCTTGCTTCTGTTTTTCGTAGTTTTTTTCAAGAATGCTTCATGAATTCTTCTTTATTTTATTATAGTCACACCGCAATAGTGGAGAGGGTATTATGCTTTCGTTCTGATGTTTGTAACACCTTAACATATTGATCTTAGATCCACTTTTAAGTATACCTATCGATTCAGAATAATATTTTGAATTTGTCTAATGATGTCCGTTCATTCGGCCTTGTACATGTAAGCCTTGTGCATGTAATTTCATAAAGCCCCCATAAGCTTCTTTCCGGAAAAGATTCTTTGTGTCCATTAACCATCTGATTATGCATGCCATGCATGAGTGCAATATTGAATGTGGAGAAGGTCATACGTCTCTTACAAATATATTTCTAACTCATTCCTTGATAATGATATCCGATGGATATCGAAATATTGGAGAAGATTAGTGAATATATAACAAATATTTTTTATAAGCAATTGGCCTCGAGCTCGAAAAAATTTTTTATTTTTTTTTTTATATTTTAACATCAGCGGCGTTGCCTGATTTCGCTGCTGGCAACACAACTTCAGTTGAATTGCTTTCCGTAATCGACCCGAAATACAATATTGAAGAAAAACACTATTTCAAATTCTTTAAAAATTTGATAATTTTACAAAAATTTTATGTAATTTAATTTCCCATTAATAATATTTCAAATATGAATTTAATTTTCTATTCACACAAAATGTATATAATTTTTTCTATTTTTAAAGTTTTTGTTAACCCGCATATTAAATAAGCAACAGGTAGTTTGAAAAAGTAACTAAAGCGGATACAAATTTAAACAAACTTTGTTTCTGTTATATATTTATTTTGTTTGAGTTTTCAAAAAATAAATGCATTAAAAGTCCTAAAGGAGAAAAGTGAATAATTACGCACAGACAGCTTGTTTAATAATGTTTGTATCAGTTTCTTTTTAAAGAGAAAAACATAATTTAATTTTGCTTAACTTTGTATTGATAATACAAACTACAGTGTGCATGTTCAATTTTTAAATAACTTAGGGTACAAGCTAAAATGCGGCAAAAAAATTATATAAACTTATTTAAAAGTTACCCACATTTGTTAATTATTGGTTTTATAGCTAAACAAATTAGGAACCTCCAATATTTAACAAGCTTTTGACACATGGTTGGTATCTTTAATAATATAAATGGCAATTTGAAAGGTAAACATCTGTCCCGTATTCTCACTTAGTCATTAAACAAAATGTGTAAGAAAAATTTTTTTTTTTCAAAATTTCGAATTTGGTTGCAATAAAGCATCACTTGCGGAAAAATTAGCTTTAGTTATATAACTAAAAAAAAGATCCTAAAACAGATAGATTGATTATTAATGCATACTCCGATTATTTTCCTTAATTTTAAACGTGCGAGAGATAATTTGCGAGGTCCCAAATATGTGAATTTGGAACGGGTGGAATTGGCGATGAATTCATGAAGATTGTTATCACACTCAAGAACAGCTTGCAAAATTATTGGAGGCCATTAAACCAACAATTTGATTTTAAATTGATTACCACATGAATGAAAGCCAAGAGACGTTCAAAGATAATTTGGCATGTCTAAAATTTTGCTTGGATATTATAAAAAGCGCATCATTACTAGCTATATAATTCTTACAGCTCTGATACGCACAATGTTTAGTGAATATGTGTTTGTAGGAGCGTATACTTTATATTTAACTAAAATTAGAGTATACGTACGTACGATGGCATGGATATAACTCAAAATTAATGTGTTGGTTACGAATGGAAACCAGTGTGACCAGATCTAACAAAATTTTACAGCTAAATCTGGCATTAGACATGGCAAAAAAATGCTAAAATTTTGTAAAGATTTTTTGAAAAATTTATTACCAGTACTAAATTTTGAAACAAAATAAATTTTAGTGAATCCTTTTATTTAAGCTTGAGGTCTTTGTCTTTATTAAATAAATTAAATTTATTGAATCCAATATTTCGGCACTCCATTGGGTGCCTTCTTTAGGGATTTTTTCTTGAATATTTGACAAAAATTAACAATTTTTAATAAATTTAACAAATTTAACAAAATGTCACATTTTCAATTAAATACAAAAAGGCAAGGCGAATTCATTACAGGTGATCCTAAAAGCCCTGCTGATAACTGTTTTTCTTTAGCTTTATAATTGTTGGATGCCAAAATTATGTTTATTATTATCTTTGTTTCTGTTTTGATTTGTTTCGGTTTTTGACATTGTACAATGATTTTACAAAAACAAATTGCTCTGGTTTTTGTACGAGTTGTACTTGTTGTACTACCGAGATTGCCTGGAATGAATTCGCCTTGCAAAAAGGTTTTCCAATTTAAACCTAACCTATTACAGTTTAAATAAATTTTTAATTTCCGTTTTTTTTTTATAAATTAAATGTCTATAATTTTGGGCTACATTTTCAGTATCTGACTTTAAATTAATTCTGGCTATTGTTGGTATCTTCATAATTTGCAACATTTCTAACATAAATCTACGCTCATAATTATTTTCCGTGCTTAAAACTGATATATTATTTTATAATAAAAATTTTAAAGGTCGAATAAGAGTCAATTTATAAATTTTAGTGACTTATTTTTTAACGAAAGTGAAATTAATGGTTACATTTAAGTAAGTGGGTAGATTTTGATGAAGCATCTGATATATATATAAATATGTATAACATGTAGTTGAGATTTAATTTTAAATTTAGGATCCATCAAACCCCTGATACATGCAAAATTTAAACGATTTATTTCTACGATATGCAAGTTTTTTAAAATCATTTTATTTTTTATAGTTTAACAAAAGTTGAAGCTTTAGAATTATTAGTTTTCAGCAGCTTAGAGCAAGCGATTTGTTCAAACATTTACACTATTGAATTTTTATCTAGCCCTGCGGCCACACGATCAAGCTTTTCTTGGTAGTCTTTTGCATATAGTGTTTGTCTAAATTTACATAAATTGAAAGCTGTGACGTAGGCTGAACGCAATTTGTAAGCAGTTTACTTTCAAAACAATTTATAAAAACAAACGAAAAATTTGCTTACTAAACTTGTAATCAGCTGTTGAATTGATCGTAAAATTGCCAAACAATTGGAAAGGTAAAATTGAGAGCAATCTCGTGGTCAATTTAAAAAGTGTTAGTGTGTTGGTAAAAAATTGAGAGTGTTTTCCAATTGAAAAGCAAAATATGATCGTGTGGCCTCCAAGTAAGTACAAAGTGAAATTTACTTGTACTTTTATATCGTATTATCAAAGGGCAAATATTATTTAAAATCGACATAATAAGGGCATTTATAATATTCCCGTAATATTTTATTTTTTTATCAGGACAGGTGAGATGTTTATTAATATAAGAATTATCCCTTTTTACACAAAATTTACTTTTGGATACAAAAATTTTTAGTCAAATTTTTTTACAAAAATTTATTACAAATTATAAAAAAAAAATATTAAGTAAGAGCCGATAGCCGTTAGTCTCTAGTGCTTTACAATTAAGATTTATTGTAATTTAATTATAATAAATTTGTAAATAAATAAATAATATTAAGTAAAATCAATAAAACTATCCGTTCAAATTTTTAAAATAAATAAAGCTAAAAAAAAGCTTAAAACATTTTCTAAAAATGCTAAATAAAATGCCAAGTGCCAAATGAAAATTTTGATGCTAAATAAAAATTTGTAATGCTAAATTTAGCTTCAAAAAATGCCAAAATGGCCACACTGTTGGCAACACAACTTCAGCACCGAAACTAGGCAAAACCGCTGATGTTAAAATATAAAATATAAACATTTTTTTTATTTTATCATCGCAAGGTTACCTGATTTCGACAAATATAAAAATTGTGAAGCCTGACCAATCAGCTAAATCGCCGAGTGCATTGCAAAACATGAGCTATTTTACAAACAAATTTACAAAGAATTTGCTAATAAAAAAAAAAAAAAACAAAAAAAAAGGTAATTTTCCAAAAATTTGCTATTTCTCAAGGAATATTTTCAAAAAAGTTTTCTGTTTCTGTGATTGCAAAAATATTTGCTCTTTCCAAAAAAAAAATATTTAAGAGAAGGTTCTTAATTCTATAGGCAATTATAAATAATTAGCTAGTTTTGTAAAATTTTTTTTTTAATTTTTTACCTGTATTAAATATTTTATTGAAAATATTTCATCTTAATTCTGCTACAGGCTAAAACATATCCTGAGCAGCTTAATTTAAAGCCATTAACTCTCATAATGTCGTTGTTATTGTTTGTTTTCCAGGTTACCTCTTTGAGTGCATGCTCACAAATACCCTGTCGGAAAATGAGTTAGCTCAAAGTTAACTCATGGTTAATCAGAAGTTAGTCAGAGGTGACTCACAAGCTAACTCATTTACATGGTTAAAGCTATTCAGTTTTTACACGCAATGTCCGCAGTACGAGTCAGTACTCACTCACACTGCATAACTTTAAGATAACCATAAGTTAGCTCATTATGAGTCAGCTTGTGGTGCATACAATATGTTGACTTTAATAAGAGAATAAAAAAAAAATTACGTATTTTGCTTTATTTATTTTCTAAAGCGGAACAGACACATATGTTTTCTTTCACTTTTGTTGTATTTCCCCTTTGTCTACAGAAAAACTCTCACTTATAAGACACCAGCAGCATGCCCGATATGGCCAAAACCGGTTTTCATAATAATTCTACTTTGAAAATGAGATGTATTTAACTAAATGATATTAACAAAGAGAATATGGGAACTTTTGCTTATTATTTAACTTTGAAAAAGTACACAAACCAAGCAAAACGTTTTTTTTACCACAGTCCACTGCATCAGCTTTGAGTTAGCCAAACGCTAGCTCAAAAGTTATCGAGAAGAAGTCAGTCGCACAAAACACAACTCACTAATCTCTGCATAACTTTTGAGTTAGCCAAACGCTAGCTCAATAGTTATCGAGAAGAAGTCAGTCGCACAAAACACAACTGACTAATCTCTGCCAAAGGCTAGTTCAATAGTTATCGAGAAGAAGTCAGTCGCACAAAACACAACTGACTCAAATCTGCACCAATTATGAGTTAGTTTACTAGTCAGTTGTAAATAAGTTAGCTAAAAGTCAACTAAATGTTGAGCTAGCTAATAAAAATCCGACAGGGTACACATCGTCAAACAAACACATACATATGTATGTATGTATGTATGTATGTTTATACCAACGGCTACAATATTAACGTATAAATGAAAGAGCGCTGCATGCAACAATAAAAGAAACAATCTTGTTAACATAATTCAACATGTATTTTGCCACAGGTCATTCATTAAAAAAATGACATCAACATTAAAATACCAGAGAAGTTACACTTCGATTTCGTCGCTTCTATTTGTTATTTTTTTTCGAAAAGAAATTGTTTAACATAGTTGTAATAATTTTATAGTGGGTTGGAATATCGTTTAAAGAAAAAAGTACACGCAGAGAAAACACATTTTTTTATGTGACCAACTTCAACAAAATTATTTTTTTACAAAATTTGTTTAAACATTTTAAGGTTATTTACACTATTTTATTTTTACCGGCAAACATATTATGATTAAATGAGTCCTCTATCAAGAAACCACGAAGACTTTTAAATACCTCTAAACAGGTTGTATATATTAGGGATGTACTATTATGCCTTTTTCCGATACGATACCGATAATGAAAAAGAAATATCGGCGAAACCGATAACAATATTAAATTAAATTTAGAGTAAAATTAACAAAACTGATAAATTTTTTTATTATATTAGATAACAGTGAAAGAGATAGTTAATATATAAAATTGCATTAATAAGATTTTAAAAACAACGAATTAAATAAGAATAAATGGATAAATTAAAAAAAAAATAATTATAAAAAGATTTTTTTAAGTTATGCTTAATTCTTTTTTTTAAAAATTGATAAAAAAAATACTGAAATTTATTGTTGGAGGATAAGCTGTTCCTATGCGCATTTCACTGGTTGCTTAGGCCAGATCATCAGGAAACGTTCTCCTAAATAATTTAAGAAAAGCCAAAGCTATCAGCAAACAAGACTACAGAGGGAATGAGAATTACTTACATACACTCAAAAAGTCTTATTTGCAACGATATCAAAGCTTAAACAAAATACCAACAATAAAACAGTGAGCTTATCTTTTCTTACATTCCCCAGCTTATCCTTTTTATCAATTTTTAGAAAATGGTAATTAAGCACAACGAACAAAATAAATAATTATATTCCCAAAAACAGCTTTGATAATAACATTTAATTATTTAAAAAAAAAACAGTCTGAGAGATTATTAATATTTAAAATTAAAATTTAAAAAAAGTACTCTCAACTTTTGCAGAGATAGACGATTTCGCAAATCAATTTGAAGCAGACCTGCAGTGGAAAATAGGCTCTCAGATGCGACAGAACTCATTTGAAAACTTAAGTATTTCTGAGCCATGTTCAACATTTCAATGCGCCAGTAAGCAAGCGGATATACGTCTCTAGAAAAATTAGAAGATCTATGTTTTCTCTTAACTTCTTCTTTGGCTGAACTACATCGTCAATTGAACAGAAGAGAATCCTTTACGAAATGTTCCTATAGATTTTCACAAACGCTCCAGAGGTCAGTTCTTGTAGACTTATCATAACTTCAACAAGGTGTGGAGTGAGCATGTCTACATCACTTGTGGTATGCGGAGTGAGGTATTGTATTAATCTATTGTTTTTGAAATTTTTGATCTTTGTGTAGAGCTATGCAAAAAATAAGCATTTAAAATTAAATGGTTTGTTCAAAAACACTATGAAAAAGTATCGTCGTATAGCCAGTAATGTATCGCCGATACTGATATATCGGCAAACTCGAAGTATCGCCGATATATCGGTGCCTGTATCGGTATTCGTTACTTCCCTAGTATACACCATCTACTGTGGTTCCTAAAAGGGATAGAAGGCAACAACGAACACTTTCCATTCGGTCATATTTGATGAAATATGTTTAACCCCAGGACTACCGTCTTGGTCTAACCAGACCAAATTTGTGTTTTGCTTGTAATATTTTTCGCATATAACAAAAAAATCAAAAAAACAAGGACGTGAATTCTATAAATGATATGTTCTGAATCGAATGAAACTAATTTGGATTCGATTGGAGCAAATAAGTGGGGTTAAATTCCATTTTTATGTAAAAGTCTATGAAATTACCCTCTTGGTCTAGCCAGACCAAATTTTTTTCCTTGAAAGATAGGACAAAATATTAAAAAAAAACAGATACGTGAAAGTGATGTGGTAGATGCGAAATAGCAATGTGTGAAATTAAAGATTACATTTTCGATGACTTGCATATGGAATAAAATAATGATATAATAAAATTATATAATAAATTTGTATAATCTAAAGTAATGAGCACACGTTCAATAAAAAATATATTTATTTACTTTTTATTTAATTGGGGTTTTAGGCTGAAGAAATTGTGGTCTGGCCAGACCAAGAGAAGAACTTAGTGGTAAAAAGTTACCGAGAATCCTAGGGTTAATTTCTTTCCAGCCAATGACGCTTTGAGAGACTTCGGATTCTAGTTGGCGTCTCCAGGTGTGCCACTAGTATCCAACTCTAACTGTATTACCATAAAGATTCCAATCCAAAGCAGCTTTTGTAGTGTCGCCCACTGGTCTACGGAACGTTTGGCCAGTCGAAGGCGAGTTACGATTATTTATTGCGATGTGAATTGTATGTTGGAGATGATGTTAGGCTAACCTATTTTTAATATTCATCACAGACAGCGGTTGATTGTTGTGTTTAATAATAACAATAAAATGTTTACCATTATAAATAGTAAAGTTGTTTTTTAACTATATAAAAGAAGAATCTGTTATTCTAAATTAAAAAATTACAATTATTAGTGGTTAACAAATAATTGTAATTACTAACTATAACATGTTCGAAGGTAAGGGCTTCTTAATGGATGCCTAGTTTAATCATAATGCAGTTTACGGTGACAATAATATCCCTAGAGGGAAGCGAACTGATACCAAAGTAGTCCCGTAAAAGGTCTTTGGTGTTAGAGACCGGTTCTAGTTCTAACACTTTATATGAATGAGATGAATGGGGGTCAATTGGCACCTAACAGCCACCATTTGATAAGTCACACATCTATTTTCAATGAACGTGTTTAGTGTAAGTTACTCCAATGGAGTATTATTTAAATACAATGTAGGTTTATTTCAATAAATCAAGTCCTAGAGCTAAAGTTAAGAACCAAATTTAAGAAAGTTCCAAAAAAAAAACGTGTCACACCACCGGTGAATACTGTCCTGTAATTCATTACTTTTTCCACCTTTTGATTCTTCATATACCAGCTAAATGATAGGTTCTCCTTTCACTGGCGATGAGTTCTTTTTTTTTATATTGTTCTATTTTCACAAATCCCAGGAGCAGTCTGTTGGAACAATTGATACAAATTTCCCGGAGGGATGATTGAAGTAATATTTTGTAAAAATGTTTGTTTAAAATAGTTTTGTCGGAAGTGATCATAGAAAAAATGTGTTTTCTTTGCGTGCAAAAATTTAAACATTAATTTAATGTTGTGGATTCCCTCAATTTTCGTTTTTTAATTTTTTAAATTTTTTTTAAATTAGAGAAATATTTTTCCCCTAAATTTTTCAATTTAAAATGCAATAGCACATCTTTTATTGAAATAAATTACCATAAAATGAAAAATAATTTTCCTACAAAAGAAATTTAAGTAATTCACATCAAGAGAACATCGACAATACAGTAAATTTAACTAAATACAACAATAGCAACAATAGCAAAAAATTGAGCTAAGAAAATGAAAAATTGTAAAGTTGTAACACAATGTACACCACTTTTTGATTTCCCCATGGAAATCAAATGATCAGACATATCGGAATATTTGCTGTGTTCAATTTCTACGACAACAAAATTCTATGTCGATGTATTTTGAACAATAACAAATTATACATGCATGTGTAAGTTGCGTTGTAAGTATATGCGTATGTGTGTGAATAAATATAAGAATGCCTGTGCAAAAATCTATTTGTATTTGTGAGCACCATGTAATTTAATTGAATCAAACTATTCAGTCAACATTGAGATGTAAGTTCTTGCCAGTTTCAAATTTGTATTCCCTTTCTTTCTTACTGCTGCTTGCTGCACAGTGGTCTTGTTTATTTTGTTTTTTTTTTTTTTTTTTTTTTTTTTTTTTTTTAAAGGGATATATTAAATAATTTAGCAGTCAATAAAAAAACAAGTTAAGCTTCACAAAAACGAACGTAAGCATTAAAATTGGTTGCGGTTTAGACCTACATAAATATATAAAATTATTAACCGACAATAAGAAAGTTTTATGCGTTTCTTGTTAGAACTTTGAACTGGCTTGAGTAAAATATCATGATTCGTAACATTCGAGTGCAGATTTTTGCATTCAATCTTCGTTTAGTGATAGTGAAAAAATTTGCAATATCAATATTTTTTTTACTGGTAGTTACAAAAATAGCAATCGTCACTAAAGCTTGGAAAAAAAGATTGCAACCTTCTTTTACACTGCTGATTTAAATGCATATTTAGTGCACTACCCTCAACTATGGCTATAAAGATTAGATTATTTATGTCATTTAATTTGTATTTTTGCTCTTTAGACTAAATTTTTATGATGTATTTTCTGCTTTTCACCTCCAAAAAAATTCCTTTTTCTACAAGCAAAAAATTAGTAATGCTCTATCAGTCTTAAAGTCAGAGTGCCACATGGTTTATAAAGCGTGATCCATTTCGAGGTTCCCTACTTTTTTAAAGAAAAAAACACAGAAAATTCTAATTTAATGGGGAATGTTTATTATCATTTGAAAGAACATTCTTTGGCATTTATTTTTTGAAGATTATGTCTATCAAATGTTGGCCGTTGCTACGTCGCAGACTCGTTCGAGCATTTCGACTGGTAACTGGCGAATGACACGCGTGATGTTTTCCTCCAAGGCCTGAATCGAAGCGGGTTTGTCCGCTTAAACTTTAGACTTTACATATCCCCACGTAAAATTTTGTGCTCACCGAAGTGTTCTCTCAATGAATCCATTGATTGATGCGATGTGTGGGAAGTGGCGCCGTCTTGCTTAAGACAAATGTCGCCGAGATCACGAGCTTCAATTTCAGGCATAAAATAGTCGGGTATCATGGCACGATAACGGTCGCCATTGACGGTTACGTTCGCACCGGCATCATTTTAAAGGAAAGATGGACCGATGATTCCACCGGCCCACAAACCACACCAAACCGTTGTTTTTCTGAATGAAGTGGCAGTTCTTGAATCTCTTCAGGTTGCTCCTTTGAGCCAGAAATGGGCCTCATTGCTGATCAAAATTTGCCTCGAAAACGTCGGGTCTTCTTGGAACTTTTTTAGAGCCCATAGAGCGAAGCGATGTCGCTTGGGAAGGTCGAGCGGCTTCAGTTGTTGCACAAGCTGTATTTTGTACGATTTCAATTTGAGATCTCGACATAAAATGCGCCAAGTCATTCCATACGTCAGTCCGAGTTGCTGCGAACGGCGCCGAATTGACTCTCCACGGTCTTTGTGTACACTTTTAGCTACGGCCGCTATATAAATTTTTATACAAATAGAAAATTTGAGCAACTTTTCTTTTTAGTTAGCCCAGTATGCAATATGAGTGGAAGAAGTATCGGAAATTAATCACTTTTTCATACAATTTAACGATATCGAGTTGATATCAAGCATAGTTTCCTTTTTTGTGTGCAGACAAAACAGTTTTCATGGAATAAAATTTAATATATGATAAATAATTTATGGAATATTTTTATTATTTTGAGGCCTGGCTGGGAAACTTTTGTTTGAATGGAGTTTGCTGGCCATAGCAAGAACAAAAAGGATTATTAAGTGTTGCGTACGCTTTTTTATAGTTTTCGTTTTGATTTTGTTTACTACAGTAAATATTTAATAGGGCAGGGCCTGGCCAGGCCCAGGTAGATACAATATACACAACATTTTCATTAGGCCAATTGCCACGCGCACGGGGTTTAAATGTATACCTTTTTCTCTTTCTTTGTAAAGAAAGCACTTTATAAATATATTTAATAGTTATATGCATAAACTTTGGAAAAAGTCAAAAAATGCCTGACCAGGCCCAACATTTTTTGTTTTTGTTTTAAATATAAGTTAAACGAGTGTTTTAAGAGCTCATAATCAAAAAGAAGGCAGATAATAAAAAATTATGGTCAATCTCACCAATTCTTTTTAAATATGAATTTATGCTTAAAATTAGTTTTTCATGTCATATAAAAACAAAATTATATACAAAACTATATTTAAATATGAACTGATATTTAAATAAATTGGAGAAATTAGCCATTAGAGTCAAATTTCAATTTTGAAAGCTTTTTTGGAATAAAAATGATAACATTCCCATTTTCTATTTTATAAAAAATTATTGGTAAGAAAGAAAGAAAAATTTCCATATTAAAGTTCTTTGTTTTTGAAAAAGTTTTTTGTTTTATATTATAAGTTTTTTTTTGCAAAAATTCTTTAGAAAAAGTAAAATTGTTAGACAAATTTCGTATAAGAATGTTACATTTATGTAATATTTTCTAAAGATATAGCAATTTTTTTAGAAACATTTTCACCACAATTTCTTATTAAACCAGTAAATTTAATTTTAACTACCCAAGTTTTTTTCAATATATCCACAAAAAACCCCCCAAGATTTTTGCAGAATTTTGTATGCATTTTTACACTAGTCTATTATTTTGATTGGCCAATTCACAAGATTCACATAAGAACCTAATCAAATATAAATTTTCTTCATATTATAATTAAAATTACTGTCCTCTTTATCTCTCATTCATTGCACTCTTGTTCATAGTGTAAATGTATTCAAAAAAAGAAAACAATATTTTCAAAAAGAAAAAAAAAACTCATCAACTTGTCTAAAATTATGTTACATAACCAATAACCCACAAAATAAACACTGAGAAGATGTGGTTGATAAAACATTTTTGAGAAATTTCTTGAAATATTTATTTATTCAAATCATTCAATGGCACTGGTTTGCAACCATTGAATTAAAGTCAAAGAAGTAGAAAGCAAATTAAAAAAAAAAAAAACATAGAAAATAAATGAAATAAGGATAAGACTCAGTTTTGTAAAAACAGTGTTTCCCGTTCATAAAACTTACTGGGTTAGTTGTGTCTTGTCGGTTTTCTATGATGTAAGTCAAAAAGTGATAGCAGCCTTTCTTATTCATATTACTGAAGTTGCGAAGCTGATTCCTACCAGGGATGATAAAGTTAGTGCAATTGCATTTTTTCAGTACTTTTAGCATTGCAAAAGTACTAAAGTACTCCAATGACATGTTTAGTACATTTTAAAAATTTCAAACGCTTTAAGATTGAAGCCTTTTGGTGTGTATACTCAAAGTAAAGAAATCTCCTTTATGTTAATACTGTGTAGAATTTTTATTCTGACAAAATATTAACTACACTATAAGAAATTTTGTAGGACCTTTCCAACATTTTTTATTGTTCTAAAAATATACATAAACTCTTTTATATATTCTTCCTTATCAAGTTTAATGTCTTAAATTAAAAAAAAATTATATGTTAAATAATCCTTTTCTAAATTAAAGTAACGTTATGTAGAAAAAATTATGTATATTAGCACTTTTTATTTTAAAAGCAGTTAATATGTATTTTTTATTTAACCTTTCGTTAAGACGATATTCTTTATGACTTCCAAAAAGAACAAAATGAAAATATTTTGAACGTTTTTTAATAAATTTTACGTTACACAATGTATGCATTTTAATAAGTCCCAATTTAAATAATGCAAGTCTTTTTGATCAGCTTGCTACTTTATTGGCGAGAGTGATAAGGGGAAAAAACGAGTACTCAGCTTGATGTACTCTTCATATTTCATATACGTTTAGTTTTCTCATTCGTAATGTAAAAGCCGCTCACATATGTGTGCACTTCATACATAGAAAGCAATATTTCAGCAATAATAAAAGCATTGTGTGAACGCCGAAGCTGATTCAAAGAAGAAAATGTAATAAGTTTATCAATAAGACTTGCAACGTATGAATTGGGACTAAGTATTTTTGTAGGTTTAAATTAAGTCTGTGTACGAGTATGCAATTATGATTGTTGTTTCATCTATAAAAATAAAAAATGATAGTGGCACCACAGAAATAAAAATACATAATAAAAATACGACTGTTTATATTTTTTCAATTGTAGCTGTCGTCTTCAAAATAATTCAGTAGCGTACTACGTGCAGCCTGCTGTTTAAATCAGATCAAGGCGAACAAGAAATTTCACACGAGGTTACTTGCTTGCTTTTAACTACAAATCAGTGCTGCCACGACTAATACAATTTTTACAACAAAAAGTTTTGAAAAAGTTACCAAATGTGAAAAAATATAACCAAATTAGAAAGCCTTTTGTTAATTGAGAAAAACAAAAAAATGTATTTTAAGTTGCATTGTAAGACAAAGGATATTTGCACTTAATATGCAAATATTAATTACAAGTTAAGAAAACAAAACAACAAATGTAATTCTTGTACATATTAAAAAAATAAGGAGAAACGTAAATGAAAAGGTTTTATTTATTTGAGACCTTTTTCATGAAAAATATTTTTATTTTGTAACAGTTTTGTACTGTTTTCACAACACAAGTGATTGAACGTGTAGTAAAATTTATATGAAAAGCACTCAGTTTTTTGATTATTTTTCATATAAATTTTACTACACGTTCAATTACTTGTGTTTTGAAAACAGCACATTAAACCCGTAAAATTTGCATACAAAATTCAGTATATTGAAAGTTAATAAATTGAATTTTTTTTATATATGGTCTTTATAATAAACGAAACTTGTACTTCACAATGAAAAAATTAAACTATTATATATTTCCGCTTTTGAACTGTCAGTGGCTGGGTTGTGAAATGTGGAGATTTTAAAATTCTTTTGGCGATGAACATTTACGTTTGGCGATTTGGCGATTGTCTTGGTGAAATTGGAAATTGTTGGCGATATGCGAAATGCATTTTTTGTGAATTTAATCTAAAATATTATTAAAATGGGTATAACTTATTTCTCTTGTTTGTAAATTGTATTTTAAAATTATAATTGTTATTATTACTGTTTCAAAATTTTTTATTTAAAATATTTTGTGAATCATTGTATAATATTATAACGACTATAAACAAATTCGATTTCAGAACGTTGATTCAATGGGGGAAAATGTATATGACTGCCAGTCAAAGGTTTTTTTTAAAAATAAAAAATATTGCCAAATTATTATATATTTTCTTACAGTAAATTCCATAAGTTTTCAAATTTTAGATTTTATATCAATTTATTTTTGAAAAAACTTTTAAATGCCTATATGTATAGCAATATATTAAAATATAATACTGGAAATAGTGCAAATTTAGAACATGTTCCTTATATTCAAGGTTTTAGAAACACCAAATCTACTTTTGTGTACTTTTTCTGTCCTTTTCTGAAATTGATTCCGCGTGATATATGCACTTTCTACTTTAACTACCACTTATCTTTACTACTCTTTAAATCAGAAAAACTACGCTCATTAAAAAAAAATTAATTGAAAATATCCATCGACAAAACTTCATTTAATTTCAATTTCAGATCATGGCAGTTTCTAATACAAAAATCACATTTGGCTATTTTTTGCTTAGCAAAAATCCTTAAAAATATATCTGGAAGCTGTTTTGAAATGGATTTTTTTTTTGCGATAAAGTATAAAGAACTTCCGTTCATTTTAATCAAATAATGAGAAAATCATAGTGCAAAGTACACACTGCTTGAAGTCGTAAATAATTTCCTTCGAATCGATATACGCAATAAATCCCCATGTAAATAAAAAGGTTAACAATTTAATAAACCTAAATTGCAAGTGTATCAAGAAAAACATATTCATTTTATATATAAGAATAAAAGTAACCAACATTAAAAAAAATATTCACATCTCCACATTGAGAAGAAATAAAACCAATTTTTGTTAGAAATAACCAAAAACGGCAGCTCTAGTACAAACCCACTACGAGAGTTAAAAAAGTGCTCTTCTCTCTCTCTCTCTCTCTCTTTTGATCCTCTATTAATTTTCTATGACCAAAGATTTGAAAAGGAAATAGTGATACAAATTAGTACAAATGTAAGTGTCATTTGTTTAAGATTTTGAAAAATAAAATCGGAATTAAAACGAAACGAAATTGTTTTCCCTAAAATGACCTGTTACAAATCATGTATAATTTTGAAAATATACAGAATACATACATTTAGAAAAATGATAATCAAAAAATAATCTTGAGCACATTTGCAGTGGTGCTAACCGTTTTGTTTAGGTCAGCGTTTGTTTTCGATATCGATTCCTTACTTTCTCCACCTCGTATCTTAAAAAAATACGGTTTTGATTTTTTCATGTCAAACGATTGATATTTTTGTGTTCTATTACTGCAAGAACTAATTATTTAAATAAGTTATTAATATTTACAGTATTGAGACAAAGTATTGAAATAATAAGTTGTTGCAGTAATAGAACACAAAAATAGCAATCGTTTGACATGAAAAAGTCAACACCGTATTTATTTAAGAGAAAGTAAGGCATCGACATATACCGTTATTGTAAAAATCGAGGTGGTTGCCAAACCTACATTCGCGTAGCTCAAAAATTCCGCAATAAAATTAACTTTAGGAAAACCTTCATTAGATTTTTGTCCTTAACATAATATCAAAACATACTTGCGCTTTATCTGCACCACTTTCTCAATAGCCGATGTCACATTAGCCGATTATCTTTTTCCCCAACTGCAAATTAAAGAAATTTAATTAACTCAATGCGCTTAAAAAAATACATTTAAAATTTTATTTAAAAAATAAAAATAAGTAAACGTTTCCCCTGTTTCCAAATAAATAAATAAAATCTCCACTTTGCTAGCAAATATTCTGCTCTAACAGGAGCAATATATTTCAAATAGTAAGCTGGTGGTTCATACCACGCGTTCTATGCATTGGTGCGCTGATGCATTTAATACGATAGCTACATTCTGTGCATTTTATACGTTTCGAAATTCAAGTAACAGACAACACGTTTTATGCGCCAAGTTTTTTGTTTTGATCCATTATTGTGTAAACATTTTCATTAAACCATTTTGCCAAAATAAATCTGCCACCCCAACATATTTATCGATGTAACTCAATAACGCATTCAATGCATGGTGTTCAATCCAGCAGAATTATATAGCGTATATAAGCAAAACAATTGTTTGGGAACCCCTGGTATGCAATTATATTCATCTTCATAATTCTAATGAATTTTTAAGCAATTTTTTGTCAATGATTTTTTTTCTATTAAGATTTTTAATTTTTTTATTTACAAATAGTAAAATCATGTACATGTCTTAGAAAGATGTTTGAAATATGTAAATTTTCATGTTCTAATAGAACAAATTACTAATTAGATTGTATTGAAAAGTTTTTACAGAAAAAAAAAGATTTTCAAGCAATTTAGGAAATTAGGGCGGATTCAATTATTTGAGAGAAAAATTAAAGATCATTAGGAGACGCCAAATTAAAAAGAAAAAAGTTCTTAATTAATAATTAGTATTGTGGTTATTTTATTGAACTGTTAATGGTTTTTAATCCAAATTTAGATATTTTAATTAGGCTTAAGTTCATTGAATTTAATTTGCATTAAATTATTTTTATGAAGAAAGGAATTTTTACAACATGGAAGATTAATTAAAATTGTTATTGATAATTTTCATTCTTGACTGACCTGGGATTCGAAGCCAGGCTGTCTGGCGTGTGATTCGAACCCAGGCGGCTGGTTACCCTGACATGTTTCGACCTCAACCACTAGGTCTTCTCAAAGGGATTTGCCGTCTTACACTCGCAGCCATCGAAGACTGCTGACGTCAGTAGTCAAACATCAATCCTTAAACCAAATTGTATTTTAACCTTTGGTAGATCGAAATTTGCTTTTTGAATGATTATCCATTTTTAATTGATCTCACATGTTTTTTCCTTACTTCTGTTTTTTTTCGTACTTTTGTCAAGAATTCTTCTTGAAGTCCAAAGTACATTTTTTTTTTTTTTGTTTTTTCTGTTTTTTTGTCTTTCTTTTTTCTAGTTGACCTTTTTTTTCAGCACAACTTGAAGGACAAATGTAAACATAGCTCGTGCCTTAGCTGTTAACAATAATTAGTATTGTGGTTATTTTATTGAACTGTTAATGGTTTTTAATCCAAATTTAGATATTTTAATTAGGCTTAAGTTCATTGAATTTAATTTGCATTAAATTATTTTTATGAAGAAAGGAATTTTTACAACATGGAAGATTAATTAAAATTGTTATTGATAATTTTCATTCTTGACTGACCTGGGATTCGAAGCCAGGCTGTCTGGCGTGTGATTCGAACCCAGGCGGCTGGTTACCCTGACATGTTTCGACCTCAACCACTAGGTCTTCTCAAAGGGATTTGCCGTCTTACACTCGCAGCCATCGAAGACTGCTGACGTCAGTAGTCAAACATCAATCCTTAAACCAAATTGTATTTTAACCTTTGGTAGATCGAAATTTGCTTTTTGAATGATTATCCATTTTTAATTGATCTCACATGTTTTTTCCTTACTTCTGTTTTTTTTCGTACTTTTGTCAAGAATTCTTCTTGAAGTCCAAAGTACATTTTTTTTTTTGTTTTTTCTGTTTTTTTGTCTTTCTTTTTTCTAGTTGACCTTTTTTTTCAGCACAACTTGAAGGACAAATGTAAACATAGCTCGTGCCTTAGCTGTTAACAATAATTAGTATTGTGGTTATTTTATTGAACTGTTAATGGTTTTTAATCCAAATTTAGATATTTTAATTAGGCTTAAGTTCATTGAATTTAATTTGCATTAAATTATTTTTATGAAGAAAGGAATTTTTACAACATGGAAGATTAATTAAAATTGTTATTGATAATTTTCATTCTTGACTGACCTGGGATTCGAAGCCAGGCTGTCTGGCGTGTGATTCGAACCCAGGCGGCTGGTTACCCTGACATGTTTCGACCTCAACCACTAGGTCTTCTCAAAGGGATTTGCCGTCTTACACTCGCAGCCATCGAAGACTGCTGACGTCAGTAGTCAAACATCAATCCTTAAACCAAATTGTATTTTAACCTTTGGTAGATCGAAATTTGCTTTTTGAATGATTATCCATTTTTAATTGATCTCACATGTTTTTTCCTTACTTCTGTTTTTTTTTCGTACTTTTGTCAAGAATTCTTCTTGAAGTCCAAAGTACATTTTTTTTTTTGTTTTTTCTGTTTTTTTGTCTTTCTTTTTTCTAGTTGACCTTTTTTTTTTTCAGCACAACTTGAAGGACAAATGTAAACATAGCTCGTGCCTTAGCTGTTAACAATAATTAGTATTGTGGTTATTTTATTGAACTGTTAATGGTTTTTAATCCAAATTTAGATATTTTAATTAGGCTTAAGTTCATTGAATTTAATTTGCATTAAATTATTTTTATGAAGAAAGGAATTTTTACAACATGGAAGATTAATTAAAATTGTTATTGATAATTTTCATTCTTGACTGACCTGGGATTCGAAGCCAGGCTGTCTGGCGTGTGATTCGAACCCAGGCGGCTGGTTACCCTGACATGTTTCGACCTCAACCACTAGGTCTTCTCAAAGGGATTTGCCGTCTTACACTCGCAGCCATCGAAGACTGCTGACGTCAGTAGTCAAACATCAATCCTTAAACCAAATTGTATTTTAACCTTTGGTAGATCGAAATTTGCTTTTTGAATGATTATCCATTTTTAATTGATCTCACATGTTTTTTCCTTACTTCTGTTTTTTTTTCGTACTTTTGTCAAGAATTCTTCTTGAAGTCCAAAGTACATTTTTTTTTTGTTTTTTCTGTTTTTTTGTCTTTCTTTTTTCTAGTTGACCTTTTTTTTCAGCACAACTTGAAGGACAAATGTAAACATAGCTCGTGCCTTAGCTGTTAACAATAATTAGTATTGTGGTTATTTTATTGAACTGTTAATGGTTTTTAATCCAAATTTAGATATTTTAATTAGGCTTAAGTTCATTGAATTTAATTTGCATTAAATTATTTTTATTAATTAAAGAATTTTAAAAATAATAAAACAAGTAAGAAAGTATTAACGGTCAAGCCCGACCATATGAAACCCTACACCACAGTACTTACAGACAAATTTTCCAAAGAAAACCCAATTTGGAAACCGTGTGCAGAACAAAATTATGCTTAAGGGTTAATATTCATTCATATAAGAGTTCCTTGTGCCAAATATTCTCTAGATGTCTACATCTTTATGAGATTTTTTGTCGTAAGTTCATTTAAGGAAGGAGGTTTGTATGGGACATATGATCAGTTCTGTACCTACGTGCACATAATGACATATCAGATTTTAATAAAAAACCCGTTGCCAAATTATATAAAAATACCCGGTAGGCTAATTGGTAGTGAGCTTGTCTATAGGCGCCGGGGTTGCGGTAGTACAAAATTTTGAACCAATTCTCATTATTTTCAATAGTTTTTGACTTTCTGATAATTAAAGCATATGTACACAGAAAAAAGTGTTTTATCAATTAAAAAAATGGTTAAAAAGTATTTAAATTTAATTAATGTGATAATTGAATCATTTTTTTTTTAGTTCAAAGAAAATTTAAAATTTAATTTTGATTTAATTAACATTTTAGTTGTTTTAAATTATATAAAAATACCCGGTAGGCTAATTGGTAGTGAGCTTGTCTATAGGCGCCGGGGTTGCGGTAGTACAAAATTTTGAACCAATTCTCATTATTTTCAATAGTTTTTGATTTTCTGATAATTAAAGCATATGTACACAGAAAAAAGTGTTTTATCAATTAAAAAAATGGTTAAAAAGTATTTAAATTTAATTAATGTGATAATTGAATCATTTTTTTTTTTTAGTTCAAAGAAAATTTAAAATTTAATTTTGATTTAATTAACATTTTAGTTGTTTTAAAATAAATTTTCAATTACAATTTTAATTAAATAACAAAAAATCTTAATTAACTTTTTTCGTTTAAAATAAAATAATTGAAACATGTAGAATTGTTGTTGGGAATTGTCAATATTTATTTAAATAAATTAACACATTGTTTGAAATGGCAACGTTTTTTCAAAATTTCAAAGTGTTTAGTAATCAATATAATCATTTTGGTAATAGGTGCAAAATCAACAGCATGTTTGCTTGATATTATGATTTTAGAACAAATTTGTTGATTGGAGAAATTTAATAATTTTTTCTGTGTACAAAATTGTACAAAATATTCTTAAAATTGTAATCTGAACTTAACACACATATTTTACATGGACTGACAGCAAGCCAGCCGGACGGACAGCCATCGGTGATCGATTCAGAAAGTACTGCTGAGTAGATCGATACACGTAAAGGGTCACAAACGCATTATACCCTTTTTACCCTTGGTGGTAATAAATAATTTGTATACCCTACAATTTCTAAAACAGATCAACTCAGAACCATAGTTTTAACCGATTGGAGCATGTAAGTCCGTCCATGTGTCTGGTTGGCTGGCTATCTGTATATCCATTTAAAACATTTGTACTAAGCTAAGGCCGCAATCTTGAAGTAAATTTTATTTAATGACGTACAAAAGCTTTTGTTGGGCTAAGGACAAAGTCAATAATCGGTCCATAATTTCACCTAGCCCCAATACAAACGAACTTCCTGAATAAAGATGTTATGTCCATGAACCTTCTTGGGGCCATTATTGCAATTTACCGTAAGTTTTGCGTTGAGTTTGATTGGAAGTATAAACAGTTTTTCTCAATTACAACTCTTCTTTGACCTACCTGGCTCGCTTTCTATAGATCCATATTTCACATTACCTCACATACAAATATTTCTTCTTCTTTGTCTGCATATTCGATTTCGATTGTAAGCGATTAAAGTTTTATATGTTGCTTTGAATTTCCCTGTAGTTTTCTCTCCTCTTCCCTTGGCTTCTGATTGAAGACTTCCAACACTGCAAACTCCGGTCCAATTACGGATATTGCGTAGCCATGATATTTGTTTTTTGCCAATGCCTCCTTTGTCCTCTATTCTTCATCCTTACAGAATTGGTTGAAGCATTTCGTATTTATTATTTCGAAAAATGTATCCAAGATAAATTGTTTTCTACTTTTAAGTTGAGAAAGGAGTTCTCTATCACGACCTTCAAAAATTACTTCCACGGTTTAAAATTAAAGTTGTTACATTTATAAAATTTTTCAGAAATAACTCTGACTGCAATTTAAGCGCCATAAGAAAATTTTGTTTTGAAAGCTTGCCCATTGATCAAAAAAGGTGTAAGGTATCATATAGTTAGGCTTACCCGACTATACTTTCCTAAATGATTCCATTTTACGTAATTTTTGGCCATCTCAAACTCCCGAAAAATTTAATAATTTTTTCCTTAAAAAATTAAATATTAATAATTTTTATTATCTCACAAAAATGTTATATTTTTATGATCTCTACCCTTTTTGAATAAAAGATTTGGTATGTTTTACTCTAAATTATAGGCACATAACGGCAATAAACCTGAAGTAGTGTCGGTTTTTTTTTTTTGTATTAAGCCACAATATGGCCAACGGAAGAAATAATCATTAAGAGTTCTTATTTTTTTTTTACGTTTATCAATAAAAAAAAAATATTCTCGTCTCTTAGAGTAAAGAAACAATTTTATGACACTTTTGTTACAATAAAATCCTGTTACTGACGGCCAGATTTATTTTATTAGACTCCTGCAGTGAAATTTTTATTTTTATGAATTTTTGTTAAATAACAAACTACAATTTTCATCAGAGCAAACTTGTGTCGTAAAGATTTACTAGAATGTGGTATTAGTAATAAAATTTTTATTTGTTATTGCAGGAAATCAAAAAAATTATTTAGAAAAAGGTGGCAGATTGCACAACATTTATTGAGAGACCAGCAATAGTAGGAAAAAATAGTTGGTCTAAACGTAAGACACACTACACTACACTTGCGAAGGGGAGAAGAACTTAAGTGGAACACAAAGTCAAGAAATATTTCAACAACTAAATATTTTTTTGTCTATCTCGAGTTATATTGCCCGGGTATCAAAGCCTGAACTTTTGTAAAGAAAGGCGAGAACTTCTAGGATGCGTTTTGGAGTATAAAAGTCCCCACCAGTAATCAATCGGAGTTGTTCATCGTTCGCTTCCCGTACATCGTCTGCATTTTATACGATTCGCGAACATATCGAGTTATTAGTGATTATCCACCAGACAAGCGCATTACAAATATGAGGACAATAAGATTGCATAGTCATGGTCCAGACTTTAAATTTTTGTTACAGCAATCTCTGATTTTATGGGTGAGTTGAGTACCCCTCCCAAATTTTCTCATCTCTCTCACCAATAAACTCAAGAATTGCTGCAACAAAAATTGCAAGTCTGGACCATGACAAACGCTTAATTGTGGAAACAGCACAAACTGTAATTCTGTAAAGTTATACGTCGTCAAGCCACGAAAAGCAGACAAACAAAGTCAGCCAGATCGGCTCTAAGAAATAACGATGCGCGAGGTACTTTAGCTTCCGGAGAAAAATGTAAGAACTATGTTCAGTAGGGCACTTATAAGAGCCAATGTTACCAGATGAGGCGATTTGTCCAAAAATTGGATAGTTATTAACAGATTTTTGTGGAAAACGATTAAGGGATTTGTATATAAAATTTTTTCGGAATATTTTACAAATTTAATTATCATAATGAGTTTTATTTGAAAAAATAAACATTTTTAAATTTATTTCATTCTACACTGGAAGAACTATGAGGCTTCCTAAATCTAATGAATCAATTTCATAAAAATTCTTCTTTAATACAAATAAAAATTTCATAACGGGAATGAAATTTTTCAAAACGGGAATACATTTTTAATGAAGAAATTTAATTTCTTTTAAAAGAAAAATCCAACTATTTCAATAGATTTTCTAAAATAAAAAGGAACTATAAAAAAATAGATTCAGATTTTTTCAAGTTACTGAAAAAAGGAAAATTTTCTTCTTTCTCAATAAAAATAGGTCATTTAATTAATGAAAAGAAAATTAAGTTCTGTAACTACAGAATACAAATAACTAAAAAAAACTTTCTTCCTAGAACTCTTCTACAAACGTTTTTTAAGAGCTTTTATTTAACTTGAAATGTATGTATGTGTGTATGTTTGTTAGGGTGGAATCTTGCAACTCAATTCTGAAGCAGATATCTTCAACTGATTGAGCTGAAATTTTGTATACACGTTCAGTTTGGATGACAATTTGTGGTAAACTGTGTGACGTCATTCTTAATCCAACATGGCGGCAAACCCAAGATGGGGGACTAGCTATTTTTAATGCACTTCTACAGTATGCGCATCAAATGAAAAGGCTTGCTGAGAATTAGTCGAAAAATAAAGTTACGTCACTCTAAATCCAATATGACGGACTAAGTTTTTTTATGCACGTCTACAATATGGATACTAGGGTATTCATTTAATCGGTTTTTTGCTTTAAACAGCTAATCACTCGATTAATTAACCGAGGTTTTAATTTAATCGGTTAATAATCGGCTATTTTTTTATTAATCGGTTTACCGATTAATAATGTTCTTTTTTAATAAATTAAGTAATTTCAATATATAAAATTGCATAAATTATTTATTATTTGGAGCTTATTAGTAAAAAAGAAAAACATAACAATTCTTGAAGTAAAACGAGCAAACATAAGAATAAATAATATATATATAATACATATTTACATATTATATATTAATCAAACAATAAACTGTAAGATCATTTTATTAGTTATTTCAATTGTTTAAGAAAATCTTATAAAATAATCTTTTATACAAATAATTTGGCTTTAATTTTTAGGATTTCAGTTTAGATTAAACTTGACTTTGAAAAAAATCTTTCATCTATCGTAGATGTTAAATCAAAAGCAACCTATAATACAGAATATCTTCTCTGTAACTGCCCGGCTTTCGGAGACTTAAGACTCAAAATGTTTGGTCGAAGAACCCTTGGGGACAAAACTTGTCTCTCTGATGTTGATGTAAACAGGATCCACTCCTTTATTGAATCGACCGGTTGGCTGCATGGGAATACTAGCAGCCAGATTTCATAGGACCCATTGGAGATGGCGTGATATGGTAACACAACGGGAACTAAGTAATGGACCCACGTGAGCTTTGCTTGATCACGGCTGCCAATGGAACCTAACCTAACCTAACCTACAAAATATCTTATATCTCAGTCCTCTTTCTGGTTAATGCTGTTAAAAGATTGATATGAGAAGTTATGAGAAGAAACAAATAACTAAACACATAAATATAAAAAGCACGTGAAACAAAAAGCTGTTGACAGCAAACACTTATTAAAAATACAGATCACTGAACATCTTCTTTGTATGTATGAAAAAATATTTTCTAAACCCATACCTTTTGCATATGAGACAAAACATTAAATTAAAAATACAAAAAAATATGTAATAATACTACAAAAAGTTAAACATTTTGTTACATCGGTTAATCGTTAATACAAAATAGTCAATTTTAAATAAACCGATCAGTTAATCGGGTAGTTATTAATCGGTTAACCTATTAACGGGTAGCCGAATGAATACCCTAATGGATACCAATTTTTTTTTTTTTTTTACATGAAATCTGTTTTAAGAAAAATTTGTATGGAAATTTTGTTTTAAAATACGTTTGAAATCTATTTGAAATAATGACATTACCTTATATAAACTGGTGGTATCTGAGACCGCAATGCCCAGGTCCACAAGCTCAGGCCAGTAAGTGGCCTTTGTTCACTTTTTTGCCTTCAGAAATAAGTACTACGGAATAAAGTGGCAAATAAATAGTTTAGTGTGTCGAAATCTGAAATATTCGTTTGTAGCCGAGTAAATTCTAGTACGGACTCGTCGTTCTTTATATAACCAAAAATTGTTGTCCACTTTTTTATAAAACTACTACGCGGTAGAATTGGATGGGCTTCTGTTTTTATCCACCGAATAATAACGCAGTTATAAGCAGGTTTTTGAAAAAAAAAATAAGAATTTCAATATGTCAAGAAATACCCAGCAAAAACTTACACTGCAAAGTGATGAGTTAAAAAGCTAATATAACTACTGTTCACCACTTATACATTGGCATTTTAACTTATTATTTAAATAATAATAATAAGGAGGCAAGTACTTACCACCCTCGCTTACAAATAGGGAGTTAAATAAGTCATTACCACATTCGCTTACAAATAGGGGGTAAATAAGTCATTACCACATTCGCTTACAAAGAGGGAGTTAAATAAGTCATTACCATATTCGCTTACAAATAGACACTTCACATTGTTATCAACAAAACTGAATTTGTCAAACAAATTATGTCTTTAATTTAATTTGCTTTCTAATGCAAAATTTTACTACCCTGCATCAAGGACATATTCATACCCAGTCATACCAGAGAACGATATGATTGCAAAAACGATATGATATGTTCATGGAAAAACGATATTATAAGGAAATGTACAATTTAAATACTATCGTTTATGATACAAGATCGATATCATATATTACAATTTATATCACCTAGACGATATCGTTGTAATATCGTTTGGTTGATTGATTAGTGTAGTTTTTATTCAAAATTTTAATTTTAAAATACATATCAAAACCAATTAAGTATTTAAATTTTTCATATTAAAATTCATATTCGAATTGTAAGAACAAATATGTATTTAAAATCAATTTGTACTAGATTTGAATAAATAAAACCTTAAATGTATTTTATTATGAATTAATTATAAATTACGCTAATCAACTCATAAACAAGTGCTTATGTATTAGATTATATGAGCACCATTACTTAACTACTTATATGTAATGCAGATGGTATGAAGTAGTCATTGAAAAGTAAGTTGTTCAGTAATTTCAATTCATTACCTAGTTTTTGCTGGGTATATCACAGTAAAGCCTGTTGGGTATTTAAATACCCATGTCCTATTCCAAGAGAGGGAAGAAATAAAATGTTTGTGCTTACGCTAAGCAACTTCTACGGACCACCAGGTACATACTTAAAATTTAAGTTAAAATTGTACTAGCGGATCTATGAGCAGGCAGTAATGGGTTAAAAATTAATAATTTTTTACAGCTTATGCTAAACAAAGCAGAAAAATATTTAATTTATGGTAAAAGCTTAAAATAAATCGGAAAATCGTGATACTTAAATCATTTAATACTTAAATGTCCCATTTATTTAAGATCTGAATCCAAGGAATTATGTTTCCTTATTCTTTAGTCTTCCTATACAACATTTATTTAAAGGTGTGTGTGTGTGTGTGTTTATGTTTACGTGTGCCTTTCATGACCTTGCACTACGAACTCATTATTTATGGCTTCTCTGTGTATTTAAACGTAAATAATTATAAAAGCAATAACTGAGGTTAATGATTAATATCAAATTTAGTTATAAGTATTTAAGCAATACGTACGTTTGTCTGTAATTTCATGCATCAGTTTATGTGTGTAATTACAATTAATTATGGTGGCAGTTTATTTATATGCAATATTGATTTATGGTTACAATACTAACAAAGAAACTCATGTTGACTCGTGCACAAACGCAAAAACCAACATACACATATACATGCACACACACATCGAAAAATAATCTGAATAGTTTCCCCATTTAGCAAAAATCTATCGCTTTTGCTATTCAATTCTTATTTATGTAGTTACATCGTTCGGGAAGAAGTGTCCGTCCCACTATGGTAATATTTACATAAAGAATCTACTTAGTGTCTATATTTTATGACGAATTAGTGCGCTTTGGTAGTTTTATATCAATTAAATTTAGTAGTATAGCTTTTGGCTCCAAAAAACACTCTTTTGAAGTTACATTTTTTCTTATTGTTCTTTATAATAAAAAGTGAGCCATTTTTGTTTGATTTTGTAAGGGAAATTTAAGTAAAATATAAAATATTTAAATAAAATATATAATAAATGAGCTTAAAGTTAAACAAATATTAAAAAATTTACAGTTTATTTAATCAAAATAGCTGTTAATGTTTTAAAGTTAAAAACCTAATGTGGACAAATTTTGTTAAAGGAATTTACAGAAAATCACAAATTTGTTCAAACACTAACTTTGTAAACTTCCATCATATTATAACTACCATTTTTTTTATTGCTTTACATAACTTATTTTCTTCATTAACGTTGATCTTCACTAGAAAAATTAAACAAAAATCCTAATTTTCACATAAAAATTTTTAAAGTCATTAAATAAACAAACAAACAGTTTAAAAAATCACTAATATCCTTTAAAAAAAGATAATAATCAAATTATTTTTTTAATATCATTTTCATTTGCTCTAAAAAAATATGTATGAGAAATTATTAAAACGTTACCCAATCAAACCGAAGAATAAGTTTGGGCTGTTTTGTGCACTCATTTATACAACTTGAACTAGAACGCTTTTCGGTAACAGTTGGATTAAGCGGAGTCCTAATTTTAAGTACACTACTATAACTATTTCATGTTTCAAATATTAAACATTCCACTTTATTTTACACGCACGTAGCACCGATCACAACTAAAGTACAAACTGTGCTCATTTACGCATTTTTCTTTTGTAGTATTCACTATTAAACAGAAAATCGTTGCAAAGAAGTCAACATAGTATTGGAATTGTTTAGTTGTGCTATTGTTGTAATTATATAACTCTTACAATTATCTGAACAACTCATTAAAGTGACGAAAAGTATAATTTAAGAACTCATAATTCGATTCTACCGTATTTTGTTGTTGTTAAATTCCGAAAAATCTACTGTTTAACTACCAAATGTGACGAAGTAGTTAAAATTCGTAGACAGTCGAAAAACACTCTACCAATTGCTTGGAGGGACACTATCCATAAAATATGATTTGAAATCAATTATAGAGGATTTGGTGGTATTTATACTGTATTGTTCTATATTTATTGTGTGTCTAAGTATTAACTTTTTCTTTTTTTTTTGCAAGAAAAATATATTTTGTTTTTGTACAGAATGTAACACAGAGCGACAGTGAGGATGAAAACAGATTGCTTTAAATAAGGAAAGCCCCACAAAAATAGTTTAGAAAGGCAACTAAGAAAGCCAGGAGTTAGACTTCACAAATACCAAACCTTTCTTGGTCCGCCTTATATATCATTATAACCTAGGCCGCAAATTGATTTGATGTATTTCATCTGATGTATTTCATCAACACAAATGTCCACAACAAATTTTGGAATCTTTCGACAAAAATTAGCGGTTTTGTTAATATAAAACAAACGGCCATATCTTAAAAAGGGACTATGTATATGAGAAACGCTTAAAAAAGTAACTAACCATTTTCAAAATATGCAACATTGTCAATTGTCAAAACACCAAGTAGGCTTCACTGTCAAACAATTTATTTATTAAGGCAAAATAAGTTACCCTGCGGGAAATTTGTATCAATTGTTCCAACAGACTGCTCCTGGGATTTGTGAAAATAGAACAATACAAAAAGAAAGAACTCATAACCAGTGAAAGGAGAACTTATCATTTTACTGGTATAATAAGAAACAAAAGGTAGAAAAATTAATGAATTATAGTATAGTATTCACCGGAAGTGTGACACATTTTTTTGGGACTTTCTAAAATTTGGTTCTAGGACTTGTTTTTTTGAAATAACACTACATTTTATTGAAATAATACTGCATTGTAGTAAATAACACACAGAAAAAAGTTTTTTATCAATTAAAAAAATGGTTTAAAAAGTATTAAATTTAATTAATGTGATAATAATATTTATTTAAATAAATTAACACATTGTTTGAAATTGCAAAGTTTTTTGATCACTTTTTTAATTAAAATTAAAAATATCATTTATTGAAAATATTTTTTCAAAATGTTAAAATTTTGAGTAATCAATATAATTATTTTGGTAATAGGTGCAAAATCAACAACTTGTTTGCTTGATATTATGAATTTAGAACAAATTTGTTGATTGGAGAAATTTAATAATTTTTTCTGTGCACTAAACACGTTCGTTGAGCAAAGATGTGTGACTTGACAAATGGTGGCTGTTAGGTGTCAATAAAATGCAAAAGTGATAGGTCCCAATCACATAAAGAGTTAGAAGTAAAACCGGAGCTATGACAGGACTACTTTGGTGTCAGTTCGCTTCCCAGTCGTGTATAAGCAAGGATTTAATCATTGTAAATGTTTTTTTGCTTCTCCTGTAAAATATTCAGAATGCGTTTCTTGGACGAAAATGAACGTATAACAAATCATCAATTTGGACTTAGAAAGAATCATGGCATGACGACTTAATACATAAATTGAAGCTTCATTTACCCGTAAACATACGAAAACTTAAAAAATTTTTAGTCGGTCGAAAGTTTATAATAAATGAAGGAGATTTTTTAAGTTCACCCCAAACCGATCAATGCTAGAGTCCCACAGGAAGAAATTAGGGCCTTTAACATATTTATTATAAACTTCAGATATGCCAACCAACAACTACACCCACACATCAACTTTTTCTGAAGATTCAGCTTTTCTAAGCATCCACGAAAACCGCCACGGAGCATCTAGATACCTACAGAACCATAAAAATCAACTGGAAAAATGGTTTAAACAATGGAAAATAAAGGTCAATGTACAAAAATACATACACATAACATTTACTTTGCGTAGGGGGTCATGTCCCCTATCAAAATCAATAACCAAATGATACCACAACTTTCGAATGTAAGATATCCCGGTATACATTTAGATAGAAGTTTATATGCCGCAATTAAATGCCAGCTTGTCGTTAAATTGAGCCTAATGAGTCGTTTCTACGATGTTACTTAATCACCAAACTAATGACATGTTTTATTAAACTGACTCTGATTCGTTGTTTCCGTGATGCCTTGTGTCATCCCACTGATGACAAAAATTAATTTTTGACCCTGATGACAATTTGGCCAAGTGATGTTAAGGCGGACATCACAATGATTAAAGCAGTTAAGGGGTCAAAAACAAAGACACTTGTCATAGTACTAGTGTCAAAATACATCAGCGTCATGACGCCTTTTCTATCAGAGTATCGGCGCATAAGAAGCGTAAGTGGCTTTCACTGCTTTATGTAAAGAGAACAGTACCGCAATTCTGTAACTTTTTGAATTTAACTACCGATATCGTTAAGTAACGATAAATCTCGGTAACTTAAACGAATTTCCTATTCTCTATTTTAAATAAAAAAATGTTTTTGTTTAGAAATATTAACGACAAATATCGGTAAAAATGTTAGAACTTCAAAGTTTAAATTAATAAATAATAAAATTAATAAATAATATAAAATAAATTTGCTTTGAAAATGTATTTTTAATAAAAGATGAATGAAATCGAGAAAATATTGACTATATTTCATAGCAAATATGTAAGTTTCAAATCTTTTTACACATAGCAAAAACGTTCAAGGTGTCCGCGCCCCTCTAGTATAACATTATGCTATTACTTTTTTGAACCAACACTACTGTATGTGGAGAGGATATTATGTGTTTGTACAAATATATGTAACACATTTAAATATAGGTTTTAGACCATCATTTTAGTTTACGAATGACTCAGAATCAATTTCGGAATCGATCTAACGAGTTTCGTCCTTCCATCCGGGTGGCTGGTTGTCTGTCCAAGTAAACTTTGTGCGCAAAGTACAGGCCGCAATTTTGGAAATAATTTGACCAAATTTGACACATATGTGTTTATGATCACGAAGTCGATCAAAGTGGTGAATACCTGCTCTAAATTCTACATAGCCCACATACAACTGCTTTCCGGAATATAGTTTTTGTGCCCACTTGCCATCTTGTTTTATTGACAACCTAAATCAGCAGAACATATTTGATTAGAATCGGTCCATGTTAAGCCACAGATGACATACAAATACACTCCCGAAAATCGCTTATAATAAGTAACCTTTATAATAGCTTCTTTGTTATCTCATAGTAGTAATGATTGTAATATAAGTAGACATTTAGATCATATTTGGCACAAAAATCTCTTATGTGATTCTTAGCCTCACAACATACTCGCCCATGGATGCCAAGTAATGTGGTGTAGGGTCGACTATACTTTATTATTTTTTTATATTAAAAATTCACCCTTATTCCAGTTAGCATCATCAATACGAAACGATGTCTTTTCGTGTCGATTATTGTAAATCGGTATGCCCACGGTCAATTATTTTATCAAGTCTTTTGGATAAGCGTCGATGTATTTTTGGTATGCCGTAAGCAACGTTAATGTCCGCATCGATATAAATTGACTCTGATTTTGTCGTCAGTCTTATTGGTGTCGAAACATTTTTCTTCCTTTTTAATTTTTCAATAATAATAATGTTGAATTAAAAAATGGACAAAGCGTCGCGAAAATTGCAAAAATTTGCAAGCATCGAAAAATCGCGAAAATTGTTAATATTTCAAACAAGCCATAAAATTGATTAAAAGTCCCTAACACTATAAGGAATGGCGAAAATCCCATTAAAATGGCTAAATTCGCAAAATTCGCAAATTTTAGGCATGTTCAATTTTTCCTGTAAATTTTCTGATTCTTTACAGCTTTAACGATTTTTAGTAAATATTAAACTTTTCTATCATGCCGCTATTCTCAAATTTTTGCGAATTTCTGCTAATTAAGCTATTTTTTTTTTTATCAAATTTTTGCCATTTCTTATTGTTTTAGGGACTTTTAATAAGTTTTATGGGTTGTTTGAAATATTAAAAATTTTCGCGAATTTTCGCTATTTTTGTAAATTTTTTTTTGTTTTTTCTTAAATTTTGTTTGTTATGACATTAGTAAGGAAATTTTTCAGAATAAATCCAGCTAACCTTTTTGAGAGCACAAAAATTTTTAGAATCGAACAGCTAATTGCATTTTTTTTATTAAAAACTGAAAACAAAACAAACCAACTGTCTAAAGTATTAGAGATGTGCTTTAGAAACCGATAAACAATCAAAATCGTTACATTGCTGTTATGGAATACAAGTTTTGTAACGAATTGATGACGACGTTGATAAAAATTGATTTTGATATTAAATTGATGACGATGACGACGACGTTAAACGGAATAAGGGTGATGGGCTTCTTTACTATAAAATAAAAAGAACAGTTAACAATACATTTATTATCGTTATTTTTTAACAACAATTTTTTTTTTGCCGTTAGCTACCGATATTATTTACCGACAAAAGTTGTTAAAATGTCACTACAAAATAGCTCTTAACGACAATTATCGTTTACTCACGAATTTTGAATACTTAACGACAAGTTCTTGTCGTTAACAAGTTACAGAATTTCAGAACAGATTTGAACAAAATTTAGCTTTGTTAGTAATTTGTTCAACAAGTTTTTACAGCCACTGTGAACTAACAAAGAAATTATTTATTGTTATTACTTTCTTTGTATTGGTATTATTGTTTATTGAGACTTTTGTGTTTGTGTATGCACTGTGGTTGACTTTTCTTTGTGTCTTATGTGTATAAGCTCGTGAGTGTATGTGTATAGCATCCCTGCGGGAAACAGCAGAAGAAGTACGTACGGCTGCCTTCGGGAAGGCCTCTGTACTCCTTCTTTTGGACCCATATGGCCTACTCGCCCCATTCCACACTCATATCTTTTTTACACACGTTGTCATTGCTGGGTAGGCCTTCCGCACTCGCTTCTTTCACCTGAGATACTGAAAGGCATTAACATTAATTAATTGCTCTTAGAAGCCTTTTCAGAGAATGGTGATGTTAAAACGGGATCTGAATGCTTTGGCTTTTGCTTTGCCAAAAGAGAACAAAAAATAATACTCCATCTTTTCTCTCTTCTCATAGAAGCGAATATGGAATGTGCATCTTATATTTTATACGAAAGAATTTAGATCAGAATGGTAATTGAATCAAAAAAAAGCCTTAAGAGGCCTTTAATAAGGCCTGAAATAAAAACGTCTTCTTAGTTTTCCTGCTGGGAGCTGCAAACTCATAAAATAATATTATTAAAAGAATCTTAAAAACGCAAACAAAAGTGCACACATATATTCATCGCACGCGGTTGAAATAGGAGAGGTTTTTTATTTATTTATTTAAGTACGACATCAATTACCTTCAACATTGGTAAAAGAACAATCTGTTGAATCTCTAAGAATCCGAAAATAGCAAATTTTAAAATTTCTATAAAAGCTTTCAAGCAGTTGCTCAATTTTTTATGATTTTTTGACTTGTGTTTTCAAGAAATTTTCCAATATTTTCATTTCCTATTGAGTTTAATTGAAAGTAAAATACATTCATGTTTCTGTCTCTATTCGTGTGTATAAGTTGTTATTTCTATCAATGTTAAAAGCCATTTTATGTTTTCATTTGTATTTTTTTTTTTTTTTTTATTTGTTTGATAAACATTTTTCATAATTTCATAATTTATACTTAAGCGCATGGGAATGTGTGCATTCATGTCCTGCTTCATGCTGAGACTCATTCATACATACAACATGTGTTCATTTTATACAAAAGTACAGAATTAATTGACAATCAGTGTATGATTATTTTTATACTCACTACAAAAATCGGGGGGCTATAATGACTTTGTCATTATGTTGACATGTTACAAACAAGGAATTGGCTATTAAATTGTTTTTTTTTTTTTTTTTTGTTTGCTTAACTTTTAACACTAAATTTTGCAGAGATATGCTTTTTATAGGAAATTTTGCAGAAATTTGCTATTTATGGGAAATTTTGCAGAAATTTTTCAAAGATTTACTGTTTAAGGAAATTTTTGGCAAAATTTTATATTTTTACGGAGTCGTTAAGAAATTGTCAACCAATGGTATTGAAATGATATAAAATGTTGTCGAATTGGAACCAAAGAAATAAAAATACCATTATTGTTAAATAGATAACGCCCTGTGTCAGTATTATTCGCAGTATAGTGACATAAAATAGTGCACATTTTTATATATATGCAAATTAAAATTTGTGAAAAAACTAAAAAAAAAAAAATTAATCATGAACAGTGGGGAAAAAGTATTAAAATGTGACGGCTATATTTTTACGAATGATGATACTTTATTTTTTAGGAAAAAAAAAAATTCGACATATAAATTAAATATAAGGTAAGTACATATTTATGATTATTTAAGAGCTAAGTTAAAATATACATTTACATGGAATTTGTAGTTAGTTCTACAATTCTTTTATTTAAGCTGCTAATGTGACATATGAAGCTTGCGGTATACACCACACTGCTTTCATAAAAAATACAAGTAAATGTATTGTACTGCAATTTTTTTTATTAAAAAAACTTTGTAATTTTTGTTTATTTGTTTAAAAATTTAAAATATATAAATAAATTTCCTATGTTTATTATTGCTTGGGTTCAGAAATATGTGTGGTCGAAATGACAACGGAATGTTGTCAATATACCAACGATGTGCTATCAAAAATGAAAACAACATGTTGTCGGAAAGACACCATTATGTTGATAATATATTAACATTTTGTTCTCACAATGAAACCAAATGTTGACAAAGTGATTAAAAAATGTTGACACCATACGCTATCAAATTGAACACAAACGTAGTCGGCTCACTTTTGACAACGGATGGTGTAAATTTTGGTATTTATATACCGGACTTTTCCCTCTGTATAGAAATTTTTGGCAAATTTTGCTATTTATAGGAAATTTCAGCAAAATTTGCTGACTTTGGTAAATGAAATCACTTAAACGCTACTAAAAATTGGTTTACTTATTATCCACCCAATAATTTATCTCTAACTATAATTTTTTTATTTTGGAATAGTTTTATGATTGTTTATTAAATTTCTTACGGAATTCATTCCAACCCAAAGTAAAAAACATTAAGTGGTCTACCTTGGAATACAAGAAGACTTGGTAGTTAAAAAAATCTGAAAAATAGGTACTATAAAACATATAAAAAGTCGTCTCTACCGAAAGACTATAATAGATACGCAACGATAAGATCAGCTTACAATTCAGCACAACTCCAATGTTGCAATGAGTATCTCTCTAAAGTTAAGGAAAACCTTAGAAGCGATCCAAGATCTCCTTATAACTTTGTGAATTCAAAGCGACGAGTATCTGGTTACCCTTCTATGAAGAAACTTGATGACATAGAATACTGAAATAATCCAAATATATGGGGCATGTTTTATTTTTCATTTTATTTTATTAATTGCGGATATCACATACAACAAGATATAAATATTTTTAATTACAATCAATTTGTGATAATAATTAAAATATTTTCAAGGAACAAAATATATACATATAAAAACAAATAAATTAAATAATACAGGTATTTAAAAATCAATCCATAATAAGCGAAACATATATATGTATAATCAAAAATGTATCAATATTTAAGATAGTGGAAAATTTGAGATAAAATCATTTTTAAACAATTCGTTGTTAAATAGTAAAGCGTTGCCTATTATTTTTGTAAATTGTTGGGTAATGAGTTCCGCAGACACATGGTATTAATAAAAAATTGGGTTATTTCCTCTACTGGATCGTGCAAATTGAAGACGTTCAAGTTGGTTCTTTGGTATATATTGCCTTGTGGAGTAGAATTAATGATCTTATCCTAAGTAGGTCCGGTCCATGAGGTTAACTCCGTACAAAGACTTAGAATACTCAGAGTTTCCATCATATCTCTTAATACGGTATACATAACGTAGGATCGCATTATACGCTACTAATAATCTCCTCTAATTTTCTGAATCACAATAGGCAAAAATTTCACAACCATATAGAAGTTGCGGCATAATAAAAGTTTTAGCTAGAAGCACACGAGTGTTAAAAGGTATAAGATGTTGGGTAGGGTACAATTTTCTAAGAATCACAAATATTTTTCCAGATACAAAATTAATGAGCGATTTGTTAAAAATTATTCCTAGCTGATTCTACAATTGCAATATTTTTGTTACCTAATGATACTAGAACATCCATAGCGGTGGTTTGATTTCTTTGAGTTATTAATAAGCGTTTTGATTTTTTTGGGATTTTAATAAAGTCGATTTGACGATAGAGGTATAGCTAAATTAAATGATATTCCTAAACTCCTTAAAAACTTGTGACTAATATTATATCGCATCAGGTATTTTCCTTGTTATTACCATTCCAACATGGATTTAGAAAAGGTTGTGCGACTTCTACTAGGATGAAAAACCGATACCATTTATACGGATTTTAGTAAAGCATTTCATAAAGTAAATGTTAACCTTCTTATGTACAAGTTGGATAAATTCGAAGTCTCTCCTATACCTCTTAAATAGATGTCCAATTATCTTAAGGGGAGGTATCAGTGCATATTGTTTCGCAGTTGTAATTTTAAAGCAATAGCTGCCCCATCTGGAGCCCCTCAATGTAGTCACTTGGGTCTTGTATTATTCCTTTTATTCATTAATGATGTTTCATAATGTATTAAATATTCGAAAATATTTATATATGCAGATGATGTAAAACTTTTTCTTAGCTACAAAAACTCAACTATGCCTTCCTTACTCCAAGACGATCTAAACAGTTTGAGCTGATGGCGTGACATAAATTTGATGGATCTGAACTCGAAAAAATATAAACATTTGTTATTCTACAGAAGAAGTCCAGTATTCTGTATCTATTCCCTAAATAATCATTAACTTGAAAGAGTGAAGACATTCCTTAATCTGGGTATTTTACTTGATCATAAATTGTGTTTTAAGGCTCACGTATGACAGAATATCAACAAGGCCAAAGGTGTACTTGGAATTATCAAACGTTGGTGGCAGGAGTTTGACGATCTCTCTGTTCCCAGTAAAAAAAATTTGTATATTTTTGAAGTACTTCAAAGAAAAAGCAGTGCTGACAACGAAAAAGGTTTAAAAGCGGAAATAAACTAAAAAATATTATGGTGTACGATAATGATTGCAAAAGGCATTTAAACAAGTAAAATCAAAACATTAATAAATATGGTAATATAGTTAGCCCTTAAAAAAGCACATTAAAAGTGCTTTGCTTGCATGTTTTATTATGTTAAAAGAAGTTCTTATTGTCAGCAGAAAGTTGTCCTCCAAACTGGGAACACCCCATACAGATTCAGGCATCCCATCAGCAGGTTTGAAGCGATTTGAGGTATGAATTCATGCATAAAACCTGCTCCTTTTGGAGCACATTTTTTACTGGGTTATAAAACAGTTATATATTTCATTAGTGAGACCTATTCTGAAATACACCTCGTTTCTCTGGGACCCCCAGTAAAAGGTACATACAAAAAACCTGGAGTCCGTACTAAAGCCATTTCTATCCAAATATCAATTTACCTCCGTATAAGAACCGTTTGACACTAATTTATCTTCCAACCTTAAAAAATCGGAGGATATATATGAATGAAGGTGATCATGCTGAATTTGTTAAACAGTGAAATTGTCTCAGAATTCATACTTCGTGAGGTTGAGTTTTCGATTCATATTGGTCCTTCCAGAAATTATATACCCCTAAGACTTCAATACTTTCGGCCTAATTATGTAGAATAAGCTCCTAATTTAACAATTTTTATCAAATATAACCTCTCAAATGTCTTAAGATAAATTTAATGCTTCATTTTTCCATTTATGTTACGTACTAAATAATCTAGATTTATTTAGTTTAAACATATTAGCCAGTAAGAAATATAAGTTTCATTGGCGAATTTAGTTAATAAATATATATGAAATTTTTTGCAAAGTTTGCTATATAAAGGAAATATTGCCATTTATAGGAAATTTTGCTGTTTATAGATTGGCCAAAATTTGCGATTGTCATTGTTATTACAAAATTTGTTTTTTTTATAGGGCAGTTTGCAAAAATTTGCATTAAACAAATCTGCTTTTTACGAGTGTGAAAACTTTTATACAATTCGCATGCAAAATTGCCTGATTTTCATTTTGATGATGACGGGTGCAGGAGATTCGCCTTTGCCGAATATAAATTTAATTTTACTTGGGTTAGTAGTTGTAGTCGTATAATTTCGTAAATAACTTTGAAAAGTATTCTGGTTTTTAATTCATGTTTATGCAACAAAAACCAATATAAATTTATTATTAAACGCAACATTTGGCTTAAATAAACTTTTAATTATAGTGGAATATTCAATAATAGATAGCACAATTGCGTAACAATTAATATGTATTAAATTCGATTGGGTCTTATTTAATTTTAAAATCTTCTTTTAATATTGAGGCTATTTTAAGGCACTCAGATTTATTTATTACTACTCTCTTTACTTTTATTTAAAACATCTTCAGCATTAAACATAGGTGAGTTAAATATGTACTCGTTATCATTAATTATTATAACAGAGTTTATCCTGTTACATTTTGCTTAAAAGGTTTATTGAAATTCAATAACAATTTTTAAAAATTTCCCAGTAACTTAAATTGCATTGCCTGAATCTTAGTTGCGTTATTTGATTCGACATCATTTAATATTAATCAAATTTTCGCCAAAACATACCAAAACTGACAATTTAATTGTGTCCAAATTGCTCAGTAGCCACCACAGACCATTATCAACTACACACACACACACACACACACACATGCATAGACAAATGTAACTGTAGATTTATTATGCGTTTTTCCATACAGAAACACGCGCGCTACTTGTACATTTTACACAAACCAACACTTAGCCAACATTGCAACTAAATGTATGTATCAGTTACGTGATTAATTACTGCATAACTTGCTGTGACAGCATAAAAATATTAATTGGCGTTATGCAATATTTATGTTCGAAAAACTGGAATGGTGAGAGGTGTGTATGTGGGCTGTGCTGAACTTTAAAGGTGACTTGGAGAGGTTATTAGGGTTTGCGAAAAATCACAGAAATTTCATAGTTTGAAAACTAAAATAAATTGAAATACAATTGAATAAAACTGAATTAGTACAAGACAGAACGGTGAATAGCTGGGATTGGGCTGAGGCCAATGACTGTCTCCCTAAATTTTTTTTGCGTAAATCAAAAAAAATCGCAATATGGCATAAGTTATTGGGAGCTCATACGACATTTCCAATGTGTTTTTCTCTCGCAGTGCATATCTAGGTAGCTGCTTTTCGACAGTGGAGAAATTATAACTAAAAGATTTACTGCCTGTTTTTAGAACGCGAGCGCAAAAGTGACTCACTTAACTAACATTTGAAGCAAAAACAAATTTTGAAATTTTGAGTTTTGAAATTTTGAATTTTGAAATTTAGTTTGTGTTTTAAATGTTAGTAAAACGATCACTTTTTAGGTCGCGTTCGAAAAACAGCCAGTCAGTTGCAACCAGTGTTACGAGGGGAGGAATAAAAAAAGCTATGCTTTTCTTTCAAAAATGTTAAGTTTTTCGTCAAAAGTTATATTTTGAAATATTCCGTGAATAAAAAGTAAATTTATATGATTTATATAAAGCAAATATTTTTATTCCCTATTTCAGTGATGAAAACCAGACAACAAATTCATTTTTATAACCTTTTTTGGTAACTTAAAATAAAACGAAATAAGAATAAAAATTCAAATTTAACAATGTAGACTACTACTCGGCAGTGCCGAATCTTCGACACCCTCCAGCGGCAATTAGAATTTTTTAGGAGTGGGCTTTATATCGGGGCTGTGGTAAATTCTGGACCGATTTTCACGAAATTTGACACATATTTCTAGTCATATAAAACTGTGACAAACTAAAATTTATTAGAAAAATATTATTCGCAGAAGATTTGAAGAGCCACGATATTCCCTTACTACGAAGCAGGTTTGTAAGAGAGCATATGAGAGAGTAACGGTAACAAAAATTTCTGTGTGCAAAGCTAATCGTTACATTCACCAATTTGTATATGCGCTGAATAAAGCGCTTTCTGCGTCAAAAATGTATTGCTACAAAGTTGGAACTCGCCATATACAATTCATGTTTTCCGTAACCGATATGGTAAGCGAAACGTTTACGTTTCTCCCTTAAAACCTGCTTCGTTGGAAGCTGAATTTTTTTTTTCAAGTATTTCTCAAGAGTAAGGCTTATATGTCACCAATATTTATCTTTTCTTTTGAGCTTTTCGAAAGTGAGCGTGTTTTCAACAGACAGAAATACAGACGGACCGGGCTAAATCGAATTAAAGTTACTCAAGGACACAAAATATATATAAATACATAAATACCTAATGGGATCTTAGATAAATGTTTGACAAGTTTCACACGGAATAGCACTAGGGGTTGAGGCTATACAAATAAGATATACACAGCTGTTTAAATCTCTGTTTAAAGCCCATGCTTATTGCATGAAAATTAAAAAAAGAGTTAAAATTATGGTGTATTTTTTTTTCCTACAAAAATAATGTGACATTTTATTTAAAAAATGCAATTTGGTATTCGTTTCTTGGAAAATGTTTTGCTCTCTAAAAAATTATCATGGTAATTTATTTCAAAAAATTCACCTTTACAATGGCATAAGGCATTGCATTCTACGTTTTGTATTAATATACAGTGCCCTGTGACTTCTGTTTATATATAAGGATTTTTTTATAATGGCGACAATTGTCTCAAAGAGCAACAAAGCAAAGCGAAAACTCTAGAGAATTTTAAATATGTTAAACAAGCCATAAAATTTATTGAAAGTCCCTTAAACTATAAAGAATGCTAACAAATTATGTAAAAATTGCTGAATTGGCGGAAATTCGGAAAAACTTGCGAAACAGCGAATGATAACTATCACCGTCTTTGAAACGATTTTTTGATAATTTTTTTAATTCAAATCAAAAATAAAATTTATTGAAAAAAAAAATATTCACCAGTTTACATTTGTACAATTTTTAGTAATCAATACAATCATTGTGGTAATAGGTGCAAAATCAACAAATTGTTTGTTGATTCTATGAATTTGGGATGAATTTGTTGATTAGAGACAATTTTTAATTTTTTCTGTGTATATTTGTATACCCTTCACCAAAGGTGAAACGGTGTACAATATAAGTTTGGCTTTTCGTTTGTTATTTCTTCAATATTGATCTTAGACCCTATAAAGTATATATATTGCGGGTCCTTATGGGGAGGGAGTTAAGTTGATTTAACTATATTCTTCTCTCCGTATGCCTTTTGAAAAGGGTTTAACAAAGACCCCAGATATTAAGGGGGTTTCTTGGTAGATATTTATGTATCATTTGCTCCGTTAAACTGTTGTGCTGTTGAAATTCAGCATTATCGGTACAAAAATGGGTGAAATATTAGTAAAGAACCACGACTGCCCTTAATTAGACCCATAAATCCCTGGCTGTTGTTGTTTTTTCATAATTTATTTATTGAATCTTTATCACTTCATGTTATTTTTTTTTTTGGAAAGGTGGGGAATGGAAGGAGCTAAAGCTTCCAAATTCATAACAAGCGTTTTGGGTATTAATACACAACATACGACATATCGAGGGTACGATTGGTGAAGTGGGCGTGGAACTTCCCATACATAGGCATTATAAATTTATGTGTAGCCGGAGAACGGCACGAGCCAAAGTTTGCCAATAAAGCACAAGCATCCTGGTTATCAAAAGGAGAAATCCGACAAAATATTGGCAGGAGCGGAGAAGTGGGCGTGCCACAAAAACAAATTTAATTATATCTACAGAATGATAAGAACAAATTTGTCCAAATTTTGTTCACATAGCTGGATTATCAGTACATAACCGCTCTAAAAATATGGATGAGATTGTAGAGGGGGGAAAGGCAACTCCCGTGCAAAGACATTATAGATTTATGTATATCTGGAAAACGGCAAGAACCAAGGTTTCCAAATTAGGCCCAAACATTTTGGCTATCGATACATCCGAGAAAATGTGGGCGGTATTGAAGACGTGGGCGAGGCAGAAAACAGATTTCCTATTATCTGAAGAACAGTATTTATATAACTTTCTGTTCCATTTGCCCCGTGGTGAAGGGCACTCTTACACTCTTGAAGATCACTCTGACTTGTTTGTAATTCCTATTAAATTTCGAATACTTGCAAACCCTTTTGCAATTATTTCGCAGCAGTTGACTCAATAAAACTAAATGCTACTAAGTACTTTATAAAACTCATACTTCATATTGATGCCGAAACAAACAGCGCTGTTATAATATATAACATGATTTAAATGAGCGGAAATGTGACATTAAGTGGCTTCGAATACTAAAATACAAAAACAAATACTAACACATAAATAAACAAAAATATTAACACGCAAACATTCACTCATTTATACAAACATAAATACCAGGTAACAAAAATTTGCAATGTAAATTTTTCTCGTAACATTTTTGGCATTAACATTCTATGGGGATATATAAATGAATAAGTGAACGGAAGGAAAGGCCATCATTTGCCATGTAACGAAAAATAAACAAACTAAACTAAACTGAACTGAACTAAAATATACTTTAATTTATCTAGTGTAAGTGTACTTACTATAACTATATTATTGACTAAATCAACATGAAATATAAAATTCAAACCATCATCAATCTTTTCTAGGGCTCTGACAAAAGAAGACACACACTCAGCACTGAACTGATGTCAGCAAGTACAGCGAAGTGAAAAGTGGCAGCTAAAATAGCAGTTATTGAAATGAAGCACTAATTAAAACCAAACACTAAAATCGAAAATTTGTTCAGTTTCCTCTTCTTTTTTCTTAGTGTTTGTTTAAATAAAGTTTCTGTTAACAATCAACATTTTCTATTATGCCCGTTGGTATTAAACCTCTTGTTCTCCCCCAACTAATTCTACCTTTACTTCAGGTGTTTTTCATTTATCATTTTTTTTAACGGTTCGTTATTTTGCTGATGATGATCTTTGACTCTTGGTTGTGTTCATTTCCTTACACTTTTTTGTTTGGTCTTTTATATTATCTTTTTGCGAGAAGAGTTAGTTCTCTTTTCTTTTTCATCTTTAACGCGAGTAATCAGAAATTTTTAATCAAAACGTTTTTATGTCTTTTTGGATGAATGAGTTGTACATAAAATATCACATAAAAATTCAGAAAAAGTTTTGTTTATTTTTCAAAATAAATGAGATTTTTTTTACATATTTTTTATTTTTCAAACAGAGATTCATATTCTTTGGTTAAGGAAGATAAAGAGAAAGGAGAACGGCTCTTAGATAATTGCGAATGATTCTACTTATACGATGCGGTAATTTACTATCGGATACACTTACAAATCTAAACAGCTGTATCAAAATATTAAACTAAAACTAAAACAGAACATGAACCTAAACGTTGACCAAAGCCAAGAGGTGCATCATGGCATTCGATACCGATTAAAATTACAACAACTGGTTATACATTTTTCGGCTTCAGAAGTAAAATTAAATAAAACACAATTTGCAATGATTTCGATTAAATTTTTTTTTCAAATGCTTTGGAACTTGCCATTACGTACGAAATACAATGTCCTTTAAATGAACGCCTCCAGATTTTGGTTGCAGCAGTTGATCCTTTGGAGTTAGTTTTCGACCCCATTTTCCCTCATTTAGGACGTTATCGCGGTGATAATATGCCGAATGTTGGTTTTCACAGAAAAAAGTGTTTTATCAATTAAAAATATCGTTTAAAAAGTATTTAAATTTAATTAACGTGATAATTAAATAAATTATTTTCTAAGTTGAAAGAAAATCTCAAAACTTAATTTTGATTTAATCAACATTTTAGTTATTTTGAAATAAATTTTCAATTAAAATTTTAGACTCTAATCATGTAAAACGCAACGCAAAGCAAAAACAAAGTCATAAATATTTTCTAATTTTGTTGCTGCTTTCTACATAAATTCACATTGCGTTTTAAAATTTCAAACGCTGCATAGCTTATGGCGTTGAAAATTTTAAAATGGTACATGAATTTCTGTAGAAAGCAACAACAAAATTACAGAATATTTATGACATTGCTTGTGCAATGTCATGTTAATTCACATTGGTGAATTAAGTTTCATTTAAGTGTTTAGTGAAGAAGAGAATTTTGTATTTAAAATTATTTTAAAATTATTTTAAATATCAATTCTGAAAATTGGCCATTAGACTTGAACTAAAAATATAACATGGACTTAAACCTGAACTACACCCTTTTCAAGTGTAAATGAAGTATTCCACTGAAATTTTTTCAAATAACAATTTAAATTCAGTTTCCACCATCTTGACATTACATAATTTGCTCTGAATTTAAAGTAAAAGTTAACTCCATTGCCGAAAATAGTATCTGGAAATAAGAATTTGATTTAAGATTGTTGTAAACAACACTTGGGAAATTAAAAATGGAGTTATGCGCCATTAAACAACGACTAACATAATAAAATTTTATTTTGAAAACAGACGCGTCGATCAACTGTTTTAACGTAAGAGGAATACTCTATACTTTAAACATTCCACACGGGGAAAAAGATTGAGGTGAAAAACATTTTGGGAATTTCCTCCGAAGGTTTTCGACCTAAATTTTCGAACTAAATTTGAAAAAATCGAAAAAGCTAAAGACAGACTACTCCTGAGCATCCTTTGATCTCATCTAAAGGTTTAAGCAATTCATTAGATATATAAGAGTGAATAAAGGATTACGTATACATTTTTGGAAAACTCTAAAAACTATTTTAATTTTTTAGAACGAACGTGACTATGTGATGCAAAAAATGGGCGGCACCTAAATTAACATCTAAATTACCGAAATTCCCCATTCATTAGTTAAATAATAAAATTGATTAAAATCAAATAAAATCGTTCTTTTAGTCCACCCTGTACTACCTGATCTAAAACTAACAAACAGTGTAAACTTGAACCTAAACTATAACAAGGACAAGAACAAGAACTAGAACCCAAATAAAAATTTTAAGTACAGGGTGGCCCAAATAAGACCAGCTGATGTGAATCACAAATAACTTTTTTTTTTTTTTAACATAATTTATTTTTCCTTTTTGCAGATTTTAACTGAACTCTTGGAAATTTAAAATGAATACGTACAGTCAACAACAACGCATTAAAATTATCTATTTTTATTATTCTTCTCAACGATCAATTGTTCTGACGCAGCGAAATTATCGCCGTTTTTTTAACGTAAGATCAGCGCCCACATCTTCCATGATTACAAGTTTAGTTCGCCGTTTTGAGGAACTGGGTTCAGTTGCCGACCGTCCAGGAAGAGGTGCTCATCGACATATTCGTACTGAAGACGACGTGGAATCTGGTGTTATGGTCACAAAAATCATCGGCCCATATTTCTTTGAGAATGAGGATGAAACGCCAGAAACGGTCTCCGGGGCTTCTTACAGAACAATGATCGACAACTTTTTGCGGCCAATGGTGGAGCAACATCCTAATTTGTGGTTTCAACAAGATGGAGCCACTGCGCATACTGCTAGGCAGTATGTGGTGAACGCATAATTTCAAAAAATTCAGATTTCCCTTGGCCTCCTCGTTCAGCAGATTTAACTGCGCCCGATTTTTTTTATGGGGTTATTTAAAAGACAAAGTGTATGTTAACAAGCCACAGACACTTGGACAACTCAAGCAGAATATTCGAGACGAAATGCGGCGCCTGCAACCTGAAACATTACGCCGTGTAATGCAAAATGCGCTAAAAAGAGCCAATGCCTGTATCGAGCAAAATGGTGGTCATTTGTCTGATGTCATATTTCACACATAGTCCCGTTAAATTTCCATAAAATGTATTTAACATATAAAAATAAATTATTTAAAAAAAACCGTTATTACAAGAGTAATACGTGTTTAACATCACTAGCCCTTATTTGGGCCACCCTGTAGAACCTCAGCTAAAGTATAAAGTGAAACTTAGAATAAAACTTGAATTTAAACCAGCAGTAGAAACTAAAATTGAGACCAGAACTCAAACTTCAACTAGGATATCAACGAAAACTAAAGCTAGAACACTAACTAAAAAAAAATTTTCATGTAAACAAGAACTAGGACCTAAACTCCAACTGCAAAGAGAATATATATCCATTTAAGGGTTTTATAAAATTTTAAGAAAAGTATTTTAAATAACCTTACCTTAAGTTAAAATAAACAGAAATCAAGTACGCGCAGGTGAGGCCAAGTAGTGTTTGTTTCAAAATTATCAAACATAAAAACTACAAATTTCAAACAACAATGTTGATTTCAGGCATCATGTTTTTGTATTAACTACCATGTACAAAATGTATATTACCGGTATATGAGGGATGTTCTATAAGGACTTTGCCATACAAAGTATGCAACCACCAAACTTCTTTTTGCACTAAAAAATAAAGTACAAAAAATGGGCAAATATAAATTGGAAAGCATAAAATCATTCCTTAAAGATTTTTTCATGATCTAAAAAATTGTTGAAAGGTCCGACCATAATATGTACGAAGTCGATTAAGTCAACTTAAGCAACTGTGTGAATAAATATAAAACATATGTTTTTTTTTTTTTTTTTTTCAATATAATTACGACTGAGTAAAACTCATTTAGTAATATTACAATAGGAGGTAAAATAGTGTAACGAGTGATAATTCATTAATTATCCTCAAAAAAGAAAAGTTGTAAATTTATGTACTTGTGGACATATATCTAGTTGACCAGATCCATTGGAAGGGTCCTCTGTGGTCTTCTGTATGGGTTGTGAGAGAAGAAGATTTCATTAAGATCTTCATTTGTGTGAAGCTGAAGTTTTGTAGCGTGCTTTTGTGCATGGAGTTGTGTCTCCTCAGTTACGGTGTATATCCCCAAATCTCTATGCAGGTCGTCATATGTGGCCAACTATAATGTACTTAATAAAACTTTTCGTTAAGTTTCGTCAAATGTCATTTGCTTAAGCAAAGTGCCAAAGTGTTTTCGCATTGTTAAAAAAAAAAATAAAATAAATGGAATTGGATAGAAAAAAAAATAAGAAAAAGAGGAATTTTACATATTTTATTTTTGTATCAATTTAAATAAATCTTTCGCCTTTTACTAAAGATTTCCGTGGAGAGGAGAAACTCAAATGAATCTAAAATAATTTTTGTTTAATCCTCCCTTAAAATGGGGGACCATTATTGATAAATTTTACACAAATAGTAACTCAGAAAGATACTTTTCAGACAATATGCCAGAACAAAAAAGGTCACGTTGTACACAAAAAATTATTTTTTACCCAAAATGCAGTGTTGCCACTAAGTGGTTAATTACCAGTTCTGCCAATGAAGAAGTCGAAAATTACACATTTGAAGCAAAATTACACACGCACAAAACCAAGAAAGCAGCTCTGGTAGAATAAATTTGACTTGCATACGTATTGATAGAATTTTTCGAGGCAAAATTGGAATTGGTTTTATGTTTTTTTTCTTGTGTTTAATTAAAAAATATGAAGATATATGTTGGGAAAGTTTTCTTTTGTATTTTCAAATAAAAGTTTAATAATTTTTTTTTTTTTGTTTAATTCAAAATTCAGTTAAATTTTATTTATTATTAAATTTAATTAAATTTTGTACTTATTGATTTATATGGAAGTGATTACAAAAAATAGCTTAATATGATGCACAGTGTAAGATTTTGCTAATCTAGTTGGACAAAAGACGTTTTTTTGAGTTTAAATTTGAGTAAATACAAGTATATTTATCAAATATGAAAGAGCGCTTGTTATAAAATAAGAAAATCCAAATATTTTGCCTAATTTGTCAACAATAACAATATAAATTAACTTTAAACTTGAATATTTTTGAGTGAATTTAAAACAACATAAACACTTACACGAAATTGCTCATTTTTAAAAGCGCGTAACTTTTCATTGGAATGGAATAACGATTCTTTTTTTGTTTTGAAGCTCAACTTATTCGCTGTTAATATCAAGAGGATTTTTTTTTGAACTGGAAAATTCTTTTAGTGCTATTTCATTGAAACAATTACTCTTTTCGTTAAGTTAAGAAAAAAAACTAAAATCTATAATCGATAAAATCTTTTCTTCATAACGCTTCAACACCAAATTAGTTTTAAATGAACGTCTGAACCTACTTTAAGGCACATATAAAATTATCTACCGAGATATTCCGATAAAAAAAGAAACAAATAATGAGTGATAATAACACATACCACGAAATTGTTCATATATATGGCTTAAAACACCCGAAAATGAAGGGCTTGACCGTTCCGTAAACCAAATTTGTGGAAGTTCTAAAGTACTATATTTATTGAAATCTCCAGAAATGGCAGAAGAAACCCATTAATTTTAACATTTTAATCTAACCTTAATTTATATGTACATATGAAATATATTCTTATTTTGAAATTAGTGAAGAAAAATTAAACACTTATTATCACTTCTACCTCTTTATTATTTATTTTAAACATTCTCATGCATACTTGCCGCTTTTTTACTTTTTGATTATCCAACGCGAATAATATCAGATGTAAATTTTTGCAGTTATATGGCAGGTGGGCGTGGCAGTGATCCAATGTCGCCCACTTTTTTGGCAATAATACACAGTTGCCAAGTAAGACTTGTATCAAGATTCATAAGTCTAGTTAAATTTTTTTCCAAGATATTTAATTTTGTCGCCCTACAGTGGTTAAGTCTTACACTGTGCGATGTCTGTCCGAATATAAAATTTCAACAACTTTATTATTTTAATTTATCAAAGGCACAAACAATTTTAACTACTTGAGCGACTTTAACAACTTGAATGCTCGACTTTAGTTTTTAACTTTCAAATATAAGCTGTCCACTATAATTATATTCTTTTCATTCGTATTCTTTGGTCTGTCCGTAAATTCGAATTAAACTATGCCAGTCTTGCCAGATTATTATGCCCCATCCCACATACAAGTAACCAGTGTGACCATTTTTATTAAGCCTCAAAATTTTCATTTAGCACTTGGCATTTTATTATGCATTTTCATAAAATGGTTTTGCTTTTTTTTAACATGAATAAACTAAAATTTTTCTTATAAATTATAATAGATTTTGATTAAAAATAGTTGTACTCAAAATTAAATACCGTATGAAAATGCATTTTTCTTATAACTGTCTTGTAAAAAAAAAAATAGAATATTCGGGGAATATTATAAATGCCCTCAGTTTGTTGATTGTAAAAGTTATTTGTTGTGTAGTGTTCGAAAATAAACAGAACATTATTAAGCGTTCAGCTCACACACCCAGAAACGATATCTATTTTTTTTTAGTGTTTGTGTAGACGAAAACAACCCTTAATACCGTACGTAACTATTTTTAGTAAGGAGCCGAACATTATATAGGGTTCTGTTCTTCGTTATAAAACAGGACAATTATAGTGCTTCTGTAAAGAAACATTATAAATTGATGTTTTTAAGTGTCTCTTTTCTTGCATTGATAAAGAAATGAATAAACAAAAATTATTAGCAACGACCACAGCACGAATAGTTTGTGTGTGTATTATGTGTATGCTTTGTTTATGTAAAAATTTTGTTTTTGTAAAATTTTTGTTTTTTTTTACCAGCCAAAAGGGCGTTCAGCACAACTGAAACGAAGGACATTTAATAAGCTGAACCGAACACAACGAAGTTTGCGGTTTTTTTTTAAATAGAACGGATATTAATATTCTCATCTTTTTGTTGAGTTGGATAAGTACAGTATTATTTTTGTGTTCGAAGATCAAAAACAGGGAGACGTAATTTTTTTAATGATTTACTACACAAACACTATTAGCGTTTGTGTTTTCCACAAATCTACTGAACCGAATACTGAGAAAAGATATTAAGTGTTTATATTCGAACACTGATAAAAGTATAAAAATATTTTCGTTGTATTTAGATAAAAATTATATAATGTATAATGTTTGAAAAAAATGTTTAATCTAAGCTGCTAAAAAAAAAATTTTTTTTAAACTATTAGAAATAAAATGACCTAAAATGTTTTTATAGAATCTTTTTAATCGGAGAAAATCATATATATAAATCGTTTATACTTTGCATGTATCGAAGGTTTGCGGCACCCTAAATTTAAAATTTAATATCTGATGTTCTTACCACTTGTTTAAATAGGACCATATAATTAAATTTTGCTAAAAAAAAATAAGTCACTAAAATGCATTTAGTTTTGAATAAATTTTCATACTGGTAATACATTTTTAACAAAAATTTTGAAACAATTTTACCATTATTTTTAACATTTATTAAAATCATTTAAACTTTTTTTTTTGCCATTTCTAATGCCAGATTTAGCTTTAATAATTTTTAAGATCTGGTTAAACTGCCTATAACAATAAGTTTCAACAGAAATTAACACTTTCACGTATCCGATACAAATGAAACAAAATGTTAGCAACTTCAAGAGATCGGGGGTCAAAAACATTTTGATGTACAAATAAAGGGTGGTCCAACCATAATGCACGATGTTAATTGTAAGTCACAGCTTAACGTCAAGTTTTTGGCCCAACTTAATTTAACATTTTTTTGTTTCACTGTTTGACAAATTCTATGGAGAGGTACACAATTGAGTAGCGCGTTAAGATTATTGAAGCCTTTTACGAAAATGGGCATTAAAATCAGAATGCATTTCGTGCACTTCATGATTTTTTAGTCAGCATAATCGACCTCAGTGGATTCGTCAACAAGCAGAATTGCCGCATTTGAGCAAATAAGAGTCCACAAAGAGTGACTGTTGGGTGCGGTTAATGGAATGGCGTCGTCATCGGGTCGTACTTCTTCGAAAATGAAGTTGGCCAAGCAGTTTCCGTAAATGATGTTCGATATCGTGATATGATAACGGTGGCCAGAAATTGAGGATATGAACTTGGACGATATGCGGTTCCAACAGGATGGCGCCAGTTACCACACACCCTTTATAAATATCCCTTGATGTATTATCTTTATTTCGGAGTGTACCAGTAGATCTAGCTATGTGTATCATAGAGGGAAAATGGGACAAGATAAAAGATTATACGAAAATATAAAAAGATTTATTTTTACGTATTGTAAAATTTTGTATAGATGATAATAGATATTTTCAATTAAGTGGGGATATATATGCCCAACAAAGGGGACTTCCTATGGGATCACCAGCATCACCAGTTGTAGCTGATATTGTTATGGAAGAGTTATTAGATACATGTATTGGACAATTGTCTCTTAAACCAAAAATCATAACAAAATATGTAGATGATTTGTTTTGCATTATTACAGAATGTAAAATAGAACATATTCTTACAATATTTAACTCTTTTCATCAAAATATTAGATTCACGATTGAGAAGGAATTTAATTCTAGGCTTTCTTATTTACTTAGATACATTAATAATAAGGAAAGGGAATAAATTATTAATGGACTGGTATCAGAAACCTACATCTTCAGGAAGAATAATAAATTATTTTTCAAAACACCCTAAAAGGATGATCATAAATAAAGCTAAAAATCTAATAGAGAGAGTATTAACGATAAGTGATGTAGAATTCCATAGGTAGAATAGGAAAAAGATTATAAATATCTTAACGGATAATAGTTTTCCAATGAAACTTATAACTAATTTAATAGGACTATACATAAACAAAAATGGAAATAGTAAAGGTTCTTCGAATGAACCGAAGATTTATAAATCGTTGACTTATATACCGAAAATGTCAGAACGGTTGGAAAACTCTAACATCTATAATACTAATATTTATAAAGTGGCACATAAGTCATATAATACATTAGGCAGATTATTTACAAGAACTAAGGATAACATACAAAAGTTAGATAGGTCAAATGTAGTTTATAGAATACCTTGTAGGGGAAATAATAATGGACAATGTGATAAGTTATATGTGGGAACAACAAAAAATAAACTAAAAACGAGAATTGCTGGACATAAGTCAGATCATAAATATAAACTCAATATTACATTACAAAAAACAGCATAAGCAACCCACTGTGCTAGTTTAAGTCATTATCCAGATTTGGAGAATGTAACAATTTTAAACACAGAGAGTAATTACAAGAAACGTTATATGTTAGAAATGCTTCAAATCAGTGTTTAAAAATGCTTGACTATTTTTAATGTTTTTGTAATTGCTTAACTTAACTTAAGAAAAAGAACACAGTAAAAGCAAAAAGCAAAAGCAAACGCAGAAAAAGTGAGAGTAAATAATTTATTTATTCTCACCATGTTTATGTTCTCAGCTTAAAAAGCCAGCCAAGCAACCACTTGAAAAAAAAAATTGCTGTTGCTGTAAGTAATAAGTTTTTGTTTATTTTTTTTTTTGCTTTGGCTTAACTGTAAATTGATGTGCTTAAATTCAGCGAGTATTAACTTCTTTGCTGTTTTTGACTTCATTGCTGTTGCTTGCTGTTGCAGGCGTTAGTTTCCTAGAATATATACATAATTACATAACACAAAATAAACAAATTAGTTTAAAAAAACGTGTAGTTTCATTTACGTATGTATGTACCTATTTATTAAAAAAAAAAAACGCAAAATACCAAAAAAATTCGAAACAAATTCGACAGCAACAGCAAAGAAGTTAACTTGCTGACTTTAAGCGCATCAAAAGCAAAAAAAAAACAATCAAAAACTTAATACTTACAGCAACAGAAAATTTGTTTTCTTAAGTGGCTTCTTTGCTGACAGATTTAGCAGAGTACATGCACATAGCGAGTTTAAACAAATTATTTACTCTCTTTGTTTTGCTTTTGCTTTTTTGCTTTTGCTGACTCGTAATCAAAGAGTTAAGTAAACACTTAGACACACAGTTTTTTAATTTGCTGCAAAAAATGTAAACAAAGCAAAAATGTGCGACTGTTGCTATTTTAAAGCAAGCAATTTAAACACTGCTTCAAATAATAAAGGTTCCAAATTTGTTGAGAATAAATTATAAGACAGATACAGATAGTGTAGCCCATAGTTATAGACATTTAGTTAATAAACATCGAAACGGAAACTCAATAAAAAAAAAAAAAAAAATTTTAAACTGTAATAGATTATGTTTAAATATTTTGTTAGCATGAGTTTTTTCAAATTTTGTCAATATTTTTATTTTAAGAAATTTTGTTAATTTGTTTTTTATGTAATTGTTTTTAAAAAATTTTCAATCCTGAAGACGTAACACAACGGAGTTACGAAAATTCGATAGAAAAATAAAGATTAATTTTTTATAAAATAAAAACTGGACCATAAGCTTGAATAAATAGGAATTGGAGATTTACATATATATTTTTAAATATATATTTATTTTTATGCATTTATGTATGTCAATTGAAATTGATTTGACCGAATCTGGAGTATTGAGGTATCAAAACAGTGCATCTTTTTAAATGTTAAATAATCGCTTCTGAGCCATATTTCGACAAGGGATTGATTTTATAAACGATTTCGGTTTTCGATTTCGCAATATTGAAAATTGAACTATATGCAGAGATTTCTTTTCAAAACTTGATCCATCAACACAATGTAATATTGGATACAATCATTAGTTATTTTTTGTACACCAAATCATCAAATGGAGACAAGTTTGTATTTTAAATTGTATCAGATGCATAAATTCCTAGATAAACACATTTAAAATTTTGAAAATTCAGTGGATTTTTGTAATCTGAAGACAAGATTTTTGAATTTTGTATTAAATCTTGTTTCAAAAGGTTGCTCATTACTATTTTTATTGATTTTTCCATTTGGATATGTAGATTGCGGATCTGTCTTAAAGAAAATAAATACATTTTATTTGTTTCGTTTAGATTATTTTATAATTATTTTAAAAACTTTGCATTTTTGATCAAAAATATTCAAATCTGCATTTTGTAATATAAGGGGCATAAAATCTACAAAATGCAGATAAATCTGCACTTCTGGCAACAGTGCCTACAACTCTGCCTACATTTCATCCATATATTAATTGTGGATCAGATTATAAGGATAGAAGATATGATTTTTCCTTTTCCAAAACAGGTATTTAACAAAATTTCGGGTGTTTGGAAACCAACAAACTACCAAAAAATACAGGCGGGCACTGTTGATTATTTAAAGATTTTCGAGCGATTCTGGCGGTTTTACTGTGCCCATTGCCACAAAGGAGTTCCTTTTTGATGGTTAACTGGAAATTTAGCGGTTTTTTAAGAAAGAATCGCCAAATTCATAGAATCAAGCAAACATTTTGTTGATTTTGCACCTATTAACAAAATGATTATATATTTTTTTTTTTAATAATAATTTCTAGTAAGTAAGCACCTCAGCACCAAAATTGGCATTAACCAGGCATACGAAGGCAACAAATTATATTTACAATGTGTTTACATTACATATTTACACACTGAAAATTATTTACAAATGCAAAAAAAAACAAGTTAGAGTGCTAGAGTGCGAATCTGTGATACCCTCCATCGACAGGAGTGGGCTATATATGATAAATACATATATATTATTAACTAAGTTTCACAAAAACGAACGTCAGCACCCAAATTGGTTGCGGGTTAGACCAATGTTATATTCTTGACCAACAATAAAAAATTGTATGCGTTTCTTGTTAGAACTTTGAACTGGCTTCAGTAAAATATCATGATTCGTAAAAGTTTTAGCCGAACTAAAATAATTTTTAGGAGGGTAATTTATATAGGACCTATGGTAAATTATGGACCAATCATCCCAAAATTTTGAAGGCTGATTTCTGGTATTACAAAAAATAAATTAGATTAAATTTCAATACAGCAGTGTAATTAGTTTTAATTAATTAATTAGTGAATTTCACAAAATTGCACGCAATTTTTTCTGGCCATATGAATCTAAGTTGGAAGAAATTTTACCGCAATATCCATATCTATTATGGTTGTAGGCGAATTTAATTATTTTCCCAAAGTGGGCTTTATTTGATTTTAGGCGCAATAAACTGTTTTCCGAGAGTAAGATTTATATGGGGCTTAGGGTATATTATGGACCGATCTTCACGAAATTTGACACTCCGATTTCTTGTCTTCTAAAACTGTGATATACCAAATTTTTTATGATAGCATTAATAATTACGGATTTAGGCGTACTTACCTGTTTTCCGGGAGTAGGGTTTATATGGGGTCTAGGGTTAATTATGGACCGATCTTCAAAACATTTTACAGTGTGATTGCTGGTCCTATAAAACTGTGACGTACCAAATTTTAGTATGATAGCGTTATTTATTACAGTTTTAGGGGTACTAAGATGTTTTCCGCGTGTAGGGACCCATCTTCACGAAATTTAACAGTATGATTTGCAGTTATATAAAGCAAATTCGAGCAAAATTTTTTTCATTCCGTGCATTATTCCACCATTTATGTTAGTTTTTGCATCAAAATTATAAATTTTTGTGTGGTGGTGGTTCCAAATTTTGATTCATAGTTCTGATCCTACTGAACCGATGTTGCTGGATTTCAATCCCAAACCGCTTAGGATAACTACAAGCAATTTGAGACCAAGTTTGTTCTTTTGTTTTGAGTTGTTCGAAAGTGAGCGTTTTTTCAACACACGGACAGACGGACAGACAGACGGACATAGCTAAATCGAATTAGAATTACTCAAGGACTCAGAATACATATACTTTATATAAATGTCTTATATGTATAATAAAAAAGTTTCACATGGATCGACAAACTTAGTATACCCTCAATCACCACTAGTGGTGGAGGGTATATAAAAAGAAAAAAAGAGAATTTTACTTTTTATTTATAAAAACTTTTAATTTTGCGTAAGACGTGTTTCTAGATTGTTTAATAAAAATACCCTAAGCTCTTTCTTAAATGTTGGAAAAAAGTAAAATATTTTTTAAGGAAACAGGAAAATTATTAAATTCATTGGAACCAGCAAAGCGTATCCGTTGTTTCGTCAGTTCAAGACGACATCTTGTTACAGAGAGGTTTTGAACTTGTCTTGTATTTCTATTTGTGACCACGGCATTTTGTAAAAACTGAATTCAATAATTTCCAAGATATTTTATAGATTTAAATACGAATTTTAATGACTGCTTTTTGTACAAGCCATTTATGGGTAGACTATTGTTTGCGTAACGTCTAAACAGGTCCAGTGTATGAAATCTTATGGGTAGGATAAAATTAAGTTTTAAAGCTTTGTTTTGTACAGATTGAATAAATCGTAAAGAAGAACTTTTCCTACTTCCATATATTATTGGAAGGTAAGACAAATGACTGTGAATCCAACTTTCATAAATTAGCATTTTTACTTTAGTATTAAATCTTTTTTTTATGACAAATAGGTTTTTAAATTTAATTTAAGACAGAACATTTTTTCATAATTTTGAAATTGTTTGTTTGTTATTTAAATAAAATTTTGTAAATTTAATTTTCTGAAGATGCTAACCAAAGGCTAGCGAAATATTGATAAAAATATATACATATAATATTTTATAAATAAAGACACCTCAAGCTTAAACAATAAAAAATAATTATATATATATATATATATATATATATATTTTTATTCCTACGCTAATCCCGCAAAGCTCTTCGCTTATCTGCAGGAGACCAGAGTCTCTAGCGGGAATCGAACCCGCGACCATGGTACTGACAGAGCTAAATTTAAAATATTAATAAATAAATAAAGTAAGGGTTTTTGGCACTTCCTGCCTGAAATAAATCTTTTTTGTTTGATTATAAAAAATTTCTCTCATTAAATATTTCTCAGTATTAAAAAATTAAATTTCGTTAAACCATATTAATTTTTGTTTTTATTCTTAATCAAATAAAACACATGTACTATATTACTATAACAATGGATTTTACTTACATGCAAATCACATAATCAAATATATTTCAGATCCCATATCTAACGTACTAAGGCCCTTTTAAATCAGCAATTTGGTCCAAAACAAAAACCAACTTAAAAGTCAAAATGCATCACTGCCGCTTATTTATCCCCCATCCTGTGTACAGATGGAAAAGGTATAAAAATTGTACTCAAACTGCTTCTTGCACACAACAAGCACTTCACTTACTTATATTTTCCCATTTCCAATGCCGAGTGTTTTTCTGCAAAAATTTCTGCAATTGCTTAAGTTCTTTCTTCTATTTATTTTTTTATATTTTTCACAGCTTTGGCATGATGATAAATGAAAAATAGTATTCAAGTGTAAAGAGAACAAAGATTAATTTGCACCTGAGGCGAAAATAAGTCAAAAACTTTTTATATTTTCATGTATTTTTTCAACCATTACAAAATAAGTGCTGATCCTTAGAAAATGCTTGATAATAAAGTGCAGCAAAAAAAAAAAAATAAAAAATTATAATAAACTAAATATGCGTTAATGATGAATATTACGTTGTAATACAAAGAGAAATTTTAGACAGGCATTTTTTTAATGAGAAATGCAAATTTAAAAGTTTTTTTTTCAAATATTTATTTATTGAATCTTCACTTGATATTTATGAACTTACAATAACACTGTGCTATAATTTGACACTTTTTTTGTACCCTGAAACCAGTGGTGTTAACCGTTTTCTAAGTAAGATCTTGTTTTCGAGATATATTGTAGTTTTCTTAGGGTGGGTGCGGTGTTTATCTTTAAAAAAGTCCTGCCGGCATACGTGTTTATAAGGGCAGATTTGTATGCCCAAAGGTTTTACTGGCAGATTTATATACCATGAATTAAAAGAAGAAAAGTGCCGAGTTTACAGGCAATGTTTTCAATGATCTCTTTTTTTTAATTTCACTTAGTTTATATTTAAAACTAACGGTATTCTTAAACTACAATTATTGATAAAATAGTTGTTGCTTAAAACTACATTTCCAAAAAATTTACAATAATCAATAAAACATTAGGGGGGTGTTGATTTGTAAGGTTCACAATAAATATATTATTTATAAAAATAAAGTAAACAAGCATATTGTCTAATAATAAAGGTAAATTATACTACAGTATAGTGTTATTTCAAAAATGGAGGAGGCAGCACAACATATCGTCGCTGTTTTTACTAGCTGACCTAACTGAAATTTTTTGGAAAATTGAGTTAAGTACAAAAAATAAAAATATTTTTCTTTTTCTTTATTTAACACATAACAAAAGATGTTATACTACATAACAAATAATGCATACGCCCAATTTCGTTCGTATTTTGGCGAGGAAATGACTACATTTAAGACAAAAAAACATTAAAAGTGCTCTCCTGTAAAATTTGTTAAATGTTAGTTAGGTTGGTAAGTTAAACCTGCGACGATATATTCGAGTAACTCAAAAACGATTAAGTTTATTAAATAAACTATAAAACCCTAAAAACTAATCTTAATTACATAAAGTATAGCAAGTTTTAATTTTCAAAGTCGGATATTTCCTAAACTTTAAGACATAAAATTTCCCTATGGCGTGCTATATTCCAAATTCTTATTTTTGATTAATACACTGAAATTTATTGTTGAAGCAAAACTAGTTTCTATTCGCATTTCACTGGTTGCTTAGGCCAGATCGTCAGGAAACCTTTTTCCAAAGACTTTAAACAAGCTAAAAATATTATGCAAAAAAAAAACTGTAAAGCGAATAGGAATTATAAACTCTCAAGTTTTAATTGTAACAATATCGGAGCTTAAACAAAACAATAACAACAATACACAGTGTGTTTATCTTTCCTTACCTTCCCACAAAATTAGCTTGTTTCAATTCAATCCAATCGGACAAACCGTTTACAAAGTATAGAATTATTTCCATATTTTTCCAAATTACCCACACTCGATAGATGCCGTTGGTAGGGTTTCGTGCATATTTTGAATCGCCGTATCATTTGCATATGTCGATGTTGACGTATTTTCATTTAAAGGCATATTCGATTTGTAGAGAATGTACAGAAGGGGACTCAATATACTACCCTGCGGCACACCAGCTTGTATATCCTGCGGAAAGCTCACAAAGTTATTCAATGAAGCAAGAAGCTTTGAAATAGTTCATTAGTGTTGGGAGCCAACCACTGCTTGATCTTACAAATGAGGCCTTCGTGCCAAACCCTGTCGAAAGCTTGAGAATTTTCAATGATGAGTGCCGAGCAGTACTTTTTCTTCCCAAAAACATTTCGGATATCGCTTACAATTCTACACAGAAAAAATTATTAAATTTCTCCAATCACCAAATTTATACCAAATTCGTAATATCAAGCAAACAATTTGTTGATTTTGCAGCAATTTTTAAATAGAAAATACATACATAGGGTGTGTGTGAAACGGTAGCAAAGTTCTATGATGAAATAAAATTTGTCTGTGGTGGAAAAATTTCATGTTTGTGCTGTGTGAAATTGTAACATATTTGACAACGTAAAATTTTGACATAAAGAAAAGAACAATTGTTTACTGACATTTCTTAACAGAAGTCAAAGTCGGCAAGTTTTTTTAGCGGCGGCGGTTCAGCAAAAACCAAAATGATTATATTGATTACTAAAAATTGTAAAATTGTGAATATATTTTTTTTTTCAATAAATGATATTTTTAATTTTAATTAAAAAAATGATCAAAAAACTCTGTTAATTTATTTAAATATTGACAATTCCCAACAACAATTCTACATGTTTAAATTGTTTTATTTTAAACGAAAAAAGTCAATTAAGATTTTTTGTTATTTAATTAAAATTTTAATTGAAAATTTATTTCAAAACAACTAATATGTTAATTAAATCAAAATTAAATTTTTAATTTTCTTTCAACTAAAAAAATAATTGATTCAATTATCACATTAATTAAATTTAAATACTTTTGGAACCATTTTTTTAATTGATAACTTATTATTTATATGAGCCTACCTTCACTGGATCCTTTTCTGGCTTAGGTATCATAGTAGCGAGGGAAACCTTTCATTCTGGAGGATAATATTAAAGGCGTATTATATCATCAAAAATAAAGAGAATTATTCTTTTTGCTATTCGGGGTAACTTCAAAAACATTATATTTCTGATCCATCGATCCCTGATGCTTTCTTGGGGGTTTTAATCAACAATAGCCTTTTCTACTTCTTGAATCTCTTAACAAAGGGACACTGCTCTGCGCTGAAATGCAACAGGTGGTGGCAAGTCAATTGTAGGATTTGTAGGTTTATTCGATGTGAAAAATTTCTTCAAATGTTCTACAAATTTTCTTCGTAATTTCTTTCCCCATACATCACCTTCTTTTTCCAAGGGAGATTTACGTACTATTGGTCTTTTTAGTTTTTTTTTTTTTTTGTAACTCGGCACAAAAAGTAGTCAGTTTTCTGTGATGGATCTAAATGTTCAAAAAAATTATTCAATTTTGATACTTTCGTACGTTTATCGTAAACGCCTTCATCTGTTTCTCAATCTGAAGAGATCTATGCTATTGCCACTCCCTTTGAACTCCTCGTTTTTCAACTAAGAGTCGTTCGACATCAACGGAACAACTTCTATATTGCCTATTGCGTCGCGTGAATTTAGTCGTGAGAAGGGCAGCTATGTTGAGATTTTGTGCAAAGTTCAAAGGCGAGAGGTCAATGTCATCTGTTGTTCTTAGCGGTAGTGTATCCGAGCAATGACTACAAAGATATTTCTTGTATTTAAAAAAATGTATTGTACTGGTTACAGTTAAGTCAACCGCCGGGTACACAATTTCTAGGGGGTTCAAAATAGTAACAATAACGAGTGTGTGATCACACGAGAGATCCAATTAAGATTATATAAGTACAAGCTCTCTTCCGACATTTATCGTAACACCGAAATCAGAGATCACATCGATACACTCATAAAATTATCACAGTAACTGATTGCAGGTTATTAAATACGTTTTCCGTACTGTTTAAATTTAATATATAGTTATTTTACGAATCAATTTGCTTTTTAACATTTATGTTTGTTATTCAATGAACAAACTACCAAAAAAGACTGTTTTTCCGTACTAATATTGTAATGTAGTTTGATTTTTTGTCAGTAAAATTACAACTGTTAAATTTTACGGAATCTACTGTTAAATAAAAAATAATTAAAAAATTTATGTAAAATTCATTTTTAATTTCAATTTATTTAAGCTTATGGTCTAGTTTTTATTTTATAAAAAAAGTTATCTTTATTTTAAATATAAAGACAAAATCTATACACAAAGGAAGGGGTTGCCTATTGGATCACCAGCGTCCCCTATCGTGGCCGATATCGTGATGGAGGAACTTTTGAAGACTTGCATTCAAAAATTGGACTGTAAACCGAAAATTCTGACAAAATATGTGGATGACCTTTTTGGTATTGTAAAAACCAACGCCATAAATAAGATGCTAGAGGAATTGAACCGCTTTCATACACAAATAAAATTCACTTTGGAACAAGAATTAAATGGACAATTACCATACCTTGATACCCTGGTAATTAGATCGGGTAACAAACTGAAAATAGACTGGTATCAAAAACCTACATCGTCAGGTAGAATAATAAACTTTTATTCGTGCCAGCAAAAAACATTATTATGAACACCGCCAACAACTTAATAAAAAGAGTTTTAAATATAAGTGACGAACTTTTTCACCAGGATAATATAAAGAAAATAAAAGAAATGTTAAAGAAAAATGCATTCCCAGACAATATTATTAAAAGACTCTTACAAGTAGAAAACAAACAAACCAAAGAAATAGATGGAAACAAAAATGGTATAAATCAATGACGTATGTGCCAGGAATATCCGAGAGGATTGAAAAATCTGACATTTATGATAAGGAAAACTATAAAATAGCACCTAGATCGGAAAACACTTTACGACAACTTTTTTCAAACACCAAAAGTAAGCTGGATAAAATGGAAAAATCTAATTTGATTTACAAAATAAATTGTAATGGTGACAAAACCAATATATGTAAAAAGGTATATATTGGTACAACAAAAAACAAACTTAAGACAAGATTAGCAGGACATAAATCTGACCTGAAAAATATAAATAATTCATCACAAAAAACCGCACTTCTATCCCATTGTGCAGAAAAAGGGCACACACCAAACTTCGACAATGTGGAGATATTACAAAGAGAGGAAAAATACCATAGACGCTATTCACTAGAAATGTTAAATATAATAAACACAAGCAAAGAGTACCGAATGAACTTTAAGTGCGATTTACAGACGAGCTCAGCAAAACAATATAGACATATAATAAACAAAAATAGAATAAGGAATTAGTGCAATTTTAAATGTAAAACCGTGTGTGACGTGTTTTTTATTATTGTTACTTTATGTTTATATGTTTTATGACACAGTGGGACAATATGTATTCATTTAATGTTAAAATTATGTTTTTATTTTTTGTTAACTATAATTGTAGTACCCTGAAGATGAGATCCAGTGGATTTCGAAATATTGGAAACATTTTTTAAATAAATAAAAAAATCTTAAAAATGTTTAAAAAATAAAACAGGACTCAAATGGCATAATGCAAGATTTTATATTTTTAGAGAAATCCAGGAAAAGGACTGAGAACTTATATATGGGCATTTCCAGCGAAAAGACTACTTTTTATAACGTAACACCAGCAAGTAATTACAATTGCTTCTCAAAAAAATTTATATGTATCATTTACTTTTTTATATTTTAGTGTAAAGCGCAACTATCTCTACATTAAGTAACAAAAAGGATAACATTTGAACAACATGGGCCTAATATACAAGCTTATTTGCTTGCTGGCATTACGTTACACAAAGTAGACTTTTCACTAGAAATGCCCATATTCTAGCAACCCGTAGCTTTTGATTTCTTTAACAGCTATGATAACTGAAAGATTTTTTTCCAAGTCAAGTTTTATCAAATCCAAAGAAAATAATCCCTTAAGTCTTAAGCCTCTAGTACACGGCATGTAAAAAGCCACATGCGCATGTGGTTCTGACGTAATTTTGACGTCATCACACAACACGAAATGCTTATTGTGGCTTTGCAGTGACGTCAAAATTACGTCAGAACCACATGCGCATGTGGCTTTTTAAACTATTGAAATAACTAATAAAATGATCTTACTGCTTATTTTTTAATTAATGCATAATATGTTTTAATTAAAAAATATGTATTACATATTAATGAATTATTTTTGTATTTGCTCGTTTTAGTTCATGAATTGCTATGTTTGTAATGTTATTGCTTTTTTGTACTAATAAGCTCCAAATAATAAATAATTTATGCATTTTTATTTATTGAAATTACATAATTTATAAAAATAATTTATTAATCGGTTAACCGATCAATAACATAATTAACCGATTATTAACCGATTAAGCCAAAACCTCGCTTAATTAATCGTGCGATTAACCGATTAAAGCAAAAGTCCGATTAAATGCATACCCTAATACATTTACATATGTGCAAACATATTACATGTCATTCCATTCTAACTTTTTATTATTTCTTTTAATTTCAAATTTACTGCCTGTGCCTCGATTTCGAACGAAAATTTCATTCGCTTAACTTTTATTTAAAAAAAAAAACCAATTTTAAAATTTACTTTTAAAGGTAAGTTATGCGAACTTAGTTTTCGTTTGAAATCGAGGGACCGGCAGTTAATTCTACAATAAAAAAATATTAAAAAAAAAAGTAAAGAATACAAACAATTTTTAATTTATTCGCCATAGGAAATCTAAAAAAAAAAAAAAAATTAATTGGCATTATATAATGCCGGATTATATACTGCCAGTAAACGAAACTTGTGACACATACTATGCAAGTAAACTGTGCTACATTTTATTTTTAAAATATAAAAGGACATGTTCAAATAAAAAAAAACATAAAAAAAAAAAATTTTTTTTTTATTATTAACATTCCAACTTTCATGAGTCTATTGCTGCTAATACGCCATAATTAAGGCGATTCTTTGCATAATTCTAGGAAACCTTTCCAGAATATTTATTCCGCTCTTATATTTTTTTTGTCATCTCTTAAAAAACCGAGACAAAACTGAACTGTGTAATCTATAAAAATGTACAATGGAAAAGCACCGTTATTTCCTTAATACCAGTTAAAAAATATATGATGCAATTCTTAATACACAACAATATTGTAAGCAGTTGAGCAACGGCTAAAATGTTAAATTTTATTTAAAAGAGATCTTAAAAATAACGAATTCGACAGTCGTAGATAAATATCAATGTATCGATATATGGGTATTTTTAATATCGGCGATATATATCGATTATAATTTTTTTAAATATCGATATTTATTGCCCATCCCTAAATGTATGTAGCTAAAAGGAATAATCAGAATAATCACCCATTAGATTAAGTTTCAATCGAGATTTAATTAAAATTGCTAAACCACCACATGCTATACCTCTTGGGTTCTTTGTATCATATAAAGTGCAATGAAAATAAATTTCTTTGAGTCAAATGGGTCTGAGAAATAAGCCTTATTTATGTCTATATGCTTATGATTTAGGATATAAGTAAAATCTTCTTTATGTTCGCATAAGCATTTTTAATGAAATTCTTACATTATTTTTAAATTTCCTCTGTTTTGGTTTTAAACATTTTGGTAAATCTGCTACAAATAAATCTATTTAAAATCACTGCCTTAATACCACAAGTATCTTCACTAGTTAATGTCCTTTCAAATTGATTCTGAATTTTTATTAAATATTTTTTCTTCGATATACATATAATACTTTATTGCTTAAATCATCACTACTACAATACTATCGTTTTATTATTACTTGTATTATAATCCCGAGACAATAAGTCCCATATGTCTTTTTAATACTATTGGTCAATTATATCGGCAATAAAATAAGTTACGAGCGACACAACTGCATGTTTGATACAGACCACATTTTATTGGTTTTTATTAAGTCTATAAAAAAAATTTTACAGTGTGCTTGTGTATCTGTGTGTCAACATTTTCAAATCTATTGGTATCGGCATGCATGTATGTGTGTGTGCAAATGAATAAATATTGCTAAACAAACAATATTTCATTATAATAAGACTACTTGATTGTGGTAATCGTAAATTGTGTATGAAGCTGAAAAAACTGAAACAAGTGACTTTTTGTATGCAGCGCACAAGATTGTGAAAAAAAAAGAAATAGCATAAGAAAACACAGCAAAAATGGCTATAAATTTAAATTGTAAGACCACAAAATCGAATAAGTTCTTTTTTTTACAATACGGTGCTTTGTTATTTTAGCCCTTTGAAACCCAGCAAAATTTAAAGAACTTTACATTTCCTTTTACACTAACATTTTAACACTAGAAATGCAATATAGAAAACTTTATACAAAAAAGTCAAATTTTTTAAAAAAGGTCACACGTTTTTAAAACGATGTCACATTTTTTTACAAAAAAGGCACACTTTTTAAAAAAAGTAAAATTTTTTAAAAGAGTCACACTTTTTACAAAAAAATCACACTTTTTACAAAAAAATATCACACTTTTAACAAAAAAGTCACACTTTGTGTGTTTTAAGTTTTAAATAACACTGTGCAAGAAATTGACACTTTTTTTTCGTGACAAGCTGGGCACCTGGCGTTTTAACATAATTCGGGTACGCTGAATCCAGTGGTGCCCGCGGTTTTTTAAGATTGTCTCTGATTTTCGAGATATACCGTTATTTCAAAAATGGAGGAGGTTGCACAACATATGTTCGCGTAACTCAAAAACGCTTTAGCTTATTGAAAAAAACTTAAAAAACCGAAATTCCGCAATAAAATTTTCTTTAAGAAAAGTAAAACTTCTTTCTAATATCCGCAGTCGTTTTAGAAATATAACTTTTTTTTTGGAAAAAAAAATAATTTTTTTAACAAAATTTCGAAATTTTTGTTTTTTAAAAATTTTGTTAAAAAAATTATTTTTTTTTCCAAAAAAAAGGTTATATTTCTAAAACGACTGCGGATATTAGAAAGAAGTTTTTTTTTTTTCTTAAAGGAAATTTTATTGCGGAATTTCGGTTTTTTAATAATTAATTCATTTATTAATGATGTGCTAATAATCCCAATTTATGATAAAAAGCACTGAAATTTATTGTTGTGGGAAAGCTAGTTTCTATGCGCATTTCGCTGGTTGCTTAGGCCAGCTCGTCAGGAAACTTTTTCCAAATACTTTAGAAAAGCTAAAAATATTATACAAGTAAGACCATAAAGTGAATAAGAATTTTAAACACTCAGCTCATACTTGTAACAATATCAAAGCTTCAACAAAGACACAACAATAAATAGTGAATTTTTTCTTTCTTACATTCCCCTACAATTGGCTGGGTTTTTTCCAGCACGAATTGTAGTTGTAAGAGGATACAACAATAAATTTCAGTGTTTTTTATCATAAATTGGGATTATTAGCACATCATTAATAAATGAATTAATTAATAAATATTTCATTCCCGAAAATAATTTTTGATAATAAATTTGCATGTGCTCGGTTTTTTAAGTTTTTTTCAATAAGCTAAAGCGTTTTTGAGTTACGCGAACATATGTTGTGCAACCTCCTCCATTTTTGAAATAACGGTATATCTCGAAAACCAAAGCCAATCTTAAAAAACCGCGGGCACCACTGGATTCAGCGTACCCGAATTATGTTAAAACGCCAGGTGCCCGGCTTGTCTGTTTTTTCAACTAGCATAGTGTAATTAGGGGCTCCCGTTTTATGCAAAAGGTCACACTTTTTATTCAAAAAGTCACACTTTTTATACAATATTTCACATTATTTTATAAAAGTCGCACTTTTATTTAAAAAAGCAAACGTTTTATTCTAAAGGTCACACTTTTTATACAAAAAGTCACACTTTATATAAAGACACATTTGAAATTCGCTTAACTTACATGTAAAGCAAAATCAATATTTTATTATTTGTGCTTGCTTTATATGTAAGTAAAGCGATTGAAGTCTTCGTTCACAAATCCTTATACAGGCATTAAAAGCACGGTGTGTAACGTTTATAAGCAGTGCTGCCACAACCAAACAAATTTGCAACCAAAATGTAAAAATAAAGTAACCAAATGCAATCAAAAGAAATCAAAATATTTATGTATGTATTAAAAACACTATTTTATTTGCACTTCAGTTAAACAATAAAATATGTTCATAAGTAGGTCCAAGCCTCTGGATCGATTTTTATAAAATTTTTACAGTATGTTACTTATGATCTGGAAAGTACAAGAGGCTTTATAGTTTTTCGAAGTTTTTAGTGGAATTGGCTCCTCCCAAACAAAGCTTTCACTTATTTTCCTCTATTTGCAAAACTGTATGAGTTAGAGCTTTCAAGCTTGTGAAGAAGCAAAAGACTATAAATCGATATACTTTACGAGGTTTTATATTACCTCGGTAGGAGTAGAGAAAATGATACCCCAGATTGTGGTTTTTGTTTACAGATTATATTGCTTATTCGGCCTAATTATAAGCGATTGAAAAAAAATCATTATAAAGTGAATAAAAAATGGTAAAAATGTTGAATGCAACAATACCATATAGAATTATATATGTCCAGAAGAGCGAAGCGGGTAATGGTTTTACTAACCCTGCAGCCACACGATCAAGTGTGGCTCTAAATTTTTCTACACATAATACTTGTCAAAATTCACAAAAATTTAAAGCTGTGATTTAGGTTAGGTTAGGTAAATTTTACACCCTCACCCAGACACCAATATGGTCGATTGTGATGCCCGCAGCCCGAGATATCTTCCAATACGTGCATGAATTTGCTACGCAGCCACCTCAGCCTGCTGTTCTGTAGCCTAAGACAGCGGCACAGAAAGTTCTCAACTGTCTCCAACTCCTCTGGGTCCTCACAAAACCTACATATATCCGAAATGTCAGATCCTATTCTACCGCCATCCCGCCTATCATACAGTGGCCCGTGTAATACATATCATGGTTCTGACACAGGCCCTACTTTTGCCCGAATTCAACTTACTAAGTGTCGGCTACAGCGTGCTTGATACCCGGCAGTCTGTTCGGCCCCGAGAAACCCGATTAGTCCTGATCAGAACCCATTCCCTAATTCTTCCAAAGTAGAGGTCCATTGGAGGCTTGAGCACCTACAAACTGTATGGATCCTCCATTTCCGAGCCCAGTCTCGCCAGCTCATCTGCTATCTCCAGTTGCCGGTGATGTTGCAGGGACCCGGTACCCAGCAGATCCTCACAATATAATACCCTAAGATTTCTCCTAGAGCCCTCCTGCAATTGTCCACTAGCCTGGAGTTCACATAATAGCCCATCAAGGCCCTAAGAGTCGCCTGGCTGTCCACATATATAGTGACCTAGTTCTGTGATGCAGGCTGCACGCAATTTTAAAGCAAAATTTATTTTTAAGGTGTAATCAAGAAAACCACTTATAAAGACAATAGAAAAAGATGTTTATTCAAATTGTAATGAACTGTTTTCTTGAACGTAAATTGAAATACTCAACTTAAAAGAGAAACTGAAAGTAAATTCTTTTCAATTTTAGAAAGTATGAAATAGGGCCTTTAAACTAGAAGTTCAAAATTCGCTCAAGTCTAACCGCTAAGTAACACAAAAAATTGGTTATTTTTCCATTGAAAAAAGTAATCAAAATCGACTAAAAGTATACAAGTACACATCGAGAAAAACGTCATAAAATAAAACTCTTTTGTGGAGTATTTGGAAGTATATCTAAAGTATTTGGAAAAAGTTTCCTGACGAGCTGGCCTAAGCAACCAGCGAAATGCGCATAGAAACTAGCTTTCCCACAACAATAAATTTCAGTATTTTCATTAAAAAATTGGGATTATTAGCACATCATTAATAAATGAATTAATTAATAATAAATATTTCATTCCCGAAAATAATTTTTGATAATAAATTTGCATGTGCCCGGCAAATAAATAAAACTGAAATGGCAAACTGCTTTATTTAAGCAACTTGTTTTTTTTTTAATTTTAATTTTTTCTTTCTATCCTCTTACAACTACAATTCGTGTTGGAAAAAAACCAGCCAATTGTAGGGGAATGTAAGAAAGAAAAATTGACTGTTTAGTGTTGTGTCTTTGTTGAAGCTTTGATATTGTTACATGTAAGACCTGAGTGTTTAAAATTCTTATTCACTTTATGGTCTTACTTGTATAATATTTCTAGCTTTTCTAAAGTATTTGGAAAAAGTTTCCTGACGAGCTGGCCTAAGCAACCAGCGAAATGCGCATAGAAACTAGCTTTCCCACAACAATAAATTTCAGTATTTTCATTAAAAAATTGGGATTATTAGCACATCATTAATAAATGAATTAATTAATAATAAATATTTCATTCCCGAAAATAATTTTTGTGGAGTTTAATTTCGGCGTCATAAAAAAGACTGATTTGAGGAGTTTAGCCGTCAAAAAATAAAACTAATTTGAGGAGTTTTATTTTTTCCGTCAAAAAATTAAATTCATTTCAGTTTTATTTTATCCGTTACGATCAAATTTGCATAGTTAAACAATTTATTTTGCATTAAGTTTTATTGCAGCATCAGAATGATCCGATATGGTTTTCGTCATCATTTACTTTAAAAATTTTATGAATTTTAATCAGTAATTGTAGCAAATAGAATTTGGGAAATTTTATTTCTCTTTCTGAATTATGTTATGTTTTTTATGGCGGAAAAATAAGTTTAATTTAGGACGGAAAGAATAAAACTCTCTTGTTAAGAGTTTCATTCGAATTTTTGTTTTTACTTTAGAAAATGTTTAACTTTTCAGAAATACTACAAAGTTAGTTGCTTCATATCTGTGTGATAGATCGCAGATAGTTGCCAACAATGGTACCTTTTCTAGGCCTCTGAGTACATTGAGAGGTGTTCCCCAGGGGTCTGTTCTCGGTCCTCTTTTATACTCGTTATATGCTAATGATCTACCTTTGCAAATCAAATACTCATTCATACAAATGCATGCGGATGATGTTCAACTTTATATGAGCTGTACCAGAACATCAATTCGTACTGTAGTGAATAAACTTAACCACGATCTGTACATGAGTCATCAATGGGCTTCTGCAAATGGATTACGACTAAATCCAGACAAGTCAAAATGTCTAGTAATCGGTGCGAGGTCTAGCAGTGACATAAATATCAATGTTGATGGTACTCGAATCGAACTAGTACACACAGTAAAAAAATTAGGTGTTACTTTTAATCGTACCCTTACTTGGTCGGTCAATCAAGTATGTGGCAGAACATATTCAATGCAAAGAAGCCTTTGGTGTAGCCAGCACTTTACTCCACTGAGGAAAAGAATGATGCTAGCCAAATCGTATTTAATACCAACACTTTTATATTGCTGTGAAGTCTTTGCTGCTTACAGTGTCACTGACAAACGTAAGCTTGTTACAACATCTAATAACATTACGCGTTACGTTTTCGTTTTAAACAAATTTGATCATGTATCTCCATACACCAAACGGGTTTTTGGCATGCGCTTTGATAATTACCTCAAGTTTAAAAGTTTAATTTTTTTGCATAAAGTTATAGTAACAAAAGAGCCTAAATATCTCTACAACAAGCTGACATTCACCTCATCATTACGAAATAATAGTATCCGCAGCTTTATATTTCACAAAAGTGCTTCTTATAACCAATTTTATATATCTACAATTTATCTCTGGAACCATCTTCCAACTGATATACAACTCACTAGCAACGCAATAAAATTCAAAAAATTATTAATGAGTCACTTTGCCAATAACTAGAACATCTAGGACCTAGATATAAGTATGTTTTAACTTTAATGTGTAATTATTTATTTATTTTAAATGTTTAATGTTTAGTTAAATTATTATTTCTGCAAAACCGTACCCTATAACGTATCTGATTCTAATACTGTAATTCAGAAGATATTGTATCTTGTTGTATTAGAAAAGCAAGTAATAAATATAAATACAATACAAAAAAAAAAAAAAAAAAAATAACTCTTAACTTGGAGTTGAGATCGTTCTTTAGGATCACCATAGATTCCGAAAGAGCTCGTCTATATGAGTCTATCAGTATATGACAGTATAACCCTGCGTTAAATATAACATGAAGAGTTTTTAAGTTTAAATGGTCTGGATAACTGTTATTTACGGTCCCTGATTAAAAGTAAATATTTATGAAAAATATAAATTCTGCCAGAAAAAAAACCAAGGAAAATAAATTAAAAATGTAAAAATGTTTAGTTGGAGGTAATTTTTAGCCAAAAGTAAATTTTACCTAAAAAGTCACGTTTAACAATATATACACAATTTAACGTCAACATGTTTCACCAATAAACATTTTCAATTCATTATGTCAGTAACATACAAAATCTCGCTGGGTTTTTTCCAGGAACCTTCATGTACATATGTCTAATCTTATGTTGCGATATTTGTACATGTATATTGTCTCCATTTAGAATCAATGACGAAAACTAACATGAAAATCCTAACGATAAATTTCTGAATATTTCTTGTTCTCTCTTCTTTTTTAGTAGTATTGTGTCTCAAACTGACGCCTGACGCTTTGCATTAAAGAATTTTTGTTGAATATCATACAACAACGGTTACAAGGAAATATAAATGCATATACATACACGCATACAATCCTTGTGAATTTCTTTATAATATATTTAACAGGATAGAATAAAAATTCAAGTGCAAGCGACAACAAAATTCTCTATGACTTAGAAGATGAGAAAAAACTAAAAAAAAGCAATTGATAATAGCAAAAAAAAAAAAATGCAGCAGCAGAATCTAAGTCAGTAGTCGTCGATACTTCTGACACTTGTGCTCGTGCACATGTGTTAAGCTTTGTCTGTTTGAATGAGTTTGCACATACAAGATACAATTTATAGAATTATATAAAAACCATTCGGAAAATAGTTGCAGCATACTTATGCAGCGTGCAAGTAAGTATACAACTCGTATTAGTAAAACCAATAAACCACAATACGTATTTGTTACAAGGATGCCGGCATCTACAGCATTTTTGGCAAATAATAAACTTTATTTAATTCCCCTGGATGGGAGTATAAAGATTTAGTTCAGTTTTAGTCCTCGTGCGGTCCTAGTTAAAAAAAAATTGTTTTGTTCTAGTTCATTACAAGTTTATTATAGTCTAGTTCTTGTTCGCTTCAAGTTAAGTTCTAGTTCTGTTATAGTTCCGTTCTAGTTCAGTTCTAGTTCAGTTCCAGTTCAGTTCTAGTGCAGTTCTAGTTCAGTTCTAGTTCAGTTCCAGTTCAGTTCTAGTTCAGTTCTAGTTCAGTTCTAGTTCAGTTCTAGTTCAGTTCTAGTTCAGTTCTAGTTCAGTTCTAGTTCAGTTCTAGTTCAGTTCTAGTTCAGTTCTAGTTCAGTTCTAGTTCAGTTCTAGTTCAGTTCTAGTTCAGTTCTAGTTAAGTTCTAGTTCAGTTCTAGTTCAGTTCTAGTTCAGTTCTAGTTCAGTTCTAGTTCAGTTCTAGTTCAGTTCTAGTTCAGTTCTAGTTCAGTTCTAGTTCAGTTCTAGTTCAGTTCTAGTTCAGTTCTAGTTCAGTTCTAGTTCAGTTCTAGTTCAGTTCTAGTTCAGTTCTAGTTCAGTTCTAGTTCAGTTCTAGTTCAGTTCTAGTTCAGTTCTAGTTCAGTTCTAGTTCAGTTCTAGTTCAGTTCCAGTTCAGTACTAGTTCAGTTTTAGTTCAGTTTTAGTTAAGTTCTAGTTCAGTTCTACTTAGACTTAAGTTCAGTTGTGGTTTAGTACTAGTCAGGCTCCAATTAAGTTCAAGCTAAGATTCTTATTTCGATTCTTGTCAGGTTCTTATAAAGGTAATTATAAAGCCGTTTATGTTTTCTAGTTCATGTTAAAGTTCAGTCCTAGTGATTTTCTAGTAATATTTCTTATCGATTTGACACTCCTGTTTTAGAAAAAAAAGTAACACAACTACTTAAATCCCATAAAACAGCTAAAAACAAACCAATAAGAATAAAAATCTTCTGTTTATGCTGCAATACAATCGGGAATGATAAAATGCCACACACTCTAAATGCAGCCATGCAGTAGGCGAAAGAGAAAAACACTCACCCACAAACACACTATAATCTCGTGAGCATTTCATTTATAAATTTCAATTTCCGTTCCATCTAGTGGGTGGCAAATGAAATAACATTTTCATTTAACCTCTATGGCTTAAAAACATTTGTTTTCTTCAATTTCTTTTTCCAAAAAGAAACAACAAGTTAAAAAAAAAGAAATATGTTAGTGGCATATCTGCCAAGCGATATAGAAAACTAAGAACCAAAAGCAAAACATCACAAACCCAATTTGCGATGGAGGAGAAACATACCCATATACACAAACAACCTTTTTAACTGAATATAGATTATGGATCGAACATTTATATATATTTTCTTCTGCTTAAAACAAGCTGCTTAAGTTAAACATCCGGCATAAACAGCTCAAATCCATGTGACCCACAAAATATTGTGTTCGCCATGGTGTATTAAAGTCAGGCTGTCAGAGTGTTTGTTACAGATTTTTGTTGCAATCTATCTCCGATTAATAGAGTTATTTTTTTTTTTTTTTGCTTATAAGGCAGTTTAATACTGGTTTAAATTTAAAGAATGATTTTAATCTTCTTTAACAAGCTTGACCTAGTTGTAGTTAAAAAAAAAAAATTGCACAAAAACATAAATTATTTTTACAGAAGTGATAACAACTTTAGGAACTGATTCTAATTTAAAAGCCTATTACTAAGTAATGATTGTGGAAAAATAAAAAAGAACAAGTTAATTTGAATCCATTTTGATTTGTTTAAATTTTGCAACAAAAAAAAATATATATATATATATATATATATAATGCCACAACTTTTATTTGCCAGGCAAAGTTACATTTCATTTATCAGAAACTAATCTCTCTCATACTCAAAACTTTAATTAAACCAAAATATAAAGAAAATGTAAAAAAAACTACAAAATAAACTATGAGATTTACACACACATATATACAAACATTTTAAAACACTCACACAGCCATACATACATTTGTAGCGAAACACACACAAAAAAACTTTTTGACTTTTTTGCAGACAATATCCCTAATCAGATTGTGGCAATATAAAGTTCAAAAACAACTGGGACTAGAATTGAGACTCTGATTGTTAGACTTTGGCTAATTAATTAACACATTTCATTAAAGTTTTCCATTTTTTCCAAAAAGCTAAAAAAAATAGTTTAAAAGTGAAAGAAAAGGATTTTTACTTTTGTAAACAAAAAGTTGCTGAAAATGTAAAAGAAACTTGTGAACTTTTGACACTTGTTTTTTGAAGAGATAAGTTAACTCCTTTCGGTAATATGAAGTAATGCGGGGAAAGGTTTATGAAATTGTTGAAATAAATAAATTGCGGTAAGTTAAAAAAAATTCTTTTTCTCCTTATACCCTTAAGTTTTTCGTTAAGTTTGTAACAAGAAATGTTTATCTAAGACGAGAGTCCTTGAGTTGATTTTGACATGTCCGTACATCTGTTGAAAATTCACTGCCTTTGATTTCATTGCGATTTTGATGTCAAATTGTTTTTAGTTCACGTGAACAGTTCCGGAGCGATAGCCACAAAACTGTGTATAGTCAGAAAAAAGTTTTGAACTGAAACATGGTTCAATCTCCAAAAAAAAAATTCTATATATATATATGTATAATATATATACATATATATATATATATATGAGTTAATCCTCTCATTAAGAGTGTATTAACTCAAGATTTGTAGCTATTAACTTTTTCTAAACAATCTGCATGTTAATTAATTTCATTAATTTCTAACCCCTGTCAAAATATCGTGCTATTTTGGCATATTTTTGATAATGAAATAGCTCTGTTCCACATGCATAACGAAACAGTCCGAACTTGCACAAAGTTGCCCAAAAGCGTTCCACATAACAATTTTTGTGCAATTAAAAGAGTAATTGAGAGGGTATTTTTTTTTCCATTTCTTGTAGAAATTTGCCCGAACTTTTTCTTTGGGTAAGTTCGGACAAGAATAAACAATCAGCTGTTTTTGTTTACATATGAAACTGATAAATTAATCAGAAAACTTACAAGCAAAAGAAATGGTTAAGGTTTTATTAAAAAATATGTGAAAAGCAAAATGTAGGTTTTAATTGAAAAAATTAAGGTGGTAAATACATTATTGTATACATATTTCCCTTAATCTGTAATATAAAAAAAAAAAAACAATATATAAAAAATGACAATGATGCGTCTTAAATCACTTAAATAGATCTTAATTTAAAAAGTAAGCAGCATTAGTACTTGAAGAAGTGCAAAAATGGGTTTTTTCATTCCAGAAATTTTGGGCAGTTTTTGGCAAATTTAGCGAGTAATTTTCCTTTTACTCTCATTAGTCCGAACTTGCGCGAGATCTTGTGGAACACACCTAATGGTTGGTTTTTAAATTGTTTTTCATATGCCCTCAATGTGAAATAAAAAATTGTTTTGCTTCTACCGCAAATTTTTAAATTTTGAATTAATACCCTCTTGTTGAGTAAGCGCGAAATATATATATACATCAATACCCCGATTTGCGTGGCTTCGGTTTGCGTCTTTTCGAAGTTGCGACTCTTTAAAATTTCTTTGGGAGGTTTTTGCTTCACTTTACGCCACATACCTTCAAAGTTGCGTCGTTAGTGCTTCGATTTGCGTCGTTAATATAAAAAGGTTTGTACTTGCAGCTAAAACAGAAAAATGGGACTTCCCGTTTAGGTCTAATGCAAATATGTATGTGAAGGTTGTCTTCTGGTTGCAAGTTGCTGAAGTGAAGTGAAATCTAAATATTTTGCAACAGTGAGTCAAAAAAAACCACATAAGGTAAGATCAAAACTGGAAACTGTGAAACCTTCTACATAAATCAGGTGATATTGAATAAATTTGGCCTAGCCCCTTCAACAATAAAATCCATTTGTTGTTCCAGACATGCTGATAAAATGAAAACCATTTGTTGAAACCATAAGATCATTAAAACATAAACAGGTAACAAAAATGGGAATTTCTTTCTTTAATGAAAAAAATCTTATCATTTGGATTGGATATAAAAATCAGCGAAGAATGCCCTTAAAACAAATGGTAATTCAATAGAAGTTTTAATTTTATTTGAATATCTGAAAGAAAATTATTCGTTTTTTTTGGCTAAAATTATAAATCTCGGAACCAATCAAATGAAAATCAATACAAATGTATGGAAAATAGCCCTTTGGTTTGCGTCGTTCCTGTTAGGGGCGCGTTTTTCTGGTCCAAATTAGCGACGCGAACCGGGGTAGTGGGGTATATATATATATATATTGTATATATATATATATGTATTTCACATTTATATAAACATTTTGTTTACACTCGTTAGTTAGCATGCAAAAAGGTGTAGCTAACACAAATACATTTTTACAGGATAAGCAATAAAACTTTGTAAAATGAAAACTATAGATATTTTTATCGAAGTTTTTTCTCTCGTCATAAAAACAGGAATCGATAAGCCGTGCAAGGAATTCGTCAAACAATTTGCAAAGAATCCCGTTTCATAATATTTTGTTAGAAAAAAAGTGTAATCACTTCGTTATGCATTTATCAAATAACCACACTTGTAGTTACGTCCCTTTTTGTTAATAAAAGCGTAATTTTCGGTCGCAGAAGTCTAAATTTTTGTCAGGACATGAGTGTAATTCATAATAATCAATAAAGAACTGGATTTTGATTTTTTATACCCCCCACACCACTAGTGGTGAAACTTTTCCGTGTGAAAATTTTTTATTATATATCTAAGACCCCATAAATTCTGGCATCTTGAGTAATTCTAAGTCGATATAGCCATGTCCGTCTGTCTGTCCGTTTGTTGAAAACACGCTCACTTTCGAAACACGCAAAAGAAAAGAACAAACTTGGTCTCAAACTGCTTTCAGTTATCCTAAGCAGTTTGGGTTGAAATCCAGCAACATCGGTTCAGTAGGATCAGAACTGTGAATCAAAATGTGGAACCACCACCCTAAAAAAATTGATAATTTTGATACAAAACTAACATAAATGGTAGAATAATGCACGGCATGATATACAATTTTGCTCAAATACGCCTTATACGACTGCAAACCATTCTGTTGAATTTCGTAAAATTCGGTATATAATTGACCATAGACCCCATATAAACCCTACTCCCGGAAAACAGTTTAGTACGCCTAAAACCGTAATACCTAATGCTATCATAATAATATTTGGTACGTCACAGTTTTATGTGACTGCAAATCACACTGTAAAATTTCGTGAAGATCGGTCATTAATTTACTCTGGGCCCCATCTAAGCCTTACATCCGCTAAACAGTTTAGTAGGCGTAAAACCGTAATAAATAGTGCTATCATAATAAAATTCGGTACGTATTTATAGGACGGGAAATCACATTGCCAAATTTCGTGAAGATCGGTCCATAATTTACCCTAGGCCCCATATAAACCCTACTCTCGGAAAACAGTTTATTGTGCCTAAACCCAAATAAATCCCATTTTGGGAAAATAATTAAATTCGCCTTAAACCATAACATATATAGTTATTTATTGCGGTAAAATTTCTTCCAACTTGAATTCATACGGCCATAAAAATAATCATGCAATTTTTTGAAATTCACTGTTAACGCTAAAACTAATTACACTGCTGTATTGAAATTTATTCTAATTTATTTTTTGTAATACCAGAAATCAGTCTTCAGAATTTTGGGGTGATTTGTCCATAATTTACCATAGGTCCAATACAAATTACCCTCCTAAAAATAATTTTAGTTCGGCTAAAACTGTTACGAATCATGATATTTTACTCAAGCCAGTTCAAAGAAACGCTTAAAACTTTCTTATTGTCGGTCAATAATTTAATTCAGGTCTAAACCGCAACCAATTTTAATGCTGACGTTCGTTTTTGTGAAGCTTAGTTAATAATATATATGTATTTATCATATAGAGCCCACTCCTTTTGGAGGAGGGTATCAAAGATTCGGCACAGCCGAATATAGCACTCTAACTTGTTTTATTGGCTACGCCTTTTTGCATTTTAGCTAACGATATATACTTTATAGCGTCTAACATCAATATTCTAGCAATATAGGCTGTGGAGTCGGAAAATTCGGAATCGCGAGATTCCAAAGTTTCTCGGTAAAAAATTCAAAATTATTTAGTCAATATTTTCCAAAATTAACATTTTCGAAATCGGCGACGTTATATTTTACCGATCACTATGAATAAGTAGATTTTAGATTGTTTTATTAGAGTCAGCTTATTCAAGAACATGAATTTAATAATTTACAATTGTGAAATAATTAAAATTATTTTGGTATTTTTTTTATTTCGGGTAAGAGGCCAAATTGCATTAGGAGAACTTATACTAGGGTATCGATCTAGTTGAAAAGAGAGGTTTGAGTTTTTAAGGTTTCTGCTTAATTAAACACACTCGGCTAAATAACGTGAATTCCGGTCATTCACTTGTGCTTAAATAAGTTAATGGCAGGAATTTCGAAGGCCCTTATCATGCAAAACGCAATGAAACTCCAAAGAATTACATTGAAAGCACAAACAATGTCATAAATATTTTGTAATTCTGTTGTTGCTTTCTACAGAAATTCAAGTACCGTTCAAACGCTGCAGAGCTTGTGGCGTCGAAAATTTTAAAACGCAATGTGAATTTCTAAAGAAAGCAACAACAGAATTACAAAATAATTATGATAATGTTTACGCTTTCAATGTAATTCTTCGGCGTTGCCTTGCGTTTTATATGGTTAGGGCCTAATTCAACAAATTCAAATTAGAAAAATTGCGAACGTAAAATCAGTGATGCCAACTCTTGGGGCACTTAACTTGTGAAAACATTGAAAAAAACGCGCTAAAAAGGTCTTTAAAGATGTAACCGATTGGAGTAGTAGTTAGAACTATTTCTTGATGAATCAACAGCCCTGGTAGAAATTACAAACGGTAGAAATTACAGGGCTCCCAATTTTATTTTATGATGGACATTCGTTTCATGAACTAAGTATTTCCATAACATATTGGCTGGTGGTCTTTTTGACCAATTTAACAAGTTCCGAAAACGTTTACAGTTTCAGTTTTAAATTTATCATTTTTTTTAATGTAATTTCAATACAATAAAGTTAACAAACAATTTTCACTTTGATTGTCCTTCAGAAAAAAAAACCAAAATTTACTTTAAAGGACAAACTTTTTATATTTGTTAAATTTACAGTAAATAAAACAATTTTTTTTTATTATATTTTGTAACAGCCACACACACATTAATATATAAATATATTTTTTGTAAATGCCTGAATTTGTATGAACTTATAATTTATTTAAAATAATAAATTTACAAAATATATGCCAGTAGTGGTTTATGTCAATGTAATGTGTTCAGCACAACAAAAATTGGCATAAAATTCTCAATTTATATTGTCAGTGTTTTTTTCTTCATGCCATTTTGATTGCTGTAAAATGAGCAGCATTACATAAAAACTACTAAAAAAGTCATGAAAAAATAAAAGAGAGAGAGCAAAAAGAAAACCAAATAAGTCATATTACAAAAATGACATTTTCATACGAGTACAATGAAATTAAAATAATATTGACATACAACACAAAATATAATATTTAATGCATGCAAACAGTCATCTGAGTATGTATGGGGATGCATATACCCAGCGGGAAAAATTAGGGGTACGGATGCCTCCTAGAAGGCCTCTATACCACTTCATTTAGATGTACAAGGCCTGCTCGCTCCATTCAATACTCATTTTTTTTACACACGTTGTCATTGCGGTGTAGGCCTTCCGCTCTCACTTCTTTCACAGTAATATAAGAATGGTAGCTGGATAAAAAAAATAGTTATTTTTCTTGTGCTTTGGCAGAAAAGCATAACAAAAAACGTCATGACTTCTCTTCTCACTTCTTATAGAAGGGATGGTTTAATATGTGTCTTATCTTATACGAAAGAGCCGAGGACTTCTTTGAGACATTCTTTAGCAATTAGAAAAGAATGGTAATTGAATAAAAAAAGATTTTAAGCAGGTCTTTAAAAAGGCCCAAAGTAAAAAGGTCTTCCGAATTTTCACACTGGGTAGGAAATGTCGCTAGTGAATCTATACTGATTCACTACTGACTCAGTCACCAGTACTAGTGACTGATTATACCCCTGAAAATGTTATTTACTATAGAGATTTACTATTTACTATTGAATAGGTAGTTCTTTTTTGGACCATATGTAGACATTGCAACCAGAGAAGCACCAGTACATTTTAGAAAATCTAGTCTACACTTTTGGTACTTTTTAAAGTAGATGTCGAAATGAAAATTGCTTTTTTTAATATTTAATTTTGGTTTAAAAAAAAAATTAAATACGAATTCATAATAGAATTTATTTCGTATTGAAGGCAAATATATAAGTGTATACACTTCGTTGAAAATATCGCCAAAAAGTCACCAAAATAGTCGACAAAATTGGAGACACTTCCACCCAGGTTTCCTCCAGGGTATATAAGTATATATGTTTGTAGTACTGATGTTACGAATACATATTCGTATGCGCATATTTCATGACAATCGTATTCGCCAAATTCAAGCGAATATTTTGCGAAAATGTCCAAAAAACAAAAGAAAAAAAAATAAATTTTTAATAATTGTTATACCCTCCACCACTTTTGGTGAATGATGTTTTACGTAGTTTGTCATTCCGTGTGAAACTTTTTTAATATTCAAATAAGATCCCATCCTTGAATAATTTTACGTCGATTTAGCCATTACCGTCTGTCTGTCCGTCAAAATAAAATTACCATATGGGTGGCAAATTGTTTGTAGTTATCCTAAGCAGTTTGGGACTGAAATTCAGCAAATTCGTTTCAGTAGGAAACGAGTTATGATTCCAAATGTGGCACCACCACCTCAAAAAATTTATGATTTTGTTTCAAAAACTCACATGAACGGTGGCATAATGCACGGATTGATATAAGATTTTGCACGAGTTCGATTAACTAGAAATCATACTACTAAATTTCGTGAAGATGGGTGCACAATTTACCATAGGCCCCATACAAATCCAACTCTCGGAAAATAGCTAAGAACGTCTAAAACTATAACAAATAATGTTATTGCAGTAAAATTTCGTCAGTCGTAGTTCTATATGATTAGAAATCACACTGTTAACTTTCGTAAAGATCGGTTTATAATTTAATATATTAAGCCCACTCCTAAACTAACTGTCGGTGGAGGGTATCAAAGATTCAGTACAGCCGAATATAGCTCTCTAACCTGTTAATGCTAATTTCGAAATATATTTAAGGTTTGTATTGTCAGAGATATTCATAATCGCGAGTATGTAAAATTGATATTCGTAACATCACTAGCAGGTACGTACGTGCAATATATAAAATTTCAGTTGTAATAGTTTGATATGCATGAGAAAGTATGTATATTAGAGCGACTCAAGTTGTATGGAAGCGAAATTCGTGCAAGGTGTACCCTCCTCAAACTGAACCTTGGACCTTTTTCAGATGACATTTAAAATTTTTCGGTTCCAGCTTTGACCTCTCGTGAGCTGGACCATTTCGAAAAAGGTTCTATTTTTGCATGTTTTGTTAATTTGAGTATCCGTTTCCTTACCGACATTTACAATATGGGTATCATAAGAAAAGGTTTTTTAAGGCGCGTCCAACTGTATATACAATTTGATACCCATATTGCCCAATTAAAATCGAAGGGTTACCACCCCATTGCAGTTTTGTCAAAACGCGAACTAGCACGAATTTGAAAAAAAGGTGAGACCCGTATTTAATTTAATCGACTAAAGATTAAAATATGTTAATTTGGCATTTTTATTGCAAACAACCCCGAACAAAAAATTCAAAAACCGTTGTATATACAGTTGGACGCGCCTTAAAAAACCTTTCTTATGATACCCATATTGTAAATGTTGGTAAGGAAACAGATTCTCAAATTAACAAAACATGCAAAAATATAATCTTTTTTATATTGTCCAGCTCACGAGAGGTCAAAGCTGGAGCCGAAAAATTTTAAATGTCATCTTGAAAAAGTCCAAAATTTAATTTTAAGGTGGCTACATCGAGCACTTTTTTGTGGTGAGCCGCTCCAATGTATATATATATTGTGTGAAATGGTGTAGATGTAGTTTTCTGCTCTTTTGTTGATTTTCTGGTTGTTGGTGTTAAAGATAGTGTTTTGCTGTTATATAAAACATATACTAAACAAAATCAGATGGTTGGCACAATTATAGTTTTCTTTATAGGCTATTAAAGTAAAGTTGCGATCAGGCTGGAGAAAGCGCTATTTGAAGAGAAAGTACTATTACGGCACATTTGGCATTCACTTCTGAACTATAAAATAATTTGAAAAAAATTGATATTTGAAGCAATTTTAAGGTAAATGTGCTAATTAAAGCATATGCAAAGAAAAATTGCTATTTCAGGCATATATAAGGTAAATTTTCAATTTATAGAATACAGGGTGTCCGCCGGGAAGGTATACTAATTTGTTTGTTCACAATTTTTGACCAAATGAAAGAGAATGGATCTTTTATTGATATATGTTTTATTTAATGTTGGCAATTATGTATGGAATACAATATCAGATAAATGTCCGCCTCTGTTGGCCTCACAAATGCGAGCCCTTTTGAGCACATTTTTCATTACATTCTCACACATTTCACGTGGTATTTCATTAATTTCTTCACGAATATTTTGTTTGAGTTGCTCAAGCGTTTCTGGTTTGTTTGCATAAACCTTGCTTTTCAGATAAACCCACAAAAAGAAGTCCGGAGCAGCCACATCAGGCGATCGTGGACGCCAATCAACATCACCATTTCTTGAAATAACTTATTATGGAAAGAGGTCTCGCAGTAATTCCATTGTAATCCTGTCTGTATGCGATGTGACAACATCTTCTGAAAGAAGCTATTGTGTCAACTGAATCTTAAATGGAAACAAATGCAAATCCTTGTGCAAAATTGTGACCAAAGTTGTTCTTTGAAGACCAAGCACGGCGTCGAATTGAGGTTGATGATTGTTTTGAACACTTTCTTGGGCAGAAGTAATATTTTCAGCTGTTCCTTCAGTACGTTGTGGTCCATGCTTGGGCCTATCACCTACGGACCCCCTTTCTTCGAAATCATTCACTACACGATAAATAGTGATTTTGTCGGCACATTGTTTCTCCCAAAAATTTCACGTAACTTGCTCATCGTCACAGTAATCGATTATTGAGTTTGATAAAATATTTAAACGATTAAAACACGTTGGTTTATCGAATATTTTTCCATAATAAATTTGCTACGTGTCTTCTTCACGACTGCCAAGTATGACCTGTCAGGACTAATGTTTACTAAAATGGCCGCAAAACAAAGTAGTATAGCTTCCCGGCGGACACCCTGTATTTCAGGTAAGTTTAATATTTTGGCATATTTAGTAAATAGTAGGGTATTCATTCGCTTAACCGTAATCGGTTAGCCGATAAATTACTACTCGATTAACCGACCGGTTAATTTAAAATTGACTAATTTCAGTCGATTAACAGATTAACCGATGTAACAAAATTTTTAATTTCTTGTAGTATTATAACTTATTTTTGTTGCATTTTTAAGTATGTATTGAGATGAAATACTCATACACATATACATATAAAAGGCATGTGTTTAGAAAATATTTTTCATACAAACAAAGAAGGTGGTCAGTGATCTGCATTTTAAATAAGTGTTTGCTGTCAACAGTATTTTGTCTCACGTTCTTTTTATATGTATGTGTTTAGTTATTTGTTTCTTTTCATATCAATGTTTTAACAAAATTACCCGAAACAATTAAAAGTTGGAAAAATGTAAAAAATTTAAAACAGGACTGTATTGACATCATGGAATTTTTTATATATTCATAGAAAACCAGGAAAAGGACTGATTAATTAGATACTCCTTATTATGGGTTGCTTTTGATTTCTTCAACATCTTTGATAAATGAAAGAATTTTTTCCAATTCAAGTTATATCAAAACTTAAGAAAAGAATTGCTTAAATCTTTAACATTCAAACCAAATTATTTGTCTAAAAGGATATTTTAGAGGACTTCCTTAAGTGGAATCACACGATATAACACACATAACACAACTTTGATTGTGCTTTATTGACCCCACAATATATTCTGAAATCAAACGATTGCACAAACGATTGGTACAAAGCGAAATGGATACAATAATTGCCGGTTAAGCACAACAAACAAAATCTTCCTGTTCACAATAATTGCCGGTTAAGTACAACAAACAAAATCTTCTTATAATTTTTTAAAACCGAAGTTCTTTTAGGGTCATTATTGCAATTTACAAATAGTTATTTTTAGGATAGTATCTGACAAATAAATGGTTTTTGGTTACTAAAAATTAACATTGACCTTAAAAGTGACTGATAAGCCAACAAAATGTGTAGCCTCATGGTAACTTAACAAGTGAACTTTAAGAATTGAAAGCTGCCATATTTTCTGCTTCAATGACAGTTTTAGGGCAAATAAATTAATTTAATCTTTAAAAAAAAAAAAAAAAAACCAAACAATTTAACATAAAAAGCCCAAAAATTGAGTAAAAAAAAATAACTTCTGCTTTCAACTAAAGAAATAAACAAAAGTCGTTACCACTGCGTATTTAAGACAATAAAAAGTTGTCGGTATCTACCATAATATTGCCACATTATATAAATAACATTTTTCTTTTTATCGAACAGTTGTAATAACGGAGATAACTTAATGGTCACTATCAGGAACTTAATCATAAGGTTGTTATAATGGCTCTTAAAATTGTAAAGGGTAAAAAAGCCACACACGTTGCTTGCTAAAAATGTCAATATTTTACGTTTGTTCAAATATTTTGTGTAGTTAATACGACTAAGGGGTGTTTTCTGTTTGAACAAACATTTGAAGCATGTTTGTAAAATTTTTCAATATTTGCCAGACATGGTGGATATTTGCAAACTTTTTGTGGTGACTAGCGTTAAACGTAACTATTTTAGCGAAAACTTTGCAGAGTGAAGACGTTGATGAAGAAGCTTAAAATCATTTGCTATCGTTTTGTGGAATTGTTTGTCACAAAACAGATCGTTGTTTAAACCCGTCTTTACTCCAAAGTCCTTTATATAATATTTCTCTTCCGTTTAAAATAAATAGCAACACAATTGACGCAGCACTATCGTCGTCTGCACTCATTGAAAACAAAGAATATATGAAAAACTTATGTTTGTGCGAAATATGCTTGTGTTGTGTATTGGCACACACAAAACGGAAACAATGTGTGTATTTGCTAGGGTATTCACCGTTAATCGGTAAACCGATTAATTACTACCCGATTAACTGATCGGTTAATCTAAAATTAGCTATTTTCGATTACCGATTAAACCGGTTAATATCAGTCGATTAACCGATGTACCAAAATTTTTAATTTTTTGTTGTGTTATAAGATATTTTTTTTGTGTTTTTTATTAATTGTTACGTCTCATATACAAAAAGTATGTGTTTAGAAAATATTTTTCATACAAACAAAAAAGGTGTTCAGTGATCTTTTTTTTATATATATAAGTGTTTGCTGTCAACAGCTTTTCCAACAGAGCAAAATGTAAATAAGTTGTAGAATAAGCTTATCATATGAGATTTCCTACAACATGACAACATATATAATTGCAAATGACTTATACTCGCCCTTGTCCCTTCTGTCCCTTTATTTGACGCGTGCCTAAATTTCGTATTATTTTTTAAAGTTTTCAATCTTTGTGTTTCGTTCGAAGAGTGAAGTATTTTAAAATGCTTTAAACAGTGCATTACCGCAAGGGATTAGTTTTCATTATTAAACAATTTTTAATAAGCCTTTTAAAATATTAATCACAATATTATTCTAAGCCTAAGGCTTATGTTAGTTAGCATACTAAAAGTTGTTTCGAATTCGATTTGGTTTGTTGGGGTGTGTTTGATGTATTTTTTATATGTATTTGTTTTGTTGTTTGTTTTTTCTCATATCTTCAAAACCAAATAGCATTTAGGGATTTCCAGGAAATGGACTGAGAAATTAGATATTCTGTATAATGCTTTCGATTTCTCCAACATCTACGATAAGTGAAAGAATTTTTTCCAAGTCAAATTTTATCAAAACTAATAAAAAGAATCGCTTAAATCCTAAATAATTAAACCAAATAATTTTTCTAAGATTATTTTATAAGATCTTAAACTATTGAAATAACTAATTAAATTGTCTTACATTTTATTTTTGACTTAATATGTACATAATATATATGTATTAATAAAAAAATATGTATTACATATTTATGAATTATTTTTTGTTTGCTCGTTTTAGTTCAAGAATTGTTATGTTTGTTATGTTGTTTTTTTTACTAATAAAATTCAAATAACAAATCATTTATGCATTTTTATTTATTGCAATTAATAAATTTATAAAAAAACTTTATTAATCGGTTAACCAATCAATTACAAAATTAAGCGATTATTAACCGATTAAACCAAAACCCTGGTTAATTTATCGAGCGGTTAACCGATTAAAACAAAAGCCCGATTAAATGAATACCCTAGTATTTGCCAAGCCATTTATGTTACCAAATGTGAAAAAATATAACCAAATTAGAAAGCCTTTTGTTAATTGAAAAAAACATTGAAGTGTTGTGAAATTTAAATTGCGATTTTTAAATTCTTTTGGGGATGAACATTTACGTTTGGCGATGTGGCGATTGTCTTGGCGAATTTGGAAATTGTTGGCGATATGCGAAATGCATTTTTTTGTGAATTTAGATATATCTAAAATATAAATTAAATGGGTATAACTTATTTCTCTTGTTTGTAAATTGTATTTTAAAATTATAATTGTTATTATTACTGTTTCAAAATTGTCCAATTTGAAATATTTTTTGAATCATTGTATAATATTATGACGAAAATAAACAAATTCGTATTTCAGAACGTAAATGCAATGGGAAAAATGTATATAACTGTCAGTTATATACCATATTATATATTTTCTAGCAGTCAATTCCATAAAATCTAAAATTACAGATTATATATCAATTTTGGTTTTGAAAAATCTTAGAATGCCTATGTGTATATCAATATATCAAAATAAACTGCTGGTATTAGTGCAAATTAAAAACATTTTCTTTATTTTCAAGATTTTAAAGGCATTAAAATAACTTTTATGTACTTTTTCAGTCATGTTCTTCATTGCTCTTCAACTCAGGAAAAACTGCGTTCATTAAAAAAAAATAATAGAAAATCTCCATCAATAAAACTTTATTTGATTTCAATTTCAGAACATGGCATTTTGACAATTTTTTTCTTAGCAAATATCCTAAAAAAATATCTGGAAGCTCTTTTGAAAGGGATTTGTTGTTTCGATAAGGTATAAAAAACTTCCGCTTATTTGAATCAAATAATGAGAAAATCGTAGTACACATTGTTCGAAGTCGTAAATAATTTCCTTCGAATCGATATACGCAATAACTCCCGATGTAAATAAAAAGGTTAACAATTGAAAAAAATCGTAAATTGCAAGTGTATCACGACAACGTATTTTATATTTTAGAAAAAAAGTAACCAAAATGAAAAAAATATTCACATCTCCACATTGAGAAAATAAATAACCAATTTTGGTTAGAAATAACCAAAAACTGCAGCTCTGGTCATAACATTTGTATTTTGTTGTCCACCACCACGAGTGGTGAATGAGGGTATACTTAGTTTGTCATTCTGCGTGAATCTTTTTTATTATACATCTAAGACCTCATAAAGTATATGTATTCTGGGTCCTTAAATAATTCTAAGCCAAATAAAGACCACTCCTGAAATATTCTAACTGTAGGTGGAGGGTATCAAAGATTCGGCATAGCCGAATATAGCACTCGAACTTGTTTTTATTTAAATTTACTTTTTATTTTAAAAACTAATTTAATTTTTGTATTTTTATTTATTCGAATAAAGCCGATGAGCCTGTTACTTTTTAAATACCTAACAGAAACCCGGTTTTTTAAAAATAGCAGCTATTCGGAATATTTTATAGTTAATACCATAAGTTATAAAATTATCCTTATTGTTTTTATTGTAAATCTTGCAAAAACTTACAAATAATATCATCCCAGCAAAAACTTACGTTGCAAAGTAATGATTTAAAAATCTAATATAACTACTCTTCACTACTTATACATTGGCATTTTAACTAATTATGTTAGCACGTTGATGTCATTGGAGGCGAGTACTACCCTCGCTTACAAATAGGGAGTTAAATAAGTCATTACCAAATTCGCTTACAAATTGACACTTCACATTGTAATAAATAAAACTGAATTTGTCAAACAAATTGTGTCTTTAATTTAATTTGATTTCTAATGCAAAATTCTACTACCGTGCATCAAGGACATATTCATACCCAATAAACTAGAGAATGATATGATTGCAAAAACAATATGATATTTTCATGGAAAAACGATATTATAAGGAAAGGTACAATTTAAATACTATCGTTTCTGATACAAGATCGATATCATATATTTTAATTTATATCACCTAGACGATATCGTTATAATATCGTTTGGTTGATTGATTAGTGTTTTAAAATACATACGAAACCCAATTAAGTATTTAAATTTTTCATATTCAAATTCCTATTCATTTATAACAAATAAAAAAAATAAAATTGTAAGAACAAATATTTAAATATCAATTTGTATTAGATTTGAATAAATAAAACCTTTAATGTATTTTATTATGAATTAATTATAATTTTCGTTAATCAACTCATAAACAAGTTATGTATCAGATTATATGTCAGATATTACATAACTAATTCTATGTAGTGCAGATGGTATGAAGTAGTCATTGAAAAGTAAGTTGTTCAGTAATTTCAAGTCATTACTTAGTTTTTGCTGGGATTATATTAGAAAACTTTATATTTTGCCGGAAATTTAGCAAAAATTCATTACAATCACATTTAATTTTCCAATTAAAGAAATTTATTATATTTTTTGGAAATGATACAAAATTTGCTATATATAGGAAATTTAATAAATTTTTTTCCCAAAATTTTTATCTACAGAGTTCTTTGCATTTTTAAAAGTTTATTATAACACTAGATAGACTCTACTTCATTAACATGTAACAATCGAAATAGCAAACTTAATATTCCACCAACTTTTCAGCTGTTGCAATAAAACTCCGATTAAAGAATTCACTATATTCCCAATACTCTCTACATCTTCGCATAAATCTGAATTACCTGACAACGTAATTGAAAGTTCTTAATATGATTCCCATAAAGACCAAGTACACCCTTATGCCCTATAAATTTTGATATATGATACTAAAAAGACCTTACAACTGCAACTGAGTTGTACAACAATGTTGTGCTGCGTTTGTTAACGGGCGGTAGAAGTGGCAGTAAATGAATTGCTTACACACTTGTTAAACCCTATGACAGATGAGGTTGATATTTAAAATAGTCAACACTTAAATAAAAGAACAATAAAAAATAAATAAAACCCACATACATACATACTTCTTCACTCGTTAATACACATAAATACAAATGTATTCACACATAAATGTGATACAATTTACACGTATTTTATGCATATTTATTTGTGTGCAAGTGTGTAATGTATGCATGTTTGTGTGGGAATGTGTATCTGATTGTACCCAACAAACAAGAAGGTTTTATATCAAATTGAAAATGATTTGAAATCCAACTTTTTCTCAAACGACAAACGTTTGATAATGATTTGAAATTCATTTGAAAATCATAGCATTCTCAACAAAAAGGGGAAATAATTTTCAAATTGAGAAATGCATTTATTTTCAACTTGCTTTCAAACGTTATTCTCAAGTGGTTTTCAAATGTGGACTTTAATACAATGTGAAACATAAATGAAAAATGTTTGTTTTTTTTTATTTAAATTCATTATTTATTTAAATAAACTGTGAGCTTTACATTCGGCACCAAAGCTAAAAGATAAAATAGTGTTCTTTCCTTCCTCTAATTCTTGCAATGACGAAATTTTTGGCTCCCTTTTTGTTTTGAGGATTGTCATGGCGTAACACCGCGAGCGTCCAAGAAATTTATAATTCCTTCATTTTCCCGTTATTTATTTTTATTTACAGACTTACACTTTGTAATTAATTTTTTAATCACAAATATATTTTATATTTTTTAGCAACAATTTAAGGTTTTTTAAAGGCGAATTCACTTCAGGTAATTAGGGATGAGCAAATTTAAAAATATATCGATATATATCGTATCGATATTTTTTAAGAGTATCGATATTTATTAATTAAAAATATCGATATATCGATATAACGTATTGAGCTGAAATTTAAAAACTTAATATACCTATGTCAATAGGTATTTACATATGTACAAACATATTACATGTAATTCCGTTCTAATTTTTTAAGTTTCGAACGAAACTTTCATTCGCTTAACTTATATTTAAAACAAAAACCAATTTTAAAATTTAGTTTATAACGTAAGTTATGCGAACGAAGTTTTTGTTTGAAATCGAGGGACCGGCAGTTAATTCTACAATAAAAAAAAAAAATTTTAAAAGTAAAGAATACAAAAAAATTTTAATTTATTTGCCAAATGAAATCTAAAAAAAAAAAATTAATTGGAATTATATAATGCCAAATTATTACTGCCGGTAAACGAAACTTGTGACATATACTATGCAATTAAATAGTGTAATATTTTATTTTTAATATAAGAACATGCTCAAAAATTAAAAAAAAAACAAACCTTTTTTTTGTTATTAACATTCCAACTTTCATGAGTCTGTTGCTGCTAATACGCCATAATAAGGGCGATTCTTTGCATAAAAAATGTTGATTTTTATTATAAAGAGATCTTAAAAATATCGTATTCGATAGTCGTTGATAAATATCAATGTATCGATATATTGGTATTTTAAATATCAGCGACATATATCGACTATAATTTTTTTTAAATATCGATATTTTGATATATCGATATTTATTTCCCATCCCTACACGTAATATGTAACTATTCTTTAATTGTGTAACACATTTAACTTTAATCGCCATTTTTTAATGTTAACATTTAATTTTCGCTTCAGTGCTGTCAAGTTTTTTTTTTTTTGGTTTGAAAATAAAATTTGATAACAATTTGATATCAAATTTTAACATTCAAAGCATTATCAATTTGAATTCAAATGCTAAAATCAAACAGTTGAAAAAGGTTTACAAACTGTGTTTGATGTCAAATGATAAAGTTATTTCATATTAAAGGTTTGACTTCGTGTTTGTTGGGTAGATGAATATTTTTTTTGTTTACAGTATGAAAATGAGAAAGTGTGCATGTGTGAATTTTGTGGTATTATCAAGATGTATGATGTGCATGTGTATGCAGTATATTATGTATTATATATGCAAATATATATATTTTCATATTCAATATTTGTGTTTTTGTGTGCGTGCACTTGTATCAGTGTAATGTAAAATATTTTCCATAAATGTTATATTTTATAGCCAAATTAAAATAAAATTTAATTTTATTTCATATTACAACTACTTTTTTTTAAAAATAAAATTTTATGCATTAAATATTAAAAAAAAATTTCCTTATAAATTTGTTAAATTGAGTGAAAATGTGTGCAACAAATAAAATGTAGTATGTAAAATTTCTAACGTACAGTAAAGGGCAAACGTTTTCGTTTATAAATTAAAATCTTATGTTAAATATTGTTGTGTTAACTGTGACATTTTGTGTATAATATATCTTTCTTTTTTGTGTAAAATGTATTTTTTTTTTTTTTTTTTTTTTGTAAAATGCGATTTTTCTTTTTTGAATGGGACTTTTTGTGCAAAAATTAAACTTTTGGCGTAGCGTGACTAAGTATATAAATGAACAAGTTAGAGTGATATATTCGGCTGTGGCTGGTCTTTGATAGACTCCATTATATGTGAACAGAAACCGTGATGACTAAATCTTTTTGTCTGGCACTGGCAGGACATTAAGCAAATATTAGGATAAGATTTGATTAATTATTGTTAGTTCATATTTAATATATGAAGATTCAATAAATAAATACTGCAAAAAAAAAAAAAAAAAAAAAAAATTTATACATTATTAATTAATCTTAATAAAAACGGACGTTTGCGGTTAAGACCTTTATTTAATTGTTAACCGACAGTAGGAAAGTTTTATTCTTTTCTTTTTAGAAATTTGAACTAGCTTGAGTAAAAAATCATGATTCGTAACAGTTTAAGCAGAACTAAAATGATTTTAAGGAGGTTAATTTATATTGAACCCGTAAAAAATTACGGATAACTTCTGTGGAGTTATATAAAAACATAAATGAGAATAAATTTCAATACAGCAGTGAAGTTAGTTAAAGCGTTTACAGTGAATTTCAGAAGTCTGCTTAATATGGGATCCAAGGTAAATTATGGACCGTATAGCACAAAACTGCATAATATTTGTTATGCCCATTTGAAGCTTAGCTGGAACATATGTTTCCGCAATATTTATATTTCTACAGTTTTAGGCGCATTAAGGTAATTTCCTAGAGTGGGCTTTATATATGGCATATGGTAAATTATGTACTGATCATCACGAAGCTTATTTGTGTGATTTCTAGTCCTAAAAAACTATGAAGCATTAAATTTTATTTATGATAGCATTATTTATAACGGGTTTAGGCGTAATAAACTGTTCCCGAGAGTAGGGTTTATATGGGGTCTCCAGTAAATTGTGGGCCGAACTTCACGAAATTTGGCAGTGTGATTTATAGTCCTATTAAACTGTGACGTACTAATTTTTACTGCGAGAGAAGGGTTTATATGGGGCCTAGGGTTAATAATGGGCCGGACTTTACGAAATTTACCAGTGCGATTTCTAATCCTATAAAACTGTGATGTACTAAATTGTATAATGATATCATTATTTATTACGTTTTTAAGGCGTACAAACCGGGAGTAGGGTTTATATGAAGCCCTGGGTAAGTTATTGAACGATCTTCATGAAATTTAACACTGTGATTTTCATTCATATAAAACAAGTTTTTCCTAAATTTTATATCGTTCCGTGCATTATTCTACCATTTATTTTAGTTTTTATAAAACAATTATAAATAAAGGCTTGTGGTTCCACAGTTTGATTCATAGTTCTGATTCTACTGAACCGATATTGATGGATTTCAATCCCAAACTGATTAGGATAACCACTAGCAATTTGAGACCACGGCCAGACATACGGACATGACAAAATTGACTTAGAATTACTCTGGAGCCAGAATATATATGATTTATGGGGTCTTAGATGTATAGTAAAAAAGTTTCACGCGGAATGAAAAACATGGTATACCATCATTCACCACTTGTGGTGGAGGAGGGTAAAAAAAAGCCTGAACACAATAAAAGTCGATGGAATGTCTTCTTGTCATGATGAGGTTGATCAGTAGGTGCAACAACCGGAGAGCAATGCTGGCGGTAGCGAGGCTACTACCCACAATCATAAATTTTTTTTTTTTGTTTACAAGGAAGCTGTTTAATAATAGCGGTTTCCCCCTTGATAGTAAAGTCCCTGGTTAACCTTGTAAAACTTATTCATTAAGTTAAAGTAGTAACATTTAAAACACTGCAACAACAAAATTTATTATATTAAAATTTACTACGTTGTGGGTGAAAAATCCAACAAAAAGATTTAGTAAGCACGTGAGTTAATTTACCAGAATAAAACAGTTGACGAAACTCTATTTGTCTCTTTCTCTTACTAAGCAAATTTATTTATTAACAATACATATAAAAAGACACTCACGCTTTGGAGATTAAAATCCTATTAAATAAAACAGAGTTGCACACCTAATACAAAGGGGGAAAACCGCAAATGAAATTAATTGGCCAAAGAAATATATACGGATACCATATTTAATAACAACAAAAAAACAATGTTTTGGCTTTTTTCAAATTATTGAAAACGTACGAAAGCTGAAGAAGCAAACCAAAAACGGCATGAATTGAAAAATGTGTAAATTTTAACTTCCGTACACACCCTGTGACATACCTGATTGTATAAGAATCTAAACTGAATCAGACAACTAACGAATAGTTTAATGAAAAATGCAAATCATTGGTAAAGCAAAGACACGACGCAAGGAGAAATTATCTTGCAGCGCCTAAGCCAAGCAATTAGAAAATATCCCGTTCTCTCATAGTATCGTCATATGACGACAATTATATTGTCGTCTTAGATTTCAGAAACAAGTGAAAATTGAGAAAATACATAGAACTGAGATCCCTTTTTATAAAAACAATTTATATAAAGTTGTAAAGCAAACTTTCCGTGCTCAGTAATAATTTTAACCCTAGGATTATCGGTAACTCTTTATCACTAAGTTCTCCTCTTGGTCTGGCCAGACCACAATTAGAATAGCTAAAAAACCCCCAATTAAATAAAAACTAAATAAAAAAAATTTTTATTGAACGTATGCTTATTATACTAGATTATACGAATTTATTATATAATTTTAATTTTTCCTTAATTTATTCTACATGCTCGAAAATTTAGTCTTTAATTTCTAAAGTTGCTTTTTCGCATCTACCACAGATGAAACGAGTTTTGCGTTTGGCTTTTGTAGTTAAATTGAACTAAGCGCATAGTGGGCCGTAGTTTTCTGAATTGATTCAAACTTGATTCATTAGATTCAGAACATTTCATTTTTAGAATTTTTATTTTTTTTATATGTTTTCCTATTTTAAAGATATTGTAATCAAAATCTAGCCAGACCAAGAGGGTAATTTTAAAAACTTTTACACAAAAATCAAATTTCACCCCGCTTGTTTACTCCAATCGAATTCAAATTAGTTTCATTCGATTCGGCACATATCAGTTATAGAATTCACGTCCCTGTTTTTTCGATTTTTTGTTATATACGAAAAATATTCCAAGCACAACACAAATTTGGTCTGGCCAGACCAAGACAGTAATCCTAGGCTTAATTTGATTAGTTTTTCAAACAGTTAAAAATAATAAGTAAAAGTTAAATAATAAAAAAGTGGTAAGTAAGATATTTTTGACTTTAAACTTAAATAAAACCTAAATATAGACTCCAACACAAATAATTTTCAAAGCCGTTATTTGTTAAAAAAAAAATAATTACAATATTTCTATTAGTTACATATAGATAGGCTTTATTTTATTATTATAAAAAGAAAAATTATTTGTGTTCTTGACAATATATTTGACTGCCGTTATATGACGACATTATTATGATGAAACGTATACTTAAAAATTAAAAATTTTTTTTTGTCGCATAATTTTTTTAATAGGTTTCTGAGCGTAGCAGAAATTTTGGATATTTTGGGGGAAGCACATGAAATTGAAATAATTAGGTAGAAAAACAATAAAGTTGCGACAGAATCGTCAACTGCTTTTTATGCGGATCCCGAAGGATAAGACTCAGCTAAAATAAGTTTTTGCTATTATTCCATAAAAAAAACTTTTATAAAAATAAAGGCGGTACTGACATGTGGCTATGATTTTTATGAGTACCTTCCGTTTGGCCTTGTCTCACAGTGAATCTTACCACAGGTACTGGTTCTGCTCAGTACCATAGCCCCCGTTGCATGTGGACATTGTTTAATACATACAACAGGTAGCAATTGGGTATACAGCGACAACTTTATACCACCCCCCTTGTTTAAGAGTTGGACCTATCTAACCTCAACTGATAAAATGCCATGTCAAATCAATATCTTAAGTTTGAATAACAACAACCACAGCCACTACGTGAACTCTAAAAGCACCCCAATTAAGGAGCACTAACACAGTCATTACAGTGTTGTTATCTGGGGGCTGCATGACTCCCGTAGCGCCAAAGTGGTTCTTAAAAGGGTAAATAAAAGCCGAAACCTTCACAGAGCCCTGTAACTTCGGATGTTATCGCTTACTTGTGGCATGCATCAGCCACGTACTATCATAGATTTTCAATGTCAATGAAAGAATATCAACACAAACAGAGAAGTACTGTCATGCTCACTCGACCCACTACCATTTCATCATACCCAAGGACTCCATGGAATTAGTTCTACATCGAAAGGGAATTAAGAACTCCCCTGATATCTCTCAACGGCATCTCATGATTAGCAGGCTGTTACCAGCTTAGTTAATTATTTTAGGTTTCTTTTGAATCCTTGCGGATACCAGGCGTAACCACTCCTGTTTGTCCGTCTTGCGCCATATCGCCAAAAGAAATATTCACTCTTAATGTTTATAATTCCAGGAGCGATTAATCTTTGTCAGAATCCTAGAAATAAATTCCAATTAATAAATAAAATGTTTACTGCCCAACACAGGGGACAGTAGTATAACTGACATTTACAAATTAACCTTGTTCTTTAGCCAACTGGAAATATTCAGCTGTTTCCTGGAGTCACCACGAGGAGGTAGAACATAGGCACTCGATGCCGATTTGATGGTATACCAAACCATCATATTCGACATCTTAGACCCCGGGAGGTACTGACAGTAAGCACCCAAACATAAATGTATTGGATACAACAGTAGATCGCTAAATGTGGTGCTTAGCGGTTAGCAAGAAAACAAGACCTAGCAATGCCGTATCTTTTCTCGAAAGGTGCAGGCAGAACATCGGGAGTTCAACCTGAAAAAATAAAAATTGAAACGCAGAAAAAATAAAAATTGATTTCATTTAAAAAATGTGTACTATTAATTAAATACTTAATTAAATTTGCACCAGTAAACAAATTAATAGTATCAATTAAAAGTTTAATTTACTCGATTATACCTTTAATACACTTGATTAAACGTTTAATTAAATTGATTGAAATTTTGTTTTAAAACTGAGTTTATTTTTGATTAATGCTTTAATTGGTGAACACTTTTGGGGAGTTTTTCTGTGGGCAAAGAACGATAAATAATAAGCAAAAGCGATGTGCTGATGACAAGTATAAAATTACTGTGATAAATAGGGATCCAGTGTAGGAACCGAATGCCATTTCAAAGATGAAAGATAAGAACAAGTACTATGCCCCTTATCACCAAAATTTTTTAAAATGTTTTGGAGGTTTTTATTGTTGGTTAATTAAAGACGAAGTTTAAGTTTTAAATCTTTAGCCTAAAGATATGTTTTTGATTAATATTGTATATCTATCTTGCTAGTGTCATCATATGACGACACCCATTTTCTCGAAATTTGGAACCACTAAGAAATTTTTTTTCAAATGTGAGTTTTAGGGATCATATCGGTCCTTTATTGCAACATAGTCATATCTCAAAGAATCAAAAAACTGACGATACTTCAGCAAAAGTGCTCTTTCATACCGGCTTTATATTTAAAAACACAATGTTATCTCTCAACCTGAACAGAAGTTATAGCAGCATTTATTTTATTAAATCAGTATATAAAGGTACATTTTGAAAACTTTTGTCGCATTTTGCCAAGTTTGATTTTTTGTGAGATATGACTTTGTTATATAAAACGAAAAGAATGGAAGCCAGGAAACTATTAAGATGTTAGTGCCGGCTTACACTGTTCATGAATTAGCCATCAAGTGTTGAGTTTTTAGGAGAGAGAGGAAAATAAATGGCATTCTATTTTCACATACCTCCTTAAAGGTCAAGACTTGACGGCTAAAACTTGAACAGTGTGAACCAGCACTAAGAAAATACAGGAATCGATGAAGAAAATAGAAACTATCGAAAATGGCTACAATGCTACGAATTTGCGAGACATGTATCAAAATATGCCAACTGAGAGTAACTATATGTAAAAGAATGGATGTAAAATGTGACTTTAAGCCACTTTTTTTTAAAAAAAATAAGCGACTTTTCATAAACAAATTTTACTATTTAAAAAAATTAAGCCCTTAATTTTGTAAATCACTTCAACCCACTTAATAAATATTTTCATACAAATCTTTTAAAATTTAAAAAATTTTATATGAAAAATTTCTCAACGCAAGGTGAAGTGATTTACAAAATGACCCCCTAGGTTTTTTGTTATATAAAAAAATTTTTTGTAATATATAATGTAAATGTAAGAAAAGGTAAACTCACTGGTTATTGCATAGAAGAAATGAAAAAACCAACTTCATTTAACAAATAAGTTTAAAATTGGTACTATTAACTAAATTCCGTACTGATTTTCGGCCTGCAGACAAATTGATCATATCAATCAACATATATGTTAGTTTGAACTTTTCTTACTGTTGAGTTTGAATTAATAGGTTAGATTGAAAAGTGACCACCAGCAAAAGAAGCTATATAAAACGTAAACACAAATCAAAATAATTTTTCCAATCAAACCGTTAATTGAAACATAATATATTTTGAAGTCTTTGTGTATGTTTTCATATTTGCAAACATTATAATTTTTATTTTCAATTAACGCTAATTAATGGAACAATTAAAAATTGTTAACAGCATTACTTGATTTAATTGAAAAAATTTTGGTGAAACTTTTTTCTGTGTGCTGATATTTTGTTTAAGCTTTGATATCGTTGCAAATAAGACTTTTTAAGTATTTGTAATTCTCATTAATCCTGCGGTTTAGCTCGGAAAGGTTTTCTGATGATCTGGCCTAAGCAACCAGTGAAATGCGCATGTAAACTAGCTTTCCATCAACAATAAGTTTCACCGCATTTATCTGTTGGGTGCCGGGACACTCAGGCGTCCCGGGTAACGATGGGGCTGCTGAGCTGGCTAGGGCTGGAGCAAACGCCCAAATGGTGGGCCCCGAGCCCTTTTATGGGTTAAGCTGGGCCACTTCCCAGTCCCTATTGGGGGAATGGACTCTCAGCGAGCATAGGAAATACTGGGTATCGCTACCGGGAATGCGTCAGGCGAAGGAATTTATATTTGCCGGGAGTACATTGGAGACAAGGGGTCTCAACACACGAGAATTACGACTGTTGGTGGCTTATTTGACGGGACACCATACGGTCAAGCACCACCTGTTTCGGATGGGCCTGTCAGAGGACCAAGAATGTAGACTATGCCGTGAAGAGGACGAGGCAAAATACCTTCTTGGTTTTCTCTGGGAGGCAGAGGGTCTTTTGGCCAACTAAAGGGGGGTGGGTACAATCCGTTGGGAGAAATCTCCCCGCTCTCTCTGGAAAAAAAAATTTATCAAGAATGAAAATTGGGAATTAAGCACAACAAACAAAATCTTCTTAAGGAAACATTTTGTATTTCCAAGGAATAACTTTGATAAAAAAAATTTCGTAACAAAAATATTTTTGTATATATCTTTTGTCAAAATAATTTTTTATGAATGACTTTTTGTGCAAAGAAACAAAAATTGGTTATTTCTATTAATATGTGTATATGTATTACTTTTCTTAAATTCAGTTGTCGTTTACCTAACCCTCGATTTATTGTCTCAATTATTATGCCTTTAGTTTCCTGTTGCAAAAAAAAGTCCAATTTGTTTTGATGAATTGTCTCTCTTTTTTGGCGCACTTAAACTGCTTCAAATTTAATACAAAAAAAAGCAGAAAATTCTGAAAATAGTAGAATCTTTTTCTATTATTATCGTTAGCCTAAAACCCGAGACAAAACCACTTCAGGCCGTTGTTAGAAAAAATACGTTCCCTGTTAAACAAACAAAAACTCGTTTATTTGGCTTCGGTATTTGGATGACAATAAGGATGACGTTGTCGATGTTGATGTCGATAATAATGATGATGGTTACGTTGACCGTAAGCATGAAAATAACAAAACGCTAAGTGCTTGTTGACAATGACATACATATATAGAAAAAAATACACATATATATCGTCACCTAATATGCAAAAGGGCGTAACAACAAAAAAATTCAAAATCGAGTTTTTGATTGATTATAATGCACTAAACTAAATTACATGTCATTCCAGAATTTTGAACTTATACGTCAAGAAAAAACGATTTTACAAACGAAATTCAAAAGGCCGTAACAACAAGTGTATAAATTTCAAAAACAAAAAGGCGTAACAACACACTTGAATGAAAGAACAGACTCTTTTTAAATTTGAATAACTAAATTGCCTACGATTTTTTTGTCAATTTGTGTTTGTAATTTTTTCGTTCAATGTTAACGGTAATATTTTGAGTGAGTGTTATTGTCAAAAAATAAAATAAATATTAAAATATTTGTAAAAAAAAGTAAAATGGAAAATAATAATAATGAAACTGAACATAGTGCCAAAAAAACAAATAAAAGAGTGGAAAATAAAAGAAAACGGATGAATGGCAAAGCATACGAAGGATTTTCCATGGGAAATGTATGTGAAAGAAATCCAAGAGATTTAAAAGTGGGATGTTCATCAACTTATTGTGATAAAAGTAAAGTTCGGCATTGCAACCTTTTTTCAGAAGACATGCGCAAGGAAATATTTGATCGGTTCTGGAAGATTTCATTGGAACAAAAAAAAGGGTATGCAAGTAATCTTATTGAATGCATCAATAGAAAACGTATTTACGTAGAAAACTCACGGCGATCTGTTACTAAATTATATTATTTAATAAATAATTTAAAAATCCTTTGAAATATTAAATTAATAGATATTTTAAAATATTTATGTACTGTTTTAATACAATGAATTTTAGTAAATTTTGTTTTTAATAAACTTACTACAAAACATGTTTATTACTTAATAAAGTGGGAAGAATACTTATATTCTAAAAACAAAATCACCATTTTTCATGTTTAATGTTGTTACGTCTTTTTGTTTCAGAAAATCGAATGCCAAAAAGGCGTAACAACCATAACTTAAAAAATATTAACAATAAATAAAAAAAATCTTAAGAAATAAGTCTGTAGTCGTGTTTTAAGCAAGACAATAAAATATGTCATTTAAATCTAAAATATCTTTAACTCTACAACGTTTTTTGATTATCCTATAAAAAAATAAAAAGTGTTGTTACGCCCTTTTGCATATTAGTTGACGATATATATATATATATATAATATACAGACAGAAGTACAGTGAAACAAGACAAACATGCAGATGAAAACTTGCAATTGTGTTTTTAAGAGAACAGTGATTTTGGGCGATTTTTGGGAAAGAATTTTGAAGACATTATTTTAAATTTAATAAAGTTGGTGTAAAATGTGAGATTTTTTGTGTAAAAGTTTTTTGTGTAGCTTTCTGTAAAAAGGGCATTTTTGTGCAATAACTACGGAGACCGTACGTTATTCATTATACAGAACAGTTAATTTGGGTAAATTATTTTCTAGTAAAACTTGTCTCATTGCTCTTTAAATAATTATTTTCCCTCAAACATCTTTCGATATTGCGGTCGAGTTACCACCGGTTGCTGAGAATTAGAAAATTATTCTAATAATTTTTAATGCTCTTTTACACCTTGAATACTACCCTCAGGAACGGAAAGTATCCTTAGTTACCATGATACCTAAACCAGGACACGATCCTACAAAAGTTGAGTCATATAGACCTATAAGTTTATTGTCTAATCTATCAAAGCTGCTTGAGAAGCTGTTACTCTCAAAATTAGCACCAATTTTAAATAAAAACAGATGTATTCCTAATCATCAATTCGGCTTTAAAAGAGAACACAGCACAATTAAATAAACCCATAGTAAAGTAAAAGCCATAAGAAAGCCTTTGAATGTGTTTCTCACGCTTTTGATAAAGTCTAGCATGAAGCCTTATTACATAAATTGAAGTTAAACATACCAGTAAACACACACAATCTGTTAGAAAGCTACTTAGTCGGTCGAAAGTTTATTATTAAGGAAGGGGCTTGCTTAAGTTCTCCTCAGCCAATTGACGCTGGAGTCCCTCAGGGAAGCATCATGGGCCCACTGTTATACTTAATATGTACCTTAGGCATGCCAACAAATAACCACACCCTAACTTCAACATTTGCTGATGATACAGCTTTTTTAAGCGTACACGAAAACTGTCCTGAAGCATCTCGTTACTTGCAGGAACATATATCTGCACTGGAAAAGTGGTTAAAACAATGGAGGATAAAGGTCAATGAGCAAAAATGCGAACATATAACATTCACATTGCGTCGGGAAACATCCCCTCCTATTAAAATCAATAATCAAATAATACCCCAACACTCGCATGTAAAATATCTCGGTATTCATCTAGATCGGCGTTTAACATGGAAATGCCATATAGAAGCAAAACTAACACAAATGAAACTAGCAATTCAAATTTTTTGGCTTATTGGAAGAAATTCTGTTCTTAGCCTCGATTGCAAACTTCTTTCTTACAACTCTATATTAAAGCCAATCTGGTGCTACGGTATTCAGTTATGGGGCACTGCCTCGGCCTCAAATATCGAAAAAAATCAAAGGCGCCAAAATAAACTTCTTCGAATAATCACAGTCGCTCCCTGGTATGATAAAAACTCTAATATTCACAAGGATCTCAATGTGCTATTAGTAAAAACTATTATTACGAATTAAACTATTTTAAAAAGCTTGAGTCACACCCAAATCCACTAGCTCAAAATATTTTAAATGACAGCGGCCACTCTAGATTAAGGAGAAGAGATACTGCAGGACTCGTCCGACGAGAGGAGCGCTAAATATCTACACATGTGAACAGAAACCGTGAGGAGAAACATTTTCGTCTGGCATTGGAAGGACAAAAAAATTATTAGTATAAGATTTGAATAATTATTGATAGTTTATATTTAATATATGAAGATTCAATAAATAAATAATGAAAAAGAATTTAATTAAATGTTCTGTATTTTTTCTGAATATTTAATAAAATTGCTAACAAAAATACATTTTTTCGAAACCAATAAAAAACAGTAAATAATTTTAAACTAAAAAAATACATATAAACTGAGATTATTAGTTTCCAAAAAAGTTCTAAACAGAATTTCAAAATAATGGTCATTCAACGTTATGTAAATTTATGCATAGAAAAAATAAAAAAAATTGTCTCTAATCACCAAATTCATACCAAATTCACCCAGCAAAAACTTAATTTCGATGCTACTTTTAATGACTTTCTGATTTCATTACTTTGTAACTTTATTCGCCACTTTTTGCATTATTAGTTATATATAAAATAATAACTTTAATAAAAAAAATACTTTGGTATAATGACTTAAATAAGTTATTATTATATGATTTTAAATAATTTTTTAAATCAATTTTAAGAATAATTTTGATATGAAATATATGGAAAATCCAAAAATCAATCAAATGTATGTAAATACACAATTTATTTTTGTTATTAGAATACGTGTGCCCCGGTAGGCTAGCTGGTAGTGAGCTAGTCTATCAGCGCCGGAGTTGCGAGTTCGATTCCCGCCAGAGACTCTGGTCCCCTGCAGACAAGCATATAGCTTCGCAGGATTAGCATAGGTAATATTAAAAAAAAAAAAAAAACTTGTAGTGATATGAATCTAATGTCAACGATGTTTTTTTAGAGAACATAATCAGGCCTGTCACAGAAATTGTTCGGAATGGTTTTGAAACCGTATTTTCATTTCGATCGATTTTCGTAATTCTGGCAAATTTTAATTTTGTTATTTTTAAGTTAAAAATGTGGCAATATTGTGAAACCAAGACAAAATCTTTTTCTGATCGAAAAATTGGAAGTGATTTCATTCCGAGAAAATTTATAATTACATATATTAATACGCACATTGTGATTATAATGTTAGAGCTATAAATGATTTTGTGCAGCAGAAGCACTCTTTATTAAATATTTTCTTACATTTTGAAAAATGTATTATTGTATACGCTTTTTCAACATCAATTCCATAAGATTTCAGAGCAATTTTAACTAGTGTGTTTTAACCTTTTTCAAAGTTAATTTGAAAGTACTTATTTCTTGTCTCTTTTGGTAACTACATATTTTTATAAAACTTATACGTATAAACTAAAGGTATTTTTTTTAGGTTGTAATTGGCCAAATAATAAAGGATTACTTTTGGGACATCGCAACCAAAAATAAGTTCTTTTTCTAGTAGAAAAATAAGTAGTCTTTTCCTCAAGTTCTCCTTATTTTTCTGCTAATTTTGTAAGCAAAGTTTTTGCTGGGCATAGAATCAAGCAAACAGTTGTTGATTTTGCACCTATTACCAAAATAATTATATTGATTACTACAAATTGTGAATATTTTTTTTAATAATTGATATTTTTAATTTTAATTAAAAAAATTATCAAAAAACTTTGCCGTTTCAAACAATGTGTAAATTGATTTAATTAAATATAGCTCCGGTTTTGACAATTCCCAACAACAATTCCCCAAGTTTAAATTATTTTATTTTAAACGAAAATATCAATTAAGATTTTAAATAAAAAATTTATTTTAAAACAACTAAAATGTTAATTAAATCAAAATTATATATATAATGTTCTTTCAAATAAAAAAATAATTAATTAAATTATCACATTAATTAAACCGAAATACTTTTTAAACAATTTTTTAATTGATAAAAAACTACTGATAAGTTTTTCTGTGTGGGCATCATTACTTTTTAAATGCATATCATCTATCTACTAAATATCTAAATCCATCTACTATTCTAGCGGATTTTTATCAAACATTTTGCAAAATAAAGTTAAGAATAATGAAGAAAAAAGCCAAAATTAAATCTGTGAATACCACTGGCATATGTGGCTGCAGCTCTGCGAAAAGTTTTTTTCAATAACACTAAATACCTCAGTAAAAGCGCAAAAAGAGTGACAATACGTACGAGTGCTATATTCGGCTGTGCCGAATTTTTGGTACTCTCCACCGGCGGTTAGAATATTTTAGTCGTTGGGTCTAAATATCGTACTTAACTATTTTCAGAGAGTAGGCTTTATATGGGGCCTATGGGAAATTATGGATAGATCTTCACAAAATATCAAAACATCAGACTGTGTATCTTTTTCTAAAATTTTACAACACTAACGTAACATACCTTCTTTAGTCCTTTTCATAACTATACAAAATTTGTAAGAAGCTGCCAAATCTATATACTACTTGACTTCAAAACAGAAACAAGTTTTTTATCAATTAAAAAAAAATGGTTTAAAAAGTATTTAAATGTAATTAATTTGATAACTGAAACAATTATTTGTTTTATTGAAAGAAAATTACAAATTAAATTTTGATTTACAATAATTCCCTTCTTAGTGGTTTTCAAATACATTTTTATTAAAATATTAATTAAATAGCAAAAAAATCTTAATTGACTTTTTCGTTTAAAGTAAAATAATTTAAATTCGTAGAATTGTTGATGGGAAATTTCAATATTTAATTATATAAATTAACACATTGTTTGAAATGGCAAAGTTTTTTGATAATTTTTTTAATCAAAATAAAAACTGTCATTTATTGAAAAAAATTATTCAACATTTTACAATTTTTAGTAATCAATATAATCATTTTGGTAATGGGTGCAAAAAAAACAAATTGTTTGCTTGGTATTATGAATTTGGTATAAATTTGGCGATTAGAGAAATTTTTTCATTTTTTCTGTGAATAATAAAACTTTAAAATTATGAAGAGATTCACGTTTAAATTCTGCTTTAAATTTTAATATAATGGATTTTAGCCACATCAATATCAGATAATTTGAGGCTGACATATGAAACTAAATGCAAAAAAATATATACACAACAACAAAATTTTATTGCAGACCAAAAATTAATCCTCGTCAATTGACTTTACACGGGATTGAACTCGGGGCGAATTTACATGTTTCGAGAATAATCACATTTCCATCATCAGAATTCTTTGCGTTCTACAACAAGAAGAAAAGAAAAAAACATGTAAATAAAAATTGAAAAATTGATAATCAATTACAGCAAATTACGATCTACCAATGCAATTGGTTAAATATTGAAGTTTGACTATAGACTGGTAGGCGCCGCAGTGGCGCAAACGGTAGAACGCAAAGAATTTTGATGATGGGAATGTGCTTATTCTCGCAACATGCAAATTCGACCTGAATTCAATCCCGTGTTAATTCAAAAATTATCAAAAAAAATTTAATTTATTTCATGTTGTAAATTCCTTCCTTCTTTAAAAATAATTTAATGGAAATTAAATTTGAGGAATTTAATCCTAATTAAAATATCAAAAACTTCATTTAAAAAAATGTAGTTTTTGTAGTATATTTCATAAGTGTGGAGATGTTACAGAATTTCGGCCATCTGGTGATTAAGGGAAAAAAGCTATAGAATTTCCTCAAAAATGTAAAAGTTACAAGTGTAGCTTTTCCGCTTGACGAGGGTTAAGCTGGGTCACATTGATCCAACAAGACTACAAATGTATATATGTAAAACTTATATTTTTATGGGAACGGAAAACTAAAAACATTTTTACTGTATTTTGCTACCCAATATTGATTTTCATTCCTGTTTAGGAGAAAATAAAATTTTAGGTCGATATTGTATCATAAACAAGTAAAAAAGTGATTTGAAAAGTTAGAATGGGTCATATAGACCCAAGGAATGCAGAAGGGTTAAAAATTTTCAGTAGTGTACTTCAAGACAAAGTTGATCATTTTAAATTAAGTCATCGGAATGTCATAATAATTTTAAATGCATTTTTTATTGTGACTGTTTTTTTTTAAATTTATTTTCATCGTTACAAACGGGAGATTTTTCTTCAATTAAATTTTAAATATCAAGTGGCGCTAAATATATAAATATGATAATCGTATTTGTTATTCGGCAAATATTGGCGTATTCGTATTCGCGAATACTAAAAAGATCATATCGCACTTGTTCAACAATACTGTATTAACTCAAAATATAACAATTTTCATAAGAATTTTATTTTTATTTAAAAAATGTTGATGTTTGTACTGAAAGTGTAAAGTTTGTGTTAACAATGAATGCTTTAAGTAAAGAGTGTCACATTTGGCCTAAAAAATATAAAAATTTTTCGCCAACTAAAACCTTTTGTGTATGGCGGCATTTATACGATGATTTTAAAACATGTCTTTTTTTATTTTCTTTTTAAGCTGTTACCAAAATCTTTTTATATTTTCATAATGATTTTGGAAACATGTCTTTTTCATTGCTGTTCTAAAAAAATCAAAGAAAAAAAATGAAAATGTAACTTTATTGCAAAATTTTATATGACAGTAAAATAAGACTAGAAAAACAAACACGTAAAACAGAAATAATGACGGCATTTGTACGATGACTTTCAGGCATGCCTAACAAACACGCTTGTTTTGTTTGTAGGCGATCTCTCATTTTATGTGAAAATGTATAAGACATGTTTTTTTATTTCTAGACGAATTCGGCAGTGAAGAAAGAGGGGTTACCCATAAGACACAGAATGAGTTTTGGTGCTTGTTTATGTGATTTTTCATGTTTTTTATTAAGTATATAAAGATAATTAGAAAACTAGAACTAAAAACAGACTTGTTTGTAAAGACATCGTCAAAACGCAAAATATTTTTGGTAGCATGTTCAATAATGAATAAAAAAAGACATGTCTAAAAAGACATCGTATAAATGCCGTATATTTTCTACCCCTCTTTCTTCTCTACCAAATTCGCCTACAAAAAACATGTCATACATTTTAACATAAAATTTGAATTTTTGTATAAAATGTGACTTTTTGTGTAAATTATTCTTTTTCCAACTATGATTTTTATGTTTAACTAGCGGGCCCGTGGCCTGCTTCGCACGGCAAAACAAAATAAGAAAAGAAACACACTTGTTTTTAATAAAGTTGGTTTTGTTCCCTATTATTCAACTTTTAATTCTAGTTTCTTACAATCTTAGACTATGTATCACTTAAACTATCTTAGAGCTCTTTCGTAGACAACATTTTTGGTTTTGCCATGAGTTGTTGTGTAGATAAAGAGAACTGAAGGCTTGCCAACACGTGAGCACGAAACATATAACTGGCCGTGTGAAAAGCAAGGATATTCTAAATCAATTCCGCACAATTCCAACGATTGCCCTTGCGCTTTATTTATTGTAATAGCAAATGCAAGACGTATTGGAAACTGTAGTCTTTTGAATTCAAAAGGTAAATCTGATGGAATCATTGGAATTCGTGGAATCAATACATCTTCACCTTTAAACTTCCCATTTAAAATTATTGCTTCGATCAAATTGTTCATGACCTTTTAAGCCAGCAATAGTCAATGATTGGCCTTGTGCTTTGTTGATGGTAATAGCAAAGGCAAGATGCAAAGGGAATTGGAGCCGCTTGAATTTAAATGGTAAATCGTTGGAATCGGTCATGCCGTTCTCCAGTTATGCGCTTAATAGAAAAAGTGGGCGTAAAAGTAGGCGTGGTAAATTTTTCTTTCGATGAAAACTTAAAGTTGATTAATACGAACATTTGAAAGAAAAATTAGTCAACTCGATAGAGTCGTTTTCTGATTTTAGGTAAATCGAAAAAAGTGGGCGTAAAAGTGGGCGAGGCAAAATTTACTTTCCGTAAAAACCTAAGTTGGACCATGGCGATCATTTTAAAGAAAAAATCGTTCAAATCGGTCAAGCCGTTCTCAAGTTATGGATTTTGCCACTTCCCTCCGCCCCCAGACCGAAAATTTCAACCAAACTTCATATAAACCATATATGGGCCACTGCCTACGTAGTGTATAAGTTTGGTTGAAATCGCACGACGCGTTTATGATTAGTTCGGCGACGTACATATGCGGACTTATTTTTATATATGTATATAGATTATATTTTTGATTTTTTATTTTGGACCCTACAAATCACTGTTAACTCAACATTCAAATTGACATTTTTGGGAATCTTTGGTCAGAAGTGCTACACCACCACTATAGATGAATTAGTGAGAAGAGAACATAGAGTAAATTTACCTAAAGGTATATTTATTCTATACAATTTCATACACAAGCACACACACACACAGACACATAATAAAATCGCTATTGTGTAACTTACAAAAACACACAGATTGCAACAACTTTAACAAATACTCGAATTTTAGTTTTCTATAGTAAACGATGTTTTTAAATCGCCATTACTACAATATAAACATGAAAAACGAAAGAAAAAAAACGAACACAATAACAACAAAACAGCATTACACAACTACTACAACAAAAAAATCTCTAAAGAGTTGAGTATGTAGAGTAGAACAAGAACTGAATGGAACAGAGGAAGTAATTAATAAATGTTAAACTTAAACATGAACATGAACAGGAAATAGGAAATGTCTATAATGTTCCGTATGAGTTTGTTTAGCTCTTCTGCAACAATGTCGAACGACTCGTAGAAAGTGTGTAATAACAATAACTACAGTCATCTATTGAATAAACTTACGTTGTATACTTGTATGTAGCAGTAAACTCATACACCTTTTAAAACATTGTTTTTTTTTTTTTTTTTTTTTTTTGCTTGGGACTCTAACAACCAGCATCCAAAACTGACTGTCCATAACTTACTTACCCAGTCGCAAGAGCAACACCGTATAATAATGCCAACCCTTTTAGCGACCAACAACACAACCTACAGATGTTTAACAACAATAAAACAAGCCCGCAACAAATTTCGTTAAAGTTTTTCTCATAAATTTCCATTGAATGCAACATTAATTAATGGATTACTCCACTCGCACTTCCATCGCATCACGTCGCATGAAAGTACGTACATCTTTTACCCAGGGTTTCCTCACTCGTCTTTTGTTTTTTTTTTTCGAGTTGGAGTTGTTAATGAAAATTCAATACAATATTGTGTTGCCAAAACTTGCCATGGGGTTGGGTCTGTTGTGCTCATATTTTTTGTTTTATATTTTCCCTTTTTATTATTATCGTTGAATTGATGTGTTGAAAACTTTTTAATTGCATACAAAATATGAAATTGGAATGGAAACGGAGTTTTGTTTATTTTTTTTTTTTTTTGCCAAAAATTTATTAAAAAGTTAAGATGCTTATGAAAAGGGAGTTGTAATACTTTTTTACTTAAAATAAGAAAAATAAGTCAAAAAAATAGTTCGTTTTTTTACATTACTAAGAATATTTGATGTTATAAATAATCTGATAAAACTTTTGCAATTTGTAAAATTTAAGATTCAATTTGATCTTGTAAAAAAACTCTAAGCTGAATTTTTGGCTTAATTTCAAAAGAAAATTCGTTTCGGATCACAATTCTAGTTCGATTGATTTAATTTATAAACTGATTGTGCTTATTTATAATTTTAACTTAAATATGTTAAAAGAAAATCTTTTGCGTTATACATATGGTGGCCCAAATAAGACCTTACAGTGTCATTGTTGTCGGTCTTGCGGTAACAGTGAAAAAAAGAAAAAATTTTTCATGTTAATTTAACAATAACTTTCAAACATTTTTTTCTTTTAAAATAACTGTAATTCATACAGGGGCGCTCGTCGCCCACTTATAGGCCCTGAGCCTTTCGTCGGCATTCCTGCCAGTCATATTAAAGAGATGTTGAAAACATGGCCCGAACGTGAAATCCTTCACACGTGGACATCCATTTCAAAGAGATTTTTGACTCTTTCCCGTAGCAGGGCAAGTAGCTATTTCTTCTTGAGAAGGGGGAACTAAGGCTAGTTGCAGGCCTATTTACAGGGCATTGCGGTCTCAGATACCATCAACATATAATGAGTAATGTGGGTACCAAGATATGCAGATTTATTGAGGTTGATGACGAAACGTCGGAACACCTCCGCTGCTGCTGTACCGCTTTGGGGACTTCCTGGTGGAAATTTTTCGGGGGACAAATAATGGACCCAGCTGAAATCTACGAACTTTTACCGAGCAGGGTGATAGGCTTTATACGCAGCCTGAACCTGATATGGTTATATACACAGGTTGCACAAAATATTCTCTGGATCGCGGTGCGTATAGCCTTCTTTATATCTATATATCTGTAATTCATCTTAATTTAACATTCCAGTAAAATTAGAGCACAATTATATTGATATTGAAATAAAACTACGAATCACGTTGAATGAAAGTTATTTCAAGTTAAAACAACATTAATTTCATGTAGAATCAATTAGATTTGAGTGTGAAATAACAGTGAAAAGAAACTTTAGAGACAACATTGCACTGGTTCCTCTAAAGAGAGTCCACTCAAAATTTTTAAATTTTCACGAATATTATTATTTTTTTCCTGTTAGACATGTTTCACTTTTTTTGAATTCCCTTTTGTTTGCACTCGCAATCAAAAAACACAAGAATGTGCCGGTATGTTTTTCGTCATCTTTGAAAATTTTATTTATTTAACTAAATAATTTTAACAAAAAGAATGCGGGAATTTTTCCTCTTTTATAAATTATTTTAAACACCAAAATAAAAAAATTATGTTTTTCGTCTCGTAGTGTTGCTGTTGTTTCTATACAAAATAAGTAAAACAGTATTTTATAGATTCAATATTGAACAATGTTATTTTAACAATTTTCATTCAGTGCCCATGTTCTCTAACAACCGCGTCGAGAAACTTTTCGATTGAAATGTGAGAGATGAAACAAAAAAACAGCGGCTTTTCTCACTTAACCTATAACATTTAAGGCGAGTAATAGCTGTCACGTAAGGAAACTACTCGCCAACATACTGAAAAAGTGTGTCTGTAAAATTAACTGTCAAACAAACTGACGCATAAAAACGGGGTGAGAAAAAATTTTACCACTAAAAAATAAATTAAAAATGCAAAATGTAATAAATATGAACACGGAAGAGATAAGTAGTCTGTTCTTGGCAGCTTTTTTCATTGTTTATTAAATTTTGCTTTTAACATTTTTGAAATATATACGATTGTTTTTAAAGCAATTTTGCAATCAACAAACATTAAAGTCGCACTTAACATTTTTTGGTATAGCCGACGGCTGTATTTTCGCCGCCGCCGTTGAACATTTTTAAATATTAGTTAGTTAGTTTAAATCTTGATTGGCATTCTCAACATTTGCAATTTCATATCGGCTTCGAGTGGAATATTATGACATTTGTTACGTTACGACGTAATCTCTTTTGATAGTTTTCGACATGAGTTACAGACACACTTTTTCTCATTTTTCGAGAAACGATGGAAAATTTTGTTTCGCATCTTTTCGATGCGAGAAGTTCTCACCAAAGTTACAGAATTTATATGAAACAATGATAGTTTAAAAAAAAAGTTCATACTTTTGCAGAAATTGACAATGATTTTAAATCAACGGTGCACCATGTTAATTTGACATTGGTATTAATTAGGGTATTCATTTGGTTAACCCTTAATCGGTTAACTGATTAATTACTACCCGATTAACTGAACGATTAATTTAAAATTGGCTTTTTTCGATAAACGATTAAACCGGTTAATATCAGTCGATTAACCGATGGACGGACGTAACAAAATTTTTAATTTTTTGTAGTATTATAACATATTTTTTGAGTTTTTTATTATTTGCTTCGTCTCATATACAAAAGGTATGCAGTGCAGTTTTTAATACAAACAAAGAAGGTGTTCAGTGATCTTCGTTTTAAATAAGTGTTTGCTGTCAACAACTTTTCGTTTCATATACTTTTTATGTGTATGTGTTTAGTTATTTGTTTCCTCTCATATCTTCTCATATCAATATTTTAACAGAATTAACCGAAGCAATTAGAAGTGTTAAAAATTTAAAAATCAAAAACAGGACAGGAATGGCTTAACGTGAGATTTTATACGTTTCGAGAAATCCAGGAAAAGGACTTTCCAACACCAACGATAAGTGAAAGAATTTTTTCCAGGCCAAGTTTTATCAAAGCTTAAGAAAAAAACCGCTTAAATCCTTAACATGTAAACCAATTTATTTTTATAAAAGAATGTTTCATAAGATCTCCTTAAACTATTGAAATAACTAATAAAAATTATCTCACAGCTTATCTTGTAATTCATACATAAAAAATTATGAACTATTTTTTGTTTGCTCGGCTTAGTTAAAGAATTGTTGTGTTTGTTATGTAATTGTTTTTTTATTATTAATAAACTCCAAACAATAAATAAGTTATGCATTTTGATTTATTAAAATTACTTAATTTATAAAAAAAAAACTTGATTAATCAATTACAAAATTAACCGATTAACTGATTAAACCAAAACCTCGATTAATTAATCGAGCGAATTACCGATTAAAGCAAAAGTCCGATTAAATGAATACCCTAGTATTGTTTACTGTGTGTGCTTTAACAATTTGAATTTTCTATGGATTAATGTCCAAACTTAAAATTCTTTGCAAAGTTGTTCTGGAATTGCCCAATTGGCCGGAGCAACGAGGAGAGGAGGTAGATGGATAATTTTCAACACTTTGACGCATAGGTCTACTTTTAGAATGTTCGATCACTAGATTCTGTAAAACGACCGACTAAATTCATACTCATGAAGGCTATGGGAGGTGATCTTGAATTAGAATATTGACGATATTTTTGCGGCGCCATAGCAATTGATCGTTGGCAAGAATAAAAAAAATTATTGAAATAAAGATGACGATATGCTCATGATTTCCAGTTAAATGACGTAGTCTATAGATATGTATGCACTTTATAAGTACCTGGCAAGCCCGCAATTAAAGAACAACTATCTTGAGCTTGTCTACTTGAAATTATAAGCTAATACAAATGCAGTTCGCGTGACGCATTTGTGAACATGCTCAGAAGCATTAACTTTTATATTCGAATACAACATTTTTAAGAAAAGTTGCCAAACGAAACGAATTTCGGTCTCGATGTCGGTATATCGGTTTTACAATTTAATTTACCAAACCGAACAGGAATGTTGAAGAGTCACAAAAGAGGTCCTAACGACTAAGATGACACATTTTTTCACTCAGTGGTGACTGCACTGCAAAACATGAAAAAATAACTGGGTTCTGTCAATTGAAAAGCTCAGATAAAAAAAAATGATTCCTGTGTCGGCGTTTTAAAAGATCACATCGGAAATTTTATTAAGGGGGTGGGGTTTAAATTTAACCCTTTTGGCCTGTTCGTGTAGCATATCCATATATAAAACTATGTATTTTTTACATCTGAGATATAAGGTATGTTCAGCAACTTTATAGAAAAGTAGCTATTAAGCTACGAAGAAAAATTCTCCGCCCACTGGTCAAAAATAAAAAATCTGGCTACGTTAAGACTTGGCCTTGGTGCTTAATTATATCCATGCAAATTTTCAGCTTTCTTGCCCATCAGTGGGCTTCAAAAAGCTCTGGATAGACAAAAAAGAGAAACATACAAGTAATTAAATTATATATATATAAATGTTACGGCAAACATTTTTGTGAAACATAGTAACCCTATAACTCCTCTTCATAACGGCAATTTTTGGTTCTATTCTAACAAATCGTAAACAACACCCATAAGAAGGGCAAGGGTGGGGATGAAATACTCCACAAAAACTTTGGCCATGAAATTTTACTATTATGAACGAACACACCGGTATTAAATATTAAATGGTACCAAGGCGATATTGGTAAGGAAATCGGTTGCCAACCTTGTATTTAAGCAATTTTTTGGAGAAAATTGTTTTCCTGATAAAAATTTTTTTTCTTATATATTTATTTGCTTATAAATGCACATTTCACCATTTAGCACTTTCGTGTTGGGGAGAAATTTTTGGAATTCGAAGCACTAGTGCCAAATTTTGCCTCACTGTTCAGAGATAGCTTTGATACATTGGGTCTCATGCATAAAAACGAGTAAAAGCGCTGTGTTGAAGCAGGTGAGTAATTTCTCATAAAGTCGAGTTCTATCAAACAGCAACAGCTTTGGCTCAATTTCGTATGCATAAAAAAGAGTTCAAACCAATTGCAATTACTTGAGCAAAGGGAGTTCAAACGTGTTATTGTTATTGAAGTGTAAACATGTCGTCAAGTGAAAGTGAAGTAGAAATAGAACTAAATAATAATAATAAAGTAGAAAATGACGACATTTCTAAATTTTTAGTGGAAAAAATAAAACAAAATAAATATTTATTAGAAAAAGAGTCAATTACCAAGTATAAAAAATAAAAAAAAAACAAACTATAGAAGAATGTGTAAAAGAAATTAAGCAGAAATTTGGAATTGAATTAACGGGGAAAAATATTATAAAAAATAGCTAAAATGAAATGTCGTATAAAAAATAAAATAGACATAAATAAAACAGGCAATAAAAAAATAAATTTAAAAAACTGGGAAACTGAATTGTCACAATTGCTTTGTGCTAATTCAAATCCCTCAACAAACAAACTTCCAGGTAAGTGTAACGTTATCGAATTCAAATTTTGTTGTTGATTTCGCTCTTCGTTTATTTTTTTACAGTTCATCTCTCTCTTGGAACTAATGATGACAACTGTACGTTTGATACATTAGAAGAGATATCAGCAACAACATCCTCAGAAACAAAAAGAACAGCAACACCAGTAGCAAAACATCAAAGAAAGCGCCGTTGCACTGATAATGATGACCAACCTGTAATATTTTTTTTTTATTTTATTTTACATTTTGCTATATGTTGTTTATTTTGAAGGTTAACAAAAAGTCAACAGCAGTTTTGAGTCGCTATGAAACTGTTGAGACAAGAGATTTGAATTTTCAAAGTCTGCAGAGGCCTGTATTGTTAAAACAAAACAAAGTCCTTTCTGCAAAAATGCAAATTTTGCAAGAAAAACTTGTGGAAAGAAACTTGCAATTACATGAATTTTGATTTTTTATTAATATATATTTTTTTTTTTTTTTTTATTTATTTTTTATATATAAATTTCTTCATATTAATTCAAAATAATTCAGTTGCCCCAGCGCCTTAAGGCATTATTGAGGCGAGTTGGCAGGAATATTCATAAAATACAAAAATTTACATATAAATACTAAATCTTACAAAATATTTTTAATAATACAATAAAAATAAAATAACAAATATATATTTTTTAAATTTGTACATTATCAGCAAGATCATTTATTAAATTAAATATTAAGCAATATGTTGGTTTAAAAATTCTTTTATTAATCTCTTGAAAACTGATATTCTCGTTATATTTTTCAAATTCTGCGGCAAATTATTGAACTCACGACTACCCATAAACGTTATACGCTGTTTGGTTGTTTCAAACCTACATAGAGGTACTAATAAGCTTCCATTACTTCTCGTATTTATTTCATGATTATTTCGTAGGAACCGAATAGTTTTTTTATAACCATATATAATAGTTAAATAATTTAAATGACTTTGGATTGTGGCATTATAAATTAAAAGTTTAGCTTCCTGAGTAAACTTATTTTTAAACTTATATAAAACCCCAACAGCTTGCGAAATTTTTGTTTTCAGGTTAAGTATATGACTATTCCATCCAAGATTATTTTGAATATTTAAGCCCAAGTATTTAATTGAGTTAACTTCATAAATTTCTCTCCCATCAACAATAACGAAAAAATTGCTATTACAACGGCTTGGCTTAAACCTTAATAATTGTGTTTTATTTGCATTTAAGACAAGTTTATTTATTCTCATAAATTCACAAATTAAAGCAGCATCACGTTCAATATATGCTTTAGCAACAGTTTCATGTTTATAGGGATAAAACAAACAAATATCATCAGCATACATAAAGATTTTACCAGTAAGACCAAGGTTGTGTAAGTCGTTAAGGAAAATTATAAATAGCAATGGGCCAAGTACGCTTCCTTGAGGAACTCCATGTAAAACTTGCCGTGTGGAACTTCTATGTTCACCAATTTGCACAAACTGCGTTCGGTTAGATAAATAACTTTTTAAAAGCAAGAGACTTTTCCCTTGGAATCCATACATTTTTAACTTTTCCAACAAAATATTATGGTCTATAAGATCAAATGCCTTACTTAAATCATAAAAAATACCAGCTACACCACTGTGTCCTCCATCCAAGCTTTTACAAATAAAGTCAATTACATTGATAACAGCTTCTTCTGTTCCACATCCTTTCCTAAATCCGTATTGAAAGTCATTGAGAATGTTATTGGAATACATAAATGATGAAATTTGATTATATATAAGTTTTTCGAAGACATTGTCGATGACTGATAACACAGCTATAGGTCTGTACATTACTGGTGTTGATGCATTTTTATTTTTAGGTATGGGTGTTATTTTGTGAACTTTCAAAATGTTTGGGTATGTATTTGTTTTTATTATATTGTTAAAAATTTTTACAAAATGTGGCGCCAATTCATTAGCACAATTTAATAACACTTTTGATGAAATACCGTCAAAACCACAACTTTTATTTGGTTTTAAGTCTAAAATAGTATTTTTAATTTCTTCTTGAGTCGTTACTTTAAAGTTAAATATTGTTCTATATTGATTTAAAGTTCTAAGGGAATTAAAGAAATCTCCTTGTGAATATTGTATTTGCGATCTTGAATTTGCTACAGACTGTAAGAAAAAATCATTTAAAGTTTCGGCTTTTTGTTTGTCAGAAATAATTTCATCACCATTGTCATTATTTATTTTAACACTTTGTTCGGTTGTACGGCCCAGGTTTTCATTTATGAATCTCCATGCTTTTTTAGGATCATGCTTAAAACTTTCCAAATTATTCATAAAATAATCATTCATACTTTGTTTGCAAGCTTTTTTTATTACACGACTTATCTTTTTCAACAATTCCTCAAAGTGTGGAAATCCATCCATTTTCTTTCTTATTTTTAATAGCTTTTTTTTATAATTTATTAGTTTTTGCAAATTTCCATTTACCCATGGTGTAATTTCATTTTTGCAAGACCATTTTAAATTTTTTTCCGTAGTAGCATTTTTAATTGCAGTTTGAATAAACGAAATTAAAGCAGCGGTGTCAGCAGAGGGATGATCGGATCCATCATTTAAAGGCATATTATTCTGAATAAAACGTTTAACCGAGTTAAAATTGCAATAACGATAAGTTACTTGCCTAAAACCATAATTTGGTGTTTTTATATCAAGTCGACAAGAAATAATGTTATGGTCGGATAATTTACATTCAACAGATTCGAGATACATGTCACAGGAGACATTACTGTAAACGTGATCAATACATGTATTGCTACACGGTCGTGTTATCATATTATGACAGTTAACAAAATTATAGCTGTTAAGTAAATTTAAGAGTTCTTCAGATTGATGTTGATTCAAAATATCTATATTAGAATCACCTGTAAAGACGCAAGGGTATTGACCAAGGTAACATAGCATACTTTCCAAATGCTCCAAAAATCTATTAGTTTCACATTTTTGTGATCTATAGAACGTACAAAAATATAAGGATTTTCCCTTTAACTTAATATCATCAAGTGATAATATAATAGAATCGATATAATTTTTGCTTTCACATACTTTGGTTTTATATCTTAAATTGCTATTTATAAAAATAGAAGTGCCACCATATCCATCTGACCTACAACTGTGTAAAGCATTATAACCAGAAATATTGTATAGTTGCACTAATTCTTTGTGGAACCATGTTTCTTGAATTGCTATAATGTTGGGTAGTCGCGGTAGTTTTGCTATTATGTTTTTAAATTTATTAAATTTAGTAATTGACGATATACTTCTCAAATTTATAGACACAATATTAAATATTGAGTGTGGGTTATTATTAAAGTAGTTTTCAAATGATAATAAATTGTTAAAATAATAGTTGTTAATCATAAATATTAGTTTTAATTAATTAATATACCACAGGAATAAATAAACAGAATATAAATACTTTTTATGAGGATATATATTCATCATCATCAGCTTCCTCTACAACATTCTGAGATCTACGACCTGTAGGCTTCCTGGTGGTAGCTTCCAGCAACAACTCATCAACATCTTCACTGGATCTTATAATTTTTGGCCTAGACAATTCGCCTCTTTTACAAAAAATTCTTCCACCTGCAGCGTAAACAGAACGATAACCAACATTTTTCAGGCTCTTAGCATAATTTAACAGGCTTAATGTTTCTCGACTCAAAAAATCATTAATAAAAATTTTGGATTCTTTTTCAAATAATTTTGACTTAGCTGACATTAGTTTTTCTTTCGATTTCTTCGAATTAAATTTAACCACCATTACTTTTTTTTCACCATTTCTGTCAGCAGCAGCATTTCGTTTTTTAATAAAGTATGCATCCTCTATACTATCCGGTTGCAAATCCACTCCAGTATCATTAGCAATTTTTAAAATGGTATTGACTGCAGATTGTTCATTGGGAGCAAGTATACCACTTATTATGCAATCATTTTTTACTCGTTGGTCGTTCAGAAATTTAATAGAATCTTTTAAAGTTTTAACTTCAGTCTTTAATTTTTTGTTTTCTTTCTGAACAATTTCTAACTTTTTCTTATTCTCAGCAACACCTTTCAATATTTCATCAAATTGTTTAGACATAAAAGTTAACGACTCTGTTAAAGCAGACAGCTGTTCAAGTTTTTTTAATTCTGTTTTTATTTCATTCAGCTCTTTTGTAATGGTACCACTATTGTTGTTGTTTACATCACATAGGTGACAAATAAACTCTTGACTTTCATGCTTTAACAAGTATTCGTATTTTGGTTTATCTAAAGAAGTACAAACTACATGAAAGTTTTTTTCGCATGTATCGCATTGAATAAATTCTTCTTCTTCTTCGACTTCCAAATTACACTGTCCACAAAATACTTTGTTTATTTTTAAGCTGCGCCGTCCTTTACCAGCCATATTTTTTATCTTTTATGTTTTCAATTATATGAAATAGCAAATGCACAACAAGTATTGAATATTTAATTCCAATTGTTTATATTATTTTAATGCCTAAAATTTAATTACATATATTTTATTTTTGTATAAAACAATGAAATGTATTTACGTTTTTTTATTTTTATAGACCAAAAAAATATTTAAGATTTCCATTTATATTATTTGTATAATAAACTAATTTGATAACAAATTTGCGATCATCATCCTTTTGTTTTTTCCAGCTTCTGAATTTATTGCTCTTTGTTGTTCGTTTGGCATACATCATTATTGTTGTAATCGTCATTGATAAGGATATAATCGTCTTTTAAAAATTTAGCTATGTTATGCAAAATTAAACAACTGGCTATTACGTAGGGCGCTAACTCTGTCGATACACGAATTTTGTATTGAAGTATCGAAAATCGTTGCTTCAATTGCCCAAAACACCTTTCTATAATGACACGTTCCCTTGTAAACACTTTGTTGAATGTTTTTTCTATGTTAGTTGTTGTGTTCCGGAATGGTGTCATTAGCCATGGGCATATTTCATAGCCCTCATCCCCGAGAAGTAATGCATCGTTTGTGGCATTTTGCATAATTCTACATAACTCGCTATTTCGTAAGATACGTGAGTCATGAACTGAGCCAGGCCAGGATATGTCAACGCTTGTAAAAAGTTCTTTTCCATCACAAGTTGCCTGCACATTTATAGAGTGGAAGCCTTTTCTACAAATATACTCATCGCTTTGATTTGAGGGTTTTTTAATTTTTATATGCGTACAACGCATATATATAATGGAAAGCAATAATTTCCTTGCCATTTCATTTGAGCATCTTTTATTTCATCAGCATCTGTCAGGAATTTTATCCACTCGCTTGCTTTGGCAGATATAAGTTTCGCAACTTCCGCAATAGTTCGCGACACAATTGATTGATGGACTCCAATATCTGTGGCTATACCCTTTTGGAATCCACGATCGGCACAAAATCTTAAATACAGTTTAATTTTATCATAGTTGCTGAGGGCACCACCACGTGTTTCTTCTGACTCCTCAATAAAGTAATTAGCCAACCAGCAGATGCTTCTATCATCAAACCTATGTATTTATCATTTTATTATTAATTAAATAAAAAAAAGAATAATAATTAAGAATACAAACCTGTACAATTTTTTATCCTCACTTGCTAAATTTTTTTTACGCTGTTGATAACATTTTGTATGTCTTTGCGGTACAAAATATTCAGCCATGATTCCTTTTTAGTGGACGCGAGTCAACTATAAGGCATGCTCAACAAAATTTGAGCAAGAGCTCACAAAAGAAAGCAAAAGCTTGTTTTTATGCATATGAAAATGAGCACATGCTCATCTAACTTAGTTCAAACTGAGCAAGACGAGTTCAAACGTAAGCAGTGAGTAAAAGCAAATTCATCAAATTTTATTATGCATACGACAAGCACCTTTTACTCAAAAAAACGAGTCAGAGCTCAAGCGTTTTATGCATGAGGCCCATTATATTGGTCTGTGCGATATCTGATTGCTTGAAAAAGTAAGCAACTAAAAATAATTTTCTATATTATCAAAGTTGTTTTTGGGAATACAATTATTTATTATAAGATTTTGTTTGTTGTGCTTAGTTCCCTTTTTTTAATAATTCATAAAAATACTGAAATTTGTTGTTGGAGAATAAGCTGTTCCTATGCGCATTTCACCGGTTTCTTAGGCCAGATCATCAGGAAACGTCCTCCTAAAATGTTTAGAAAAGCCAAAGCTATCAGCAAACAAGACTACAGAGGGAGTGAGAATTACTTACATACACTCAGAAAGCTTAAGCAAAATATCTCTTCTTACATTCCCCAGTATTTTCAGTCTACAACTTACTGAGCAAAGTAACTGCTTTTTTGCAATAAAAATTTAAAATTTTCTGGTAATTACAATTGTGATTTTTAATTGACCTGTTGATTTTTAATTGAAGTTTTTGAAATGTTTATTATGCTCCAAAGTTCACCAAACTTAATTTTCATTAAATTATTTTTATTGAAGGAAGAAATTTACAGCATGAAATAAATTCCATTTTTTTTATTTTTTTTTGATAATTCTTAACTAAACACGGGATTGAACTCGGGTCGAATTTACATGTTTCTGGAATAACCACATTCTCATCATCAGAATTCTTTGCATTCTACCGTTTGCGCCACTGCAGTGCCTGCCAGTCTACAGTCAAACATCAATCTTTAACCAATTGCATTGGTAGATTGAAATTTGCTGTAATTGATTTTAAATGTTCAATTTTATTTCCATGTTTTTTCCTAACTTCTTGTTTTTCGTACACTTTGTTTTAAAAACTGAAGTACATTTGTTTTTTATGTTTTTTTTTCTTGTTGACCTTACTTTGTACAGCTTGAAGGATAGATGTAAACATATATAGCTTATGCCATAGCTATTTTATAACAATTGTGATTTTTAATGGAACTGTTGAGTTTTAATTAAAGTTTTTGATATTTTTATTAGTCTTAAATTCATCAAATTTAATTTTCAATCCATTATTTTAATTGGGGAGGAAGGAATTTACAACATGAAATGAATTAATTTTTTTTTTTAATAATTCTTGACTGAACACGGGATTCGACTCGCGTTCAGTCAAGAATTAACAAAAAAAAAATTAAAATTCATTCCATTTTCTGGTAGTATTAAATTTTCCATTTATTTTCCAACATATTAAAAGAGTTTTTTTTAAGCCCGATAGAGCTTACGGAAGGGTTAGCTGTCAAGCGAACTGTGAGATTGCGATACCTTTTTGACATTTATGATCAGAATATTCTGGCAAAAATCATTCATCAATGCACACAAGTTATAGCCACAGATGGACTATGACCCATCTACAACGGATCCTACAGACTCCATTACATCCAGATAAATGCACTTTTTGGTGTGCTTTACACAAGTTTGATATCATTGAACCATATTTTATTAAAAATTAAGGAACAGTTAAGTACAGTCGCGATGCCCATATGCCCGAGATCAATTTTATATGTTCGATAAAATTTAATTTTTTGAAAATTTCAAGTTAAAAAGACACTCTCTACCGAAACACTCTCTACCGAAACACTCTCTACTGTTAACTTGTCAAATATATATTTCATTATCCATTTCATGGTTTCAAAACTGCTGGTCTGGCAAGGCTGTTAAATATCTATCAGCTGAATCGTCATTTATTTCGTGGCAGGTTAGCCATTAACGAATATGGATGGTTTAACAACCGAAGAAAGCGTAAATATAGTTAAAACTTACTACAAAAAAGTGGTGGCTCAAACGTGGCACACTTTTCAAGCATTACGGGTTGATTATGGTAGTCACAACCGACCTACAGTGCAACGAGTTGGCAAGATAACAATGAAATTTGAAGAGACTGAAAGCGATACAGATGTGGTCAGGCCTCTGCATCATCGCAATGTGCGCACTGCCAAAAATATCGGAAAAATCGTAACCGTAAATTTAGACCGCTATGGCTGTATGTTTTTTTTTGACGGCAATCGAAGAGTATGAACTGGACGATATGTGGATTCAACAAGACAGTACCACGAGCCACACAACAGCACCGATTTTGGCTTTATATCTTGGCAAGTCTCCGTAGTTTCTAGATTTGACGGCGCCAATTGGTCGCCTTAGAAAACCAACATTCGTTAAGTCAGCGCCGAGATACGTCCTGAAATGTGCGAAAAAGTGGTTGAAAGCTACTTAAAAGATCGGCTGCTCCAACCAATCTAGAGGCGGTCATTTAAAAGTTTAATCAAAATCATAGCTTTATGTGTGTTTTATTTAACTTTACTTTTGAAACCTAAAAATGGATAACCCGCTACTATTGTAAGCCTATTTATGGAAATCTTATTAAATATTAATAAAATATGTATGGATTTCATTGATTTATATATGTAAATCTAATACATTTGTACTTTAAGATTTTTTAAACAAATGGCTTAAATTAAGTTTTTAATCAGAAATTTTCGATTCGTTTATAGGTAGTCTCTTTTTTTTCTTTTTAAACAAACTTGTTTAAAATATTTGTTTTTAGCACATTTAATAGCTTTTCTCATTTCTCCCAAAAATTCTAACTCCGTTGTTATTTCTGATGATATTGATACTTAATAAAAAAGAATAAATATTTAGTTAACAAATTCAAAACAAATTGGTATACATGTTTACTAAAACATACTTACAAAATATTACATTCATAGTATCTTTGTAATCTATCAACCTTCTGTTGCCTTGAATGCATATATGAATGAATTGTATTCAAGTAATAATTCGGTTAAAAAAAATATTACAAATGCCTTTATGTAAACTTCTCTTTCCCAAAACTCGTTATACAGAAGAAACCTATTTGAAATAAAAAAAAAATTAACAAACAACTTTGATAATAAATTTTAGCAAGTGCACGTGCATAAAAAACTGAACTGGCAAATTGTTTTTATTTTGATTTCTTGCGAAAACAATAAAAGCACTTTGTTTTTGTTTTTAATATGTTTTTTCTTTACCCACTTACAACTACAATTAATGTTGGGAGAATTCTAACTAATTGTAGCGGGAAATGTAAAAAAGATAAAAACTCAACACTGATTTATTGTTTGGTATTTTGTTTAAGCTTTGATATCGTTGCAAACAAGACTTTTTGAGTGTTTGTAGGTAATTCTCATTCCCTCTGTAGTTTTGTTTGCTGATAGCTTTGGCTTGTCTAAAATTATTTAGGAGAACGTTTCCTGATGATCTGGCCTAAGCAACCAGTGAAATGCGCATAGGAACAGCTTATCCTCCAACAATAAATTTCAGTATTTTTTATCAATTATTTAAAAAGGGAATTAAGCACAACAAACAAAATCTTTTAATAAATAATAGTATTCCCACAAACAACTTTGATAATTAATAAGTACCCTAAAATTAATTTATTTGGGAAAATTACAATTTCACTTTTTTTTTATCGTTGATCAAACTTTCAAGCTCGTTAGGTTTTTTTCTGATGAAATTTAAGCTTTAATTAAAGGTCTGAAGTGGGAGAAGTATCACTAAAATTTTGACTTTTATTTTCATCTAAATTACTTCCACTGGAAGATCCTATATGTTTTTCTTTTGAACCTAACTCACTTTGTGTTGAAAACATATTTTTCAATTGAACGTTAATTTTATTTTTGTTTTTATAATATTGAGACTTACTTGACGTTTTTAATTAGTTTTCTAAAATTTATTAAAAAAAAACACTTATTCACTTTTTATTTTTAACTATCACGCGTCTGTTTCAGTAAACGTACAATTTAAAATGAGTTTTTAAAGCTAAAGTGGATTTTTAGTATGCGTATGTACATAAAATATTTCAAAAGCAATAACGGTACACTCTTTTTGTTTTTCACTTAAGTACATTTTTTCGTCTCATTTTTTACACTAAATATTTTAAAAATCCGATTACCTTGTAAGAAAGTTATAACAAAATTGGAATTAAAAATGTTAAACCCAATTACAATTTAAAAAAATTCTAATATGTAATCGAGTTGTTATAAGTTTGTTTTTACTTAAAGTTGACTCTACGTAGCACAATTGATTGTTTTTATAAATGTTATTTATACCATTAAAAAAAATTCTCTAAAATTTCTCTCTCTCTCTTTTGCTTTGTTTATGATCAATGTTTTTGAAAATATAACAATACATAACTCGATTACTTTTCGCATGTTGTTTAGAAAATTACAAATTAGTTTAAAGTATTTATATTTTTTTTACACATACATTTTTATAAAAAACAAGAAAAAAATTGTCTTTTTAATATGTGATGAAGAAATTCTTAAAAGGAATTAAGTAACACTTATTGCATTTAGAGAAAATAGTAAAAATAATAACTTTTCCTTAAGCCTTGTTATTTGGTGGCGTTATATACACCAAAAAAAAATATGAAAAAAAAGCACCATATGTGGTAGCCTGTATGAGTATTTTCCTTATGTGTTTTCAAGGGCCCATATGTGATTAGATAGAGGAATGAAATATGTCTGAATTTAATGATTTTATCTGTATTTAAGTGTAAGTGTTAATTAAAGGACTGCTGGATCATCGAATAAAAAGTTTAAGCCCCTTAACCCGGCGTCGGGCACGTGATAAAAGAAACACCGACAGTCAGGTGGGTAAATATGACCCTAGTTTTTTTGGCATTGTATTTTGCATAATTTTCAAACTTTGATAAACGTATCTGTAAGCAATATATACATGACTCGTTTAGCTATGTGTTATATGCAGAAAAAAACATATTTAAACTGTTTTCAATTTTTTAATTTATTAATTTAAAAAAAAAACAATAAACGAACTTAAAAATATAAGGAACTTCAATCAGTCTAATGCCATAAACTTAAAATCTAAAAAAACAAAAAATAATTCCTAAATTCATCACATGGGTGTTAATTATATATTAAAAAATTTAATTTTCTTTATCTTTCTGCAAGGAGTTTGAGCATTCGTTGCAATAAGGAGCTATATGTTCAGAGCAGGCTGGGTCAAATTTACATTTTCTTAGTTGACGGTCAACTATCTCTGCTCACGTTCAATCATCAACTGAAACGAAATAATAAACAACATGCAAAAACGATACACTCCAGCTACTGAGAAATTTGGCAGCGTCGCAAAACGTTGAAAAAAGTTACACAGCAATTTAAGAGCATATGGGTCATAATGACCTAACCTGCATGACGCCGGGTTAAGAGTAATTCAATAACTTTACCAGCTTATTTTCTAGACTGTAAACGAACATTACTGAAAGTTCATGATTATTTTGAGCAAGATATTTAAAAATAAATTGCTTAATTAATAAATTTTATATATGGTGTACGATTTCCTACCATCACTATATAAATTTTAAATATAGACTTATATGAATTTAAAGTTTGCTCTAAATTTTCATTTACTGTATTATATTTTGCCTTTCATCCTCGGGGCTTAACTTTATATTTAACTTAAGAAAAGTTTTAAACAACTTTTTAAGCAGAAGTGTTTGTTTAAAGAACACTACACAACTACTGCTAAAACACAATATAAAATGAAGGTATTATTAATTATTCCCTTTCATTTTGATGTAATTAAGGATGTAGTTGTATGTGTGCCGTTACGTAATTGTTTGAATGAAATAAATTTAAACAACTGAATTGTTTATTATGCCTCCAAAAAATTTCCCCATCCAAAAAAAAAAAGAATTACGAAATGTAAAATTTCTATGTTAAATCGTTTACCATTTTAACACTTTTTAGAATGAAATGAAGTTGAGGTTGACGTTGTTTTCATTGTGTAAGGGAGTCGTAAGAAAAAGAGTTTTCTTCTCCTAGAAAAATCTACTTAAAAAGTTGTTAAGCTGAAAAATTTGTTTACTTAAGTCAACTCAAGACTGAGAGGAGAAAAATCATAGTAAAACATTTTAGAAAAGCCTCAAGTCATTTTAAAGGATGGTTTGGTATGGAATACAAAAAGGAGTATAATAACAAATACGAAAAGTATGAACACCAACAAATTTTTGGTAAATTAAACTACTTAATGTTGTTGTATTTAAATGCTGTTTTTCTTACAAACAAATTTTTTTTCCTAAGCTTTGCTAATTAGCATTTTATACTTTTATTTGAAGAAAAATAAAATAGCCCAATTCACGATCTTGTGCATTTGAGATTGCAATTTTTTTTTTCACAGAAAAACTTTTCAGTAGTTTTTTTATCAATTAAATACATCTTTTCAAAAGTATCTTAATTTAATTAATGTGTTAATTGAATCAATTATATTTTTCACTGAACAAAAACTAAAAATAAATATTAGATTTAATTAATGTATTGATTTTTTTCAAAATAAAATGCTATTAAAATATTAATTGAAAAAATCAAAACCTTAATGGATTTTTATGGTTTAAAATAAAATCATTTAAAATTGTAAAATTGGGTATTATTTATTTTGGAAACTGTCGAAAATGACCTTTTCAAAATAATTTTTAATTCAGTAATTGGTAAATTTTTCTTTAAATACTCGTAAGAATTTACGGTTGATTGGTTTTGTATTTTAAAACATTTATGGCATTAACAGTCTCATTAAAGTTAACTGTATTTTGTGTTGATACCGCGCAAGTGTCATCAATTCGCTTGAACATCTCCTTCAGGTTTCTGTTAAGTCTAAGCAATATTCTTTGAGGTTTGGGAGTTAGTTCTTGAGTAAGTTGCTTGAATTTTATCTCGCTTTCAATAATGCAATTTTTAGTAAGCCACAAACTTTGTTTAATGTTAACATGACACACCTTTGTGTCGCACACAAAAAGGATATACAGAAATTTAAAACTATTTATCCTCTTACGGATATTATAAAGTTCCTACTGCAAAATTGAAGGGTTTTCCAATGGTCTGCTTTTGGAAACAAGAAACAGATGTTACAGACGAAATATATGAGGAAATATACAAGATATCACAACAGCCTACAATACCCCGACTCTCAACAGCTAGAATAGTTGCACGCAAATCTATAGATTCTCAACAAAATCAACTTGATTTTTCAAATAATTTCAAACAAGATGATATACTAAATGCCATACCGCGCGCTTAAAGTATAACATAAGTATAGCGTGATCCATTTCGAGGTTCCCTACTTTTTTAAAGAAAAAAAAACACAGAAAATTAAAATTTAATGGGGAATGTTTATTATCATTTGAAAGAACATTCTTTGGCATTTATTTTTAGAAGATTATGCCTATCAAATCTAGGCCGTTGCTACGTCGCCGATGGTCCATCCCTTGAGTCCAATTTTCGATGACTCGTTCGAGCATTTCCTCCAAGACCTGCATCGAAGCGAGTTTGTCCGCGTAAACTTTAGATATCCCCACAGGAAAAAGTCTAACGGTGTGATATCACACGATCTTGGTGGCTAATCGACTGTCCCAAAACGTGAAATTATGTGCTCACTGAAGTGTTCTCTAAATAAATCCATTGATTGATGCGATGTGTAGGAAGTGGCGCCGCGCCGTCTTGCTGAAACCAAATGTCGCCGAGATCACGAGCTTCAATTTCAGACAACAAATAGTCGGTTATCATGGCACGATAACGGTCCGAGTAGCTGTGAACGGCGCCGAATCGACTCTTCACGGTCTTTGCGTACACTCTCAGCTACGGCCGCTATATTTTCTTCACAGCGTGCTGGACGTGGTATATTTGGTCGAATATTATCCAATAATGAATGCTGGTTCTCGAAATGGGCGATGGTGTTGCGAATAGTACGCTCAGTTGGCCGATTATGTTAACCATATGTTGAGCGAAGTGCACGAACACATTCCTCACAGAACGTGAATTTTCATAATAAACGTGAACGATTTGTAAACGTTCTTCAGGCGTAAGTCTTTCCATTATGAAATACCAAACAGTACTAAACAAAAATAACATGACAGCATGCCACGACTCACACGTAATCTGTAAAAAAAGGCTATTGAAAAAAGTATCTCTACTTGAATCAACCTTCTTGTATGTACATATGTAAGTATTCATGTTCATATATGTATATGTATAATTGGGGCACATTTCTGCGATAAAATATAATGATTCATTTCGGTTTAAGGCTTCTCAGGAAGGAGTTTTATATTTGGCCTATGGTAAATTATGGAACGAACAACACAAAATTTGACAGAGTGAAAACGTTGCTGAATTTGAATACAAAAATATAATTTGCTAGCGTTTTAAGCGTCATAAAGTGCTATTCTGGAGTCGGATTTATACGGAACCGGTAGCAAATTCCAGACCGATCATGATAAAAGTTTCTTAGTGTAATTTCGAGAAATTAAAATTTTATTGTTAATTAAATAAATTGATTTTAGTAATTACTTTTTAAGTTAAATTTCATTTATTTATAATAATTTTCATTATTTCTATCAAATATTTCGATTACTAGTTTGCTTAATTTCATTAGTTATTTGTTTTTTTCTTCAATCAAATGTGGTTTTTGAATAATATTTAGATTTTTTCATAATTAGTTTTGTAATTGAATCAATATTGCTTGAAATCACATAGTTTTTTTGATCATATTTTTAAATAAAATTTAAAATATCATTTATTGAAAAAAAAATTTACAATTTTCAATTTGAAAAATTTTTAGTAATCTATATAATAATTTTGGTGCTAGGTGCAAAATTAACAAATTGTTTACTTGATTGTTTGAATTCGGTGATTAAAATCAATTTTTATTTATTCTGTGTTTATTTATATTTTTTTATTTTTAATAAGGCTTAAGTTCATTGAATTTAATTTTCATTTAATTATTTTTATGAAGACAGGAATTTTACAACATGCACTCAATTAAAATTTTTATTGATAATTTTTCATTCTTGACTGCGCTGACATTTGAACCCAGGCTTTCACGGACAGGTTGCCCAGACTCGTTTCGATTGTAACCACATAATCTCTTCAGTGGGGTTCGCCGTCTTTACTCACTCGGCTACTGAAGCCGGATGACGTCAATAGTCCAACATCAATCATTAAACCAAATGGTATTTCACCTTGGTAGATCAAAATTTGCTTTTGAATGAATGATTATCTATTTTTATTGATTTACATATTCTTCCTAACTTCTGTTTTTTTTTGTTTACATTTGTACTTCAAGTTGCTGAAAAGGGTCAAAAAGAAAAACAAAAACATGAAAAACAAAAATGTGGCGGCATGAAATAACTCCCCTCGAAATAAGTCCCCATAACGAAAATGAAATAACTCCCCAAAAAAATATATAAGAGGCAACAACAACGTTTTTTGGGGACTTATTTCATTTTTTTGGGGACTTATTTCATTTTTATATTGGGGAGTTATTTCATATGAAATAAGTCCCCAAAAATCTGAAATGAAATAAGTCCCTAAAAATATTTTGGGGGCTTATTTAATTTTTAAATTACATATTTTAAAGGTCATAATGATGCCAAATTGTGTTTTGTTATATTCACTGCATACGTTTACCAAACATAAAAAAGGGACTAAGTATCAAAAACTATAATTTCAGAATCCTAAAAAAATTGGGATTATTTTTAAGTCCCGAATTTCAGAAATCGGAATCTCTAAGTCCCGAACTTTATAATTTCGAATTCGAAAATCCCAAATCGCTAATTAAAGCTTTTCTGCATAGCCGGCCTTCGGCCGGGCGCAAGGATTTTTTCCTCTATAGTATAACAAACACCGGCTTCGCTAACTAATGCTCCTTAATTTGGCCTTGTGCCCGACCGAAGACCGGCTTTTCAGAAAAGCTTTAGTTAGCGAAATCGGTGTTTGTTATACCATAGTACAAAAAGTCTTTGCGCCCGGTCGAAATCTTAACCATGCTATCTACTGCGCAAATTTTAAAACCAAAACTGAACAATATGTATTATATTGGGGTCTTATTTCATTTCTGGAATTGGGGATTTATTTCATATGAAATAGGTCCCTAAATATTGGGGACTTATTTCAGTTTGATTTTGGGAGATATTTCATTTCATTAGGGACTTATTTCATTTTAAGAAATGGGGATTTATTTCATATGAAATAAGTCCCTAAAAATTGGGGATTTATTTAATAATTTTTTTGGGGACTTATTTCGTGGGGAGTTATTTCATGCCGCCCAAAAATGTACTTTGGATTTAAAGAAGAATTCTTGACAAAAAGTACGAAAAAAAACAGAAGTTAGGAAGAACATGTAAACCAATTGAAATAGATAATCATTCATTCAAAAGCAAATTTCGATCAACCAAGGTGCCTAACTTTTCGCATCGCTCTGCGGTAAAAGTACTTTATATTACATGCTTAGTATTAATATGAATATGTCATCGTTGATGTCAAAGCGAATTTGTAATGCAACGCAAACCAAGCCGATGCACTTTCATCGGCGGCGTCTTTTTATAACGCCTTGACTTTTGAGCAGAATAAAGTCAGTGGTAGTGGGTATGAGTGAGAGGTAAGCGACGGCATTAAGCTACTGGCTGCAAGTCGATTGGCTTGGTTCACTGGGTGTTAATTATTTTTTAGAAATAAAGTATTACATTTCTAAGCACAAAACCAAGGACCGGAAAACGTTTTTTTTTTATGTTTTTAAAAAAATATTTATCATTGGTGTTCGAAAAATATTTTAAATTGTACAATAACCAAAAATAGATAAAAATATTTTGTTTGATATTGTTTCTTAAAGTTCAAAATAATAAAGTTCTTAAAAAAAACGTTTTTGAGAAAAATATTTTTTTTTTGTTCTTTTGTACAAAAAATTAAGAACCGAAAACTTAATTTTTTCTTTTTAAAAATTTAAAAATCATGCGTACAAAATAATTTTTTTTTTCATCAGTTTAAAAAAATAAAAGCAAACACAAAAAAAAGATATTTATTTTTTCAGTACAATATTATTTTGTACATGAAAAAAAAAGAACCGAAAACTAAAAATTTAATTTTTTTAATTGACAAAATTTAAACTCATACGTACAAAATTATAGTAAAAAATATAAAGCTAATAAATAATAAGTAGTTATAACATGATAAAGATTATCCTAGAACTAAATAGTAATCTTATCAATTACCTTGATGTTGAGTTTGAGCAACAATAAATTTTCTACATGCTCAGAACTTAAATTCCTTCTATTTTTGGTCATAATAATTGGCAAAGCTGCCTCCACAGATACCTGTGTTGCGGGTACAGCTAATGCAACAGCAGCTAGTTTTGATAATTAAGAATCTCTAAGGATTTTTTGCATTTGCAATTTTAAACACAATTTTATATTATAATTTTAATTAAAATTCTCAATTTTAACTTCAAATTGAGTTTTTATTGTTAGTTTCTAAAAACAAAAAAAAAAAAATATTTTTCTCAAAAACGTTTTTTTTAAGAACTTTATTATTTTGAACTTAGAAGAACAAAAAACACAAAATAATTTTTTTTTTTTTTTTTTTTGTACAGTTGAAAACATGTTTTGAACACCAATGATAAATATTTAAAAAAAAAAAAAAAAAAAAAAAAATTAAAAAAACGTTTTTGTGTATTTTTCAAATTTTTGTTTTTTTGTTTCTTTTCATGTACAAAACACATATTGTACTTAAAAAATAAATATCTTTTTTGTGTTTCCTATTTTTTTTTTAACTGATAGAAAAAAAAAATTTATTTTGTACGCATGAGTTTTGAATTTTTCAAATGAAAAACTTAAATTTTAAGTTTTCGGTTCTTAATTTCTGATGCCTGCACAAAACATAAATAAACCTAAAATTATTTTTATTTGTTTAAACAAAACAGGTATTTTACTTCACAAACCTTTTTTTTTAATATACAAAAAGACGATATATCAAAAACTTATCAAAAAAATATGAATTTAAAAAAAACATACACTTAAAGGGCATTTTTTCACAACCAAACATATACACTTAAAGATATAAAAGAGATCATTAAAAAAAAAATATTTAGGTGTAGAAACTTCAGGTCAACCTTTTTGAGGTTTTTTACTCATCAAAATCTGCATCCCATACACATTAGCTTACTACATTGCAGACAAACCGGCAAGAGCTAAAACTTCCGGCTTTGGTCGAAATATCTTGGTTATCAATACACAACAACTGACAAAATCTGGGCGGGAGAAGTGGGCGTGGCACCTCTCATACAAAGACCTTATAGATTTGTGTATAGCTGAAGTATGGCAAGAGTAAAAGTTTCGCAATTCGGTACAAGCATCTTGGTTAGCAATACAAAATATTGGACAGAATGTGGGTGGGATTAGAGAATTGGGTGTGGCACAAAATAATTTTGTTTGCATCTAATGGACGGTAAGAGAAAAATTGTCCATATTTCGTACACACAGCTGGGTTATCAATACACAACTCCTCTACAAACATGGGAGGGATTGGAAAAGTGGGTGTGGCACCTCCCATACAAAGAGATTATAGAGTATTCAAACTTTCTACAAACAGCTTCCTAAACAATGTACGAGACTTGTATTTAAAATAACTTACTTCTTTTATTTAAATGACGATAGCAAAGCGCACTGAGTTAAGCTTGTATCATATAAAATATTTTTTACCAACAAGAAAACGGACGAGTGGTAAAAATAATTTCATGAAAATGATACGAGTGGTAATTTTTACACCAGCTCCGCTCGTGCTAAGTCGAACTCAGCCAAAACACTAGTGAATAACAACGATCACGATATGAGAAGATACTAAGAGAATTAAATTGATAGAGCGCAATGGAAGAGAGAATTTAAAAAAAAATTAAGGAAAGGGTAAAATTTACCACCACCTCCACAGTTAAAGGTTAATTAAATCAAAATTATATTTTTAATTTTCTTTCGACTGAAAAAATAATTAATTCAATTATCACATTTATTAAATTTAAATACTTTTTTAAACAATTTTTTTATTGGTAAACAACTTTTTTCTGTATGCAGTATAATTTGTTTGTGTAGAGATAAAACATTCTATACCATTTTGCCAAATGCTGCGAATCAGGATAATTTGCACAAAATCATGAATTGGGCTACTGTTTTCAGAAGTAAATGGTGTAATTTTTATACCCATATCTTCGTAGGTTTGTGCTCATCTGTGCAACGCAATAACAAATTGGTTCAATAATATCGACACAGAGAGAAAAGGAAGGAGAACGAATGCCTTCTAGAAGGCCTCTGCACTGCTTCTTCTGGATCTACAAGGCCTACTCGCTCCATTCCATACTCGGCAGTTGGATAAAAAAAAATCTTTTTGCTTTGATATACATATGTATTTTACAGTAATGTTAGTGCTATTTGACTATAATGCTTTCAGTGTACTGCAACGTTGCCATAATTGATTTTTAAAAACCTGCATTTAAAAAAAAAAAAACTTAAAGAAACTGCGAATAAAAATAGCCAAAAAAAATATACAGAATTTGTTTATTTTATGTTTTTAGCATACGAGTAATATAGAAACAAATACAATATTATATTATCGAAATTAGTAGGCTAGAATTGTAGGTCCCAATTGTACGTTTGTAAAAACCTTTTGCGTTGTTAATTGGGGTATTTGACTACAGATAAAAGGATATTTGTAGAAAAATGTAAATGTTGAATACTTTAAAAACTACTTGCGCTAATTGGTGATAAATTTAAAAATTGTAGCTTGCCACTGTTATACGAGTATATGCTGAGCAAATAAGGTAATATTATGGACTAAGAAATAACAAAATAAAAGTAAAAGAACTGTAATTTAATACCTGCACAATTTACAAAAAAAGTTTATTTATTAAACAAACAAAAATGCACATTTGGCAACGCTGCTCAAGCAACGAGCCTAAAACAAACAGCGTTGCCGTTTTGGTTACATTTAACTAAAATTGGTTGCTTATTTTCTCGATGTACTTGTGTACTTTTTTTCCATTTTGGTTACATATTTTCAACTGAAAAATAACCCATTTTTTGTTTTACTTGGGGGTAAGACGATCAAGTTTTTCACTTCAAGTTTTAATACTCTCAAACTTTTTTACCAATTCACTCATACATTCCATGCATTTAATATTTATAAAATTTTTCATTCACTTGTGACGATTTTTTATGTAACCGATTGCCAATTAAGCCATATAAGATACTCGTATATATACTGTAAATAATAACCACTTTCTGGGGTATCCTTTTCTCTACTCCTACCGATGCAATATGAAACCTAGTAATGTACAAATATTTATAGTGTGTTTATTTTTCAAAAATTTGAAAGCTCTTTAACATACAGTTTTGCAAATAGACGAAAAAAAAAGTTTTAGCTTGGGAGGTGCCAATTTCGTAAAAAAACTTCGAAAAATTTTAAAGCCTATTGTACTGTCAAATTTTATTATGTTTTTTATTAGGTTTATGTATCTATATTCATACTTATATATTTATATCATATTTTTATCTGAATGGCAAAAAATAGTGTTTTTAATACATAAATATTTTGGTGACATTTAATTACCTATGTCTACTTTATTTTTACATTTTGTTTACAAATTTTTTTTTGTCGAGGCAACACTGAACACAACAGCCTGCTTCTACGGCTGCTCATGCGAGACTGAAATGTTTTCATAGTTTTCTTCCTTACGCGTGTTGAAGAACGTGTAAACAAGAGAATTACCAAGCGCCCATGGGTAGATGTTTGCTTATCTATGTTCTAGAACCATCTTTTAGTCTAACGACCAACTCAAAATTACTTTCTGAATTGATCTAAGAATATTCATGTGTATGGATGGCTGAATATCTGTCTACGTCTTTCTTTAGCTATAATAGGGTAGCAAAGAGTGGGGCTTGATCGACTATACTTGTTTCAAATTAAGATTATACGTAGGGTATCGATTGTGTGATGCATTCTGTAAACAAGTTTTGAAAACTTGAAAAAAATTTATGGTGTTATAGCAATTAATCAGTTACAGCCTAATTGTCTCTAATTGATAACGCAATGACGCACGAGCTGCAAAATTACTAAATTTAAATTAAATTACACCCGATATCAAGTTAACTTTTATTTATAAAAAAATTTACAAAAAAGAACAAATTAGAAAGTATTTACAGACAAATTTTTAAGAGTGTTCCCTTGTTAGGTGCCATATTCAATTATGGACCTATTAAAACTAAATTGTGTTATAAGAATAATACTAATAATATAAGAATTCTTAAAGCTGAATATTATCTAGGTAACTACATCTATTTAAGATTTTTTCGTCTTAGAGTGATTTCAGGGAGGGGGTTTACAAATGATCCACGTTCCTAAGCCTAAGAGGACAAAATTTTGCCATGACATAGTAGTTATTTAATTTTATCAATGCATACCAATACTTATAAGGCAGTTATGTCATTACAAGTTATTTTCGTGAGTTGTAATTGCATGGGCGTCATGGTCAAATAAGGACTGATTCCAAATTTAATTTCGTAAGACAATTGAGCTTGAAATAAAATATATTTGGACAAAATTTTGTTCAAATACCAACATAATAAGATAGTTTATGGGCACAAAGGCTATATAGGAAAAATGTTCTTATGGGGGCTATGTGAAATTTTGGACAGATTCTCAAAACTTAAAATAAAAACTTACAAGCCAAATTTCATTAAATTATCTTAAAAATTTCGACATGTACTTTGTGTAGAAGGTTCACATGGACAGACAACCAGTTAGCAGGACAGACGACTCAGATACTGATTCTAAGTCGATCGGAATACTACAACAAATATTTGTATGTGTTTCATACTCGTACATCCGCATAAACTCAAACATAATACCCATATCACTTAAATAAGATCAATATTAGTCATATTAAGATTCATATAGTAATTAAAAATAACTTATAAAAAATTTATAAAAAATAATATTAAAAATCTTACTTTTGGAATATTTAAAATTTTAGTATAAATTTTTAGTATAAATACATACTTTCTTTTTTTAGTAAACTTTAGGCTTTAAATAACTTTGAAGCTTATATTTATGTCCATCTGGCGCCAATCACTAGATATGGAAATCTTTTTTAAATAAACAGTGACTTTCGTTGACTTTACTGCAAATTTTTAAGATCAACAATATCTTAAATGGTATAAATTATATCACTAAAATCAAATTGTTATATTATTTGTTTAAAAATTAAAGAATTGCAAATTACACCTGATCTACACCTAAAAGAAATTACCCACGCTCTACCCACGGGAGTAACAATTACGTCAAATTTGGGTAATTACCCACAACATGGCAGCACTGATGTTTATACGTCTAACTGTGTTAATCTCATACAGCTAATGACTCATTCGTCGTCTACACTCTTTGTCAACGCATATGGGCTCATATGTTTTACGAATTATATTTCTCTCAAAAATGCGTTACATATATTTATCGGTTTTTGCAAGTACCCATGTTTCGGAACGGGTATCACAAGTGGTTTTCGTTTTCCTGGAGATGGATGTTGTTTTGATATGTTTCTAAGTCCATAATAACACCTATTTGCAAGCCCTGTCCTTCGCTTTCTTTCAACGATGATGTTATTTTCTCTTTTTACAGTGGATCTTGATAGACTAATTCTTCTACTATCTTGAAATAAAAACTACCTGCTTGAACATCGTCACTATATTTTATTTGCGTTGATTTTTCTGCAGTTGTAATCCATATCTTTCTTTTATCCTCGTTAATACCCAGACCCATTTTAGTTGAATCTTTCTCAATCTTCTCGTACACAACAGTTACATCTCGAATTTGTCTTTCAATGATGCCAATATTATCTGGATAAGCGACGAGCATATGACTTTTGTCTTCAGCGTTGCCCTTTTATTCCAAATTTTTTTTTCACTAAAAGGTTGAAAAAATTGCAGGATAAGTTGTCCTATTGTCTGATACCTCTTGTGGTAGTAAATGGTTCGGAGAAGGCAGTTCTAATTCTTACTTCTTACAACGGTTAACTAATTTTACAGAAATACCGTCATCAGACAATTATTAAGCATTCCATTTGTCGTCCAATATGTATAACATGCTCAAAAATTCTGCACTAATATTTTATGTCTTTTGTTCTTTTTATTTATTGAGTTTTGGTTTTCTTTATTCTTCACATTTATAGCATTAGCTTACGCAGAGCTACTACAGTACTTTTCTACAGTACTATACCCGATTGGTTTTTATAAGCCATTTTGTGGATAGTATATGAATCCTTGTATAATCTACATTTTGGATTGTGGTGTGGGTATACAAAATAAAAAAGAAGCAACAAATTCTCTTTTTTGTCAAATGCAGAAAAAATAAAGACTCTTCGTTGACAGTGTCACCAAAAAGCGGCAAAAGTGGCGATTTGGAGACACTTGATCCCAGGCATTTAATATGTGAGTACATATAACATCTTGAACATGAACAAAATAAGAAGATTGGTTTTTATAAGCCATTTTATGGATAATATGTGAAACCTGGTATAATCTACATTTTGGACTATATAAAAATTATTTTCTTCAATAAAACCACTCAATGTAAATAAAAACATATTGCCAGTTTGTTAAAAAAAAAAATATAATAAACAGCGTGGACTGTAAGCAATTTTTTTTTTGCATAAGGTATTAGAAACTAATGCACAATAAATGTGGCTTTTATGTCAAAATGGACTACAAGCGAAATGGAGCTTAGAACAAATAGTTTGTATGAAATTCGAAAAAATCTTCAAGTAAATATGACCGTTTTGGCTTAAATCCGTTTTTGGCCTTTAAGCGAAAATTACTGTACCAACTTCAAACCATTTACATACAATGACCGCATTTTTATTTAAAGCCCGTGCAGGTACCCGGGTACATTGCTGCGCATTTAAGAGTGTTTAGAGTAAACTGGTCTCTCACGCAAATGACAAAAAATAAATTGAGCTAGACGGCTGCGAAAATAAAAAAATAAAGTTATTCGTTCTGAAGAAGTTTCAGACATGCAGATTATCAATTTCAATGAGAAAATTTGTGTTGAAAACGCCAAAGGTACCCGGGTACCTTGCTGCGCACATAAGAGTTAAGAGCGACTTGTAAGTAGAAAAAACTTAAAATTAGTACGTGTTTTTTCTTTCTTTGTAGCAACACAAACATTAAAGTTAAATAATTATAATCGTTAATAGTTTATTTTATACCCTTTTTATGGCTTGAAAGACTATTAACAAGTTCTTTCATGTGGTTTCATTACTGTATTAAATTTGGTCCCACACCAGGGAAAGAATAGACAACGAAATTGATTAGTTCTTTTTATCGTTTGTTATTGAAAAACTTTTCCTTAATCATTATTTTCACCGCAATATTTTTGAAACAAATGTTTCTAAAACACGCCACCGAACTTCTTAAAATCTAACCAAATAATAACAATAAAAGCCACTGAGAAGAGCTGCGAAGGGGAAAATACTTTTTGATACATGTCAGCAGTTTGGCTTTCGTTTGTAATTAATAGAAATTTTGCGTGTATTGATGTAGAAATTGATTTGAAATTTTGTGGGTTTTTCTGTTTATTACTTCGGTGTTCAGTTAACAAGTACAATCTTAATGTTGTTACAAATCATGCGATTTAAACCAAACAATTTCGGTTTAATTAATTAACCATAGATCTATTGACTTTTCAAAAGTGTATCAATATCAATAGAAACCAATAAACAGAGAAGGGAATGGTGGCAGTTAAACGAGGGTAGATTTGGTTGAGGTTTAACATGAAAGTATATAAAAATTATAAATGTCATAGAGGAAAGTTATTAAAAGTTTCTAAAGCTTAATGTTCAATATAGGGAAATATTGATGATTTTTGAATTAAAAAACGGTGGCAAGCTTAAGTTAGCGAAGTCGGTGTTTGTTTAGCATTTAGGAGAAGTTCTTTGTATACCAAAACCCGGTTTCGCTAACTTACCCTTCCGTACATAGCCTGCCTTCGGACGGACGCACGTAGATTCTACTCTAGGGTGCCCCGGTAGGCTAGCTGGTAGGGAGCTAATCTATCAGTACCGGGGTTGCGGGTTCGATTCCCGCCAGAGACTCTGGTCTCCTGCAGACAAGCAAAAAGCTTCGCGGGATTTAGTGTTGGAATAATAAAAAAAAAAACTCTATGGCATAACACACACCGGCTTCGCTAACTAAAGTTTCTTTATTCAGATTTTTAAATTTAGGATTTCAAAATTCGGGATTATTAAGTTCGGGATTTCGAGATTCAGAATTCGAAATTCGAGATTTAAAAATATTTCGGATTTTGTTAAATCTTTTGTCCCAAAGCTTGACAATAATGGAATTAACAACGAATGGATTATATCTCACTAAAAAGTGTCGTAATGTCCAGGGACCATGCCACCTAAAAAACAATCACAAAATTTTTGAATTTAATAAAAGTTAATTAAAAATTTTCTTTTTGTTATAATTCAGGATAAGCTTCGGTGGGCAATCGACGTGAACGAGTAAAGCACAACTTTCCGTAAATGTTGATTTTTTGGCACAGGCCTTGACATTTTCGAGTCAAAGGAAAAACTTTGTTGTTGTTTACACTATTTCTTTCAGTGACTAAGAAAAATAAATGACAGATGTTTAGCCTTTTAAATACCATATGAGTTATTAACCCTTTTGGCACAGGCCTTGACATTTTCGAGTCAAAGGAAAAACTTTGTTGTTGTTTACACTATTTCTTTCAGTGACTAAGAAAAATAAATGACAGATGTTTAGCCTTTTAAATACCATATAAGTTATTAACCCTTTAAGACATTTTATTCAGTAGTTTGGAAATTAGTTTTTTCTATTCTTTCTGAAGTCATTTAGCATTGACGCAAATAAATCGATTTTAATATTTTATATCGTTATCAAAATAGTTATTTAAAAAACTTTAAACAAATGTATTTTAAGAAGTGTTGTGTTATGTTTTATTAATTTTCATTATATTTGGTGGTTTTCAAAAGCGCTGTTGCCATTGCGCGATATAGAATGCTAGTTTGAGTAGATAATTCCGTTGTGGTTGTAGTTTTGAATACGCGAGAACATTATTTAACAATATTGCAGAAGAAGAAATCTTGAAACAGTTAAAAGAATCTGCCGATGTAAGAAATGCAGGAGAAGATGTTGAGGCTGTCCAGCAGGAGTCCTCTTTGTTAAGTTTTCTGAAAAAGTGGTTCAAACTATGGCCACGGAGCATTGACAGATGAAATTGAAGATGAAGTACTCTTAGAAAAGATTGAGGTATCCTATCTTTCGGAAATGGAGTCTACGAATCCTGGAATTAAACTGACCCTCTTGGTTGATTTAGAACCAAAAAACTCTTGCAAAAAATCCAAAAGAAACGAAATTCAATTTACACAAATTGTTGTATTAAGAGAATATGTTCATGTGAAATCAGGAACATTTTATACAAACTCCATTTTAATATTTAAAAAAATATTTAGACGACGAATTTTTTCGACAAAGCCACATATTACACGAATCTATAGGCCGTGTAGCAATGCAAGCTATCTTTCAAGCAATCCAACACTAATAAAATGAAATTTTGGTCTTCATGTTTTGTTAGATGTTTGAAATTTTCCTGAGTCCGTAAACAGAAAAAATTCTCGCCAATTTGTTTTCAGTCAAACTCAGTTTTAACTAAAAATTTAATCAAGTGAATTAAACGCTTTCTGTTATCAAAAACATTATTGCATAAAATGTTGTTAATATCAAAAAAAAAAAAAAAAATATTTAATTGATACTATTTATTTGTTTACTGGTGGAAATTCAATCACCTTTTTAATTAATATGACAACTTTTTTAATTGAAATCAATTTTTATTTTTTCTGTCAATGTACCTTGGTAAGCGTTAGGGAATGTTTTTGTTTTATTAAAATATGACCGTCAATTGTTTTTTTATTACGAAAGTATCTTCATGTTACAGATAATTCAGTTCGGCAAAGGAAATGTCAGGATACAATGTACAAAATAAGGCCCGTAATTTAACAGGTGCGGCGTCGACTTCATCAATTGCCATTGGAGGAAAATCTTTGCGTGGACAAGCAAATAATTCCATTCAGAGGAAAATTTACTGGCCTGCAGTACGTTAAGGGCAACCCATGTCCAAATACAGGCTGCAGTTTTTGAACTAAATTGTTGTTATTATACACCTAAACATGATTAGAGTCAATCAAAATATGGCTGCGGCTTCCTGATGAAAGACTTATTCAACGATAATATTGTTTCTAGTGACAATTATATGGTTACAGTAACCACAAAATGTTTAAAAAATTAATTAAAACTGTTGATATTCGACCTTTCTAAAACATGTGAAACAAAATATTCCATCGTTTCTCAAAAAGTGAGAAAAAGTGTGTCAGTAACTCATGTCGAAAACTATCAAAATAGATTAAGTCATTACGTTATAAATGTCATAATATTCCACTCGAAGCCGAAATGAAATTGCAGATGTTGAGAACGCCAGTCAAACAAATCGTTGACGGCGACCAAATTTGACTGAAATTGAAAAATTTTCAACGACGGCGGTGAAAAGACAACCGTCGGCTATACCAAAAGAAGTAAAGTGCGATTTTAATGTTTGTTGATTACAAAATTGCTTTGAAAACATTCGTATATTTTTCAAAACTGTTAAAAGCAAAATAATTAAACAATGAAAAAATCTGCCAAGAACAAAATACTTATCTCTTCCGTTTTTTACATTTTTATGCGTAAGTTTATTTGACAGTTCAAAGCGGAAACTTTCTCACAAAAATTTTGCAGACACTCTTGTTCAGTTAATTGGCGAGTAATTTCGTTACGTGACAGCAATTACCCGAAAAAATTTTACAGACGCAGTTAAGTGAGCAAAACAGCTGTTTGTTTCAATTTATGGCATTTTTGTTTCATTTGTCACCTTTCAATCGAAAAGTTTCACACCGCGGGAGTTACAGAACATGGGCACTGATCTAATTATTGTTTGACTTTCAAAAAACAATAACAACTTATCATGACAGGTTTGTTTTTTTTTTTTTAAATACGTAAGACTTGTGTGATAGTGTAAAGCAGCTATTAACAATAGTTTCGTTAGAGGTGACTACATAGAAAAATGTTTCTTCACTTCGTGCACCCACTTAGTTTTATATTGGAAATAACCAAAATCGAATATACCAAAATTTTTCGCTTATATTGAATATTCTGTTCACATATGTGAACAGAAACCGTGATGACGAAATCTTTTTTGTCCGGCACTGGCAGGACATAAATCAAATATTAGGTTAAGATTCGATTAATTATTGTTAGTTCATATTTAGTATATGAAGATTCAATAAATAAATACTGAGAAAAAAAAAAAAAAAAAAAAAATATTGAATATAAGAATTTTTTCAGTGTATACCCGGAAATTATATTAATATATTTTATTTGTCCGGTAACTTTTTTGATCACCCTCGTTATTTAAGTACTTAAAATAAGTTTTTCTATTACATCTAAGAAAACAAAAAGATAAATAAAACAAAGTTGTTAAACTGATTTCAGTTTAACAAACTAATAACTTTCTAACATGCCATATTTAACAGACACCCCAACTCAAAATACTAAAAAATCTATATAAATAAAAATTTTATTGTTAGAAAATTAAATAATTAAGTTTTATTGCAAAAGCCAAAACAAACCAGAAGTTGTCGTTAAAGTTGTTTGTATAAAACTAAATTAAAGGTTTGTGTATATTTTTTCTTTTTCCCTTAATCATGTCAATTACTTTGTTTAAAATATAAAACAAAAACAAAATATCCATGTCAATCGTCCAAATTAGTTGGGATTATACAGAACTCAATAATGCCAAAAAAAGGAAGGATTTGAATGAAAGAAAAAACTTGCTAAAATATTAAATTATCATTAAGTTAATTGTATTTCTTAATTAACAATATTTAAACCTTAATTTCGTTTTATTTCTTCATCGTTAAATCCTTTAACTCTTAAAGGATTTATGCTGTGCTGCATAGCACGGCAACAGCGTTTCGCTTTTAAGTATGTCTTACTTACTTGTCTTTAATTACTACATTTTGCTTTTTTTTTATTTTTTTTTGCTGTTTGTTTTAACGTTCCTGCCCACCAAAGACTGTTGGCGTTGTAAAAATATAAAATTTCTTTACAGTTGTGAAGGAGAGCAAGAGAGGTGTAGTACTTGTATGTTCATATACTCGTGCACACCTTGACTTTTCTAAGTTCTTAATAAATTACAGCCTCTGTAATTAAAGACCACTTCTGGTATCGTTCATCATATAATGAGTTTCCTGTTTCCCCTTAAAAATTTTTCTTCTTCTTGGCGCACAATAACCATGGCATCAGCATAAAACTACAACTTTGGCTGTAGGTTTATTTGTATGATGCATGTTACTTCATTGGGAGGTAAAAAATATGTCCAGCAAACAAATAAACCTTGTTACTCTGACATAAATGTGACATTGCGTTGAGGATGAACCCAAGGTTGCTAATTTACCCAGTTTCCGGCTTGATCTGGCGGTTTTTTTCGTCTTGCCACAAAAAAATGGCTAGATTTTATTTATCCGGAAGATCCAGCTATTTTTTTCTTCATAACAATTTTTATTTTAATTTTTGCAATATATTTTATGAATTTTTTTATCACTTTTTTTATTTAATAAACTATAATTTTTTTAAAGTGATATTCTTTAATACTTTGAAAAGCAACAATGTCATTTACCTTGAATGGCAGTTTTAGCAACCTTGAAATATTAACGGTACTTATCATAGAACCGCCCAGAGATAACTGTTTGTCATCTGAAGAGGACTCTGGAGATCAAAATGATCCTACAAAACTTGCCTAAAGCACTACGTGAGCTAGTGAGCTAGTCTATCAGAGACTCCGGTCTCCTGCGCGAATATCATAGGAATACAAATGTACAATATGCGAAATATTATTTCGGAAGTCCGAATTGAGTATTGATGATAATCTGGAAGTTATAGAAAATGCTTTGCTAGAAAAGACATTGCAAGACATTAGAATAAATTTTGCGATAATTTAAATATTGACTGCCTTAGGCCTATTGCAACTACACCGTTTATTTCGCAATCGTTTCTAGAATCTCCAAAATAACAAATTTATTGAAAAATAAGATAAGCCCATTCTAAGATTCCTCGTATTCTGCAGTTTGTCAGAAGTTCCACAATGAAAGTAAGACCATAAAAATATAAAAATCCAAGTCATACTTTGATTTTTTTACATTTGTATGGTCTTGAAAACATTAAAATGTGAATTGATTCAGCGGGCGAAAGATGATGATGCATATGGTGTCAACGGAGATTCCTTGAGCCCGACTTTTCTTATTTCACTGATTTGCCAATCTACATGCAATTTGTGAAGTTTTAGAAGATGAGTTAGTAGAAATGCTATGTTAAGATGGTTACAGTAAAGCAAGATATAGTTGACAAGAGAATCCCAAAAACAGATTACAGCTATTTTCCTTCAAAGAGTTATTTTTGTGAAATGAAAGCGATCTTGAAAATTAAATGTATTTGTAGAAATTGATTTGACACGATATTTCGTCATATACAGTTAATTGCTAATGCAAAACAACAAAATGATGATAAAATCTAGAAACTACGCAGAAAGAAATACACTCGTGATAAATTAGGCTTTTTATATTTACTTTAAGTACGAGTCGTACTCAAAAATTCAAGAATGAATAACACAAAAACGTACTCAAAACAATCCTAAATGGAGTAACTTTCGAAAATCAATCCCGGTATTTCATAAAATAAGAACAAAATTCTTAAACCAAGTACAAATAAAGTACAAAATTTTAAATTTTCGTTGGTAGTGCCCCTCTGAGAGTAAAATTATAAAGTGAGCGTTTTAATCAAAATTATTTGTAGCCACTACAACAACACCACACAAGTAGTTAAAAAACGATTTGCTTGTTGTGTGTAGAAACAACAGAACAAGAAGAAAACACATTATTTTCGCATTAAAATTGCAAGCAAGAGTTCTCATTTAGTTTATATTTTTAGTCATTAAATTTTTAAAGTAAAAATCAAATCGGGCATGATGGAGGTGTTTAGGAAGGCCGAACGGTTATTATTCGACATGTTTTAACCGGTTATTTTAGCTTTGCTCAAGTCGGATATTTTAAAATGTCCATTTTTCGAATATCGAATAAACCGGTAATTTTGGTATAATAAACCGGTTATTTTAATAATGTGTAATTTATATACATTTTCCTTACTCTTGTTGTAGATGTACCCGTAAATTTAAGTATTTTTCTAATTCTATATTAGACAAATTTAAACTTTTATGAACAATGTCAAAACAAAATGTAACTAAAGTCAAAAAAAAAAACATTTGAACGCTGTAAATAAAAACCACTTTGAATGCGTGTGTTCTTGTAAAAAAATCAAAATCCTACAAAAACGTGTGCAGTTAAAAAGTAAATAGTATTTAATTTGTGCAACCGTTTTCTAAATATTAAAAATATTTTTATATAGATATTACCTCTAAAGATATTTCGAACGGGATTAAACAGACAAAGTTAGGCGCTTGAAGTGTCCTAAAGTGATAAGTGTCGAAGGGGTTTCCACGTCACGATTTATTTATCACCTTTAAATAGTCCATTTGGTTGACATTAATGTGCTCCAAATAAAACTTAACCCCGTTCGAAGTAGGTCTAAAGAGTCGACAAATAATACTTTACTAAAATACGCTGCCAAAAATGAATCATTAGGTGAAATATAAACCCGTTGTGTTGCCAAGGAGGGAATGCTCCTTAAGGTACTAAAAACTCTTAAATAGTTCCAGCATTTCTTTATGCTTAAAACTACAACGTTCCGACGGTATCAACGATATGGAAATAATTCATCAGTTTTATTTATTAAAACACAAGGAACTAAAAAACAAAATTGAGAAATCAAACAATGCCATGGAAGGTTTCAAATTGTGTTCGACGAATTGACAAATATTTCATACAAAATCATTTTCATCTCACTAATCGTTTATATAATGCTGAAACAAAATCGTTTGATATTTATAATCCAGGCTAAGAGGTTTTGTTTGCAACTTTTCAAAAATATGGTTGAAGTCTACTGATTCATATAGAGATGACTTAATCACCAACAAATTAAAACTCATTTAAAATAAATTTAAGAGAAGGTCTCAAATAATAAATTTATTAAATTGCTATAATATTTTATTTGCTCTTGCAACACGTTTTTAAATTATTTATACAATTACAAAAACAGATTATTAAATAAATAGAAATTATTAAAAATGCGGTTAAAGTTTGATCATATTACTGGTCTCGTTTTTTTGGATTTTATCGTCAAATGTTTGTTAGGTCTGACCATACCTTAAGTCATATCTATGTATTTTTTAGGTGTTTTATGTATTCGAATTAAAACCGGTTAACCGGTTAGTTTAAAAATGTTTAACCAAAAACCGGTTTTTTAAATCAGCAACTATTCTTAATATTCGAAAACCGGTTATTGAAAAAAATCGAATAATCGATCTCCCTAGTGGTGTTCTATAATTGGAACTCTTTAAGGTGTGAAACGCGTAAGTTAATCAATCATAATAATATTTTGCTTCTAATTTCACTTTTTTTTATTTCAATTACGAATTCTGGATTAAAAACGTTATAATACTTGAATCAAACGCATTTTAAGATTGATTTAATCTCAGTTTTACTTAAATCAATCTCATTTTCGGATTATTCCAAGTACGAATTCGGTATTGAATATCGATAAGTTGCGAATTTCGCGATTGAATAATCCGTACTTGAATCAATCTTTCTGCACTTGATTCAAGAAAACCCGTACTCACCGTACTATTGATACGGCTTCGGATTGATTTGAGAACGACTGGATTGATTTTTCTTTTGAGTGTACTTTATTTATTTTTTTGTGTAAAACGCATTAAATTGAATTAAAAATTTTCTGATAATATTTAAAAAACGCAATTACCAAAAATTGTATGCACTGTCCACTGTTACTTGTATGTAACCGCCACCCAAAACCGCCAGAAATTTTTTTTTTTAAATAGGTTCTTTGACTAAGGTAAATTGTTGTTCAAAATTTCATTGATATATAAATATACACCAGATCGCTGTGGGAATTAATGGTTCAAATTGGAAAAATCTTTAAATATTTGTTTCCTTGGTAAAGTAATGCACTTTTTCATAGTTTTAAAAATCTAGCTATTTCTAGCCATTTTTGGTTTCAATTCTAACCCGTTAAAATAAGAACTTTATTCTCTTTTTACGTATACGTTTATTTAAAGAGCGAACCTTTTATCGACCTACTCGACGTTTTCTTTTTATATTTTTCTGCAAAACGGACAAAACAAAAGGTAGAATTTATGAAATGTTTTCTTTCTCACATCATCGTTATAAATTTTAGAATTTTTTTTTTTTTGTGTGTTTTCAATACAATATAACGCGTTTACGTTTAATTCTTGTAACTACCAGCCATTTAGGTCAACCGGTTACGTTCACGTATCCGCGATATTTAAATTTGAGTAAGGAAGCCTTAAAAGTAACTTTACAAAATTTTAAGGAATAGTTTTTTATTGAAATAAATTTTTTGCTCTTTTAAGTTTCGAATTTTTTTTACACCTCCCACTGTGCAAGGCTATAAGTATCACCATAGCAGAAGTGTCAGGCAGTGAGGGGGTATAATGATGAGGCAGAGCCTCGGATCCGTTCCAGCTGCTGAAACCAGGGTGATCCTTATCCATTAAGCTGGAGGTCCACACCATGCGTTTTGGTCTGCAAGCTAAGCTTTTTATGCGGCATCGCCACAAGTACAAATTAAATTGTGTTTATTAAAATCAGCTGATTTGTCCAATTCATGCTTGTGATTCTTAACACACGTCCAACTGTTTTGTACATGTAACTTTCTACATCAAATAGCACAGGTCTTACTTTTTGAACAGATTTATGCAGCAAACAGCATTGAATGCAGGTGTGGACCTCCAGTTTTATTCTTCAAGTCGTCTTATAAACCTCCACATGGCAGCCCCATTATCAAAAAATTATTCATCAGGCTTATCATTATTATTAAAGAAGGTGATTTTATAAGTTCTCCTCAGCCAATTGACGCTGGAGTCCCTCAGGGAATCATAATGGGCCCACTGTTATACTTAATATATACCTCAGACATGCCAACAAATAACCACACCCTAATTTCAACATTTGCTGATGATACAGCTTTTTTAAGCGTACACGCAAACTGGAAACTATTTGAACTGGAAAAGTGGTTAAAACAATGGAGGATAAAGGTCAATGAGCAAAAATGCGTACATATAACATTCACTTTGCGTCGGGAGTCATGTCCCCCTGTTAAAATCAATAATCAATTAGTGCCCCAACAATCGCATGTAAAATATCTCGGAATTCATCTAGATCGGCGTTTAACATGTAAATGCCATATAGAAGCAAAACTAACCCAAATGACTCTAAAAGCAATTCAAATTAACCCAGGAAAAACTTTTTGAATTTTGGTAATAGGTTGTAGTTATTTCATACGTTACCTGGTAAGTAGTTGTCATTACAATTATCATTATTCTGAAAACCTCAATAAGTGCTTGCTAGTAATGACCTCAGTAAGTACTTTTCACTACAATTATTTTCAGTTATGAATATTTGCTTACTAATAATCAGCTAAATAACTACTTATAAGTTGTCTTGTTTTCAAAACTGAATATCTACTTACTGGTAACTAGCTCCATAACTACTTATTAGGTCTATTAACTAGCGCCAATTAAATAAAAACTAGTTATTTTTTGGCTTCTAGTAAGTATATTGTAAGTACTTACAATTCAACTTACTGGTAGTTAAATAAAAACTAGATATTTTGCAACTTCTAGTAAGTGTATTGTAACTACTGAATTCTGTGGACAACTCGAACAAAAATAAGTAGTTATTCAGCCGAAAAATAAGTAGTGTTCATATGTCTCCAATATTACTTGCTAACTTACCAGGTAAGTAAAGTTTTTGCTGGGAATTGGCTTATTGGAAGAAATTCTGTTCTTAGCCTCGATTGCAAACTTCTACTCTACAACTCTATATTAAAGCCAATCTGGTGCTACGGTATTCAGCTATGGGGCACTGCCTCGGCCTCAAATATCGAAAAAATTCAAGGGCGCCAAAATAAACTTCTTCGAATAATCACAGTCGCTCCCTGGTATGTGCAAAACTCAAATATTCACAAGGATCTCAATGTGCCATTAGTAAAAACTATTATTACGAAGTACGCAGTAAAATATTTAAAAAGGCTTGAGTTGCACCCAAATCCACTAGCTCGAAATATTTTAAAAGACAGCGGCCACTCTAGATTAAGGAGAAGAGATACTGCAGGACTCATCCGACGAGAAGACCGCCAAAAATCTACATATGTGAATAGAAACCGTGAAGAGAAAAATTTTCGTCTAGCATTGGCAGGACAAAAATAAAGTATTAGTATAAGATTTGATTAATTATTGTTAGTTCATATTTAATATATGAAGATTCAATAAATAAATAATAAAAAAAAAAAAAAAAAAAATTAGGCTTATCATCTGCTTATCTGTCACGCACTGATTAATAAAACCTCAAATAATATAAATTGAAATTGAAATGAAATGTACAAACAAAAGTAGAACATTTATAAATTCAAATTTATTTGGCCCAATAATTTGTACAAGATTAAAACTACCCCCACCCCAAAAATAAAATAATTTAATATGCGAAAAATTTTGTCAGTTCTGTATGTAGGTTAGGTTCTATGGACAGCCATCAAGAAGACTGATCACTTGGGTCTTTCTGTGGTCCCCTTGTGACACCGGGTGCCAATACCAATCCTACAGAGCAGTTTTTCAATAGGCGTCTCTGCATCATTCAACCAATACATCTTCCTAATGCAGAAAATAAGATGGATGGATTCTCCCAACAGACAAGCACTGGTTTTCCCAGATATATCTCCCTAATGTCCCGGAATTCGGGTCAATGACACAGAAAATTAAACACAGTTTCCTCTTTCTTCCCACACCCAGAGAAAAATTATATTTAAAAATGGTCACCTCCAACAAAACTATTTTAAAAGGAAAATTTTAAACATATTATGTTTAATATAACCATATTATTGTCACCGACAAACATATTATTGTTAAATTTGTCCTCCATCAAGAAGCCACAACCATATTATGGTTGCCTCCAAACATGTTTTGGTCAATAGTGACTAAAATATGTTTAACACTTATAATAGCATGGTTGGTTTTCAACCATAGCATGTTGCTCTTGGAAAAGAAGAAAATAGTATTGTTGATTTAAAAACAAATTATCGTTATATTTAACCAAAACTTGTTTAAAGACAACCACAATATGGTTGTGGCTTCTTGATGGAGGACCAATCAAATAATAATATGGTTGTCGGTGACAATAATATGGTTAAATTAAACATAATATGTTTCAAAATTTTCTTTAAAAATAGTTTTGTTGGAGGTGACCATTTTTAAACACATTTTTTCTCTACGTGCATCATAACAACTTCTGCAGTAGTCACTGAATTCCGGATCCATTCTCTTTACATGAGTTCCTACCTGACAGTGCCATATTACCACTGAGATCACTGTTCCAATATGTTTCCTACTGAACCTAAGTGGACAACATGTCCTCTGTTCATCATAGCTAGGCCACAATGCTTTGGATATGGAGCACGTGGATTCACGAAATCACCCCCAACTGTGCAAGCCTATAAAACTTGTCCTTTAGTTCATAATTTAACATGGTCCTATTTAAACCCACTCCAGAAAAATTTTTTATTACGCCTAACAGCCATACCTAAGTAAAAGCGAAATTCAGAAAGTTTTCTTCCGGTTAGCTCTTACGCTGAAATACAATACCTAAATAAAAGCGTCAACGTTGAGTCACGGACAGCCTGTTCAATAGAAATAAAAAATGGAGGTAAAACCTCTAGATTTACCTAAAAACAGCTTAATTGCCATTATTTAACGCGCCATCACGCGCTGTCAAAATCGGATTTTCCAATTGCAAAGCGTTGCCACCGCGTTATTTCGGTATTCTACATACAAATTGTATGGGCTTGAGAACTTTTGACAGCTAGAAAACGCCTTCCGCTCTTAATTAAGTATGGCTGTAACATCGCAACGGTTATTCATACTCAGATGAAAGTTTCGAAATTACTCATTAAATCGTTGCAATGGTGATTTGGCAATAACATTTGTTCCAGGTTCTACGACTAAAAATGACATTTCAAAGTTTTGTGATAATCGGTCCATATCATAAATCTTTGAAGTTTATTCTCCATCTTCTGGCCTGCAATGGAGCATATCAATCTAATTCCCAGAAGACGCTTACGTATATAAAATGCAAACGTTTATTGAATTGAACCGAAATATGTTATTACATCGAATCGATTTAAGGCCTTTCGATATACATATCTATTCCAAGCTTTTTGACGATAACAAAATTATAACAAAACTTTAAATTTTAACATTTAAATAAAATATATATTGAAAATTGTTACAAATGGAATTAATATAATTAAAGCTCCAGTATAAGGTAAAGCTTTTATGTCCTTAATAAATATTATTCTCCTTTCAGCTAGAGAATATAAACGACCCGCTATGGCTTATAATATACCAGCCTAACTTTTTTCCCATAGAGAATAAGATTTCCCAAATTAATTAGACTTTTTGAAGTAACAAAGAAATCTTTGTTTCAAATCCTAAAAACTCGCATCATTTATCGTTTTGTTTACTGGGTTACAATTGACTCTCATTATGCCATTAAGATGCAAACATGTGTATAGTAAATTGGTAAATGTGTGTGTGTGTATTTATACGCTTTACTTTTTATGTGTTGGCATAAGTAAAATAATAAGGACACCAACCTTGGCTTTTGTTTTTATTACTGCTGCCAAATGATAAGAATTTTGTTTTAAGAGAAAATTCACTTCGTAGAAAGTGTGGGTTTAAATAAAAAAAATTCTCTAGTCTTTAAAATTTATTTGTCTTTTAATTTTCCAGCATAAAAGTAAATAATGTTTAAGCCGGTAATTAGCTAATAGTAATGATTTTGCAAATATATTTTAATAAAACTCGATAAAGAAAACTATTTTTTTATGCCTATATCAGTGAAAGTTAAAATATGCACAAAAATGTTTAAAATATCCATGAAAATATTCCAAAAAAAAAAAAAAACTTAGAACTATGCTCATAAATATGCACGTGAAAAAACATACACTAATAATTTTGAATTAGTTTTATTTAAACAAATGTTCAATACAAAATAAAATCATACCAATATAATCATACTTTTAGTTCTTGTTAAAAATTGCAATACAGTGAACTCGCGATAATGTGAACTAATAAAAACCGAGGTAAAAATTGTAGTGCCATCCTGTGTTTTTTACTTAAACAAGTCTAGAGACCAGTGTGTATAAAGCTTAAAAATTTTTACATCTAAATCTTGCATTAAACATGTCCAAAAATGCTAAAAATGTGCTTAAAATCTTAAAAATAATGCTAACGTTTTTTTTCAAAGATTTTTGTTAAAAATTTATTACCAGTATAATATTTTATTCGAAGCTAAATACATTTTAGTGACTTATTTTTTAACGAAATTGAAGTGAATGGTAATACTTAACCAAGTGGGTAGATTTTGGTAAAACATCAGATACATATAAATATGTATCACAGGGAGTTGCGATTAAATTTCAAATATACACGATGAGGGCATTTCTAATATTCCTTGCACATTCTATTTTTTTTTAAACAGACAGATAAGACGTTTTTTAAGATAAGAATAAACCATTTTCAGGTGTTAGTCAATTGATATATAGGAAAATCAATTAGTCAATTCACAAGGTATCCTAACATGTCATATTGTCAAAATGTCCTAATATTTCACAATGGTTTAAAAATATTGTTGTTGGTTTGTTAACAAAAAGTGTCTTAAATAAATAGAACGTTGCTTGCTGTGTTTATTGTGCTGTCGTAATTAATCAGAAAAGTCCAGCGCTGAGCGGCTGAGCCGTACAACAATATTTTTAAACCATTGTGAAATATTAGGACATTTTGACAATATGACATGTTAGGATACCTTGTGAATTGACTAAATGTTTTTTGAGTGATCTTCATATAAATTTTACAACACAATAAATTGCCTGTAACGTGGAAACAGCACATAAGTTCAGGTGGTTTCTATGCGTAACAAAAAACAACTCACCACCTTCATTTACAAAACTAAGAGTATACGAGGGATTCCCAAAATTAGAAAATAAACAAAAATCGCCAACATTTTTGTTCACTATTAAGAGCGTTAATATAAAAAAATAGGTGTTCGAATTACTGGATAGTTCACTATATTGGAAGTTCACTTTACCGAGAGTTCACTGTATAATAAAATGCTTATGAAATAAGGAACGATATATTTTTATTTTGCAAATTGCAACAGATGGACTCGAAAGCAATTGTTTTGGTAAAAACCTTCGAAATATGCAAATTTATGGAAAATATATCAAAAATTTTTTTTTGGGAAAAACAATATGCGAAATCATGGTTTTCATGCAATTGGCATGAAAACCTTGCCCTGACTGTAATTAAAAGAAAATTAAAATATAATTTGATTTTTACAAAGTTAATAAATAATTTTGTAATATTCCTTCCTTTTTTTTTGTAAAACTTAATTTTACATTTTTTTATTTAATTAGTATTGTGGTTAGTTTATTGAACTGTTTAACTTATAAATATTTTGCAAAAAAAAAAATCATAGAAAATTTGAAAGGATTTAGTTAAATGTCTAATTGTTCCGAAAAACACGACCTTGTTTGTTACGTTAATTTATTCAATAGCAAAGTGGAACACATCTATAAAATTAATTTTGAATGATCTGTAGATGCCTAAGCATTGCTGTCAAAAACGTTACAATGACTTAATGCTTTGGTATAAAGGTAAATCCATTTTTGTTCTTATTTGCTTCTTAACATGGGGGATGTACTTTTGAATTTTTGCTTAAGTGCAGAGAAATTCAATGCAATATCCCAGTAAAATGTTTTTAGACTTTTGGAAGCTAAAAATGGACATTACTGCTGCTGAATTCGCTTACTATTAAGCCTTACTCAGAAGCAAGAAATAAGCCAATACAATTGAAATGATTTTTGTGATAATTTAAGCCAAACAAAAATTAAAAGCTTTCCACTATCCCTTACAAGGAAGCAGGTTGTATTGCAAAGACTTTGAAATTGGAAGATGTGCCAAGTGTTTTGCAAAAACAAATTATTTTTAATTACATAATGAAACAAGCTCAGTCATGCAAATGCCTTTGAGCAGACAATACGTGAATAAAAGAGCAAACAAATTTTAATTATTTCAGTGATAACAAAAAAAAAAAAAAATTTGAAAAAAACGGTGACTTAAAATAAATTAGTTCATAAAAAGAAATTATATTTAAAAACGGTATTTATTAAAGTGTGTGTCTACAGCAAGTAATTTTTGTACGGAATATTTTAAAGATTTTGTTCTTGTTTTTTCTTGTGTTTTTTTTTTGTTTATATTTCTATTGTCCATTCCTATATACCTATATATATGTATTGAAGTCTAAAACGGTAAAAACAATGCTAAAATATTATGTAACACCAGGTAATTCTTCCACAAAATATTCCAATTTATTTCCTGTTCAATCAGAGGCCCAATTGAAAGAAATTGAAGATGACATAGATGATGAAACCAATATTGCAATGGTAAGAAAGCTTGCTATTTATTAATTTATATTTATATTTTTTTTGTTTAATTTATATAGGTATCCACAATAAAAAATTTTAAGTATGGGGGATTAAACAAAAATCTTTTTTTTAATTTTAATATGGATGGAAAGCAGGATAAACAGCGAAAATTAGACTTTCCGAAGTTTGTTAATGCAATTTATGGTAAGTATTTTGCTGTCTTTAATAAATTCGTATTATAAAAAAACAATTCTTATAATTACAGAATCGCTAAAGGTTGATGGTCTCTCTAAAACAAAAGTCCTGCTCAATTTACGTATAGCAATTTACGTATAGATTAAACAAAAACCGTTACTACAAGAAAAAATGTTTGAAGAAAAAGAACAAAATTAACAACACATATTTTTTAACAGTGATGATTATTCAGAAAATATTGATCCTGGTATAGCAGAATAAAATCAATAACAAAATCGTAAAAATTAAAAGTTTTTTGACATTTCTATTGTATTTTATAATTTAATTTATGTAATCTGAATTATTAATTTTATTTTGTAGCACTAAATTTATTTTTTTAATTTTGAATAAAAAATAAAACAAACATATCAAACGGAAGTTATTATTTCACAGATTCTTAAGAAGCATGAAGAAAGGAGTCCATGTAAGCAATAGAGTAATAGGTTCACAGGTATGAGTAATAGGTTCAGGTATGAATTCACGTTTTTCGAAAAAAGGTGAGGGAAGAGCTTTTTGTAAGCAATGATAATTGTAACTTCATAGAGACATGAACGTAGCGCTTACAGATATCTGTTACGCACACCTGAATCTAGCTTGTGACAACGCGCATCTTTTTTCAAATGGTAATGCTTCCAAGTGGGAATTCGCCATATAAAAGTCATGCCTTCTGGAAGCAATTTTGTAAGGGGTAAAATAGCTTCTCTCCCTTACAAACCTGCTTACACGTAAGCTCCAATTTTTACTGGGATGGTATTCCCATGCGGTGCCAAGACCCAGGTGAGCATGTAGACTCCACCTGCTGTTTTTCTGAAAATAGTGTCGTTCTAAAATTAAATAGATATAATAACCCCTAAAACGACCTTTTAAGTTTTTGCTTATTTCTGGTATTAAAGTGGCATTTACGACTTATGTGGGTTCGGAGACATATAGTGGAATTAAATGACAAATATTTTCGATTGCATTTTTTTTCTTTTTTTCAAAAAAATTGCAAAAAGACCTAGCTATTTCAGAAGAGTTAGAGGGTTAATGTATACCAACAAAATGTTGCTTGTAATGTTCTGAATAAATCTTCTGAAGACACTATATACCAAAAACCTAAGTATCTCACGACTTTCTATGTTTTTTTACTAAACAAGGATGCACCTTTAAATAGGCCGTAAAACATGTTTCAGATGTAAACTATTAAAATCCGATACACCTATATCTTTTTTTAAACTCCTCTACAAGAATAATTTAATTTTGTTGTACAGTGTTATTATGATATAACAAATATTTTAAACAATGAACTTGTAATATTGATGCCCGTAATTTCTACAAATATAAATCAAGCTGTGTATAGGAATTTGTGGTGTAAATACAGCCAGTTTTAGAAGAAAACATAAATTAAAAACACGTAGTCCAAATAGACATTGAAAAAGGTAAAGATAACTGTTACGTTGGAAGACGAGACCAGATATCTTTTTGTAAAAATTACGGGCATGAATACAATATTTGTTTATAATTATGGTAGGAGCACAATTGAGTAGTACGTCGTTTGAACGTAGGACGTAATGGCGTCAAAGTTTAGAAACACTCTTTATTTACCCACAATGACGTCGTAAACATATATACTTATATTCTTTTGAAAATAATATTAAAATATTCTAAATTTATTAAAATTATTGTTTATTTTTATGTTCTTTTATTTTGTTATCAAACAATCAGTTTGAAAACACAAAAATAATTTCATTTAATATTTTTAAATTTCTTTTTTTAGTATAGAATTAGACTTACGACGTAGATACGCTCTTACGTTTACGCCAGCTTTTTTTTGCCTTTTTATAAAATATTAAATGTTTTAAATTGAAACGTATCTACGTCGAACGCTACTACATTCATACGTTCCAATTGTATTCCTACGGTTACACCTACATTCAATTTTTATACACAGAAAAAATTATCAGTAGTTTTTTATCTATTAAAAATTTTTGGAAAATTATTTCAATTTAATCAATGTGCTAACTGAATCAATTATTTTTTTTAGTTGAAGGAAAATAACAAATATAATTTTAATTTAATTAACATTTTAGTTGTCTTGAAAATAATTTTTAATGAAAATATTAACTGAATAACAAAAAATCTTAATTGATTTTTTTGTTTAAAATTAGAAGAATTTAAACTTGTAGAATTCTTGGTGGGAATTGTCAAAACCTGAGCTATATTTAATTAAATGAATTAACACATTGTTTGAAACGGCAAAGTCTTTTGATTATTTTTTTCATTAAAATTAAAAATATCACTTATTGAAAACAAAATATTCACTATTTAAAATTTTTAGTAATCAATAGGTGCAAAATCAACAAATTGTTTGCTTGATTCTATGAATTTGGTGATTGGAGACAATTTTTACTTTATTCTGTGTACCCCAAAAAATTTGTTTCAGTTTTTCAATAATCTGCCTATTGATGGCCCTTTTACTGATTTGAACCAATTTTTTCATTTTGTATTTAATATTTTTTTGGCACAAAAATTGTTAATTTAACAATTTATAAACTACGGAAGTAACGAATACCGATATCGGTATTTTGGCGATACTACAGATTTTCCGATATATCGGTATCGGCGATATTTTACTTTAAAATTTTTTTTTTATCAAACAATTTCATTTTCTACGCTTATATTTTGTATAACAACTAAAAGAAATAACGTATTTAAAAACAGAGAATTTTGTTTTAATTCTTAACTGTTTAGCTTTGCACCAAGCATTACATTTTTTTTTTTTTGGATTTTTAAAAAAGCTTGATCACAATGTACATCCTTCTTCGACGGCAGGAGTGACGGATTTTTATCGCATCGCTAATATAGAATTTCTGGTAAATAACATTTTTTAAAAATATAAAAATTAAAAGTGCAAAGTTGGCAGGCTGCCAATTTTCTTTAGAAGTTTTTTAACACAGAGTGGTGTAAAGGCTCACAAGTAAGTACTATGAGCATTACAATCATGTAAGGCTATATTTCTTATTTATCACCTTTTCAGTGATCGATATTAATTAAAATTTAAAACTTATCATGTATGGGAAGCACATAAAAATAAAAAAAATATGAAATAGTAGCAGTTATTAAAAAAAATACATAAAACGTTAATTCAGCGGCCTTCAGCTACTTTACCTTTGTACTAAGGCACGATTTTTGATAACTCAGTTAAGCTAGGTTTTGTTAATCTAAAAACAGATTTGTGCTACCATTCCCTAGCTTGTACACAAAATTTTTACGGATCAGCTAAGCTTTGCTTAAAATTTTGGTCTTTAATGAAATAATAAAAAAAAAAATTCGCCTTTGGGGGAGTTCATACGGTGCCTTTTCAGACATGTCTAACAAACACGTTTGTTTTGTTTGGCACGTATCGACTTTTCATGTTTTTTTTTATGAATTTTCATGTTTTTTAATTTGTGTGCATATGTATATTAGACAATTAGACAACATGAAAACAGCCATGTTTAGAAAGACATCGTGAAAAGACAAAAGGGTTTTGGAAGCATGTTCAAAAGAGAATGAATAAAACAGACATGTCTGAAAAGACATCGTGTAAATGCCACCTTAAAAATCCGAGTTTCAGACTACGTCAAACTACGTTTAAACATAATCCGCATCTTAAAAACCCGGCCTAAGTATTATTGCTTTACTACAAAAAGAAGCAAAGTTATAAGTTTTTTGCCAAAATTTTCCACTGCGTCTAGTCAGTCATGAAATGTTCTCTCATTGCTAAATCTTGTAGGTATTTGCACGTTTTAAGATTTTTCTGATTTTTTCATTAATTTTCACTTATGAATAATTGAGAGATACTTAAGATATCGTGATATTTCTAGAGTCGCAGATCCACTTGTCTACGGGCGCAATGCTTTAAGTTTTCAAATGAGATGTGGGGCATATGAGAGACTTTTGTTTTGCAGGTCTGGTTCAAAGAAATCTACTATTTCTGCAATAGCTTTTATATAAATTTGGCATTGAATTTTTCAACAATACGAATATTAATATACATATATATTCTTGTTCCTTATGAGGAAAAGAGCTAATTCAACGACGCCCGCTTATTCTTCCGTCAGTTTGTCTGTCGAAATGGGGTTCCCCCATATAATGGTGGCTAATTTTTTATATATAGATCGGCCAACAAATACCAGAGATATAAACAAAAAACCACGACCGCCCCCAATTTTTAGCCATATAATTAAATTTGTTTAAGTAACGGGCCGATGTTGAATGTGTACCACTCCCAAACGTCAAGTTTTTTTCTGCATTTCATTAGACATTTCTCAATTTCAGACTAACTCAATTTGAACCATGGAAAGATACACAATCGAGCAACGCGTTAAAGTTATTCAGGCTTATTATGAAAATGGACGTTCAAATAAAAATGCATATCGTGAAAATCGTCTTCAGTGATGAAGCACATTTTCACCTCAGTGGATTCGTCAATAAGCAGAATTGCCGCATTTGGGCAAATGATAATCAAAGAGTGATTGTCGTAAAACCAATGCACCCACATATAGTGACTGTTTGGTGTGGTTTATGGGCTGGCGGCATCATCGGGCCGTATTTTTTCTAAAATGGCCGGTCAGGTAGTTATTGTGAATGGTTTTCGCCATCGTGAGATGATAACGAACTTTCTATGGCCCGAATTGAAAGATATGGGTGTGGACGATATGTGGTTTCAACCGGACGGTGGCACTTGCCACACAGCTAACGAAACAATGGCTCTTTTGCGCTACAAATTCAATGGCCATGTTATCTCACGTTGTGGAGATGTCAAATGGCCGCCAAGATCATGTGATTTGACACCGTTGGACTTCTTTCTGTTGGGTAATTTGAAAGAAAAGGTGTACGTCGATAGCAACAAATCAAGAACTAAGGGATGAGATAATTCGGCACATTAACGGCATAAAACCTCAATTATGCCTCACAGTCATTGAAAATTTGGATGAGATAATTCGGCACATTAACGCATAAAACCTCAATTATGCCTCACCGTCATTGAAAATTTGGACGATGACCGCACTAGTATGAGGATTTTGGATTTCTAACACTATGGTGAAAGGTAAATATGATTTGGCACATCCAAATATAGCACGCTTTATTGTTTTGAATCTTATTAATATAAATTTCAAATATTAATATATTACGGTGTTATTTTTAAATGCAAAGAAATTAATATACTTGAGATTTGTTAATTTTAACTTAAATTCAAATTCAATATTCGTATCGGAATAGGCATCGCCCATATTTGCTTTTCAATATCGGTATCGGTATCGTATCGGCAAAAAGGCGTTACTTCCTTATTAGAAACCTATAATTATCAAAATTGTAAAATATTTAAAAAAAAAAAATAAGTAAAAATCGTTAAAGCTTTAAAAAATTGGAAAACTTGAAACTTTGCTTCTACCGTGAACAAACCCTAAAATTTATTTGAATCGGTTAAAAAAAATATGTCGAAAAAACATAAAAAGCGTTAACAAATTAGCTCTAATGATTAAGAACAAACTTTTTGTCAAGTTTTAAAAACAGGGCATTTCATTTTTCATAACTTTTGTTTTGTTTTCGTCAAATAAAAAAAACATTATACATTTTTTGTGTAGAAAACAAAACACCATAAAAAATTTGCGTAAAATTAATAATTAAATAATTAAATAAAATAATTAAATAGCTGTTGATACTCTGTTCACACTTTACCTAAAAGTTGACTTTAGGTCTTTCATAGACAAGTTAACGTATACTTTTGACATTAAAGACAACTTTAAATATAAAATTAAATTAGCTGATGCTTTTTTTAACTCATTTAACAACAGCATCAGCTGTTCTGCGCCAAATAAAAAAGTTGGTGAAAAAAGTTAAAAATGTTTATGTTACAAGATATCGGACGATATTTTGTAATTATTAATGATTAAGACGAAAAATTTTATGGAAAGAAATACAAAATAAATATGTGTCCTAATTGTGTAAAAGTATCGACAAAAATTACATTGAAAGCAAAAACAAAGTCAATAATATTTTGTAATTTTGTTGTTGCTTTCTACAGAAATTCATATTGCGTTTTAAAAATTTTCAACGCCACAAGATATTCTTTTTCTAGTTTTCAATACCAGCTGTTTAGCGTGCAACTTGCTTATCTTTTGTTGTATGTTGTATGAACAATTTTCTACATTTGAGGTGGCACCCAGTTAAAGTCCTTTCAATTTAAAGCATACTTTAAGTTCACCTATGGTAGCAGAATAATTAAAAGTATGTTTTTATGTTAAAGTTGTTTTAAAAAAGAACCGACTTTAGCGTTTGACTATGATGATGGGCCAATGTGTTTAAAGTGTAGTTACATCAGAGGAAAGGAAATTGACACAAAACTAGTCATGTGACTGGATTTTGTGTGGCTCTAGTTCTATTACTTTATATGAAGAAGCTATATCATACACATGGTTTATTTGGGACAATATCTGCGACAGGCATTATTTGAATCGAAATACAATCGAAAATTATTTCAGTGATCTGCTACAAAGTGTCAAAAAGGTGCCAATTAACCCTCTCTAAGGACATCGCAATCTTGTAGTGACAAGTCCCCTTTATATTAAGTGTTAGAACTAAAACCGGTCGCTACCACTTTAGAACTTTCGCGTAAAAAGTTTAGTGTTAGTTCCCTTTGCCCGAGCGTACACAGAAAAAAGTGTTTTATTAATTAAAAAATGGTTTAAAAAGTATTTAAATGTAATTAATGTGATAATTGAATCAATTTTTTTTTTAATTGAAAGAAAATTAAAAATTTAATTTGGATTTAATTAATATTATAGTTGTTTTGAAATAAATTTTCAATTAATTAAATAACAAAAAATCTTAATTTTAATTAAATAACAAAAAATCTTAATTGACTTTTTTCGTTTAAAATAAAATAATTTAAACATGTAGAATATTTGTCAATATTTATTTAAATAAATAAACACATTGTTTCAAATGGCAAAGTTTTTTGATAATTTTTTTAATTAAAATTAAAAATATCATTTATTGAAAAAAATATTCAAAATTTTACAATTTTTAGTAATCAATATAATCATTTTGGTAATGGGTGCAAAATCAAAAACTTGTTTGCTTGATACGAGTATTATGAATTTGGTATAAATTTCTTGATTGGAGAAATTTAATAATTTTTTCTGTGTATGCCCATTTGTCTTTCCTTAAGGATCTGCTGAAATTTTTGTTAGTGCTACTTACGAAAATTGTTTTCGTCAATTTTGAAAAATAAACTAACCCAGCGTTGAAACCCCCCGAATTCACAGGTCTAAAGCTGTTTATACAACTTTCAAATTTAAAAACTTTTGTTTTTTTAGATCAAAAAATTAAATAAAAATGTTCGTATTTATTTGCAGCAGTAATATTTTATACATCACATGCCTTGTCCCAAACCCATAATATTCCAACTGCCAATGGTTGTTGTTGCAGGGCATACAAAATATACATGAATGAGAATATTTTAATGCATCGCAGGTTAAATGAAAATGTTATTACATTTGCCCGCCACTTAGAGAGTGTCGGAAATTGAATTTATATCCATGTCTTTTTGTGTTTGTGTTTTTGTTGTATTTATGTTTAACCCAAAGGATGCATTCGTTTTCATTTCATGCCATAATGCTTTGTATTAATGTACGTGTGCGTGTGTGTGCAAATTTATGTGTTTGTGGAAGTACAACGGTGTATGTGTTTTCCGTTTGCAGAAAAGAATGGGAGTGCTTTGTGAAATAGTAAAACCACAATCAGTAAAAAGCAAAAGAGTAAGAGGCGTTATATGAAAGTGCACAACTGAGATTTTGTTTGATGCGGCGATATGAGGTGACTTTAAATGTTGCATGCTGCCACAGAGCTGCCACAGATCGAGTATGGGTGATGTATGAAGGTGACAGAGCAGCAATTTTTGCCTAAAGGATTGTTCATTTGTTCATTGCTTTAATGCAATGTGTGTTGTATTTTTGTGTGAAGAGGGTTAATGTCATGTTTTAACACACCATATGTTATTTTACGCCATAATACTTAATATAATTTAAAAGCAACTTTTTTTAGGATTCTTCTTTTACAACTGCGATTTACGTGTAGACGACGTCTTTATGTGAATGCAGGGAAATTTACATGTACGTTTGAGTGTATGGGAGCATATGATTTTCATATTGTTTATGCTGTTAAAGAAAATGTTTATTTAATTTGCAGTGTTTTATCATCAAGATTACAACGAGTTTTACTATTCTCGTATTATGGTAAGAGTTATTGTGCACATTTCTAACCATAGCGGAAATTTGGTTAAATTTTTGTCCCCTTGTTTTTTTTACATAGTATACAAAAGAAGACTCATAAAATTATTATGGAAAAGTCTATACACTTCCGCTTTTTATGACGAACTATGAAGTTGTGATACATTTATGCTTAACCCTCTAATTCCGAAGAGGGTCTGTATGGAATCCACACAAACATTGAACTGACACCCAATTTATATATTTTTTATATTCCTTCTTTTACAGTTGCTTCAAGATGTAGCAACATATTTGTAAAAGCTTCGAAAGCTCTTTTAAATTAGAGGCCCAAATATAACCGTTAAAATGATTCGCATAATATTTTTCCATTTTTTTCTTAAGCTGGGCATTAGAGTGTTAACGAAGTTTAAATAAGACAGTTAAGTTTGTAGTATTCTACAATATAAGCGAATTGTGAGTTTTGAAACCACAAACTAATTTTCTAACATTTCCGCTTCCGTTTCATATACGAACACAGCCAAATGAATGCTTAAGCAAACTTTTTTATAAAAAACTTCTATACAACATGAGAGATACTAAACAGGCAGGCATATACGCTATAGACGTGAGCACTTCCAGAAATTCAAATTTGATACAACAGCTACTTAATACTCTAATACCTCTACTACTTTATGCCTCTACTAACTTCATGTCATTTTCATTTATGTGGCATCGTTTTAAATGTTAAGGGAACAGTGGTGGGCAAAACAATTAGTTAGAATTAGTTAGAAAGTGGGACTTTTTGTATTAAAAGTGTAACTTTTTGTATAAAGAGTGTGATTGTTTATGTATAACATGTGCCTATTTATGTAAAAAATGTGACTATTTATCTAAAACGTGCGACTTTTTATGAAAAAAGTGGCATTTTATGTAAAAAGTGTGGCTTTTTATGTAAAAAGTGTGACGTTTTATGTAAAAAGTGAGACTTCTTATGTAAAAAGTGTGACTTTTTATGTAAAAATTGTGACATTTTATGTAAAAAGTGTGTCTTTTTATGTAAAAACTGTGACTTTTTATGTAAAAATTGTGACTTTTTATGTAAAAAGTGTGAATTTTTATGTAAAAAGTGTAATCTTTAATGTAAAAAGTGTGACTTTTTATGTAAAAAGTGTGACTTTTTGCTGCTTACTTACCAAGCCAAGGTCATGAATTCACCTTGTTATATAAAAAAAAAATCATTTGCGTATGACTTTTTGTATAAAAGTGTGAATTTTTGTATACCACGCTGACTTTTTGAACAAGAGCGTTTACAACATGTAACATTTTATTTAAGAAATTTAAAGTTCAAGGTAAAAAAAAAATATAATATAAATATAAATATTTTTAATGTAATAGGTGTGTTTTTTTGAAACTGTGGAGCTTAAAATATGTACTATTTTTTTGCATTGAGTAAGACTTTTGACGAAATTGTGGCTTTCAAAAAAGAAAAGAAGTTTTTTTTTGCTTTTTAATTACATGTTCTATCTTGTAATTGGTGACTTTTTGTGTAAAAAAATTTTTAACTATAGTTCTGATTTAATTAACATTTTAGTTGTTTTGAAATAAATTTTTAATTAAAAAACTAATTATATATCAAAAAATCATAATTTATTTTTTTCTTAATTGATTTTTTCGTTTAAAATAAAAGAATTTAAACTTGTAGAGTTGTTGTTGGGATCTGTCAAAACCTGAGCTATATATAACTAAATTAATAAACATATTGTTTAAAACGACAAAGTTCATTCATTTTTTGAATTAAAATTAAAAACCTCATTTATTGAAAACAAAATATTCACAATTTAATATTTTTAGTAATCAATATAATCATTTTGGTAATAGGTGCAAAATCAACAAATTGTTTGCTTGATTCTTTCTATGAATTTGGTGATTAGAGGAAATTTGTATTTTTTCTCGTAGTTGCAAAAACATTAACTTGTTATTTTGTTTGCTAATTTATATTTTCATACAAGGTCCACCAAACGGTATTGGTTTCAGCTAAATATTTCGAGGTATTTAGTCATCTCTGATAGTGTGTAATACAATTTGTTTGCTCCCTATGTTTATAAGAATTTTTTAAAGGATTTTCGGTTTCATCATTTGCAGACTTATATTGGTAATACGCAAAAAATATTTAATAAGTGGTCTCAGAAGGAAGATTATGTTGACCGAAATTGTATTACAAAGTAAGCGAAGTACAGCGATTGTAGATCTACCATTTTCATAGCCAATATCTAATAATTTTCTGCATTTACACAAAATTCCAAATGGTCAAAAATAAATAAAGCTCAACGCACACATGCACATAGTTTGGCTCATACATACGAAATAAAACAACTTTTGAAAATTTGGTATTATCAATACGACTCGCTCTCTTTCATGCACATGTCTCATTAATGTGCCTTGGGTTCTACCATGGCAGAATAAGTACAAGGCATAGTCATTAGAAAATTTAGTCTCAATTTTAAAACCCATTTAATCAAAATTAAATTTCAAACAGACAATATATTGAATAAAATATAATTTTATATAAAAAAGTAAGTTTGCAATATCTAAAAAGTGGAAAATATGTTGAAATTTAAATATTTGCAATTGAGAAATATTTTGTTGTTTGACATTACATGGGTAAATAATGACAACTCTGCCTAATGAACCCACCTGGTACTTATTATACTATGGGTTCTACTCTCAATATGACTTAAAGTTAAATGTTGAAACTGTCATTTTATTCCAAAATAAATCGGTTTGAAAAATGATCATGATTAAAAATCTGCTATTATTAATATTTTATTTAGTTTTCTATAGTATCTTTTCATTTCCTTCGCTGTCAAACTTCTTTTTTTTATTCATATTTTAACATTTATACTCATATTTATTTTGACATGCAACTTTGCATATTTAAAAATGTATTTACTTCAAAAATACATATTTTCAGCCAACAACTACTTAGGCACTGTCACAAAGTCATCTCTATTCATGCACATTAACACAAGCAGTCGTTAAAACTTTTACAATTTTATAACTACAACAAGCAACAACAGTTAAAAATGGAACAGCATAAAATGTTGCTTTCCATACATATTTGACAGCCACTTTACTTCATACCCAATATGACAATTTGACCGCGTATTTCCTGTACATGTACGAGTAAAAATTCATAAGTAATTTAAGATGTTTTAGCCCATTCTACTTTTTATCACATAACAAGCCAACAAATTTCAACGATATTTTTGTGGTTGATTCTGTGAAAGAAATGGAACATTTTAATGGAATAGGAAATGTTCTAAAAATTCTTGGTAACTTTACAATATCTAACGGAACTGAATATTTTTCATTAGAATGTATTAGAGATAATAGCTGACGAAAAGTGCAGTTAGAGTTTATGACTTATTTTCCACTAAATTTCCATTTGAATTTGCAATTTTTTGGTTCACTAATATTTACTTAGATCATATTGTGCTTTTTGAAGTTGATTTGAAAATAGAATTAACCAAAATTTAAAAATATTCACTTGCAACATATTAGGTTTTCCATTTTTGGATACACAACAACAACAATATGCTTAATAAAACCAACCACCTTAAAAAAACGAACATAAGTCCAATTTTAATTTCATTGTATTCTTTTACTATTTATTTGCATTTTATTTGTTGTAATAACCACTGCGATCCTTTCGTTAGCAATAATCTCTCAAACGTACAAAATCAAAAGAGAACAAATTTCGTAAACCACAAAAGTTTAGCCTCAAACCTTAAAGTGCAGCACATTTTGCGACATGTTTCTATGTGGGGAATAAAGGCTCAGAAAAACCATTTAAGTTCTAATAAGGTCTCTTTAACCAATACAAGCAAATGTACATAATTAAGTTTGGATAGTTTTTATTTACTCATATACTTTTTAATGTTATTAGGTGGGAGAAAATGTTAATTTACATTTTAGATTAAATAACGTTTCTAATTTAAACAATTTCTTAACGTCACCATCTGGGTCCTCTGTATGAATGGTGATTTTTGTTCATAATTTTTATGTAAGAAGTGTAACTTTGTATAAACAATGTATGTGTTTTTACTTAAAAAGTGTGACTTTTTGTGTAAAATGTGTGTAAACAATTTAACTTCTAGCAAAAATTTTGCGTTAAAAGTATTTTTTTGTAATATAATTTGGCTTATTTTTGTAGAAACTAACATTTTATGTAGAAGGTCAGGTTTTGTGTAAATAGGTAATATAATGCTTAAAGTCAGGTTTTGTGTAAAAAGTGGCTTTTTGTGTAAAGATTTAGTTTTGGTGTTAGCATTTAGTTTTTCTGCAAAAAGTAAGTTTTTGAGTAGAAAGTAAATTTTTGTGCCAAGAGTAACAATTTGTGTAAAAATTTACTTCTTGTTTAAATAACGAATTTTTATTTAAAAAGCTTGTTTTTGTGTGAAAAGTTACTTTTTGTATAGCAATTATGTTTTGTGTAAAAATTCATTCTTTGTGTCAAAAGTTCTTTTAAGTTCGAAAATAATTTTTTTTTTTAAAGTCAGGTTTTTTGTTTATTATGGATAAACTGACTTTTCGTGTAAAATATTAATTAAAATGAAATGACGCAATTTTTTGTCCTCATGGTAACTTTACAAGTGAACTTTAAGAACTTGAAGATGCCATATTTTCTGCTGAAGATATGGTAACTTCAATGACAGTTTTATGTCATATTAAATTATTTAAAACTTTTAAAATTAAATACAAAACACAATAAAAAACAAAAAACAAAACAATTTTAAATAAAAACCGAAATAAAGAACAAGATATAAACTTTTGTTTTCAATTAAAAAATTAAACAAAACTAAGTAGTTGCCACTACGTATTTTAAACAACCAAAAGTAGTCGGTATATACGGCAATGTTGCCACAGTATATAAATTACATTTTTTATTTTATCGGACAGTTGTAATAATGGAAAAAACTTATTGGTCACTTTATCGTTCAAGATAGCTATTGTTCACGTTAACTATCAGCAACTTCATCATTAGGTTGTAATAATGGCCCTTACAGATTTAGACGTTACGGCTAAGTTCCATCTTACTGCTAACAATAATCGTTCTAATTGCTTTACATACAACAAAATGAAGCCGCTGATTTGCTACGTTACTGTTAATGTCAGCTAACTGGGGCTTAACAATTATTAAATTTCATTGTACACAGAAAAAAAAATAGCCTGTAAAAAACTGGCAATGAGTGGAAACCACGGGATCGAATGGGGGATGAACGAAAGGCTGGAGGACCTCGAATATGCAGACTATTTATGCCTTCTCTCTCATAGCTATACGGACATGGTCGCACAACTAAGGCGTCTCACTACATATCAGAGAGCACCGGGTTGAAAATCAATATAAACAAGTTAGAGTGCTATATTCGGCTATGCCGCATCTTTGATACCCTCCACCGACAGAAGTGGGCTCTATATTGCAAATACATATATATTATTAACTAAGATTCACAAAAACGAACGTCAGCATTAAAACTGGTTGCGGTTTAGACCTATATTAAATTATTGTTCGACAATAAGAAAGTTTTATAAGTTTCTTGTTAGAACTTTGAACTGGCTCGAGCAAAATATCATGATTCGTAACAGTTTTAGCCGAACTAAAATTTTTTAGGAGGGTAATTTGTATTGGACCTATGGTTAATTATGGACCAATCATCCCAAAATTCTGAAGACTGATTTCTGGTATTACAAAAAATAAATTAGAATAAATTTTAATACAGCATTGTAATTAGTTTTAGCCTTAACAGTGAATTTCACAAAATTGCATGATAATTTTCTGGCCATATGAATCTTATGAATATGGGACTTACATATATTTGTATATTTGTATATATATATATATATATATATATATGTCTATATTAGGGTGGTTTTATCTCATAGGGTAAAAATAAATGTCAGAATTTTTTTGGGAGCACTCCCCTAAAATGTTTCTTTCTGTCAGATTTTAGGACTGCCAAAGTTTGAGCACAATTGCGAGATGTTAACACGTGCAACTCGGGCCTCAAACTTGTGAAAATCTCGATTTTTTGGAGGTTTGGCGAATTTTCCAACCCATATCTCTAGAACGGTTTAATATATTTGCCCGTTTCATACATCAAATTAAAGGCGATATTTTATTTGCAATAAAAAATATGTAAGTAGTACTGAATTCGAGACAATGAAGCCAATGTCCCTAAAAACGTGACTAGGTACCCCTTAGAGCGAAGATGGAACCTATTGTGAAAAAACCAATTTTCCTACCTATGTTATCAATTTTTGGAATGAAAACAATTATGTAGTTCAAAAATCAAGTATAATAAATGTCTTTTTCATTTTATTCTTATTTAAATTTATTCAAGGGACTGATATAATGTGGTTTTGGAGCTATCTGGATACAGCTGGCGGCATCTGCTGACTACTTGGAGAACGTATAGTTTTTGTTGCTCGTCCTTTGTAGGTAATTGGTTGTAATCTGTAATGAGCTTGACTCCTCGCTCTGCCATGTCGTTCACAACTTTCAAGTTGTTTACCATCCTTTACCCCTTTTTCTAGGATTTTCGGCAGCTGTTCTTTTTTTTAGTTTGGGTCGCATATTTCTGGTGAACTTCTCATTTTCTTCTGCTTGATTTTTAAGATTTTTGTCGCCATTTGGCTCTTTACGGTATTTTGCACTGTCGGGTCAAACAATGCCAGGGCAACAAGTTCAGGACTAAGATACCACAGGTGATTTATCATTTTGTTAATTCCTTTTTCTGATATTTTTTTTTTCTAAGGTTTCGTATTTCAATAAATTTTCAATGAAGTCTAGGTCTTGTTTTGGTGCTAAACACGCTCTGGGGGCCTTAAACCAGGCTTTACAGTAGACTCGAACGATGACAACACAAAGTGCTTCTAGGGGCTCTTGTTCTTGGGAAGTTAGATTAAACTGGTCACGGAAAAGTTGTATTTTCGGACAGTGAAAAGCTTGTTCCACCGGGCATGGTGTACTGGACCTGGAGACCTGAAGCGCGCATCTTTTCCGTCAAGATGGCCAATATATATCATTGCCAACTGTAACAGCTCTTGCAGTCGTCTCTTGGCTGGCATTCCATTAGTTTTCTTTATAGTTCTTCTCTGATATTCTCTATTTCTTCTTTGGGCAGTAGTTTCAAAACATTCTCGCCTACATCGAACTTGGATTTATCAATCGCCGACCATTATTTTTGAAATCTCTTCAATATGTCTGGTTGAGGTCTCGATGTACATCCAAACTTGCAGTCAAACACCCCTATCAACAAGACTACTAAAACGTGGTGTCGGTACGCTAGGTACAGGACCTCTCGATCTAACATCTGCTCCAGGAGATTGCACGCTCTATTGAGTCTCCCAGTATTTGATGCTGTTGTATCGAAGTACATAACCACGACCGAGCTGGCAAGATCCCATTCCTCTTGACATTCGTACACTGCTAGGGCTTGTTCCCCCTTGAACTACTGTCATTTTCAAGAACGCCCAGAAGTTGTTCTTTAGTCCCATGTGATACCAGAACAGCAGCCCGTTCTTTCTGCTCTATTTTGAGGATACCTGGTAGTAGTTTTCCATCCCAGTGCACTCAAACAGCCTTGTTTGCGGTATCTTAAGTCTGTCTTGAATTTGTTCCGTATATTTTTCACGGTTTATTCTCCGCTGTTCACGGATAACGCTTCTGGAGATCTTATATTCTTTGGGATCCTCTCCGAGATCTTCTACTGTATCCAAAATGATACGAGTAGCGTTCCTATCGGACACCTTGCGGTCCAGCAACAATGACAATTTCATGGTTAGGACCTCTTTGAACCCACTTTTGATTCTCTTGGGGGCAGATGGTCCTTCAGATTCTACGTTCATCTCGAGGTCTTCATACGGCATTTCACGCCCTTCTGACTCTTCAATAAGTATAAAGTTAATATTGATGGAAATTTCAGCTAGTGATCTAGATCTTATAAAGTTTCGCTACAGGGAAAATATTTTTTTTTTAAATGCTTACCCATATTTCCCGCTTCATGTTGTTTGTCCGTTGTTTCTGTAGTAGTCTTTCATCACCTTGAGCCAACTTCAGGTCAACTCCGAGCATGGAGCCTGGTCTTCCTTTCTGTCTTTTTTTCAACAGAAACTCCTCGTCTTCTTCTGAAGTCATCATCGTTAGGGCATCTTGGTGGGCAATATCAAAGAGATCATCCAGCTTTAGGGTTAATTCTTTTACAGCATTTCTTACACTTTCCGTTTTTCTATCCTTCTACTTTTGCATTTTTCTCCAACCATCGTACAGTTTTTCCAGCTTTACTATGACATTTTTTTTTTGTTTTGCATGAATTCGAGCTTTTGTCCAAAAAATCAAAACCTCGTCAACAGTAGTTGTGGCAGAGTCTCTCACATTTAACTTCACAGTACGCAAATTCTAGAACATAGTAGCTAGAACTTGTCGATTGGAGGGCAGCTTACATCCAGTTATCTGATGAGCTGGATAGTCAATTAGAAAAATTTTGTCTCCACCTCTACTTCTCATGCCAGATGAGTTTTGCTTAAAATGTTATTGTCCAATTAAAAAAAAGATCTTCTAGACCCCAAAATGAAATTAAATTCAAAATATTTAAATAAAGTATTCAAAATATTTAAAGCTACAAAAAACTTTCGTACAAATACTATTGGGATTGATAACATAAAATTCGCTTAAGCCGAATATATCACTCTTATGGCCAAGTTGTAGGATTGATATTAAAAGACATTTATGTTTAAAATCGTTTTACTGCCAGTTCATCGATTTCGAACGTTAACGTTCGCATAGAAAATTACATTTAAAACAGCAACAAAATGTTAAAATTAGTTTTTGTTTGAAATGTTATTTTCTATGCGAACGTTAACGTTCGAAATCGTTGAACAGGCAGTTAAATACAATATTCTTTTCTTGACTAAACACTTAAATGAAACTTAATTCACCGATGTGGTACATTTGAATTCAACTTAAGTTCCCATTGTAATATCTTAGCAAGGTGGCGTCAATATCACAACAACAACAGGCAAAGCAATAACAGTCAGGTGTTTTTTCAGTCCACCTTGTAAATAATTACACTTTTTTATGATATTTTTTTTGTTTTTAGTAGTGCTAACATACTTTTGTCTTAATTAAATAGGACTCTTCAAATAAAAAAACTGTATTTAAATATGATTTAATTTTATATGAAAATCAGCAGAATAAAGATTTAAATACTATCCAGAAAATTGGACATTACTTGTTGTTTATTTTTTTACTAATTTCTTGGCATTCAAACTTTGAAATTGCTTTTCCCCTAACCACTTGGTTGGTTTATATGCTTTTTTTTAAATTTTGCCAATGTTTCGATAAGAGTCATGATAAAAATGTTATTTACCCCCGCCTCCCCATAACTTGTTGTCGTTTTTTGTGATGGAATTCGGGGGTGTAGCTGTGAGCTTGTTACTAAACCACAAAATGTGTTTAACTTTAACTCTACAAAATTGTACTTATCTCGACTCATATGTTGGTTTTTTTTCTGTATCTTTGTATTTTTATTCGTACATCCAACCACTCAGTCAGTCATTTACTCGTTCGTTTTTCATTCACTTATTTGTTTGTTCCATTTGTTCATTTATTCATATCGGCTTAATGTGCAAATCTTTCTGTCATGTTTGGGGTATTAAAATTTTATCAACCACTTGTTAATTCTATTCTATTTTATTTCTTCTGTTTTCAGTTTTTTTCTCTTGTATTCCGGAACATTTTGTATTGCTTACTCATCTAGTTGGAGGAGCTATTTTCTGCATGTGGCTGTTCTAATGGCAGGAAATAAAATTAAACAAAATCATCATCACAATCTCCCACTATTCTTTATTTTTGTTGTGTGCGGTTGAGTTTTAATCTCCCCCGCTCCCCTTTACCCAGTAGATGCGTGACAAATTTCGATAAATAGTAAAATAGCAGTTTGCTCTGGAACGACTCTTCGAGGTGATTATGGCGTTAGATGATGATTCATAAAGTGTCTGGATGTATGGATGGATGGGTAAATGTTTTCGTGCTTTCGTTTTTATTTTAATTTGTCGACATGTGTGTTAATGTTAATTGTTTATTTTTTATATTCGTCAAGGGTAAGTTTGAGAATTTGTGTATGGGCATGCACAAATGCGTACGTGTTTGTTTTAGAAATAAATTTGACTAAAATAATCGTTCAAAATTTTACTTCCTGTTATAATTGCATATTCCTGAAGGTTGTATGGATCATAAATTAATTAATTTTATGATAATTGTGTTATGAAGTTATTACCTGTTTTATAAGGAATTTGTTTTAGGTGTTTGAAGAAATTTCGTTTCAGTTTGTACTGAATTATATAAGCAAAAAGTATAAGAAGTGGTAAAATGCTCTTAATTGAGATATGCTTTAAAAGCGCAAAACTATTGACTTTTCGGCGATCCCGGGAATTTCAGCTCTAAAGTTATAAGCAAACAAGCCGGACTATGAATAAGAAATTCTCCGTGAGTTGTTTCCCTTCTCCCATTTTTCCTTTTTCAATTCTATTGGAAAAATGGGAAGGTGAAAAAACTCCCGAGGGAAATTTTATTTATAATTGGGTTCGCTAAGTTTTTTAAGTTTTTTTTTTTTTTCTAATTCAAAATTGTTCCGTCTTAAGATTTAAGGTCTACTTACGCTTATCCGTTCCTTATCAGTGCTGTATCCGCTTAGTGTCTGTAAAAATCGGATGTTTATTTGAAATCACTCGTTTAACGTTCGAACTCAAACGTCTATTTGCGCATATCCATTCCGTATTAGAGACGTGCCGTGTCTGTTCCATATCCGTGTAATTGGATGCTTATTTACACTATTTTGTTGTATGCCATAACTTAAAGGTATATGTTTACACACCCCGGCCATATTAGCGACGTACCGTATCTATACAGTATCAGTGAAAATCAGATGCGTATTCGCACTCATCCGTATCAGTGCCGCGTCCGTTCAGTATAAGTGAAAATAATGCTTCATAAAATAGAAATAGATGTAATAAAGCAAGACACTTATTTTAGAAAACCTATAACATCGAGGCAAAGAGCAGCAGTTTGGTAAATGTACGAGAAAAAAAGATTTTAAAACCGTTTTTCCTTATGAAAAATCAACAAAAATCTTAAGACCACTTAAACCTTACGGATTGCAAAAAATGGACGTCTATAAACAGCTCTATTTAAAACTAAGGCAGCGATATATTATTTTTAACTAAAAGTGAGGGAGAATAACATGGAGCCGAAAAGTGCTAATAGTCCTTTAAACATTAAGTGTTGCTCTACACTCACGAGCAAAAATTTATGATAAAATTGTAAATACTTTATTTACTTTAAAGTTTAGGTATAAGTAATTAATTTAATCATTTATTACGAAAATGGCTCAGGTACAAATTTTTGGAAATTGTTGTTTTTTGTTGTTTTTGAAGGTACACATATAGACCGATATACTGTGCGAATGAAAGGTTTAATGTCCCTTCCATAGCGTTGAAAAACAGGTGGAATTTTAAAATGAATTTTGAAAAGATCTCATCTGCATATTTGTTTAGAATATTTATTGATGTGTGTTTTAGTAAGCAATGGAAAAACACTTTGTATTCAACATTTTTACAGTGAGAGATATTTACATAAGTTTTGAATATGTGGTAAATTTGTTATGAAAAATTATGTCGACAAGAACATTTCTTTCTTATATTTATATTGAAAACAAAAATAAATTTAAATTTGTTATTATTGCTTTCAATATAAAAATGCGAAAGAAATGTTCTTGTCGACATTGTGGGCCTGGCGCTTAATATTTGTTTACAAAACGGATGATTTTTATACCCTTTACCACAGGTAGTGGAAAAGGGTAAATATTTGTAATTTATACAATATTGATGTTAGCCCCTTTAAAGTACATATATTTTGGGTCCTTATAAGTAGCGAAGTTGATTTAACGATGTTCGTCTCTCCGTCTGTCTGTCTGCCTGTCCGTTGAAATGGGGACTCCAGTAATGATAGGGACTTGGTACTTATGTATAGTTTTGTCACATAAAGTCCGGAATTCTTTGGTATTTAAATTCAGCCTCATCGGTCCAAAAATGTGTGAGATATGAGCGAAAAACTAATAAAAAAAATTAACGAAGAAAACTTCGTTGTTGTTGTTATTTTTTTATTTTATATATATGTACATATATCTCTAGAACGACAGGAGCCAAAATGTTCCAATTAGGAAGAATCATCTTGGTTATCAACACAACATCGAACATATTGTGGGCGGGATTGGATATGTAGGCGTGACACTCCCCATACAAATTAGGTACAAACATCTTGGTCATGCTTCTGTAGAAAGCAACTACAAAATTACAAAATATTTATGACATTGTTTTTGCTTTCAATGAAATTCTTTGGCGTTGCTTTGCGTTTTACATGATTAGGGCCTAAGTTTATTTTATTTACATTTGTTAACAAATGATTGATCATAAGAAGCCCGTGAGGGAAAAAACAAAAACCTCAATAATAATATTAAATAAAACATTGATCACAAAACGAAATAACTCTGCAGATAATGTAACTAGTATTTAGCTAGAAATGTACTGGTTGGTATTTACTTTAAACTAGTTGCACTTTTTATTTTTTTCTTATATTAAACTATCGTGTTTAACGTAAGGTTGTCATAGGAGACCAACTAGATAATTTTTATGAATTTTTATAATAGTTTAAAACTAGTTGCATTATTTACAGTATAAGGACTAATAAAAGCAAAAGCAAATTTGACAATTCCCCTCAATATTTTTTTATACTTAATTATTGTATGCAAAAAAAATTAAAGCTCACATTAGTTAACCAACACACTAATCCCATACACTTTTGTTGGGCTTACCCCCGTTTTCACGACTTACCGATAGCTAAAGGTAGGATTTTATCGGCGGTATAAAAAGTGTTCCGTTATTAAAACTTTACTTTAATCTAACCTTCCTTTAACTTTTCAATCACTTTAGGTTAAAGTTAAGTTAGAATAATGGAACACTTGTTATACGGCCGAAAAAATCCTACCATTAGCTATCGGTAAGTCTTGAAAACGGGCCTTAAAGTGTTACAACTTATCAGAACTATAACTTTTTTTGCTCAAGAGAGCATGTATTAATTTAATAATAATTCTAAGCACTTACCCCTGGAACCAGAGAGAGAGAGAGAGAAAATATTGTACTATTTCTTTTCTTTTACATGAATATGGCCGTAGACGATTCTGGCAACCCAGTAGTAATTGACCATAACTTATATATAAGTAACACTCCTAAAACTAAATTTCACTGCCATGCATTCCTTATAAATATTGTAATTAAGATAAAATATAGCAAAATTAACTGTTATACGAGCTGTTATATGTCAAGGAAAAATTTCGTATTGGTAGATTAATAATTGACTACAATAGGATAAATTCTATCAAAAAAGACAACAGCTTTAGGAAAAAAATGGAATTCACATATTTTCTCTGAAATTTTTTAACTTTATTTACACATTTTTAAAAATATTTTAATACCTGTTTTTCGAAAAATTATCTTTTGTCAACTTAAAAAAAAAATCTGAAAATATTTAATCAAATAAAATTTCTTTAAATATGTACATATCGCACTTGTTCCTCGAAACAGAGTCAACTCAAAATTTATAAATTTTCAGTAGAGACAAAAAACTTTTTTTTTATATTTATTCTTATATTACAAATGGGGATAAAACTGCATTTTTTTAGGCAAAATACTAGAGAAATAGATCTAAGATTTTTGCAGGGGGTAGATATGGCCACTGTTTATCGTTTTCATGCAAAAAGGGAAAATTAAAAAATTTTGAGTTGACGCTGTTTAGAGGAACAAGTGCGATATCAACATATATAAATTACTGCATTTGAAGTTCAGTTAAAACTAATTTTAACTGTAACCTCCAGTTAACATATTGGTTTTTGATATTTATAACTGATTGTTAGTTATAACTGGACTTGGGGAAATGGGCCGTTAGAATAACAAAAATGTAATTTTTAGTATCCACTAAATATAAATAATCAAAAATGTTTTAATGAGGACTATGGCAATCAATACACATCCCTGCGGAAAGCACTTATCCCGTGACCAGTGAACAAAATTTTATAATTAAACGGAACGCATTGTGATAGTTGAAAACAAGACCAATCACTTAACTGGTGATAATGTGTTTAGAGTGTAGTTAGTCCAGAGGACAGGTAAGTGGCACAAAACTATTCATGTGACTGGGTTTTATGCGGGTAGTAGCTGATTCTCTCTAGTTCTATTACTTAAAATGAAGGGGACTAATCAAATTGACATGGTTCATTTGGGACAATATCTGCGACATGCATTATTTTAACGTAAATTGGATGTGTCCATTAAGGTTATTTCAGTGACCTGTTACAAAGTGTCAAAAAGGTGACAATTAACCACTCGTAGGACATCGCCATGTTAAAGTGACTTGTCACGTGACAAGTTTAGTGTTAGTTCCCTTTCCCCTAGGGATATTGAGCTTAATATGGCGGCATGAAATAACCCCCAAAAATAAAACCTCGCACAAAGTTTGTATAGAGAACAACAACAACGATTTTAGGGGGCTTTTTGATTTTGTGCTTGGAGTTATTTAATTTTTTTAATTATGAAATAAAATTCCAATAATTTTTAGGGGGACTATTTCATTTATAAATTTATACCGAAAACGTTTTTGTGCGCAAGGGTTTTCTTCCCTTTCGTAAACCAGATACCTGCTTTGCTAACTAAAGCCCCTTAATATACTTATAAAGGGTGTTCCATAATCCACGATGTTAATTCTGAGTCACACTTTAATGTTAAGATTTTTCTGAGTCACACCTTAACTTGACATTTTTTTGTTTAGTGTTTGAAAAATTCAATCATGGAGAGGTAGATTATTGAGCAGCGCGTTAAGAATGTTGAAGAACTATACGAAAATGGGCGTTCAAATCAAAATGCATTGCGTGCAATACGTGATTTTTTGTTCAGAAAATCAACCTCAATGGAGTCGTTAACGAACAGAACTGCAGCATTTAGGAAAATGCGAATCCACGAGTGATTTTTGAACAGCCGATGCATCCACAAAGAGTGACTGTTTGGTGCGGTTTTTGGGCTGGCGGTGTCATCGGGCCGTGATTCTACGAAAATGGGGTCTGCCAAGCAGTTACCGTGAGCTGTGTTCGCTATCGCGTGATGATAACGGTCTTCTTGTGGCCAAAAGTTGAGGATATGTACCTGTACGATATGTGGTTCCAACAGGATGGTGCCACTTGCCACACATCCAACGAAACAGTGGCTCTTTTGCGCGAGAAATTCAATGGCCGTGTTATCTCACATCGTATTACTATTAATTGGGCGTCACGATTATGTGATTTAACACCGTTGAACTTCTTTCTTTGGGAATATTTCAAGGAAAAATTGTACGCCAATAAGCCGACAATATTTCGAGAGCTAAAGGATGAGATCATTCGGCACAATATCGACAAATGTGGACCATCGGATAGGTGTATGCCACCGAAGCCATGGCGAGCATTTGGCCGATATTTTGTTTCATACATAATAATCATAGATCCTTCTTTTATATTAAAAAAAAAAAGAAAGGTAACTCTCTGTTTTATTTACAATTAACATTTTGTGTTACAAGGGTCAACTTAACTATGTATAAGTATGGACTACTAATGTAATGCGACTAATTGGTGAAGTTGAATTTAGTATCAGTCGCCAGCTTATTGTTATTCTCTGATATTTATATGCTCAATTTGTTTTCCATTTTTCTCCTTCACTGTATTCGCACTCGCTGTATCAATTGTTGCTTGGCGCTTAAAATCGATATTCACTTAATATTTCCTTGCAAAATTGATTCACACTCGAAATTTCAGTCGAAAGAAAAATAGCTTAGAGAATATTGTTTTTTCGTACAAATCGCAATGTAAAGAGCAACTAACTATTCATGCTCATTAACTCGCTCAATCACAAACTACTGATAAGAAAAGAAGATCTCTATAAACACATCGCTTAATCTAATGGATGCTAAAGTAAATACTCGTAAAAATAGATACATACGATGGACTTACAATTAAGCAGGCATGGAAAAGTCTACACTATTGTATTTTTTTAAAATTTATTTAATAGAAAATACAGTCGTAATAATTTTTCATAAATTTTACGTTTCCGTATATTAAACGCAAACATTTCGTAATTTCGTACCATATCGCGTGGATTGTCAGACAATTTTCGCATATACCAGTATTAGACATTGATATAATTTCAATGAATTTAAAATGTTTTTTCATATGCATTAATTATTTTAAATTTTAAATTCATTATTAAAAGATATGACATGAGGAAGGACTTAAAGATGGGTGCTTTGACGAGTCAGAAAGAGATAGTAAAGTCAGACTTACTGGTACGAACTTTTTAAATAAAAAAGACGAGTAGTATATTTTAAAAACGTAGTAAGAAGCATATCGCACGCGATCAACAATACTGTAATAAGTCAACATTTAAAAATATTCAGTAGAAGCAAAAAAATTTTTAATTTAACATTAAAGGCATGTAAAGAAGAATTTCTAAACCAACCGTTTCATTACCGAAAAGTAAACAAAATAACCCGGTAGTGGTACAGTGGTTAGGTATGAATATAACGTGTCGATATTTTCCAAAAAGTGAAATAATAAAAATTTTGAGTTAATACACTATTGTTGAACAAATTAAAAATATTTTCATGACTACGGCAGTAAGTCGACAATTTCAATAGTAGGAGTATTACCAATAAAAAATTTATTTGAAATTTTTTTATCTTTTTCAGCACAATCACGAATATTCCCAAAAAAATTTATTTCAAGGAAAATATTTTTCTCTAAGAAAAAGTCTTTTAATTACAAATTCCACGGGAAACAAATTAATAATCGACATCACCGAAGTTGTTTTGTTAATTTACATTGAATTTTTTTGTTGTGGCTGTGCAAGTTAAAGTAAAATTAATTTAATTCAAAATAAAAAATTATCACACCTTGCAAGTATTTTATTAATAATTTCTTTTGTGTCAGCTTTATCGGTAACACAAACGAGCTTTACCCGTACAACTTTTTTTTGTTTTTTTTTTTGCAGCAGCCTTCTGACGTACTTACTTTTTTTTATTGCAAGAATATTAAGAACAAAAATGTTTCCACTCAGTAATACAATTATTTGGTGGCCGGATAATTAAGCTGTTTTCAGCATCACTCCAAAACTCATACTCAAATTTTTTTTACCAACTTCCTTCTGTTTTGCAAGGGAATTTTTCTTCGGGAAAAAATGAGAAATTTCATGTGGAAATTTTATTCGGAATTGTATGTTTATCAATGATTTTTTAATGTTTTGAAGTAAATAGACATACAAAAACTTAAGAACTTTTATTCTTAAAAACGTGCTTCTTTGTTAGAGATTTAGAACGATTTGAAAATCTGAATTTTCCATCCCTGAAATTATATACGAGTAAAAATCTACAAACGAAACATTGTATAAGACGAATTTGTAGCAAGAAAATAAAATCTGAAGATGCAGAAGAGGAAGAATTAAAAATTGTGTTATCAATTCAAAATGTCATTGAATGCTGTCGATGATGATGCTGTTGTTATTGTGATTGGGTTCTTGTTGTTGTTATTGGCGTTGTTTTTTGCTTAAGCAGATTAATCGATTTTGTTATTTTGAAAATAATTATTTTGTATAACAACACCAACACCGCTCTAATTTTTTTTATTGTATTCTGTTACTCTAGCGTATTGAATATTTGTACAAATAAAATATGCAGTAATTCTTTGTACAACAGTGGTCGAAATATGGGGGGTACTACAAAAACTGATTTATCAACTTCAGGTTAATAAATTTAGTTTTGTAAAAAAAATATTTAATAAACCCTTAAGAGAAGTAAAATAATTGTTATACCATCCACAACTTGTTGTCAAGAGGGTGTAATTAGTAAGTCTTTTCGTGTGAATTTTTTTTTTTTTTATATTCATCTACGACCCCATAAAGTATAAAGAAATCTTCTGGGCTCTTGAGCAGTTCTTAGTCGATTTAGCCATGTCCGTCTTTTGAAATCACGCTCACTTTCGAACTTTAAAGCAAATAACACTACTGTTGTAAGTTTTTTTCTAGGTTTTCCTAGCCGTTTGGGATTGAAATTCAGCGCATTTGGTTAAGTAGAAAAGGAGTTATGAATCCAAAGGTTGAACAGCCTCCCTAATAACTTGATAATTTGGTTACAAAAACTAACATAAATTGTAGCAGAATGCACTACACGAATTAAGATAATATTTTGCATATATGATTAAAAAAACTAAAAAAAACTACTCAGTTTTGTGATGATCGGTCGATAATTAACCATAGACCCCACTTGAAGAAAACACTTTAGCACGCCTTAAAGTATAACGAATAACGCCACTGTAGTAAAATTTGGTCTGTAATAGTTTCATTAGACTAGAAAATAAATGTCAAATTTCGATTATTTTCCAGTTACTACTATTTTTTAAGAATCTCTATCACTCTGAGGGCGTGAAAATGTCACGTACGATGACATGAGTTTGCCTACACGCAGAGAAAAACATGTTTTAATATGGTCACCTCTAATAAAACTATTTTTGAAGAAAAGTTTAAGCGTATAATGTTTAATTAAAAGATTTTGTTTGTTGTGCTCATAGCTTGGGAATAATGATTAGAAATCCTAATGATTAGCAGTTGGATTAATAATTTTAATTGTGCTGAAAAATTGATTAATTATGATTAGTTAGCCATTTTATACGATTACTAATTGATTAGAATAGAAATAATCAAAAATCTAATCACAATTAGTGACGATTAGCATTTCTAATCAAATCTAATCAAAACTAATCCAAAAAATAATTGATTAGATTTCTTGATTATTTTTGATTAGATTTGATTAGATCAACTATTTTTGTGAAAAGAAAATATTTATTTATCACATTTATTGCTATATTTACATAATGTAACAGTTTTTGAATATTGCATAAAATTGGATACGGTGCACCCTGTTCTTAAAATAAACACTTGACTCAGCTGGTTCACTTTGTTGTTGTGTTATTGTTAATGTTAATTTTCAAAATTCAATATTCCAAAACTGTTACATTATGTAAATATAGCAATAAATGTGATAAATAAATATTTTCTTTTCACAAAAATAGTTAAAAATAGTTGATCTAATCAAATCTAATCAAAAATAATCAAGAAATCTAATCAATTATTTTTTGGATTAGTTTTGATTAGATTTGATTAGAAATGCTAATCGTCACTAATTGTGATTAGATTTTTGATTATTTCTAATCAAATCAATTAGTAATCTGAAATTTTTATCAAAATTCAATTCTAATGATTAGATTATTTTATTTCTCTAATCGTAATGATTTCTAAATCTAATCGAAATTCCCCAGCTATGGTTGTTATTAATTATCCTCCAACAATAAATTTCAGTATTTTTTTTATCAATTATTTAAAAAGGGAATTAAGCACAACAAACAAAATCTTTTAATGTATAATGTTTAATTTAACCATATTATTATCACCGACAACCATGTTATTGCTAAATTAGCCCTCCATCAAGAAGCCACAGTCATATTATGGTTGCCTCTAAACATGTTATCATTAAATATGACAATAATTTGCTTTTAAATTAACAATAGTATTTCCCCTTTTTTAAGAGCAACATGCTATGGTTGAAAAACAAACATGCTATTATAAGTACTAAAACTATTTTAGGTATTATTAATCATAAAATTTTTTGCGGCTTCTTGATGGAGGACTTGTTTAACCATCATATGGTTGACGGTGACAATAATACGGTTAAATTAAACATAATATGTTTAAAATTTTCTTTAATTAAGTTTTGTTGGAGGTGACCATATTTTTTTCGCTATGTGTTTATTTAAACATGAAGTATAGGGTATCAGATAGCCCGACAAAACTAGCCAAAAAAAATTTGCTTTATAGGCTTTATTTGCTTTAGGGTCATGTCGAAGAAGTTCTTGCAGGATACTTTAAGAGTTTATGAAGATTAATTTTTATGTTTTTTAAAGTAATTCGGCTTATTTAAATTTAAAAAATTTTTTGGCCTAAGTGCAAAATTTAAAAACAAAATCATGATCAGCATTTATATTTGTTTGCTTAAATTTTTTGTAGTAGTTAGTTTTTAACTGTTTGTTTGCAAACAAATAGTGCATTATTTGAGATCCTTACTTATGCACTTTTGTAAGGGGGTCTCATGAGTTCTTGAACATTTTAAAGAAAAGAAATAACCTTTTCACCCAAAACAAGATAAGAATTGAACAGCTTAAATCGCGGTCACGAACGACTCACCACAAACAAAAAAAAATTGTGGTCCAATTACTTCTAGTTTTCCTAAGCAGCTTGGGATTGATATCCATCCAGTACAATTGGTTTAATAGGAAAAAGAGGTTTTAACCCAAATGCGTAACAACCACCCTAAAAAATTATATATTTGTTACGAAAACAAATTTTAATTGATGGTATAATGCAGCGATTGTTATTAAATTCAGCACAACAGCATTTTATGTGACTAGAAATCATAGTAATTAATGTTGTAAAAATTAGTCCACAATTTATCACAGGCCCCATATAAACCCCAGTCTCGCAAAACACCCTTAAGTGCGTCTCAAGCCATAACAAATAATGCTTTTGTGGTAGAATTATGTCTGACATAGTTTCATAGGACGTTATAGTTTTGTACGCTTTCGTACACTCAGAAAACTGATTGTTTTTCGTATAAATTTTTCTACACGTTCAATCACTTGTGTTGTGAAAACAGCACATTTCTTAAGACGGATACAATAATTCTCCTTTAATGAGTTTTATTTAAGATGGAAGAAATAAAACTCCTCAAATGTGTTTTATTTTAGATGGAAAAAATATAATTCTCTTTTTGGGAGTTTTATTAGCCGTTATATTTTTACGTTGAAAAATAACTCTGAACTGTGGAGTTGAGTTCGTTTTTTTAAGACCACCAGATCAGCAAGGTTTCGTCAATACGAATCTATGGGTATATGACAGTATGTCCGTTGACTCTAACATAAAGAGTTTTTAAATTTAAATTGTCTGGATAACTGCTATTTACGGTCCCTGTAATTTATAGATCCCCTCCTGAAATATTTATATATTCGGTGAAGGGTACCAAAGATTCGGCACGGCCGAATATAGGACTTTTAATTGCTTTATTATAAAGTTACTAATTAAAAATTGCATACAATTTAAAGAATTCGGAATTCCCTCCAATATTCTCTACGCTATTATCTTAGTAATGAAAAAACCCAAATTCTTACTTCTGGCAACACTGCTTTAAGCATTTTTTAAGAACTCTGCAATTTTTAGGACTATGGAAAGCCTTCTGAGAGAATGAAAAAAACAAACTAATTACTTTGCCCATTTGTTACATACTACGAATCGTTTGAACACTACCGCCAAATTAAATAAGTATTTACAAAAAAAAAAAATAAAAACGGCAGAAAAAAGTACTCATCACATTTATTTGACCATTTTTTTCAGTTTGTCAGAGTCTCTTGTCTTGATAAGGTTTCTAAACGTTTTTGTTCGTTCTATTTTTCACTTCTTACGTTGTCTTTTTGCTCCTCGTTAATTTGTGGTGGTGGTCTTATTTTACGTCAAAATCGTCATTGTTTTTTTTCACAAAATCTGTATTATTCATTGTACTTTAATAAAGTAAAAAACTCTTTTAAAACGCAGTAAATAAAACAACTGGTGTTTTTGTGCTTTAACGTGGTCATTACGTCTGGCTTATGCAAAATATTCAACTTAACAAACTAAAATTTTGAAAAGGGGTTTTTTTCTAAAAAAAAAAAGAATTGTATTGAAAAAAATTGTGTTGTGTTAATTTTAAAGTTTGCAAATATTTAAGAAAAAATTTTAACGTCTTCAAAGTGTTTGTGTCTTTTGGTACGTTTTGGAAATTTAAAGGAAAAGGCGAATAACTCAAAACTTTTGTACATTGTCATTTGGTTAAGTCTGCTATTCTAAGTAGTGATCTGTCCAACTGTCTTACGTTACATTTACTTTTAATTTCGAAAATAATTTTGTCAAACAAAAAAAAAAAAAAAAAAATATTCCCTACGACTTAAAAAATATTTCTCTTGTGTGTTGGTATAAATTTATGTGAGTATTAGTGACTTTTTTCAAATAATAAAAAAAAACTATTAACATTTTTTATTGCATTTGTTGTATATTTCTTTTCACGAATGTATTTGTTGTAATTGCATGCTGTTCTTATAAAATTTCTTATCAGTTTTTAAATGTTTAAATTTCAATGTTATTTGTGTTATTTGCTTGTTTTATGACTTTTGAATTTGTCTCGTTTTAGAATAAAAATATTTGCATATATTTTTTTTTAAATAATCCTGAAACAAGACATAAAACTCTCGAAAATTATGCAATTTTTATTTATGTGATCCATTTAAATTCATATAATGCGTTTTTGAATCACCCTGTCGTGCAATTCAATTTAGTAAAATTAAAATTTTTAAAATAGCTTCAACTTTATTCACTTTTCCTAATAGTTTATTTTATTTATTTGCTAGTTGACCCAATAAATTTGCTTAATGAATAATTTCTTATTTTTAGTTTTACTTCTGCTAAATGTCACAAGTATTGTCTTATTGAATTTGCCAAAATGTAATGATTTCGTAATTAGTTTAATGATTTTGTTTAATTCTTTTTTAGATTGCGAAAAAACTCATTCATTTATAGCGTGATTTTTTTTTTAATTTAGTACGATATACTCTATTTAGTACCGAGTATTAAATGGAATTTGTGAAAGTATTTTTTTGCTAGACATAGTATTTTAAATGCAAGTGACTATTAGGGCCTATTTCACCAAATATATTTAATTATCAATAGTTTTTCATATAATTTTATTTTTATTTGACATGAAAAACGTATTTTTAACATTAACTGATATTAAAATAGAATTTAAGAAAATAGGCTCTTAATTTTAAATAAAAAAAATTTGGGCTATAAAAATATAATGCAAGCTTGGAGATTTAAGTACATTTCCTTCTAGGATGAGTTTGACTCTGGGTGGAAAAGTCATGACTTTGAGTTTTGTAAGGAATGGATACACAAAGCCTTGTAAACTCCGCTACAACGGGATGAAGACTTTGTTTCCCTACAACGGGCTGAACGTCTAAGCTAGTATTTCTTGGTAAATCTATTATATTTTATAATTTGTAAGTTTATGTGTAACATATAATAACCCAGCGGTAAATATTGAAAGGACCGCGAGTGGCAGGGCTTTTGGAGGCCTCTTAACTCCGTTCTAAAAGATTCGATTCTTATGATATCCAGCTTCAGAAATATGGCTTCTTGAAGATATATATTTCTTTAAAAATATCTCGCAAAATATTCATTAAACATTCGATAATTCCTTCTTTCAGAAGAGAGAAACGAGTTTAAGAGGGACTGTGTCTTTTTTTTTTTTTTTTTTTTTTTTTTTTTGTAGGCAATCGTGTTTGAGAAGAAAGAGGGGTTGTCCAATAGACACGAAACGAGTTTTAATGTTTGTTTTTTGAATTTTCATGTTTTTATATTTGTATGTATGTAAATGTGGATATTAGACAATTAGACATGAAAACAGACATGTTTGGAAAGTCATCGTGAAAAGACAATAGGTTTTTGGATGTTTGTTCAAAAGAGAATGAATAAAACTGACATGTCTGAAAAGACACCCAGTAAATGCCCGCTAAATCTTTTTTGTTTTTAGTGACATTCGTTACTCCCTTCCAAGGCGAATTCATTTTTTCAGATGGCGTTGAAAGCACAGCTGTGCTACCTTTTTTTCTTACTTAAAGAGAGAAATGTCAAAAGTTGTTTGTATTTTTGACATATCAATCAACGAAAGCACAAAAAAAGTACATTGTTGTATTTTTGGTGTTGTAACTTGTTGTAGTATTGACATTACCGTTTACTGAATTCGTCCTTCTCCCTTCTCTGGGAAGGGAAAGAAGTTGTAATTTTTTTTTTTTTTTTAGTAATTACCAGCCATTAAAGTCGACAGCAACATTCTTTGTATTCCCTCTTAAAAGTCCTTCATTTGAAAGCCGTTTAGAATTCGTGTGAGAAGAAGGAAGCGAAGAAGGGACTGCTCTCAAAGGCAACCTGTGTAAAAAATAGACCACTTTACTCTTTCTTTTTACCGCTGGAAAATAAATAAACAAATAAATATAGAAAACAAATAGCGAATATAGGTCCATATAAAAAGGGACCTATCTATGACTTAAATTTCATTAAAATTTGTTTGATAGTGGGCATAAAGTCCCTTTTCCGGAAAGCAGCTTGCATGGGGGCTATATATTCAATAGTCTTGGTCCTCTAGCCAATTATAACCTATGTGCACATTTTCATCAAAATTGCGACCTGCACTTTGCGCACACGGTTACATGGAGCCAGCCAGATGGACATCGCTAGGTCGGTATACTTTAAGGTGGGTCTAGGACCAATATTTTAAGGTGTTATACACATCTCCACAAATGCATAATACCATCCCCACTATTGTGCTGCGGGTAAAATTAACTCTATAGAAGCATAACTCAGTTGCCAAAAAATTGAATTAAAGTACTTTTCAGTGCACTTAAAATAATCCAATGCCGTGCTTACAGCTTCTTAAAATAACCATCAACTACAGAGTCCACCAATTCATTGTTGCCAAATCTTTAACCACCGAGTAAATTTTTCAAGGTTGGAAATATAAAATAATCCATGGGAGCTAAATGTGGCGAATAAAGTGCACTTTCTTTTTCGCCAAATATGGCCTGTTTCTTTTATTTTATCAGTTTAATACTGGGGAACCTAATGGCGACTAAACTTGCTAGGCTTGGCTTTACCTTATGGGTTCCACAGGCATTGGCGGGTCCGCACTGGTGACGTGCGAACCATGTCTCTTCTATCGATTAGCAAAAGGGATGTTTCACTTTTGGTAACTGTTTTTACTGTCAGCACAGCACAAATTACTGCCAAAGCTGCAATGACGAAAATGAGGAAAAGGACACTTTCTCAACAACTGTCCTGCACTAAAGAGAAGGCGACTGCCCGAAATGGGATCCGCCACCTTTGGCGTTGAATGCTAAATTTCCTTAGAAGTGCGGGTTGGCTCTGAGGTGGGAGCTCTGTTTAGTACTGACTGACATTTCTACCTAGCTCAACCTATCATTTAAACGCATTTTCTGGCCTCGGTCTTTGGTTTCTTTGGATGTTATTCTCCCATTCCAGTTAAAGTTTTTAAATGCCTGTTTTCAAACTTGTGGCAATTTCTTTTCTAAGAAATATATCGCATAAATGGAACATTTCCTTAAGTTTTGTGTTCAATTTAACAAAAAATACAACTTTGGGAACAATTTTCAAGTTCGTTTGTGAATATGTTGATGAAAATCATGCGAAACATGTTGCATATTTTACCCTCACTTTTACTTAAGGGGTTAATACAGCCCTGTCTTACAACTTTGGTACTTTCTATTTAGTTTGTACAATCAGTGTTTTATTTTGCTTGTCTTAATTACTACCGCTCATAATTTAATGAAACGATTGTTTAAAAACAAAATATAAAATTCTTACGTATTAAAATTAAAAAAAATCTATGTGTATTTTATTATCGTTTAAATTTTTCTAAGCCAATAGTGATGTCAATAATTGTAATAGTTGTAAATAAAAGCATCTTATTTTGTTCTATTGAAGTTGCATAAGGTGTAACACTTCGAGTAATTATAGGTAACATTAGAAAGTCTTACATGTATATACATATTTTTCCCAGAAACGAAAACTCCATTACATAAAAATTTTCGTTAAAAAATTATATTGAAAACAAAACCAATATTGAGCTTTTTTATTTTTGTTTGATTATAAATTCCCAAGCGAACATTTTAAATTTATTTTGAAACACAGGCAGTAAATTTAAATCGAAAAAATAACCGAAAGTTCACAATTTACGATTAACACCACTAACCAAAACTATTTAACGGAGAAGTTGTTGGTAAATATTACCGCAGAAAATCTCCGGGTTAAGTTTTTAATAAAAAAAAAAACAAAGGTAAGTCCCAATTTACACTGTCAAGTCTTATTGATCGGCTGGCTACTTTATAGGCGAGAGAGACGAGAAAAAAACGATTCGCTGTCTCTCTCTTTCGCCTGTAAACAAGCAAGCTAATCAATAAGACTTCCAACGTGTAAATTGACTAAATAATGACAACTCCCCCGAATGAACATACACAGAAAACTTTTTTGCCTCAATTAAGGCATTAATCAAAAATAAAATCAGTTTTAATTAAAAATTTAGTCAAGTGAATTAAACGTTTAATCAAGTAAATTAAAAGTTTAATTGATACTATTAATTTTCACCAGGAACCAAGTAAATAGTAACAATTAAACGTTTAATTCACTTGATTAAGGGTTTAATTAACTTGATTAAGCATTTAATTAACTTGATTAAACGTTTAATTAACTCGATTAACCGCTTAATTCAGTTGATTAAATTTTTAATTAAAATTGATTTTATTTTTGATTATTGCTTTAATTGGGGCAATATTTTTTTCTGTGTACTTGGTACTTAAAGTGGATTTATCCATGCGTTTCGAACAATATTTTTGATCGAAGAAAATTTTCTTTACTGAAAGTGTTCGGCAGAACGATTCACCCATTTCGGAAAATTTGTTTGGAAAAACAAAGCTATTAAATGGTTTACAGATGTAAACAATTATAAAAAATTACAACACAACAGGCAAACTACTTATATTGAATTGTTTTCTAAAAAAGTTGTTAAAGAAAATGGTCCAAAAAAAGGAAAGTGATGTTGTTATTTGTAATTATATTTATTTGTTTATTTACTGCCTAGCCCACAATGTGGACAAGAACATTTCTTTCTTATATTTATATTGAAAACAAAAACAAATTTTAGTTTTTTATTATTGTTTTCAATATTAATATGCGAAAGAAATGTTCTTGTCGACATTGTGGGCCGGGCAGTTAATTATTCAGCAAAAAAACAATTGTTGTAATGTAAATGCAGCAACACTATATAATGTGGCAGCTCAATTTAGCGTTGATGTACAAATTGAAAAAAGTGGCATATCTCCGTTTATTTTTTTCTAAACAAGAATTAAAATTATAGCCTATTTCTAATGTGCGAAAGAATTCTTTCTTTCGTATAACTACATTGAAAACAAAAACAAATTTTTAGAATTTGTTTTTGTTTTCAATGTAGTTATTCGAACGAAAGAATTCTTTCGCACATCGGAAATAGGCTATTAAACCCGTTCAAGAAAAAACTTGCCGAACAAAATAATTTCTGTCTCTTAAAAGTAAGACTCAATATAAAAAAAAATTTTACCGTATAAAAATATTGTTCGGAACGCATGGTTGAGTTGAGCGTTATTATATTGTGGTTAAAACCATGGTAAAATAAGTACAAGGTACAGTCATTAGAAAGTTTTTTCTCAATTTTTATACCCATGTAATGCCAAACAAAAGAAAACAACGAAAAAAATATTAATCAAATTTATTTCATTTCTTTTTTTTTAATTTCTTAGTCTGCGTTTATACGGCTCATGTCTTATTGACATGATTCTTGCTTTTTCTTCTTTGAACATGAATTGGTGTTTAAATGATTCATGTCATGTAGACGTCATGTATTTTTTTTGTGTAGTTTTTAAATACGAATAAGAAAGAAGAAAAAAAGCGAATGAGAAACCAAAGCGTACTGACAGTACATGCATGTGTGTACTCGTTTCTTTTCCCCTTGACCCTCTCACCTATAAAGTAGCAATCATGTCAATAAAACATGAGCCGTATGAACGCAGACTTAATATAAACATTTTTGGTATACTAAATTTTAATCAAAAATCAATTTCAAATAGACAATTTATTGAATAAAATATAATTTTATATAAAAGAGTAAGTTCCAATAGCTAAAAAGTGCAAAATATGTTGAAATTTAAACATTTGCAATTGTGCAATGTTTCGTTGTTTGACATTACATGGGTAAACAAAGACAACTCTCCCTTATGAACCTACATGGTACTTATTATACTAAGGTTAAAACTAAAAATTAATTGCAACGTTATAGGGTTAATCAATCCCAATCATGTACTCAATGATATAAAAATAACAAATAAAAAATAATTTTCAAATATTTCAAATTATTTTGTAGTTTATTTTTCTGACAAGAATGAAGAAAATTTTAAAATAATAAAACAAAAAAACATTTAGGTGTAAGATATTTTTTAAACTAAATTTTAAGTGTTATTGTTATAAAATTCGTCAAATTGTGCAAATTTTCTTCAAGTTATATTGCAAATTATAAAAGTATTTTCTAAATGTTAACTGTATTTGCAAATACTGGACATTAGAGAAAGTAAAAAAAAAGTAAAACTTTAAAAAAGGTAACATTTAAAACGTATAAAATAAATTGGCCATAAATTAATCTTACATAAGTTCCTTCAAATTTAATTTTAGAAGAAGGAGGAAAGAAGACTAAAAGGTTAGTAAGTATGTATTTCCATAAGTATTATAAGAATATTTTTAAGGCTGTATGAATAACTCCCAGTTTTGAAATCGAATCAAAAATTTTAAGATGAATTTTTTTTTGTCTTTTGGAATTAAAACTTATTATTGGCGGCACTCAGTATTTGGTTCAAATAGTCTTGTGAAAAAGCAGCGGTCAATTGAGTAGTACACTTGCAAACACCACTATTTTAAGAAAACAAAATATTGAGAAAATCGATTTAAACAGTTTTTTAAAACTGAAATGCCACTCAATATAAAGAGTTTTGCAATTGCGCGTAACTTTCCGAGTTTTGAACGATACTGATAATGGCTTAGGGAGAGATTTTAAAAAGCAAATAAAATGGCTGCTTTTACAGAATTTTTACTTTTTAACTTAGCAGTGCTTGCAAGTGGACAACTCGATTATCGTAGCTTTTAAATGAAAAATAGCTGAATTTTCTTTTAATTTTAGCTGCGATTCCTTGTATTGGCACTTTCAAGCAAGACCGTTTGCACCAAACGTTAAACCAAACCCCTTTAACTAAAAAAAAATTTATAATTTTTAACAAAAAGTAACCAAAAAATTTTACTACTTAGACAACTTTTTGCTTTGAGTTCGAAATAAAATGATTCTTTTGTCGACAACTTATATTTTCCGACTTATGCGCCCTTCAATTTTGATATACTTTTTTATATCTATTATTTTATATCTTCAGTATTTATTGCCCATTTTGGGCAATATTATTATTATCAAAGAATAGAAAAATTTCCTTGCAACAATTTTCTGACAATTTCCTTAACTCGTTAACAGCGTAATAAAGAAAAATGGGAAATTATTAAAAAAAAAAATGTAATCCATTAAAACCCGAATTTATTTAATAGCCTGTCCTGAAGATCGCCTTTTATAAAAGTGATTTGAAATCGCAAGAAAAGTATATGAGCATATTATTTTGTGACTTCAAGGTGTTCAGCTATACAAACTACTTTTTGAAATCACTTTTGAGTGATTCACAAGGTAGTCATAAAGTTGTATAGTCATTCATATATATTAAAATAATTACAAGATATACACATATAGGACTTCGGTGGGCAAACGCTTATAATTTAGATTTCTACTGTACAGTTATGACGAATCAATGAGCACAGAACTAACATTTTTATTTTGTTTGAAATGCAACAAAATTTTTTTAAGCAATTGTAAAATATTATTTTTTTTTTTACAACGTTTATTTATTTACATTTTTGATAAATATTAAACTACATAAACAATAGTTAACAATATAAATTCAAATTATACAATGTCCCATGGAAGAGCTCTCTAGTATAAATAATATTAATAAGAATTACTTTTGTAGGTATATATTATATTTTATGTACTTCAATGAAGAATATATTATTTTATTTATTTGCAATGAAAAATTTAAAAAAACATTACAATTTTTTTTTTTTTAATAGTTGATTTAAGTTTGTCAAAAGAATAAAAAGAAAATAATATAACAATTATAGATTTAGCCACCAAAATTTTTTATTTTTTAGTCTTCGAGTAATACGAGGTACGTTATTACCTACACTTGTACTATATCTAAAATCGTTTGTTGTTGAATTACAACAAATACGTTTCACGTTAGCCCGTCTATAGTTATGATAAAATATCGGGACTAAAGCTAGATTTACACGATTGAAATTTTCTTCAAAATTGCTCTTCAAAATGCTTCAAACTCGTGTAAACAGCAAAATTTCTTCAAAATTTATTGATCAAAATTTATTTCAATAATATTGAGTGAAACGTTCTCCTAAATAATTTTAGAAAAGCCAAAGCTATCAGCAAACAAAACTACAGAGGAAATGAGAATTACGTACAAACACTCAAAAAGCCTTTTTTGCAACGATATCAAGGCTTAAACAAAATACCAAACAATAAATCAGTGATGAGTTTGTATCTTTTCTTACATTTCTCCAACAATAAATTTCAATATTTTTTATCAATTATTTAAAAAGGGAATTAAGCACAACAAACAAAATCTTTTAATAAATAATAGTATTCCCAAAAACAACTTTGATAATTTTAAAGAACCCCTAAAACTAATTTGAGATCGCTAAATCGGTTAAAATAAAACAAATTGTCGGAAAATAACATAATTAGCGTTGACATATGAGCTTTAATTTTGTAGAACAAACTTTTTGTGTTTGCTTGTGCCTTCGACAATTGAAAATCACACCGAAAAACACAAAAACTGCGTGATTTACATGTGCTTTGCAATCACTTTATTTTTAGAATGTTGATTAAACACATTTTCTGGCATTTTCATTTTAAAAATTTACTCATATTTACTTTAAAATTAAGGAAAACTTTATTAAGCGAAGCGGTTGTTTGACACACCATAGAGTTAGAAATCCTTTCACCCGGCCGAAAGGCCGGCAATGTAATAAAATGTGTAAGCCAAACATCCAAGTAAAAATGTGCTCTAAAAGGAGCAGGTTTTATGTATGAATTTATACCTCAAATCGTTTCAAACCAGCTGATGGGAGGCCTGATTTTTGTATGGGGTGTTCCCGGTTTGGAGGACTATTTTCTGCTTACAATAAGCGCTTAACATATTCAGTAATGTTTTGCTTATACTGGCTTAAAAGCCTTTTCTAGCATTTTCGTAAACCATAGTAAATTTTTATTTTTTTTCCCTTTAAAACCTTCTTCGTTGGCAGCACTAAAATAGCAGCTTTTTGTTTGTATATTTTATTCGTTATCATTTACTGCTGTATAAGAGCTATCTTATTGAAGCGCTCAATTATGCGCTTTTTCTCTTAAGTGCTTCAAAAAACACAAATTTTGTTTACTGGGATGTGTTCGCCAAGATTCGAATAAGCTTTTCTATGATACCCGTATTTTCCCATCCAAACATATCACTTATTTGCTGCAATAACGTCATAAGTCACAATTCACAAATTTTGAATTAATATCACTAATGCATAGTAAATCAGGTGTTTTACGAACTGGTAATTATTTCATATGAAGATATTGTAAACTCAACTCTTGAGAGAAGAATAACATTTTCTTTTTCTATTATTTTATGTAAATGTAAAGCAGTGTTCGAAAATAAACATTAAATATCGCTCCTTAGTGTTCGGTTCGGTAGATTTGCTAATAGTGTTTGTGTAGTAAATAATTAACAAAATAACGTTTCCCTGTTTGTGATCTTCGAACACAAAAATAATACTCTACTTCTCCAACTCAACAAAAGGACGAGAACATTTAATTCCGTTTTGTTTTTTTCCAACCGCAAACTGCGTTGTGTTAGGTTCAGCTCATTAATGTTCGTTCGTTTTAGTTGCGCTTAGTGCCCTTTTGACTGAAAAAAACAAAAATTTTTTATAAAAACAAAACTCACATACGAAAAAAAAACAAGACAAAAAGCCAACAAAAACACTATACAAACAAAACATAACACAATACACATACAAGCTAATTGTTCTGCGGCCGTTGCTAAAATTGTTTATCAATGTATAAAAGAAACACTATAGAACATTAACATATTATGTTTGTCCACAGAACCACTACAATTGTTCTATTTTATAACAAAGAACAGAACACTAAATAATGTTCGGCTCTTTCTTGAAAATTGTTATGAACGCCATTACGGGTCGTGTTCGTTTACATAAACACTAAAAAATAGATATCGCTTCTGGGTGTGTGAGCCGAACGCTTAATAATGTCCAGTTTATTTTCGAACCCTGCTTTAAAGTCGTTTTCTGTAAAACTAATAGTTTTTGTCTATGTTGCAGCAAATGAGCGATATGTACAAATAAAGACCCATAATTCGGAAGCCATGCGTCGCCGTCAATTTCTATTTTTAAATTTTCTTTGTCCAAAATAACGTGTTCTACCCCCTAAAACACTTTTTTTCGTTTTTGATAAATTTTATTTGTGCCAAAAATAGATTTTTGTTTCGTTTTTCTTTTAACATTTAAGAGTTTTTACTGTCTTTTGAGGGCTTAAAAATGTTTTTTTTTTTTGTATTTCTTTAAAACCCAAATCTATTCTCATTTGCCGGTGATTAAAAAAGCCACTATTACTAATAGCATGTCACTTTGGCGCGAATGTGACCATAAAGAAGCATTTAAAATACAACGTTCATTGAAAACCAGACAACGCAAATGTTTTTACATATAAAAACTTAAGGAGGATTCCCTTTAAAGTGAATTTATATGAAATCTTGAACCTAAAAGTATAGTTATTTTAAAAACAATTTTGTGTAAAAATAATGGTTTTTGCCATATCACTGATTGTATAATTTTTGAAGAAAAAATTCTTTATTTAATTTTTGAATATTTTTAAATTTTGGCGAAAGAACGATTTGTGGTACAAATAATAATATTGGTTTGTTTTTGCAAAATTGTTCATTTTCGTTTATGTTTGTGCCAGTTTATAATATATAGTTATATACAGGCCTGTTCTAAAAATCACGTGATTTCAAATCACATGTGCTTTTAAAATCACACGTGTGATTTTGTGGTGTTCTGTAAATCACGCCGTTTTTGTGCTTTTTGGTGTGATTTGTCGAAAGCATAAGAAAACACAAGTTCTTAACATCTGCTTGTTCTACAAAGGCGTAGCTCATTTTTTAACGCTTTTTATGTTATTTTCCGATAATTTGTTTTTTTAACCGATCTGGCGATCTCAAGTTGGTTTTAGAGCTTGTTTCAAATTTTGTAATTTTTCGCGAATTTTAGCCATGCTCGCGATAGAAGCGATTTGTTCCTGTAAGTTTTCTGATTCTTTACAGCTTTAAAGATTAATAATAAATATAACCCTCTGCTATCTTGCCGCTGTTAGCAAATTTTTGCGAATTTCCACTAATTTATAAATTTTATGGATTGTTTGTAATATTAAAAATTTTCGCGAATTTTGGTTATTTTTGCAAAAATATTTTGTTATTTACCGATATTTTTTAGTCCATTTAGCGATTTCAAATAAGTCTTAGGGTTTGTTTACATGTTTGCAGTTTTTCGTGAATGCTTGCCATGTTCGCGGATAGAAGCGATTTTTTCCTGTGATTCTTCACAGATTTTACGATATTTAATAAATATTAGACTTTGCTATCATGTCGCTGTTAGCAAATTAGTGATCTTTTATTCAACTAAAAAGACAAGCCTGAAATTACAACAGAAGTCAGAAAGCAAATTTTATTTTTGTACTGTCGTTAAATTTTCTTAATTTTAAATTATTTGTTGTAAATAAAACAGCTTATTGCATTTAAAAGGTGGATAAATGCTGAGTCATTGCAAAAAATAATTGAATTTGCTCTTACTGTTCCAAAGTTATACCCTTTTTAAATTTTGTACCCATTTTGTGAAATTAAAAATATTGTAATGTGTTTGCCAGTTATGCTTCGGATTTGTTTTAATGTTAGATATTTAGATATTAGGTTTTCTTTTAATATATTAAATATGGGTGGTTTTTTGTTCTTTTGCACAGACTTCAGCAATGCGAGTCCAAAAAATTCTAGGCAGCTTACTTCTCATACCCAAAAAAAAAAAAAAATTAAAAAACTATTTTTTTAGCTTTCAATTATTTATTAGAACTTTTACGATGAAGCTCTATGCCCTGCAATAAATTCTGAAAGTCTGTTGCAGAGGTTGTTAGAATAATGTAAGTATTAGCTAAGGCCACGCCGCGTTCTGCGACATCATTTACCATGTGCAATTGCTGAACTTTGTTCTTCGCTAAGCTGGTGGCAAAAATTATGAAAAAAAATCAAATATTCGTAAAACATATGAACCAACTTCTTTTAAACCTATGATTGCTTAATTTATCTCCGTAATTTATAATAAATCATTATAACTCTATAATTCTAATTTAGTCAGAAACCATTTGAAAGGTTTTGTGACACATCTATTAAACTCACCAAAAGCAAAGAAAAATTAAAAATTTTTAAAAATATATAAACAGCATAAAAAAACACTCACTCAAATACAACGAATAAACACGAAATTTGTAAATGTTGCACAGTGTGGCGATTTGATTTATCTGTCTCGTGTTATAAAAAACCCAGGGTAATTCGGCATTCGATATAAACCGATCCATTTAAATTGTTTTGTAATTTCGACCAGATTATTACCAAAATTAGATAAATTTTTCAAAATAATCTAGTTTCTTATTTAAACATTTAAAAGTGTTATATTTTCAAGTCTGTGCATATTTAAGCCCACTGTTTAGTTTTCTTTCGTGTAATTTTGACGCTAAACTCTTCAGATACCCTACATAAAGCAAACGTCTTTGAATTTCATTTCTAAACTGGCTAAAATTGTAGAGACCAATATAGGAAGTGAAGTTGAATATAAACGTGCTTTGATTTAAAGACAACATACGATTATAGCCATTAAAGAGTTACCGCCGTATTTATGAAAATATTTTTCAACTAATAAGGGCTTACAAAACAAATTTTCTATGAAAATTTTGCACAGTAAAAATTAAAAATTTTCTCTAATCACCAAATTCATAATATCAAGCAAACAAGTTTTTGATTTTGCACCTATTACCAAAATTATTATGTTGATTACTCAAAATTTTAAAATTTTTTTTTTTAAATAAATGATATTTTTAATTTTAATTAAAAAAAAATTATCAAAAAACTTTGCCATTTCAAACAATGTGTTAATTTATTTAAATGAATATTGACAATTCCCAACAACAATTCTACATGTTTAAATTATTTTATTTTAAACGAAAAAAGTCAATTAAGATTTTTTGTTATTTAATTAAAATATTAATTGAAAATTTATTTCAAAACAACTAAAATGTTAATTAAATCAAAATTAAATTTTTAATTTTCTTTCAACTAAAAAAATAATTGATTCAACTATCACATTAATTATATTTAAATAATTTTAAAACCTTTTTTTTAATTGATAAAACACTTTTTTCTGTGAACTTACTTTTACTTAATGAACGTTTGTTAAATGTAATTAATAACCGTTCATAAAAACGTAGGTTAGCCTTTTCCTTAAAGTTAAAGAAATTACTTGTATATAAATCATGGCTCCATGTGTCGACCAATATTGCCACTATTATCCTCGCAAATACAAAAAGAGTTTGCCAAATCCTCTCATAGTTCTCACATACTTTAAAAATGCAGATTGGATGTGCGGAATTTTTAGGCTCCATTTTGCCACAAGCACTGGTTGCGTAAAGTTTGTGCGAGGTATTCTAAATGTTTAGGGGGCGTTTTTCTGCTTCTCTTTTTTTGTGCTAATAAATGGTGTTTTATTTAAAGCGAAAACAAAAAGGTAATGCTATAGATGTTCGGTGTTGAAAAAGAAGCGAAATTGAAGAAGGAAAACCAAAATCCCGATTTTTTAAATATCTTGATTTTTAAATAAAGTTCATGGTTTTTAGTGAAATATTGATTCATAATTTTCTAGAAATTTTGATTCTATTCGAGACTCCTAATTTATATTAAAAATGTTACTGCCTGTTTTTCAAACCAAAAAAAAAAAAAAAAAATCCGTTCAGAAATTTAAATTGAAAACTAAAACAAATTTGAGTTTTTTTATTGTTGTTTCAATGTAAATTCCCAAGCGAAAATTTTAACTTTTTTTGAAAAACGGGCTGTAAAAGTTGTATTAAAAATGCTTAATTTTTAGCAGAAATTTGAATTCTGAGTAAAAATTTCGATTTTTAGTGAAAATTTTGAATATCTCAATTTTTATTGAAAATCACAATTATTAGTGAACATCTCAATTTGTAGTGAAAATCGTGATAATTAATGAGAATCTTGATTATTAGCGAATATCTTGATTTGAAGTGAAAATCTTGCTTTTTAGCGATAATCTTGATTTAAAACTTCGTTGAAAACCATGATTAATGAGAAATTTTTGATTGTTACTACATTGCCTTATTTTAAGTGAAACATTTATTTAGAGAAAATGTTAATTTTTAATGAAAATGTTGGTTTTAAGTGGAAATCTTGATTTATAGCGAAAACGAATTTTTAGTGAAAGTACACTGATAGAAAAGGCGTCGTAACGCTGTTGTATTTTGAGATCAGTACCATGACAAGTGTCTTGGTTTTGACCACATGACACTTTTCATCACTGTGATGTCAGCCTTAAGAACACTTAGCCAAATTGTCATCAGGATAAAAAATTTAAATTATATCATCAATGGGATGTCACATTGGCATCACAGAAATGTCATCAAATTGAGTCATTGTAATTGACCTTAGGTCAAATTGAGAGCATATCATTATTTACTTACCCGTTATACATGTTTGTTTCACTTTTGTTGTATGCCGGCAATTGTTAACAGAAGAACTCTCAATTATAAGACACCAGCAGCATGGTTTGCCTAATAATTCTAATTGAAAAATTTGATATATTTAGGCCCTTATCATGTAAAACGCAACGCAACGCCAAAGAATTACAATGAAAGCACAAACAGTGTCATAAATATTTTGTAATTTTGTTGTTGCTTTGTACAGAAATTCACATTGCGTTTTAATATTTCAAACGCTGCATAGCTTATGGCGTTGAAAATTGTAAAACGGTACATGAATTTCTGTAGAATGCAACAACAAAATTACAAAATATTTATGACATTGTTTGTACTTCAATGTAATTCTTTGGCGTTGCGTTGCGTTTTACATGATTAGGGCCTTAAGTAAATAATTAAAAAAAAATAATATGGGAATTGTTGCTTCTAATTCTACTTTTTAGACATGATATATTATGTCATTGCACTGATAACATGATATCTTATGTCATCGCACTGATGACAGTTTGTCTGTACTGGTGTCAAAATACATGAGCGTTATGACGCCTTTTCTATCAGTGTACACAAAATGTGGCATCGAATTGATGTCACTGTAGTCATAGCGTAGATGACGCTTAAAATATTAAATAAAATTATAGGATGACGTTCGTCATTGGATTGATGTCACTTTTTGCCTCAATCATGCCATTTGTAATAATATTGATGTCACAATTCTGATATTATTAGGGCATCATCAATATGAACATGCATTTTTCTATGAGTGTACTGATTTTAAGCGAAAGTTTTGATTTAAAGGGAAAACGTTGATATTAGTGAAAATGTTGGATTTTATCGAAAATCTTTATTTTTTTTTTTAGCGAAAAACAAATTTTTTAGTGAAAGTACAGATTTTTGGCGATAATCTTAATTAATAGAGAAAACATCAACTGTTAGTGATAATGTTGATTTTTAAGAGAAATTGGTGATTTTTAGTGGAAATCTTGATAAAATAGATTTAAAGCGAAAAACTAATTTTTAGTGAAAAAACTGATTTTTAGCGAAAATCTTAAGCTATATAATTTAATGGATTTTTATGGAAAATTTTGGTTTTTAGCTACAATATTTATTTTAAGCGAAAATATTGATTTTTTTAGCGAAAAACTATTTGTATGTGAAAATATTGATTTCTAACGAAATCCCAAAGTTTTTATTGAAAATATTAATTGTTAGCGAAAATCTTAAATTTTTAGTAAAAATCTTGATTTTTAGCGAAAATCTTATTATATAGTAAGAATGTAAATTTTTTTTCTTGCGAAAATGTTATTTTAAGCGAAATCCTAATTTTGTAGCGAAAATTTTGATATATAAAGAAAATATTTACTTTTTAAAACTATCTTTTAAGCCTGATCCTGCCAGGTAGGAATAGACCCGCCTGCTGCCCATACGTGAGTACGCTGTTCACCCTCTATTTCGACTCCAGTATATCTGTCCACTCGACCGAATGCAAAAGTCGGTTTTCCGTTTGCTTTGCTGTATCGGCTAAATACCTGAACAAATTTTGATGAAATTGGAGCTTTAGGCTTTTTATGTTCTTTAAACTAGGACCAAAAGGGGGACAAAGGCAGAATTACTGCCTGTCCGAAAATATCTAATAAATTTTGATGGAATTTGAATGATTTTTTTAAGCTAGGAATATGAAGGGACTGATGGGCAATTTCTGCCTATCCGAAACAAGCCCTGCCAGCAAAATTGGCTGACGTCTTCCGGATACCTGAGAGAAACTTCGACAAAAAAACCGGAATCGTGTACGAGTTCTTTTCGAATTTATGAAGTGGTTGACACTAATTCTGGCAGTCATGTCGTGGGAAATTCTGATTTTTGCAATGGGAAATTCTGATGTGTTAGCCGACATTCTTATTGTTTTCTAACAGTTAGCTGAAAGAATGTGGAAAAAATTATAATCTACTAACTGCACAGATTTCTGTAAGAATTCCTTTATTTTATTAGAAAATAAGATTTTATAATTAAAAAGTTTTCATACATACATACGTACATACATACGTACCAGTTTTTAAGTCTTTTTTTAAACAATAATATATATTGCATAAAAATATTTTCAATTTAATGAGATTTGTTATTATTAAAAAAAAGAAACACACATAACAACTTAAACACATCTATATGATTTCAATTAGAAATCTATTAGACATATCGGTAGATAAATTCCCTGCGATATTTCCATGCGAAATCGATCAGAAAGCGGCCAGATAGTACCTAAAATCAATATCTGACAGAAATCTGAATGAGGTCAGACATTTGCAAGAAATATCTGATTCAGACAACTTCGGAGTATTTTGCTGGCTGGGATCTTACCAATTTTGATGAAGTTTAAATTATATGCTGGTCGATCTACATACAATAAAACACACAGGCTTTATATTTTTTTCAAACCTTGGACCAATAGGAGATACAAAATCAATTTCTGTCTCTCCGACTCTATCCAACCGATTTTAGTTTTACTTTTATTGTTAGTCAGAAATTAACTCTGGGCGGGCAACGCCCAGGCCAGAGCTCTAGTCTTGTATAAAAAGTTATTGACAAAAATATGAAATTTAAAGTCTTCTGCTGAAGTTGAATGCTATTCAATAACTTGCTTGGTTAGCACAAACCACTTAAACCGAACAAAATGCTGATGAAGGTATTTCCGGGCTGGAAAATGGATTACATGCAGTTTATTCTTCATTTCATTGAGGGATTGCTTATGGGCAGGGAAACCATAAATATGAAATTGCATGTTCTTACTTGTGAAGGCAGAAACAATATATTTATCCATTTAAGAGCATTTTATAAATTTTGGGATCGATTTGTTAGTGCATATTTTTGCATATTTTACCCTTTACATTATCTTTTTGCATAATTTAGTTAAAAGAGCATACAAAGGGCATTTTGTAAGTTTATAGCGCATATTTTGGCTTTTTGAGGCATATTTTCATACATGTTGTTTTTTTTAGATGCTTACAAGAACTCTCGCAGCAAATAAAATAATTTTTTTTCCAAAACTCTGGTTTTTCTGTTTAAAATATCTATCTTGATTTTGCTATCTACATTTAATTTTTACTCTTAAATTGTAATTTACAATTGTAAGCCAAAGAAGGTTGTCATTAAAAATAAATGTAATTTTTCAAATTTTATATTTATATAAGCAAAAATTAACCAAAATTCAATTAAAAACGTTTTTGTCGATGTAACACATAGAAATCTGGACCAAAATTTTAGTATACCGACCGACTCAGAATCACTGTTTAAAGTGATCTATTGATGTCCATCCGTCCGTCTGGATGGTAGTCTGTACATTTTAACTTTGTGCGCGAAGTACAAGTCTATGTAAATGATGAGAATCGGTCTGAAATTTCATAGAAACTTCATTCCAAATAAGATTGTTCTTTTCCGTAATCCATCTAATTGGCTCAAAATCACCAAGGTGTAAGAGTTTTGTCATTCCGGGAACGATTAATCATTTTCGGGAACATTAATATTTTTCAATAAAATTCGCATAAATGGACCTTTTTTTATAAAAGACATAATTTGTTATATTACAGAACTTTCATTCTGTTCATGTAACGTTAATTTCATTATAATAGTTTTGAATATTTTGAAATTTCTTAAATCTTATGCACGATAGCAGCAACTTCTTTAATTATTTGGCGTATTTTTCTTGTAGAAGATTTTGTATGTATTGTTTTTACTTATGTTTATATAAAATAGATTCATAATAAGCCCATGTTTTTAAACGATGCTTAAGTTATGTACTTTGTTTTGTTTTTGTTAATTTTATCAAACTTGCAAAAAGATATTCACTAAAAAGCAATATTATGAAAAAAGTGTAGAATTGTGTGCGCTGCCCTATCAAAGTTTATTTTTATACACATTTTGCAATATTATAAACTAAGAGACATCATTATAGCTTAAAATTTTTTCTGGCAAAAAATCAATCTTGAAATTTACAACATTAGTGATTTTGAGTCTATTATGTTGGTATTTCGATTAAGTTCGCCGCTAAATTATTTTACTGCAAATTAAACTCTTCTCAAATTGGCTCACATTTATCCAAAGCTCTCATAAATAGCTTTAACTTTTTTTAAATTTTAAGATTAATATGCAATTTAGCGACCGTCCTTGAAATCCCTTTAAAACCAAAAGTATCCTTTGAATGTTAATATCTAGATAATATTCTCCACAAATAGATCTTGTATGGATTTCAACCTCATAATATAGCTTTATTTTTGTGAGCCCATGACTACCCATCGTTTTCAAGTAGGGTAAAATCTCCAAATTTCATCTCTTAATACAGTGGTGTTTGCGCTTTACTGATTATAATTTTAGTATAGTTTTTTAAATGCAAATGTTTTTAAATTGTTGAATATTTGGGTTTCAAATGAGCAACTTTATTATTTTTAAAAATTTTCTGGGCATATTTTCGAGTTCTTGCTGCATATTTTTGATGCGCATAAAACACTGTTTTTAGAGCATATTTCTGGTTTTCCTGCTTATAAGAGTCGAATAAATAAACATGAAAAAGAAATTAAAAAAAGGCTTAATAAAATTGCAACTATAATAAAAAGCACATGGAATAATTTTTGTCGTGGACGACAAAATATATCACATTGTCATTCATGGAGTTGTTGACGACAAAGTAGGCAAAATTGTCCTCTAAGTAATCGGTTGTATCAATTGAATGACAAAAGTAGCGACTTTTTCTTGCTTTGTATCGTGCACAATTTTCGCGACACTCGTTCAAAAAATGTCGTTAAGAATCTTTTCTGGCTGTCCCTCTCTTGTCGTGCAAGAACTAATATTGGCGTGCATACGTCTTCGTAGATGTCTTACAGACATGGCCAACTGGGTAGATGCTTTTATGTGTGGGTGTGCGTATAAAAATAGAAGTATGTATTTATTAAAGAGCTGCACAAGCACAAGAAAAATTGCTTACAAGCAATTTCATTAAATGTAGATAGTATGTGTATATTACTCTCTCATTACAAAACTCATACTTCCAAAAACAATTGTTTTGCTTTACGATCAAAATATAGAAGAATAGAACAAAACTGCACAAGAACAATGCTGAACTAAAATAAAGCTGAATTAGAACAAAGATGAAGTAGAACATTAAAACAGAAATAGAACATTCCAAGCATGTTTGAATGTTTTGATTGTAAACGTAAACCAAAGAGAAAATTGCAAAAGGAGAAACTTTTGATTTAATTTCGTTTGAGTGGTTTTCAATGGGTTCGGTTGTAGGTCCCTTTAAAATATTATTAAAAATTTAGGAAATAATATAGGTAACTAAATTATTAAGCTTAAAGTCTTTTTTTTATTTTTATATAAAACTTTAAACGTTTATTTAACCAATATTTCGGCACTCCTTTGAGTGCCTTCTTCAAGGTTTTTTCTTCCTTATTTTATAAATTTTCAACAATTTTTAACAAATTTAACAATAACTGACCAATTAAAAAATTTTTTAATTAGAAATATTGGTTAAATAAACGTTTAAAGTTTTATATAAAAATAAAAAAAGGCATCAAGCTTGATAATTTAGTTATACCTAATATAATAATAAAGGTCGACTAAAATAAAATATACATTTAGGAAATAATTCAAAAAAATCAATTTTGCTTACATTTAATGCATCAATTTCTGTTATAAGCTAAGATCACTTTAAATTTTTTAAATTCCTAATTACGTGCACTCGATGCTTTTACTATAATTTACCGTTTCTTTATTTCATTGTCTGTTTTTGTGTTGATATTCTGTTTGTTTTGATAATACAAGCACTAACAAAGCAAAAGAGAAAAACTTTTCAAGTTATGCTTGTTTTGTTTTGGTGAGAGTAATGTGTTGTTATGTTTGTTTTGCTATGTATGTTTACAGTGAAATAATATGATTGATAGTTGTGTGAAGTAGAACACAGAACATTAAGAATATTTTGCGCAGCCCTTTAGTATTTATGTTTAATTTTGAACAAGCTCATTCCAGACACTAATAAACAGAGCATAAACTTGTCGTTTAATTTCTTCTTCTTAGCGCTGATTCATTTGGTAGAGATGTTGTTTTTGTCGCTGCAGTTGTTGTTGTCAAGTTTAATGTTAACTTCGTACTTAAATGCAGAAAAGGATTCAAATGTTTCATTAAGCCATTAACTGCTAACAATTGTAAACACTGTAATACAGTACATTTTACAAAGAAGTAGGACTTTTGGTTTATTGCGAAAAGAATAATGATTATTTGTATCTAAGTAAAAAATATTTTTATTGAATTTTATACTTATTTAAGGACCGTTCATCAAATTGAATTTTCCTTAAATTATTGTTAAGGAAAGAAGGAATTTTATAATCGGCCTTATTGTGTAAGTCGTTTTCGTTAACGCGTGAGTAATTTTTTGAATAGATTAAAGAACCACACAAACTGTGTTCTTATATCTATTACAAAAAACGACTCACGCGTTAAGGACAACGCCTTACACAATCAGGCCGAATTTAAAATGAACTAAAATTTATTAATAATTTCTTATTCTTGGCTGAACGGGGGATCGAACCCGGGTCGAGCTTACAGCTATTTCGAAAATAATCACATTCTCATCATCAGAGTTCTTTGCAGGTTTACCCTTACCGCATCAAAATTTATTGATAATTTCTTATTCTTGGCTGAACGAGAGCTTGAACCCGGGTCGAACTTACAGCTGTTTCCAGAACAGCCACGTTCTTATGAGTCAATTTCTTTGCAGTTTTACCATTACCGCCAAAGCAACGGCTAGCAGTATATACTCAAACAACAAGCCATTAACCAATTTTTTTTGGTGGATCGTAATTTGCTTTAATTGATTATCTATTTTCAATTTATTTACACGTTTCATCCTCACTTTTTACTATAGACTGACGGCCGTCGCTTTGACGGTAAAGGTAAAACTGCAAAGAAATTGGCTCATGAGAACGTGGCTGTTCTTGAAACAGCTGTAAGTTCGACCCGGATTCAACCCCTCGTTCAGCCAAGAATAATAAGTTATCAATAAATTTTGATTAAATTAATGTTGCAAATTTTTTTTATTCCTTAAAATAATTTAATGAAAATTAATTTGATGAACTTGAAGCTGAATTAACAAAAATCAAATTTGTATTAAACCCCAAGAAAAAACAGTTCAATAAAACCACTATAAAACTAATTTTTATTTGACAACTTTTTGAAAGAGAAAGAGAATGCAAAATTTCAACAACATTAAAAAAATTATTTTTCTCCATATAAATATTTACTTTACATAATATGTAAAGTATTTAATACTTGACACTAAGAGTTTTCTTCATCTTTAAGAGCTCTGTTCATTTATATAATTTATTTAACGACCATTAATTTTTATTCATGTAAACGCAGAAAACTTTTAATAACAAATAAATCCTTGCTGATTAACTGCTGAAATGGGACAACAACTACAACCCGTTGCAGCCAATTTTATTCTGTTTCTTAATTCTCTATTATTTTTTTGTTCTTCTTTTAATCCGTAACATCAACATGTTTTTAAATTTCTGAATGTTTCCTATTTTTTAATCCATTCGTTTAGTCCTTTTTGGGAATTTCATTTCGATTTCTTTTAGTTTTTTTTTAAGATTTTTTATTTTTGCTCGCTAAAGCAAATTCAAATCTCTTTTAACCCTTCAGTATTATTTTAGTTAAGCGCAAAAAAAATATGAAGAAGTAGAAAAGAAAGAGAATTCATATTAAATAGAAGAGTTTTTTATGTGTTTTTGAGTGGCGAAACTTTTATATCAGCAGTGTTGCACTGTGCTATTAAAACGTATTACGGCAACAATAATTTTATTTAAAAATATTTAAAGAGGCAAAGAGTTATGGAAAACTATGGATGCCTCGGTTGGCTGGTTAGTAGTCAACTAGTTCATTGGCCATGTTGTGGAGAACGAAATGGAGTGAAATTGATCTCTGTGGAAAGTATCAGTACATTTTTGTCAAAATTAATGTAGTTTTTCATAATTTTAAGACAAATTCAGTTAGGATATGTGGTCCTCAAAGTATAAATTAAAGAAAATATCTTAAATTTAAATCGGCAAAGGAAAAATAGTTGCGAATGCTTTCCTCTTCTGTTTGTCAAGCGGACAGGTCTCTGGTACTTATTTGAAATTCGGTCCTTTTTTTTTTGTGTTTTGGAATTTCTTAGTCACCCCATCTATCTTTGAAACCAATAAATATAGAAATAAAGATTATACCAAATTCGAAAATTCTCTAAAAAAATACATATATGAGTTTGGTACTTATTAGAAATTCGACCTTAAAGGGATGAAAAGCGTACCTATTTCTGGTACTTTTTTTCAAATTTCCATTCATTAACGTACGTATTAAATTATGGGCTCCGACTTCAACATAGAAATTTTGGATACGGCAAATGGGAGAAAAAGTATCAAAAAGGGGATATAAGGGAAATGATTTTTCTTTTACTTTTTATTAATTATAATGTCTTTTATTTTTTCTTGCTGCATGCGGTAATTTTTTATTTTCTATAAGATTGAACTTTGAAACATAAAATTAAAGATGCAGGGTCCTAAGTGAATAAGAGCCTATAAGATGACAAATGTTGGCACTTTTTTGTTCTTCAACTGGTACTTTTTGAATTTTCCATATATTAGACTTTGAAATATAAAATTAAACATGCATGGTCCTGAGTGAATAAAAATCTGAAAGAGGCTAATAGCCTTTCGATCGCTTGCTCTTACGAGTGTCAATATTGGTTACTTACGTAGTAAAAAAATATAGTATTGCCATATGAGATATTTCTATAATTTTTTGCGTTTTTGTTCAAAAGTATCAAAATTAATACTAATTTGCTTGATTACAAATACAACTGTGTTTGAAATTTTATCAGCTGTATAGAAATGTCAGAAAAGAAAAAAAAAATTATTGATATCAAAACTTAATAAAAAGAGTAAACAAAGGTTAAATGTAATCAAAAACAAAATATATAAGCAAAAAATAAATAAATCATGCAAACAAATAAATAAACCAATTAAAGAATTACAAAGGCAGCGACCCATTAATTTTCTGTACTAGAAAAGTTAAATAGTTTCCTTTGTTAATACCGCTACCAGTTTTTTGCAGGCTTTTGTTGTTTTTTTCTTTTTTTGTTTTTGTCCTGCATTTTAAATGTAAATATAAATATTATTTCAAAATCAATTCAAACCTATGGTTTTCTTCTGCCTTAAAATATAATGTCGTTAACCACCTTCTACTCTGCAATAGAACGCGTAGGTGGTACAATGGCGTTTAGTTTTTGGCTTCTACTTTTGCGTTGCTCGTCCATCGCAAATTAATTTTTTTTTTTTTTTTTTTTTGTTGGGACCATCACTCAGGGGATGACCCCTACTAATGCAATGCATTGTGTTGGAACTAGGAAAATAGGTTATGGAAAGGAGGAAAGAGGGAGTAGTGTTTGTGAACATTCGACTTGAACTTTTTCATGTTGTAAATGAGAGGGAAGACTTCAGCAGTAAGGTTATTCCACATACGAACTGTCCGGCCAAAAAACGAATTTTTCCTGTAATGCGTTGTACGATTCACCGGCCAATCGACCACAAAAGGATGTGCTCTTGAGGAAAAACGTGTATTACGAACAAAGCTATGGGTCTCGGGAACCAAATCCCTAATTTCATCAGAACACATCCCGTTGTAGTACCGATAAAATAGGCAAGTACAACCCACATTGCGACGGTGCTCAAGGGAGTCAATGGAATTGGATACCCTACTGTCGCCAATGAGAACCTTCGCCCTCTCCTGCACGCGGTCGAGAAGCTCCAAAATAGACTTTGAAGCACCGGCCCACACATGAGAGTTGTATTCCATTCTCGGTCGGATATAGGTGGTATAAATAGTAAGGAGATCAGATGGAGTGAAGTATATCTTACACCGTTTCAAAAAACCGAGGCACTTGAATGCTTCTTTCGACACCTTGAATATATGTTCTGTCCATCGGACATCACATTGTATCCTCATGCCCAGAACATCAAGAGACTCTGTTTCCTCAATATTTATCCCACCCATACATACAGACGAGGCACCTTGATCCGTCGCGCGTTTATGCGTTAGTACGCAACATTGGGTCTTTCGGGCATTAAATTCGACCCTATTCGCACGACCCCATTCTGAGATTATGTCTAGGTCACGGCCAAGCGTATCATTCATGTTCTGTCACTGCACAAACATTGGACATGCCTGGTCTGTAACCAAATAAATACGAACGGCAAAGGTTGCTGTCATCTGCAAAAGAATAGATAGGGTTGGAAGTTTGACATAAGAGGTCATTTAGAAAAATAAGAAATAGAGTAGGAGAAAGAACGGAGCCTTGCGGTACCCCTGAATGAATCTTGAACTCGTTTGATGAAACCCCATCTATAACAACCCGTATAGTGCGATCTCTGAGAAAGCTCGATATAGATCTATTTTATTTGCTCCAAGCACTAGTGCACCTCTCGCCAACTTAGATTTTCGTCCATGTATTCGACAAATGTTAGCAGTTGCTGCATTGTCGACTTTTCATACCCACACCACAATAGTGAAGAGGGTATTATGCATTTGTGCTGATGTGAATAACACCCTCAGCTCATACTAAGCTCATACGACTCAGAATCATACTAAGTCGATCCAACGATGTCCGTCCAGCTGACAGGCTGGCTGGCTGTCCATGTAACCTTGTGCGCAAAGTACAGGTCGAAATTTTGGAGATAATACAAGATTCTTTCCGGATAGGGTTTTTGTTCCGATAAATGATCTTATTATGCTGATATTAAGATTAAATATTGTCCAAACTAATTTATTGCAATCAAAATCATCTTACCAAATTTTGTTGGAATCGGTTTATATTTGACCTTAGCTCCCATACAAATAATACTCCCGAAAATGGCTTTTAATGCCATAACTTCCTTACAAATGTTAGTATTTACATACAAATTGGCGTAAATGAGTTTTACTATAGCTAATATGTCATAATAAAATGTTATCCTGGTAGGTCCAAAATAAACCATAGCTCCCATATAAACCCCCATCCTAAAATCTCATATATTTAGATAAAGATACCTAAATAATATTCCGCACTAACAGCTCTTAAATAACCTCTTAACCTCATAACATAAGTTTGTTCAGGATTGTCCATGATTGCCCGTGGGTCCCAAATGGTCGGGCTTGTCCGACTATACTTTCTTACTTGTTTAAACTGTAATTTTACTTTTAAACAATCAATAAAATATTTTTATTTTACATATGTCCATATGTGACAAGTGGTAATGTGCTCCATTTTTATTTATTATTTATTTAAATTACTCTTAAATAGTTCTTGTTTTTTAAAATTCAACGATTCGACAACAAAACAACAAGTGAGTGGTTTTGACATTTGCGTTCGTAATCTTGACGATACCTTCGATATTGATAAACCGCTTTTTGTATGAAAGTACTTACGTTTTCTTTCGAGTTGTCGTTCGTTCGAATAATCGTACAGAATAGAGTTAGTTGAACCCAAATCAGTTTTCGATCGCTTAGAATGCGATCGAAGTTCTTCTTTCGAAATCGTTGAACAGGCCATAATTTTTGAAACTTATTCGTTCTACAACTGGTACTTTTTTGAGTTTTCATTAAGAGTCCAGAGTGATTTAGATATAATAAGAGAAGACTTTTTGGTACTATTTTCTTTTTCAATTGGTACTTTCTGATTTTTTTTATGTTATTGGATTTACAGAATTTAATTTAAAATTAACGGACTTGAGTTGAAGCCAACATAGAGACAAAATCGATGCACTCAGATGGAGAAAACCAAATGCTCAAAACATGTAAATCCATCTATACTTATATTTGCCTAAATAATTATGGCCGAATTTCGACCACTAGGTTCTATTAACTTTCAACATAGGATTTCCTTCAAAATGTGTTTGATTCCAATTAAACTCGAATCCGACTTTCAGAATTTAACTGTATCAGTGGGAAGGTTGGGATTTCGTTTGCCGCCAGAAACTCTTGTCTGTTTCATCATAAAAAGCTAAGGGTCTCACGTTACTAGTTAGAATAAATTTTGTAATTGTATTTATAATATTTACTAAGTAACTATGGAAATGTTTTACACTCTTGTCCTTTATACTATCTTGACTATAAACACGCAGAAAAAAACATGTTTCAATATGGTCACCTTCAATGAAAATATTGTTAACGATAATTAATAAACATATCATGAGCAATTAAACCACATTATTGTCTCCGATTAAATAAATACTGTTGGTGTTAGATCTGATAATAATCTTTTTTACCACAATTCAGCGTTTGGATTTATATAACCAATAGTATTATCCTCTTTTCCAAGAGCAACATTCCATTATAAGTGTTAAACATGATCTGACACAACCATAATATGGTTGTGTCATCTTGATTTTAGGCTTATAGCAGGCTTATGAAACGAATTTTTTATGAAAATTTATTATTATAAAATTTTACTAATCATAAATATTTTTTATGAATATGGGGGTAAGCCTATAGCAGTTGGCCATGTCTTGAAGAAATCATTGACGACGCGAGTACGACCATAGAAAATCCTTGAAGAAGCGTAGGCGACCGTTCAAGCAAATCGTTGTCGACTTTTTCACACAAGTGTCCAGAAAATCGTTCACGACTATTGAGCGACATGATCGCTCATATTTCGTGGACGCTCATATGGGCGACACTGTCGTTGACGATCATAGATATTAATTGTGACATTCTACTTATTACTTATATACAAATCAACGCACACAGAAAAAAGTTTTTTATCAATTAAAAAAATGGCTTAACAAGTATTTAAATTTACTGCCAGGCCCACAATGTCGCCCTGTATGTAACCTGTTAGTGCAGACCTCAACCCCTGTAAAACATGATTTTTATCAGTTGGATTTAAAACAAAAAAGTCAAGGTACACTAGATCTATTTTTTTTTTTTTTTTTTTTTTACAAGAAATTACAAATAATTGCAAAGCTTTATTATTTTAATCAGTTTGACGCGTTAAACGCTCGAGTTAACAGTGCAAAGTGGTATTTTGTCAAAAAAAGTTTTAAACAATGCCTTTATTAAGATATGAAATTTATCTGATCGGTTTTGAAAAAAGTCAATTAACTGGGAGTAAACTTCCATCAATAGGGGATTGTCTCAGAGTTGTGTTTTATAATTTAAGAACTGTGAAATTAACAATTAAAGACAGTGTACGACTGGTGGTAAAGGAGTGTTTTACTTTTTGGGAAAAAGCTCGGATTCCTACTATGTCAATTCAAAATGTAGAGAAGAAATTAACTCGCTTGTACGAGGAGTGGAGGGAAATGAATAGACGGAAAAGCAGAACATCCGAAATTTATAAGAAAAAGAGAGAAGCATGGAAAGATGCACTCGATGATTTGTTTGACATCGCACATCCCAATGCACTTAAGTTAATGAAAATCGAGGAGGATAAATTGTTTTTGTTGAAACAGAGAGAAAAAGGACGAGAAGGTTGCATGGCGGGAGTTGATGCAAAATTAAAGAAAACTGAAGAAAGACGTGAAACCCGGAAGCAGCGGCAAGAAACTAAAAGAAAAATGTATCAAGAGGCTCCTACAACATCAAAATGTAATTTTTATAGTAATGAACTATTTTTTATAAATCTGTGAAACTTTTACAAACCCAGCAAAGCCTTCTTTTACCCTGTAATGGGTTTAATATGCTAAAATTTTTATTTCCACCTAAAATATTTAAATTGTTGATTTTTTTTTTATAATCATATAAAAAAAAATTATAGGATTTACTACATATGTAACAAGTTCAGATGAGTCAGAAAACGGTGAATCTACGGAAGCTAATGATCATATAATAGACCCAATGACCACGAGTTGTCCTGATACTTTGAATAGTTCACAAAAACAAAATACTTTAAACACAAAAAGGCCATCTAAAGAAATTTTAACGCCCAGACTTGCTGCAGTTTTAGATAAATTAAAATTAAGCTCTAGAGATACTGTTCACATGCTTATTGCAGTTTTGGATGCAGTTGGATTAAACTCATCAGAGTATGTTATTAAACGCACGTCTATTCATCAGCAAAGGGATGCATTCAGAAAAGCAAATGGTACTCGAATCGGGCTAAAACTTCAATCCAATACTCAGCCACTATGGATATACTGGGATACAAAACTGTTATCTGGCATATCAGGAAAAAACGAAGACCGACTGTCAATAATTGCAACCGCTCCCGATTTTGAACAAATAATTAATATTCCTGATATACCGGCTGGAACTGGCGTTGAAATAGCATCTGCAGTATATGATTCATTAGAAGAGTATCAAGTTTTGGATATAATCGAGGCATTTGTCTTTGACACAACCGCCTCAAACACTGGCAAATTTAAAGGGGCCTGCAATATATTAGAAAAAAAAAATACGTAGAGACATTTTGTTCCTAGGATGCAGACACCATGTGTTTGAAATAATTTTAGCAGCTGTTTTTAATGAAACAAAAATTTGTTCTTCGACTGGCCCAGAAGTCAGCTTATTTAAAAAATTCAAAAAACAATGGTCGAACGTAAAAAAGGATGAGTATATGACGGGATTAGCAATACCTCGAATAAAAGAAATAGTAGGTGATAATATAATAGTTAAAGAGGACTTTCCACGAAATGACTACAAAGAGTTCCTGGAACTGATTATCATATTTCTGGGTGGAAGTCCTCCTAGTGGCATAACATTTTTTAAACCCGGTGCTTTTCATTTAGCTAGATGGATGGCTAAGGGAAAATATTGCCTTAAGATATTAATATTTCGCAATCAATTCCCAGAAATCACAGAATTGGAAATAAATGGTCTAGTTGAAGTTGGAGGTTTTGTTATAAAGTGCTATGCATTTTTCTGGTTCAATTCAGATAAAGCGGAGCAAGCTTCCTTAAGCGACATATTATTTTTGAGAAATTTAGAAGATTATAAAAAAATAAATGCACACATTGCTGATAGAGCCATAACAAAGTTTATTTATCATCTATATTACCTTAATGAAGAATGCGTAGCATTCAGTTTATTCGATGATAGAATAGACTTTGAAACAAAAAACCAAATGGCTAAAAAAATTTTGACTTTTATGGAAGAAGAAAACCTTGAGGAAGAAGAAATTTTGAAAAAGTTTTTAATTAAAAAAGAAAATCTTAATACTTTCTTCGCTAAAGATAATTCATCAATTTTGATTGAACTTGTATCCAAAAATACGAAAAGTGTTTTGAAGAGATTCCAAATTTCAATGGATTTTTTACAAAAAGACCCAAGTAGCCGGAAAGATTGTGAAGATTATAGAAAAGGAAAATCTTTCAATTTTCACTTTTTGCAAGAAAACGATAAACAGTGGCCATATATACCCACTGTAAAAATCTTAGATCTGTTTCTATAGTATTTTGCCTAAAAAAATGCAGTTTTATCCCATTTGTAATATAAGAATAAATATAAAAAAAAAGTTTTTTGTCTCTACTGAAAATTTAAAAATTTTGAGTTGACTCTGTTTAGAAGAACAAGTACGATATATATATTTATATATATATATGGGGGATTTCATGTCAAGTGACCCAACTTTTGAAATCGATGTCTTTCGATTTGGATGAAATTTGCACCAAGGTTAGTCTTATTGGTGTTAGCAAAATTTGGAAAAAATTCAAAATAGTGCAAATGCTAGAAATTGAAAAACCCTCGTCTTGAGTTAGAAATTATTTTTTTTTATACATATCCCACTCGCATCCCACAAAGCGACCAAAACTACCTAAAAGGAACATACATAACCTTTCTTTATGCTTATGCGTGCTATATATAGATTACTTAGGTAGACACTTTAGTAACCTATGGGCTGTTTTTGCAATGTACTATAGACTATACAGACTGTAGTATACATACCATTTTGGCTGTATTTACAATGACTTAAGCTGGGATCACATGATTGCCGCAAATGCACCAATATGACACAATTTTGATTGTGCCTTATTGACGCACAATTATAAAGTTGCCCCAATGAAATATTCTGAAATCACACGATTGCCCTGTTTTATACAAATTTAATTGCCGCTAGTTTGTACAAAGCGAAGTTTCATATCAAGTAGTCACCCGATTTCCGCACCAGGTTTTCATTTTATTGGTAAAAATAAGCACAAGATTGCCCTCGATTGGTACATGAGGCATTTGATTGTGCAGTCACACGACTGGGGTATTAAAAAGTGTGAAAATTGGTGCATTGCGGCAATCGTCTGATTCCAGCTTTACACAGGATCTCCACCTGAAATAAGATATAAGATTTTTATATTAGCAAACGTCAAATTCAATCGCAGAGCGTATTATATTACGTGTGGACTCTCAGATAGTTTAAGTATTAATATTATAATAAATGTTATGAGACAGTTGTCATAAAACGCCCGGGAGACTATCAAATAAATACATCAATCACATAGTTGTGTGCGTGCAGTCGTTCTTTTTCGGGTACACATACGCGTTGTCGGCAATGCTTGATGAAAATCAAAAAGTTTTGATTTTTTTATTTGATGGCTGATTATTTGATAGTCTCCTGTTGTGATTGACAAAAAAAAATAATTTCCCTTGTGTTTGTTGTCATGAAAAATATAAATATTTGGGTTTGTTACAAAAAACAATTGTTGATTGCCGTGTTTATTTGTACGTCTCCGAAAAAGCCTCAAATAAACGACACTAACACATATACACTGATTGACGGGTTTATTTGAAAGTCACCAGAGCCCTTAAGAAATCTTATAACAACTATCTTATAAGATGAGCTGTCAAAAATACACATGCATACACACATATAAAACAATAAACAGATACCATTATTAAAATGTGTAATTTATTAATGCAAATAGTGCCAATCTTGTGAAAAGGGTTTAAAAAAACCAAATTTTAAATTAAAAATATCAAAAAACTATAAAAAAAAGAATAAAAACGATACAAGTTTACTGTACGAGAATCACTCGATTATGAAATCTTATAAGATACGTGTCCCCCTTGTTTAATATTAAGATTAACATAAAGAAATGTCTCACTCTGTCCACGTTCTCTCAGATATTATATCAGATATTATCTCATGTGGAGACCCTGTGTTAGAGACTATACATGCCGTTAATCTTTGGCTTTTATTTACTAAATTATCTAAAACATCAGCAATATCACTCCACTGTGCATATTCTGAGCCTGCAGGTACAAAATTTGTTCCGTTTAATAAATACAAATAAATACTTTCCCACTACTGTATGTACTTTTTATTTGTTAAGGCTTGTTTCTTTAAAGCATTAATATTTTGTTGTATGAACGTAAACGAAAAAAAAATTTATTGTTGGTATTAACAAATGTTTGTTGTTGCTGTTGCCCTCTCAGGAAAAAAAAACTCAGTAGCAAAGTTGCAAACACACCAATCCTTGCCATTTTAGTTTTTGTCTGTGCATGTGTTGAAAGGTTATGACGAAGTTGTGTTTGTTAATTTTGGCCACTGCCACAAAGGATTTGTAAACATAAACACAATCCCGCACATTTTTTTTTCTTTCGTTTTACAAAAATGTTTGCTCCTTTTTTAAATATGGCCACTAGATGAAGCGTAAAGCATTAAAGGTTTTTGCTGAGTCTTTTATTTCGGTTGTGTTTTAAATGGCGATGGGAGAAAATTTTTCATGGGCTTAATATTGTTTTTTGCTGTTTGTCGGCATTTATTTTTAAACATTTTTGGTTGGTGCGTTAAAAAAGAAAACAAATTGTAAATTATGATTATTCTGCGGAAGCATTTACTTTCATAAGAAACCTTCAGAAAAAAAGCAAAACAAAACTTTTAAAACAAATAAATTTGTTAGCATCAACATATTTTTCTTATTTGTTTTGAAGTTTTTTTTTTTAATTTTATATGACAAAAAAAAAACTGAAAATATTTCAAAGAGTTTGTGGTCGTTAGTATAAATATATTTTATTTTGTAATACCAGGCAGGTGGGACGCAGAAGATTTTAAGTTAAAGTTTGTCATTTTGAGGTGCCAAAAAATTAAAAGGAAGAGGGAAAAAAAGCAAAAAGCAAGAAACAAATTTGTATTCGTTTGAGATTGTTACAAGTAATAATGCTGAAAATTTGAGATTGAAAAATTAATTGTATTAATTAAAAGAAATCAGGGGGTTATTTTGTTAAAAACATACCACGATCGTTTTTAATTAAATCAATTACCTTTTTAGTTATAAATATTAAAATGATTTTATTGCCCTCTTTAAAGGCCAAAATATATTCCTTAAAGTTTAATATAAAGGCTATGACCTGGGTAATTTGCATATTTTTGGGCAAAAATGGCTTTTCAAACAGAGACCGTATTTTTGTTTTTTTCATACAAAAATAAAAAAACTTGTGATTAAAAAATTTTAGTTATCCATCTGGATTTTTTATTTTGATACAAAAGATTTCTTTTTTCTTTTCTTTTCGAAATTAAATTAAAAAAAAAGTAATTTATGATATTTAAAAAGTTGAAAATTATCGGATGAAAAAAATTTAAATATAATAAAAATGTGTTTTAAACAAATCATTTAAGGAAAATAGTAAAATTAAAGAATGTTTATATGCACAATTAAGCCCGTTTTTACAACTTACCGATAGCTTTAGGTATGAATTTATTGGCCGTATAAAAAGTGTTCCGTTTTTAAAACTTTACTGTAATCCTAACTGAGCGATAAGTTAACCCTCCGACGAGCGGTAACTTTTTAGTCGTTCGTTGAGCGGTAAGGTCCGTAGGGACCTTATATGAAAATGCATTGAATTTTGCTAAAATTTATATATATTTTAATTCATTTGGATGTAAATATGTTAAAAATCATCACTATTATTGTCGTCATCTGAACAATATTCATCAGCTTCTTCAATATCGATGTCGGAGTCAGCATCAGATGCTTCATCATTTGGTACATAATCGTCATCAGTATCGCCATTAACAAATGACTCTTCGTCTTCCTCATTTTCAAGGAACATAGCTAACTTGTTATTAGCAGTTGGAAAGCTGATGCACGGTTTAGTGTAGTTTTCACACGCTCCCAATTAATTTTTTTTTTCTTTAAAAACACGTTCGTTTGTATTAAAACTCACGATGAAACCGATTTTCTTCCTACTAAAATTTGCAACGTATTTCAGATTTTTTGGCCGCCTACTTCGTTTTTTTTTTTATTTAAAAGCATTTCATTTGAAATAAGATATTGATAATGGAACAAATTCAAATTTATATCGTCGCTTACTTAATTGTTTTTATTTATTTTTTTTTGCATTTCAAATATTTGAAATAAAAATTACAACGAAACTGATATCTTGCTATTAAAAGTTGCAAAAAAAAAATCGAATTTATCCGAATGCTTACTTTGTTATTATTTTGAATATGCATTTTATACATTTGTTTTAAGAAATTTAGTACATTTTTTAGTCATTCATATGAAAATTCATACAAGGTCCCTACGGACCTTACTGTTCAACGGCGTACTAGAAGTCTTTAAGATAAAAAATAAAATACTCTGCAAATAAGAAATCTCCTGGAATTAGTATTAAAACACTAATAACACTCCAATAATAGAAGTCATGAAATATGTGGCCATTCTCCACATCCGTTTTTAAAATGGCACTTGTTTAAAAATGTAAAAAGTCCACAGGGATCTTACCGCGCGTCGGAGGGTTAACGAAAGTTTCATCCTGCGTTTTTAGTTAATTAATACAAGAATATTTTAGATGAAGCCACCATTTAAACAACAAAAACTAAATTAAAATCGATATAAATAGGCGTTCGGGAGCAGTGGCGTCACAGGCAGACATATTCAAGAGGATACAGCTAGAAAAGAGGAGATAACTTGTAATCGGTTGTATCGATTTTCTTCAAACAAACCTAAGAACACTCGAAGTTGGCGAACCTTTCAAACAAACTAACTAAATCAAAATCAGTCCAGCCGTTTTGCCACTACGATGGAACGGACAGATACAATTATACACAGAAGAGCAGTACAAGCTTGTAACATTCCTCTTTTCTGGGCGGGGTTAAAAACGATTGGGGTGTGGCTTTATATACACAGAAAAAATTAAAAAATTTCTCTAATCACCAAATTTATACTAAATTCATAATATCAAGCAAACAAGTTGTTGATTATGCACCCATTACCAAAATGATTATATTGATGACTAAGAATTGTAATATTGTGAATATTTTTTTTTTCAATAAATGATATTTTTAATTTTAATTAAAAAAATGATCAAAAAACCTTGCAATTTCAAACAATGTGTTAATTTATTTAAATAAATATTCCCAGCAACAATTCTACAAGTTTGAATTATTTTATTTTAAACGATAAAAGTCAATTAAGATTTTTTGTAATTTAATTAAAATCTTAACTGAAAATTTATTTCAAAACAACTAAAATGTTTATTAAATCGAAATTATATTTTTAATTTTCTTTCAACTAAAAAAATAATTAATTCAATTATTACATTAATTAAGTTTAAATACTTTTTAAACCATTTTTTTTAAGTGATAAAACACTTTTTTCTGTGTAATAATGTTTTGTTTTGAAAAAAATTTTAATTTCCAATTTGAAAAATTGAAAGAAAAAAATTATTTGACAATTTTGTTTTCTGATAATCATCGTTTAAGGATTTTTATGTTTTCATCATGATAGATATTTATATTTGAAAATAAATATATATTTTAAATTTTTTTTAATAGATGAAAATAAATTTTAATCAACAAAGATGATTCTATGATATGGAAATAAAACAATAACACCCAATTTTCACGATGATTTAAAAGACATGTCTTTTTTGTATTTCTTTTTTAAAGAAACTTCCAAAAACTTGTTAAATTTTCACCATGTTTCTTTTCTTTGCAGTCAGAGCTGATTTTTTCTTAGTTTCTTATTCGTAACAATATTTAAAATTTCGTTATTCCACATAATTTTGATATATTTTGAATTTTTTTTAATTAAAATTTTTTATATTTCTATATTTTAATAAGCACATGTCATTTTGAAATAAGAATAAAACAGAAATTAAAAAACACAAATAAGTGCAAAGAGGAATGTCAAAAAAGAAACACAGAAATACGATTCATGTCTTTTTTTCTACCCTGCTTACTTCTCTACCCCGCTCACTCTCAAACAAAAAAAGACATGATTTTAAAATAGGGGAAAAAATCATCGTGAAAATTGGGTGTAAGAAGTTTTCGGGTCTCTGTTTTCAAATAGGCCCTCAACTCCTAATTAAATCATTTTGCTACGCCATTGGTGGAACCTGATATTGAAATTGAAAGTACTAAATTTTTTTAAGGAAATTTTTTAATACCAAAACATCTATATTTTTTGTATTTTAAGCACCAATTGTGAAAAAGTGTGAAATAAATAAAAAAAAAAATTTTACTTTACGCTTCATTGTAAGCGTTTTTTATTCTCATTTTCATACAGTTTATGGAGCCAATTATGAACTTAATTCGATTTTCGACAGCAGTCAAATTTTTTAAATTTTTTACACCGTCGAAAGCAAATTTGTTTTCGTTGAAAAATTCGATGCACAACGAAATTTTCGACACTGCTGCCAACTCATAATACCAAAATAACATTCGATAGTCGATGTTCGATAGCCAGCGAAAATCGTTTATCGAATGTAACTCATAATAGGGGCCTATACCTTTTTCATACAGTTTACCCTTTAGAAAGCGAATGCAACACCACCCGGCTAGAAAGTTTTATCTGGCAGATCGCTAAGTCGGTTTGTTTAATTGAAAATGTATTGACAGTAGTATTTTCATTTTTAAAAACTCCTTGAGGCTCTTATTTAGGTGGGTCAGTTAGATAGCTAATGCTATAACTGTTTTTACAAAATAAAGGCGAAGTTTCGTGTGAGAAATTATATTGAAAACAAAAACATATTTTCGTTTAATATTTGCAATATTATTTCTAACACGAAATTTTTTTTTCATTTTTTAATAACAGGCATTTAATCTAAAAAAAGCCTTTTTCCCACATTTTCTTTTGTGAAAAACTAAAAAATTTTATTAAAACTAAATTAAGTTAAGTCAGACATAGAAACGGGTTTAAACTTATACTGCCGTATTTATAAAAAATAAAATAGATTTCAAACGTATTTTAAAACAAAATTTCCATACAAATTTTCCTTAAAATAGATTTCATATCCAATTTAGTATTTTATGAATACGGCAGATAGAACATATCGCGCTAGTGTTTATAATTAAAATTTTTATTTTTTCACTTTTTAGAAAAAAATCGACAAGCAATATTCATATCTAACAGGTATAAAAATATGGTGATATCTTGTCTACTTTTTTGTAATGAAACGGTTGGTTCAAAAACTCTTTTTCATATGCCTGTAATTTAAAATAAAAAATATTTGGATTCTACGGAAAATTTTTTAATTTCGAGCTAATACAGTTTTGTTGAACAAGTGCGATATGAGAATACGAATAACTGTTAATTGTTTACGCATCATATTGTTTAAGTTTCTTTATCCCAGTCTTGTCGTCACTGCATCAATCATGCGACTGTTATTTACAACTTTAGTTTTCTTCAACATATGATTTCTTGGCAAAAAAAAAACCAGTATTTCCAACCGATTCTGCATAAAGCGCATGTCTTTTAGAAAATCTCTCTCTTAAATTACTTTCGGCTTGCTCTGTAAAATCTCTTGAATTTAAATTGTTTTTGTTTTCTTTCATTTTAATTTAATTACTAGCGTTTTTATTAACTTTAGTAAATAAAAATTTCAATGTACTGGGTGGCGCAAAAGAAGTGTCATCAATTTATTTGTTTCGCGATGAAGCTCAAGATAGAATTTTATAGGGAAATGACTGTAGGCTATATTTATACTCAAATTTTGGGCTAAGAAGGGAAAAAATTGTTTTTGTTAAGTAAAATTATTGTTCATTTCTTTGTCGTTATGGCACAATAAAAAAAAAATCGAAAGTTGGTAAAAGCGACATTTTGAGTATAAGTTTATAAACCTCATTTATACTGCAACAATTTTTAATGTTCACTAGTGTAGTTTACAGATAAAAAAATATGATCCGTCCATGGCTTGTTGATTAACGACCTTATGCAAAAAAAAAAATAATGTACACATTAGTTAACCAACACATTCAGAGGTGTTCTGGAAATCGAAAATGCAAACGCAAGAATTTAAAAGTCGTTTTTTAATAAGATTTTTGTAGTAAAGTAAATACAAATACAATGCAATACAAATATTTCTCTATTAAAAAGAATTAGGGTCATCCATTTCGAGGTTACCTACTTTTTTAAAGAAAAAACACAGAAAATTCAAATTTAATGGGGAATGTTTATTATCATTTGAAAGAACACTTTGGCATTTATTTTTTAAAGACTATGTCTATCAATTGTTGGCCGTTGCTACGTCGCAGATGGTCCATCCTTTGCGTCCAATTTTCGATGACTCGTTCGAGCATTTCGACAGTTAACTTTTTTTTTTTTTAATTATTCCTACACTAAATCCCGCGAAGTTTTTTTTGCTGGCGAATGACGCGTGATGTTTTCCTCCAAGACCTAAATCGAAGCGGGCTTGTCCGCATAAACTTTGGACTTTACATATCCCCACAGGAAAAAGTCTAACGGTGTGATATCACACGATCTTGGTGGCCAATCGACCGGCCCAAAACGTATAATAAATCCATTGATTGATGCGATGTGTGGCAAGTGGCGCCGTCTGGCTGAAGCCAAAGGTCGCCGAGATTAGGAGCTTCAATTTCAGGCATCAAATAGTCGGGTATCATGGCACGATAACGGTCGCCATTGACGGTTACGTTCGCGTAATTTTTAAACCAATATGGACCGATGATACCACCGGCCCACAAACCACACCAAACCGTTGTTTTTTCTGGATAAAGTGGCAGTTCTTGAATCTCTTCAGGTTGCTGTTCGTCCCAAATGCGGCAATTTTGTTTGTTTACATACCCGTTGAGCCAGAAATGGGCCTCATCTCTGAACAAAATTTGCCTCAAAAATGTCGGATCTTCTTGGAACCTTTCAAGAGCCCATAGAGCGAATCGATGTCGCTTGGGAAGACGTAGATCTTTCCATTATGAAATGCCAAACAATACTAAACAAAAATAACATGACAGCATGACACGACTCACAAGTGATCTGTCAAAAAAAGGCTATTGAAAAAAATATCTCTGCTTGAATCAATGAAAATGAAAATGTGTATTAAAAAGAACTTCAAAATTGCTTAGTTTTGTGTTTTCGATTTCCAGAACACACCTGATTAATCCCAGCAAAAGTGTGTTGGTTAACTAATGTCAACTTCAACTTTCTTTACATAAGGGCAAAATTCTATAAATATCTACAATAAAAATGTCACAGCGCATCTGTAAATATAGCACCGAATAAAAATTATTAAACTACTTTTGCGCCACCCTGTACTTAGATACTTAAACTCAATAATTGGCTAAGAAATGGCGGATTATTAATTACTAAATCTTAATTTTATAATTGGATTTGTATAAAAAAAAAAAGAATAAGCATATTTTAAATAAATTTTTTTTTTCTTAATGATTAATGCTTACGATAATTTAATGATTGATGCTCAACTTTTTCAAAAAATTTATTTAATTGGTTTTTAATTAATTAATATGCTTAATATTTAAATTAAAAAAGAAATCAATTAAAGCTAAATAAATATTTGCAATTTAATAATAATAACAAGTAATAAAGAATGGTCGATCAAGCTCGACGCATATAATACCCTACACCACAGTATTTAAAAACAAAATTAGGACCCATGGGCAATCATGGATCCGCTGACACCAAATCATGTTATGAGGTTAAGATTCATGTAAAAATGCTTGTGGCGAATATTATTTAAGTTGCATTTGTACGAAATGTTTTTTACATCTGACTTGTCAAATTTTCTACAGCACAATACATAAATGTATTACCTTCACAGAGAAAAGTGTTTTATCAATTAAAAAAATTGTTTAAAAAGTATTTAAATTTAATTAATGTGATAATTGAAACAATTATTTTTTTAGTTGAAAGAAAATTAAAAATTTAATTTTGATTTAATTAACATTTTAGTTGTATTGATATAAATTTTCAATTAAAATTTTAATTAAATAACAAAAAATCTTAATTGACTTTTTTCGTTTAAAATAAAATAATTTAAACATGTAGAATTGTTGTTAGGAATTGTCAATATTTATTTAAATAAATTAACACATTGTTTGAAATAGCAAAGTTTTTTGATCACTTTTTTATTTATTCAAAATTTAAAAATTTTTAGTAATCAATATAATCATTTTGGTAATAGTTGCAAAATCAACAACTTGTTTGCTTGATATTATGAATTTGGAATTAATTTGTTGATGGGAGAAATTTAATAATTTTTTCTGTGTTTAAAACATTGCTTCTGAAAACGTCAGACGCAAAGTCTTCTGACAAAATTTCAATTAGAGCGAGCTCTATATTCTGGTAAACCATCTGAAACCGGCAGCGGCGGTCCAAAATAGATGGAATTATTAGCCGGCTGAACTTTATATTTCACAATACCACTATATGTATAATAATTTCACAATTGAATAGAAATTATCTACATATAGTTATAGAAAACATTTCACTGCAAAATTTAAAGGAAAAAATATCCAGATAGTTCAACTCTCTTACGGCGCAAATAAAAATTTTTGTGGCAGCACGTTATTTCGAAACCAAGAACTACTTTGGTCTCTGCAATAACTACAGAAAAAAACAGAAACAATACCAGAAGCAAAATACATCTACATTTGTGCCTTAATATTATCAACCTTATATCTGTGGTTTTCATGGGTAACCGCGTATGTCTTTAAATCACATTTTTCAGGAGAGCGTAAAAAACATTCTAGATCGAACTATGGGCTAGGTATTGAACCTTTTGAAATTGGTCATTACGTAAAACAATCGGAATTGGTCCATATTTTTTTCAGAAATTTTAAGACCCATATAAAGAGCGTTTAAAATTAAGCAATATGGCATCAGCATTTCGCAATCGAAAAACATTGACATACGCGGTTACCCATGAAAACCACAGATATAAAGCAGCAATTTTGACGGACATTCAAAAAAAAAAACATGTAGTGTAAGTGCACCTTTAGATATCTTCATCTATATGAAGATTGTTTGCCTTTAAGAGATTTAAGGAAGGGGCATATATTGTACCTATGGTTACTTTTAGACCTAGGAGCATAGTAATTTGTCTTGAAATATTAGCTATCGTAAAAGTTCCCAGTAAAAAATGTGCTCCAAAAGGAGCAGGTTTTATGTATGAATTTATACCTCAAATCGCTTCAAACCTGCTGATGGGATGCTTGATTTTTGTATGGGGTGTTCCCGGTTTTGAGGACTTTTTTCTGCTGACAAAAAGCGCTTCTTTTAACCTTATAAAACATGCAAACAAAGCACTCCTGAAGTGCTTTTTTAAGAGCTAACTATTTTTACATATTCATTAATGTTTTGCTTTTCCTTGCCTTTTTTCAATCATTTTCGTATACCATAATATATTTTTATTTTTTACTTCAAAACCTTCTTTGTTATCAGCACTAAAATAGCAGCTTCTTTGGATTTTTAATTCGCAGTTAATGATACTGCTATGTAAGAGTTCTCTTATTGATACGCTCGATTATGCGCTTTTTCTCTTAAGTGCTTCAAAAAACACAAATTTGTTTTACTGGGTTATTGTCGCCAATTTTTATGTTAATACCAACATTTATACTAAAGTTATGGCTATAAAAGCTATTTTCGGGATTAGTATTTATATCGGAGCTATGGTAAAATTGGACCGATTTCAATAAAATTTGATAACATAAATAATTTAATCTAAAAACCCAGATAATAAGATGGTTTATTGGTACAAAGACTACTGAGGAAAGAAGGTTTTATGGGGGCCAATTGAAATTATGGGCCGATTTTGACCTTTTTGTCCTTATGATAGTGGACACGTTTGTACCAAATTATATCAAATTATCTGCAGAAATGCGATCTGTACTTTGCGCACAGGGTAACATGGTCAGTAACTAAGGCGGGTCGAAAAAAAGGACCAGTCACCCCCTATAATCGACGATATGCCAATGAGGACAATTTATTTCCCAGAAAAAATTAAAAATTGTCTCTAATCACCCAACTCATACGAAATTCATAGAATCAAGCAAACAATTTGTTTATTTTGCACCTACTACCAAAATGATTATATTGATTACTAAAAAATGTAAAAATTTAAAATTTTGAACATTTTTTTTTTCAATAAATGATATTTATAATTTTAATTAAAAAAATTATCAACAAGCTGTGTCGTTTTAAACAATGTGTTAATTGATTTAATTAAATATAGCACAGGTTTTGACAATTCCCAACAAAAATTCTTCAAGTTTAAATTATTTTACTTTAAACGAAAAAATCAATTCTGATTTTTTGTTATTTAATTAATATTTTAATTGAAAATTTGTTTCAAAACAACTAAAATGTTAATTAAATCAGAATTAAATTTTTAATTTTCTTCCAACTAAATAAATAATTGATTCAATTATCACATAAACAAAATTGAAATACTTTTTAAACAATTTTTTTAATTGATAAAGAACTACTGATAATTTTTTCTGTGTTATTAGTCGTCATAAAAAGAATAATTATTCTTTCTGTATAGACGTTAATTTTGACGTGTTTATTTAAGATGAAGGATGAATTTTATTAGGCAAAGGGTTTGAAGGCATTCAAAATAATGATAAGTATTTCTACAACTTTCGCCTGCCAAATAAAAAATATTAGTCCAAGCAAAAAAAGAAAAAAAAAAATATCGTACTTAATCAACAAGAGGGTATTAACTCAACATTTAAAAAATTTTCCGTATAAGCAAAACCATTTTTAATTTTTACATTAAAGGCATATCAACAACCATTTTAAAATCAACCTTTTTCATTACCCAAAAGTAAATAAAATAGAACTATATTTTTTCGGCGGGTAGATATGAATATTAATTGTCGATTTCTTCCAAAAAGTTGAGAAATAAAAGTTTTGAGTTAATGCCCTCTTGTTGATCAAGTATCTACGATATATATAGGTTTTTTGTTTAGAAATGATAAATTAATTTTTTAAGAGTTCAATTTTCAATTTTATTTAGAAAAATTTTCTTCAAGTTTTTTTTTTTTAAAATTTTGTACCAAAAATATATATTCTTTAATTAAATACATAAGTATGTCAATTAATACAAATTTAATTCAATACATGATTTAAATTTTTTTAAATCTAATGATTTATTAATGTATTTTTTTGATGTTGCAAAAAAATTACCAGTGTGAAGAAAATCATATTTTATTTTAAAAATTCTTTTTGCGTTTTGCGCGTTTTTGTTTAATAAAATTATGTTTGGCCAGTATTTACCCATTTTTGCTCATAATTCTGTGGTTTTCACGAATAATCGCGTAAGTCGGTTTTTACCGAAATTGAGATAATGATGTCAAAGTGTTACATTTTGCATTAGGTTTTTATAAGTATTAAGCTTTTTAGAATATTATGTAGTATTATTAATTTTTTTCTGCTAAAACCAACTTAAGTTAACTGTTTAATAAAATATTTTGCTATTATAACGATTTATGTCGACATACATCGCCAAAAATTGTAAAATTGCTAAATATGTTTCCAAATAAAAAGCATATGTGATGTTATGTTGTTATTCGTGCAAAAAATATGAAAGTATTTTTTGAAAATTTTTCTATTAATAACAACTAAAGTCGTAAAAATAACAACGTAAGTCGTCATGTGTGATTAAAATGATATCATTTATTTTCACAAAAAAGAACTTATGTGGAGATATGATGTTATATTGCACACACTTAATGAGTCAATCAAACATATGCATTTTTAAGCCTTTTACAGATTGTGATCCTGTGACGATTTTTTCATGAAAACTATGTATAATACGTAGAAAGTCACTGTTAAGAGGATAGTAAAGAAAAAGTTTAAAAAAGCATCTATAGAAGCCGCAATTGAAAAAAATAATTGTTTTTGCTCTCCTGAAAAGTTTGGTTTTATAACTTACGCGATTATTCGTGAAAACCACAGAATTTAGTGTTTAAGCAGAATTATGTCTTCAACTTCAGGCAAAAATCCTAAAGCCCATAACTAACACGTCGGCAGTAACTTTAACCTCTCTCCCATTTTATTGTTTTCATTTTTTTTTTTTTTTTTTTTTGATTTTCTGTTTACAAAATGTGTGAAATTTAATGAAAGCATGGTAGCGTTGTTTGGAGAATTAGTGTTTATATGTCAGAGCATTAGAAAAAACTTTCAAGATAAAATACATTTTATTTCACGACTGATGTCTACGACAAATTCTTATATCAAATTGTATGGAAAATGTGGTATCGCCGCAGTTCTGTTTGCACACTTAGTTATATTCGGTTGCTAGGAATTGCCAACACTTGAGCCAAATTATACGATTCGATATCGATCGAAATTACAAGACAATTTAAATGGGATATTCGATCGGTCAAGGATCCGTAATCAGATCTCTGATTTTAACTGACTTTAAAAGATAGTGATTTAAATATTGAAGATACAGAATTTCAGGGCAGTAGAAGGTAAATAAATTAAAGCCTTATACGATTTATGTTCATCTTATAGCCTATTTCCGATGTGCGAAAGAATTCTTTCTTTCGTATAACTACATTGAAAACAAAAACAAATTTTTAAACTTTGTTTTTGTTTTCAATGTAGTTATGCGAACGAAAGAATTCGTTCGCACATTGGAAATAGGCTATTAATTTTAAATAAGTTTTGAGTGTCAACAGCTTTTCATTACGTTTCACGTTTATATGTTTGCGTTTAGTTATTGGTTTCTTCCCGTATCAATCTTTTAAGAGAATTTACAGAAACAATTAGAAGTGTTAAAAATTAAAAAAAAAAAAACTAAAGAAGGACTCTAATGGCATAATGGAAGATTTTATATGTTTAAAGAAATCAAGGAAAAGGACTCTTAATTTTCTTTGCATAACACAAATTGGTTGCAATACTACTCCACGTAGAGAAACTTGCTCTACCCGCAATTTGGGTAATAAACCACAGCCACCACGATACTTCCTGTTAGGCCGCGCCAATAGTCAGGCTAAGTCTAGTGACTCCCGTGGTACCGAATAAAGACTTCAGTCAGCTTCGTAGCCTAAGCTACTTCCAAGTAGTCCTGTACCAGTGAGCCACAGCTATCATATACACAAAACAAGCATCCTCATATACAGACCAAAAGCAGCACTGAAAAGACATTCACGAGCGACACTTTGGTAATATGTGTGACACCGTCAAAGGACTTATTAAGAAAGGAATTATTTAGAATAGGATTCATTCAAAAATAATTAAATTGGGTGCAACCAAATTACGTAGAAATCCAACTTAAAATAAAAAATTGCGAAAATAGCTGACTAAAATGATTGCCTTTAAAGGCCTTCATCAAGCTAAGAAGTTATTTGTTGAACTTAACTTAAGAAGTAGATAATTCGGAAAGATTATTTGCTAACAAAATTCATAAAATGATGCCCTTTACCGCAGCAGGGCTTCTCCAAATGCTACAACTACAAAAAAAAAAAAAAAAAATCGATTGGAAGAAACTGCTTGAACAAGTTTTGACGCAGAGAGTAAAAAGCGAACTTTTTTGAAATTGCGATTTCAGGGCCAGGTATGGGTATGCGGAAACCCGGCTTAACAGGATCCTGTTTATTATAAGCTCTTAGAGGATGGGTATTAAAACTGATGGAATTTAAAATTTTTAAAAATTACAGAAATAATTAAATTTTATTAAAAAAAACTCTTTTTATTGAAAATTATTTCGTGCATATGGGCACCGCAACTTTTTTAGGCTAAGCGCATTCTATTCACCAATTTAATTTTGGGCCATTTTTTTGATCAATGCTTGCCATATGTCGCAAATACCACGGACAATGTTGGCCTCCCAGGCGTCAATTGTTGCTGGTTTATCAGCATAAACCAACGACTAAACGTAGCATACAGGAAAATAAAAGATATGTCAAATCGCATGGCCTTGGAGACCATTTCTCGAACTCAACACATCGTTATCCTGTTGAAACTAAAGCTCGCCCGGATCAATGTCATCCATATTTTCAGTCAACAACTCATTGATCATGGTGCGAGCTCCGGCTTAATTTTTGAAGAAATTAGGTCCACTGATGCCGCCAGCATGTAAATCGCACCAAACAGTGATTTTTTCTGGATGCTCCATTACATCCAGAAAAATCTACTTTTTCACTTGTGCAGGGTCTGTTGTGGACTAGTCTCAGTACATATGCGGCAATATTGTTAATTAACAAACCCGTTTTGCCAAAAATGAGCCTTATTGCCTCTTAAAGTTGCGAATCGATGACTGATTTTCAAAGTTAGTTCAAACTAGTTGGAAGCGTTATTCAAGCGTGAATCTATTCGTGATGATTTGCCATAATATACGGACAGACTGTTTAAAACCAACCCTTTTTGTAAGTTCGATCGGGCTTAACCCTAGACGACTAACACTGTTTATAGCCTTTTAATGTTTTCGCTCTAAAAGCACTTGAAGGACAAAAAATGCCTTGTTCATGGTTTTGCGTTTGCTCAAAAGCTTTTGAAAGAAGCACTTGTATTTGGTACCTTTAGGTCACTGGATGCTTGTAAAGTAACAGTAATTAAAAAAATTTACACGTTACAATTACGTGGATTAGCCTTCTAGGGTTAAAAACATCAATTATAGCAAATTGAATAAGCAGTAATCCCTAACAAAAATTATTGAGCAAATCCCGGCATTCGCTACCGAACGGATTTACAATATAAATTTCAATCGATATCGCGTGCCGCAATTTGCCTCCAGTTTTGATATCTCATAAAATGTCTTGTGTTTAAGGGCAATTAATCGTTTTTTTAAGTCAAATTTAATATTTCACTTTCAACACGTGTTGTTTAATTGTTTTACGCACGTTTTACTTTTTGCCTGTCACAAGTTCTCGTCTTGTTTGGATTTTTAATTAAATAGCAGAAAACATCATTATTTGAATAAATTTTTTTTATTTTTTAATGATAAAAAGGCCTCGTTAAAAAAAAATTCTAAAAATGTATACAAAACTCATTATATTTTGTTTAAACGTAAAGGAAAGAAATCAGTTTCCTGAAAGGAAAGGGAGATTAATTGCTATTTATTCTTTAAAATATAATTTTAGAATTATATTTTTGTTCTTTTTTATTCTTTGTATTGAAAAATTTTTTGGTTTTTAAAACTCTTAATTATTAAATGTGTGAGTGTTATTTTTATATTTTTTTGGTTCTGTGACTGGCACGTGCTGTTTACAATAAATAAACGTTTGCAAAAACCTCTATAATGATTAAAATTATAATGAAGTTTTGGTTTTTGCTTCGGTTAAATGCGAAAAATTCATAGTGAACTAACAGGTGCCTGTTGTTTTGTTTAAAAAGTACTAAAAATTTCAATGTGATGGAGAGAGAGAGAGAGAGAGCGAGAGCAAACGAAAAAGTTCCCAGAGATTAAGCAGTTATAAAAAGGCAAAAACAGATAACAAACAAACCAGGCACCGACACACATACACAGACTGCTTTGAATTTGTAAACAGAGAAATAAATACAAATCAGCTGTTTAAAGAAAAAGAGATTATTATAACAAAATATACAGTTAAAAATTGAACTAAGAGTATGGATTAAGAGAGAGTTGTTCCATACGAATTGCAAAACATACTTTTAGGCTTACATTGTAATTTTTAGAGTATAGTATAACTTAAGGGATTTTTTTACGCTTTCCTTGTAATAACAAGTGATTTAAGCATATTTTCGCAGAGAACTTCCCAAAATCTGTTAAGATTGCTGTTTTTTGGTTGCAGAGAAAGTTTCATAAGTTATGCTTGTTAGCTAAGTGGTTTTGTACGTATCTGTTTTGGTACTGCCTTAACAAGACCAAGGTGTTATACGAATTTTCGAAAATCATAACAAGTTTAGTACAAATTTTGCTATCAAAACGTACGGATGTTAAAGCGGATTTTTTTTCGTTTCCTAAACGCGCAAAAAACAAAGCAAATTTTCTTAAAACTTAAGTGTTTGAAGATAAAAAAAAAACAGTATTAAAATTTCGTGTTTACAAAAATATGCTTGCAATGAATTCAAATAAATAATTGGAATTTATTAAAAGAAAGAAATTTTTGTTTAAAATTGTTTTAAGTTTGAAATTCAAAATTTTTAAGTTTTCGATTCTTTACTGCTACAACAAAAGCTTGTAGCAAGATAAAAATATTATACCAGTGGAATTTATATTGCTTTTCGTTTGCCAATATACGTGACATATGTTTGTATGTATGTCAGTAGTAAAAGTACGTGCGTTAGTTTGTGTAAAGAAGTGATCAATAGTTCTTTTGTACAACGGCGAAAATTATTGCAAAAAAAAAAAAAACACTAAAATATAGCAAAATTGTGTTCTATAAATTTTAGATTTGTAATTTTTCTTTGCCTTCAGAAAGGAGAAGTTTCTAAGCGAAAATTTAACTTAAACTAAATTTTTAAACTCTTCTTGCTTGTTTTTAAAAAAGATTAATTTTTCTGTTACCGCTGATTTTTGAAAAATTTAAAGCATTTTCGGCTTTATATCTAAAAATAAATTACTTTTCACTATCTGTACTTTGCTTTTATTTGTATCTTCATTATTTAAACGATATAGTATTCATTTATTATCTGAAATGTTAAGTAGAACATTAAACAACATTTTAAGTGCTTAAATAATAAAGCAAAAAATTGCTTAAGAATTAAAAAAATTAAATAAGAATAACTTCTACAATTAAAGAGTTAAGCAAAATTCAGAGAACAAAAATTGTACATGACAACATCTACATCTGCATCTGGTGTCAACAGCAGCAACTTCTATTAAACAGAGACAAAAGTATGTTAAATGTGTTTCAAAATTTTTTTAAATAATTTTTTTTTAGTTTTAAGCAATATTTTACAGTGTTTTGGTAAAAAAAGTTTATACAAGAAATCTTTAAAGTTAATTTGAATTATTATATACTTTGAAGAGCAAAAGCCTTTCAGCTTTGTGTAGCATACTGTTAGGCAGTTATTTTTAATTAGTATTTAATTAATGACTCTCAAAAGTACAAAAAAATACATTTTTCCACAATAAGAGTTAATGATTATAAATTATGTTTAATTAAATTTTCTCAGAGGAAATTGCTATTAAGGAAGTTGTTTTTGAACTAGGAATTAAATATAAATGTTGTTTTGATTTGAAGGCGAAGAGCAAATGCTATAAAAGTTTAACAAAATTTGAATTATTTAAGTTAACTAGACTTTCAAAATGTTGCAGCATACATTTACTTGTTTTTTTTTTTTTCTTCTACAAAAATGTTTATCTTCTGATTGCTGGAGCTTTATTGAAACAAAGTGCTATTTTAACACTTACAAAAAATCCCCTTTAAATTTTCGACAACCACAGAAAAAACGCGATTTTTGATTTAAAATATCGATAATATTGTTGTCTTATCTTATGTTTTATTTTCTCAATAAAACTGAGGATAAACAATTGGAAAATTTTTTAATATAAAGAATACTAAATGATATATAATTTTTTGTAATAAAATCCGATATGCAAGTTTTTGTATTAAATAAGCTTTAAAGCCTTTAATAAATTTTTAAATTTGATTTAGATCAAATTGTAAAATATCTAATCCTTAACTCTTTAAAATCATCCCTGGCACTTGGCACTTTTTTGGGAGAAAAAAAAAATTAAACACAAAATGTCAAGAAAAACTTATTTACTCTTTTTTTTTAATCTTTTTGGGAATTATTAAGTTACCGTAGGAACACAATTGTTCCGTATGAACGTAGTAGCGTGTGATATATATACGTTGTCAAATTGAAGCAGACGTAAGAGCGTATCTTCATCGTACGACGACTAAGAATTAATTCTATTTCATATGCCGGTTGCGACCGTATTGTCTAATTAAACATGAAAATTTTATTTCCAATACATTTTTAATTAAACAAATTGACCTATCGATCTGTCAAATAATATTTTCCAGCCGGGTGGTGTTGTATTCGTGTTCTAAAGATTTGTTACGTGGAAACTGTATGAAAATGAGAATGTTTGACATAAAGAAAACGTTTGCAGCTCTTATTTAGGTAACTTAGATAGAAAAGGAATAATTAGAAATATAAAATTAAAATAGTTTTGTGTTTTCAAATAATATATTTAAAACCAACTAAATAAAAGAACAAAATAAGCAACAATTTGATTTAATTGAAAATTTTCTAATATTAATTTCAACAGAAAAAAGTGTTTTATCAATTAAAAAAATGGTTTAAAAAGTATTTAAATTTAATTAATGTGATAATTGAATCAATTATTTTTTTAGTTAAAAGAAAATTAAAAATTAAATTTTGATTTAATTAACATTTTAGTTGTTTTGAAATAAATTTTCAATTAAAAATTAAATTAAATAACAAAAAATCTTAATTGGCTTTTTTCGTTTAAAATAAAATAATTTAAGCATTATTTAAATAAATTAATACATTGTTTGAAATGGCAAAGTTTTTTGATCACTTTTTTAATTAAAATTAAAAATATCATTTATTGAAAATATTTTTTCAAAATTTTAAAATTTTTATAATCATTTACGTAATAGGTTCAAAATCAACAATTTGTTTGCTTGATATTATGAATTTAGAACAAATTTGGTGATTGGAGTAATTAAATAATTTTTTCTGTGTGAGATTTTAGAAGTCTACAATTGTTCGCCGAGCCCTTATTCTAGATTGGTACAAAAATTAAAAAAAAAATAGTACCCACCAAGCCAAAACCATTTTCCGTTATATTTTCGCAACTTCTTTAAAAAAAAATTTATTACTTCACATTATCAGGAATACATATATACCATTTTAATTTTATAATCTTTTTGTGCAGAATCAATTCAAACATAAGCATCGTTTTTGATTTGATTTTTAAGCACGTGGATTCTTAAATATATTTTGAATAGCCAGGGAAAATAAAACTTTTAAATATCTATTACACATGTTTACAAATAACGATAAACTTTTTCATTATAAATTTTAATATTAACTCGAATGTGTATTCTAAGTCAAATTACAATTTATAAAGTTTTCATACTGTAATAGTCGTATTCCTTCAATATTTTTGATATTTTATATGCGCTAGCAGAATTTTTGTTTGTTTACCCTGCCGGAGATTAAACTTGGACCTAACTAGTACCAAACTAGTACAAAAATATCCTGTACTAGTTCTCAACTGTAAACTTTTCTATGCCATCATAATACTCTAATTTGCATTGAGTGTGCTTGGAAAATCACTAGTACTATTTGTTATTATATACATGTACTAGTACACTAGGACCACATTGGGTGCTAAGAACCAACCAGTTTGCTACTAGTTCTAGTTTACAAAAAAAATTAGCATTATGCATTTTAACCATTTTTTTTAATAAAAATGTCATAAATAAATGATTTTAAATCAAATTCAAGAAACAGAATAAAAAAAAAATACATATGTACTCGAATTCTAGTTTTGTTATAAAATATTCTGTTAGTATACAAGTGGTGCCCTTGTTCTACATCAAGTACTGGTAGGCATAAGCACTAGTATTTTTAAAAAAAAAAACTCTAATCCCGTTAGCACTTGTACTTCTTGTTTTAGTCATTGTACTAGTGGCATTTTAACAATTAACTTTTAATCTTTTGCAGGGTATTTGGTATTTACAGAAAACACATTCGAATTAATATGAAAATTTATAATAACAATTTTACTCAACATGAGAACTAGAATTCATAGATTCTATTTGACAAACTTTTTCTTTTGCGGGACATGAAAGTTGTTTCCGCAGATATTTTTTATCGCGAATCTGCACTCCGTTTTTTTTACCAGTTCTAGTTTTGGCGATATAGCGTTATGTAAAAAATAGAGGCAGTTTCACCACATCTTGTAGCATAACTTGAGAAGGGTTTTATTTATTCAGTAAAAAATCTAAATTCGACAGCAAATTTATTTTTAGGTTGTGCAAACATAAATTGTAAGTTTGCTCAGTAATAAAAGTTTGACCAAACAAAAAAAAATAAAAAAAAAAACCAAAAAAATACAGTAAAAATTTTGAATTTGTGTTCGTGATACTGTTCTATAGAATTTTCAGTCACTATCATTTTTTTCTGTCCTTAAATTTTGAATTAAGTTAAAAGGCGTGCACCTATTTTAATGAAATATTACTCAATTTTTTAAAATACATTAAGCTGAATGCAACGCGACAAAAAAAAACTGGCTCGAGTCTTAAACGAGATCGATAAAAAAACAAATAAAACGGTGGCATTTACAGATTTTTTTAACTTAGCGGTGTTTGCAAATGGACACCTCATATAAACTTTACCAAAAAATACTTTCAATTCCATTAATGAAGTATGAATTATGATATCGACATAAAATTCTACGGCCGAATTGTAAACACTAAATAAGAATATCAAATATATTTGAAGTTTTCGAGAAAATTTAGCATTCTCAACTTTGAGTTCAAGTCATCTTTACTTAAATCGCATAAAATGAAAAAGATATCGGAAACGGAAAGTAATTCCAATCAAAACAAATTAATTTTATAAATCTTTAAAATAAGTACAAAAAAAAAATAAAGACAATAATTTATTAGCATTGTAATTAAATGATGTATAAAAATACAAATGCGTTAAATTACTCCTTTCTGCTCACTATCTTATTATCTTGGCCGTAAGAAAAATATTAAATTCAAGGACATTTTAAAATATACAATGTTTCTCACCAAATAAAAAAACAAGCTAAAATAAATCACTTTAAAACTCATACAAACAAACAGATGAGTAAATGAGTAAATATTATTATAAGGTGACTTTAATACTTCTGATATTATGTCCTATTAAGCACTATTTATAACCGAGTCGGAAAATAAAAGTAGTTTTTATTTTGTCATATTTTGAAGTTATTATAATTTTTAATAAACTTTGTAAAAAGTCGGGTTTTTGTACATAAACTTTTAGCGCATTTGCATAATGTTTTTCTAGTTTATATAAGAAATACGGAAGTGTATTTGGCATCAAATAACAAAACGAGTCTGGTACGTTGTTTTCTGTTCCTTAATTTTAATTACCGGAATAAATATTTTGTTTATAAAGGTCATAGATTTTTTTTTAGCAAATAAAGTACTAAAAAATTTTACTCGAAATGCTCTTAACATTACACAGAAAATATTAAAAACCAACCTTAATTAACATATTAGTTGGAAATTTGTACTACACAGAAAAGATTATCAGTTGTTATTTATCAATTAAAAGAATTGTTTTAAAAGTATTTTAATTTAATTAATAATTCAATTATCAATCAATTATTGTTTTAGTTGAAAGAACATTAAAAATTTAATTTTGATTTAATTTTAGTTATTTTGAAATAAATTTTTAATTAAAATATTAATTAAATTACAAAAAAATTTTGAATTGATTTTTTCGTATAAAATAAAATAATTGAAATTTGTAGAATTGTTGTTTGAAATTGTCAAAACCTGAGCCATATTTAATTAAATAAATTGACAAATTATTTGAAACGGCAAAGTTTTTTCATAATTTTTTTTAATTAAAATTAAAAATATCATTTATTCATTAAAAAATTTGGTTTATTGTGCTTAATTCCCTATTTTTATAATAATAAACATAATAAAATTAACAAAATCTTTTAATGAAAAATTATGTATTCCCAAAAATAATTATTTTGATAACATCATTTATTAAAAAAAAATATTTACAATTTTCAATTTTTACAACTTTTAGTAATCCAAATCAACAAATTGTTTGCTTGATTCTATGAATTTGGTGATTAGAGATAATTTTTTCTGTGTATTAATTAAATTTCGTACTGTTTTTCCGCCTGCAAACAAATTGATCATATAAATTAACATATTTGTAAGTTTAAGCTTTCTTTGCTGTTGGGTTTCAATCAATAGCTATAATTAAAATGTGATTACCAGCAATATAGGTTATAACACAAATCGAATTTTTTTTCAATCAACACAGTTAATTGAAACAAAAATTGCCTGAAATTGTAAAACAACATAAAATATTTTGAAGTAATACGTTAAAACATTTTTATTCTAGAGATAAAAGTTTCTTATGGTAAATTTTGTTATTTCTTGTTTATTGGATTTAAAAAACAATTTATTTTTGAAAAATAAAAACAAAATCTTAAAGTTACTATGCGAAATGTCCGCCATACTTAAAAAACCATCGGTATATTTAATACATTTTCCATTTTTTGGTGCTCAGAAGGCCACACGTTTTTCTTTTTCCAAATCAAATAAGCGTATTATTATATTTGATTTTTCTTTAAAAGTTATAAACTTTTTATTAAATTTAAAGATGAATATGGAATTCTATCTAAAAGGTGTATGAATGTAAAACATTTTGATTGACCACTTCGTAGGTAGATAAAATCTGTTAAAAATACAAAAATAAGTTGTTCATAATTTAAAGCTTTTGCACAAGTTCATATTTTTGAGTAGTCAATGGAAAAACATCAGTGTTCATATTTTGGGGTATTCATTTATTAGAGTGTTAATATAATTGTGAGTGCACTGTATATAGATTTAATTTTTTTAAAAAATTAACAAATGGATATCTTTGTTGTCAACAGCAGGAATAAATTTTTATTAAAACTGTATATCTTATATTTAAAAGCAAAAGATTTTTAGGGTGTTCTTTTTTAGCTGCGGAGAACTTAAAATTATAAAATAAGACAGGAATATTGATGGAATAAAATTTTTTTTGTTATAATCTGGCAGATAATTTTATGGCATTTATTTTTTTATATATGATTTGCGACATATTTCCGCCGCGGCTAAGATTTACATGGTCTATTGGATCCGTCAAATTTTTAACTACTTTTTCCAATTTTTCCAATCTGGCCGTATGCCATTAATGGTGGCCTGGATATTGGATTCCAATGCTTCAAGAGCTGCTGGTTGATTCGCTTTAACCAATGACTTACCAAAGCCTCATAAAAGTAGTCCAGAGGTGTTAAATTGCACGAACGATTTACCCAGTGAACAAGACCACTTCTGGAAATGAAGTTGTCACCAAATTGATTTTGCAATAAATCGATTCTTAAGCGCGCTGAAGGCCAAGTTGCGCCGTCTTGTTGGAACTAAATATCGTTGATGTTTAGTTGATTATTTTTGGAAACAAAAATTCAGTCAGCATGGCTCGTTAGCGCTCGCCATTCACCATAACGGCAGGTCCTTACTTATTTTGAGAGACCGTGTAAAACGAACCAAACAGTCAACTTTGATTGATGTAATGGTGATTTGTTAACGGATTGAGGATTGTCTTCGTTCGAGCCTTTTAACCAGAAATGAGCTTCGTATAATGGACGAAGTGCTTTGTGAACTTCGCGAACAGATTTATTTTTCCAGATAAAATTTGCACAGTTTAAAAGCGTTCTACTAGCGTTAAACGATTTATGATGAATTCCTAAGCCTTACTGAACTGAAATATCAACACAGTTTGACATTTTCAGCTATAAAGCCATAGTTACGATATCGAGTGTTCTATTGCAGCTAAAAAATTCCCCAACTTTAAGAAATTGTCGTTTAAGGGTCTATTGTACTTTTAAAAATTTAAAATTGTTCAGAAAACAGCAGGAAATTTCTACCAACTTTTTTATTGCTGATTTATATACTCATACATGTGCAAATGTAAAAATTAAAAAATAAAAAAATATGACTTAAAAGACCAAACAAACTCAAACACACATATGCACTTGTAAGTATGGCACTGTTAACAAAGGCACACACACATACACATACATGGGTTAAAAAGCCGCTATCTACAAATGTATAACTGTCATTGTAAACTCACAGACTCGCCAACTAAATACAAGCCAACATACGCATACGAATAAAAAATGTATACAATTGTAGTTAAGAAAAAAAACAGAAAACTATAAAAAACAACAATTTTACGTTTTCACACTGCTACTGGCAACGAAAGGAATATAAAAATGAAAATATTTACAATTGTATTTTACACGCACACACATGCAGACACTTGCTAAATACCTTCAGCAGCAGTAACGCGTTTTAAATTGTGTTAAAAAAGAGTGAAAGAAATGGAGAGGCGGAAAGAGAGTGAGTGTAATAAAAGTATGGTGGCATGTTTTAAAACATACCAAACGTCATTAACATACCGGAAGTGTAAAATTCTGTATAATTGTTGCTGATATTTTATTATATGTGCAATTGTTGTTGTTGGCATATTATTTTTTTTTTATTGTATTCTTGTAGTTGGTTTTGTACTTGTACTCACATGTATTTCGGTTTTAAATTCCTTCTATTTTTTTAGTTGTTTCATCGTTTTTCCCTTTTGCACTTAACATTTCATTGTTAAAAGGTTAAAATATTATTCGTTTTTCGGTTTAGTGTTGCCAAATAGAATTTTTATTGATAATTATTTTTTAATATTTGATACTATTTTTTAAAAATTTTTTTTTTGGCAAAATCTTTTTCAAATTCTTGAAAATTTTGCAGTAAAAAATTTTACAAGTACTGCTATGATAAACATGTAACGTAGAATGTTTCTAAATTTATATATGCCAACGACGAATAGGGACATTTCCTGGGGTCACGAACGTAAGTTCGTACGCTCTTGATGTACAAATAATATGGAAAACAAAACTTTCCTAGCATTTTTTTTTGCAATTCGATAGCATTTTGGTAGCTCAATGTTTAGTTCAAAAGAGGGATTTCATCGAGTTTAAGTTTTCATAATGATTGTTATAAACATGTGGTCACGAACGTACGCAAAATAGAAGTCAACTTTGGCTAACAGTAGTGAAATGTAAAAATCTGCGAAATGGAACGGAATATTCAAACGTGATTAATTTATTTTAAAAGTGTGTTAATGTAGGTCTCTATCCAGTATTTACAGAATAAAATATCTCTATTGGTTTTTGTTTAATTGGCTTAAGTACCGGTCGCGAACGTACGGGTCGCGAAAGTTCGATTTTTGGTTATAACGATGTTTGGTTAAAACATATGGAAAAATCGTACGTAACGGTAAGTTAGTTAACCGTTAATCGAAGTTTTTATCTTCTCCTTACACTTTTCTCTTCTTAATTGATTGTAATAGAGAGATTTTAAAGAAAGAGTGTAAACATAACAAATTTTTTTGCATGTAAAATAATTAAATATAAAAATGTCTTTAAATGGCTTAAAACGAAAATATTAAATTTTCCAGTTTCCAGCCCAATTTCCTCAAGTAAAACAGCTAAGATATCATAGAATATCATATATAGCATTCTTTTATAAAAGCATAGACTTTTTTTTAAAATTATAAACAATAAAACACGATGATTATCAACATTTTATTTTTCCATCCTGGTTGACCATTCGGAGGAAATGCCCAAATGTCAAAAAAAATATCAATTCCATTGCTGATATGAATTTTTCTTTATTTAAATAATTTTTTTTTGTAGTATTGTAATCAAAACTTGTTTGTAATTGTAATCAGCTTGTTGAAAGGATAATTATAACTGATAAAATAAAATTATTGTTTAATAATTTTGCTATTTATACGAAAATCAATACAATTTATATTATATATAATATATAAAGGTTGTTTAAATACACCCGCTTAAACTTAGAACTGCAAAAACTAGCACAATAGAATTGATTTTAGTTAGAAAAATCTTTTTATTCGAAAGATTAATACATTGGCCTCAACATTGGAAACTGATTTCAGGCATATGGCTACCGCTGTTATTGGCGAAGCTCCTTCTGGTCGTCGAATTATGTGACCTGTTTAGGTCCGCTGATGTCACGAGTGCGTAAACAGCACCAAATGGTGAATTTTTCTGGACATAATGGAGTTTACATGGCCTGTTGTTGATAAGTCTCAAACTATATGTGCAAATTTTGTTTATTAACAAGCCCGTTAAAGCAGAGATAAGATGGACGTTTATGTTTGCCATAAAAGTAACGAAGTCGTATATGATTTGCAAGAATCGATGAGGGATTTTCAAAGTCAATTCGGATAAGTTGGTAGCGTTGTTCAAGTGTAAATCTAAAGAAGTTCAAGATGATTTGCCAGAGTATACTGATTATCAGGGCAACCGGAAATATGCACTAAAAATCAATTTTATAATATTCGCCTACGCCAAAGTATTTACAGACAAATCTTGGAGTGCCCCTCTTCGTGGCTCAAGGGCAGAAATGGACGAACCAAAATAAAATTATATTATGAGGCATTTTTATTTTTCGAATGAATTCTGTGAGGTAAATTTCAATTTTATAAAGCTTTCTTTGGAATAGAATGCATTTGAAAAAAAAAGAATATTTTATATAAAAAGTAACTTATGAAAAATAATAATTCTCAGATTCTATTTGTTAAAATTTAATCATTTATTTCGAAAAAGGCTCAGGTAAAAAATACAAAGTGTTCAGGAGACACAAAACACTGAATATCTCGTAAAGGCCATACGAAAATCTGACGGAATTCTATCCGACATAAAAAAAAAATATCTGCAAAATCTACTGTCAACGCCACACTATCCTACAAAAAAGATGCAAACTGAAATGACTTAGCATTTTTACAAGAAAATGCAACTCCGATCGCGTAAAATCTATAATTTTATGAAAATTTTCATAAACATTTGCAAGTCGGACAGACTTGTCAAAAAAATTTGTCACTCAATTCATTTTTAGCCCACTCTGTTATAAATTATGAGCACACAAGTCGTACGACTGAATAGGTTAGTGTATCGCCGGCTTAAGCCATTTGACTTTTTTAAGCAGAGCTTTTTCCATAAATTGTAAGCCTCTATTTATGCTATAATAGTAAAAACAAAAAATTATTTTAAATACTATTTAAAGGAGTAAATGGTCATTACAGATTCCGGAGATGAGCCCTTTTCGAAAAATATTTTTTTATTTTCGTGGTTTTTGTAGAAGAATGATGGTGTCTTAAGTGTATGCAATTTATTGAAACACACAAATATGCAAATAGCCTATAATGTTTAAATATATATTTACATTATAAGATAAGATCAACCCCCAATCGTCAAATTCACTTAAGACCTCCAAATTGTTAATAAAAGTAAACAACATGTTCAACGAAAGCTTTTTATTATAAAGGAGCAATAACAACATTTCGGTACATTTTTATCTGTTTATTAAGATTACAAATTAAAAAACAAGAAAAAGAAAGACAAAAACATGAAAAAATGTTCTTTGGATTTCAAGAAGAATTCTTGATAAAAAGTACGAAAAACAGAAGTAAGGAAGAACATGTAAATCAATTAAAATAGGTAATCATTCAATCAAAGCAAATTTCGATCTACCAAGCTAAAATATCATTTGGTTTGAAGATTGGTGTTTGACTAATGAAGTCATCCGTCGTCAATGGCGGTGAGTGTTAAACGGCAAACCCCTCTGAAGAGATTGTATGGTTACAATCGAAACTAGTCAGGGCAAGCTGTCCGTGAAAACCTGGATTCAATTCCCAGCTCAGGCAAGAATGAAAAGTTATCAATAAATTTTAATTCATTTCTTGTTGTAAAAATTCCTTTCTTCATATAAAAAATAATTTAATGGAATTTAAATTCAATGAACTTAAGCCTGATTAAAATATCGAAATTTGGATTAAAAATGAAAATATTTCATAATGATAAGCATATGAATTAGAAATCTTCTTCTTGCTATATCTGCCGTATGAATACATATCAGTTGGCCATTGCAGAATATCTTCATAAAAATTTTGGAAATCGGCAATCTGTACTCATGCTCTGTAACTTTGGTGAGAAATTCTCGCATCGAAAACATGTGAAACAAAATATTCCATCGTTTCTCGAAATGTGAGAAAAAAGTGTGTCTGTAACTCATGTCGAAAACTATCAAAAGAGATTACGTCGTTACGTTATAAACGTCAGAATATTCCACTCGAAGCCGATTAAAAATTGCAGATGTTGAGAACGCCAGTCAAGCATATCGTTGACGGCGACCAAATTTGAAAAATCGGCAGCGAAAAAACAACCGTCGGCTATACCAAAAAATGTAAAGTGCGACTTTAATATTTGTTGATGAACAAATTGCATTGAAAACATTCGTATATTTTTTAAAAATGTTAAAAGCAAAATAATTAAGCAATGAAAAAGTCTGCCAAGAACATTATACTTATCCTACGTGTTAATATTTATTGCATTTTTAATTTTTTATTTATTTTTTTGTGTTAAACATTTTTCTCACCCCTTTTTTACGAGTGAGTTTATTTGACACTTCAAAGCGGGAACTTGCTCACAAAAATTTTATGGACACACTTTTTCAATATATTGACGAGAAAAATCCTTACGTGACAGTTATTACTCGCCAACAGTGTTACAGACGAAGTTAAGTGAGAAAAACAGCTCTTTGTTTCCATTGATGGCATTTTTGTTTCATTTCTCACATTTCAATCGAACAGTTTCTCACCGCGACAGTTACAGAACATGGGCACTTGATATCATTATCCTCAGAGCAGCTGCATTAACACATTTGCAAAATGAAGATACACAAACATTTTTTTATTATTTTAATATTTCTCCTGAAACGACTATTCAGATTTTTTTTTAATATGGCAGAAAAACAAATAATTTTTTATAACAAATTGACCACATATTTAAAACTTACCTCTCACTGCAACAATTTTGGATGTAAAGTATTTTTCCATTGCTTACTAAAATACACATAATAAATAGTCTAAATAAATATGGAGGTCAGCCCTTTTCGAAATTGATTTTAAAAAGCTACCAGTTTTACACCACTTAGAAGGGGTATATAACCTTTCATTCTTACAGTATATCGGTCTATATGTATACCTGCAAAAACAGCAAAAAACTCAAATTCCAAATATTTATACTTGAGCTCTTTTCGAATTAAATGATTCAATTATAATATGAGGTTAAAATTTATACAAGAGTTAGGCATTTGAAAAATTAAATAGTATCAGAATATGCTTCATAAAGGTGAAATATACACTTAAAACTTAAAAATGCTCTTTTTACAAATACATCTAAAGAATGTTGCAAAGGTTAAAAATATGTACAAACAAGTCGGTGCCAAAATTAAAAACAATTACTCTAAAATGGGTGAATATAATTTGTGTTTGCTTCCAATGGTCGACAAGAAAAAACTTATAATTGCCTAATTACGGGTTCCCTGCTGATAATAAATGTAAAAAAGTGAGAACAGTTTGTTTGACAGCTAACCCTTTCGGGCTTAAAACAAACAATCTTCCTAATCGTCTTAATTGTACGTAACAAAATTTAATTTGAAATTAAAACTTTTGGCTATTCTTATTTTGGAGTATTTAAAGAGGTAAATGAGATTATTTCACGCGTATAAATACGGGACAAATTTTTTTGCCGTACATTTTTAAGTATGTGGTGGACAAAAACCACCACTATAAATTTTTTTTTATAGATATGCAAAATATAAATATTCTTAGCATAAAAGTGGGAAAAATCATTTACAATTTTTTGAAGAGCAAAAAATTTGCTTAAAAATCAACAGGAAAATATATTTAGTAAATACAAGATTATATTTTCTATTTCGTTTTGGTTTTGTTCTTGCAAGCACAAATATACACACATGTATAAACGTTCAATGGTCTCATATTTTTGTTAAAATAAAATAAAAATAAGACTTTTATAAAACTTGTTTGCTTTCTGAATTATAACTGACGGTTTCTGAATTACAATTAGAAAAGGCGTAAGGCATAAATAAGCTACGAAAACAAGGCGTTTTAGAAATATTGTAAGTATTTCCGTTGGCTCTAGAGCTTAATAAAACAGAACTATTATATAAGAATCCTTGCATATTTTTTCTAAACTTTTTTATCATCTTGCTATGAAAAAATATCATTTTTTCTGTCTCTTATTTGAATTTTTAATTCTGTGCTTAAGTAAAAGTTTATTAGAAAAAAATTTTTTTTTGTTCCTTTTAAAAATTTCCAAATCAAAACAAAATTCGCAAAAAAATAGTGAAAATAAAAAATGCTATAATAATTGAAGAAATTTATTTAAGAGTATGTTGCTGCCTTTTTCTAGCTTGTTGTGTATATTTTTTTAAAGTTAGTTTTAATTGGCTAAAATTGTTTAAGAACTTTATAATGTTTTAATTTTATTGATGCCTTTCTAATTTTCTGTTTATTGCTTAACAGAAAACCCCATTTTTAATAACATCCACAAGAGAAAAAGGCAATAAACAAAAAATGGTTTTTCCAATTACACAAAGTTTTTTGTATCAAATAAAAAATAAATAGAGTGATCGATTGTTCGTAATTTTACAGAAACCGGTGTTTGAATATTCGACGAAACCGTTTAAGAACACTTTCCTTCTTTATTGGTCAACCGAACCTCAATGGGGAGAAAAAAGTATCAAAATGGGGAAAAATATTAATTTAGGTTGTTTAAGGTAAAAGTGAAAAATGAAGTTCATAGATTTTAAAGACACTTTAAAGATTAATAGCCAATTTCACTAATTCTATTTAACTGCCTTTTCCACTAAATGCGAACGAACGCTTTCGTTCGCACAAATGCATGTAAAACAAAAACAATTTTTGAGAATTTGTTTTTGTTTTACATGTATTTGTGCGAACGAAAGCGTTCGTTCGCATTTAGTGAAATAGGCAGTAAATATCAATTTATGTTTAAAATTAATTTTTCATGCCAAATAATAATAAAATTATATAAAAATCTACATTTAAATATGAATTTATATATAAATAAATTAGTGAAATTGGCCATAAGCTAGCTTAAGCAATTGTGCGAATATATGTTAATCATATGTGTCAGGCCATATTGAACTTAAGGCAACTTTTTGTTAAATTTTATGAAACTGTCATTTGCTTAAGCAAAGTGCGAAGCTGATCGCACATTCCGTACGAAATCAAATGTTGTTTGATTTTGTTTTTTTTTTAATGCATTAAAGAGGCTTTTGTTAATTGTTGACATTTACTTAAGCAAGTTTATGCATATTGTAGTTGGGCCTTAAAAATAAGACATTTATGGGTAAAATTTTTAGGCAGTCGTGACTATTTGTTAACATCGCAGCCGCTTGTAGAGGGAACTGGCTGAATTTTGATAGCAAAAATGCCAGTCCATATATTTTAAGAATTAAATCAGTCCTTATCACTTGGGGGTCTTCCGAAAAATTATTTCAACAGACACATGGATAGACGGACAGACAAACATCGTCATATTAACTTCACTAATAATAAGAACCCAAAATATGTATATTGCTCTTCTGCTGCATCATCGTTATTACTCAAAAATTTCAGCTTTAAGGAAAATGATTTTATAGCCTTAAATTTACACACGCCATTATGGGAAAAAATTGTGTTCTTGTCTTAAGAGTTCAGTTTAAAATGTCTTCATATTAAAAAAAAACCAATTCATAAAACACCTGATTTACTCTGCATTAGGATTATTAAGGGCATGTGTGAAACGGTAGCAAAGTACTCATGAAAGTAAAATTTTGACACTGTTGAGGTGAATTAAATTTCACTAGCCCAAGAGGCTAGTATATATTTCGACATTACCGTATAAATTTTTGACAACCACACAATTATCAGACACACTCCTAGGTCGTGCAGCTCATAGTCGGCACTAAGCCGCCGCCGAATTTAAATTTCGCGTTGAAGTCGCCGCCAGACCGAAAGGCATATTGGGTACGTTCGTAAATGCATAAAAACTGTGCATCACTGCTGCAGTGATGCAAAATTTTGTTGCTGATGCGTGATCACCAGTTGCAGTTGTGATGCTGATGCTTTTTTACTGCACAACAGCTGTAAAATGTTTGAATTTTTGAGCACGAGCTAAATTTCAAAAGTTTCATAAACGAACATAAAATAATAATACAAATGTTATCAACAATAGTAATGGCAAATTGAATTGAATATATTGAAACAAAATGGGACAGTTTTCTTATAAATAACAGGAAAAAGCATCAAAAAAGAAAAATAAAACAATTTCTTTTATATCAAAAGTTATTGCATCAGAAAATTAACTGATGCAATAATTGCAAAAATTTGCTGCAGAGCTGCGGCATCACTGCATAAAAAAACTTTTGACCTATGAGAGTGATGCCAAGTTTCTTACAAGTGATGCTTTTATGAACATTCAACTTTGCTGATGCGCAAGTGATGCGCAACAACTGCATTTACGAACGTACCCATTAACACTTAGTTTTTTAGTCAAACTTTTCTTTTTAGCCATGTTGCATATTTATATAAGCTATTATAAGATCAAAAATAGTAATATATATAATTTTTTATTAATCACATTTTTGTTATTATAATATGTGCATGTTGACATTAGTGTTAAATAAAAGTAAAATACTTTTTTTCTAAAAAATGAATTTAAAATTCAAAAATTGACTACAGAACGCTAATAACATTAACATTACAAGCATTTTGTTATATTTCCTATCTTATGTAACTGTAATTAGAAGAAACCAATCACAATAACATGGAAATATATTCGATTGAGAGGTAATCTAAATAAACAAACTGGTTAAATAATGTTTTTTAAATCATTAATCCCATAATCAACTTATTAGGATTTGGGTTGCATAAAACGCGCAATTCGCGAAGGTTTAAAAAATTTAATAATCCGTCTGATTTCCAAATTTTTTTTAATCACAATCTGTTGACACGCCCTATTAATGTGCAAAAAAAAATCGTTTCACAAATGACGGAGTTATGCGGTTACAAACATTAAAAAAACCACATACAACCGAAATGAAATCCTCTTTCTTTTTTAAAGTCGGGTTAAAATATATTTAAATTAATAACAAATACATACATATATTTCAAATATGTAATAACAAATTGTAATAAATCATTTTTTCATTTTGAATAATTAATTCTATTGTCAGGTGATCCACTACCGGCCACTTTTTGGTGAATCGCCGCCGCCAAAAAAATTGTCGGCTTAGATTTATGTTTAGAAACGTCAGCAAGAAATAGTTCTTTTCTTTATGTCAAAATTTTACGTTGGCAAAAATGTTATAATTTCACACAGCACAAACATGAAATTTTTCCACCACAGACAAATTTTATTTCACCATAGAACTTTGCTACTGTTTCACACACACCCTTATTCGAAATTTTTAATTATTGCATCAAATTAGCGATATATGTATTCTTTATAGGGATCAATGCTGTAGAATTTACAAATGTAAGAAATAAACTTACAATTGTCTATCCACCTGTGGTTAAGGGAAAACTTAATTGGCAGTTTCTATTTTTCTGATTTTATATTGAAATATTAAACAATTTATTTAATAAAACAATTTTTATTTATTACGAAATAAATATTTCTTAGCACTTTTTAACATCAATAACAAAATTTTTATAATTAAAGGGAATTTTTTTTCGGTTCTTAATCAGTTATTTCTGAAAATAAAAAAAATTATTATTTGCATATAAAATTTCATAGTTTTCCGTATTCCTATTTAATACTTAAATTTTACATTTCCCATTTTCTTTTCCATATAATTTTTTTTTATTGTGTATTTAGAATTCATATTCATTTTATTTTTGCATTTACAATTCAGACTCTCTCACACATACAATTTTTTGCTCACCCACACAGAGATAAAGTGAAGGGATTATGTTCAAATTCTGATAGACAGAAATTTAAAATATATTTTTCCAATTCATGAAATTTAATATTTAATTGGCACATTACACAAACAGAAAATGTATTTTTTTTTAATATAAAATTGGAAAAAAAGAAATAAATTAAAAAGTAAAATTTACAAAATTTGTATACAAATAAATAGAAGAAAACAGTATAATTTGTTAAAGAAAAAATTGTTTGAAAAATTTGTGGTAATTATATGAATTTAAAAGAAATTCAAAACATTATTATTTGTAAATTTTCAATGTTCATAACAATGTAAAATTTTGCCAGATGAAATAAATATTTTGAAGAAGCATTCACTTATAATTAGAGGAGAAGTCCTTCCAACAAATATTAAATGGTTTCCTGAAATAATCTTTTAAAATATCGTAACTAACAATTCTGACTGAATTTTCTTTTGATATCGCCGGACTAGAAAAAGCTACAAAAAAATTTGGCATTTCATTTCAAAAATGCCGTTTGGTGTTCGTTTTTTAAAAATTGTTTGCTCTCTAAAATCGTAGTATGTTTTATTCAAAAAAATCATTGCCCTTTCTGCCCCATCTAAATCGACGGTGGTGATAGTGGTTTAATATAAGGCTCAAAGAGCAACAAAGCCACGCGCACATTGAAAAATTCGGAAAAATTGGCAAAAATAGCGAAAATCCGGAAAGATTTTTAATACTTCAAACAAACTATAAAATTGATTAAAATCCTTAAAACTTAAGGGAATGGCAATAATTCGAAAAAAATGGCTTAATTAGCCGAAATTAGTAAAATTTGCTGATAGAAAAGCCTATTATTTATTAGAAATCCTAGAAGCTGTAAAGGATCAGAAAACTTACATATATGGTTGGGCCGTCGGCCCAGGATTTTCTCCTCTTTGGTATAACTAATACTGGTTTCGCTCATTTAAGGTTCTCTAAATAGACGGCCTTTGGCCGTGCAAAAAGATTTTCTCCTCAATGATATAAAAAATACCGTCTTCGCAAACTAAAACATCTCTGCATAGCCGGCTTGAATTTTCTACATTTTAGTATAAGAAATCGGGATTTTGATACTATTCCTAGGAATTTTATTATAAAATTTTACAAAATTTATATACAATTTTTTGGGGTCACTTTTCATTTTCTAAAATTTGCAATTTATCAGCCATGTCACAGAGTACAATTCCGTTCGGAAACGGAATTCATTCCGTATTTCGGTACTTCAGAAAATTACGAAAAAACGGTATGAAAGCATTTTTGTTTTCATGGACGGAATGGGTATTTTCTGTATCTTTAATGCCAAAAAACTATCAAAATATACTTTCTATCAATAAACAAATATGTTTTCTTCGGTTCCGAACGGAATTGTACTCTGTTACATGGTTGTATATTAATAAATGAAAAATAGGCCCAAAGTGAAAATTGGGATTTTATTTGGGGTTATTTTTCATTCCTTGATATTGGAATAAACACCCCAACGAAAAATTTAAAAAGAGCGCCAAAAAAAAAAATTGCCCCCAAAATTGCGTGTTGTTTTGTTTCATGTAAATTTTTTTTTCTGTTTGAAATAAAGGTCTCAGAGTTTTCATGAAACTAAAACAACTCCGAAAATTATCTGATGTAAGTCGCTAATTGAAATCGGACTGTCGAATATCGAAACATTAACATCAAAATGCAAAATGTCTTTCTGAACCAATAAATTAAAATGCATTTTGAACCTTCTTACTAAGTGTAGATTTTGCATATTGTTCCTGTTTTTAATGCTCCATATGCCAGCCACAAGCCCATCGAAAACGTTCACCTTTTTTTTGTCATTAATATCTGTAGCAAATAGAAATGAGTGTTTTAGGACTGTTTTTTTTTTAGTTTTGCAGAAGAATAATTTTATCGAAATCGTTACACTGCTGTTATAGAAAACAAGTTTTGTATCAAATTGATGACGACGTCGATGAAAATTGATGTTGATATTAAATTAATGACGACGACGCTAAATGGGATAAGGCTGATTATTTTGCTGAAAATATATTTAGTTAAAACTTTTTAACTAAACAGGCTTAAAAATTTAAAATAACTATCTACTTTAAAAAATCCACTTTAAGTTGTACATTATTGTGTCTTAGATTCAATAGAATGAAAAATAGAATAAGAAAATATTCCATATCACGTATACGCCATGTGCTACATTTAGTGTATTCCATATGTTTCCTCAAAAAAGACAATTACAGTAACAACAAACTAGTCCAACCAGTTTGTGATGAGATTTTTTATACACAACAATCCAAGAGAAAAACAATACAACATATAAAACTTACCTAACAAACAATTATTCATATATAAAGCATAAAAAGTCCTTCACAAAAACTCACACTTCTAGGGGATAGACAACGGTCAAGCTAGAAAAATTGCAAGCGGTTTGACCACTCAGGCCTTTAAAAAAGTCTACAAGCTCAATCTTAGTTATCTTTACCTATTCCACACTGCCTTCTTTAAAAACGCCTTTTAGAATGTCTTTTGCAAAATATTCTTCAAATCAAAATTTCAGGTTTAAAATAAGGCCTGTCAAAATCGTTCTATCAGGAGTTATGTGCAAATGCATAGGAATTACTCCCCAAATTTACAAAACAACAGTCAACAGTTATCGATTAACCCACTTCACGTTATTGGCAACATCAATTACGCTAAGAAACGTGCGCACGGCAAACTGTTCTATAATCGCAGTTCAGCGAACACCGACAAATGATTGGCAACTCAGCAACACCTGTTCTTCATGTCTCCGTGCTACAACAAAAACAATACTTAGATATGCATAGATGGTACTTATTTAAAGAAGGACTTTTAAAAGCCATCAAAGGAGATGCGAGAAGACAAAGCCTTGGTTACCAATGACGATCCATTTGAATTATAAATAAACTTGGAATATGGTGAAGACGTCTTATGTCAGTGGAAAACCCGCATTTAGAAGGCCTCTTTATCACAAGTTTTTCCCGCTGGGGGTTGTATTCAAGAAAAATTAAGATAAAAAAATAATTGACAATTAAATATAGAAAGATACAAGGGTAACAGCAGAGTTGAAAAGAAATATAGAAACAGTTAAATAGAAAACAGAACACTAAAAAAGTCACAATAAAAAACACGTTTTATTGGATGTATATGTTTTAAATAGCAGTGTTGCCATTTAAGCCGTTTAGTAGGGAAACAGGAGAGCGTTAATACCACATTTTGCAAATAATATGATATACAAATTTTCCATAGAAAGACGTCGGGAAACTGAATCTATTTAAGTTTGAGAGCGGTTCTTCTAATGATTCCAAATAAAGACACTCATTCTCTCAATAATGCTGTCATACTTTCATTTAATTTCATAACAATAAGAAAACGAAAAATCGCCCATATACTCAGGTGTGTGCTGGAAGTCGAAAACGTAAAACGCAAGAATATTAAAAGTCGGTTTTTAATAAGATTTCTGTAATAAAAAAATTGTATGACAAATATTTCTTTATTAAACAGAATTTTGTAAACAAAAATTATAAGTCCTAGATTAAAGGTGTATTTAAAACAACTTCCAAATTCTTGCGTTTTACGATTTTGGTTTCCAGCACACCCCTTATTATCTAATGAAAAATCCCACAAAATTGGTAAGGAGCATTTTAGGGCGATTTTTCACTAAGTTCCTATGAATATATAATAAGCTCTTTGAAAATTAACTCTTATATAAAATATTACATTAATTTCGTAACTTTTTAGCCATATTATTCTTTAATTTGGCAACACTGGACACAAAGAAGACAAAAAGCGAAAAAATAAAATTTTAATTGAAAAACGTGACTACTTTGTTATAAAATTTGAAGGCAAGTTCGTATTTTAAGTTGGTAAGTTTTGTTGTTTCGAAGAAAACAACACAAAGGAATAAACATTTTTTTTATAGTTGCATAAAACGAACAGGTTTTATATAATTTTACATAAAAATATTTTTAAATTAAAACAGAAAGCTCAAATTAAATTAATAACATGATTTTTTTTTCATGTTTATTTTGATTTATTGTTGCTTAATTGCAGTTCTGTTAATTCACTGTATTTCTCTTGAATCAGAGATGGAAAATGGCTTTTATAATTTTGTACCAATTATGAATTTACTTTTTAGACCATGACGGTACCATTTTTAGAACGAAATTTATATTTAAAAATTTGCTTAAAAATTCACAAATTCAATAAATATTAAATACATAAGTCATTGCAGTTCTACTGATCAGTTACATATTTAAAAAAAAATATTTATAAAATAAATTTAGATAAAAAACTTTCTCTTATTTTAAAATGAATGAAATACAAAGTTCTTCAATTCAATAAATCTTTTGTTTGTATCAAATTGGAACAGCAGAATCGTACAGTCCATTTCGTTTGACATTGGCCGATGAATATAAAATAGACAGAACTAGTGTTACAACTCTTTAAATATATAATTTATCATCTGTTATACTTTAGACCGTAAATAATGTATTTTAACATTAGCGATATCATCCGTTATGGATATTTTGTATTTAAATTTCAAGAAAACCTACTTTGTGTTTTCAAGAATTTATTATTTTAAGGTCCGTTTTCATAAGTTACCGATAGCTAAAGGTAGGATTTTATCGGCCGTATAAAAATTGATCCATAATTGTTATTTTACTTTATCCTTCAAGTTAGGACAAACCTTTATTTAACTTATGGCTTCCTTTAGGTTAAAGTGAAGTTTTAATAATGGAACACTTTTTATATGGCCGACAAAAAACCTAACTTTAGCTATCGATTAGTTGTGAAAACGGACCTTATAGCCTATTTCCAATGTGCGAAAGAATTCTTTCGTTCGCATAATTACATTGAAAACAAAAACAAAGTCTAAAAATTTGTTTTTGTTTTCAATGTAGTTATACAAAAGAGAGAATTCTTTCGCACATCGGAAATAGGCTATTAGTCTATTACACAACATAAAATCATAACAGGCGTGAAACAAGTTGCAACAAAAACACAAAACAGCATAAAAAGAGGAAAACACGGACAAAAACTTAAAGAGAACACAATTAATGTTGCCAAAACGTTTGCATTTTAAAATTGTTCCAAGTAAGCCGTGGTAGTGCCACGGTACCAACAAGGTCCAAAATGTACCAAAAAAGTACAAGTGCACCATGATTTCCATCCGTGTCTTGAATCCAGCATAGCAGCCGAAAGACGATCTTTAAAAAAACTGTAATATTTTTTGTGGTGATAAATATTATTCTTTAAAAAATACTCTTGTTATTAGAGGAATTTCCTATGTAACTTTTACAAGCAAAATTTTGTTTTAATCAAAGTTATTTTTGGGAACACAAAATTTATTATTAATAAGATTTCTCTTTTGATAAATACACTATTATTTATTGTTAAGCGAAAGCTAGTTTCTAAGCGCATTACACTCGTTGCTTAGGCCAGATCATCAGAAAACCTTTTTCCAAAGACTTTAGAAAAGCTAAAAATATACAAATAAAACTATAAAGCGAATAAGATTATTAACACTCAAGTTTTAAAATTTTAAAAACATGTTTGAACGTTCTGAGTAGGGTTTTTAATTATCCAGTCTTTTACAATTCCTCTGAACGTATACACAACTGATTTTTTTTTTCAACGGAAAGAACCAAGTTATGTTAATTGAGGCATAGATTTAGAATCGTCATGCCGTTTTTATGATTGATTTTAGTTTTTAAGGTTAACCATAAATTACTTTCATTGATTAAATGGCAGTAATTTTAGCATAATTGTGATTCCAATTAATTTTGTTAAGACAGAATTTTTATCGTAGTAGCAAAATAAAATTCGCAAAAAGTTAAGGTGTAAAAAAGATTTTAACCAAACTCATATCATTATTTAATTTCATTCTTTAAATCCAGAATGATTTCAGATTGAATGAAATCTTGTCAGAATTGCAATATTTGGGATTGTAATCATGTCAAAATCATTATTTTAAAAAATCATTGAATGCGATCAATTCAATTGCATTGAATCTGGTTGCAATTAAATTTTAATTGAAATCGTGCAATTTCAATTAATTCCGCTGAAATCACAATTAAAGTGAAGATAGTCCAACGAAATAATATACACTTGAAAGCTGTTAACAACTGAGGCAACCATAATATGGTTGTGGCTTCTTGATGGAGGACTAATTTAACAATTATATGTTTGTCGGTGACAATAATATGGTTAAATTTAAACATAATATGTTTAAAATTTTGTCTAAAAATAGTTTTGTTGGAGGTGACCATATCTAAACATATTTTTTTTTTGCGTGAAGTTTTATTTGAAGAGAACGAAGATTTTGATTCTGATTAAATATTGATTGCAATTACTGGATTTGTTTGCAGTTAAGGTATTGCAATCAAATTGATTGAAATCGAATGTGATTGCGATCACTTAATATACGAAATGATTTGAAAAGATTTGTTCAATCTCTTTTAATTGTATTGATTTTATGAGTTCAAAATAATATTAAACCATACTTTTTCCGATTTGCAGTGCAATCAAAAAAATAGCAATCATTAACGAGAAATCAAATGATTGCAGTCTGTTACTGCTCTGGTACAAAGCTTCAAAAGCACCCTAGTTTAACGCCAGAAACATCGTCGTCCTTAAGCTTTTGATAAGTCCTGGGGTACTCAATCTATGAAAAAAAAACGGCTGTTTAACATTTCCAAAGAAAAGAAGTAAGAAGGAAGTAAGGTCGGTCGAGCCGCACAATTTGACACCCTACACCACAGTATTTACAGAAGAATTTTCGAGAATGTATTTATTTGGGACCCATGGGCATTGGATCCGGCTAAGCAAAATTATGTTTTTATCTTAAGATTCATATAAAAATTCTATGTGCCAAATTTTATCCAGATATCTACATCTGTATGACAAGTTTTTCCATATTAAAATGATTTTAGGATGGGTTCTTATGCTGAATTTGGGACCTACCAGTGCAAGATTTTTCTATGACAAAAAAGGTGTTATAGGAGTTATTATCGCAAATATTTTTCATGTCAGTACCAAAATTTATAAGAAAGTTATGGAAGGAAAAGCAATTTTTGTGAGTAGTATTTATATGGGAGCTGTGTTCAAATATTGATCGATTTCAGTGAAATTTGGTCAAAGGATTTAGATTGCAATAGAAATGTTTAAACCAAATTTAATCTAAATACCAACAAATTAAGATGGTGCCAGAGGGGCCATGTGAAATTATGGACATAGTCGCACTATTTTAACAGGTGGTCCTTGTGATAATTAAAACGTACGTAACAAATTTCATTAACTTAGTTTTTAAATTGCGCCCAGTTCTTTTCGCAAAAGGTTTATATGGACAGTCCGCCAGCCGAACAGACGGACGGATGGACATCGTTTGATCGATTCAGAAAGTGATTCTGTGTTAATCGGCATACTAAAATGTGGCTCTAGGACTAATATTTTTAAGTATTACTGCACCAGCACAAGCGCATAATACCCCTTCAGGAAACTTGGAATCAAGTGTAACCAAGTCGCCACTTTTGTCTTTCATCTGGTGACACTTTCAACAAGGCGTCTACATCTTTCACTTTCTTTGATAAACAATTTTTTGACAGCTGTAAAGCTAAAGTTAGTGATAAGCATACAACAATTTAAGGTGGAAGTTCGATTTTTCTTTTTCTTTTAAAATAATTATAAGTTTTTTTATGATTCAAACATCTTATTACACGAAAATATATGCACGTATTTAACTTAAATAAATTGCCTCTCTACTTATACTATACGATGCAAAAATCTAGTAAAAATATTCAAAAATGTAGATCAGAACTTTAAATATATACCAGTGAAGCTCTAGCACCAATATCGCACACTTAGTCATAAACAGGCACAACTTAAAATTTATCAAAATCGTTTTCGTGTTCATAAGCTAGTTCACAGATCAAATATATAGCGACTACGAAAATTTCTTTTAAGTCACTATCTATTACTTTTCTACCTCTAGACATTTGTAAATATTGAGTTGTTCCTGCTTATGATTTAGTGTGCGATATGGTCCCATAAGAACTACCTAGTTAATAGTTCTAAGCAAAATGTCTGTTCTACAGTTGGTCAGAAGTACTGCTGAGAAGGTCAATGTTCATATTTCCTCCAGGGACCATATCCACTATTGTGATGTGAGTGTATTTACCATAAATGGGGAAGTGCACTAGTTTTGCAGTTTAAACTCACAGTTAGTGATAGTGCAAAATTATTGCTATGATTTTATTGATGTTGAGTGGCGAATTAAAAATTAGCAGCCTCACTAAACATAAGTGGTAGTGATGATAAAAAATTTTACACTCAAAAAAAAAAAAGGAAATAGTTTCATTTAATATAAAGCAATCATCAGTTTATTGCAACTTTTTTGTTCTTCATTCATTTGAGTGCAACTTAAAATTTTGCACTTAATTAATTTTTCTTGATTAAGGCCAGGAGATATTATGTTGTTTAATTTCCTTTGCTTATTCATATCATCACATGAATCAAAAACCATGCACATACAAAATTACATTTTTTAAATTGCAAGTACAAATTTTTCTATTTGAATTGAGTGCAGATTTTATGCATTCAATCACCGTTAATGATTTTGCAATACCACTTAATTTTATTAGTGCTTGTGAAAAAATACCTATCAGTACTAAAGCTGGTAAAAAATAGTGCAAGATAATTTTTTGGAAATCTTATTAAGTGATAGTGCAATGCTGATTTAAATCAATATTTAGTTTACTACCCCCAACTATGGTAATTACCATTTATAGAAACTGCGCCTGTTCATATGCTTTATTAGTTGAAATAAGCAATTTAAAACTCTATGAAATAACTGCAGCTCATCTTATAAAATATAGAAATACAGGAGAGAGGGAGAAGGATAGCTTCAGTATACATATTTAAATATGTTACCAACAAACTGACAAATTCAGAACACTCGCCATACCTTTCTATGTTTTCTTAAAAAAAAACATGTTTAATATTTTAAACCGCAACTTTTAGATTCGAGCAGGGACTTAAAACATTTTGAGACACATTTAACAAGCAAATACCAGAGACAAGACAAAAAAAAAAAAAAAAAAACAAGAAAAAAAACGCGTGACTATTTTTTGCTTGTTATAATAAACTTTGTTGGGTCGAGAGTTTATTTAGTTTTTTTTTCATAATTTTTATGCCACATTTTTTATATTATAAATTTTTTATATGCAGCATCAGTTAGAGCAGCATATTTATAAAAAAAACTTTTTTATTTAACAATGTTGCGGCTGTTTGTGGCATCAATGGCATTTAGAAGTGTTCCCCTGCTGGTCTTTATTATTATTGTAGTTGTTGTTGTTGTTGTACATAACCAAAAAGGGTTAAATTATGTTTCAGTTTTGTTTGTTTGTTTTTTATTTGTCATCTATTTTTTTCCCCCTTTTTCATTTTTAAAACCTTTTGTCGGTTTTTTGTAGTTCTTTGGATGATGGAGGGCTAAATATTTTATATAATTATATTTGGTTTTTTTTAATTGGAAAATTTGTTTGTGTAGCGTTTTTGTTCTTTTGTTAATAAACAAAATTTTTGTGAAAAGAAATTGATTATGAAAAACGTTTTTCCTTTAGCTGAAAAATATCTTTTTCTTTAATAAAAATTAAGATAAAAGTAATCAGAATATTTGATATTCAGAAGTAGTTATTTTTAAATTTCCTTAATAGTTCCAATTTTTTTTTTTTTGAAAAATATTCTTTAAATATAAAAAGCAGTAATTTTTGTATATATTTTTAAATAGTGTAATCAAACTGTTTTAAGGGCATTCCTTTTTATAAAAAATAAATTTTTTTTTAATGTAATGTAAGGTTTTAGAAAGTAAACCTCTTATTTAAAGGCGCCATGAAATAAGTCCCCATGAAATAAGTCCCCATGAAATAAGCCCCAACAAATGTACAGAAAACCACAACAACCTTTTTGGTTCACCCCAAAAATTGGGGACTTATTTCATTTGGTTTTTGGGGACTTAGTTTGTGGCGTTTTTTCCATGGCGCCTTCTTCAATAGTATTTTATAAGAGTGTACCTTGTCATTGAATGTCACCTTTTTAGTTTAATTTTGATAAGAATTTTTTTTAATATCATAAATAATTGTTTTAATTTTAATTTCCATTATTATTTTAATAAAAAGAATAATTTAGATTAGATTTAGCATTAATGAAGTCTAAAAAAATCTTACCATTTGAAGATAATAAATATTCTCTTATACACTGATAGGAAAAATGTCATAACGCTGATGTATTTTGACATCAGTAGTATGACAAGTTTCTTCGTTTTTGTCCCCATGACACTTGTCATCATTGTGATATAAGCCTTAACATCGCTTAGCCAAATTGTCATCAGGGCCAACAATTGAAATTATGTCATCAATGGCATGACACATCGTAGAAAGGAAAGTACTCATTAGGCTCAATTCAACGACGGGTTGTCATTAAATTGAGTCATTGGGATTGACTTAAGTCAAAGTGAGAGAATATTATAATTTACTTACACGTTGCACATGTTTGTTTAACTTTTATTTTATTCTGCCCTTTATTAACAGAATAACTCTCAGTTATAAGACACCAGCAGCATGCCCGATATGGTTTTCATAATCATTCTACTTTGGAAATTTGACGTATTTTACTAAATCATTTAAAAAAATAGAATATGAGAATTTTTGCTTCTTATTTTACTTTTTGAACATGAAAATAATATTACTAATACGCAAAATGTGGCATCGAATAGATATCACTGTAGTCGTAGCGTAGATGACGCATAAAATATGACAACATTTTTTTATGACTCTCATTATTTGATTGATGTCACTTTTTATCTAATTGATGCAATTTGTAATAATATTGATGTCACAGTTCTGATGTTAGGATCAAAATGAAGAAGCATTTCCTATGAGTGTAATAATTTATAAATTTATTTGAAGAACTGATTTTTTTTGTAAAAATTATTAGAAAAAAAAAACACTTTTTTCATAATACGAGAGCGAATCAATAAGTCCTTTTCGAACTTCCCCCGTAGTTATATGAAATGCAACACTGATCCCATCAAGTACCACCTGTTAATAGACTACTGTCAAGTTTTGAGCAAGTTCCTTCATTTACTTTGCGTTTTACAGCTGTTGAAAACATACAACCTCGTGGATTTTTTTAAAAATAGAACGCGGCATAATCCACATCGATTACCTTCAAAAGGGAAAAACAATAAACGGCGAATATTATGCCAACTTATTGGACCGATGTAACGAGGTTTTAAAAAAAACGACCCCATATGGCCAAGAAAAAAGTTATTTTTCATCAGGATAATGCACGGGTGCAGTCTCAATGGCAAAATTACATGAATTGGGCTACGAATTGGTACCTCATCCGCCATATTCTCCGGATTCAGCCCCCAGCGACTATTTCCTATTTCCGAACCTAAAGAAATGGCTCGGTGGAAAGACATTTAGCTCCAACAATGAAATTAGTGGTCAAACAAATGCCTATTTTATGGACCTCGAAAAATCCTATTATTGGACAAACGTTGGTCTAAGTGTGTTGAGCTAAGATGAGATTATGTTGAAAAAAAAATTTTTTTGTAAAAAAATGTGTTTCATTCAAAAAGTCACGGCCCTCATATATACTAATTCAATTGAAAGTGCGTTTTTATACCCACAACACAATAGTGGAGAGGGTATTATGCGTTTGTGCTGATGTGTGTGACACTAAAAAATATTGGTCCTACACTCACCTTTTAAAATACCGATCGCTTCGAAATCTTTTTTAGAAACGATCTAATGATATCATCTAATGAGATGATGTCCTTCTGCCTGGCTGTTTAGTTGTCTGTCCATCTAATTTGATGAAATTTTTTATATACGTTTTTGTTTACATAATGACGGAGCCTATTGAAAATGGTGGGAATCGGTCGATAATTGCATAAAGCCCCCATACAAACTTTTTTCCGAAATAGTTTTTTGCCAGAACTATCTTATTTCGTTGGTGTATAGATCCAATTTGACTCAAAAATATTAAACTCCAACATAAAACATCTTACAATTTTTTTTTGGATCCGTTAATAAAATAGCTTTAAGTACCATAACTTCCTTGTAAATGTTGGTATTGATATACAACTATTTTAATAGCTAATGTGCCATGGCTACTTGTGCTGGTAGGTCCAATATTGAGCGTATGTCCAATGTAAATCCCCTTTCTAAAATCCCTTTATGACAAGGAAAATCTGGATTTATCTAGATAATCACCCTTATTGTGTTTGGCGTAGTTGAAAAACGACAGCTGTCGTAGTTGCTCTCGAATTTAAAATCTTATGCTACCGTCTATAATTTTCGACAAGCAAAATTTTGTAAATGAATCATAATGTAATAGACTACGCAAAAATAAATGATTATGAAACAGCCTGTTAAAGAGCTGTCAATCAAATCTTTCAAAATAACAAAAATAAAATTCAAATATATGTAACTTTTTGCTAAATAAAAACAATAAATAAATAAAAACCAATAATTATTAAATTTCTGTTAATTTATTGTGTTAAAATGTTAAGTGTAGCTTTTTATTCATCCTCTGAAGATGAAGAATGAACCCCAGCGTTCAAGAAATAAATGAAATAAAGAATCATCTAATATATTTCCACTTCCTAAGACTTCGGAACGGGATAAGGGACAATTTAAATCTTTGGGAACGGCGTTCCACTCTTCTCTAATATTATGGCCTTTAAACTTTTATTGAAGCGTTTTGCCATATAAGATTTTTGCTCTCATAATTCGACTAATTTGGCTGCCACACAGTTGTAATTTTTACGCTAAAATACATTTCGAAAGTTTTACAGGAGAAGCAAAAGCTTTTTAATATGATAAATTTATTAATTGCATTAAACTGTTTAAAATAAATTGTTCTTCTATTTTTCTTGTAAAACCTACCTGTTGTTTTGACAATTAGCAATTTTGTATATTAAGCAAATTGTTAGTTAGTCCTTTTAGCATTTTTCGCGTTATCTTTTGTAGATAGGGCGTTTTATTTTTGGTAAATAAAATCGCTAATTTTAGTCGAAAGATACAAAATTGTTTTGTGGCCATTTGAGTTGATGCAATACATCAGAATCAATGAAAAAGCCGATTTTTAATTTTTTGTTAGATAGGACCTTTTGCGTTTTAGGTAACGATATTTATGTTTTTTATGAATTTTTGATTTTCTGTTAAATAAGTCGTATTAATAGCAAACTAATACAGGAAAACAAAAGTAAAAAAGTTGAAAATTAGACCCTATTTACTTTTACTTTCTGAAACATGTCTGGTTAAATATGTTTTTGCATACTCATTTTTATATTCTTCCATTAAACTTATATTTTAATAACTTTGAGTAACGTCGTGAGCACATATTTTAACGACAATTTTTTACACTTTTGACAGACAAATACGCCAAACACGGTACTCTTTTAACGTCGTTTTTGTAGTAGATTTGAAAAGTTTCGTACTCATTGGCGTTTTTCGTCAACCACGGTACCACTTTTAAAAAACGACTAGTTTTCACCGCAAAAACGCCAAACACAATAAGGGTGAATATTTAACACAAATAACTCTTATATCAATCTTAAGCTCATAACACAATTTTGTTTTGGTGGGTCCATGATTGCCCATGGGTCCCAAGTTGTCTCTAAAAAATGTGGTTTAGGGTCTTATACGGTCAGGCTTGACCGAATATACTTTTTTACTTGTTTTAAATCGATTTATTTGACACCAACGAAAATTAACAAGAATACGCAAAAGTGGAAGTATATTTTTTTTTTAGGAAAAAAGTACTAACTAGGGTATTAAAACGATTAACCGTTGTTCGAATAATAGATTCAGTTTGGTCCATTAACTGTTCGAATAATAAAAAAATTGCTTAATTTCCATTAACGAATAATTCGAATAATATATGACTATTAATCGATTAATCGATAATTTGTTTTTTCACCGTACATATGTATTTGTTTTCTTATTTTTAATGTAAAAAACAAGCCGGTACTTTTTAATACCCTTTTATTGTTTCTTAGCTCAGGAACTTTTCCTTCGTGTAATGGTTCAGATGAAGACGGTTATTTTTTCGAGACGAAAGAAAACAACCTTCTTCCAGACCTGAATAAGACTATTAAAAGTATTAAAATTGTTAAGAAATCAAAAAGAGATTCAAGTGGCATAATGGAATTATATAATTTTTAGAAAAGACAAGAAAAAGACAAGAGAAATTCCATATGCTTTATAACGCTTTACTTCCAATCACTCCAACGTCAACAATAAAGTAAAAGAATTTTTTCTAAATCAAGTTTCATCAAAACAAAAAAAAAAAAAAACATGTTTGAAACATAAACCTTTATGCTGCATATTCTTTTTTAAAATATTATTTTAGAAGATTAGCTTATATTTTGATTCTATTTTTTATTTAAAAATTTTCCTCATTTATTACATGAAGTACATATTGTTATATTGTTGTAACTTTTTGAATAAAATTTTTTTGTTAAAAAATATAATTTTTGGTCTTATTTTTAAACTTTTAAACCAGACAAAATTAAAATTATTCGATTAAACGAATAATTTCAAACTGTTCTATTATTATTCGATTAAATATTTACCTCGAGTAGTTATTTGCGTGATTAATCGATTAATACAAAACATCGATTTATTGAATACCCTAGTGCTAACCCAGCTAGCATTTTTTTCATAATCGAATCTTTTAGGAATCAGCTTCAAGAGCAAAATAACCGCATATGAGCTCCTTTTTCGATCATAAATGATATTTTCGTTGTGAGAAAATGATACCCTATCGATGAATCATATCAAAGAATCATTTGTGCTACAATTTGCTGATTACTTTTGATCATACGAGTGAATCATATGTGAATCCTTTTTCAATCGCTCTAGTGATAAATCAGTTCAAATTCAACCCATTTAGAAATCATTATTTGAACATATTCAGACATGCAGCCTTTATCAAAAGCTCAAGTGATAAATGAGTTTTTAATCATCAAAAGTGATCTCAGAATAATCACTTAGCTGATTTTTACAAAAAACTATCATCCAAATGCTACCTGGGTAGCCTAGGTATCACTTGACCGGTTTGAAAAAGAGTTCATATATGTATGATTCATTCATATGCTCAAAAAGGAATCGGCAAATTTGAGGCGATTCATCAGTATGATACCATTTTCTTACAACGAAAGAATAATTTTTGAGCTCATATGCGGTTATTTTTCTGGTTAGGCTGATTCCAATCAGATTTAATTATGATACAAAATGCTACCTGTGTACTTGGGAATATATGTATGTATGTATAGATACATGTATGTACATATAAGTATGTGCGTATGTATTTACTAATTGTATAGGCGAAAGCATAAAAACTCAGTACAGGAATATGCAGTTATCCAATTAATGGAAAGATATCAATATATATAGAGAAGCCTTCCGCTAAAAATATTAAGAGTGCAGCTAATTGAATTGTAAGAGGAATGCATGTGCCCCTGGTGATTTTTGGTTTTTTTTTTCAAATTTTATATTTAACGGTAATAAAGACCTCTCTATTTAAACTCAAATTTTTAACGAATAAACAAATCGAGAATGCGACATTTTGGAAGAACAGAATTGCCTGTATGCTCTATATAAAGTAGGACTAAGGTCGAATTCTGTTTTCTGCAGGCAATCCAAATGTCCAAAAGTTCGAAGCTGCAGTGATGTCTAGAGAATAAACTGTTGAGCTCAGGTTTGACTCTGGTCACTAGCTCAGGCACCGCTGTAAGGACCGAAGTGCGCTGTTCTCGTGTCCGCTGACCCTTGAACCTATCCCACACACATCTAAGTATTTACATATATACATACTTATATAGCCGGTATATTTAAGCAATGAGATATGCCCCTTAGCATTTACTTTTTTTGGGAATTTTCTGCCAAATTAATAACAGAGGCTGCATATTATTATAAAGTTATTTAAGCAAAAAACAATATATTTTTAAAAAGGTATTTAAGTGTTCAACCAGAATTGAGTCTCCAACATCAGGCAAAAGTCTCTCAAATTCTCTCTCATTTTTGTTTTGGTTTTTTATTTCCTTTAGGTTTTCATTATCTGTTTACAAAATATACGAAATTTAATGAAAGTATGGCAGCATTGTTGGGAGAATAAGTGTCTATATGTGAGAGTATTAGTAAAAATGTTTTTAACTAAAATAGATTTTACCTCGCGACGGATTTCCACTATACATTTTTGTGTCAAATTGTTATGAAAATGTGATCTCCACTCAGTTCAGTTTGAACACTAGACATTAAAAAAAAATTAATTATATTTTTTAAATAATATGACCTTTTTGACTAAAAGTAAAATTTAATAAAAATAGTTTAAAAAAGTTTTTTAAATTAAAATTAAACTTTTCTTTGTTTTTCATTTCTCTCCATTTTATTAAGAGTGCAAAATATTTCTTTTCTGCAACTAAAAGTTCTGACCACTTTTAATATTTAAATGCCAGCACATGCTCTTGAAAGCATTGCCAACTTAATTTTTATGTTTCTCATTTTTATCTTTATTGTTTTAGAACAAAAAAAAAAAAACTCATAAATACTTTTTTCTTTTAAATAACAAAAAGTATGTGACCATATAAATTTTGCATAATGCCACAATTTTAATGCATCATTGTTGGAGCTGTTGCAAACAACTCCAATGTTTCCTTTTGTTTTCTTTACATTTTTATTTATTGTTATGGCACTTGTAGCAATTGTTGCTGCTACAATATTAAAAAGTTGCTGCTGTTGTTGCTGCTGCACTTACTTGAAATATTATTTACATTTTCTCCTATCAAAGTTGATAGTTGTGGTGCCAGTAAATGAAATGTAGAAAAATTGTCTTAAAAAAAAAAAAAAAAAAAAAAAAAAAAAAAAAATTCCTTTTGTCAAGGACATTGAACGGACAATGACTAGAAACTTGAAATAACAGAAAATACTTTTTTTTTAATGCAAATGAAGGAACTTATTTTCTTATTTATATTTACTATTTGCATAAAAATTATAGGAGTTCTAAAAACAAAAGGGGCTCTAAGTAAAGGAAATAGGACTTTAAAATGTAAAAAAAGGAAGTGGTTTATGTTGGACAATTTTAAAAGTATATATAAAAAAAAAAATTTGAATTTTCAAACTTATTTATGATTTAAAAAAAAAATATTCTCTTAACTTACACAGACAAATAATTGTGTACAAAAATGTTTCCCAATTTAATGAATCCCTCCTGTAGCGTTTTAATAATAAGCTTAATAATAACAAAATATCTCCAAGGCATTTCATTGAAAAAGTCTAGACTTTTACCTTATAAATACAAATAAGCTTAAAATTTCCTCATCATTTTAATTCTCAACAATAATTTATTTTTCCAAAAGAAAAACAAAAGATACAATTGGATTGGCTTGGATTATCCGGTAAGATTTAATTTGTTTGAAAAACAGAAAAAAGCACAAAAGTGTGTAATTGAAGATTTTTGTGTGAGTGTGTGCGTTAGAAATGCCTGGCAGAAAATTCTAAAATGTGTTGATGACTTTATTTAAGCAAAAATAACCGCAGGCTCAAACAAAGATTTGGATTTTAAACAATACTAGCCCAGCTAACATTTTGTATCAAAATTGAATCTTTTAGTAATCAGCTTTACTAGCGAAATATCCCCATATAACGTCATTTTTCGATCATTAATTATAATCTCGTTGTTAGAAAATGGTACCGATGAATTACCTTAGATAATCATTTGTGATACAATTTTCCGACTCCTTTTTGAGCATATGAATTTGTCATATGTGAATGCATTTCCAATCGCTCAAGTGATAAATCAGTTTTTAATCATCAAAGGTGAGCTGAGTAGACTCATTTAGGCGATTGTTACAAAAACCGATCACCCAAATGGTAGCCGGGAGAATATGTGTGTTTTTATTTGTAACTGAAGTGAAATACATTTTTAGGAAAGAAAGGAACTCATAAAGTTTTGTTCAATAAAAGTATTTTATTTATTTCAAATAAATTCCAAGTAAATTAAAATGAAGATTAAGGAGTTTAAAAGCTTTCGCAACACATGTGCTGAAGTATTATTGGCGAAGAGAGAAAGTACTTTTATTGGAATTACAAAGGTACTCATTTCTGAACAAAATTTTACAAAACGTTTGTGCTTTATGCACAATATGAAATACAGGGAGGTTACCGCGATTTCGATTCGAAAGAAATAACTTAACAAATTTATATCGTATTTTTTTTTAACGATTTTCGTGCTCGTTCGAAACTATGGCAGATTTATATTTATAATCAATTGGGAATTTACAGCAAAGGTAATTTTTGTTAATAGAGTGATGCTGTTTTAGAAGGGAGTTTTTTGTCGATAAAGTATAAATTGATTCATGCGAATCAACTAGTAAAAAAAAAATCGTAATACATAGTACAAACTGTTTGAGCTCGTAGGAGTTACAGAGCTTTCATTTAAAACAAAGCCAAAAATATAAACTGCCTGTGTAAGGATTTCAAACGTTAACGTTTGCATAGGAAATTAAATTTTAAACAAAAACAAAATTTCAAAATTTGTTTTTGTTTTATATGTAATATTCTATACGAACATAAACGTTCGAAATTGATGAAAAAGCAGGTAATTTAAATTTCAATTGAAAACTAGTTTTAGTGGACAAATATTTTGATGCCATTAATGTACAAATATGACTTGTGCCATGTTGCCGCCAAGGCTGGGCTTAAATTGTACAATATGGATACCTTTTTCAGCCTTTTCTGCCGTATTTAGCCAACAACTTGTCAACTGTTGATTTCCAGGTGTTTAATTGCCTCTGGTTTATCAGCGTAGGCAAGCGGCTTTACATAACCCCAAAATATGGTGTTAAACTACACAGATTTGTTGACCAATTAACAAGACAATAATGTGAAATGATTCGTTCATCAGAAGTTACTTTTTTGAATATTGTCGCGTGCGATATGTATCATGTGGCTCTGTCCTGTTGGAACCACATAGCAGCACGCATATTACCAGCTAATGAGGGCACGAAAAAGACTTAAAAGCATTTTTATATACCTTTTCTCTACTCTCCCCACTTAGGGTATGTAGGGAGACATATTTCACCAGGAGAACCGGCTACAGTTAATGTGAATATAGCTGTATTTCTTATTGACAGATTTCTTAAGATCGCGGATGACCAGAGGTTGTATTTCGAAGTACCAGAAAGAAGCTTCAGGAAATTTGGATTCAATCTGACAATTGGTTGAGCGCTCCTCGGGGACCACGTGGCTTCACACAGGAAGGGTAATCTTAAAAAATAGGTAATCTTAAAAAAGGCTGATTTTTAACCATGTGGAATAGTTTGGCTACTGTAGCATCTCCCTGGGCCCTGCTACTCTTCAGTAGATTTTGGCTTAAATCAGCAAAGGAGGCTCGACAGCTCCAGCTGCAAAACAAGAGTGTAGCTTTGCCGAATTTTACGCTTAAGTTGGTGCATCTTTGTGGTGGTTACACTTTCACAGGGGGATGATGGTTGGTGCACAATAAATCCCAGAGAGAATAGTACCGTCAAGTGTGATCACTATTGTATATATTCTGGAAAATCCCATCAGACTTATACCGTTAATCGTTTTCAGTACCATTTTTCTCATAGAGTTACGTTTTTTGTATGTAACGGAGTTTTGGCAATGGCTTGAGGATTAAGATCGCGTCTGTCGCGTATGACGTGTTTTGAGGAAAATACAACCATATCATGATAAGTTGTTATTGTTTATTTTTTGTTTTTTAAAAATATTCAAACAACAATTAGATCAGGGAAATAATTTCGGTCAAAATACGTAAGACTTGTGTGATGGTGCCATGTTCCCATTAGTAACACTACAAAACAGAACTTTCAAATAAAATTGAATAAAAAAAAAAATTAAGCAACTTGCATACTTTACTTTTGGGCCTTCCTTCCTTCAGGAACATATATATATATATATATATATATATATATATATATATATATGTATATATATACTTTACTCTGGCATGGATACTTAAAAAAAAGCACCCGATAAGTTAAGTTATACTTAAGTTATATTAGTTTGCTAGATAAAACAATGAACCGATTTGGAACGTTTTCATCATCGAACAAACCTTGCATATAGTGTTGCCAAGTGGCTAATTTTTTTTTTTCTAAATAAATAATAAATTTTGTCGTATTAGTAAAAAATGTTTAATAATAGACTGAACAAAAGCAAAGTTTTTTTTCTAGAAATTTAAATCATCGATATATTGGATTATTCTCATTTTATAACACATTCATGTATGGGAATTTAGGAAAAAATAATTATAAAAGGAAATTTACGTAAGTAAAAATTCCTTAAATATGGCTAAAAGCATTTTTAAATGGCTAAGTAGCACGAAAAATTGCTAAATCTAGCACCTTAATTGCTAAATTGGCAATACTTCTTGTATAGAGAAATGTGCCAGTTAAGGGTACTTTACGGCACTTAACACAAGTTACTTTGACGACAATGCTTCCCTGATCTAATTATTGTTTGAACATTTTCAAAAAAAACTAACAAGTTATCATGACAGGATTGTATTTTCCTCAAAGTACGTAAGACTTGTGTGAAAGTGCAAAGATCCCCTTAATTATTATTATCAGTATTCTGTTAAGATTGGTGCTATTAGGACAAAACTGTTCCTACAAGTGATATTTGGCTTAAAAGACTGAAGAAATATGGCTGGTGGCTTTCCAAAGTCCCTCCTTTACATAACATTTGCAAAAACCCCGGTTTTTTATATTTATCAAACAAACTGCATTTGCAATGTGAAATTAGTAGTCATCCCATGTTCTTTAACTGTAATTCTTCAGTAAATGAAAAACTTTGGTTTTGCTTTTGTATGGCGTATAATATTTTACGTTGGATGGAAAAACTTAAATAGGCCAAATGACCGCCGCCACAATTAATGGCATTCTCCTTCACTATTGCAAAAACTTCCGGAGATATTTTCCCATATTCCTGACGGATACTTTCTTGGATGACTTTAAGGGTCTGAGGATTGTTGACTTCAAGAAACACCACAAAACAGAGGCTATAACTCTGGTTTTCGGTGCTCCAAAAGCGACAATTCCGCTTGTTTACGTATCCACAGAAAAGGAAATGGGCTTCGGCTTCTCCGTTGTCAAGTTATTCCGCCTTTTTAAGGATTTTAGAGCTCCATTTCTTATTGACGTGTATTTGGTATCTGTTTACTTCAAAAATGTGAAGACAGAACTAACTGTTAGCATCTTTCGTTAGAGTAATGAATTTTGCGGCACCGTTTGTTAATGTGGTGTTTGGAAAAAATGTTTTGGAATAGCTCCTAAAGAAACACGAGGCATTAATGTAAATAAATTAATTTTTTGCTGGGAATTCGGAAATTTTCTTAATAATTTTTTAAACAGTATATTTATTTTTGTTTCAAATTCTAAATTTCTTTCACATTTAAACAAATATTTAATAACGAAAGTTTATTTCAAATCAGAACTAAAAAATTTTTGCCTTCTTTTTTGAAAAAGTTTTAAAGTAAACCCGAATAAGACTTCCTAACTTTCGTCTTTTTAACAGAAAAAGTTTTTCTCTTCTTTACCCAACCTAATCTTTAACTGTGATTATTTTAAAAAGTAAATCTTTAAAATAATATGTATAAGCCTACAATAAGTCTAAAACAGATTTTTATATTATTTCACAAAAAATTTGCACATGTCGTTACAATATTTCAGGAGCATATTTTTTCAAAACAGACATAAATAACAGCGGTTGAAATATTTTCTTAACAAAAAGAACAAAAAAAAAAAAAACACATTGAAAAATTGAAAAGAAAATAACAGTCAGGAAGGAGGAACTAGAAAAAAATTATAAAGAAAACAACATAGAATAAAATAAAAGGAGCAGCAAAAAAAAAATAATAACATCAATCATAAGTCAAAACATATGCCAACATATTACTAACTTCACTAACACAATAGCAATTCAGTGGCATATAAATATGAATGTGTTTAAGTAAGTAACCTGTCTGTCTGTGTATGCTCATATTCTATGTCTGTTTATGTAGATGTTGATGAAAACAATAATCTTAGAAAAAACATAGAAGAAGATGACAGACCAAGGCATATACACAAATATAAGTGTATGTCTTTATTAGGCCAAGTATACGAGAATGGAATAAGAATTATGAGAAAAAAATTTTTAATAAGTATTATTTTTAGTAGTTTTGATTTTTTTTTTATAATTAAATATCGACTAAAAAATCAAATATTTAATTTTAGAATATTATACTATTTTCAGAATTCCTTTATTTTTTTCTAAATACTTTTTTCAGATTTTCAGTTATCTTCGCTATGATTTACGAAACTGTGCCTAAATTATTATTTTCAATTACTTCTAAATAGTTCCTCTTCTCATTTAATAAATCAAAAAGGGAAATAAATATACATCCCTATACATCATGATATAAAACGCCACATACACTCTGTATATACTCTTAAATATACATATATGGGAAAAAATTGTTAGTTGTATTAAAATGTTAAAGACGATTTACTAAAAACTCACTTTCCGCTTTCAATTCTACATTCAAAGCATTCCCATGGTCCCAAAGGAAAGGAAACAGCTACACAACGCAACAAAAAACAAAAAGAACATGAACAAGTTACGGAAATGAACTCAATATTATGGAGTGAACTAGAGACATACGCAAACATCCATGTGATTTTCATCCTCACACACACACACACACACACACACACATGTCTAACATGTATAAAAGGGAAAGGGAAATACATATTAAGCAAAAGAAATAATAAAAAAAGTTTAAGACAAAAAAAAAACAAATTTTCTTTACATGTGTGTACATCATGAAGTAACCATCATCATAATCGCAATAATGCGGTAGCGTTGACTTAATTCCAGAAAAAAGGACATTGTTTGATTAATGTATTGTTTAAAGGAATTTATTCTTAAAGTTAACTCTAACAAATGAGCAATCAGTATTGAATTGTAAATGTATAGTCAGTATATGTCCGTTTAAGTGGCAATGAGCGGTACATATTAACCCTTTTTATTTTCATAATTTATTCAGAAAAAGAAACACATCTGCAGTCTCCTTTTGTCAATAATTTATCAGAAAAATTCCTTTCAATTTCCCAAAGATGGCAGTCAAGGTACAATGTTATTTAAATAGAGACACGGTTTTTTTTTTTTTTTTTTTTTTGTTAATTATTTTGATTTTCCGGATTTGTCAAAAATTTAAATCAGGCCGACAACAACTTAAACCATTATGGCATTTTCACACTTGTCAACATCTAACATCAAATATCTACCATCAATTTGCGAAGCTGTTGAAAGTCAACATCTTTATATCATGTTCACACGGACATCAATATTCGTGTACAGCTCTCCCATTCCTGTTTCGCGCCCCAAACATGATTTAAACAACATATTTTGCCATACAAAATTTTGAGAGCGAAACAGGTCGTTTAATTTTTAAACATCCCAATTAAAAATGGAGCTTCCAACGAAGCAGGTTTGTAAGAGAGAAACGTAAGAGTTTCGCTTATCATACCGCTAACGGAAGACATGAATTTTATATATTTTGACACAGAAAGCGCTTTATTCAGCGCATATAAAACTTTTTAAATGTAACGATCAGCTTTGCACACTGAATTTTTTGTTACCGTTATTCTTTAATATGCTCCCTTACAAACCTGCTTCGTAGTAAGGGAATGTCGTGGCTCTTAAATTTTATATATTTTTTTTAAAATTTATTAGGAATTCGTTCACATTGCGTAGCGCATAAATGTGTACTTACTTTTTAAAATGTACCATAAGTGCTTCGCAAAATAAGAAAATTTTTTATTGGGATGTTGTGAAACAGGCTGTACTATCATCTCTAATTTTGTTAACAATTATCGTTAGTTTAGCTGAACTAGCTTTCAAAAAAAATCAGGACATATAAAAAAATTAAATAAAAATTCATATTAAATAAAATAAAGTGATAATTACTAAATAATAATATTAATAAAAGTATTAAATAATATATTTTTAATTTTTTTTTTTATTTGTTAATCTATTTTAAATAAAATCACAATAACAACACAAAAAAAAAAATGGCAAAATAAACCAAGAATGATTCGTATGAACAGCATGGAAATAATTTTTATTATTACTGGGTCATCTCTGACAAAATGGCATTTCTTTTGAAAGCAGTATTATCATTTGTCAAGTTTTTTTCTTTTTGCAAATTATTTTTTGGTAAATTTTTTTAAATATTATTAAACAAAATGAAAATTGTAGGGGAATGTAAGAAATGATAAACTCACTGTTTATTGTTGTGGCTTTGTTAAAGCTTTGATATAACAATAAGTAAGACTTCAGTGTTTAAAATTCTTATTCTCTTTATAGTCTTATTTGTATAATATTTTTAGCTTTTCTAAAGTCCTTGGAAAAAGTTTCCTGACGAGCTGGCCTAAGCAACCAGCGAAATGCGCATAGAAACTAGCTTTCCCATAACAATTAATTTCAGTTTTTTTTTTATCAAAAATAAAAATTGGGAATTTAGCACGTTATAAATAAATCTGATTATTTAGAAATCCAAATACATTTTCGTGTGTTCTTTTAAAATTTTGGCACTTTTGTAGAAAAAAAGTATTTAAAAAAATAAAAGTTCTTTTCAGAAATGGTAACATTTTTTATTGAAGTATTAATAAATTGTCGAGCTTGAGGTCTTTTTTTTTTAAACTTTAAACTTTTATTAAACCAATATTTCGGCACATCTTTGAGTGCCTTCTTCAGGGGTTTTTTTTTCTTTTCTTTTATATAAATTTTTAACAATTTGTAACAAATTTAACAATTTATTAATACTTGAAAATAATTTTTTATTTAATGCAGATGTTTCAAATGTGAATGCATGTTTCACATTTTCAACATCTTCCATTCGTTCCTCCGAAATGTATGCAAGTGTACAGGGTATAACGAATATTTGTATTGTGGTGAAATTTGGTCCAATCTAGATTTTTTCATGTATTAGTATGGGTCCGTTATTTATCATAGACCGCACATAAAATACTCTCCTGATAATCGCTTTAACACGCTTAAAACGTAAACGAATCATAATATTTTATTAAAATTAGATCAAATTAAGTTTTATATGACTACACGCAGAGAAAAAATATGGTTGGGCATGGTTACGGCAACGACACTATGTTTATTGTAACAATATATTGTTGTCGTACACAAAATTTTTATTAACTGCCAGGTCCACAATGTCGACAAGAACATTTCTTTCGCATATTTATATTGAAAACAAAAATAAAAAAGTAAAATTTGTTTTTGTTTTCAATATAAATATACGAAAGAAATGTTCTTGTCGCAATCGTTGGCCAGGCAGAAAATATTAGCAATATTATAGTTATTGTAAACTTGTCAATGCTTATCGCAATTATAAGTTTAAGTATGGTTCACTGAAAAATAATAATTTTTATAACAACTAAATAATGTTAGCTTTAAAAATATATTATATTCCTCACAACCAGTTAATGGTATTTAATAGGCATAACATGATAACTTTCTATACGTGTACTCATAATATGTTTAAGATCAAAAAAAAATAAAAAAAATATCTGTACTCTTATAATATTTTGTTATCGCCATTTGTAAAACAATTTTGCATCAGTTGTGTCGTTTGTTTTACATATGTCTATCGAATTATTTGTTATTCATAAAAAAACCAAGCTTAAAGAAATTAAAAAATAAATAAATTGTAGGTACATTAAAAAAAATTGTAAAGTGTCACATAATAAAATATAAATGCTAAAAAAAATTTAAATATTGTTTGAAAATGGTGCAAAAATATTGACCATTGTTTTGTGTTATTTTAGAGAAATATGTAGAATGAAAGTTCTATTAAATAATTTATAAATAATTGCGACCTACGACAAAAATTGGTTAAAAATATTATGTTTAAAATTGCATCATATTATGATATGAAATATCTGTAACAGTTTTACGTGTAAGTATAAATATATATCACAAATATTTTTCGGTTTTGATTAAATCTAAATATTATTATGATTAACATGATAATAATATGATTACTTCTTAATTTATTGTGATTAACATGATAATAATATGACTACTACTTAGCGAATTATGATTAACATGACAATAATATGATTACTTCTTAACTTATTATGATTAACATGATAATAATATGATTACTTTAAATTATAATATGATGTAACAAAAACAAATTAGGATTAAGGGAAAAATATTATGATGTAATATTACGAATATATTTGGTCATAATATGATTCAATAATAATCGTAAAATTTTGACTACAATCATGAATCTTATCAAAATATGTTGCTCTTAGAATATGTTTACCACAACCATGTTTTTTCTACAGAAAAAATTATTAAATTTCTCCAATCACCAAATTTATACCAAATTCATAATACATATCAAGCAAACAATTTGTTGATTTTGAACCTATTATCAAAATGATTACATTGATTACTAAATATTGTAAAATTGTGAATATTTTTTTTCAATATATGATATTTTGAATTTTAATTAAAAAAATGATCAAAAAACTTTGCCATTTCAAACAATGTGTTAATTTATTTAATTAAATATTGACAATCCCCAGCAACAATTTTACAAGTTCAAATTATTTTATTTTAAACGAAAAAAGTCAATGAAGATTTTTTGTTATTTAATTAATATTTTAATTAAAAATTTATTTCAAAACAACTAAAATGTTAATTAAATCTAAACTAAATTTTTAAATTTCTTTCAATTAAAAAATAATTGACTCAATTATCACATTAATTAAATTTTTATACTTTTTAAGCCATTTTTTTAATTGATAAAACAAGTAAGAGTATAAAATTTGTGTCTTGGACGATTTAAAGCATACTTTTGGAATAGACTTTATTAAAAACGCCAAACAGCAAAGAATTATAATTTAAAGAGAATGGTTTATAATTTATCGCATATCCCATTTTATAAAAAATTATTTTTTATTATATTGCGCTTTTATTTGCTTTTTGTTTTAAAGCTTGTCTATAAAACTTGTGTTAAGCCGAGTTTTGACCTGATTTTGCGCGTATTATTTTGTTTATCTTTGTCTCTTTGATATTCAGTAATCTTTTTCTAACCCATTGGGACTGTTAATGTAAGAGATAATAAATCTTACTTTTAACTTTAATTAACTTGAACTTGGCCATTTTAAAGTCTTCATATAGCAAGGAGAGTTATAAGTTCAGCCAGATAGACAACCAGATGTTTCTTTATAACCCATATTTTACAAACAAATTCAAATGAAAACATTCTTTCAGATACATTTTTCTTGAAAGATCTATGAACGCTAGTGTTTTCATATTGTCTTCATATCTTTATGAACATATTTTATGCTTTTAAACTTTTATATCACTTACTTAAATGCACGGCACATATATGTACGTACACTTATAGATATGTACATATGTATGTGCATGAACTCATATGTGCGTATGACTGTTTATTTGTACAATTGTAAACATGTACACACATGTGTATTCTATGTTGAGTATGATGTAATGCATTTCTTCAAGCTGACATATTGTGCGAAATAAAATGTATTAAATTGAAGAAAAAACCGTATTGTACGAATACATGTGTATAAGAAAAATATATTCTGAAATATTTTAGCTTCTTCTCAGCCACAATTGTATAGAGGTTGAAATGTATTGTGTGGCTACAATGAGGTAAATGTGTTGTAGCCATTCTAAATACACTCACATCCATGTAAACATAAACTACACGCATACATAAATACGTTACAATTGTAATGTATACAGACATGTATGTATTCTATGTTAGTATACTTACATATGTACTTGTAATGGTGTAGATTCATCATATATTTTATTAACGCCAGAGTTATATTTATAAGGAGTCCATTAAATTTATTAATTTCATTTGGCAATGTGTTTATTTCATATTGTTTGTAACACTCAATTTATGCTTCTTATTTCTTTTTTTAGTGTCAATACAGGAGGGGAAGTTTTAAAGAATATTTATATGTCAAATTCACTTAATATTGCAAAAAGGCTTTATTCCTAAATTAAACAAAGTTGAGTGCACAAAACCTCTCAGCAAAATCTTTACTTACCTGGTAGGGTAGCAACTAATGTTGGAGAAAAATAAACACTACTTATTTTTTGGCTGAATACACGCAGAGAAAAAATATGCTTAAATATGGTCACCTCCAACAAAACTATTTTTAAAGAAAATTTTAAACATATTAACCATATTATTGTCACCGACAACTATATTATTGTTAAATTAGTCATCCATCAAGAAGCCACAACCATATTATGGTTGCCTCTAAACATGTTATGGTTAAATATGACAATAATTTGTTTTTAAATTAAGAATAGTATTTTCCTTTTTTCCAAGAGCAACATTCTATGGTTGAAACTCAACCATGCTATTATAAATGTTAAACATGTTTTAGTTATTATTAGCCGAAACATGTTCGGAGGCAACCATAATATGGTTGTGCCTTCTTGATGGAGGCCTATATGGAGGACAATAATATGGTTAAAATAACCATAGTATGTTTACAATTTTATTTAAAATAGTTTTGTTGGAAGTGACCATATTTAAACATATTTTTTCTATGGGTGTAACTACTTATTTTTGTTAGAGTAGTCCACAGAATTCAGTACGTACTATACACTTACTGGAATCTAGTAATTTTTTAACTACCAGAAAGTTGATTTGTAAGTACTTACAATATACTTACTAGAAGGAAAAAATTAACTAGCTATTATTTAGTTGCCAGCAACTTCAATTGTAAGTAGTTATTTTTCGACTGTCAGGGAGTTTAAAAATCCATACGCATGTAGTTGTTTATTACTTACGGGAGGCGAAAAAACCACTACTTACGCATATACTGCAAAATAAGTACTTATCTGCTAAATATTTAAAATTTTCAATCATAATTAGCATGATATTAACTCAATTTTTTTGAAAAAAAAAAAACAAAAACAAAAAACCTTAAAAAAAGAAATTAAAAAGAATATGAAAAGAAAAAACAAAAATTTCAGATTGATATAAATGTAGCTTAAAGTTTTACATACACACTCGTACATACATATGTGTGCATATAAAAAGAAATGCAAAAAAAATGTTAGCACTTTATATATATCAAGATCAATAACGTCCTGTTAACGAACACGTCACAGCGCTAACTTATTTTTTATTTAATTTTTTATATTTAATATTTGTTGACAAAAAAAAGTTTGTATAGTTGGAAAAAAAACAAATTTTTTATTTTATTTTTCAACAATAGTGTACGAGTATTAAAGTTATTAGAAAATTTTAACGCATATAACTCCGAAAATATGGAAAAGATTTTAATAAAATATATATTCTGCACTTCTGTAAGTTAATAGTATTGACTTACAGTATTTACTAGGGTATATTACTACCCGATTAACTGATCGGTTAATTTAAAATTGGCTTTTTTCAATTAACGATTAAACCGGTTAATTTTAGTCGATCAACCGATTAACCGATGTAACAAACTTTTTAACTTTTTGCAGTATTATAAAATATTTTTTTTTGTTTTTAATTATGTGTTTCGTCTCATATTCAAAAGGAATGTGTTTAGAAAATATTTCTTCATATAAACAAAGAAGGTGTTTAGTGATCTTCATTTAATATAACAACATCAGCTTTTTGTTTCGCGCACTTTATATATTTATTAGTATTGTTTTTTGTTTCTTTTCATAGCAACATAAATTAACCGAAACAATTAATAGTGTTGAAAATTTAAAATAATTAAAACAGGACTCTAATGGCATTATGGAAGATTTTATATATATAGAAAAATCCAGGAAAAGGACTGAGAAATTAGATATTCTGTGTTATGGGTTGCTTTCGATTTCTCCAACATCTACGATAAATCGAAGAATTTTTTCCACATCAAGTTTTATCAAACCCAAAGAAAAGTATAACTTAAATCCTATGCATAAAAGCTAAATTTTCTAAAAGGGTTTTGGATCGTTTTAGTTCAAGAATTGTTATGTTCAAGAATTATTAATAGTTTCCAAATTTGGAAACTATAACTGTAACCGTTCTGTAAAAGCTGATCGTAATCAGCGTTACCGTTGGATATTTTCAAAAAGTACCAAAAAAGGGGATTTTTACAAAAAAAGTGGCACCAAAAATATGATTTAAGAAAAAAAAGGCGGCACATGTTTTAAAATAGAAAGAAGTATACAAAATAATATTTTTGCACGTGTTTTGTTTAATTTATTTAAACTTTCCAATATCCTTTTTAAATGGTAAGAAAATCCAGAAAAGATTATATCAGATGTAAGCAAAAACTGATTTATGTGATTTTAATTGACCTTAGCTTGCTGAATCCAAATCTGTTCAATGACTGGTTCTATCAGGTCTAGTTTTTTAAAAGCCTTTGAGTCATCCATATAATTTTTTTTTATTTTCAACTGTTTCGAGCTTATCCTCCAACAATTAATTTCAGTATTTTCTTTTTATCAATTATTATAAAAAGGGAATTAAGCACAACAAACAAAATCTTTTAATAAATAATTGTATTCCCAAAAACAACTTTGATAATGTTTCGAAGTTATTCAGAAATTAGTGGCAATATATTTTTTGCAAAATGAGTACTATTTTTGTTTTAAAAAATTCATACAAAAGTTATAAGAACAAAAATTTGACATTTGAATCATTAATCTTAAAATCACGAGTATGAATAAAATACGGCATATTTCACGAAAATCGTAGGACAAATGTTAATTTTATGTATTATTCATTGTTGGGGGCATGATGCTAATATGTATATTTCATCATGACTTGGAAGCGATATGTCCGATTTAGATGCTATTACAAGCGAATGATTTGGAATTAAATTCCCTTTTAGGCATCTTACCAATAGTTTTTTTTTTATTTTCAACAGTTACGAAGATAATAAATAAATATTATGTGTAAATTTGTCAAAAAAAATCCAAAAAAATAAACGTTTTCAAAAATTTACAAAAAACAAATTATAATAGCAAATGTTATTTAAAATTTAAATATTGCGATTTTTGGCGATATTTTTCATAACAAAAATCTAAAGAAAATTAAATTTGTCGAATTTTGGCGATTTTCGGTGTATAATTGGTCACGAAGGTGAAAAAATCGTATCCAAGCGGTCGAAAAAGTGGCAAACTGCTACTTTAGTAGTATCAATGGTAACGCTGATCGTAATGTATTGTATATTTTATGTTTTACTGAGTTGCCATCTATAGTATATGATGGTATTGCCATTATTCAGCCCAATTATGAATAATAGTGTCGTGTTATATAGTGCAGGCAGTTTTTGGTAATGCCATCTTCAGAAGGGGGTTTCAATATTTGTTCGTGTAATTATTTTTCCGCTCGTATATGGGAGGTGCCACGCTTATTATAAATATTTGCAAATATTTATATCCTATACAAAGCGCCGAAATCAGGAAATGACTGTTCAGTAGTTTAGAAGTGTTTAGGGAAAAAACATACAAACAAACGAAATTTCGTTGTTAAATTTATATGTGTAAAAAACTATATTGAATTCCCTTCCCTAAAAGTTCCTTTCGTATTGTTTCGGTATTTTTACACGGATGTCGTTTCTTTATACATTCACATCTATTTATGTCCTACTAATACATGTTTTACTGGCAAATTTATTATATGAATTTTTTTTTTTTGCTTATTTCAGTGTTAACTTAATAACAGGGGTTGGAGTTTTCTGCATTTGTTATTGAGGAAAAAATTCACATAAAACTTGCTGCAAAATATGTTATGAAAATATCTATTAAATATTCAGCCTTATCGTGGTTGTTGAATTGAAAATTCGCCTGCGACTGTTTGGTAATGGAATAAGGGAAATTAGTTCAGGTCCTGTTCAATCTATTACCGAACAGTCGCTGGCGCATTTTAAATTTGCCAACCACGATAAGGGCGAATAAAAGAAAACAGCCAAAAGAAATCCTTATACAAGGAAAAGTATTTGTGTTTTTTTAATTCAGAGTTAAAAACCTAAACTACAATTAGCAGTAGCAACAAATTTATGTATACTAAGAGCCATTATAACAACTAACAAATAGCTATATTAAGGATGATATCTGACAGATAAATGGTATTTAGTTACTACTAGTTAACATTAACCATAAAACGGAATTATAGGCAAAGAGCAGGCTTATCCTCATGGTAACTTTACAAATAAACTTTAAGAATTTGAAGCTTTAATTAAATTATTCATAATTTTTCAAGAAAATACAATTCAAAACAAAAAGCAAAAAAAAAAAAAAAAGTTCAAACAGAATTGCGTCTTAAACTTCAGGCAAAATTCTTAAAGCCCATATTTAAAACGTCCCCAGTAACTTTAAATTCTCTCCCATTTTATGAGTTTATTGCCTTAAATTAAATATTTACTTTTTCTATAAAATTAACTATAATTTCAGTATTCATTTTTAACTATAAAATTTTATTTTATTGTTTTATATTAGAATAATTGTCTCTATATGAGAGCATTAGAAAAAAACATTCTAAAATAAAAAAGACTTTATTTCACCACGGCTTTCTGCGACAAATTTTTATGTCAAATTGTATGAAAATTGTTGTCTCGACGCAGTTCTGTTTGAACACTAAGGCACATAAAAATATGTACTTTTCTTTAAATTAAAGGGTGTGTGTGAAACGGTAGCAAAGTACTAAATGGAAGTAAAATTTTGACACTGTTGAGGTGAATAAAATTTCACTAGCCCTGGGGGCTAGTATAAATTTTGACATTAGTGTAGTCATTTTTGACAATTTTAATTCACCATAGAACTTTGCTACCTTTTCACACACACCTAAGGAAATAAACAAAAGTAAGTCGTTGCCACTGCATATTTTTAACAACCATTTAACTTTTCATTTTATCGGACAGTTCTGATAATGGAGAAAACTCAATGGTCAGTTTATCGTTCATGATAGCTGTTGTTCACGTTAACTATCAGGAACTTTATCATTGGGCTGTAATTATGGCCCTTAACAGTCTAGGCATACAAACTCTAGAGAACTTGGACCCACAATTTTGCTATAACAATTTCCCCTTCATTTTTTATTAACAGTTGTAGCCATAGAAAAAAAAAAATAAATAATTAGTATTGTGGTTATTTTAGTGAACTGTTAATGGTTTTAAGTCCAAATTTAGATATTTTTAATTTGTCTTAAGTTCATTGAATTTAATTTTCATTAAATTATTTTTATGAAGACAGGAATTTTACCACATGAAATTAATTAAAAGTTATTGAAAATTTTTTATTTCTGACTGAGCAGGGGATTGAACCCAGGTTTTCACGACTAGTTTCGATTGTAACCACACAATCTCTTCAGTGGGGTTTGCCGTCTTTACTCACTTGGCTATTGAAGTCGGATGACGTCAGTAGTCAAACATCAATCTTTAAACCAAATGGTATTTCACTTTGGTAGATCGAAATTTTCTTTTGAATGAATGATTATCTATTTTAATTGATTTACATGTTATTCCTAACTTCTGTTTTTTCCGTACTTTTTGTCAATAATTCTTCTTGAAATCCAAAATACATTTTTGTTTTTCATGTTTTTGTCTTTATTTTTTCTTGTTGACCTTTTTCAGCACAACCTGTAGGATAAATGTAAACATAGCTCGTGCCTTAGCTGTTAACAATAATTAGTATTGTGGTTATTTTATTGAACTGTTAATGGTTTTTAATTCAAATTTAGATATTTTTTAATTAGGCTTAAGTTCATTGAATTTAATTTTCATTAAATTATTTTTATTTAAAGCCTGGGTTCAAATCTCAGCGCAGTCAAGAATAAAAAATTATCACTTAAAAAAATTTTTAATTAATTTCTTGTTGTAAAATTCCTGTCTTCATAAAAATAATTTAATTTAAATAAAATTCAATGAACTTAAGCCTAATTAAAAAAATAAATTTTAAAAGTAGCAATGTTTTTAAATTTTGTTTTCTATAATCTATAATTAAATTTTGTTGGTTATAAAAAAATAAAAAAAAAAATATTCTGATTAATAAGCGCTAAAGTTATTTGTTCCCATGCATTTCATACGTATTATTTTTAGTTTCTGGTACATACCGTCTTTTGAGATCATCATACAGGTCTAACTTTTTGTCGAGGGATACATATTGGTATTAAGTGTTGATTCTTGCATGTAACTCAATTTGTTATATTTGGCACTTGTATTCCTTTGCTTTTAAGCCCCACAATTAAAACATTAAAAAGTATGTGTTATAGTCATTGCCTAAAATGACTAAATGATTCAAATGAGAAACATCCGTGTAGGTAGTAAAGAGTGCAAAAATTAAGATATAAATGATGCAGCAGTAGAAGAAGCAATAAATTGGCATATGATATACTTTAAGTACAATATAGTATAGCTTTAAATGAGCTATAAAGGAGCATTTTATGTAGCAATAAAGGAGCATAAAATGTAGCTATAAACTAGATTTTGATGTAGATGTAAAGTAGCTAATGATGTAGCTATAAAGTAGTGTTTTAAAAAATCAAAGCAATAAACGTATTTTCATCGAAATCAAATTGGAAAACGTGATTATTTTACAAACGTCGGATACGGAGAACAATTTTTTACTTATATAAACACTTAATTCAAAAACAGCATTGTGGAAGATTTTGTTTTCCGACTATTTAATTGCTTATTAAAGAAAAAACATTAATGGCGATATCCAGCTACAGCGTCTTATTTATCTAAAAGTAAAAAATTAATTCTTAACTGAAAAGAAGCAAAGGATTTTAGTTTTGAGTTCGTGCTTCATTGGTAGTTTACTTTTAAATTTAATTGTTCTACAATTTTTTTATAATTGTAAACTTAAAGTGTTCCTGTAAGTAATTTTTTGCTAAGTAAATTCCTTTCAAACTATTCTCGTGAATGTTTATTGCACATGCTTTGTGAACAAGCTTTTTGAACCTGCTTGTAATTTGTTGTGTTCCTTAGTTCAAAGATGGTGGTGTTAATCTCTAAGAAGGATAGCAACAAATTAGAGAGATTGCTCAAAACATTTCATTGTCCGTTACAAAAACAAGTTTTACAAATTCATAAAGAAGAGAAAGATGGGAATTTTCTAAAAAACAATGCGCTGCATTAAATTGTCGGTGATCAGTTACTCTTGGATTCTCCATAGCCCATATATTGCATAGGATCTAGGCAGTCATTATCAAATTGTGAATAATCAGCCATGTCACAGAGTACAATTCCGTTCGGAACCGAAGAAAATATATTTGATTATTGATAGAAAGTTTATTTTGATGGTTTTTTGGCCTTTAAGATACAGAAAACTCCCATTTTGTTCATGAAAACAAAAATGGTTTCATTCCGGAAAGTTTTATCGTAAGTTGCTGAAGCACCATCATACAGAATAAATTCCGTTTCCGAACGGAATTGTACTCTGTGACATGGCTGAATATCTGGATTTTCCTTTGTTGGCTTGAAAATAAAATTTAATTTGTTTGGTGCGTTTTTCCATGCCCAAGATTGGTTAACAGAATACTGAAAGAAGAAAAACAAAGAATACTTACTTGAAAAATTATAAAAAAAGAAAAATTTAACCATAACACATAATACTTTAGTTTCAGCTCGTTTCCCACTAGGACTTTAAATCATGAGTTAATAGCCTCTTGTTGATCAATACCTCTTATTTTCTGTATATATTATTTAAAATTTTATATTCAGCCATGTCACAGAGTACAATTGCGTTCGTAAAAGGAATTCATTTCGTATTTTGGTGCTTCAGAAAATTTCGAAAAAACTTTGCGGAATGAAACCAATTTGGTTTTCGTGAACCGAATGGCAGTTTTCTGTATATTAAAGGCCAATTAACTATCAAAATATACTTTCTATCCATAAACAAATATGTTTTCTTCGGTACCGAACGGAATCATTCCGAACGGAATTGGACTCTGTGACATGGCTGAATATAAAATTTTAAATAATATATACAGAAAATAAGAGGTATTGATCAACAAGAGGGTATTAACTCATGATTTAAAGTCCTGTGTTAATTAAACTGGATTTTGGTCAGAAACTTAAGACTTTAATTCACCTTTTAAAAGCGATCGTTTTACAATTGATCGATTTTTGTCGTATACCTGATTTTATTTTCAAAAATTAATTACGACAAAATACTCACAAACAAAAAATATACACAGGAAAGAAGTGTAATTTAGATAAATTACAACTTGCATATGCATAAAATTTCACCCCCTAGTTATAAATTTGTTTTTTTTTGCTTTTCTTTTTCTCTGTCATTGTTCCTTTATAATTTGAGAAAACAAGAAATAGAAAAACAAAACATAGAAAAAAAATATGGTTTGTTCCAAAAGTAAATCAACAGCAAATGTGACAAATACATAACGTTTGAGTTTGTGACATATTCGACAAATTAAATTATTTATGTCTCATTTTTGTCAGCAATAAGTTAAAGGAAAAAATGAATTATTAGACAAGAAAATTTTATGATGAAAGAGGAAAAGTTATTAAATTCAACTTTTTGCTTCGTATATTGCTTTTGATTTAATTTAATACTGACCCATCTTAGCAGTGAAGTTGATTTGACACAACTACTTTGTTATTTAATTTGTACAGGGATTTTTTGTTGAAAAACATATTTGTTTTCTACTATAATTAAATCAAATAAATGTCAAGAGTTTATTTTTATTTTACAAACGCAAACAAACATTTTTAGAATTTTTTATTAGGAAAGTCTTAGTTTTTTTTTAATTACCATAGGGAAACGAATGTAGAAAACACTTATTTAACTCTTTTTCTATGCTACACGTTTTCTATAGTAATTTCCATGAGAACTTGAGGCCAGTTTTTGCCCACGTACTTAAATATTCAGCCATGTCACTCAACGTTATTCCGGTTGGGTGTGGCTGCAATTTCAAGAATCGAGTGATTCTTAAGAAACCAGAAAATAGAAAATGTTTTTTTGGAATGAAACTGCTTCAAATTTTCAAAGTGGAATTGCTATATCAATTGATTCATTAAATAAAAAATATAAATAAATACGAGTTATTTTTCAATCAAAGTATGGCCACATTATTTTGTTTTGTGAAAACCACTCGTTTTTCTTCTCAAACCCTAATAAACAATAACAAATTGAAGCGGTGGCAACGCAGGCGATTATTTTGAGCGGACTCTTGTACTGTTGGAACGTTGACTTTAAAATTTTACATAAAAGCTTCCAGTGTCAGAAAGCAGTATCAGTTTATTCTAAAACATGTTAGACTGCTACATTCGGCTGTACCAAGTCATACCGACAGTTAGAAAATTTCAGGAATGGGTTATGGTACATTTTGGACCCATCTTCATAGAAGTTGACATTGTGATGTCAAGTCATATAAAACTGTGAGAGACTATAATTTATAACAATAATTATTCGTTACGGTTTTATGCGTACAAATGTGTTTTCTGAGAGTGGACTTTATATGGGGCCTATCGTTAATTGAGTCACAGATGCGATAACGTTGTAAGTTACAAAATAATAATTATATTTGAGGTGAGCAAAAAAACGTTTTAAGTTGTCAGGATTATTTAGTTTTTAATTTTTATATGTAATAATAATAATAAAAACTTTTATGCTAAATATCAAGAAAATTAAATACTCAATTATATGAATATTTACAGTTTAAAAAAAATTTTTTTTTAGTGGAAAAACATTTCGTAGCCACAATCCGGATGTCAGTTGAACCGGTTTTCCACTACGCATGCGGCTTTTAAAACGCCATTCCACGTTGCAAAACAATTTCGTTTATATAGTATTGTTAATTACTTACAACGTTCTTCGACTCGCTGCCTCTTTGAATCACATTTTGACGGCGTTAAGGTGCCTAATTTTGGGCGATTTGATGTTTAAACAGTGAAAGAGAATAACGCTTAGGGTTATCTGCCTTTACAACGTTATTCGCAGCTTTGCTTCAATTGTGGACCGATCTTCGCGGAATATTGTGGTATGATTTCTAGTCATACAGGTATGTGATAAAAAATCGATAGATTTCAAAACGAACCTATTTAAAAGGTGCGATGAATTTCGAGCGATTTTAAAATCCATTTCTGACTTATAGTCTTAAATTTTTGTTCAGAATGCACTTCAGTGAACATATATAATATACAATTTAAATAATTAAGACAGAAAATGAAAGGAATATGTTTTAAAAATCTATTTTAAAAGATACTGAAAACGATATTTTCGGTTTCAAATCGTTTCGTTATTAAAATCGAATTCCATCACATACCTGATATAGAATGAATTTCTGCGAAGACTTATACCATCATGTGCATCCTACCAATATTTATGTTAGTTTTTCTAAAAAATCATCAATATCTTAGGGTTGTTGTTCCATTTTTTGACTCAAAGCTCTTACCCTACTGAATCGATTTTCATGGATTTTAACTCCAAACTGCTTAGGATAACAAGAAATAGTTTGGCACCCACATTGTTCTTTTCTTTTAAGTTTTTCGAAAGTAAGCGAGTTTTAAACAGACGGACGGACATATGGACATGACTTAATCGACTTAGCCGAAGTTTTTTAGATATAGATTAAGTATAAACTTAGTTTAACGTACTCTGAAGCTGGGATTTTTCCGGCGAAATGTGATTTTGTTTTTATTATTTCATTAAGGACCAACATTTTAAGCAAAACTATATTGTTCCGTTAATATTTTGTATACAAACTTGGTAAAGGCAGCACGAATCTGTTTTCAGATTAACTAAACCTAGTTTAACTGAGATCTTAAAAACTCAGCCTTAGAATTACTCAAGAGCCCAGAATATAAATATACGTATACTCATTGGGTCTTACATAAATATTAAAAAAAAGTTTAACACGGAATTACAAGCTCAGTATACCCTAATTCAACACTAGGGGTGGAGGTTATAATAACCGAACACTATCGCGATTAAAGCAGCACAAAAAAGTATTAAAGTTTCTTTCAATCTATTGTCCTCTCATAAAAATAAAAGCCAGTTTTCCTTTTCAAAAAAATCTTTTTGATCCTTGTGAAACTTATAATGAAAAACGGCGTGACCTCATCTTCTCGTAAATAGGCTAAATGAAGATATATCTTAAAACAAAAAAAAAAAAAAAATACATAAATTAATATAAGAAGCAGCTCAATGCCAAAAGCAGTAGTTTCTTATAACAGTCTATTATAACAAAAATTTATCTTTCATTCGAAGATATGAAAAATAAAAGCCTAAAACTTCATGCCAAAAAAATTAAACAAGTGTTTACACGAGAAAAGTCAAATTTTACTACGTTTGGCTATTAAACTGCAAAGGCCACAGTGTTTCGAAAAAAAAAAATTTTTTTTCTATTATCACTCAACGAAATTTTTTTTTTATTTATTGAGAATTTTTTATTTAAAAGTATTAAACAAACATTTCTTAATTATGTGACGTAGCCACGCATCAAAATACTTCATTCGGTTGGTTAAAAATTAGCTTTTCTTAGCACAGCCCCACATTAATTTTATTTCATCAAACTTCACGAAAAATGTTTTATTATTTGTCAAATCATAATTTGTTTTTGTTGAAAATTTTTTTTTTTTTAACTAAATTTTAAAGATACCACCCCTACAAAAATTGATTTCAATTAAAAAATTTTTGATATTAATTAAAAAAATTAATAGAATCTGGGAATTATTTCTTTTTCAGAAGTTACTTTATTATATTCAACATTTAGCTCATTATTCTATGCGCTAAATTTCAGTTATGTTTTTTATAAAGCTTTTTGTAATTGTTCCATTCCTTGAGTATTTAGAAATGAGCTTATATACTATCAGACTTATATATTGTATCTTTGTATCTTCTTGTTATATTTTACCTAAACTATCCTTTGGATTGCAATGAAGTATATTGTATGTAAAGAAAAATTAACAATTGTTAGACAGCAGCAGAATGTAATTCATATCAGGAGCACGAATTTCACACATGTCTAAACAATTGAATCTTGGTGTTTATAGAGATTACGGTTGATTTTCATATTTTACTGAACATGCCGAATGGTTTATTGGCTTTTGATATTCGGTATACCACATAATTGCTAGAGCCGCTAGTGTCCGCAATTATGCTACCAAGGTAGCAGAAAGACGTAACATCACCTAGTTCTGCGTTGCGTATTTTAAACATGTTAAATTTATAGTAGTGCATCGCATGCTTTTGCTCTTGGCGGTGTTTATCTAAGGGCCGGCCTTTGCGGCACCAATCTCTATAGACTTGAGTTTCGCCACCATATCCCTGTGGCTATGTGACCGCAAGTAGATGTCATCAGTATATTCGATGCATTTAAGGCGTTTATTTAGGCCCCATATTATTCCTCTGCTAGCTCGAGTTGCAGATCATACAATCATGCTTTTAATCTAATGTGCGCCATAATACCAAATCAATATTCATAAAAAGCACATAATTCATAAACAGTCACAACATTTTGCAAATGTTGAGGAGAGGCAAAAAAATGTTTTTAAAAACATAGTTGTAATTTTATAATCATATTGAATTTCATATTAAAAAGAATCCTCTTAGAAGATAGTTTACTTAATTTTTTTGTTATTTTAAGCTGTTAATTTGGAAATAAGAATTCATTTTGAGTTGTAATTCTTTAGTCTTAAGGCAGAACTCTAAAAATTGCACCACAAAACTTAACACTTTTTTCATTAATAGCATCACAACTCGAGATAATACAAATTAGGTCACAGAAAAAATTATTAAATTTATCCAATCAAATTTATTCCAAATTCATTATATCAAGCAAACAAGTTGTTGATTTTGCACCCATTACCAAAATTTTAACATTTTAAAAAAATATTTTCAATAAATCATATTTCTAATTTTAATTAAAAAAGTGATCAAAAAACTTTGTCATTTCAAACAATGTGTTAATTTATTTAAATAAATATTGACAATTCCCAACAACAATTCTACATGTTTAAATTATTTGATTTTAAACGAAAAAAGTCAATTAAGATTTTTGGTTATTTAATTAAAATTTTAATTGAAAATTTATTTCAAAACAACTAAAATGTTAATAAAATCAAAATAAAATTTTTAATTTTCTTTCAACTAAAAAAATAATTGATTCAATTAACACATTAATTAAATTTAAATACTTTTTAAACCATTTTTTTAATTGATAAAACACTTTTTTCTGTGGTGAGAGAAAACTACCCAATTACTCATAAACACACTGTCACAATTAAAGAGTTGCTCAAATTTTTCATCAGCTTGAGCAACTCAAACAAACTATTCGTGATGAAATTAATGAAATACCGCGTGAAATGTGTGAGAAGGTAATGAAAATGTGCTACAAAGGGCTCGCATTTGTGAGGCTAACAGAGGCGGACATTTATCTGATATTGTATTCCGTACATAATTGCCGACATTAAATAAAACATTTATCAATAGAAGATCCATTCTCTTTCATTTAATCAAAAATTCCCGGCGGACACCCTGTATTTATGGTCTTATATATAAGAAAATAAAACAGGCTTATGAAACAAATTTTTAATGAAAATTTGATTAATAAACCTTTTATATACCTGTTTTATATTTTACAAATAAGGGGCTTAATTTGTGAACTGGTTTCTGAAAAAAAGATTTCGATAAATATTGAGTTGTAACTCTTTATGATTTAGTCTACGATATGATATTAAATTGATAAAAAAAATATCGCAGCTCTGATTACAGCCCTGAACTTTAAAGGCTACTCACGGAAGCCCCATGATTCGAAATTAATTGATTCGGAATTAACTAAGAAATAACTGTATTACTTAGAAATCAATATCGTTTTAAAGATATAGTAAAATGATCAAGAATTATTTTCAAAACAGGCGTTTTGAGGCCACTGTGATATGGAGCTCTTACAAATCTTTTTATTTGCTAAACAATTAAAATACAATATTTAAAGATAATAAAATATTTGGCATAATTTTTAGCTGGTGAAGCATACAGACCCCAAAAAACAGTGTATATGTACAATATTTAGTCTATCCTTGCATTTTTGTTTTAAAAGTCCTTTTCACCAGTATAAGTCTTAAGTAACTGTTGATTGCCGAAAATTTCTATTTTATATATGTGTGCCATTGTGTGCTTACAAAGAACCATAACTGGGAAGAAGAAAAGAAAATTTGTCCTTTGTTATCAAGATTTGAGATTTTTTGTGTCCGAAAAACACATTAATTTTATTATAAAACATAGATTATTGTTATTAGATTAGAGAGCCAAGAGATACTTTTTGATAATTTAATTATTTATAATTATGGTTTTAATTATAAATGAATAAATAAATTAAATTGTATTACAAGCAAAAATGAATAAAGTGCAAAACGTATCAGTGATTTGTTTGATGAAAATAGTGCTCATACGCCTCAAGTTTTTCTTAAGCTAACAGGGTTTTAAGAAATGTTATTAGAACTTCTTTAAGATTAACACATTTAAAAGGAACTTTACTGTTTTCTAAAGTTTTGCAGTAAGAAATTTCTATATATTTAACATAAATTAAAGTGCTTTCAAAGTTAAAGTAATTATACAGGCAGTGAAGGAAAAAAGTCAAAAGTATGATTGCAATCTACTCTATCTGCTACACAGAAAAAAGTGTTTTATTAATTAAAAAAATGGCTTAAAAAGTATTTAAATTTAATTAATGTGATAATTGAATCAATTATTTTTTTAGTTGAAATAAAATTAAAAATATAATTTTGATTTAATTAACATTTAAATGCTTTTGAAATAAATTTTTAATTAAAATTTTAATCAAATAACATAAAATCTTAATTGACTTTTTTCGTTTGAAATAAAATAATTGAAACATGTAGAATTGTTGTTGGGAATTGTCAATATTTATTTAAATAAATTAACACATTGTTTGAAATGGCAAAGTTTTTTGATTATTTTTTAATTAAAATTAAAAATATAATTTATTAGTATTGTGGTTATTTTGTTGAACTATTCATGGTTTTTAATCCAAATTTTTACTATTTAATTAGGCTTAAGTTCATTAAATTTAATTTTCATTAAATTATTTTTATGAAGAAAGGAATTTTTACAACATGGAAGATTAATTAAAATTGTTATTGATAATTTTCATTCTTGACTGACCTGGGATTCGAAGCCAGGCTGGCTGGCGTGTGATTCGAACCCAGGCGGCTGGTTACCCTGACATGTTTCGACCTCAACCACTAGGTCTTCTCAAAGGGATTTGCCGTCTTACACTCGCAGCCATCGAAGACTGCTGACGTCAGTAGTCAAACATCAATCCTTAAACCAAATTGTATTTTAACCTTTGGTAGATCGAAATTTGCTTATTGAATGATTATCCATTTTTAATTGATCTCACATGTTTTTCCTTTACTTCTGTTTTTTCCGTACTTTTGTCAAGAATTCTTCTTGAAGTCCAAAGTACATTTTTTGTTTTATCATGTTTTTTGTCTTTCTTTTTTCTTATTGACATTTTTCAGCACAACTTGAAGGACAAATGAACACATAGAGCTTGTGCCTTAGCTTTAACAATAATTAGTATTGTGGTTATTTTGTTGAACTATTCATGGTTTTTAATCCAAATTTTTACTATTTAATTAGGCTTAAGTTCATTAAATTTAATTTTCATTAAATTATTTTTATGAAGAAAGGAATTTTTACAACATGGAAGATTAATTAAAATTGTTATTGATAATTTATTGAAAAAAAATATTCACAATTTTACAATGTTTAGTAATCAATATAATCATTTTGGTAATCGAAAATATCGATGGCTTGGGCATACTCTTCGCAAACCAATGACCAACATTACAAGAAAGGCGTTGGAATTCAACCCTCAAGGCAGCAGAAGAAGAGGTCGACCAAATAACACCTGGAGACGTAACACAGAAAAGGAAATCCGTGATGCTGGTTATTCCTGGAGCCAGATCAAACGCCTGGCCGAAGATAAGGTTGAATGGAAGAAATTTGTTGTGGCCCTATGTTCCTCTTAGGAATTCGCAAGGATTATATATAATAGGTGCAAAATCAACAAATTATTTGCTTGATATTATGAATTTGGTATAAATTTGGTGATTGGAGAAATTGAATAAATTTTTCTGTGAATTGAATGGAATTCAAATTTTTGTTTTGTATTATCACTTTTCAGAAATTGCATTACTTTTAAAGAGTTTCCAGAGCTTGGCGACATAAATTGTTTCAACATTTTTTGTCACTTACTGTATTTCTTCCTTTTAATTTTCTTTTAATATCAAAGATTAAGTATTTATAATTATCAATATTAAACCATAAATAATAAATTTGTTTGACATTTTGCTTGAGATATTTGAAAATTTAAGCATTTATACCAACAATTTATTTCACAAATTTATAAAATTATGGTTGGTTACGTTTGATTCTTGTGTGACTGAGTATGAATTTATTTATAAAATCAGAACAATTGATGACTGCTTCAGGGTAAATATAAAATACTCCTACACACATGAAAACAGTAATTGACCACAAACTAAATAAATTTTGAAATATTGTAAATTTAATAAATATTTTTATAGGTTTTTCTTATATGTGTTGGAAAAAATCACAAACAATTTTGTGGGAAAATGATGTGTTTAAAGTTCTGGGGGAAATTGATTTGACATACTTTTAACATTTTAAGAAAAATTAAATATTTGAGTGAAATTTAAAGGACTTAAGTTACGGAACTGAAGTAAAATTGAATAAGGACATGTATACGAACTTGAAGCTTAGTTAGAGCCTGTACTAAAACTAAAACCTGAACTAAAAATCAGACTTCCAGTTGCACTAAAGAAAACAACTTCAACAGGAATACAAGATGATATAGAACCTAAACTAGAATTTAGCTTTTGAACTTGAAGTAGAGCCTGATCTTCAATATGAACTAGAACCTGATCTAAAACCTGATATACTTAGAGGATGAAATAGGACATAAACAAGAGTCTAAACTAAAACTTTAACAAAGAGCTGAACTAATCCAGCGGTATATTTGTGTCAATTGTTCCAACCGACTGGTCCTGGGATTTGTGAAAATAGAACAAGTACAAAAAGAAAGAACTCATGACCAGTGAAAGGAAAACCAATCATTTAACTGGTATATGAAGAACCTAAAGGTAGAAAAAGTTAGGAATTACAGTACAGTATTCACCGGTGGTGTGACACATTTTTTTAGGACGTTCTAAAATTTGGTTCTTAAATTTAGTTTTAGGACTTGTTTTATTGAAATAATACTCCATTGTAGTAACTAACACTAAACACATTCATTGAGAATAGATGTGTGACTTGTCCAATGGTGGCTGTTGATCCCATCCAATGACGACCCCATGTAAAAGTGAAAGGTTCCATTCATATAAAGTGTTAGAACTAGAACCGGTCTCTACCACCAAAGACCTAACATGGGACTACTTTGCTGTCAGTTCGATTGCCTCTAGGGATGGGCTTAACTAAAATACGAACAGCAACATCAAAAAGCGCCTGAACTTGGAGAGAAGCTAGAACCGGAAGTAGAACTCAAACTTCAATTAAGCCAAGAATCCAAAATAGAGTCTGAACTATGAAATGGAATAAAAGCATGTTTTATAATTCGATATGAAGTGGTTGTAAAATCGAACAAATTTTAAAAACGAGCCTTAAAAGAGTTTTTAAAAACATTTATCTTTTTACACTTCTTACTTTGAGTACCAATTATCTTTAGAAGAACAAATCTTAATAAGAGAAAAAACTTCAGTCATTTTGTAATTCATTAAAATCAAGTTCTCGTTTGTTTTAACTCTACTTCATTTCAATTTGTGGAACATGCCGGAAAGAATGTTAAAAAGAATACGTAGAATACGGTAAGAACCTTAAGTAAAACCTCACCAGAGGCTTAACTTGAACCTGATCTACGATATGAATTAGTAGTAAAACTAGAACCAGAAATAGAAGAATAAAAAGGACCTAGACTAGAACGTAAACTAAAACTTAAACTAAGAGCTCAGCTATGGGCTTAGCTTAAATACGATCTGGAACCTCAATAAAAGCCGGAAAATGAATATAATCTAGAACCTGAACTGCAACACAAACTTCAACTTAAGCTACAATCTAAGCTAGAGCGTGAAATAGGAGCTGCACTAGAATCCAAAATGCAAAAAGTTATAAAACCTTAACTATTACCTCACCTAGAATCTGATCAAGAGGCTGACCTAGAAAGTGAACTACTATAATTACCAGAAGTTTCACTAGAACCTGTAAAAGATCAGATGGGATCTTAACTGGAACCTGTACTTAAACTTGATCAAGAGCCACGGCACAAAATGGTCCTAAAGAACTTACATCTTTACAAAAACCAAAAAAAAAAAACTAAAAATTTCCTTATCATAGTGGTTTTTGAGAATACAATTATTTATTAAAAGATTTCGTTTGTTGTGCTTAATTCCCTTTTTTAATAGTTGATAACAAAAATACTAAAATTTATTGTTGGAGGATTTCCTATTTGTTTTTTTTTCAAGTTTTACACCAGGTTGAGTTCACATCTGAGCTAATTAGTTTAAAAAAAATGAGAAAATTTTAATGGTTAAACTAAAAGATAAAACTAATTTTATCTAGTGCATGGAACCAGACATTCTAACATGGATATGTCAAATTATTTGATCCAAGGCTCAGAATCTGCTCTTCACGACTTTTAAAAGTTCCACAATGAAGAATTTGTTTTGTACTAGAACGACCCATCAAAATAAAAATAATAAGAGATATAACATATTGATACCATTTTACTGACGTGTTGTTTAGGAGACACTTCAAAAATATAAAAAAAAATATAACAAAAATATTGATGTGGCTGTTTCTCAGACAGCTACCCTAATATTGACGGGGTTGTCTTGAAGACACTTTTCTGCTCAGCGAGACGCGTGCACTCTATTTGATCGCGTTCGTCAGACAAGCTTACACATGAAAACATACTAAGAAGGTAATGAATGCGTTAGAGCCGACGTTCAAAAAAGAAAGGAGAAAATCCCTTTTTTCTTTAATTGGTGTCTGTTAGACAACCACGTCAGTCGCAGAGGGTTGACTAATCTGAGCCTGAAATAAAACCTAAAGAAAAATTAAAAAAAAATCTATTCTATACAGACTTTTTTAATTCTGAGAAGTCTGATCTACTACAGGAGGTTTCAAATAATATAAAAACTTAATACTAAGTTAAAAATTACAGTTGCTCTTAAGGCAACTAAAGATTACACCACTGTACAGCTTATTACTTTTCAAAATTAAAATTATAAATTAAAAGATTTTGTTTGTTGTGCTTAATTCCCTTTTTTAATAATTGATAAAAAAATCTGAAATTTATTGTTGGAGGATAAGCTGTTCCTATTCGCTAGTAATTTTATAGAATTATTAGTTGTGGTAGAAATATCTTCCGAATGGACAATAATTGGCGAAAAACGTTAGTTTTCATAAAAGTTTGGATTTTATGCACTTTAAATAAGGCATTTTTTTTATCCGATCAAAGCCAATTATTATTGCAGCCATTACACTATAAGACGCGTAATTTATCATCCTTTGAAAAAAAAATATAAATAATTTCAATTAAACCAGCACTTGACTCTGGATTGCAGCTGAAAGAAAAAGATAGCGCGAAAAACACAAGTGGATAATTGTCTGATAAATGTGACGTGAGGGAGGGGAGAAAACTGAGTTCATATTCGGCTTTAGCATACCAAAAAAACATAATAATCGGTTCGAATGGTTAAAAAAAAACTTTGTAAATATCTACCTGAGATATTCAGCCTTGTTTTGGAAATAGATTTCGAGTGAAATTAAAATCGAAAAATTTTCAAAACGATCCTGTTTTTATAAATATATTCCATTTTATATTCGTTATACTTTGAGCACCATTTTTATTTCTTAGAATGACTCTAAAAATTATCAAAAACGATAGTAATTTTTTAAGAATTTTAGCTAAAAATGTTTTTTAATTTAAATTTCATTCGATTTCTATTATCAGAAAATGGCCGATTATTTAAAAATTCTAGATTTTAAATGATTTTATTTCTAACGTCACTGTTCCATTTATTTTGTACTTTTGACAACCTAAAACTAATTCTGTAAAATAACAAGGATCATTACCCTGTTTTATATTCGTTTTTCTCATCATTAAAGTATCTTTATTTTCTATTAAATTTTATTTATTTATATTTTTTAATAATTTCGTTTTTATGACAGTTTCATAATAGCAAAACTTCTCTTTACATTCGCATGAAAACAAAACTACTCGCAATACCATTATAAAAAGGCCACTTTACTACGTTTAAATTGTAATTTCTGTGATTTTTGTAATGTGATCACAGTTAAAGTTATTTTTTCTGCAACAACAATTTTCAATGGTTTCCATTTGTTTAAAAAATATACATATTTACATATACATACGTAAAGTACGAATAAGAGGAAATTTTTTTTAAGTGTAAGTCAAAAGTTCGAATATATGCCTGAAATTATAGTACAATATTCTACTTAGAAATGCAGAAATTCACACAAACACAATCACACATATATTTACAAGTATGCAGCGTAAAATGCTCTTATATATTCAAAATGGTAGAAATTTTTTTTGTAGATATAAGTGTGTGTGTGTGTGTGTGTGTGTGTGTGTGTAAGTGTAAGTTATATACAACCACCATCATTTTGAAAAATTTTCATAGGAAAAAGAAAAATCATTGTAAAATTTTCATTTAGAAGGAGAGAAAAAAGAGAATAATGCTGTAACCGAAATATAAAACTTTAACTTACTGGCTGTGTGTGAGTGTTTTTATTTCGTTGGCTGACTCCGCTGGTTGTTGTTGTTGTTGCCGTTTTTTGTTAATGTAAAAACTTATTTTATTTACATTTGTAGTAGTGGTGTAGGTTACATTAGTTTTTCCTGCAAAAATAGACAGTTGTATGCATCAGTTGTATGCTGTATGTATTTCCTCCTTTCACTCTTTTATACTTATTTTCTCAAGTGTGTATTTCTGTTTATGCTAGTGCAAGTAAACAATCACAAAATTTGTGTATAACTTTTAGAGTATGAAAGTTTTGTGTGTGTGTGTGTGTGTTTTTCTTTCTGTTTTTTTTTTGTATTTTGAAAAGTCCAAAACCATAATTACAAAATCACGTAACCATTTAAATAAACATCAAAAGATGCTAAAATAAACATTTACAAATGAAATAAATAAAACCAACAACCAGAGTTTTAAATGTTTCATAAGAATTTTAAAAACGCCCTACAGATGCATAAATGACTGATCCGTTGTCCAGGAGAGGAGATTTTTTTTTGCTTGGAGTTGCTTGGTTGCTGGGGAGATTTTAGGAGCATTAAGTCAGAACTAACGCCAGAATAAAGATCAAATTCAAAGGAAGATAAGTTGAATGTGCAATAATACTAAAAAGTCTATTTTCCAATAAAAAAATTAAGTATTTTATAATGAAAATAATTGTTTTCATTATTCCACTTAGGAAGCCCTAATTAAAATGCTTTCACGTCAAACATGATATTACAACGTTTCAAAAAATATTTTGATCGGAAGCAGAAAACAAATTAATTACAATTCAAAAATAAGAGAAAATCGAAAAAATAATTGACAAAATCACTGGGATTATAATATTCCAGAAGGCTCTAAATTAAAATTACACAACTGGTAAAGAAAATTTAAATTAAAAAATAATTATATTGTAGAAAAAACGCTTACAACCACCACCCAAACTTTTAATTTTTTGCGCATAGCACTACCTTAAGTATCACTATATCCTTCCTTGAATTCAACGACTGGGAGCAGTCAATCAGCAACTAGTATAACACCTTCGTCCGTTGCACCATCTTGTCTTGTAGCCAGCTTCACAACAGGCACTGCCAATAATAAGTCTCACAGAAAAAATTGTTTTATCAATTAAAAAAATGGTTTAAAAAGTATTTAAATTTAATAATTGTGATAATTGAATCAATTAATTTTTTTGTTGAAAGAAAATTAAAAATTTAGTATTGATTAAATGAACATTTTTATTGTTTTGAAATAAATTTTCAATTAAAATATTAATTAAATAACAAAAAATCTTAATTGACTTTTTTCGTTTAAAATAAAATAATTTAAACATGTAGAATTGTTGTTGGGAATTGTCAATATTTATTTAAATAAATTAACACATTGTTTGAAATGGCAAAGTTTTTGATCACTTTTTTAATTAAAATTAAAAATATCATTTATTGAAAATATTTTTTCAAAATTTGAAAATTTTTAGTAATTAATATAATCATTTTGGTAATAGGTGCAAAGTCAACAAATTGTTTGCTTGATAATATGAATTTGGAATAAATTTGGTGATTGGAGAAATTTAATAATTTTTTCTGTGCTGCTACAAATAATACCACCTCATTGTAGGTGGCCTCAATAGTCGTACCTCCTCTGGTTCTTTAACATATTCTTCCTCAAGATGGCGATTCATTATCGCAAACCAAATCCAAATATTTCAATCTGGTTACGTTAGCGAAATTAACATCCCCGGGGTCTTGAAGGGATCATTTTGAAGCAATTTTACCATCTGGTGTTACATCCTCCCGGGAAATCATGTGCACTCAATATGTACTTGGTATTCGGCAATAATCCAAAATTGACAGATCACAGGAGACATCTTCACGATCACTTGCGATTGTGGCTGACTTTTCTGGTAAAACGGCTGTCAGTAGCCGGACTGACTATTGGTTAAGGCATCAGTTATTATTACGGTATTCAAACGATTAACTGTTATTCTATTAATCGATTAAATTTGGTCGATTAACTGTTTGAATAAATCAAAATTGCTTACTAACGATTAACGAATAATTCGAATAATTTATGTCGATTAATCGATTAATCGAAAATTTGTTTTTTCACAGAACTTATTGTACGTTTTAAAAACCCTTTTATTTCTTCTTAACTCAAGAGCATTTCCTTCGAGTAATGATTCAGATGAAGACGACTATTTTTTGGAGACGAATGAAAACAACCTTCTACCAGACCTGAACAAGACAATGAAAAGTATTAAAATTGTTAAGTAACCAAAAAGGGATTCAAGTGGTATAATTGAATAATATAGTTTTTAGAAAAGACAAGAAAAAGAAGAGAGAAACTGGATATACCTTATAACCAGGGACCGAAAATAACAGTTAGATTGAAATTTTAAAACAAAAAAAGCATATAGAAGTAAATACTGGAAACCTGATTCAACTTTTCTATGATAAAATATTATGATTCTTAAAGTTTTGATTTTTATTTTTTCGATCAAAAATAACAGTTATTTTTTGATTTATATTTTTTTAGGACAAAAACAACAGTTATTTTTTTATTTTTATTTTTTTGAACAAAAATAACAGTTATTTTTTGATTTTTATTTTTTCGATCAAAATTAACAGTTATTTTATGATTTTTATTTTTTTGAACAAAAATATTAATTTTTTTTTGATTTTTATTTTTTTGAGCAAAAATAAAAGTTATTCTTTAAAAAATTACAGCTATTTTTTGATTTTTATTTTTTTTGAACAAAAATAACAGTTTTTTTTATTTTAATTTTTTCGATCAAAAATAACAGTTATTTTATGGTTTTTATTTTTTTGAACAATAATAATAGTTATTTTTTCCATCAAAAATAACAATTATTATATTAGCAAAAATAAAATTTATTCTTTAAAGAAATGTACGTGTTATAATTATTGAATTGTCTTTAAATATTTATTTTAATGTGTGATCATCGCTGGGATATTTTATGCGTATTAAAATAAATATTTAAAGTCAACTTAATAATTATACCACGTACATTTCTTTAAAGAATAACTTTTATTTTTGCTCGAAAAAATAAAAATCATAAAATAATTGTTATATTTGATGGAAAAAATAAAAATCAAAAAATAACTGTTATTCTTGATCGAAAAAATTTAAATAAAAAAATAGCTGTTATTTTTGTTCAAAAAAAAATCAAAAAATAGCTGTCATTTTTGTTCAAAAAAATAAAACTAAAAAAATAACTGCTATCATCTGACTTTTATGAAAAAAGGAATAACTGTTACGGTTCCTGCTTATAACGCTTTAGTTGTATTCTCTCCAACGTCAACAATTAGTGAAAGGATCTTTACTAAATCAAGCTGCATCAAAACAAAAAAAAGAAACAAACATTTAAGCAGTATACTCTTTTTTTAAATATTATTTTAGAAGATTAGCTTCTTAAACTTTGATTCTATTTTTTATTTAAAAAGTTTTCCTCTTTAATTACATGAAGTACATTTTGTTATATTGTTGTTAATTTGTTAATAAAATTTTCATGTAAAAAAATATAATTTTTGGTTTTAATTTTAAAATTCTAAACTAGACAAATTTAAAATTATTCGATTAACCGAATCATATTAAATTGTTCGATTATTATTCGATTAAATATTTACCTCGAATAATTATTCGCGCGATTAATGGATTAATAAAAAATATCAATTAATTGAATACCCTAGTTAGTATGCTTCTTGCGAGAAGTGCTTTCTGTTTTTCAGAAAGATTGTCTTTGCCAATGATTCGCTGCATTGTTTGTCTCCCACTGGCTTAGATCCACCACCATGGCGTAGGCCCCAGGGTAGATACCGATAGATGGGATCTCTGGTGAGCCATGATCTCAAGAGATCTACCAATTCTGAACTGTTGTTGAGTTCTAGGTATTCAGCCATGTCACACAGTACAATTCCGTTCGGAAACGGAATTCATTCCGTATTTTGGTGCTTCAGAATATTACGAAAACACTTTGCGGAATGAAACCATTTTTGTTTTCATGAACGGTATGGGAGTTTTCTGTATTTCAAAGACCAAAAAACTATCAAAATATACTTTCTATCAATAAACAAATATGTTTTCTTCAATTCCGAACGGAATCATTCCGAACGGAATTGTACTCTGTGACATGGCTGATAAGGTGCTCCTTGATTTGCCATAAATTTTCATTGTCCGAGGAAAAATATCGACACAACATAAATTAAAAAAAAAAAATACCTGCATGGCCGCACTACGATCAGGAAGAAACTTTTTCCGATAGCTTTCGAAGCCATTTCTATGAATGTTCCTCTTGCCAAGAGTTCGGTTAATTTTGAATACTTTTGATCTTCAGGTATTGACCACTTCTATTTTCCCTAGTGGATGGAATAGCAAGAAGTCGGAATCTTCTTGCCGCTTAACTATGTCCCTTGGGAGACGTAGTATGTCCCTTGTAAATGTAATGTAAACATTGTTAAATTGATTATATTAAATGATTTTTCAATCATTCTAAAAATTTTTATTATTATTATTTTTATTTATTTTTATTTTTGATACTAATCGGGCATATTCTGTTAATCGAATTCACGTGAAATTGAAATCGAACATGAACATGTCCGAATATATTTGGTCGAAAGAAAAAAGGAATTTCTTATAAAAAATTTACAAAATTTTACTTTTTCCTGTTTCAGACTTTGCGACATAACCTGCAGCAATATTCTAAATTTCTTTTCGTGTTTCTCCGTACACGTACAGACGTTATGTTTTTTGTTGCAGGCCCCAAGCTCAAATTTGGTGCTTAACTTATTAAATTTGAATTAAAATAATAATTTTAAAAAATATAAATGTACAAAACATAACAAAGACGTCGTTCGCTTAACTTACATTTCAAAAGAAAAAAATTGTAAAATATTGTTTTGGTTTTACATGACAGTTAAGCGAACGAAGTCTTCATTCGAAATTCGAGGAACAAGTCCCAAATTGTTGTTTATTTTGAAATTTTTTGCTACAAAGTTCATCCCGTAATCGTCTCTACACTTTATGTTTTCCATCTTTGGTTTCATGAAATATTTCTGTGCGGCATGTCGCATAGTGTGAACCCGCGGTTTGTTGGCATTCATTTAATAATTTTTTTACATAAAACCTTACAATTATTACTAACAGTAGAGTGCAAAAGAATTTTGAATTAAAGAGAAGCTTTTTTATATGACTCTTGAAACTGTTTTCTCGTACTTTAAGTATGTGAGGGTTATGTGTGTGGTTTGCTTTAATGTATGATTGTATGTGTTTGGTTATATAAAATTAAATTTATCAAACAGTGAAGTATGAGAAACAACCTATGGCCCAAAACTAATTACTTTACCGGCGCAATGATTTATTAAGTTTAATAAAATCTAATAAAAAAAAACCTAAAATTTTATAACTGAGAATAAAAACAAATAAAGTTTATGATTTAACAAAAGAATATATTATTATTTGTATAGTATTAAATTTAATTAGACTCCTTCTAAATCAGTCACACAGTTTGTTCACTCCAATTATTCGGTACAAAACTAAAATTTGGAAAACCACAACTGTTTTCTCTATCCCAGCCTCTACTTGTTGTATGAAAAATGTTTGTGTGTTAATGAATTACTGTGTAAGTCGATATGTGTATGTATACATCTATAAATGTGAGTTTTTGTATGTATTAATCTAACTGTATGAGTTTTAAACTTTAATTTCATACAACTACGTAAATTAGCAAATAACAAGAAAATAATATTTGATCCGGAAAATGTAATCTTATTTAAAAGCAGCGATGGGCATTTCCTTAATTTTTTGAGACGTGTCTTAAGCAACAAAATTCAGCTTATGCTACCTAAACGCACGTACATATGTGTAAAAAGATTTACATGAGTATATTTTTATCGGCCTAACCTCATGGTGCATTTTAACAATGGGGTAGCAAACTATGCGTTTAATCAACGCCCTCATATGGTAAAGGCATTAACAAAAACAGATAGGAACTTTAGTGAATAATACGGCAAAATTACACACTTACCCCTTGAGTAGGAGCCGAAGCTATTTAACATATATTGCTTTTAAATAGCAACATCATTTAGGGATAATAATCTCTCAGGTGGAAAAATCTTGAGTAATTATTCCTTTAGTGAGATTTTCAGGGATATCGCATCTCGAGAGTGTGGTTTTATACCAGACCAACTACGTGGTCTCCAAAAGAAGCCTGTCAGCGAACAGGCAAAACTTCCGCAAAGACAATCTCCCTGAAAGGAAGGAAGCTTTTCCCGCCAGAAGCATATTAACGTTGGCCTTAACCAATAGTCAGTCTGGTGGCTGCTTACCGGTGTCCACTGACTCCCGTAGACCAGATGGGACCTCTGGTTATCCCAGATCTCAAGAGAAATATAAATTTCATATTTTTTGCCCCATAGCACTTTATTTCAAACACCTGCTTTTTCCGTGCGAAATTCAAATTTGGAAGCTATCCACATTGCTTTGTTTTTTTGCCAACCAGTTACTAGTACTCCAATTCAAACAAATTTATACTTTTTTTGAAAAGTACACAATACTGTGTGACAGCACGCAGTCAAAGTCATTGCTCCCCTACGTGTTGGAAACAATTTTGTAAAATATCACTTTTTTATCGAAAGTTTGAGCATTTATATTGAAAAGTGTGTTTAAATTTTATAAAAAGTTTATAATGGAGAAAAATCTGTCATGTAAGTACTAAAGATTTGCTTCATAAATTCTTGAAAATTTTTAAAAATTTTTTTGAAAAATTAAATTTTTAACATAACCTCTAAAATGGGGTTTTTTTAAAAAGTTTAATTTCATGTAAGCTTTTAAAAAAAATGTTAACGATTGGCAAACCAAATGTAAACATATTTGAATACACTAAAGTGTTGTTCATTTACTAGGATTTATCTCATATTGCGTAAAATTGCGTAATCTGAATAATATAATTTTTGCAGATTCCTATGCTTTGAAAAAAATCAAACTTTTTCAAATTTGGTTGAAACAACCCTCAAAAAACTATAAAAATTATATCGTTGTCCAATATGTCTTAAATAAAGTTGATGCGTCTGAGATTGACGATGATTGCGAGAAATTATTGAAAGAGAAGGTACGCCTATTCTGCAAGTATCTAGAATCAAAATGGATAAAAAGTGAAAGAAGAGAAAATCAGTTTCGAAATGAAAACTTTTCATGGCTAAATAGCGAGATATCTTTCCAAATTAAAAAAGCAGCTATTAAAACTACTTTTTCCACTGTGGGGCGTCCAAAGGTTCCATTTTGCAAAAAGTCGGAATATGGTAAAAGAAGAGCAGCAGCGGAGCTTTCAGCGGCTATATTAGAGCGTAATTTACTAGTACAAGCAGCAGCAACCTCAGCTGGGAAGGAAGGAATTGCTAACTCAGCTGCATTTCTTAAGGAAACCATAGCAAGTCCAAAAAGACCTTCCAAAATTAAAAAAATATACTCAGAAAGTCAACCTAAACCAATTCCTCTTTCTGCAGATAAAGCGTTAGCTTTTTTGCATAGAAAACAGTTTCACAACAGCACAGTATAAAGCAATACGTCGTGAAAGTAGATCGAGAAACTGTGACATATATCCTCACTATAACCAAATTCTAGCTGCGAAGTCAATATGCCGACCAGAAGGTATCTAAGTAACCGAGACCGTAGCAAGAGCATCTTTGGAATCAGTTGTGTTACATACTGCCAATAAAATTGTTGAAATGCTAAAGAAGGTTTTTGAAGCCGTAATGGAATCTGAAAATTCCGATCATTGAAAATGTCAGTTAATTTTTATCTACGGACTTAAAAGTAGCACAGGCCAAATGCAATATAAGCAGATGTTTCATACAACAGATTCATCGAATAATTCTGACTCTTCACTTCTAGTCACAACAATTATACCACTGAGACTCGTACTTTCCTCCGGGCCTGAGAGAAGAATTGCACTTAAGAAAAGAAATTTATGCTTTACAAAATTTACTTATACATATTGGCAACTAAACTAAACTAAAGTAAAATAATTTTTTTTAATAAAAAAATTATAATGAAATAAATTGACTTTTTTGCATCAAATTGGTCACTAATGGGTTAATTTTTTCTTAGATTTATCCAAAAATGCCTGTCTTTAGCTTCCCTCTCAAGGTGGCTCCAAAAAGTTTAATATTTTAAAAGTTATGAATTTCTCACGGAAAAAGTAAGTGTTTGAAACATAGTGCATAGGATTTAACATCAAAGGGTACAATACCCTTGAGATGATCCCTACAATCTCCGGTGTGAAACACACGTACAGTATCAAATTCGCTCAAAGCTCTTATCTCTCTTTCTGGCCAACATTTAAAAAACCTTAACTTGTTCTCATTCTAGAGTGAGAGTGCCGTAGCTTTGTTGATAATCCTTAAAGGCAGATCCAAGCAAACACATACATGGTAATATTTCAGTATAATTAATGAGAAAAGAAATCTCTTCCATTGAGTGTTGCCAAAATATATGTTAAAATATTTATATATTAAAACTATTTCAAAATCTACTAAATGGAATATGGTTCTATCACCTTTCCTTGCAAAAGACTTTAATGTACGCTGTTTAACAATGCCCGCCCCGGTAGTACTTCCCACAATTAGTTTCCTGGTTTTTTAAAGAACTTATCAATTTGTTCAGTGAGTAAAAATTTAATGTTAAGCAAATTTAAGCTGAAGAAAATTTAACTTAATTATTGCAGAAAAAAAACCGAAATGGCCACACGGGTAGGTATTGTTAAGGCCAAGGCAAAACTACATAATTTTTTTAATATATGATATCTACACTATTTCAGAGCGTTACATCAGAGTTTTCGCATAATCATGAATACTTGATAAACTGCTAGCGATAAAGTAACGGTATAGTATAAAGGACTAAGGGAGACTGACGGTTTTAAGCCAATATAAAGGCCCAATAATAATATGCTTCAGTTGGCTTAAACAACTGTGCGAGTTCATGTAAATCATATGTATCAAGCCATATTGTACTGAAGGAAACTTTTTGTTTAATTTAATGAATTTAAATTATATAACAAACTATTTGCTTAAGCAAAGTTGAAAACTGATCGCACTTTCCGTACGGAATCAAATGTTTTTTGATTTTGTTTTTGTGTTTCTAAATGCATTTGAAAACTTTTTTATTAATTTTTAACACAAGCTTAAGCAAGCTTATGCATATTATAGTTGGGCCTTAAGAGTGCACGTAGATGTGAGATCAAGAGAAACCAAGCACTGTGTCGTAATTTTCCTATCTCTTATTTAAAACAATTATTTTCCTTTTTAACATATACAATTGTAAACGTTGCAGAATGTGTGTTGCCCACCGCTTTTTTAAATAAATTCTTTTTGTTCTACTTTTTACTTCTGTAGTTGTTTTAAACAATTTATTTTCACTCCATTTTTAAAAATATTTTTACCATTTACAACCCAAAATCAAACAATTTTCAACAAATTACCACCATAAAAAACAGAACAACAGCAGTAGCGGCAGAAGAGAATGAGAATAAAACCAAAACTTTATTAAGACCTGCTATGAAATATGCATCAACGTGTACTAATTTTGGTAATAAAATAAAAATAAAATAAAACAACTACAAAAAAAACTACAACTAATAAAAAAAATAAATAACTGAAATTAATGAAATAAAATTATATTTTCTAAAACTCAACAAGCGCGAGTATGTAACAACAAGTATACAGTAAAGTGTACACTGTACTGTGTAGGTGGTTGTGGTATACATTTTAAATGGTATAGCCTTAATACAGTGGGGCTTAAATAAGTTTATTTAAAAAAAAACCTATACTGGCTGTATAGGCTTGATTAGCTGGACAAACAGTTTATAAGGAAGAACTTTAATTAAAGATCGAACTCGTCTAAATTACTAACGGGGTAAACTAAAAGATTCCTTTAAGAACCTAACTAACGGTCAATTTCACCGAGTTCAGTTACAATTTATTATAACTGTTAGTTAACAATATATTATATGACAGTTACCAATTGTCCAATTCACAAGGCCTATCGTATGGCTTATCGTTTAAAATAATACGATTTTTGCTTATGCACTTGTGAATAGAAGTAAAATTAGTATAATGAAATAAGCAAAACAGGTTTAATATGCTGCCAAATGTTGTTGATAATTACAAAGTGCAACACGAAAAAATGTAACCATATACGGACACCACTACGTAATAAATGACCAAAAAAAAAAAAAGATTCGTGTCTCCTAGTGTTGCCCAAAGTGATCCACTTTTTATATTAGCCCCAATGATTTTTGGGCCCTCGGTGTAATTTTTGCAAAAAAGTGATAATTTTGTCAGACTTATATTTTCCAAGCCTTCCGGAAGTAAAGAAATTTTTCACTTTTGCGGCTTCCTAAGCGCTACCTAAAGGGTGTTAAGAATCATTCCTAGGAAGTTCATATATTCTAGAAAATTGTTTTTTGAGATCTTAGGTACATTTTTGTTGTTGTCTATTTTCTTGAATTTTGAGCGGTTTGCTACCTATGGACCTGAACAGGGGAAAAAAGGTAAAAAAAAAACATTTTTTCAAAGTTTTTTTGCGATTGATCTTGAAGATGAAGTTTTTTTTGATTTTATATGTTCATGTTTTTTTTAATGGGCCCCCAAAGATTAAGGGGATGACTTTGGGCAAAACTTTTAGGGAATGGATTATGAGTAGGACTAATCGGGCTTGACGTGGCCGAACGGACTCTAGGTAAAATTCGGACGCGCTGCTGGGTAAGAGTAGGGCCTGCGTCAGGACCATGGACCACTGTATGATAGGCAGAATTGTGGTGAGAATGAGGTCTGGCTTATCGGATATATGTAGGCTGTGTGAGCACCCAGAGGAGTTGGAGACAGTTGAGCACTTTCTGTGCCACTGTCCCAGCCCTCAGAACATCAGGCTGAGGTGTATAGGTAGCAGATTCCTGCACGAATTGGGAGATGTCTCGGGCTGCGGGCTCGAGAATCTGACGGGATTCATAATGGGAATGACCTGGCTGTGCGGCAGGAGGCTGTGGACTGGAAACATGTAGGGCAGTTTTCCTGTTTGGAAGGGTTGTTTTTGCTTGTTCTGTCCGATTTCTTATCTTCCACTATCTTCCATTCCTGTGCTTTTACCATTTACTTCTCCTACTCTGTCACACTATATTTCTTTATCTTTCCTTCTTTCTTTCACGAATTAAGAAATCACAATGGACCATATTGGTCTCTGGGTGAGGGTTTGAAGTTTGCTTCACACCAGCCTTTCTAACCTAACCTTGGGCAAAACTGTGGGACACGGGGGGTTTTTTTTTGGTCTTTTATCAAGTAGTGGTTTCCGTATATGGTTATATTTCCATTACTTAAAAAATTACACACAATGTTATTATGACTGAGATTTCCATGAAAATGCATGTTTTTGTCGACAGTCTAATTTGCGTTAAAATGGCATCGATTTGTTTTGCATATTGTTGCATATTTTGGTTTTCAATGATTTCCATAAATTAAAAAAAAGCTTTTCAAAAAATTTATATACACAAAAAAATTTAAAAAAAAAAAATTTTTTTTTTAAATCTATAAATAAATGCTTTTGGAGATTTGTCTGAAATACAAGACATTTCAAGGATTCGACAAAATATCCTTCTATTTTTAACCGATGCAGCACCTTCTCAGTACTTTTTTTATTTTAAGAATCTTTGAAACCCCTTGCCATTGTTGCCGGCTGTAATGTACAGACTTTTTTATGAGAAGTACGAGTGTTATATTTAATTTGCAATTTCTATAGGCATAAATATATTTTTAAAGTAAAAGCTAAAAACCCAGGTTTTTTTGTTGGTTTTTCGAACATCAATCCCTAAGTAAAAGCACTATTTGGTTTAAAGATTGATGTTTGACTATTGACTGCCAGCTGTCTTCAGTGCCGGTGATAGTAAAACGGCAATGACTTCTGAAGAGATAGTATGGTTACTATCGAAACAAGTCAAGTCGACCTGTCCGTAGACGTGGGTTCGGTCATCCGGTCCTTCGAGAGTGAAAACTTTTAAAAAAATTTTAATTCATTTCATTTCGTAAAATTAACTTCGTCATAAAAATAGTTTAATATAAATTAAATTTGAAGAACTTAAGCCTGATTAAAAACCATAAACAGATCAATTCAATACCCACAAAACGAATTATTCTAAAAAATAAAACTAATAAATTTTATAATAATCTTTAATTTCACTCTTGATTTTTTATTTATTTCTTCTTCTTTAATATTTGTCATTCACATTTTGCGATACCATGAAATTAAAGCTGGTATAGAAGTTTCAATTTGATTTGAAATGGTAATAAAGAATAATTTATAAGAAAGATAGAAAATTAAAATAGTTAAATAAACAAATTGAAATGCATTAAATATATAACAATCATTAAGAGGAATTAAATTTGTGGTGCTTGTTATCTCATTCTGAAAAGATTTTTACAAATTCAACTAACAAATCGAAATTTTCCAGGCCTGGGGGCTAATTCTCGATGGAATACTCTTTCGATGCGAAAGCAATTTGATTTCTAATGCATTCAGTCAAAACTGATTCAATCAAAATTATTTTTTTACTGTTGTTAAGCATTCATCTGAAAAAATAATTTCGATTCGTTCAGTATCGATTTAAAGAATTATAAATAATCACGACTGCCAGAATCATGGTATCATGGTATCAATAAATTGTTTAAAACACATAAAAATCAATTGTATAATTTTACCACAGTTTTGAATGAAAACTACCAATAACAAAAATACAACATTGTATAATTATACGATTATACAACATATACGACGATTATGCGAGCTTGTGAATTAGACTAATATGTTAAATGACAGTTATAGTAATAGTTATTTGAAATTGGCCTAAAGACCTTTAATTAAAACTTAAAATGTTGAAATTTTCTTTAAAATGAAATTTTGCTAAGCTCTAAAATATTGGCTCATGTCAGCTTCTATTCCATGACGGTTAATTTTGAGGATTAACACTACAACTCTAAGGAGCTTATAAATTTATTTCTTGAAATTTTATTTTTTTTCCTTCTTATGATAAAGTCCATTCAATTCGATCTGGCACTTCAAAATGCCATATTTATACGAAACAGAAGAACAATTGGTTAAATTGCTCATCCAAACTGGCCTACATTAGGAAAATTTATCCAAAATGTTTAAATCCAGCAACACTGTGCATTCATATAGATGCATCGTCCTGTTAACAGACATAAATATACTATACAAAAATATATTTTCTTGGTTTGATTTTTCTAGTATAGAATATTGTTTGTTTTTTTTTAGTTTTAGTTTTGAAAATATCATTAAATATTTGCAAAAGAAGTAACAAACTGATGTTGAATTAAGGTATTTAAATGAATATAGACACATTTTTAAATTGCCTACGAGGGTGGACACGAAATAGCTTCTTACAAGAAGATTGATATCTTATAAAAAAAAAATATATATATTTATAAGTAGTTATTTAAAACTCAAATGTTATCTCTGCTGAATTAAAATAAACTTAAAAAAAAAAATTAGTTACAAAAATTCTTCTCTTAATATTATTACTATTTATTTGTAGTCAATAGTTTTTAGGTCAAATGTTCAATGAATATCAAAATCATACACAAGACAAAAAAAAGTTTAAGAACTGATTATTATTATTTTAGTGAATTGCATTTATGTAATTTACCCAAATTAAACTGAATAACAAAATATTACAAAACATGTTAAAAATATAAGTTTTTTCTGCTGCTGAATTCGATTAACTTCAGCTAAATTGGAGAAAAGATTTTTTTTGCAGGTGTGTATTTCATTATAGTGATTTGATCCATAATATGTTTTATATTTTATTTATCAAAAAATTATAAATTTCTCACTTGAGAGGAATACCCAGCAAAAACTTTACTTACCTGGTAAGTTAGCAAGTAATGTTGGAGAAATATAAGCACTACTTATTTTTCGGCTAAATAACTACTTTTTTTTGTTCGAGTTGTCCACATAATTCAGTACTTACAATACACTTACTAGAAGTCACAAAGTATCTAGTGATCATTTTACTACGAGTAAGTTAAATTGTAAGTACTTACAATATACTTACAAGAAGCCAAAAACTAACTAGTTTTTATTTAATTGGCGCTAGTTAATAGACCTAATAAGTAGTTATGGAACTAGTGACTAAAAACAAGACAACTAATTAGTAGTTATTGAGCTGATTATTAGTAAGCAAATATTCAGAAGTGAAAATAATCTAAGTGAAAAGTACTTACTGAGGTTATTACTAGTAAGTACTTATTTAAGCTTTCAGAATAATTACAATTGTAATGACAACTACTTACCAGGTAACATATAAAATAACTAATAGCTATTACCAAAATTCAAAAAGTTTTTCCTGGGTATGTCGCAATTGTGAAAATTAGGAGAAAAATGCTTAATATTCCATAATAATAATACAGCTGAATACCATTTCCTTAAGCTGAATTGAATAAAAAATGTGGTATAAATTAGTAAAAAAAAACCCGTTATAATTTAAACAAGTTTATTTTTTTACTTTTCTGAATTGCATTCAACTTATTTAAATTAAGGAAGATATGTCAAAATTGTACAAAATTTAAGAACATTTTTAATTAGGCTTAAGTCCATTGAATTTAATTTTCATTTAATTATTTTTATGAAGACAGAAATTTTTATAACATGAAATGAATTAAAATTTTTTTGATAATTTTTTATTCTTGACTGCGCTGAGATTTGAACCCAGGCTTTCACGGACAGGCAGAGTGAGTAAAACGGCAAACCCCACTAAAGAGATTGTGTGGTTACAATCGAAACTAGTCTGTGCAGCCTGTCCGTGAAAGCCTGGGTTCAAATCTTCAAAATAAATTCAATGAACTTAAGCCTAATTAAAAATATCTAAATTTGGATTAAAAATCATTAACAGCTCAATAAAATAACCACAATACCAATTAATTTAAGAAAATTTGTGAAAAATTAATTTTTATTATACAGCTGAATTACATTTGATTGAGCTGAATTGAAAAATTGCAGTTTTATTAAAAAAAAATAATAATAATAGTTATGATCCTTATTGTCAATTCTATAAAAAAAAAATCAGGTCAAATGTATAATGGTTGTATAATTATGCTTTTATAGCATTATATCAGCTGAGGTAAACACAGCTCCCCTGAATTTAGGAATGAATTCGGCTTTCTTAAAAATTTTAAGGTATTGTTAAAAAAAAAATTACAAACCTGTTAGCCGAATGCTCCTTTCTTTAGCTGAATTGAGAAAAAATGTATTTATAAAAACGTGATCTTTTTTTTTTTGGTTTGATAAAGTGGATTTAAATAAGCTGAATTATTCAACACATTTGAGATAATAAAAGGAATTTTATCCGTTTTTTCAGACTTGAATTTTAGAAATCTTTACTTTATTTATATGGCTCTACAACCAATATTTGGCCCTATCCTGTTTAATAAATGGTTCTCCAGCATTTCGGTGTTGTACATGCTGTCTCCAGCTTGTAATACCATGGATTTTTGCATCTCCTTTCACTGGATCCGTTCATCAGAGTCTTGGTCTTCTCTGTATGCGCATTTCGTGGTAGTTGTCATCTTATGCTTCTTGGCTGGAGCGCTCAATTCCATTCGATCGACATGTCCAAGCCTGCGCTATAACTGTATTTTGCTGCACTTAACTACATTAATGTCGGGACAGCTCGTACAGGTCACGGATAGTTCACCATGTATAATCTCCATTCATGTAGATGGACCCATACATTTTACACCCAACACTGCTTCCTCATGTAAAAATCATCCGAAGTAGCATCTATTTGCAAGCACGAGCCTTATTTTTATTTCAGTGCTGACATCATTCACTTGGCTTATGGCTGATCGGGGATGTATAAATTCGCCTTTTTAATTAAAACTAATTTATTTTCAATTAATGCTTTACTTGGTGAACCACTTTGGAGAATATTTTCTTTAAAAATAAATATTTTTATTAACTTTCTTTACAGGCTCGATACCAAAATTTGTTCAATTTTAAATCCACTTCATTTCGATTTATAGAACATGCCCGTATATGTATATAACTTTTTAAATTTTTCATTAGCTGAATTTTTTATTTACTATTTTTAATCAGGGAAATATATAAGAATAGCGGACCACTAATTTTTAAAATTATATTGGTTAGATTTTTTGCCAGCTAAGCTTAAAAAACTTTAAAATATTTGAATGAATTTCGTGAAATAAAAAATTGTATAGAAGCTTCTCATCTAAATTGTATTTTACATAGATAAATTCAGAAAAATATGCACAAATAGCAGAACAAGGTTATAAATCTTAAAAATATTATTTATCCCAGCTGCATAGAAAAAACCACAAGAATTTCATAAATTTGACAAAATATAAAATTTTTTTTAACTCAATTCTGGATCAATAATAAAAATTTTAAAATTATATTTATTGTAAACAATGATTACGATTGTTTTAGTTGTTTGCTGAACTTTATTAAATTATTTAAGAATAGCAGAAAAATGGTTTAAAAAGTGCTATGAATTTTTATAAGCTGCATTTTATTGTTATTGCATTTCACTCAACTTTTATCTCAAACCTCGCATTCAAAAAATTGTTTTAGCTAAATGCATTTATCTTTAAAATTTTATAGTGCAATTTGTCAGTTTAAAATAAATTTTTTATACACACATTCAAACAAATATTTGCGTTGAACCTTTTTTTATTTCCAACGTTTTTGTTGCTGTTTTTATTTATTGTCTGCAAACAAAGTGCAAAATTTTTTCTGGTTTTTGTTGGCTGGTTATTTTTGAAATGAACTTCAGATATTTTTGCTGTAGTTAATAATAAACAAATTGTAAATGAAAAAAATGTAAAAGATTTATGTGTATATAGACCATGTTATCGATAATTTTTTTTTTGTTGATATATATTTTAAAATATATATTTTATATATAGTTTATATATGTTGAGATTTTTGTAAATATTTAAAATTTGAAAAGTATGAAATTTAAAGTAAAGTAATTTAAAAGTTTTTTAGAACGAAAAAAAAAATAATTATGAATTGAGCTTTCAACAGCTTAATCAACAAATATTAGAAGAAAATCCAGAATTAAGCTTAACATAAAACGAATACAAAACATTAAAAATTTTAGAAGGCTTAATATAAAATCACTCACAGTTTTCTTAGCTGAATATCACTTAAGTGTATTGATTTAAAAAAATACAAGGAAATAGTAAAAATTTTGATTTTAACTGTATTGAGCTTTATTAGCCGAACTAGTTAACAATACCTTAATTCGAAAAACAATTAAAGTAAAACCTAAATTCGTCTCAAAATGATATTAATAAAAAACAAAAAAATGGAATTTATTTAAAGCTAAATTGCAATGTGCTGAATTAAAAAAAAAATTGAAAAAGTGCTTTGCAATGTATTGATTTTAAAATTCAGAAATTTCAGGAATTTGCTATAACAAAATATCAGTATTAGTTTTCCTAGCGGAATTATATTTTTTTTGAGGAATTGAGGAATGTTACAAAAAGTGGTGGACATAAGAAATAATCTATTGATGACTTAAAAAAAATCATGAAAGCCACAAACATATGAAAACGGTACTTGTTTCTTAGCTGCATAGGATTTGACTTTGTTGATTTTGGAAAACTATAAAAGACTAGCTGGGCCCAGCAAACGTTGTCTTACCCACAAATGCTATTAATACCCACACCGTAATAGTAGCGAGGGTATTGTGCTTTAAGCATCAGAATCACTTTCTGGCCAATGTTTCTATTCTAGATTGGGTAGGCATAATTTAGAACGAAATTTAGGGGGTTATTTTCTAAAACACTTCCCCTCACTTGAAAAATATTTTCATACAACGTTTTAAAAATTCAAAAAAAAATTTTATATGAAAATTTCTCAACGCAAGGTGAAGTGATTGAGAAAATAAGCCCTTTAATTTATCGAAATTTAAAATAGATTTTTTTTCATGGAAACTTAAATTCTTTCACAATTTATTTTAAGAAAATTTTTAATATTTTGACAAGCTTTTTTTTTGAATGTCCATAAAACAAATTGTCATGAGGAAAAATACATACATTCTGAGTTTAGTTTAAGTAAAATGTCTCCAAAAAATATGAATATATAAATAGCATCACCATAGCGCTACATATCGGGTCCATTCATACATACACAAAAAAAATACATATGTACGTTCTAAAGACCAGGTGCTGAAGTGCAATTTTATAAGGAAACTTATTTTTGTTAAAATAATTTATTTTGTGAATTTCAGCCAAATCATACCTTAAAATAAAATAAATGGAATATATATTAAAAATATAGATTAAACTTAAGAGGAACCTGGTTCTAGACCAAACTTATTTATTGTCCAAGTGTTGTATCTATCGGTCCAGCAGTTCTTGAGTTTTCATACCCGGCACAAACGTTTTTATATGTCGTGATATTATATTCAAATCGTGATATCTGCAATATTTCGAAATATCTGTCATAACATTTTGAAAAAAAATTTATTTCCAAAACGGTTTTTTTTCATAAATATTGTATTGTGCTACTTAACACACACGTTTTTTTTTTTTTTTTTTTTGGTAAAAAAGTGCCATCTACATAAATATATATATATATATATATGGGGGATTTAATGTCAAGTGACCCAACTTTTGAAATCGACGTCTTCCGATTTGGATGAAAGTCATGGGTTCTTAAATTAAGCAATCCTCTACACATTTCTTCCACAAAATCATGCACATTTGAAATGATTGTTTTCAATGTGCATCTTTCAGTCGGAAAATTTAAAAATCATCGTCTTGACTTAGAAATTATTTTTTTTTTTATACACAACCCCCTCGCGGCCCAAAAAGCGACCAGAACTACCTTAAAGGAAAATACCTAAAAGAAGCTTTATTTTGAGCAAAAAAAAAAAAAAGTACACTCTTAAAAGAATTAAAAAATAAGTTTTAAATTTAAAAAAAAAAATTTTAAAAAAAGATGAAATTTTTTAGATTATTTATCTTTTTATTTATGTTATTACTATTTTATATTAATTTAATTATTATTACAAATAAATAAAAAAATTTAATTTGTCAACATCTCTATAGAAAAAAGTGATTTTATTCCTGGGATTAACAAATTGTAGGTATTACAGTATCGAGGGTATGAAATGCTAGTTTGGTATCTTATATACCGTCGGAGAGGTTAATTTGTCTAGTTTCTCAGCATAAGTTTTATTTTAAGATTTTAGAAACATTAACAAATAAAAAGGAAAAAATTCAAAATAGTGCATATGCTAAAAATTTAAAAATCCTCGTCTTGACTTAGAAATTATTTTTTTTTTATACATAACCCACTCGCGGCCCAAAAAGCGACCAGAACTACCTTTAAGGAAAGATCTAAGCTTTCTTATGAGCAAAAAAAAAAAAAAAAAAAAAAAAAAAATACCCGCTGAAAAAAAAATAAAAAAGTTTTAAATTTTAAAAAAAAAATTTTTAAAAATTTAAAAAAAAAACAAAAATTTTTTTTCGAAAGATTGAAGAAATAGCTTTCTAATATGTTAGGGACAAATTTTCTAACTCAGAAACTTTTTGACCGATCTTGTTGAAAATTTGTGTCTAAGCTACTACCCAAAAGGAATAACTTTGGTGCAAATTTCATCCAAATCGGAAGTCATCGATTTCAAAAGTTGGGTCACTTGATATATTATAATAAACTGATAAGAAATGATTTTACAAAGCACACATCAAGGAGTTGGATATTGTGTCTAGATCTCAAAAATAAAATAATTCTAAGATTCGATGAAAGCATTTTGCAAAAAAGTGCAAAAAATGTGTTTATGAGTTTTTGTCAATAATATACATTTTTATTTATACATTAAACTCTTTATTATCTAGCATTATTTAAGCAAATTTTACTAGTAAGTAGATTTTTAATGACTTATAATAAAAACCACGTAAATTGTTTTTAAACTTACAAAACGAATCCAACAATTCTTAAAAAAACAGCCGAAATTCCCCAATTTTTTTTTTGGAAATATAATGGCTACCAATACCAAGCAAGGGGATAAGGGTATTGGACAATAGATATAAACACATTGGGTCATACAAGCTATGCTTAAAGTTTTGATTCATAGTTTGCGATTGGAGAAAATGTGTCATAAAGTGGAAATTTGCAAAAAAAAAAAAAAAAAAAAAAAAATGTTTTTGCATAGCAATATAATACATGAAGAAGTGTTTCAAAAAAGTATAAATAATATATATGTCACTAAACATTTTTTTCTATAAATAAAAGAGATAATGTTTTTTTAGATAAACATTGCAAAAAATCTACTTTTTCAGAATTTTAACTTCAAATGCATACAAGTTTTGAACTAAAAAAGATTTTTTTTTACAATTTGCAAAATGTAGAATATCAATTGATTTGTTGGTGATTCACAAAACAATATTTAAATAACATTATGATAGTTTTTAGCGTTATATTTGTAAAATACTAGCCCAAGGTAGGTAAAAATTAGCAAGTTATAGTTTTTATAGTCGGATATTTCCTAAACCTTAAGGTATAAATTATGAAGAACTCGACAAGCGCATTTCACTAAAAAATCATTTCAGACATCGAGCTTAAATTAAGAATAAAGGATCATTTTTCGTTTTTGTATTACCCGATGTATCCAACATTGGTTACCTATGGCGCCTCGCCTAATAATTCTATAGACCTCACATCGAAATTCTTAACTCGACTACAACTCTTTTACTGTCACCTCAAAGTTCATTCCAATCGGACAAACCGTTTACAGAATATAGAATTATTTCCATTTTCTTTCTTGAGCTGAATTGAAGAACGCTGAAAGAAAATGGGCCAAATATTTAATCATATGATTCAACTAAGCTGAATTCTTTTAAACTTTTTCAAATAAAAAAAAAAAATACAAAAAAAAAATTTAAGGAACAAAAAATAATTCTTTAAATATGTACAGATTTATTTTTCGCTTAACAGGCTGATAGGCCAATATAATACCATATGTGATTACTTTGAATAAAAGGACATATTTGATTTGCTTATAAATAATTATTTTTGTACACTATCCCACAAAGTCTTAAGTATTTTTCGAAAATGCTACCCTGATCTAATTATTGTTTGAAAATTTTCAAAAAACAATAACAACTTATCATGGTTTTTTTTTTTTTTTTAAATACGTCAGACTTGTGGGATACTGTTCAGCAGCTATAAGACTTTCACTTTTGTCTTACAAATTTTCAGTCACAATGTAATTTTGTAGATACATGAACACGAATAACTTTGTTTGTGCGCGTATATAATAGACAACATAAATTGTCATGATGCAGCTGTTTTTTGTGACTTTCTGACATGTTTACAAAACCAAAAAACTGCGTAAACATGAAACTTTACTCATACCTACACATGCATATGTAAATACCCTGCAAACAATTTCAATCAAAAAATTGTCTTAATAGTTTCCTCATTTAGCAAAAATCTATCACTTTTGCTATTCAACTCTTATTGATGTAGTTACATCGTTCGGGAAGAAGTGTCTCACTATGATAATATTTACATTAAGAATCTACTTAGTGTCTATGTATATTTTATGACGAATTAGAGTGCTTTGATCGGTTAATATCAATTTAATTTAGTAGTATCGCTTTTGACTCTACAAAGTACTCTTTTGAAGTTTAACTTTTTCTTATTGTTCTTTATGATAATAAGTGGGCCGTTTATCTTTTTATCTTCGTTTGTTTTTATGGGTTAGTCTGAGTAAAATAAAAAAATAAAAGAGTTGAAAGTTTTACAAATATTAAAAAATCTACAGTATATTTTATCAAAAAATTTGTTTATGTTTTAAAGTTAAAAACCTTTTTTTCACAATTTTGTTCAAACACTAACTTTATAAAAGTTTCAACAAATTATAACTACACAGAAAAAAGTGTTTTATCAATTAAAAAAAATGGTTTAAAAAGTATTTTAATTTAATTAATGTGATAATTGAATCAATTATGTTTTAGTTGAAAGAAAATTAAAAATTTAATTTTGGTTTAATTAACATTTTAGTAGTTTTGAAATAAATTTTCAATTAAAATTTTAATTAATCTACAAAAAATGTTAATTGACTTTTTTCGTTTAAAATAAAATAATTTAAACATGTAGAATTGTTGTTGGCAATTGACAATATTTATTTAAATTAATGAACACATTGTTTGAAATTTGAAAGTTTTTTGATCACTTGTTTAATTAAAATTAAAAATATCATTTATTGACAATATTTTTTCAAAATTTTAAAATTTTTAGTAATCAATATAATCATTTTGGTAATAGGTGCAAAATCAACAACTTGTTTGCTTGATATTATGAATTTAGAACAAATTTGGTGATAGGAGAAATTTAATAATTTTTTCTGTGTAACTGTTACAATTATCTGAACAACTCATTAAAGTGGCGAAAAAGTAAAATTTTTGAACTTTTAATTCGATTCTAACGTATTTTGTTGTTGTTCAATTCCGCAACATCGACTTTTAAACTACCAAAAGTGACTAAGTAGATCAAATTTCGTAGTCAATCGAAAATCACTCTACCAATTGCTTGGAGGGTACGTACGTACCTTAAAGGTACAAGAACATATTATTATTATTTTGAAGGTTCTTCTATACGAATTCATTCCAGTACAAAGCCACGTCTGTAAAATACTCGACTGTCAGTCAGTCAGTCTGGATTTTTTTTATTAAGCCATCATACGCAACAAGATATTTTATCATCATCATAGTCAAATTATCCCAACAAACCTCCTTACAAACATTAGTAAGTTTCCATGTACATATGTGTGTGCATATGTAAGAATATATGGGTGTCTGTTTTTGTCTGCTTAAATAAATACGTTGATGTCTATTTATGTTCGTTAATATTAATATTTGCTGTTATTGTTGTTATTTACAATGTGTAATTTTTTCCCGCCTCTTATACTCCTCATATTCACAGACAATTTTTACACGAAATTTTTGTTTTGTGTTTCTTCAGTTCGTAACGTTTTTGTTTGTTATTCATATTTCGCGTAACACAGGAGAGACTTAAATATCTCTCATTGCCATACCTTTTTGTGTAATTGTATGAAACTAAAGCTGCAGATGGATACGCAAACATATACATACATCTGTATGTATTCCAAATATCCTTATTTATACTTATACCGGACTTTATGTATTTTTTGTTATTTATATTATTGAACAGATTTTGCCTGCTTGTTTGTATTGGTTTGTGCTCAGCATGTGTATAATGCACCAACAACAACAATAACAACTGCCATTTTAACGAGACAACTTTATGGAGTGAGGATAAATTCGAGGTTGGCGGGATATGTGGTATTTATTTATGCTTCATAAGGTTGTTTACTTTATTGTGGAAATTGATATTGGAAACAGGTTTAATGAACAACGCAAGCTGTTAAATTTAAAGAAAACATTTTTAAATAAATAGTGATTTTGTAAAATATAATAATGTCGAAATTTTTGGAATTAAAAATGCAAATTTTTGAATATTTTAAGAAGTTGAACCAGAAATTTAATTTTTATTTTTAACTAATACAAAAATGGACTATACTTATTTTGCTATTCCGTTTGTGGCCCATCGCAATAAACGCCAAAGACCCTATATGATATTGAAGACTGACTAGAACGGAAACTCTCCTGAAAAACGAAAGAAATTATGTCTCAAAATATTGTACGTGTTACAAGATAAAGTTAACACAATCAAAAATTTAAATTTTTGATAGCTGAGTTAGGTCTTTTTCTATTCTAGATTAACTGTGTGATTTTAGGTATAGAGGATTTTCCAATAAGGCCTTGACAAATTATTGTTAAATAAAACGCAAACCATTTGAGATATTTCCAAAACTTTATCGACTTGAAATACAATCAAAACATTTATGAATGGCCACCGCGGGCACGTCGGCAGCGGTAGATTATTTGGACCCAATTTTCGATGACTCGGTCATACATTTCGGACATAACGGGCGCTATTTGGCTCTGAGTTCTTCCAACGTCGCCGGCTTGTTGGATAGACCAATGATTTGACGTAGCCCCAAAGAAAAAAGTCTAGAGGCGTTAAATCGCAAGAACGAGGCGGCCAATTGACTGGTCCATTGCTTGAGATAACACGCTCACCAAACTTACTCTTCATTAAATCGGTTGTTACGTGTGCTGTCCGGCTTGCGGTACCGTCCTGTTGAAACCACATGTCGTCCAAGTCCATGTTTTCCAATTCGGGCAAAAAAAAACTCGGTAACCATGGCGTGATAACGATCGCCATTCACAGTAACGTGACGCTCGTTATTGTCGACGAAAAAATATGGCCCAATGACGCCGCCGGCATGCAAGCCACACCAAACAGTTATTTTTTGTGGATGAAGTGGTGATTCATGAAGCACATGTGGATTTTCACCAAACCAATAAAGCATAATTTGCTTATTGACGAGGCCATTAAGCCAAAAATTAGCTCCGTCTCTGGAGATGATTTTGCGATGAAATTCATCATCTTGGCGCATTTTCTCCAGAGCCCAATCGGAGCCTCAGACCATCGGCTTCAATTCTTGAGTTAGCTTGATCTTGTATTTGTGTAAACTAAGATCTATACGCAAGATTAGCCACGCAAGATTCGCCCAACTCGTTGTCTCACTGGCACGGTAGCATCACACAATAAATATGTAGACTAAAATTTTTGCACTTAAATTGTTATTGCTTGTCTACTAGAGCGAGAATAACGAGCGAAAATTGTAGTTAACGCGTTCCCCGACTCCGAATTTCGGTAGTACATTTTTATAATTTGCACACGTCGTTCGTTCGTGTACTTTACCATGATGAAAATTTTGAGTTTACTGAAAAAAAGGAAGTAACAGTTAGATGTGACTAAATTTTGTGCGGTTAGTGGCGGATTCTCTCTTCTTCTATATGGTGCATTTGGGACATCTGCGATAGACACTTTTTGACAGAAATTGAATGTGTCCTTTTATGTTAATTTAGTAACATGTTACAAAGTGTCAAAAAGGTGCAAATTAACCCTCTCCTAGGGCATCCCCATGTTAAAGTGGCAAGTCTAATTGATATAAATTGTTAGAACTTGAACCCGTCCCTGCCACTGTAGAGCTGTCACGTGACAAGTTTTTGTTCTTTCTCTTTCCTCTAGGGATAACACTTTGGCAGACCAAGTCCTTATTTGTGTCCTTATTGGTGTATATTTTGTATCTGTTTTTCTTATCAAATTGCAGAGCAGAACTGGAATTTATCGCCGTTTGCCAAAAGTATACCGTATATTTTTTCTAACACATGGTGGAACGTAAGTGTCTTAAATACTTTTGTAAGCGCGGGCTCATTGACATTGAGATATTATTAAATATATCGTTTATTAAATGACTTAAGCTAGAATTAACTAACTTAGGTAAATAAAACTATGGCAGACCAAGTTTTACTACAAAAGCACTATTCGTTTTTTTGTGGATACTAAAGTGTTTTTCGAGAGTTGGCTTAATATGAGGTCTATGGTAAATTAAGGAACGGCCTTCATAAAATTAAGTTGTATGATTGTCAGTCATATAAAATGAATTTGATCAGTGAAATAGTGCGTTCACAAATTAAATTCAATGTTGTCAAGTACCTATTGGAAAACCCGATATAACAGAGATTGTGCTTGCAGATTTGTTTATATAGAATTTGGACATTTCCTAAGTGCATATATAAACAAGTAAGAGCACTATATTCGGCTATACCGAATCTTATATACCCTTCGCAATTGGTGCGTTAAGAACCGGAAGTTATATAAATACCGTTCTTTAAATATAAGTAAATCTATTCTGAGCCACGCCCATTTCTCCAATCCCCCAAAACCCCCATTATTTTGTTCATGGTCATTCGAGTGGTCTGGTCACCTTAAAAACTCTTTTTTCGTTAAATTAAAATAACATATGCATTCGGTGAGCACGATGCTATAAAAAACAACTTTTCTCAAAAACATGAAGATAGCACTATTTGAATATAAGGCCTCGATATGTTTTATCAACCAGCTTGAGTGGTTCACGGTACCCCTGCAGAACTTAGGAAATCTTAAAAAACAACAACAAACCATAACATACTCTCAAGTGCTTGCCGTATTGTAAATTATCTTAGCGTCTTGATATTTTATCAAACTCCTTACCATGTGGTTTCAAAACTTTTTCCAATGGTAAACATATTTTAACCCCAAACTCTTTATTTTAAAAATTCTAACTAATTTCTTTAGATTTTCGACAAATAAATCAAATCGTAATGAAATCTCATAATAAAATTCAAGAAAAAAGAAAAACTCCTAAACTTTTTTAATATCTAACACAAAAAATCCATTACTCTGTGTTAACGTGTCAATTTTTTTTTTTATAAATATTTTTTCAAATTTGTTAACTTTTTCTGCTTTACTCAAAAACAAAAAATTAACAAAGTTTTTTTATGTTTGAAAAACGTACGCATAAGTATTAAATTGATATGATGTATGAATAAAATATTTCAATTTATATTAAGTACATTTATTTTTACAACATTTTGTTGCTGTTTTTAATTTTTTTTTTTACTTTGTAAAATGGTTTATGAACATATTTAAAAGTTTGCAGTATATTTTTTGTTGTATGTTTTTTATTTATTTATTATTTTTAATATTTATGTCTTATATTAATATCTGGTAAAACACCAAAACCCAAATGAAGAATAAAAAAAAAAAACGATCTGAACTTTAATATTTAATATTCGTTCCAGGACTATAAGCCCAAGTTGGCATAGATTGTTCCCTCTATAAAAAGATTTTTGGCTAACAAAGAATCATATATTAAGAAAACAGTTTTTAGTTATGTGTTTGCATTGAATGATACGTTTTTCTAAAATATTTCACCATTGGAGAGTAACAAAGAAACCCTTAAACTTTACGTACATATCGCTCATTTCGTGCAAGACCGTCACAACTCAAAATTTGAAAGTTTACAGGAGAGCCTTTTTAAGATTTCAACCTATTATTTTTTTACCTTCTCTTTCACTAAAATACAGTTATAAAATCAAATGTTTCTTTTTTGCTACAAAGAAAACCACATGTACAAGAGGAATGCCAAACACAAACTGAAATGTGACCTTGTTGATGCTAATTGCTCAAGTTTGTTACGAGAGGTCATAGCGTCAAAAGCATCTGTATTACCGTTATTTTTTCGATAATTCTCTCCGTTCTTAGATCAATTTGTAGAGATTTAAGAGAAGAACATTTCTGCATTACTTACTCGAAAATGCCAAATTTTGAGTTGTGACGGTCTTGCACGAAATGAGCGATATGTACAAGGTGGCTGAAAAGTTATCACGCGATATTCTTTGCTGTTACTTTTTTTAGTATTCTGTTTAATTGATATCAAGGCCAGAATTAAGTTCAAGTTCCTTCCATTTTAATTCTTTGACTCCAAAATTCGTGGCTACAGAGAAGCTCGGCTCTGTTGTCAAAGGAAATAAAATAATTATTGTAAATTATAAACATGATGGGTCTGTAACACTTCATGTTCATATTTAAAGGTTAAATAAATATTTACTAACGAATTTCGCAGTAAATTTTATTTAGAATCTTGGCCACAAATGTCATATTAATTTTGTTTTTTAATTGGTTTTAAATTTATTTTATTTAGGACTTTAAACGAAAGTTTGTTTATAACAATATTTAATTAATAACCGCAAATTGTGCATGCACTTGATGTAAATTGTTTGGGGTCATAATTATATTGTTTCGAAAAAAAATCGTTCTTTTAATTATAATTTAATTATATTATTATTTAGAAAAAAAAACACACACAAACAAGCATAAAATAATTAAAGAAATTGTATACTACACTTTAAGAAATATATACTGCATAAGCCAATGGAATATTTAAATGGTTTCAGCATAAAATGAAACAAGGTAAAGTGCTATATGCGGCTGTACCGAATATTTTATACCCTCTACCGAGAGAAAGACTATTTTAGCACTGGAATCTATTTGCCTGTTTTTAGAACGCGAGCGCAAAAGTGTAGTTTTTAACTAACATATAAAAGAAAAACTAAATTTCCAAATTTTTTTTGCGCTTACGTTCTAAAAACAGGCAGTGTATCTCAAAATTATAAACTGAAATTATTAAAAACTGACCTTACAGGATTATAATTCGTTGCGATTTGAGGTGTTTTAATGTATATTTCAAAAGTACGCTTTATATGGGGCTTATGGTAAATTGTGGACCAATCTTTACCAAATTTGGTAATATTCTGTCCTATCCATGCCAATTGTTCTTAAAGCACTTAACCACTCCCAGAGAAAAAACATGTTTAAATATGGTCACCTCCAGCAAAGCCATTATACAAAAAAATTGTAAAACTATTATGATTAAATTTAACCATATTATTGTCAATGACAACCATATCATTGTTAAATTAGTCCTCCATCAAGAATCGACAATCATATTATGGTTGGCTCCGAACATGTTTTGGTAAATAATAGCTTAAATACGTTTAACACTTATTATATTATCGTTGGTTTTCAACAATAGCATGTTGCTCTTGGCAAAGAGGAAAACACTATTTTTAATTTCAAAACAAAATATTCTCATATTTAACCATAACATGTTTAGAGGCAACCATAATATGATTGATGGAGGACTAATTTAATAATAATATGGTTGTCAGTGACAATAATATGGTTTAATTTAACCATAATATTCTTACAATTTTCTTTTAAAATAGTTTTGTACGAGGTGACCATATTTAAACATGTTTTTCCTCTACGTGCAGTGAACGCAATATTATAATTAAAAGGAATGAATTGTGATAGGTAAAAATAAAACTTTAAAGCGTCGTTACTAAAAAGGAAAGGCAATTAACATAGACTAGTCATGTGACTGAATTTTGTGCGGTTAGTGGCGGATTCTCTCTTCTTCTATTACTTGTTATGAAGGGGATCTATCAAATTGACATGGTTCATTTGGGACATCTGCGACAGGCACTTTTTTGACAGAAATTGAATGTGTCCTTTTAGGTTATTTCAGTAACATGTTACAAAGTGTCAAAAAGTGCAAATTAACCCCCACCTAGGGCATCCCCATGTTAAAGTGGCAAGTCTAATTGATATAAATTGTTAGAACTTGAACCCGCTACCACTTTAGTTTGTGTTAGTTCTCTTTCCCCTAGGGATACAACTTTGGCAGACCAAGTTCTTATTGGTGTCCTTATTCGCGTATATTTTGTATCTGTTTGTCTTAACAAATGAAAAAGCAAAACTGGAATTTATCGCCGTTTGCCAAATGTATACCGTATATTTTTTCTAACACATGGTGGAACGTAAGTGTCTTAAATACTTTTGTAAACGAGGGCACATTGACATTTAGATATTATTAAATAGATGGTTTATTGAATGACTTAAGCTAGAATTAACGAACTTATGTAAATAAACCTATGGCAGACCAAGTTTTACTACAATAGCGTTTTTCGAGAGTTGGGTTTATATGAGGTCTATGGTAAATTAAGGAACGGCCTTCAAAAAATTAAATTATATGATTGTCAGTCATATAAAACGAATTTATGCAGAACTTAATGAGATTTGGTTCTTTATGTTATAAATTTCTGTCATAACTTTGAACATAAATATAAATTTGGGTTCATAACTCTTTTCCTACCAAAAACGATTGTGCAAGATTTCAATCCAAAGCTTCTTAGGAGAAGTAGTAAATAGACACAAAAACTTTTCTCATCTTTTGAAAGCGAGAGTACTTTGAATTAGTCAAGGACCCAGAATATATGCATAGATATAAACTCGCACGGAATAACAGACTTCTAGCATTTTCACACTTCTCAACATCTAAAATCAACTATCAATTTAGAAGATGTTAACAACTTCCAATTAAAAAAAATGGAAATAGGGCTAAAAATCAACATCTTTACAAGATGTTCCTATCTCATTGTATTCCATTCCACTTCTTTCAAAAGTCAAAAGTGTCGCCACTATAAAAGTAGTAATAAATTCTATTAGTATTTTGCCATCACTGGCAAAATGACATTTGTTTTGAAAGCAGCGTTACCATATGTCAAGTTTTCCATTCTTTGCAAGTTTTTTTGTTTAATTTTTGTTTGTTATACAAAAGTGAATTCTAAAACATTTTGGTGCTTTCTTTTTTTAAAATTTTGGCACTTTGGTAGAAAAAAAATTTTTTTTTTTTAATTAAAGTTTTTTTTTAAGAAATGGTGAAATTTTTGATGACAGTGATTGATTGATAGATATTAGATCCTGCAAGTGTGAATGCATGTTTCACATTTTCAACATCTTTTATACGATCGTCCGAAATGCTTGCGAGTGTGAAAAGTCTATTAGTATACACTCATTAAAACCTTGTAGGATTTTGGAATATTATTTGTTCAAGTTAGATTTTTATAGAAATTGTACTACTGACTATTATCAAACATTTTTTTTGAAGTGTAGCCACTTTTTTTTAAATTTTCCCTTCTTCCATTTTTTATACACTTTTTTTAATTATTTGATACCATAAATCAATAACCACAAAAATCAAAACCACAGATATAAACAAACAAACATATAAAAATTAGGAAAATAAAAACAAAAACGAAAAAAACAGAAAACCAACACCAAGTTAATGACACATAGAAATTAAATTGCTTAAAAAAAAAATAAAATAAATTAAACAAATAAATAAAACAACGATGAAAAAACACACACGCTATAATTATGTCTCTATAAATATTTAATTTATATTCATTTCAAACCATTGCCGATTACTGATCCCTGGCAATTAAATGAAATCGATAGTGGCGGAGAAAACAGCAGAAGTAAAAACTTAAGAGTCATTTGTATTATCCCAGCAACAAATCATGATTAAATGACTTGAAATACTCATACTAACGACAATAATGACAGAAAAATGGGGGAAAAAAAGAAATATGAAAATCTAATAGACACAAATTATTGTTATTGTAAATAACATGCTAAAATCTAATATTCTTGTGGTAGTTGTAGAATAAATATATAACACGTAAACACACATTCATGAAAACTGCTTTGGATTAGCAATAGATACTTGTCGTGTTTTAAAGCCCAACAAACATAAAGTAATTCGACTTTGTGCTTGAGTTTTAAGCGTTATATTTTACTGAAATATAAAATTTCAATTTGATACCGATTTGGGAAATCGTATAAAAATCGCATTTATACAGGTATGGGATGAAAATCGATCGATTTTAAAATCGATATTTTTTAGAAACCTGTCATAGATTTCGAACATTTTTTAATTCCATATCTGAATTAAAGTCTTAATTTTGGTTCCAAAATAGATTTCAATTCACATTCATAAAATAGAGTTAAGACGTGGCCAAACATCAAACAGCTTCATCAAATTTACGGATGTAGGTGTTGGTAATATTTTGAATTATTTAGCACAGCCACACATCAAAATTGTATTATCAAAATTCCAGCAAAACCATTTATTATTTGTCAAATTATATATATATATTTTTTTTTTTTTTTTGTTGAAAATTTTTATTTTTTCAAACGAGTTGTAAGAAATTACAGTCAAACACATCCAACTGGCTTCAAAACTATTTTGATTTTTGTCAAACTAACATCAAACCATACGTGTGAGTTTTTATAATTACCAACACAAAACAAAAATTTGAGTTTATGTGTGGCCCTGTCGCTTAATAGAAACAAATTTTTAAAGGAAGTGAAAGTAAAATTTTCCGCTTTAAATCGATTTCCATCACATACCTCATTAACTACAAATCGTCAGTAAATTATTTTTTTGGCACTTAGGGCAAAAAGTCGTAGTGGAGATAAACGGCAATAAAAGTTTACATGAAGTTTTCTGATTTTTTAGGTTTTTTTTCACCACCTCTTCTGGCATATGTTGTGAAGAGAAAATTTAAATTTTTATGAACTTTCATAAACTACCTGTGTAGTTAATAGTATATTATTGAAAGTTAAAATTATTGTTTTGTGCCGCATACGCCTATTTTCTAGATTTATTTCTAACAGTAGCATTTTGAGCTGCATACGTATACTTACTGCTGTGTATTTAGTTGACATTTTATTTTGCTTGGGTTCAGATCCACCAGTGACCCGTAATGACCGCTATAGCTAATCAAGTCCCTTCCAAACACAAGAAGCATGCGGGTTTTCCCCGCGTCATAACTAGCCAGGCTATAGAGTGTATACTGAATTTAAGTAGAACGCGGGTTTTTCCCACATCATAGCCAAGCCATATAGTCCAGGCTTGTTTGCCATATATGACCATCTCTCCTTAGTCTCTTTCTACGACTAAAATTTAAGGAGAGTTCTATACCAAGCCATCAAAATATCAATTAGACCATCAAGGAACATGCTGTCTAAGAGACAATCTTTTTTAGCCAGGCGGTGTTGTTTAACCTGCAGAAGAATTTCAATTTGTATATTTTATATAAAAAAAAACAAAATAATATTTGAAAACGATTTCATTTAAATGTCAAAAAAAAGTCTAACAAGATCAATTTGTTAGACTTCAACTGGGGCTAATTCTGGCAGTCGTGATCGAATACTTTTTCGATTCGAAAGCAATTTTTTTTATAATTATATCAGACGATACCAAACAAACTGAAATTATTTCTCCGTGTTGCAAAGCATTTATATGATTTTTCACAAAACTGAAAAAATAATTTCGATGGGATCTTGCTGAAATCAAGTTATCACTGCTGGATTAAAATATATATATCGCACTTGTTCCTCGAAACAGAGTCGACTCAAAATTTATAAATTATCAGTAGAGACAAAAAACTTTTTTTATATGTATGTATTCTTATATTACAAATGTGGGTAAATCTGCATTTTTTAGGTAAAATACTAGAGAAATAGATCTAAGATTTTTACAGTGGGTAGATATGGCCACTGTTAATCGTTTTTTGCAAAAAGTGAAAATTGAAAAATTTTGAGTTGACGCTGTTTAGAGGAACAAGTGCGATATGTATGTATGTATTTACTTACACACATGACTATATTTTTATTTGATATGTTGGCATGTACGATGGAAATATTTAAAGATAATATATGAGGACATAGAGAAACATCGATCTCAACACAGTTTAAAATATCATGACGTTTTCAGAATTATGTAAGAATTGATTTCCTGACATGCATGTCACCACCAGAAATATCAAATACAATTAAAAGAGTGCCTCAATATCTTTGAAATTTTTTTTACATTTTGGGATATTTGTTCATACGATCTTAAAATATCTCCAAATGTGGATAAGTAGTTGGTTTTTTTGGACTGTTATGAAAATCTCAATTAATATTTATTTAGTATTTTAAATATTCTAATTTACTTACCGTTGTAGCAAAAAAAAATGCAAAAATTTTTTAAGGCTTTCGAAAACAAATGCAATTTAATGAAAGTTTTCATGTGACGTTTAATATGACAATCGTTGGAAGACGTTTGCTATAGTTATATAAGATACATTTTTTTATGTAAGTAAAAAGACTTTGTGCTTTAGAATGCTTTAAACCCTAACTACAATATGCTTCAGTTGGCTTAAGCAACTTTGCGAATCATATGGATCAAACCATATTGAACTTAAGGCAACTTTAAGCTAAGTTTTATGAATCTGTCGTTTGCTTAAGCAAAGTGCGAAACTGATCGCACTTTCCGTACAGAATCAAATGTTTTGGATTTTGTTTTCTTTTTTTAAATCATATGAAAGACCTTTTGTTAATTTTTCACAGAAACTTAACCAAGCTTATGCAATTTATAGTTGGGCCCTTAGAAATTTTAAAATAAAAATAATACAAAAAATTCTGGCTAAAACCTTTTGTCCTGTCTTACAAAATTAGGCAATTCAATTTAAATTATTTAAATCGAAAATACAGAAACTACTTTAACAAATAGAATCTGGGAATTTTTAGTTCTCATGTTGAATTTCATTTTAGATTAAAAAAAAAAAAACAAATAAAATTGTGATAGTACATAGAAAATATTCATGGAAAATATTGAAGAAATAAGCCTATTATTAAAGATTTTTAAATTGTAATTTAACTTAGAATACAAATTCGATTTAATATTAAAATTTATAATAAAAACATATTTAGATAGTTTTGTCATATCCATTTTGAATATAAATTATAAAGAAGTGTGAGCATGACATGAGCATTCACGGCTTAAAAAAGATTTGGGAAATAATCGAGAGATTCTAGATTAAAAATCTTTTCATTCTTTGCACTTAAATGTTGAAATTTTTCTGAAATTGCAAAACATATTTATTATTATTTCTTTTCTCAACTGTATAACACATGTAAATTTTATTTAAAATGTTAACAAGTCCTTCAAATTGATTTCAAATCGAGTATGATTTGTTATTTAAGACTTTATCAAATGTAAAATGTATATATAAGATTTTAAATAAATTCTAGATTTATAAAAAAATCCATATCCATAAGTTTATTTGAAAATAAATTTTGACGGAAGATTGAGAAAAATTTCATTTGTGGAAAATTTTTCATTCGGCTCAGGAATCCTAAAAAAAAAATTATTTTGAATTCAAACATTTTGTTGGGTACAATCAATTCAGTAAAAGACACCATCATTAACCTCGTCATCATTATCATTGATTGTTTATAATGTTCATAATGGAAAAGAAAATAATAGAAAAACGTCAACAATGTTTATGGAAAATGGCAAATCTAATTTTATAGGAGAGAAGAACTTAATGACTTGGCCAATAATTAGCTAATGACAGTTTAAAAGCATTTCTTTGTCTGACGATGTGTCAGTGGATTATGATGGCCGTTTTTGTTGTATCGTTAAAAAAAATCTTTAGTTTTTATTTGCAAGTAGATAGAAGCAAAAATTGCTAAAGTATCGTCAAACTGGTATAGACAAAAACTGAAATAGTCCTATATTTACAAAGGCATGTGAAAGTTGTTTCACAAGCTGTATGGCTCGTAGAGAGAGAGTGAAACCAGAGCTCACCGAGACCATGCGATTGAATTTCAGGAAGCCGTAAATATGGTGCAATAACGGTCACCATTGACGGTATTATTCTGATTTTTATCATTTTAGAAGAAATATGGACCAATGATTTTTAATGGATGTAATGGTAGCTCTTGGTAATCTTCTCGTTGCTTATCAGCGCAAATACGGCAATTTTCTTTATTAGTGTATCCATTGATTCCTCACTGAACAGAATTTCCCGATAAAACGCCGGTTTTTCACTGAGTTTTTCCTGAGCCCATTCACTAAAAATAGTGAGGTCTTTCCATGATGGCTTGCCAAACGATATTGAACAAAAGTTACCAAGCAGTTTTATATGAGTCACGCGTGATCTGTAAAGAAAAGAATATTGAAAATCAAACCTCTCGATGAATCACCCTTTAATTACAGATTATGTAGGCAAGCTTCACATATTAGCAGGAAATTTAATCAATGATTCCGTGATTTAATAGCACTTAAGCCATCATTTATATTTATGAAAAATCGTTTCCTTCTTGATATTTTAAGGAGTGGTTGTCCTGTTCTACCGCCAATTGTTTCGGATATAGGCAGTTGTAGGCTAAGAGCTACTTCAAGAAGATGAAGGGTTAAGGAAAGTTAAACAGAATTACTGTTCAACTATTGACTTTTAGAAACAGGTTTCGAAACAGAAATATTCTTAAACCAAAGATTGTGTCCTCAGACTAATATCTATTTTCTCTACTTCGTATTCTTGCGGGTCATTGTATTCAACACTTAATTTTGTTTTTTTAAATAAGTTGTGGTCTGTTCTAACTGATAAGCACTTAACTATGCTGGTGCGAAATGGCAAAACAGGTCATAAACCAAACTTTAACCGGGTAACTGCTAAAATGGACAAAATCCGTAATGTATCAGCAAGCAAACTTTTCAATTTATGTTAAATGTTCTACAATTTTCTTATTTTTTTATGTTTTCTTCACATATGTTACAAGAAATGAATTTGTATTATTTTGTTCAAAATTTTAAAAATAAATTAAATAAAATAATTTTTTATTATATATCGAGCTCTTACCGCAAAAATAGCTTAAGCGACATAAATTTAAATGTTCGTTTTTTTAATATATGAATTAATTGGCAACACTTACATTATCCCATAAAATGTTATGGTCACATAAGTTACCGTTACGATCTTATAGCATAAACAATTTAAACGTGATTGGCGCCATCGTACAAGATTTGTATGAACTATAATAAATCAAACATTCTTCAGTAAAATGCGTTTTTAGTCGCTTAAGCTTTTTTTGCGGTAATGGCTCGATATGTACAAATTTAATTAAAAAATTTATTTTATTTTATTTATTCTAAAAAAAATTATTCAATATTATGCGTAAGAGCCAATCCTATCAACTTCAAGAGCCGCATGCGTCTCGTCATCCGCCTTATGGCCACCTTTTATGTTGTCATAAATCATTAAGTCATAGAGTAAATATTCAAAAAACCAAAAAGTCATAGATAGTTTCGATATACGCATCCAGGCATAGTAATATATCCGTATATATGATATACGGATATATAACATGAAGTAATTTTTGCTAAAATTATTAGACTATTTTTACTAAAGTGTTCATTCACCAATTTTTTAAATTTTATCTAATTATATGGCTACCCTCGTTAAATGTATATAAATTAATGAAAAATAAAACTAAGCATGTCTCTCAACATTTAGACACGCACATGATAAAGAACTAATAAAATATATTGTTATATAAAATAGAATTAAATAAAACAAAACAAAACAAAAAAAAAAAAAAAAAAAAAAAGAAAAAACATTTTATGGTTTAATTCCAAGAATTACTTAAAATATTAATTTGCACAAAAAATAGATTTTATTAAAACACGATATTTATTTTAACCAGTAAAATTAAACAGAAAACAATAGAACGAAAGCATAAAGCAGAAGTCATAAATATTTGTTGAAAAGTCATGTAAACAGACAATTAACAGGGGTTGCTAAAAAGATAATAACCAATATAATTGTAATGGAAATAAATTTTATTTATTTCCAAAGGTTCAGTTAAGCTTTAAGTTGCTTAAATTTAAGAGAAAACTTGAGAGGTTGAAATTCCTCTTATTAATTGGGAAAATAATTTTTAATTATTAATGTATAAATGATTCCAGAGCAACTTAAAAAGCTGGCTTAACAAATAGATGGAACTTGCCTATAAAATATAATTAAAAGGATAATCTTAATAAGAGAAAAAGTTTAGAACAACACCCTTTTCAAATTACGAAAAATTTTATTTTTTGTGAGAAAGTAATTAGGCTTAAAAATTCTTTGATTATTATAAATAGTAAACAAATTATTGTTCTTAGTGTTTAGCCAGGGTCGAAATTCGACCATAATTATTTATGCAAATATGAAGAAAACAAACATAGAGCTATAAATGAATTTTCATGTTGCGGGCAGTTGTTTTTTGCGTCTTTGTGGATCGATTTACCGAGAGCCCAAACTCGGATCCATATGTTATCGTCCACTCAAGTCCGTAAATCTTTAGCTTAATAATATATAACAAAAAAAAAAAAACAGAGAAAAAATCAGAATTGAAAAGTATACAACAAGTCTTTTCTTATAGTTTATCACCCACTCTGGACTCAGCATATTGCAGTTTATGTTTTTAGATAAGTATAAATAAAAATTCCAAAGGTACCAGTTAAAGAACGAAAAAGTACTAAAAAACTTTTCCTTACATATTTTTATTTACTCAGAAGCATGCAGGCTTAATTTTAAGTTTCTAGGCCCATTATTAATAAAAATTCAAAATTTTATCTTCTAGGTTCTCATACACTCAGGACCCCGCCTTTAAACTTGTAAAAAATTTATTTTAATTCTAAACTTATTTAATTCTAATTTTCGTCGTTTTATACTTTACAAAATATGTAAAGCCTGCTGTATTCAAACCATACGTTTCTCGAATCAAAACATTTTATTTGTACATGCAGAAATCTTTTCTTGAATTGAATAAAGTTTTAATGTTAATGCCATTAATTTTCAATCAAAAGTTTCACACAATACATCTAACTAAATTGCTTTAGGAAAATATTTCTTGAAAATTTTAAGAAATTATAGCTCGATTCAAGTAAGTAAATTTTAAGATTTCAAAATTTTCCAACAAAATCTTAGGTGTATAATAGTGGGGTACCTCCCATACAAAAAAGTTAGTTTTTTTTTCTTATATCTGAAGAATTCCAATAGTGAAGCATACTAAATTTGTTATGCGTAACTCTTAAAACAAACTTCATGTTCCAACAAAACTTAGGAGGTATAAGAGGGAGGAGACGGGTACCTCCCATGCAAAAAAAAATATTAATAAAAAAATAAAGATGATTTTTTGTTCACGCACACTACTGCTAAATTGTCTGCAATAAATGACTTCACATACGTTTTATGTAAAAAATTATTATTTAGAATCACTAAAAGAAATTTCTTTTCGACCACGATTGCAGCCAATTCTTATTCGTTTCACTGAAAAATCGGTCTTCGTTCTGTGATCTTTATTCCATTTAGTCTTATACATAAAAACGAAACTGTTAAGCATGTTATTGAAAACTTGAGAGTTGCCCTTCGAATAACCAGTGCGTTTCTTTAGTTCTTCTTTTAAAAAGGTAATTTTTTCATCTATTGTTTAACAATTAAAATTTTTCAAAATATCATACAAGCTTTGGCGGCTAAAAAAAACACGCTCGAATTGTTCCTGCAAAATGTAAACATATTGCATTGAAATATACAAAACAACATTTAAAATATATAAATTATAATATATAAATTGAATCACGGTCACGCATGACTCATGTGTGGTTCACGCGTAAGAAATCACGACATTTGCACATCTCTAATAAAAATTATAGCAGAAGTCGTGAAGCGCTTTTTGTTGGTAACACAACGCGTGTTGTTACTAATTCGTACATAACTTCTAAGGCGCACCGATGCGCACCCTAATTTTTTCTGAAACAACACCGATTTTTTCAACCTTTAAAATAAAGTTAAGATCTCTACTTAATTAAGCCTAATTAATAACTTTATGTCCACTTAAATTGAGAAAATTAATTTTTCTTTTGCATTTCCCATTAAAAAAAATAAAAACTCTTCCACAAATAATTTTTTTAAAAATTTGAACTACACATTTGAACAAATGCATTAGAAAAACATATGCAGTGGTTTCTAGCGCCATCTATCGCCATCTTATATTAAGGCTTTTATCGGCTACTCTGGCATCAGCCTAAGAATGTCGTATTGGATTGGATGTTTGCTGGTTGGGTGAAGCAGGGTAATGTATATTACTAATGGTGTTTGTCCAGACTCACCACTTTATACGACTTAGACATCGATTGGTAAAAACTTGTAGACATCGTACGTTGTTTTTGGATAAGCCCCAGGTTTCATTTGTGTCTTTAGTTTTCTCGCTAAGTGTGTCTTCCACACATCCGTCAAAGGGTTTGTGGTATGATGGGCCTCTTTTTGGTAATTGCGCACTCTGGGTAGCAGAATATTTCCACGTCTTCTGTTGAGCTGCCGCTGACAGAAAGACTAGTAGTGTTGGTGGTATTTTTTCTCATTAGATGGGATTTGAGGAAGTGGATGAGGAGGCCGGATTTAAGGGAATTTGAGTTAAGCGCCTGTATTTGATCCTGCACATGTTGGAAAATATGTGGTAATGAGGTGACAAGCAACATCATTAACTCGTTTTATATGTGTAGAAACAACAGAAGTAAGTTACTTGCATTATTCTCCATAGTTTGCTTTACACTTTAGTACGCCTGAAACCTGAAACGGATAATTATTAACCTGAGAGGTCGGATTTTATAAAGATTATTCCATAATATATACCCAATTCCATATTAGGCCCACGATATCAAAGATAACGTTTTAATATTTTAGATTTATGTTTAATCTATAGATATTTTCTTATCAATTTGTTTTTAGATTTTTTTAACCTTCGTAATCTTAAATTAATTAACTCCATCTTTTTTTGTTCTTTTCTTATGTTTAATTGTGAATTATAAGATGATGTAATGTAATTTTTAAGAACCTCTTAGTTTCACTATGTTTAGGAAAACAACTTAAAATATTTACTTTTACGCGCTTTTAGCAATTTATTTTTTATATATTGGGTGTTTTTTTTAGCTGTATAAGAACTTTCGGTATCGATAACCATGATGCCAACTCTTCACTACTAAATATGGCTAAATTTGTAGTAAAAAGTGGCTAAAAGAGTGGCTAAACAAAATTTTATTATAAAAAACTCATCAATTTTAATAAAATATATTATTAACAACATTGAAATTGTACATATATGTACAATAAGAGATTATTTTGTTTGCATAAAACTATTTTAAGTAACAAAAAAGGAAATATCTTCGAATAACGAGAATTTAAAATTATCGATAAAATAGATCTTTTTATTGGAAAAGTAATTTGTATAAGCTAATTAAGAAAAATTCAACGGAACAACGCAATTTATACCCCAGTAAGCAATTTTGCTGGAACTAAAGTATGAATCAAATGCAATTTCAGTCCTGTTTTCCAATTTCAAGCCTTAGGTTAGGTTAGGTTCCATGGGCAGCCATCGAGAGACAGCTCACTTGGGTCCTTCAGCGGTCCCTTTGTGATATCCAGCGCCAATGCCCATCCCGAAGAGCAGTTACTCAAATGGCGTCACTGCAGAGTTGAGCCAATTTGTCTTCCTAATTCAGAGAAGAAGCAATCTTAGTTCTATTTTAGATAGATCCTACAAGCAGAAAATCTCCGACTTTCACAGGTATTTTTCCCTGATGCCCCGTAGCCCAGGGCATTGACAGAGAAAGTGAAGCACAGTCTCCTCTTCCTCCTCATCATGACAACTTCTGCAGTAGTCATTGAATTCCAGACCCATTCTCATTTCATTCAATTTCATGCCTTGAATTATACTTGAATTACAGTGGAGTTCAACAGCATACTCCAGCAAACGGATACTAGAAATCCAGTCGAACATAACGTTGTAAATACAGTGAAATTCCATTCTCAAACACGTAATAATTACACTTGAATTCAAGTATTGAAGGCAAGTATATGTTAATCAAACCTATAATACCAATATAAATCAAGCCTACAATTTCAACGGAAACCATACTAATTTTTTTAACCCTCCCACACGCGGTAAGGTCCCTGTGGACTTTTTACATTTTTGAACAAGTGCTATTTAAAAACGGATGTTGAGAATGGCCACATATTTCATGACTTATATTATTGGAGTGTTATTAGTGTTTTAATACTAATTCCAGGAGATTTCTTATTTGCAGAGTATCTTATTTTTATTTTAACCGGTTAGCGCCCAACTTTTAAAAAATGAAAAAATTTGTTTTTATTTTGGTAAAACGTTTTTAATTAAAGTAAAATAACACAAGAATTCAAATATTTATTTATTTTTTTTAAAAATATGGAAAATATTGCCTGTCCTATAAATAGGACGCTGGGACTTAGAGGTATCATAGGTGATATGAAACCAAAAAAAATTATTGTTTTATTCAAATAAAGCGCCGATTATTTTGCATGATATGGGATAAAACAGTCTTTGCAAAGTGTCACATCACATTTGGAGCAAAATGAAAGTGGTTTTGATATACAGTTTTGTCCCTGGCATCTACGCTGTTTCTCTCGTTTTTTCATAAAATGTCCTTTGTTATCATATCTAACATCTGAAAAAACTTTCGAAGAAGACGTTCTCGGTCTGCCGACAGACGGCTTTTGAGTCATCTTCAAGTAAGGGACGGCGACAGATCTTTTGTACTCTAGCAAATGAAAGCAATTTTCGTTTACTAGCTTATAAACAATCCATGAGTTCACCATAGCCATATCTATGCATCTTATAAATATGGGCCAGTGCCATTTCTTGGCTCTAATATTTGTTACGTATTAACCCACCAACCAGTCATGTTGATCCACTCCACCCATGTAACTATTATAATTTTTCAGCAAAAGCGGTTGTGGTATGTTCTTTTTTTCTTTAACCTTTCGATCCCACCTGCTTGCTTTATTGATAGGTTCTATTGCATCAAAATTGGTAGCTATTGTCACACACTTGTTGTCATTCCATTTTACGATAAGTATTTCAGCATTTGTGTCGAACCGGTAATCAAACGAGCCACGTTCTTCCTTTCCAAGAGATTTAGAGTCTTTAAGAGGACATGATGATAGTCTGTTCTCCCTTAAAGTCCCAGTCGCACGATATCCTAACTGCTGCAAATGAATTAGTAGGTCTCTACTAGTAAATAAATTGTCAAAATATATTTGATGACTTGCGGGTTCTGATATGCCATCTAACATGTCAAGTACGACTCTCGATCCTAATGCCAAATCTTCACGATCATTTTTTGCAATGGATTTTCCCATGTATAAGTCAAAATTATAGCAATATCCACTAACGCCACAAAGAGCCCACAATTTTTACCCAAATCGAATAGGCTTCCCTCGGATAAATTGCTTTAGGCCATGATGTCCATAATATTTTACAATCATTTCGTCAATTGCTAATTCTTTTTCAAACACTTGAAACTTTTTAAAGTTTTCATTCATCATTTTTAATAAGGGTCTTACTTTGAATCCTTTATCATCCTTATCTATTATTGAGTTATCGGCAAAATGTATATACTTTTTAATTTTTAAATATTCATTTCTGGGCATACATGCCTTGACAATATTTATTCCAAGATCTTCTTCCTCGCTCCAATAATTTCTGAATATAAAAAAACTGTAAATATTTTGATAACGCCAAGTACCAGTGTCATATAAATAGGACAGTCACATTGCACCATCAGTTTTTGGAAGTATGTAAATTTTTTTATTACAGTTACTTTGTAAATAGTTTGGGTGAACGCTTTTTAATATAAATAATAGCATATAATTTCGTTAAGGTTTGAGTTATATGATTTATAAACATATGTATAATGTCGCCCAAGATTCATAAAAAGGAGCTAAGTCTAATAATTTTTTACTGGAAAGTTATAATAATATAAAAAAGCAAGCATAGATATAAAGACTTGCTGGGATTATACCTAATGAATAAAAAAAATATTTTTAGAATACAAACTATATAAGTGACAAAAAAAACATGATTTTTGTAGTGTCCTATAAATAGGACGCTGGCCTATAATGGGTTAAAGACTTTTAGTACGCCGTTGAGCAGTAAGGTCCGTAGGGACCTTGTATGAATTTTCATATGAATGACTAACAAATGCACAAAATTTCTTAAAACAAATGTTTAAAATGCATATTCAAAATAATAACAAAGTAAGCATTCAGATAAATTTGATTTTTTTTGCAACTTTTAATAGTAAGATATCAGTTTCATTGTAATTTTCTTATTTCAAATATTTGAAATGCAAAAAAAAAAAATAAAAACAATTTAGTAAGCGACGATATAAATTTGAATTTGTTGCATTATCAATTTCTTATTTCAAATTTTTGAACAAGTGCTATTTAAAAACGGATGTTGAGAATGGCCACATATTTCATGACTTCTATTATGGAGTGTTATTAGTGTTTTAATACTAATTCCAGGAGATTTCTTATTTGCAGAGTATTTTATTTTTTATTTCAAATATTTAAAATGCTTTTAAATAAAAAAAAAAATGAAGAAGGTGGCCAAAAAATCTGGAATACGTTGCAAATTTTAGTAGGAAGAAAATCAGTTTCATCGTTAGTTTTAATATAAACGAACGTGTTTTTAAAGAAAAAAAAAAAAATTAATTGGGAGCGTGTGAAAACTACACTAAACCGTGCATCAGCTTTCCAACAGCTTAGTGTCAGCGATCAGGAAACTGCTAATAACAATTTATCTATGTTCCTTGAAAATGAGGAAGATGAAGAGCCATTTGTTAATGACGATAATGATGAAGATTATGTACCAAATGATGAAGCATCTGATGCTGACTCCGACATCGATATTGAAGAAGCTGATGAATATTCACCCTTATTGTATTTGGCGTTTTTGCGGTGAAAACTAGTCGTTTTTTAAAAGTGGTACCGTGGTTGACGAAAAACGCCAATGAGTACGAAACTTTTCAAATCTACTACAAAAACGACGTTAAAAGAGTACCGTGTTTGGCGTATTTGTCTGTCAAAAGTGTAAAAAATTGTCGTTAAAATATGTGCTCACGACGTTACTCAAAGTTATTAAAATATAAGTTTAATGGAAGAATATAAAAATGAGTATGCCAAAACATATTTAACCAGACATGCTTCAGAAAGTAAAAGTAAATAAGGTCTAATTTTCAACTTTTGTTTTCCTGTATTAGTTTGCTATTAATACGACTTATTTAACAGAAAATCAAAAATTCATAAAAAACATAAATATCGTTACCTAAAACGCAAAAGGTCCTATCTAACAAAAAATTAAAAATCGGCTTTTTTCATTGATTCTGATGTATTGCATCAACTCAAATGGCCACAAAACAATTTTGTATCTTTCGACTTAAATTAGCGATTTTATTTACCAAAAATAAAACGCCCTATCTACAAAAGATAACGCGAAAAATGCTAAAAGGACTAACTAACAATTTGCTTAATATACAAAATTGCTAATTGTCAAAACAACTGGTAGGTTTTACAAGAAAATAGAAGAACAATTTATTTTAAACAGTTTAATGCAATTAATAAATTTATCATATTAAAAAGCTTTTGCTTCTCCTGTAAAACTTTCGAAATGTATTGTAGCGTAAAAATTACAACTGTGTGGCAGCCAAATTAGTCGAATTATGAGAGCAAAAATCTTATATGGCAAAACGCTTCAATGAAAGTTTAAAGGCCATAATATTAGAGAAGAGTGGAACGCCGTTCCCAAAGATTTAAATTGTCCCTTATCCCGTTCCGAAGTCTTAGGAAGTGGAAATATATTCGATTGCTGTCTTAGATGATTCTTTATTTCATTTATTTCTTGAACGCTGGGGTTCATTCTTCATCTTCAGAGGATGAATAAAAAGCTACACTTAACATTTTAACACAATAAATTAACAGAAATTTAATAATTATTGGTTTTTATTTATTTATTATTGTTTTTATTTAGCAAAAAGTTACATATATTTGAATTTTATTTTTGTTATTTTGAAAGATTTGATTGACAGCTCTTTAACAGGCTGTTTCATAATCATTTATTTTTGCGTAGTCTATTACATTATGATTCATTTACAAAATTTTGCTTGTCGAAAATTATAGACGGTAGCATAAGATTTTAAATTCGAGAGCAACTACGACAGCTGTCGTTTTTCAACTACGCCAAACACAATAAGGGTGATTGTTCAGATGATGACAATAATAGTGATGATTTTAACATATTTACATCAATATATATATAAATTTTAGCAAAATTCAATGCATTTTCATATAAGGTCCCTACGGACCTTACCGCTCAACGACCGACTAAAAAGTTACCGCTCGTCGGAGGGTTAAAATGACGTAAAAATGGTATATGGAGTTCTTAATATTCATTTAAAGATGCATTTTTTTTAAAATTATTTATTTATTAATACTTCATTTAATTTTCATACAATATATGTGTCTCAGCGCCACTAGGGCATTTTTGAGACACGTTGGCAATAAATTAGTATTAAAATTTTAAAATTTCAAGTGTAAAAAATAAAAAAAAAAAAAAAAATATAAAAAAATAAAAAAATATATATAAAATTTCGATTATTATACATTTCGATTTTTTCCAGGAGATACTCTTTCAATCTAATTTTAAATATAGAAATTGTTAAACACTCTTTTAAAAAATTAGGTAAATTATTATACCCCAGACTACCGATATACTCAATTCTTTGCTTGGTCACTTCTAGTCGACATCTTGAAACCCTTAAGTTTGAGTTGTTTCTAGTATTAAAGGCATTTTGATTTCTTGTGGTATGGTGAACCATACTACCTTGTAAACATACAGCAACAAGTGCATTTTATAAAATCCATAAATAGTTAGCACCTTCTTCGCTACAAACTTTTACAGTGAAACTGTGGGGAACAATTGAGGTAGATTGTAAACTACTTTTAAAGATTTATTTTGCATAATTTGTAAAGACTTAAGCTTAGCATTACTTCTAAATCTATAGATTATTGTTAAATAATTGAGGTGACTCTGAACTAATGCTTGGAATATGATAAATTTAGTTTCTTCATTCAACTTATACTTCAATTTATATAAAATTCCGAGTGCAGGTGACATCTTAGACCGAACATACTGAATATGTTTCTGCTATGATAAATAACTTTGCAAAACAGCTCCTAAATACTAAATAGATTCCACTTCTGCAATTTCCTTTCCATCCACAAAAATTATGCTTCTGTCACTGGTACGATTTGGTTGAGGTTTGAATTTTACAAAATTAGTTTTATTAGGATAAAGCATCAATTTGTTCAATCTGGAGAACTTTGAAATAAAAGAAGCATCTCGTTCAGCAAAAGTTTTGAAAACTAAGTCCTCTTTATATGGATAAAGAATGCACAAATGGTCCGCATACATAAAAATGTGTGTTAGTGTGTTACAACAAGTAAATTAAGGATTAAATTTTTGCTAAAGTTCAGTATAATTTCGATACACAGAAATATTTACAAATATTTGTTCACAAATATATATCGCACTTGATCAACAAGAGGGTATTAACTCAAAATTTTTATTTTTTCACTTTGTAGAAAAAATCGTCATGTTATATTAATTTCTACCCGCTCTAAAAATATCGGGTTATTTTGTCTACTCTTTGGTAATGAAACGTTTGTTTTAAAAATTATTTTTCATATGCCATTAATATTAAATTAAAAATTATTTTGTTTCTACTGAAAATTTTTAAATTTTGAGTTAATACCCTCTTGTTGATCAAGTGCGATATAGTTTTTTTTTTGATAGCTTAAGCAATACATAAAAAAAAACATAAAAAATTGTTGTAAACATTTTTGTATAAACTGGAATTTTAGTTGAAAATAGGCCATAAATTAAAGCGGATTCCAGCTACATTAGTAATAGTGATGAATTGACAGCTGAGAATGTCAAACTGTGTGGACATTTCATTATAAAAAATATACCTTGGAAAAAAATAAACCTGCTCGAAGTTCATAGAGCACTTCGACTATTTAGTAAAGCTCATTTCTGGTTTAATTGCTAAGTTAATAAGCAACATTGCCGTATTTGGAGCGAAGACATTTCCCAGGCCTTTAAGAAGTCATCATTTACTGTTTAGTGTGGTTTACAAGCTCTTTAATGGATACGTCAATAAGCAAAATTGCTGTATTTGGACCGAAGAAATTTCTCAGGCCTTTATGAAATCATCAATTATATCCGTTGAAACTAACTGTTTAGTGTGGTTTCCGCGCTCTTTCGAAATTAGCGAGGAGCTATTGTAGCGTTGAATGACAAGCACTATCAAGCCTTGCTGAAGGAATTTTTGATTCCAAAAAGTTATCAGCTAAACATAAACGACACTTGATTCCAACAAAACGTCACAACTTGCCAAACAGTGCGTTTAACAATCGATTTATTACAAAATAAATTTGGTGTTAACTTTTTTCTAGAAGAAGTCGTGTCCACTGGCCCCCTCCTTCGTGCAATTTAAAGCCTCTGGAATACTTTTTTAGACTATGTAAGTCATTGGCTTATGCCGACACTTCAGTAACTCTTTTAACATTAGAAGCCAATATTCAAGCTACCATTGATGACAAATGGCTAGATTTATTAGAAAAAGTATTAAAAAATTGGACTAATCGAATGGACCATGTAACTCGTAGCCAAGGTGGACGTATGCGGAAATCAAACTTAAAAAACAAATTCCAAACAATTATTAACCAGATTTCATTGGAAAAGTTTTCTGTCTCGTTTTATCATTTTAAGTTCTCATGCAGCTAAAAAAACGCCCTATATTTTAGCCTTCAAATCCTTTAAACAAAAAAATAATTTATTATTATTCTTCATTTTATAGACCACGTATATTTGCAGTCATAATTTTATTTTTTTTGCTCTCTCTTGAACCAAATTAAAAATTTAAATCTTTTAATAAAAACGACTGCAGCTTTGCAGCAGGAACAATGAATAAAAAATGAATTGAAGATTAAACAAAATTTTGCAGACAGTTGGAAAAAATGTAAAAAAAACTAGCACTAAAAACTTGAAGTTATAAAAAATTTACTAAAAAACCCATAACCATGAATGCTCAGGGTTTAACATTTAATTATACTATTTTTTTTAATTACATGAATTCACACTGAAGTGGTGAATAATTTATAAAGGCAGACGCCATGTGCAAGAAGGTGATCAAAAGCACGTAATAAGCGTATTAAAACCTTCACGCGCTTAATTCGTTTTAATCTACAATTTAAGTTTTATGGTATAAATTTTAAACTGAAATAAAATAAAGTTGTAAAATGTATAAATAATTTTCCAAAGAAAGCTTTTTTAAATATTGCAAAACACTTGAATATGTTATTTAGCAAGACACGTTGACGTATGATGAATAAAATATTACTCATACGTTTATAAAACAACAATTTGTATGTATGGCCGACCATACATGTGATGTAAAACTACAATGTAAAAGATTTAACTGCCATGAACATAAAAAAGGAAAATATCTATAGAAGAAAAAAAAACAATTTACGATATAAACACACATTAAATATTGTGTTTGTATATTATTTTAAAATCTACTTGTTGTTTTTGTTGCACAATAAACACCGACAAACCATTCAAGTGCAAGAAAATTCAATTCACACACATACACTGATACTTTTACAAACATATTTATGTATGTTTATAGACATATAAACATTTTAAATTGCATACTTTGTGGTTGCACTCGTGTCAATGTATCCTTTTTCATTATTGCAATTATCTTGTGAATTTTAGACATGTAAACACTTGAAATACATACCAAAAGATGTGTATAGAAAGTGTTCTAGTAGAAAGGGAATTGTGGGAAGAGGAAAAGCCAGTAAATAAATACAACTTCTAAATACTTATACTTCTTAGCTTTACTGTGAATTGATGTATGTATTTGTGTGTGTTAGTTTAGGTGTAAAAAGCCACAATTTTGTGTTACATCTGCAATTCTTTCAAGTCCTTTTTATGGAACTAAATATATCTGTTTTAAAAGGAGTAACACAAAATACTTCAAACAGGATTGAAGTAATAATTAAATGAATCTGTAACCGGTCAACATAAATAATAGCTTACCACTTATATTTAGGTTTGCCCATAATTGTTCAGTGATACAGACATATTGTCATAACTCATAGTCATACTATCATAGAGTCCTCTAGGAATGGGCAAATTGAAAAAATATATCGATATATATCGTACCGATATTTTTTAAGAGTATCGATATTTATTAATTAAAAAAATCAGTATATCGATGTATCGAACGTATTTAACTGAAATTATTTCAATACATATTTAGATTGGTGCAAACATACTCGAATTACATGTAATTCCATTCTATCTTTTTATTGTTTCTTTAAATTTCAAATTTACTGCCTATCCCTCGATTTCGAACGAAACTTTCATTCGGTTAACTTTTATTTAAAACAAAAACCAGTTTTAAAATTAAGTTTTTAAGGTAAGTTATGCGAAAATGGGGCCCTATGCTCCTTATAGGATCTTCGGGAACATATATATATATATATATATATGCGAACGAAGTTTTCGTTTGAAATCGATGGACCGGCAGTTAATTCTACAATAAAATATAAAAAAATTAAAAAAAAAGTAAAGAATACAAAAAAAAATTTGGAAATATGAAATCTTAAAAAAAAAATTATTGGGATTATATAATGCCGGATTATATACCGCCGGTAAACGAAACTTGTGACACATACTATACAAGTAAACTGTGCAATATTTTATTTTTAATATATAAAAAGCAAAATATTTTTTTTTTATTATTAACATTCCAACTTTCAAGTCCATTGCTGCTAATACGCCATAATTAGGGCTAAGTACTGTGTAATCTATAAAAATGTGCAATGGAAAAGCGCCGTTATTGTCTTAATATTAGTTCAAAAGCATATGATGCAATTCTTAAAAAAACAACAGTATTGTAAGAAGTTGAGCAACGGTTAAAACGTTGAATTTTATTATAAAGAGATCTTAAAATATTGAATTCAATAGTCGTATATAAATATCGATGTATCGTTATATGGGTATTTTTAATATCGGCGATATTTATTTTTTTAAATATTGATATTTTGATTTATCGATATTTATTGCCCATCCTTAGAGTCCTCGAGCGATAGATATAATATAAATTTATGATGATATAGTCATAAATTTAAAGCCATATAGTTATTTTATTTTATAATAATATCACCCCATACTCATAAAAAATATTTTTGGCTTATAGCAGGCTTATGATAAGAAATTTTCTATGAAATATTTTTTATGAATATGGAGGATAGTATTTATTATAGCTAATTAGTATTGCCATATTCGTAGCTCGGTCTGTTAAATTATGGTAGCAGTCTGGTATGATAAATATAGGAGGCAATAATTATTGCTTCGCTATGACATTAGCTTGTAACTGATGATATTTTAGGTCACAAAGCCCAGTGAATAAGCCATTAAGTGTCCCTATATCACCTTTATCAACAAAAGTTTTTTGTGAGATGGCACATGATACGAGTTACAAGTTTTTTAGGGCCATTTTTCTCAGAAAACATTAAAAATTGTCTCTAATCAACAAATTTATACCAAAATCAAAGAATCAATCAAACAATTTGTTCATTTTGCACCTATTACCAAAATGATTATTTTGATTACTTAAAATTGAAAAATTATGAATATTTTTTTTTGTTGTAAAATTCCTTTCTTCATAAAAATAATTTAATGAAAATGAAATTCAATGAACTTTAGCCTGATTAAAATATCAAAATTTGGATTAAAAACCATTAACAGTTCAATAAAATAAACACAATACTAATTATTGTTTCGCACAAGGTTTGCATGACTTATAACCAACTAGCCAACTGTGGGGACGGATGAGCATCGTTAGATTAAGTCAGGAAGTGATTCTAAGATCGGTTTATTATAAGCCGGTTCTAGAACACTAGGCAACAGCCATTTTGTTATTTGGTTCTAGCATACTTTTTCTCATGGATTTGGACCTACTGAACACGAAAATGAATTTTAAAAATTTTTCTGTCGATTGGTTTGCGAGATACAAATTTTTTAATTTTTTTTTTTTAATTTTTGGAGGTACACTTACTATGTTGAGCATATCTTTAGTCTTCTTTGACCTATTTTATCCTACTACTACTCAAATTAAAGACAATTGAGCCGTCTACAACTTATTTTCAGAAAATTTTCAAATCGGGTTAGTAGTTTTGATGTTGGCGGCTTAAAAAGGTTAAAAAACTGGGTTTTTTTAGTAAAAATGTGGCTGAAAAATTCATATAAAAATTCATATAAAATATAAAACGCGATGTTAACAGCGATTTTAATTTTTTTACGTATAGCTGACACTTTTCCAAAGAAAATAAGCCCTTACTTAACAAAATCTGATGATATAAGTGTACATTTTATGCCATGTGGAAAAACTGCTGACTTCTTCTTTGTTTTTTGTATTCGCTGCAATCGGTCTCACGTATTAGGGTCCAAATATAGTCACCCATCATAGCCGTGTCATACATGCCCTGATAGCGTCGTTCCATAGCCTTCAATTCCTGATGAAAGCGCTCGCCGTGTTCGTCGCTCACGTCTCCTAAATTCTCAGGGAAAAAATCCAAATGAGAATGCAGAAAGTGTATTTTAAGTGACATGTGCACTCCCATGGCTTCATAGTTCTTTACCAGATCCTCAACTATGTCCTTATAATTCGGGCTTTTGTTGTTTCCTAAAAAGTTTTCCACAACAAGCCTGAAGGAATTCCATGCTGCGGCTTCGATGGGTGATAACAGCTTTGGGAATTTTTCATCTTTCAAAATTTTTTTTATCTCGGGTCCTGCGAAGACTCCTTCTTTAATTTTTGCCAGCGAAAGGTAAGGGAAAATTGACCGTAAATAGGCAAAAGCTTCACCTTCTTTGTCTAATTTTTTGGCAAAATTTTTAATCAAACCCAATTTTATGTGCAGCGGCGGAAGTATTATATTTTCACGGTTCTCTATTAGTGGTTTGCGCTGAACATTCGCTTCTCCAACTACAGGTTTCGTTCGTACCGACCATTTTTTTTTTTTATAATGCTGATCATCAGCGCGGCTATTCCAAAGGCACAGAAAACAGCAATGTCGCGTATAGCCTCCTTGGAGTCCACACAGAATGGCCACAACTTTAAGGTCGGCGCATATTTTCCAATTGTATTTCCTATACTCTATGCATTTCAGCAAAATGTCCATAGTTTCATAGTTCTCCTTTGAATGAACCGCATGAGCAATAGGAACAGATGGCTTTTCATTCCCATTATGTAAGAGAACTGCCTTCAAGCTCTCTTTGTTGCTGTCAATAAACAACCTCCATTCGTTGGGGTTGTGAATTTGGTGAAGCTCTTGGAACAAGCCTGAAATGTCGCTGCAAAAACATATTTGGTCTTTCTTTGTATAAAATTTTGCATACTCCTTGTGACGGTTTCTGTACGTTGATACTTTCACTTCTGAAGCCGCAAATCCACACTCTATCATCCGAGACGCAAAAAGTTCGGATTTCTCCTTAGTGAGACCAAAATCGCGCACCCAATCGTTTAGTTCGGCCTGTGACAGTAATTTTCGCTTTGCACCCGGCTCAAATTCGCTTGGATTTGACTCGGACTCTTCTTCTGACGATTCTGCTTTTTGAAGAGATGCACCAGGGCACACTGGATATGGCACATCATGCGAATGTGGTACTGGAAGCGCAAACGATCCCACTTGAGCGTAGTTCCATTTAAAAAATCTTCCTACCCCACTGTTTGTGGTGAGGCAAAAATAACAGTCTGTGGAATGGCATAGCGGCTTTTTCCACATCATTGGTGTATCGAATTTCATATGGCGGCTAAAATTAAAATAAATTACTATATTCGCTATGTATAATGTGTTTAAATAAAAATTCTTACCTTCCGCCAGCTGCCCAGTTGGTTAAGATTATATAGCAAAGATCACACAGCGACTTAGGTGTCCATGGTTCTGTGATATTTGGTGAAATACCAAAATAATTCAAATAGTGCAATTGTACTGCTGGAGTAAACTTGTGTGCGTGATTTTTTTTTATAAACTGGCCACAAACATTGCAGAAATTGTCTGGATCGTTCAAACACTCGAACACACGTAGTCTTTTACTCATTGTCTTCCTTGCGTTTTCTAAATATTAACTTCTTTACACTTTCACAGACAGTTTTGAAATGCAATTGATAACCGTGTCTCCTTATGTTTAAATATGTATGAGCATGTAGTGCTGTAAATAAATTAAAAAATAATATACGAAGACTAATTTGTTTATTTTAAATTAAGTTCAAATGTATTTATTCGTTTGCGTTGGGTAGGTAAGCTGTGCAAATAATGAAAATCAAAAAATCGTGAAATAGAGGAATTTCGGTCGTTTACCAAAAAAATAATAAGTCGGCCATTTGTCATCAGATTTTGTTAAGTAAGGGCTTATTTTCTTTGGAAAAGTGTCAGCTATACGTAAAAAAATTAAAATCGCTGTTAACATCGCGTTTTATATTTTATATGAATTTTTATATGAATTTTTCAGCCACATTTTTACTAAAAAAACCCAGTTTTTTAACCTTTTTAAGCCGCCAACATCAAAACTACTAACCCGATTTGAAAATTTTCTGAAAATAAGTTGTAGACGGCTCAATTGTCTTTAATTTGAGTAGTAGTAGGATAAAATAGGTCAAAGAAGACTAAAGATATGCTCAACATAGTAAGTGTACCTCCAAAAATTAAAAAAAAAAAATTAAAAAATTTGTATCTCGCAAACCAATCGACAGAAAAATTTTTAAAATTCATTTTCGTGTTCAGTAGGTCCAAATCCATGAGAAAAAGTATGCTAGAAACAAATAACAGACAAAAGTTTGTTATTTGTGACCTAGTGGAATTAATGCAAACGGCTTATATCATCTCTTCTATGGTTGGGTGGACATAATTGAATCACTAATTGCAGAAAGGGAACTACTGACATTAACCTCATGTACTTTATTTGAGTGTTGCTAAGAAAATAGTGTAAAAAGTGTCATCTTAGACATTTTTCCCCTCTACGAGCTAAGAAAATAAATTGCATAAATTTTTATTATTGTTTAAATTGATTGTCTCAAAATTAATGTTTTAAAGTTGTTCCCTTTCTGCCCTTAGCGATGCAATTATGGCTTCTGAAAAGAACAACATTCAGATTCTGATCATAATATAATGGCAATGTGACCATTATACGGTTGTTTATTCGAAGCCTGGTTAAAGTGGGTATATAATTCTGTCATAGCGTATGAACTGTTAATAGACATATAATCTTTTTTTCTGTCAATTATTTTATTAAATTTTGTTGAAGTTTTCTTATAAAGAGTGTTTTTTAAAGAGGTTTAAAACTTTAAGTAGGGCAACACTTTTTAAACTGGCGGTCATTTTGTCAGCTGTCAAGTGATTTATGTTAAGTTTGGTTTGTCATCTCTATATGCATAGACTTCCGCCTGAAAAACTCTCCCAATTGTGCAAATATGTTTTCAAAATCATGATTCTATTCGAAATACAAATTTTGCGAATTTTATTTAGGGATGAAGCTCAATTTTGTTTAAATGGATACGTCAATAAACAAAACTGCCGTATATGGAGTGATGATAACCATCAAGTGTATGTTGAGACATCGTTACATCAAGAACAACTGAATTCTTGGTGTGCTTTATGGGCTGATGAAATCACTGGTCCGTAATATTTTAAAAACGATGCTGGTCAGAATATTACAGTCAATGGTAACAGCTATAGAGTCATGATTACTGACTTTTTCGTTCATCAATTGAATAACCATGTTATGCAGGAGCTGTGGTTTCAACAATACGACGCTACATGTCACACAGCTCGTGCTACAATTGATTTATGGAAGGAAACGTTTGGTAATCGTAAAATTTCACGTTTCGGTCCCGTGAATTGTCTTCCAAGAACGTGCGATTTAACGTGAAGTCGCTAGTCTACGCCGATAAGCCTGAAATAATTGATATTGAAATAATTGAAAAAAGTCATCGAAAATTGGACCTCTAGATTAGACTAAGTCCGAGCCAGTCGTTGTGGTCATATGCCAGATGTCATATTCAAATTATTATACCATAGGATTATCTTTCGAATAATGTCAATCTAATGTCAGTTTAAAAAATTCATCTTTGTTTTATGTAATTTCAAAGTTCTATACCTCTATAAAAAACAACCGTTATTACTGTCATAGTTTATTCATAGTCTAGATGTTATATTTTCTTAAAGTCGGGACCTACTCCTGCAATCACAAACCGATATCTTTCAAAGTTTGATTATGGTTTTTATCATATCTTTTTTGCACAGAAAGTTGTTTTCAATTTGCCTTAACTATTTTTTTAGCACTTTCTAGAACTGTATCATTTATTTTGTTTTTTAAAAACTTTTTGAAGAATTTTATTAATTTTTATCCTGGTTTCATGTGTTAATATGTGAATATTTATGGCCCGTTCAGCTATTCATAAAGAAAAACAAAAGTCGAGCACAAAATGAAACATAAACTAAAAGGTTTTATTTTTTCTTATGATTTTTTTTTATTATTTCTATCCTGTAAATTCAGCAACCACTTGTTTGTTAAATATTGTTGATTCCACAGTTTTTGTTTTTCGAATAGATTTTTTGTTACTGCTGCGGGCGGCTGTCGTTTTTTTTTTATTTCTGTATTTTGTGCGTTTTTCTACTTGAATGATTTTATATGATGTCATCTTATTTTATAAACTTCCGGGTTGTTGTTTAACCAAATATGCACAAAAACTTTTACAAACACACACACACACATACTCATAGATTTACATTAATCGTTATAATCTTCTCCAGCATCATTCATCATGGGTTTTTTTAATAATTTAAAAGAGAAAAAAAAGCTGTTAAAATATTTAATGCGTCTTTATGTGTGTATGTTCAACATACTTGTTATGTATGTGTATTTATAGGAGCTTTTATGTCCTTTTAATTTTTCTATACAAAATCACACACATACTTTTAGGCTTTAATGTTTTCTCTTTAGCAGTAAACGTAAGTTTATGAGTGTGTTTGTATTCTATTCACAAAACTAGTAAACATATTTTTTTTTTTATATTTCTTTTAATGGTTTTTATTTTCTACCAACTTCCTCTTGTTGTGGTCTGACTCTGAAGGAAACATAAGATTTGGTCTAGAGTATTTTCTTGTGTTTCTAAGTAGGTTGTTAACCTGTGAAGGTGTGATTAAATACTTATGGAATCATTAAAATCTTTTAAGTATTTTTTTTGTGTATATGAGGGCTTAAGGTTCACTTCTTGCTCTTAGTTTTTGGCTCATAATCACGACTTTTAAATATGCCTGTTTAAAATGTTGAGGGAATAATTAGATTGAATTTTACGTGTTTTTTGCTGTAAATTTATTTTAAATTTCAATATGGTTTTTCTTAAGTATTTAATTGTTTTATTGCGGCAGAATATTGTTATAACGCTGAAGAGAAATTATTAATTTTCTTTTAGCAATTAAATATTTAGGATGTTACAGCCATGATCCCTTTCATAGTAACACAGAGGCCAAAGAATAATGTCTCGAACAGAAAGTGAGAGAAAAAAGCCTAACTCATCTGTCAAGAACCCCAAAATTTTTTGGTTTTGTTTTGAGAGTTGCGGTTCTAGTCAATATCCAATGGCAGTGTACATTGGCCAATAGTGGCCAAAAAGCTTTTTTGTTTAACTAATTTCATTAAAATGTTGATGACAAATTATAGCTTACACTCCAAAATATGCAACTCATTTCGGAATTTGGCTCTTGGATAACTATGTTATTGTATATAAGGGTGGATCGGTTTAGCAATCGATATTGTACCATCGATTTTTCGTTAGCTTTCAGCATGAGAAAAAAAGTTCAACTACGACATATGAAAAAAATCTTGTTCGAGGTGCCAAGGAAAATTGTAAGTTTAAAACGATGGCCCATCGGCTTAAAACGATGGCCCATAGTGGAGCAAAAAAAATTTGTTTTTAAGGTTTTTAAATTTGATTTTTTAATTTCAAATAAAAGTAATCAAGAGATGTTCTTTGAAATTTTCTTTGTTAAAACCGTATAAGTAATTAATTATATTAGTATTGTGGTTATTTTATTGAACTGTTAATGGTTTTAAATCCAAATTTAGATATTTTTAATTAGGCTTAAGTTTATTGAATTTAATTTTCATTAAATTATTTTTATGAAGACAGGAAATTTTCAAACATGAAATTAATGAAAATTTTTTTTTTTTATTGATAATTTTTCATTCTTGACTACGCTGAGATTTGAACTCAGGCTTCCACGGACAGGTTGCCCAGACTAGTTTCGATTGTAACCACACAATCTCGTCAGTGGGGTTTGCTGTTTTACTCACTCGGCTATTGAAGCCGGATGACGTCAATAGTCAAACATCAATCCTTAAACCAAATGGTATTTCATTTTGGTAGATCATAATTTGCTTTTTGAATGAAGGATTATCTATTTTAATTGATTTACATGTTCTTCCTAACTTCTGTTTTTTCGTACTTTTTGTCAAGAATTCTTCATGAAATCCAAAATACATTTTTGTTTTTCATGTTTTTGTTTTTTCTTGTTGACCTTTTTTCAGCACAACTTGAAGGAAAAATGTAAACATAGCTCGTGCCCTAGCTGTTAACAATATTAGTATTGTGGTTATTTTATTGAACTGTTAATGGTTTTTAATCCAAATTTAGATATTTTTAATTAGGCTTAAGTTTATTGAATTTAATTTTCATTAAATTATTTTTATGAAGACACGAATTTTTACAACACGAAATTAATTAAAATTTTATTGATAATTTTTCATTCTTGACCGCGCTGAGATTTGAACCCAGGCTTTCACGGACAGGTTGCCCATACTAGTTTCGATTATAACCACACAATCTCGTCAGTGGGGTTTGCCGTTTTACTCACTCGGCTATTGAAATTTGCTTTTTCAATGAATGATTATCTATTTTAATTGAATTACATTTTTAATTGTAATTAATTATTAAATTTTAATAAGTAATTGATTTAATTATTTTTGAATTATTGATATTATGAATAATACTTAAACACATAAAAGAACGATCAAAAAAATTTAAGATAGGATGAACTAAAGGGTTTATTTAATTAGTACCCGTCGAAAAAATCTTTGCAAAAGAGATAGGAATAGATTTGAAGAACGGGAATCATCAGGTATGGAAAAAAATTAAATGTTGTTTATAAATTTTGCACATTTTTTCTTATAAAAAACTGTGATACGGTGTCAACGGTTACCTGGTTCTGACGGAAAGGCGCGTTGTCCGGGGAACGTCGATTAGGGACTTCAGTGAGTTGTTTAGTGAGGCAAGTCAGCAGCTAGTCCAGACATAATACCACCCGTTTTGCTGACACTGGCGGGAACCAGTGACACGTTTGTTAGAGAACAATGAAGAACCACTTTCGTTTTGTTATTTGCTTTTTTAACTTAGCAAATTCACTTTATTTTATTTATTGTTTTAAGTTTCCTAATTTATTTTGAGTCTTATTTTTAAATTGTTAATTTGTCTGGCTGTCTCGAAAATGTATTAACAAGTATAATTAACAAAAACTAAATATGTTTTTCTTTCGACCATTTAACATTTAAATAAATTTAGTAAATAATCAGGCTCGAGGTCTGTGTATAAAATATTTTATTTATTTATTTTATTCGAATAAAATTAAAAATAAAATAATATATTCAACATTTTTTTATTTTTTTGAATTTATTCTATGAGCAAAATTTCAGTTATGTATTTTTTAAAGCTTTTTGTAATAGTTCCAATATATTCCTTAATATTAAGTAGTGACTTTATACACTACCCGACTATTATATTGTATTTTTCAGGTTACATTTTACCTTAGCTATCCTTTGGATAGCAATGAAGTATATTGTTATCCAAAGGATTGCCAAGGTAAAAAGTAATCTGAAAAATACAATTTAATAGTCTGGTAGTGTATAAAGTCACTCCTAAATATTGAAGGAATGGAACTATTACAAAAAGCTTTATAAAATACATAGCTGAGACTCAAAGAATAAATTCAAAAAATAAAAAAATGTTGAATATAATAAAGTAACTTATGAAAAAGAAATAATTCCCGTATTCCATTTGTTAACATAAAATATTTTAAGCAAAGTCCTAGATTCTGATTATTTACTAAATTTACCAGCAAAAAACTGTAGCGGCGCAGTCCCACATAAATTGTATGGGCTTTCTTTAAAGTTTCAATGAAATCACTCACGTTTATTCTAAAAACTAATTAAAAACACAGACGAAAAATGTATGAAAAAAGGACATTCATATTAACTTTCCCACCCTTAATAAAAATAACAAAAAAAAAAAAATGTGCTTAAATATATTCCGCCAGCATCAGACCAAAAACTATTAAAATTAAAGAACTATTACATTAAATGTTTTAAGCTTCTTACTTTTATTAATTTTTTAATATCACGCAAAAAATTTAAGAGCTTCTTAAACAAAGATATAAATGCTTTTTATACTGAACAGCTTTTTATATTCTACAAAAAGTTTTCTTTTTATTTAAAGTGTGTAGATTTTTTTTAGATTTTTTGACAATCAGACCAAAAATCATTGGAATGTGCGAGAGCATAAACCTTAAGACGCGTAGGATCTTAAACGGCTTAATTGACCGAACTGCTTGACTTTATAACCGGGGTAGAAAAAAAATGTGTGTAATTTTTTCTTGGCGGTTTCTTATGTTAGGGACTTTATATATACCGAAGTTTTATAAAAATAAAAAAATTCTGTTGGATTCAAACCTTCGCCTTGTAAAGGTTACAGGTCATTGATTTTTTATTGCATGTTTTAATGAAAATTAATTATTATTTAAAAAGCATTCATTTTAATAAAAAGATTTTTAATTAAAATTGCTTTGATAACTTTTGCTCGATTTTTTTATAATCCTTGTTTGTTATTTATTAAATACTGTTATTCATTTTAAATACAAAAATATTTCATTTAAAATAAATAAATAAATACTACGAGTACATTTATGCTTGAAAAACTACATATTTGATTAAATTGCAATATTTTATTTTTTTACAATTCTTACAACTTTTATGAGAATTTGCGGCATTAAGAGGAAACATATTCCATAATATTTAGAAGATATTGAGAAAATCAAGAAAAAAAAAATAAATGAAATCTATTGTAGGAGAATACAAGTAAAAGTGCTATAAGTGGCTGGGGCGAATCTTATATACCCTTTACCATAGTTTTGAACAGCCAATATCTCCCTAGCTCATATGGTATGGGCATAGTTGTAACAAAATCCTTATTTCGGTTGCATATTGTTAGGGAAGCGAAGTAAAATTATAGGCCGATTTAAATCATTTGTAATATTTAATATTCCTTATATTAAAAAAATATCTGCGACAATCTTGGTCCACCTAGTTTATATACCTTGGGTGCTATTGTGACAAAATCATTATTTTGAGAAGAATAAATAGTAGGCATTTGTATATAGCCTGGTAATTTTCCAACCGATTTTTCACCACTAGTACTCTTCTAGGTTTATCAAAATTTAAAGTGAAAAAATTATGTTCAAAGATTATAAATACCCCCAGAAGAATCAAGGATTTTTTGGCATTAAGTGTTACAAGGAAATTGCATGAAAATATTTAGGCGTTTGTCCTTAAATCGTGCGCTAATGATAAGAACTACGTTTTTTCTTCTTTTCTGACAAGTATAAGCAACGCGCGTTACTAATGTGGTAACCGAATAAAGTTTTCGATATGCAAACCTTATCTTTGTGCGTGGTTCCTACATATGCCAATCGTATTGTCATCAAAATCGTAGTCAAAATAAAAATACGTCTGTGCAGACCCGCTTATGCGTATGAACTATTTCATTTGTAATCGGGAATAAAAGTGCACAAACACATCAGCGGTCTGATTTTGAGCTAATTGTATTCGCCATAGCTTCGAGCAGGTCATAGTCCTAATCGTCTCTATAGCTGGGTTCACACGATTGCCGCAATGCACCAATTTTCACACTTTTCAATACCCCAATCGTGTTACTGCACAATTAAATGGCTCATGTACCAATCGAGGACAATATTGTGCTTACTTTTACTAATAAAATGAAACCCTGGTGTGGCAATCGTGTGACTACTTGATATGCAACCGCGCGTCAATAAAAATAACAAAAAGGTACCAATATCACTATGCTAGTTGAAAAAACAGACAAGCTGGGCACCAGGCGTTTTAACATAATTCGGGTACGCTGAATCCAGTGATGCCCGCGGTTTTTTAAGATTGGCTCTGGTTTTCGAGATATACCGTTATTTTGAAAATGGAGGAGGTTGCACAACATATGTTCGCATAACTCAAAAACGCTTTAGATTTTTGAAAAAACTTAAAAAACCGAAATACCGCAATAAAAAAAAAGAAAAGTAAAACCTCTTTCTAATACCCGCAGTCGTTTTAGAAACATAATTTTTTTTTTGGAAACAAAATAATTTTTTTAACAAAATTTCGAAATTTTTGTTTTTTAAAAATTCATAAAAAATTGGAAAATGCAGCTATGCTTCTAATTTTTTGCAGACGTATAAAAAACGGCCATTATATGATAGGCATGATGGTGGTGATAATGAGATCCCACTTGTCGGAGATATAAGTAGGCTATGCGAGGACCCAGAGCAGTGGAAGACAGTCGAAGACTTTCTGTGCCACTGTCTCAGCCTACAGAACAGCAGGCTTAGATTACTAGGTAGTAGATTCCGGTGCGAATTAGGTGATGTATCGGGTTTTCTATTTAGTAGGGTTCTTCTTACTTTTGTTGTCTGGTTTTTTGATTAATCATGCTCTCATTAACCAAAATACATCACATCCAACTAAAAAGTCGATTTTTATTATTATTATTTTTTTTTATTATTTATGTACTTTTAGATTTTAGGTGACGATATTTGATATGACTTAAAACGGAATTTAAATTGTTACGTGTAAAAAAATTAATTAAATAAAATTTTATTTTTGTTGAACAATCGTATAAGTGTATTTTAGAATTGCCAAGTTGTTTTTTTAAAATCCAGGTGAATTTTTAACACTGTCCAGTTATTTGAATTATGGTATGGCATATCGACAGAAAAAAATAAAAATTGTCTCTAATCACCAAATCCATACCAACTTCAAAGAATAAAGCAAACAAGTTGTTGATTATAAAGATTACTAAAAATCTTAAAAATTGTAAATATTTTTTTTTAGTAAATGATATTTTTTATTTTAATTACGAAAATGATCAAAAAACTTTGCCGGTTCAAACAATAAGTTAATTGATTTAATCAAATATAGCTCAGGTTTTGAGAATTCGCAACAACAATTCCACAATTTTTACTTATTTGATTCTAAGCGAAAAAATCAATTAAGGTTTTTTGTTATTTAATTAAAAGTTTAACTAAAAATATATTTCAAAACAACAAAAATGTTAATTATATCAAAATTATATTTTTAATTTTCTTACATCTAAAAAAATAATTGATTCAGTTATCACATTAATTAAATTGATATACTTTTTAAACAATTTTTTTAATTGATAAAAAACTACTGATAATTTTTTCTGTATCTAATTTGAGCTTGCAATCAATATTTGGAAAAATTACAAACGGAATGACAAACTTACAAATACCTTTTCCACCTGTGGCGAAGGGTGTAAAAAGAGCACAAAATAAACATTCATTGTTTTGATCTTTATAGACTTAAGAATATGACAGGTTGCTTTAGCACATGTAAATAGACACATTTATCCCACACCCTTGAAATAATATAAATTGCACAAAAATGACACAAAAGAAAAAAAGAGTGCAAACTTTAAAAGAAAAACAAACATGTTAAACTAACAAAAATATTTTATAAATATAGTTTTCATATGGTTACAAATGAAATACATATACAGGGTGCCCCGAAATAAACTAAAGGCTTTAAGTTATTTGTGATTTCTTTATATAAAAATCACTAACAATTTTCGTTATTAAACTTTACAACTGAATGGGGAATAAAGGCGATTTTTGTTACTGGTTCGTACATTTTCATTTTAATTCTTGTTAGTCTCGCTAGCAACCGTCTGAGAAACAAAAAAATTAATATTAAAATAATAACGTCCTAGGCCATTTATTTCCATTCGTTTCCTTAAGGCCACCCTATGCATGCTTAAAAACGGAAAAGCATACACACACCTAGTCACCTCAAACATATACAAAGATACTTTTAAGCTTCAGATTTGAAAGGACAAAACTGCTGTTAGAAAAGAAAGATGATGTAAAAAATAGTTGAACATCGAAAAATATTGCTGCATCTTATAATCAAGACATTTATATTTTATGTTTGCCACAGACGACTATAACAGTGTTGCCAGAATACTACAGAAGTTGTCATGATGAGGAGAAACAGGAGACTGGGCTTCACTTTCTCTGTCAATGCCATGGGCTACAAGACGTCAGGGAAAAATACCTGGGAGATCCGGTGTTTTCCTGCTTGGAGGATCTATGTAAAATAGAACTTAGATTGCTTCTTCTCTTCATTAGTAAGACGAATTGGCTCAACTCTGCAGTGGCGCCATCTGAGTTACTGCTCTTTGGGATGGGCATTGGCGCTGGGTATCACAAAGGGATCGCTGAAGGACCCAAGTGAGCTGTCTCGATGACGGCTCATGGAACCTTAAGGGATCTAAGAAAATACATATTAGTTGCCGAAAAAAAAACACTTCTTACTGTCTTCGTGACGTAGGCGTCCAGACAGTAGTAAGACAGTTCACTTTTAATAAAATGTCTTACGTGAATGTCGGAAGAGGTTCCAGCTAAGCGTGTTTTATATGAAGTTAACAAACTAAAAATAGCATTGAACAACTATTTCGTGTGAAAAAAAAGTTGACATGTTAAAATATGTTTGTTGTCATTTTTGTGTTTAAGCTTCCACTTAAAAACGGCAAACAAAATAAATACACAATTAAATTTATTCTCAGATTACTTAATTATAGTTTGATGCGAAGATTAAACTCGATATTAAAAACCCACTCTTAACTGTTATCTATTTTCTTATAAAACACGTTTTCTTCTCTTAAATAGTAGCGTAGGGAGAATCGGACAAATTCTTTAGGTTGTAGGTAAATTTTAAGAAAAAATTTCTTATATAAATATATGGTTTAACATAGACGGCATTGTCCTTTTTTAAGAATAAAAGCTCTTAATTCTGTGCCTGAGCCAAAAAACTACTCGTTAAAATTTAGCTTTGGTAAGATTGGTCATCAGTATTTTGAATTTCTAAAAAAAGATAGAATTTTGAATGAATTAAATTTAAGTCAGATTTTTTTTTCGTTTCGTGTTAATTTATGGAATCTTAATAAATTATATGAACTAACAATAATTAGTCAAATCCTAATCTAATTCTTAAAACGGTTCTCATTCACGTCGGTGTTAAGCGCTTGGATAAGGTTGGTTGGCATGTCTGAAGTAAGTATATACAAATACACTATAGGCCCTAAATTACTTCCCTGTGCGACTCCAGCATTGATCGGTTGAGGTCAACTTAAAAAAATCTCCTTCTTTTATAATTAACTTTCGACCGACTAAGTAATTTTCTAACAGTTTATGTGTCTGTGCTGGTAAATTTAGCCAGACCTTATCGTAAGCTTGAGAAACATCAATGAAGAGTGCAGAACAATATTTTTGTTTTCCTCAAAAGTTTTTCTGATTGCGTTTACTAGTCTGTGCGTTTGTTCGATTGTGCTTTGTTTCTTTATAAATCCAAATTGATGATTTGTTAAACGTTCATTTTCGTCGAGATTAATTTAGAAACCAAAAGTTTATCAAATAGCTTTGAAATATTAGATAATAAGCTAATCAGCTCTTGTGTGATATTTTCCTGGATTATGTATCATGGTAAATAAAAAGTCAAATTTGAAAAAAAATCTGGCAACACTAAAATGTCGAAATATGAGTGTTGCACTCAGGTATAAGAGGACAAACTGAAAAGTACTCTCATTAAGCCGGCCCCAATTACTTAAGTTACAATAATCGTAAAAGTAATAAGACAACCTTTTAGGAAGTTAGTCCCTAAACTTGGAGACCACCCTCGTAATTTTTTATACAAAAATTATAAACTCCAAACACTGTGTTTTCCAAAGGTTCTGAACTGTACATAAATACTTTCACATATGCATGTTTGTGTGTTTTGATGCATATGAGTATGTCTCTGTTTATTTACAAGTTTTGTTTTCTTGATCATTTAGTTTATTTTTTATTTAAGCACACATCCTTGCAAATACACATATACTCGTATAAACACACATACGTAACATTACCCACAACAACAGAAAATTTATATTTATATACCCTGACTATGCATGTTTATTTTAAAGCTTAGGTCAGCTACATTTCACATAAGCTTTTTGTTAAATCAACTACAGCTAAAAAATAACTATTGCTACTTCTTAGTTTAATACTGGCAGCAGTAAATATAGCAAGACGAGAGCTACCAACAGCAACAACTTTATCACAATTGTTACCTCTACTCTCGACTTCCCCTTTGTAGACATAGTCATCCATATTAATATTCTAGAAGTTTTTAAGGAAGTATTGTTTTGTGTATTTGTGTGTTTTAGTCGAGTATATTTTTCTGCCACCTTCTGTATAAATAGAATAACATGGAACAAGAAATTGTTAAGTAAGTATTTGTTGCTGCTATTGCTGTTGCATGCAACAAGAAGAATATTTGTAAAAAAAAGAAAATAAATAAATGTGTCTGTTTGAAAATATAAACTAAAGTATATGACACACGCTTCATTGCATTTCTGTCGTTTGCTTACATTTTATTTTTAAAGCCTTAATGCTCATCTGCTCTTTGTTTGCTTAACGCTTGAGAACAGTGGGAGGTAAAATTAATATAACAATTTATGATAAATTTTAGTCATACGACTTAATCATTTAAAAAGCTCCCAAAGATTTAGTTCAGTACTAGTTCTGCTAAATTTCAGTTCTTATTCATGTTTAGTCCTTACTAAGTTCAAATGGCTTATCAGTTTTTAGTTAGGGGCTTTGTTAAGAATCTTGAACACAGAAAAAATTAGAAATTGTTCTAATCACCAAATTCATAGAATCAAGCAAACAATTTGTTGATTTTGCACCTATTACCAAAATGATTATATTGATTACTAAAAATTTTAAAAATTGAAAGTTGTGATTTTTTTTCAATAAATAATATTTTTAATTAAAAAAATTATCAAAAAATTTTTTAATTTCAAACAATATGTTAATTGAAATTATTAAATTTAGCTCAGGTATTGACAAATCCCAACAGTTCTAGAAGTTCAAATTATTTTAATTTAAGCGAAAAAATCCATTTAGATTTTATTCCAAATTCATAATATCAAGCAAAGAAGTTGTTGATTTTGCACCTATTACCAAAATGATTACATTGATTACTAAAAATTTTAAAATTTTCCAAAAATATTTTCAATAAATCATATTTTTAATTTTAATTAAAAAAGTTATCAAAAAACTTTGAAATTTTAAACAATGTGTTAATTTATTTAAATAAATATTGACAATTCCCAACAACAATTCTACATGTTTTAATTCTTTTATTTTAAACGAAAAAAGTCAATTAAGATTTTTTGTTATTTAATTAAAAATTTATTTAAAAATTTATTTCAAAACAACTAAAATGTATATTAAATCAAAATTAAATTTAATTTTTTTTTTTTTTTTTTTTTTTTTTGAATTAAAAAATCAATTATTACATTAATTTAATTGAAATACTTTTCAAACAATTTTTTTAATAGAAAAAAAACTACTGAAATTTTTTCTGTATACAGTTTGCTAGTTTAGGATCTAGTCCTAGTTATAGTTTAGAGTAAAATATTGGTTGTACTTCTTGATTATGGATGAAGCCAAATGAAATCGAGAAATTTTAATTTGAAATTGAGAAAAATCCAATTGAAATTGAGAAAATTCCAAATGAAATTAGGAAATTTTAATTTGAAATTGCGAAAATTTCAAATGATATTGAGAAATTTTAATTTTAAATTGAGAAAAATCTAAATGAAATTGAGAAATTTTAATTCTAAATTGATAAATACAACAAACAACGATGAAGAAATGAAAATAAATGCAAAATGGAAGATATTCCTGTTGGTCAATAATACTGCGATTTGTATATATAATAATTTTTTCATCATTATGTTTGTTATGTATGTACGTTCGTTGTATGAATATTAAAAAAATTATATAATTCAATTTTATAAATTAAAATTTCTCAATTTCATTTGGAATTTTCTCAATTTCAAATTAAAATTTCCCAATTTCATTTGGAATTTTCTCAATTTTAAATTGATATTCTCATTTTCAATTGGAATTTTCTCCGTTTCAAATTGATATTCTCAATTTCAATTGGAATTTTCTCAATTTCAAATTGATATTCGCAATTTTAAATTAAAATTCTCATTTTCATTTGGAATTTTCTCAATTTCATCTGAAATTTTCTCATTTTCAATGAAAAATGGTGTACTTCAATTTTACTGGAGTTTAAATAAAAGTTCTTGTTAAAGTTCAAGTTATGGTTCTAGCTTAGCAACTCATTCAGTTTGAGCTCATATTCGAGTTTTTCTGCGTTTTTTTTTCATTTAGAAATTTATATTAAAAAAAAAAAACATATTTGAGTTTTTTATTGTTGTTTTACTGCCTGTTTTTTAAACTAATGTGCGATTTACACAATACAAGTGACTGAATGTGTAGGCAAATTTATATGAAAAGCACTCAGTTTTTTGAGTCTTTTTCATATAAATTTTACTACACGTTCAGTCACTAGTTTTATTAAAACAGCACATTATAACTATTAAAAACTAAAATTGGAGTTTTTTTCTATGAACATTCTTTTTGTACGAAATATTTGTCTATTCGCCGACCACAAGTTAAAACCTTCAATGATATTGTTTGATTTCTTCAATTTTGTTTTTCAGTTCCTGGGGTTTCAATTAACAAAACGGGTGAATTTTGCCCATATCGTTGATTCCGCCGGAATGTTGTAATTTTAAGCAGGAATATATGTTACAACTACTTGAGAGATTTTAGTGCATAAACGGGCATTCCTCGGCAACACAACGGGATAATGAAAACCCATTGATTAATTTTTGGGTGCGTATTTTAGTAAAGTATTATTTGTAGTCTATTTAGAACTACTTCGAACCGAGTTAAGTTTTTTTTTTGAGTACATAAATGTCAAGCATGTGGACTTATTAAAGGTGGCCAATAAGTCGTGCAACTTATAATTTAAGGGCACTTCAAGGCATCCAACTTCATCTTTTAGTTCCGTACGAAAAATCTCCCGAGAGAAAATCTATATAAAAATATATTTTATATTTAGAATACTCTCGCACAAATTACTATACACAATTAAAAATACTGATTACATTTCTAGTATTTTTAATTGTTTTTGCTTTTTTTTTTTTACAAGAACTCACGCTTCTATAAGCGATTTGTATTTTTTACATTGTTCATAATATTTTTTCACTTTTGTCAGATTTTATTTTGATATTCTTCATAAAAAATTTAAGTTTGCCCAATATTCAATTATAAAAATACTTGAATCACGGGTACATTTACAACAAAAGTATGGAAAACGTTTGTTAATTGCACATTATTTAAATAACCGGTATATTTTACCAAAACAACCGGTTTATTCGATTTTCGAAAAATGGACATTTTAAAATAACCGGCCTGAGCAAAACTAAAATAACCGGTCGAATAATAACCGTTCGATCTCCCTAGTTTTTACATTGCGTTAAAGCAATTGATCTTTCAAAATTAAATTATATTATTGTAGCTTGACGTTCAATAGAAAACCTTTCCATTTCACAATTTCCCAAGTCGTCATACAATCAATCTGGAAGAAAATTATATCATAATAAACAATTCATAGACCATTTAAACGTCTTTCTTTCTTTTTGGGCCACCCTGTATGTTGGTATATGGGTATGTTCTGTAAGCATGTATGTGTTCATTTGGTTGTTCTGCATTGACTTAAAGTATTTTTTAACGTACGTGTGTTTTGTTTATATTTACTCTTTAAGCTCTCACACTCTGTATGTTTATAGCACCTTCTCGAAAGATTTTTTTTAACAATAAAAAACATCTTTATTTACAAATGGTTTAAGGAAAGATGTACCAAACAGAAAAAGAAGAATAGAATAAATAAAACAATAAGAACAACAACTAAAACACTTAACTCGCTAGATGAAGAGATTTTCTTGTAAATTAAAAAGGTACTACACTGGCAGAGCGCTGCAACAACAAACAAACTTCCTGTTTATATTTTTCTTCTTTAGTGAAAACATTGTATTTATTAAAAACCATTTTAAAGTCCTCTTAAGGATTCTGTTGAACTAATATTGTGTTGGAAGTTGCGCAAGTATTTGCTGGATAGAAGAATAGTTGTTATATAACTTTCCAGCTGCAGTTGCTGTGTTATTGTGAAAAAGACATTGAAAGCTTAGAATTTTAAATAAAAAATTATTGGAAATGGGCCAATTTCATAAGTTTTGCAAAAGGAATTGAGTTAAGTCTCCAAAAACGATATGTAATAAAATTATTGTAGTTAAATTTTTGTAATTAAGAAAATATTTTTGATAGTTGTTTTTTTTTTTTTTTTTTTTTTTTTTAAGGTGATTCTTTGTTCTTACCTCGGAGAGATTTAAATGCTCTCCTTTTAAAATCTTGTAGGTCAATTTTTTTTTTGTTTTTTTTTATTTTTTATGTCAGAACCTTGAAGTTTTGTATATAACATTGTTTTATAAAAAGACCACGTGAGCTATAAAAAACTATGTCAGTATATATCACCGTTAAAAAATTACGAAGAAGAAATTTCAAAAATTTGACCAAATGGGCTTATTCTAACAGCAGGACAATACGAAATAATGCAGTTCTGTCTTGTTATCGATTTAAATTAAATGTATATTTTCTAATAATTCGAGATCAGGCTTAAGCTACGTGTTCACATTTGAATTACAAAAAATTTGGGGGTTTGAAACTAAAAAGTATGTCTCTAATATTCAAAAACTTAGTTCTGAACCGACATTTACTTTATTTTTATATTAAGTTTAAGAAATTAAAACATAAGATTGCGTCAAAAGTTGACAATAAAGAAATAATTGAATTTCATCAAACTTAACCTCTGTTGTTTATCTTGTCAGGCCATCAGAAGTTACTACTCTTAACAATATCCATCCACACCCAGAGAAAAAACATGTTTAAATATGGTCACCTCCAACAAAACTATTTTTAAAGAAAAATTGTAAACATATTATGTTTAATTTAACCATATTATTGTCACCCGACAACCATATTATGGTTAAATTAGTCCTCCATCAAAAAAGCACAACCATATTATACGAAAACTTAAAATTTAAGTTTTTCATTTGAAAAATTCAAAACTCATGCGTATAAAATAAATTTTTTTTCTGTCAGTTAAAAAAAAAATAGGAAACACAAAAAAAGGTATTTATTTTTAAAGTACAATATGTGTTTTGTACATGAAAAGAAACAAAAATTTGAAAAATACACATGAACGTTTTTTTTTATTATAATTTTTTTTTTTTTTTTTTTTTTTTTTGAAAAATATTTATCATTGGTGTTCAAAACATATTTTCAACTGTACAAAAAAAAAATAAAAATTAATTTGTTTTATTTGTTCTTCAAAGTTCAAAATAATAAAGTTCTTAAAAAAAAAACGTTTTAAGCAAAATATTTTTTGTTTGTTTTTAGAAACTAACAATAAAAACTCAATTTGAAGTTAAAATTGTGAAGTTTAATTAAAATTATAATATCAAATTGTGTTTAAAATTGCAATTGCAAAAAATCTTAAGAGATTCTTAATTATCAAAACTAGCTGCTGTTGCATTAGCTGTACCCGGAACACAGGTATCTGTGGAGACGGCCTTCAGTGCTTTGCCAATTATTATGACCAAAAATAGAAGGAATTTAAGTTCTGAGCATGTAGAAAATTTATTGTTGCTCAAACTCAACATCAAGCTAATTGATAAGATTACTATTTAGTTCTAGGATAATCTTTATCATGTTATAACTACTTATTATTAATTAGCTTTATATTTTTTACTATAATTTTGTACGTATGAGTTTCAATTTTGTCAATTAAAAAAATTCAATTTTAAGTTTTCGGTTCTTTTTTTTCATGTACAAAATAATATTGTACTGAAAAAATAAATATCTTTATTTTGTGTTTGCTTTTATTTTTTTAAACTGATGAAAAAAAAAAAATTATTTTGAACGCATGATTTTTATATTTTTAAAAAGAAAAAATTCGTAATTTTTTGTACAAAAGTACAAAAAAAAAAATATTTTTTTAAAAACCTTTTTTTTGAGAACTTTATTATTTTGAACTTAAAGAAACAATATCAAACTAAATATTTTTATCTATTTTTGGTTATTGTACAATTAAAAATATTTTTCGAACACCAATGATAAATATTTTTTAAAAAACATAAACAAAAAACGTTTTCCGGTTCTTGCTAGAAACGTTAAAAGTTGCTAGTGGACACACGGGTGTCCGGTTATGCGTTCTACGGTTAACATACCAGTAGTGGGATATTCTATGAAGTTTTAACATCAGTTGAGCTGTTAAAAATATTTAACATCAAAAATAACGTTAGCTTTATTCAGTAACTTTTTTAACAATAAAGTTTGCAACTTTGTTCTATCATAACGTCACCTTTTTGAGATAACTTTACGGCAAAATATTTTTCATTGCTTATTTTTAAATTAGATGCTATTTTTTAAAAAGAAATACCTACAAAGTTTGTCATAATATCTAAAAAAAAAAACAAACAAAAATTTTGGTATAATAAATAAATACATTTTTAGCTCATTGCATTAACATTATACAAATTCACACTATTTACTTACATTTTGCAAAAATAATAATAAAATTTTTTTTTTTTTTTTTATATTCCGTTTTGTTCCTTTCGTTATTTTGACAAATTGTTTAACAAAGAAGCCATCTGATTGAAATTTTTAGCTCTGTTGTTAAAATTAGGTAAACGAATTGCATTTTTCGTACAACAATCAATAAACTGCACCGGTAAAATTAACACCAGCGTTAATCCGAAAAAAATCCGACTCGAGCACAGTTTACACAGAAGCAATTTTTAGTAGATTGTTTTATCAATTAAAAAATTGTTTGAGAAGTATTTAAATTTAATTAATGTGATAATTGAGTCATTTTTTTAGTTAAAAATTCTACATTTTAGTTGTTTTGAAATACATTATTAATTAAAATATTGATTAAATAACGAAACATCTTAATTGATTTTTTCGCTTACAATAAAATAAGTTAAGCTTGTAAAATTGTTGTTGGGAGTTGTCAAAACCTGAGCTATATTTAATTAAATCAGTTTACACATTGTTTGAAATGGCAAAGTTTTTTGATTATTATTTTTTAATTGAAATTAAAAATGTCATTTATTGAAAAAAAATTCAGAACTTTCAATTTGTACAATTTTTAGTAATCAATTTAATCATTTTGGTAATAGGTGCAAAATCAACAAACTGTTTGCTTAATTTTATAAATTTGAAGATTAGAGACAATTTTTAATTTTTTCTGTGTAAATGGTTCACTGATTTTCAGCTGTCGATTTGCAATTAAGCCTTGCATACGTCGAGTAAATACAAACTATTGGTTTTATGTATTGCATCTTAACGAACGAGTAGCAAATACATTTTGTTGGTTTATAGTAAAAATATACTTTGCCAAATGCTACGTTGCAAACCATTTACACAAGATTGTGAATTGGGCTATTATTCAGCTTAAAATAGTTTTTGTTTATTTTACCACGCAACACGTGCCCAAGGATTTAAGAATACCTTTAATTAATTTTGTTAAAATTACAAAACCATGTAAAAATATTTCAGATTCATCTGTTGAACCCTACGCTACCACACATGGGTTTAATGCGATTCTATTGATGTTTGCAACACATGAATTCACATATTCTGCACAAGTTTTATTGATTCGATTAAGAATCACTTTTTGTGCCCATTGACGCTCTATGTAAACTTGTAGCTCGTTTCTGCATTTCTGACGTGGAGTGTGAAACAAAAAATTCCATCGTTTCTCGATTTGTGAAAAAAAAGTGTTTGCAAGAGAAACGTCAACGAAAGAATTAGATATAATCAAAATAGGGCTGCCAGATTTGACGATTTATCGAAATTTTGACGAATTTTTGTTTCGAAATTTTTTCTAGTGACGATATTATTCAGTTTTCGAAATAAAACAATTTTAAATATTTTATATATTTGTGTATTAGGCACCACAAAAAAAAATCTATCTTTAGAAACATGGCAGATTAAATTTTTATATTTATCGCTGTTGTGGAAATTGTCCTCGAAATTGTATCGGAAAAAGCAAAATGTCGAGGGAAAACTGTTTAATTTTTATTTCTTTGGATTATTTAATACATTTGTTTTTGTGATCAAAACATTAAACTATTACCCCATTTTTCGGCCAATGCACTAAAGAAATGTTTGCCTTTTTATGGCCAAAAATGTTATTTTTAGTTCAATATGATACTTTGTAACGCCTTTGTGTGACTTCTTCTGCGAAAAATAACAATCTGAAATTTTAAATTGTTATCGGATTAAAGAAAAAGTAAAATAATAAATTTTAAAAAATAGACCTCAAGCTTAAGTATGTGTGTATAAAATATGAACTTTAACTATGTTTTTTTTTTGACTATATTTTAATTAAAATCGAACTAAATTTGGCAAATTTAATTTTAAATTGTCCGATTTTTTAAAACAAAAAAGACGATTTTTTTTTATTTTTTCTTAGGGCATTAACGATTTTTTCACAAATTTATCTGGCAGCCCTGCAATTAAAATAACAAAATATTGCAATTGTGTTTTATTTATTTTCATCATTCAAATTCTTTATTTTCAAATTAAAAGGAAATAATACACATTCTTATGTATATACTTGTGAATATATATATATATTTATGTTTTCGGATAATTTGGGCTCCATTTTTTTAAATTTTATTTCTCTCGCATCAATTTCAAATGTGACTTATTTTGACAGTTCTTGTGAGAAACTTTTAGCAAAATATTGACACAGAAACACTTTTTCTCACATCCTTCCAATAATTTCTGGAGAATTATTTAAATGACAGATAATTCTCGCAAAGTAAAGATACAGAAACACTTATGTGAGAAAAACTATTTTTTGTTTTATATTTCACTGTTTTTGTAATAATTAACTTGTTTCATGCGGGAAATTTTACGATGCGAGAAATACAGAAACGGGCTACTGTGCTTTATTTACAGGTTGCAAGCTTAAAGATAATTTTATACAAAGGATTTCATTGTTACTCAAATGAAGTTAAGTATTCTAGAAAAGGAGATTTTTTGCTAATAAATATTCAATATTAAGCACAAACTAGTTTTATTTTCAGTTCATACCTGATTTGATGTCCAATATAAGACCCTCTGCCGCAGATGACTTGGACTCACATAAAATATGTTTTATTTAATCTTAGCATTGGAATACAATTTTCGCAAATTAGTTTTATGTACAGTAAAAGCTCTCTTCAAAGTTTCAAGTATACAGGTTTATACTTGAACATAAGTTCCTTATAGGACTAACTGCAAAAAATCTCTGTTGCTATTAAAAATGTCTTATGAATATTGTTAGTTTTCTATTTTTGCACTTGTTCAATGTTAAAAATATTTCTGTATAAACTTTAATCCAATTTAAAACACAATCGTATTTAACCAACATTTTATAAGTGTGAATCATAAAAATTCATTGTTTTACTAATCGTTCATTTTTTTCCAAATTTTCTCTCTCTCTCTCCATGATTTTTCCTTCAGGCAACAGCAGACTATAAAAAAAAAAACAAAAATTAAACTCCAAATAAAAATTTTAAGTGAAAAACTATAACAATAAAATAAAAAATAAATAAGAAACGTTAAAAAACGTTTAAAAATTTTAAAAAGTGTAAATTAAAATAGTGAAAAATATATTTAAAATTCTAAAAGTAGAATCAAAGAAAACCCAAATTAACAACAAAAAGCCAGCGAAAAAAAGCAAAAAAAAAAAACTAAATTTTCATAATTAAGAAGTTAACATAATGTTAAGTTCGCTTGATGCATTAGCTAGAAAAATATCACCTGGCTCAGGAAAGAAATCTCCGTCCCAGCAGCGGCAAAAAAGACAACAGCAATCAACTAAAAAACAGTTGTCACAAACGCCGTCTTATTATCAAAAGGAGTGTATAGACAATAATAAACAGCAGCAGCAACAATCATATCATTCTTTACGTTTAAACGGTAATCATTATAATGGTGGCTTGGATAGCAATGGAAACAAATTATGTCACATCACTCACAATACCAGACACCCATATCACAAGCAACCGCATTCACCAAACAGCCACAGCCACAACTATAGCAGCAACAACACCAACAACAGCAATCATTGTACGAACCTTACCAGCAGTTTGCTGCAGCAGCAAAAGTTGGCAACGTATACAACATCATCGACCCCACCAACGACACCGCTATCGGCCTCTTCACTGTCACCCCAAGAATGCCTGCAACAACAACAAAAACCACATGATTTGTTTCAGCAACAGCTGCAACGTCAACAGCAACTTCAGCAAAATCCCCTGCAACACCATCGTCATCAACAACAACAACAATCTTTGTCTGCACCATTGTCGCCAACAACAACCTCCTCCCAGCCATACGATGACAATGATTCCCAGCATGAGTTTAGCATTTGTCTGAAGGAAAAGTAAGTAAAAAAGAATCATCTCTTCATACAAAATAGATATTTAACTTGTTGTTGCAGTTGCTGTAATTGGATATAAAGTTTTTTTGCTCATTTCTTTTGCTTCGAAAAAAGCAAGCAAACAAAAATCTCTTTCACTCTCCCTCTCTTTTCATGAAAAAAGAATTTGTTGAACTTTTTATCAGCATATTGTCTGTGAAAGAGTGTGAGTAAATGAGTTGTTTGTGTAAGTGTTCATAAATGGATGCATGTTATCCTGTTTCCTGGGTTTCTTTTGTGTTCAACGCTCATAACAATTTACTAATTTTATTATTTGTTGATTTTCTTTTTTCCCTACTCTTTTTTTTTCAAAATAATGAGAGAAAATTTAATAAATTTTCTTTGTACATGTTATTATGGTGAGAAATGTTTCAAAGGGAAATGGTCTAAAGGAGAATGGGGAAGTCCTACTTAGTCATACAAATACATACTCAGTTTTATAATGAATGACTGTAATTTTATGCGTTGAAAGTGAATCATGATCAACACGTTGGTATTTCAGTTTAATAAACTCATTTATTTTTTGAGGTAAGAAAGTTTCATTTTCTTTTGTGGAAAGGGGAATAGGAAATACAATTTTCTGCTTAATTTAATGTAAAGCTAATTTTTTAAAGTTTAATGTTGAATAGATTAATTTTTCAAACGTAGTAAAATTGTAAAAAAATATCTTAAATTTCTAGTAAAATTAAAGTTTAAATAATATAAAGTTTTTTATGAAAATTTGTATATCAAGATGAAATGTTAGATCTGAATAAAGAATTTAAAATTAATCAAGGGCCTTTAGTATACTGAGTTAAATATTGTTTCAAACTTAAACTTTTCTTTTATTTTCCATTTGCTCTAATTTTCTGCTTAAATAATCAATTTATTTTACCCGCAACTTAAATTATTTTGTGGCCATTTGTTTTACCATCATTGTATTAAATTTTACACAATTGTTTTTTAGCACGAAGTTTTTAATTTTAGTTGAATTTTTTACTGCTCTTCCTTCCGGTACAATAAATTTACGTGATAGTTTTAATATGCAATAAAATGTACGATACATACTTTGTATATAATATTAGAGCAAAAAAAGCCTTTTTGACAATTTGCCACATGCAAGAAAATCCTTAGTGCAATAAAATGACGTGACTTACAAAAACAACAGGCGTAACTTTAAAAAAAAAACTTATGTCATAATTAGGAAAAATTATAATTAAAGCAAAGAGAATGCTAATTAAATTAGTCAGCAGTTAAGTATAGAGTTAAAGTTCTGAATTACAACTAGAAGCAGTGTAAATACAAAAAAAAAAAAAACAAAAACACTGATAAAACAAGTTAGAGTGGTATATTCCGCTGTGCCGAATCTTTGATACCCTCCACTGATATTTCGAATATTTCAGGAGTGGGCTCTATTAGGGAGATCGAACGGTTATTATTCGATCGGTTTTAACCGTTTATTTTAGCTTTGTCCAAGTCGGTTATTTTAAAATGTCCATTTTTCGAATATCGAATAAACCGGTTATTTTGATATAATAAAGCGGTTAATTTAATAATGTGTAATTTATATACATTTTCCTTACTGTTGTTGTAGATGTATCCGTAATTTAAGTGTTTTTCTAATTGAATATTGCGCAAAATTAAACTTTTTATGAAGAATGTCAAACCAAAATGTAACTAAAGTCAAAAAACATTATGAACACTGTAAGTAAAAATCGCTTATAAAAGCGTGTGTTCTTTTTAAAAAAACCAAAAAACTTTTCGAAACGTGTGTAGTTAAAAAGTAAATAGTATTTTGTGCGAGACTTTTCTAAATAATAAAAATATTTTTTTATAGATGTTATCTCTAGAGATATTTCGAACGGGATTAAAAAGACAAAGTTAGGCACTTGAAGTGCCCTAAAATGATAAGTGGCGAAGGGTTTTCCGCGTCACAATTTATTAATTTATTAATAATTAGTCCATATGCTTCACATTAATGTGCTCCAAATAAAACTTTACCCCGTTCGAAGTAGTTCTAAAGAGTCGACAAATAATACTTTACTAAAATACGCTGCCAAAAATCAATCATTGGGTGAAATATTAACCCGTTATGTTGCCGAGGACGGAATGCCCCTTAAGGTACTTAAAACTCTTAGACAGTTCCAGCATTTCTTTATGCTTAAAACTACAACATTCCGGAGGAATCAACGATATGGAAATAATTCATCAGATTTATTTATTCAAACACCAAGAACAAATAAAAAACAAAACTGAAGAAATCAAACAATGTAATGGAAGGTTTCAAATTGTGGTCGGCGAATTGATAAATATTTCATACAAAAAGGATGTTCATATTACTAATCATTTAGATAATGCTGAAACAAAATGTTTGGATATATATAATCCAGGCTAAGAGGTTTTGTTTGCAACTTTTCAAAAATATGGTTGAAGTCGACTGATTCATATAGAGGTGCTGAACCACCAACAAATTAAAACTCATTTAAAATAAATTTAGGAGCATATCTCAAATAATAAATTTATTAAATTCCTATAATATCTTATTTGCTTTTGCAAAGCGTTTGGCTAGATCAAACATCATTTAATAGTTTTTAAATTACATTATACAATTATCTCCTTACAAAAACAAATTAGTAAGTAAATAGAAATTGTTAAAAATATGGTTAAAGTTTGATCAATTTACTGGTCTCGTTTTTATTGGATTTTATCGTCATATATTTGTTAGGTCTGAACATACCTTAAGTCATATCTATGTATTTTGTAGGTGTTTTTTTTTTGTATTCAAATTAAAATCGATTAACCGGCTATTTTAAAAATGTTTCTCCGAAAACCGGGGTTTTTAAAATAGCAACTATTCGTAATATTTGAAACCCGGTTATTGAAAAAAGTCAAATAATCGATCTCCCTAGGCTCTATGTAATATCTATATACTCAGAGAGTACAATTCCGTTCGTAATGATTCCGTTAAAAACCGAAGAAAACATATTTGTTTATTGATATTAAGTATATTTTGATAGTTTTTTGGCCTTTAAGATGCAGAAAAACTCCCATTCCGTTCATGAAAACAAAAATGGTTTCATTCCGTATTTTCTGAAGCACAAAAATACTCTTTGACATGGCTGATTATTAATTAATCTTTATAAAAACGGAAGTTTGCGGTTTAGACCTAAATTAAATTAGTAACCCACAATCGGAAAGTTTCATGCATTTCTCTTTAGAAATTTGAACTAGCTGGAGTAAAATATCATGATTCGTAACAGTTTTAGCCGAAGTAAAATGATTTTCAGGAGAGAAATTTATATTGGACCCATGGTAAATTATAGATCAATCTTCCCAGATTTTTCTGGTTCCATTACTTTATATGGATGGGATCCATCATATTAACATCGTGTTGACCTATGAGGTGGTAAACTGATATATTTCTGGCTCTTTCTGATGGATAACATAGTGAAGCCAAACGAAACTAGCTTGTCCTGACTTGGATAATATAGAAATGGTCACCAAAATTAAAATAATTTTTCTTAAATTCGTTTTAAATTCACTGAAAAATTTTGATATTGTTGTCATATTTTCTGCGACAGGTTTAATTATATTAACCGAAATTTAATGTGTCCATGTACGTTATTTGTGTGACCTGTTACAAAGTGTCAAAAAGGTGCCAATTAACCATCTCCTAGGACATTGCCATGCTAAAGTGACAAGTCCCCTTCATATAAAGGTTTAAAACTCGAACCGGTCCCAACGGTTTTGACAAGTTTGGTGTTAGTTCCCTTTCCCCTAGCGTACTTTTTGATTTGAACTCCAATTTTTCGTGAAAATGCCAATTTTCACTTTTGCGTAAAAAGTCACCTTTTCACTTCTTGCTAAAAAAAATCAGTTTTTTTAACAAAATTTATTTTCGGGAATGAAATATTTATTATTAATTCATTAATTTATTAATGATGTGCTAATAATCCCAATCTTTATGTATGATTAAAAACACTGAAATTTATTGTTGAGGGAAAGCTAGTTTCTATGCGCATTTTAACGTTTGTGTATTAGATAACAACCCTTAATATAGTTCATAAGTAACCTGCGGGACATTTGTGTCAATTGCTCTTAAAGCACTTATCCCGTGACCAGTGAACAACATTTTATAATTAAAACGAACGAATTGTGATAAGTCAAAACAAGACCTATCACTTAACTGGTGACAATGTGTTTATACTGTTGTTAGTCCAGAGGAAAAGTAATTGGCACAAAACTATTCATTAATTAATTCATTTATTAATGATGTGCTAATAATCCCAATTTTTTTATTAAATGAAAACACTGAAATTTATTGTTGTGGGAAAGCTAGTTCCTATGCGCATTTCGCTGGTTGCTTAGGCCAGCTCGTCAGGAAACTTTTTCCAAATACTTTAGAAAAGCTAAAAATATTATACAAGTAAGACCATAAAGTGAATAAGAATTTTAAAACACTCTGGTCTTAAATGTAACAATATCAAAGCTTCAACAAAGTCACAACAATAAACCGTCAATTTTTTCGTTCTTACATTCCCCTACAATTGGCTGGGTTTTTTCCAACACAAATTGTAGTTGTAAGAGGATAGAAAGAAAAAACAAAATTAAAAAAAAACAAGTTACTTAAATAAAGCAGCTTGCCATTTCAGTTTTTTATTTGCCGGGCACATGCAAATTTATTATCAAAAATTATTTTTGGGAATGAAATATTTTATTAATTAATTCATTTATTAATGATGTGCTAATAATCCCAATTTTTTTAAATGAAAACACTGAAATTTATTGTTGTGGGAAAGCTAGTTCCTATGCGCATTTCGCTGGTTGCTTAGGCCAGCTCGTCAGGAAACTTTTTCCAAATACTTTAGAAAAGCTAAAAATATTATACAAGTAAGACCATAAAGTGAATAAGAATTTTAAAACACTCTGGTCTTAAATGTAACAATATCAAAGCTTCAACAAAGTCACAACAATAAACCGTCAATTTTTTCTTTCTTACATTCCCCTACAATTGGCTGGGTTTTTTCCAACACAAATTGTAGTTGTAAGAGGATAGAAAGAAAAAACAAAATTAAAAAAAACAAGTTACTTAAATAAAGCAGCTTGCCATTTCAGTTTTTTATTTGCCGGGCACATGCAAATTTATTATCAAAAATTATTTTTGGGAATGAAATATTTTATTAATTAATTCATTTATTAATGATGTGCTAATAATCCCAATTTTCATGTTACTGGATTTTGTGCGGGTAGTGGCTGTCTACTAGTCTCTAGTTCTATTACTTGAAATGAAGGGGACTTATCATATTGACATGGTTCATTTGTGACAATATCTGTGACAGACATTATTTTAACGTAAATTGGATGTGTCCATTAAGGTTATTTCAGTGACCTGTTACAAAGTGTCAAAAAGGTGCCAATGAACCCCTCGTAGGACATCGCCATATTAAAGTGACTTGTCACGTGACAAGTTTAGTGTTAGTTCCCTTTCCCTAGGGTATTTTCACGAAAGTAAAAAATATTATGAAGTGTTCTGTTTTTCGTAAAAATAGCACAATTGTAGCGATTCTGTGTCGTTGATTGGCATTTTGCACGACCATAGCACGAATAGCCTGTGTGTGTATTGTATTGTATGTTCTGTATTTGTAAAAATTTTCTGTTGGGTGTTTTATCTTTTTCATTGTTTTTTTTTTGTGTTTGTAAAAAATTGTATTGTCTTTACCAGCCAAAAGGGCGTTGGGTAGTACTGAAACGAACGAACATTAATGTGCTGAACCGAATACAACAACGAAGCAACGAATATTGTAGTTTTTTACGAAAAACCGAACGCAATTAATTGTTTTCATCTTTATGTCGAGTTGGACCAGTACACAGAAAAAAGATAAAAATGGTTAACAATAAAAAAATTTGTGATGTTCGGGAATGTTCTAGAAATCGAAATGAAGTGAATTTGACGAACGAGATTTCGATTGCAATTGTTTACAAAATGACTTTAATTATTCCTGTTTTTAAGAGTGTTGTTCTTGTAAAAATAATTGGTACTCAAAGTATAAAGTATAAAAAATTAAATATTTTTATGGCCTTTCTTTACAGGCTTGTTTCAAAAATCCAATTCATTTAAATTTTTAGAATATGCCCTATTAATTAAAAAATTAATCAAATTTACACAAGTATACAAATTAATAGTATAAATTAAGCGTTTAATTCACTTGATTTAACGTTCAATTCACCTCATTAAACGTTTAATTCATTTGATTAAACATTTAATTCACTTGGTTAAATTTTTAATTAAAACTGGTTTTATTTCTGATTAATGCTTTAATTGGTGCAACATTTTGGAGAATATTTTTCTGTGTACAGTATTTTTATTGTGTACGAATCACAAAAGCTAAACATTTTGTTTAAGGTATTGACTATACAAACGCTTATAGTGTACCGAACACTTAATAACAGTATTTAATATTTATTTTCTAATAGTGCTTTTTAGTAAAAGGGGCATTCTTTAGTTAATAAATTCCTTTTTAGTACACAAAAGTCACTCCTCCATAAAAAAGGGTGTAGTGTATTGATTACATAAATGCTTGTACTTAATTTGGAGACTTCGGTTCTCGCCGTTCTCCAGATATACATAAAAAACCAACAACAAAAGATTAAAGGTAAAGGCAGCTGTAGTTTTGTGTTCATATCTCAGCCATTTTTAGACCGATCTAGCTGAATTTCAATAACATACTTTTCGAGGCAAAAGGTGACATAAATGTATAACAAGCCAGTCCTCATTACATCTGGGGGTCCTCGAAAAATCCATTTCAAGGAATACTCGGATAGACAGATGGACATTGGAAAATCCATTTCGCTACTCATAAGAAGCTATAATATATAAACTTAATAGGGTCTAAGATCAATTCTGTAGAAATTACAAACGAAATAACAAACTTATATACTTATGTAAAATATCGTTAGCTAAAATGCAAAAGGAGTATCTAATAAAAATCTAATTTTCAGGAGAAGCAAAACAATTTAAATAGAGCTAAAAATAGCTAAAGACGGAAATTTAAAGCCAAAAAATAAAGCTTATTTTTGTTTTATAGATTTCTTATAGCAACTTTTAATTATTTCGATATTTTTCAGATACTAAATAATGTTAATGTAGGTATATATGTATATATAAAATGGTTACACTACGGAATAACTGACTGAATTATTCATTATCGCACAGCCTAAATGACTGAAGCTAAAAAGTTGAAATTTGAACCGGAGGTTATTCTCTCGCCAAATCGATCCACTAACAGCCGTACCTAAATAAGAGCGGAAGGCGGAACGTTTTCTTCCGCTTAGCTCTTACGCTAATATTACATACCTAAATAAGAGCGTCAACATTGTGTCACGAACATTTACATTATTTACCAACAAAGGCTGCCAACTTCACTATTAAACGCTCTGTCAAAATCGGATTTTTCAATTGGAAAGCGTTGACGCCGCGCTATTTAAAGATGCTTTATACAAATTGACAACTAGAAAACGCGTGCCGTTTTTGTTTAGTAACGGGATAAAAAAGGATAAAAACATGTAAATTCACTAACTCTCTCCTAAGCTAGAACAGATACAAAAAAATATTAATACTAATCGTTGGTCATTAAAAAAATAAGCCGGCAGGTGTCTGGTGCTATTTTGAAATTTTGCCCTTTTGGGGAGGAAACAGGTAAAACCTGTATATTGGAACTTTTTTTGTGACCCCATCTATCTTTTAAACCAATAAACACTGGAATGAAAATTATCACATTCGTTACTTATCTTAACAATACAAATATGAATTTAGTACTTTTCCGAAATTCGAACGTTTAAGGGCTGAAAATCTTACATATTTCTGGTACTTTTTTACAAAACATATTTCACCATTCATTGAGGGAAAAAAGTATCAAATTAAATTTCATTATTTTACTTTTCCGTTCTACATGTGGTATTTTTTGAATTTCGTAGAATATTGAACTTACAAGTATAAAATTATAGGTGCAGTATCCATAGTAAATAATAACCTAAAAGAGGAAAAATGTTGGTAAATTTTTGTTAAAACCAAGAAACATAATTTTGGCATATAAATACATAAAAAAGTTCACGAAAGAAAGGGAGACGCTAACGAAGTAGCTGTTTAAATGTAATTATTATATAATAATATATTTTTGATATTTTTGGTTTATTTAAATAAAAAAATAAATTAAAATAAGTCCTTTTTTAAATAAAGGCTTAACTATTTTTTTTTCTTCCCCTGGCGACTCTGGTATGTATGTTGATCAAATCTGGAACAACGTATTTATTAAGTACTTAATATGATAAACTGTTTTATTTGTTTTGATATATAAATTAATTACACGAAATATAAATTAAAGTAAAAACTCGAAAAAGCTAAATGTATTGTTAAAAAAAAGCAAAAAAAAAAGGCTAAAAGCTAAATCAAATATTTCAAGCTAAATATGAAAAAATAAAGCTAAATTTAGCTCGAAAAAACCAAATATGGTCACACTGATTGTGAATAAGATCTTTAACTATCTATGAGCTACTTTTTCGCTTGCGTTTTTCTAGTTCCGACTTTTGTTACGATGACTAGTTCCGGCTTTGGTTATGGTTTTTCTTTCGTCCTTGTTGATATTCTATTTAAATTTATTTATTTATTTTTTTTTTTTTTTTTTTGTTATTTCAAGTAAAAATTAAATAAAGTTGACATCATGCAATCACTTGTTTGTTATATTTTTTTTATTACATTTGAAAGTTTTTTTAAATAAAGTTTGCTAAAAAAAGATTTTCATTAGATTATTATACACATGTATATCCATAAAAAAACACATCAAATTGTACGTGTGTGTGTGTATATGTGTGTCATCTAATACATGCTTTTAAAACTTAAAATAGTGATTAAGTAATAATATATTAAGTAATTATATATAAATTACTCTTAAAAACAAAGTTTTAAACAAAAAATTAAATTAACCCTAACCGTACTGACAACATTTTTATACGTAGACTCCTGATAAGAGTACCTGGGTACCCGTATGTAAGTTAAAGCATTTTGTATAGAAAAAATCGTTACTAGTTTTCGTTTCTTATTTTATTTAGAATCAAAAAATGTTTATATCTAAATTTGTATCGGTATCATTGCATAAAATAAACCTTATGAAATTAGCATTTTGTGCACCATGGAGAAATTACTTTGCAGTGCGCGGTTTGTACATTGCCACATAGTTTGCGTGTTTTGCAATTTGATTTCGAATCAATAGAATCAAATATTAAAACTCATATTTTTTTTACGTCACTCCCTTTGGCCAATCGGCTTCAAATGAGAGGAATAAATCTTGTTGGCACCCTTCTTCAGAACAAAGCGTTTATTCGGAAAGAGCTACGGCAAAACGCAACGGATAATGTAGGAACGCCACGATATGGTTTCAGTAAGAACGGGACTCCTTGGTCTGTTGTACCGAAGAAGAACGAAAAGTAAGAAATAAGTGACTGTTTCAATAACTAAATAGGTGGAGTGGATGTTATATTAGTGCATGGTGTCGAAATAATGCACTTAACTTAAAAAAAGAAGCTGGCCCTTGAACCTTGTGCATATTGTATGTTCTCTAGCCACAATCCAAGTGCCTTAAAAGCTCGAAGCTCCCGTCGTTGTTTTTTTGACATCACTTGGCGTGGAACTGGCGATTGAAAACATGCAAAAAATTGGCCAATGACAATCGTATAATACGATAAGCTTATGTTAGAGCAGCCATCGCTAAGGAAGTTTCTCATGATGCTGCACGCCCACCGGAAAAAACAAAGCGGGATAAAACTTGTCGGCTACCATAAAAAGGTCTTTGCTATCTATGTTTGGCTATTGATTTGAAATCGGATCGCAAAACACACAAAATATGTGATGGCTATAAACGGCCAATCTGCAACACAAATAGCGAAATAATTGCTCCACGCTGCACAAAATTTTAATTTTAATTTCCTTAGGTGTATTTCATGAAATGATACCAGTATAAAGAAAAATATAATAAGTAAAAGTTCTTTATTCAGCAGTTCCGAATCTCATATACATACCCCTCAGCACCGTATTAAAAATCGTACCAAACCTTAAATTCCGGAGAACACTTGTAGTTTTACTACTAGAAATAAAGTTTATAGTTTATAGAAAAACTTAAAAAAGTAAAATTTAGTTATTTTGTTCAGATTTCAACCATTTCTAGACTGCTCTGGCTCAACTCTGTTACTTAAAACGATTCAGAATATATATTCTTTATAGGGTCTAACATCCATATTGAAGAAATTCTAAAATAAATTACAAACTAATATAAAAAACGAACTTATTTATGCCCTTTCCACCTGTGGTGAAGGGTATAAAAATTTACCACCATATTCATAAAAAATATTTTCGATTAATAAAAGGGTTATTAAACAAATTTTCATAGGAAATTCGTTTTGTTAATCTGCTATAAGCCTAAAATATTTGTTATGCATATGGAGGTTATTAATTCTAAATTAAATAAAAAACAAAAACTACTCTTATCTTTACCTTTTCTATACAGAATGCTTTTACTTGTGTATGGGTAACCAGATACCCTTATCAGGAGGGTAAGGATTATGTGATTTTCGGGACAAGCTGAAGTATATTTTTATGATTTATTGTTAAAAAGATATTTGACTTTAATGTTCGTTCTGGTACCGGGGTACCCCTCTCAGGAGGGTTAGGGTTAAATACATTTTAGTCAGAATTAGATAGTTATTTTTTAAGAATATGAAAGGCAAAATATGCGGCTTAAACATTTTAAGGTGTTCATTTTGTAAAACAAAACGACAAGCATTCCAAAAATGTTGTATTTATAATATTGGGAATATTTTGAATATTTTTACAAAAAATTTTGAATCCTTTTTTGTTTTTTTTTTTAACATTGAAATCGTTAAATTACAAGGACTAGACTTTTAAAATGGAAGCTATCGGTCAAGTATTTCATTAACGTTAATCACAAATGTTTCTTTGAAATAAATCTCTAAACACCTTATGCAAAAAAAGTTAAGGCTTACAATAATTCACCAACACATTAAGCCCATTCACTTTTGCTGGGCTTAATGTGTTGGTTAACTAATGTGAACTTTAACTTTTTTTTTTTGCAAATTTTTATAATATTTAAACTTATGACAAACGTAGACATTTTTCTTTCCAATATAAGCTAAACTTGTGGCCCTTTGTCCCTCTTAAGAACTACAGCACATGCTTTTAATTTAATAAGAAATCTTCATTTTAATTTGTTCATTAATATTCTGTTACAACTCGTTATGAATAATTTTTACAGAAGTCAAAAACTCACCACAGACTTTTGATGCTGTACGACTATAATGAACTAAAGCATTAGGATCCACTATCAAAATTCTTTTTCCCGGGTTAAGGATAGGAGTGTAATTGGCTTAGGGTGATTTTTTTCCTGTGGTGTTCGACCTACTGAAAGTTTCGAAAACCCCTTTTTACCGTTAAAAAGGGAACGGCCGATTATCCACATATAAAAACACCGGCGAAAATCACTCTCATAGTTAAAGCTCTTAAATTTGTTGTTTGTGAGTCAAAACCTCTCTCGATACTGGGGTTTTAGGTATGTAATAGATAAAATTAATCAAAAACGTTTAATTCCAAACTAACAAACCATAATCACTGCGTTATTAATTATAATGTAAGTGAGAAGCCTACCGCAAAATGATTGGTCGATTCGCTTTTTTACTTAAGCTTCCTCTACCCGTGAAAGTTTTTGTAACACATATACCAGCGCGAGGTCTCATAGACCGAAATGTGAACCCCCGTTTAATAGTTTGATTTTAAATAACATGTGCCTTTTAAAATCACACGTGCGATATTGTGGTGTTACGTTTATGTATTTTTCGGTGTAATTTTAAATTTGCCGAAGGCACACTGAAATCCCAAAAATGGTGTTGTTTTTAGAAGACCCCAAATTAACACTGATTTTAAAAGCACGTGATTTGAAAATACGTGACATTCAGAACCGGCCTGTATGCATTAAATTCATTTTTAAAATCAATAAGTTTTCATAGATACTACAAAAACAAATGTATAACATTTGTTTCCTCAAGAAAACAAAAATAATTCTTTTTAATCTTAAAAACACTTCATATAAAGTGTATAAATCTCTTCCTGTGATTAAGCTTTCAGCATCAAAATAAAAACCTGGATATACCGCAAACGACCCTCGTCGGTCTCACAGACCAAATGTTACTGAATACATCAGCATGTACGCCTTGTACAAACACGTGGCATTAAGTAAATCTTGCAAGAAATCTGGCAACTACCAGAAACTAGTGCTTCGCGAAAAATAAATACATATATATAAAAAGGGGTTTCGTCGGTCTCTTAGACTAACGAGCGGGTATAGGAAGGTTAATTTTCATGTACGCCTGAAAATTTGACAAAACCTTCGTTTTTTATGTTGGACCCATTCCCGTAAAATTTTCTCGCTTTAAGTGATAACTGTATCTTTTAAAAAAAAAATTTATTTAAAGTTATCGATCGAAAAAAAGTTAAATCTTTATTGTTATAATGCCTCTTATTTAATCACGTTTTATAATGAAACCATAAAATGACATTAAGCCACAGCAGAGGTAATAGTAAAACTACAATATAAATACAATGTTAGAAAAATTGCCTACGTGACAAATTTTCAAAGGCCATACTAAATTGGAAAACAAAGCTCATCCCCACCCACCAACTATTAAATAAATTTGGACAAAAGTGTTGGTATTGTCAATAGTAAATCCTTCAGCAATAGCAAGACATTTTCAAATAAGGCAAAACTAAAATTGCAACAAATCAACAAACACAGAACTTAAACAAAACAAATTATTTCTCAGACAAAGTTTAGCAAATCTAATAAGGGTTTCAATTTCACTGAACTTTGTATTTTAATACGTTCGGTTATATTTTCATTTCTTCCTTTTTTGTCACAATTTTTTGCCATCAAATCCCCACTTTATTAGGGGAAACCTTAATTTATTTATGTTTGTCTAATATATCGCTTGACTAATTTAATGTTTTATTGCCTTCGACATATTGTGTTGTGAAAGTCTGCTGCTGAATAATTGTATTTCACTTGCCATATAACTGAACAGGCAACTTATTTAAGTGCTGCTTACCTGTGTTAAAAGTTTTCTTTTCTCCTCCTTAATTTCTTTCCTGTTATTCCTTGCCTGTGTTTTGATTTGTTTAAGTGCACAAACATTAATGTCAATAACACTAAAACATTTCCAACACAATGTAATAAAACAAAATATTTTTATGGTAGTAAAGAGTAAACTATAAAGACATACTCACCAGGGGGAAAACGTAAGGCCTTCATTTTCTTTTCCTTTTAAAAGCTTTAATACCAATTTCACTCTGACTTCTTAAGAAAGACATTTCAAAACTGTCTGGTTCTCTTTTCAAGAGATCAGCTTAACTTTCTAACTAGAGGTTATCGGACTTTTACCTCCCTGGAAATTGCAAAATAATTTGAAATTTCTCGGGAATGTGGAAATTTTTGCTTTAAGGAAAAAAATTATATATTATCATAATTTTTAAACTATCGGGCATGTTCTAGAAATCGAAATAAAGTGGATTTAAAATCGAATGAGATTTTGATTTCAATTATTTACAAACTGACTGTAGTTTTTCCTGTATTTAAGAGTTGTTCTTGTACAGGCAGTTAGTACTCAAAGTATAAAGTATTTAAAAAGGAATATTTTTTAAGAACTTTCTTTACAGTCTACTTATTAAGTTTTGTTCGATTTTAAATCCACTTCATTTGGATTTATAGAACACGCCTGTATATCATAGATCTTAAAAATATTTGGTAACTTAAATACTTGCAAGAGTTACTTATGTTTAAACTTTCTAGTTTAATTTCATTTAATTCAGTTTCGAAAAATGTTATCGACATCAAGTTATATTTAATACTAGAGTAACCCTGCCCGCGTTGATGGACAATACAATAACATACGTTTACGTCTTTGTATTAAAAATTACATTTTCTAGTCTGGATTGTCGAATGGCAATAACGCACCAATTTTATGGTACACCTGACCCTGAATCTTTAATAAATATTCAACAAATTGGTTAGAATTTCGTATAAATGAAAACATATATATTAATATCTGAACTGCAAAACCACATTATTAAGATTTAAATTTTAACTGAAGGATTACAAATCAATAAATAAAAAATGTCAATGCTCGCACTGCCTTAAATGACAATCAATAAACACACAGAAATTAAATAAGTCAAATGATGCGAGCAAGCAGAGCCTTATACCAACAAAATGTAATTCTCATAAGGAAAGAAATACATTTTTTATAGAGAAAACACATCATCATAAAAGTGCGTGTATAACGCACATTTGTAAAAAATTTTTCGATGGTTTTTTTACAAACCATCAGTGAAAGTAGACCTTTCCAACGCATGTACTCGTTTGAAAATCGGTTAAGTGCTTTTCGAGTTACAAAATGACGAACATAGGACAACTTTTTTTTATATATATAGAATGCAATATGATGAGTATTGCAAGCAGCATTGAATCCAGCTGTCAGCACGATTTTTCACAAAATCCCGCTATATCAAATTTTATCGACATATCACGGAAATATCAAGCTGGATGTCAACCTAACATATCAACAGCCTACGAATGATTATATATAAATGCCATGAGTACAATTCAATGTTATATCTTATCGATTTTGAGAAGGGTATTAATACGATAGACCGTAAAATTTTTTAAAAGTAAAGAAGAACACGAATCAAGAGCAATGCTTGTTAATAGCGCACATTTGTACGAATCCCGAATCTAGCTGGACAAAAGTCTCAAATGTAAGCGTTTCTTTAGAAAAGTTGATTTCTGGATATCTAAGAGCCTGTCCAAGTACTGATGATTTTTTTTTAACCTCACGTTTTATTGTAGTGTATTCGAATGTATTCGAACAACTTGTATGTATAATAGCGTATACATTCGGTTAACCGTTTGTCTGTTAACCGATAAGTTACTACCCAATTAACTGATCGGTTTATTTAAAAATGCCTATTTTCGATCAAGTATTAAACAGGTTAATTTCAGTCTATTAACCGATGAACCGAAGTTGTATTAAACATATTTTTTTTTGTTTTTAATTATTTGTTTCGTCTCATTTGTAAAAGGTATCTGTTTAGAAAATTTTTTTGGTACAAACAAAGAGGGTATTCAGTAATCTTCATTTTAAATAAGAGTTTGCTGTTACCAGCTTTTTATTTCACATACTGTTTAGATGTATATGTTTAGTTATTTGTTTCTTCTCATATCAATCTTTAAACAGAAAATAATCAATTAGAAGTGTTTAAAATTTTAAAAACTAAAACAGGACTCTTATAGTGGAAGATTTAATATGCTTAGAGAAATCCAGGAAACTACTCAAAAATTAGATATTCCATATTATGGGTTGATTTCGATTTTTCCAACAAGTGAAAGGGAGTAATCAGCGAAATAATTTTTTCCAAGTCAACGTTTATCAAAGCTAAATCCTAAACACTTAAACCAAATTATTTGCCTTAAAGATTATTTTATAAGATCTCCTTAAACTAATGAAATAACTAATAAAATGATCATACATGAAATGTATTAATAAAAAAGAAGAATTACGTATTTATGAATAATTTTTTTTTTGCTCGTTTTAGTTCAAGAATTGTTATGTTTATTATGTTATTGTTTTTTTTTTTTTTTTGCTAATAAACTACAAATAATAAATAATTTATGCATTTTTATTTATTGAAATTAATTAATTAATAAAAAAAAAAATTTACTAAACTCTCTCGGTCGTGCTCGATGAGAACAGACGTGTTTCTTTTAACTCCGCATACGGTTCTTTTTTTTAACATAAATTAGTTAATAATATCAGTTTAACAAGCGAATTTGGACGCTCAATATAAAAGTGAACAATAAAAAAAATAAAAAAAAATATTAAGGAAAAAAAAATACAAGTAAAAAAATATACCTACATATGTATGTATGTACGCACATACATACTTACAAATAATCTGTGCAAAAAAAATATTTATTCTTTTTTCTTTTATTATCTCGGTGTAACAACATTATACATAATAAAAAGAGCACAGTTAACAAAAATTAAAAATAAAAAAAAAAAACGGTGAAAAAAACAAAAACAACTCTATATGAGTAATATCAATGAAACAACAACAAAAATAAATGATACTCATGCTAGCAAAAGCAATGTGGAAATAAACATTACAACAGAAAACAATAGCAACAACCTAACGGCAAAACCATCAAGTGTTACCATTGAAAAGACATTCCTAGTAGGAAATGATACCATGAACTCAAACACAGACGCAACGGAAAACACACAAGTAAAAAATTTTCAAAAACCACAAGTGCAAGTTGGTATGGACAGGTATATAACAGTTCTCAAACGGGGTCGCAGCCCAGCCTCTTCAGCTGTAGCCTCGGCCTCTAAAGTTCCATCTTTTGATAGAATAAATTCACAAAATCGTTTTGCAATTCTGGAGGATGAATCTTCTGAAGCACCTAACGTCATAAAATCGTCGAAGCCACCCCCGATATATCTTAGAGAGCAAAACTCAAGTGAGCTTATAAAAAGTTTAATCTCGGTGATAGGTGAAAATTCGTTTTACGTTGCTGCAATCAAGCGTGGAAATATAAACGAGACAAAAATACAGATTAATCATGAGAATGATTTCCGTAAAATAATTAATAAGTTTGAAGCACTTAAAAAAAGCTTCTATACGTACCAACTGAAAAGCAGTAAAGGTCTTCAAGTTGTGATTAAGGGCATTGACTCATGCGTGGACCCCGACGAAATAAAAACATTTTTAGAAGAAAAAGGCTTCAAAATAAAAAATGTTACAAATATTAAAAATAAAGAAAAAAATCCCCAACCTCTATTTCGAGTGGAGTTAGAGCCCGGCGATGTTAAGCTAAAAAAAAATGAAACGCATCCCATTTACAGTTTAAAATACATTCTGTACAGAAAAATCACGATAGAGGAGCCGCACAAAAGAAATGGGCCCGTTCAGTGTTTAAACTGCCAAGAATTTGGTCATACTAGGGCATACTGCCATTTACCCCCTGTTTGCGTCGTATGTGGAGAATTACATGGTACCGTCCGGTGCGATAAGTCCAAAAATGACCCTAATGTAAAAAAATGTAGCAACTGTGGTGGCAACCACACTGCCAACTATAGAGGATGCCCGGTATATTCGATTGTCAAGCGTTCTGTTGGACAGAAACTTAATCCCCCTCAAACGCAGGCAACTAATCAAGCAAACACGTACGGCGTCCAGATGCCTCAGCCAAATAATAACAGAACCTCGTACGCTAATGTATTAAAATCTAATCCTATGCAACTGCAAGGTGATGTACCAAATAACGACGAAATTCCCATTTCTAATTTAACTCGGCTAGAAAAAACTATGGAAACATTAGTGCAAACAGTTAACAATTTTACTAACACAATGGGTAACATGATGCAAGAAATGTTAAGAATGCAATCGATGTTATTGCAAGCTGTACTAAACAAGCCATGAACTGTTTAAAAATTTGCTTTTGGAACGCAAACGGCATCCGCCAACACAAAAATGAACTAGAATACTTCCTTAAAAATAAACAAATTGATGTTATGATGGTTTCTGAAACTCATCTGACCTCAAGAAATACGTTTAAAATCAATGGTTATATATTATATGATACCAAGGACCCTCGAGACAGAGCTTGTGGCGGTTCTGCCATTTTGATAAAGAACCGAGTAAAACACTACTTAATGAGTGATCATCGTGAAGACTTTCTCCAAGCAACGAACATTTGCGTTGAGGAATTAAATCGAAACATAGTAATTTCATCATTATACTCCCCACCTAGATTTTCTATATCAGAAAGCCAATATCATAAATATTTCAAATCATTAGGACCTTGCTTCCTGGCTGCTGGCGATTATAACGCTAAACACACTTTCTGGGGTTCACGACTTATTACACCTAAGGGTCGTGTTTTGTTTAACACAATTTGTAAAATGGATCTAAATGTGGTCGCGAGCGGACAACCAACATATTGGCCTACTGATCAGCAAAAAGTTCCAGATGTTATCGATTTTGGAGTGGTTAAAAACATCCCCGCAGAAACGATTTATGTTGAAGCTTCCTTAGAACTATCTTCTGATCACACACCTACAATTCTTACAATAACAAATCCTAATCGAATTGTATCTCCGTCTGATAACTTAGTGTCGTCAGCCACTCAAATAAATTGGTTAAAATATAAAAAATATCTCAGTACCCACTGCACTGAAAATATTTCGCTTAGTACACCGGAGAATGTGGATATTTCTATTGTAAATTTTGACAGTTATCTGAAACTAGCTGTTCAACATTCTAGTATAACCCTCAAAAAAACCAAAAATAGTAAAATATATTCTGCAGATGTTGAGCGTCTCTTGACTGAAAAAAGGAGAGCTCGAAGAGAATGGCAATTGCATAGATCCCCTCAACTTAAGAATTTACTAAAAGAGTGCACAAAAAGGCTAAGAAAGTTACTGCAGTCTCAGAAAACGGCTTCCCTGGAAAAATATCTTAAGGAACTTGATGCAACTACTCAATCAGACTACTCATTATGGCGTGCAGCTAGAAATCTTAAAAGACCAGTTATCACTAAACCACCATTAAGAAACTTAAATGGAAGTTGGGCACGAAATGATGAAGAAAAAGGAAATCTTTTTGTTAATCATTTGAAAAACGTATTTACCCCGCATACATCTCCCGATATTGTAGTCGAGTTGCCACCAGTTGCTGTTAGAGCTGCTGTTCCACTTAGATTTGAGATAAAAGAAATCGAAAAGGCTATTCATAATTTAAACCCCAAGAAAGCCCCTGGTTTTGATAAGATCAGCAACAAAATGCTTTTAGAGCTACCCAGCATAGCAAAGAAAATTATTCTTTTAATTTTTAATGCCATTTTACGCCTTGAATACTACCCACAAGAATGGAAAGTATCCTTAGTTACAATGATACCTAAGCCAGGAAAGGATCCTACAAAAGTTGAGTCATATAGACCTATTAGCTTATTGTCTAATATATCAAAGCTGTTTGAGAAGCTGTTAGTGTCAAAATTAGCCCCAATTTTAAATGTAAATAGATGTATTCCTAACCATCAATTCGGCTTTAGAAGAGCACATAGCACAATCGAACAAACCCATCGTATAGTAAACGCCATAAGAAAAGCCTTTGAAGAAAAAAAATATTGTTCCGCCCTCTTCATCGATGTTTCCCAAGCTTTTGATAAAGTCTGGCATGAAGGGTTATTACATAAATTGAAGCTAAACTTACCAGTAAACACACACAAGCTGTTAGAAAGCTACTTAGTCGGCCGAAAGTTTATTATTAAAGAATGTGATTTTATAAGTTCTCCTCAGCCAATTGACGCTGGAGTCCCTCAGGGAAGCATCATGGGCCCACTCTTATACCTTATATATACCTCAGACATGCCAACAAACAACCACACCCTAACTTCAACATTTGCTGATGATACAGCTTTTATAAGCGTACACGAAAACTGTCATGAAGCATCCCGTTACTTGCAGGATCATATATTTGAACTGGAAAAGTGGTTAAAACAATGGAGGATAAAGGTCAATGAGCAAAAATGCGTACATATAACATTTACCTTGCGTCGGGAGTCATGTCCCCCTATTAAAATCAATAATCAATTAGTGCCCCAGCAATCGCATGTAAAATATCTCGGTATTCATCTAGATCGGCGTTTGACATGGAAATGCCATATAGAAGCAAAACTAACACAAATGAAACTAAAAGCAATTCAAATATATTGGCTTATTGGAAGAAATTCTGTTCTTAGGCTCGACTGCAAACTTCTACTTTATAACTCTATATTGAAGCCAATCTGGTGCTACGGTATTCAGCTATGGGGCACTGCCTCGGCCTCAAATATCGAAAAAATTCAAAGGCGCCAAAATAAACTTCTTCGAATAATCACAGCCGCTCCCTGGTATGTTAAAAACTCTAATATTCACAAGGATCTCAATGTGCCATTAGTAAAAACTATTATAACGAAGTACGCAGCAAAATATTTAAAAAGGCTTGAGTCGCACCCAAATCCACTTGCTCGAAATATTTTAAATGACAGTGGACACTCTAGATTAAGGAGAAGAGATACCGCAGGACTCATCCGAAGGGAAGACCGCTAAACATCTACATATGTGAACAGAAACAGTGAGGAGAAAAATTTTCGTCTAGCATTGGCAGGACAAAAATAAAGTATTAGTATAAGATTTGATTAATTATTGTTAGTTCATATTTAATATATGAAGATTCAATAAATAAATAATGAAAAAAAAAAAAAAAAAAAAAAAAAAAAAAAAACTAAACGGTTAACCGACCAATAACAGAATTAACCGATTATTAACCGATTCAATTAAAACGTCGAATAATTAATCAAGCGCTTAGCCGATTAAAGCAAAATCTTCATTTAATGAATACCCTAATATATAGCCAAGCGAGAAATTTTACTCATATTTGATTTGTTTATCAAAATTAATTTATTGTTGCTATGATTTCGAGGACTATAAGTTATTTAGGTATAAGTTCTTAAATATTTTCCCAATATAGATAAGATAAATTACTTTTTTTGGCCTATGCAAAACCTCTTAAAAATGGGCTATAGGTTGTAAAAATACTTGATGCAAAAATATTAAAAAATTTTGATAAATTTTAACGGTGGCTCTTGTTGTGTTTTACGTGACGTTACTATTCATCAAAAGGGCACGTTACGTTACGTAATTACATATGTACGTAATTATTTACAAATGTTTTTTTTTTTTCTTTTTTATTTTTGTTCGTTTTGATTTAATACTCGTACATGCAACAACGATTAACTTAAATTCGCATCTACAGCTTACAGAAATGGATTCATATAGTTTATCGAAAAATCACTTTTTGTTTAATTTTTAGTATAAATAATTTGGTTGTCACTTAATTATCAAATGCAAATAGAACAAAATTTTATGGGAATAAATATATTAGTCTCATAGTTATAAGCAGTTTTTTCTTGTTTTTTCGAAAAATGGAGTTAACTAGTTTTTTCGAAAAAACTTTTTTTCAATTTATTCTAATATTTTACGGAATTAAGTAATGATTTGTGCAATAAAATTAACTATTTGACTCAGCGCGTCAATTTACCAATTTTTTTTTTTTACCATATTTGTATGGTTGAAATTCTTAAATTTATTTTTTCATCTCCATCATTTGTTTTTAACATACCTATCAGCTATCTCCATTTCTTAAGGGGGCTCCCATACAAAATTTTCAATGCAGACTAGAAATATGTTGAAGAAAAAGTCTCATTAATGCCCAGGAGTCGCCCCTTTTGAGATATAATGTATGACCGACCTCAATTAATTTTGTATCCTTAACGTTTTCTCGAGACATACTTGCCCTTTATCTCCATTTCTTAGGGGGCTCCCATACTAATATTGCGTTTTATAAAATTCTTTAATTAAAATTTTTCGTCTTATGTGAACAAAACCACAGTTAACAGATTTTAATCATTTATGGCTTATTTTTTATATGTATGGACAAAAATTAGAGGCTTAGCTTTTCCAATTTTTGGTGAATTTTTAAAAACCAAAAATTTTTAAATGTTGCTAAAACATAATTTTTTTTTGGCCAAAAAAATTATCTTCCTAAAACGACTGCGCATATTTGAAAAGTTAATCTTTACTTAAATGTAATATTATTGCGGAATTTCTTTTTTTTAGTGAATTTCAATAAACTAATCCGTGTTTGAGTTACGCGAAATAACGCTATATCTCGAAGACAAGAAATTACCTAAAAAACGGTTAGTACCATTTTATTAGGCGTACCCGAATTATAGTAAAACGCCAGGTGCTCGGCTTGTCAAAAAAAAAGGGTCAAATTCTAGCACAGTGTTTTTAAGGGGTAAGTCGAAATGGAGTTTCAAAGTAACTGTACCACATAGGGTACGTTAGAGTGGAAAGATTTCGGTTGTTTGACAGTGGTATTATATGAATCAAAAACTTTTGAAGAGATATAATATGCATGTTATATATACATTCTTTGAGTTCTCGGGAGTTGCAGTTTTTAGGTTCAATATTTTGATGGAGTGATAGTAAATGAAAAACGCTTTCTATTTTTGGCGTTATTCCAATTTTCGCAAAAAGTGGAGTTAACCAGTTTTTCCATACGGCCACAGAAATATGCAATTACAGGTTTTTCTTGTGCGAGCAAAACAATTCTTAAATTTTCATTTCTTAAAATATGTGTTATATATGTAGAAGTAAATGAAAAAAAGCCCAAAAGTAAAAATTTTTAATTTTATTTGAGGCCATTTTTCATTCCTTGATGTTGTGGTAATTTCTCATTACAATTAAAATGCAAAAAACACCTTCAGGAAAATAAATGAAAAAAACCCAAAAACAAAAAATTGCGTGGTTGTTTTGCACCACATTAAAAAATTTCTGTTATTTGGACAATAAAGAAAAAAATTAAATAGATCAATTATTTACAAAAAAAATATAAAGTTCGCAATACCTGAAATTGTTTTTGAAATTATATAGAAATTCTTAAATAAATTTACAAATTCAAACATCACTAAAACATTCAAAGCTTATGCCAATTTTTTAATATTATATCAGAATTAAAAGTGCCGAATTTCGCAACAGCTAAAAATTGAGCTAGCAACAGCCCCAAAGCCATACATACAGACCATAAAATATTTTGCCCAGGTTGTTCCGGTATTTGTCCCAGAAGCGGCAGAACGAGTAAACCCTTTAATACACTTGCGGAGTTATTATTATTTGTTGCTTTACTAGACGCATTACCCAAAAAAAATAACGGGCGTTTAGAGAGGCATAAGTTGGAGATTCCACCAACATTTCACAGACCTTGACTACGTCGATGATATTGAGATTTTTCGATCCAGAAAATAAAATACAAACAACGAGGTCTTCTTACCAGCGCCAAAAGTAGGTCTGTGCCTTAATTAAAATAAAAAACAGACCTGTGCAGTAGCACCTCCCTCCTTCAGCATCAAAAATACACCCATTGGAGACGTCCAAAAATTTTGTTAACAAGGCAACATCATAATACCTGACGGAGGCGCCTGGAATGGCGTATAAACAAAGCAAAGAAGTGTCTTTTACCACCTATGCAACGTGTGGAAATCCAACGAAAGCTTAGTTCAAACATTATAATACTTTGCATTCAAATTCAATAATATACAGAGTTTGCTTATGATGTACGAATATAACATTTTAAAATTCAATACGGTTTTATTGTAAAATGCATTTAAAAAAGCGAGTTGCTTTGCAACTGAAGTTTTTAACCGCACCCAAACTTTCCTCGATGACCAAAGTATGCGTTTAAAGCGCATGCGTCTGGCTGTACCGTTAAGAGATGACTTCTTCCAGCGAAATCAAGGCGCAAGCTTCCAACTTTGACCATTTGATGCTTGTTAAACTCTTTTAGAATATGGTAGCTTTGGGTAATCACCAACGATGCAATTCTCCTACTTTCACACCAATATGACACTGATATCCAAATACGACGTCAAAAACTAATATGTCCCCACATCCTTAAAAAATTCAACACTTAAATCTGCCACACAACAATTATGAGAAACCCACAGGGCAATCGACAGCGCTGAAGGCCAAAATGAACATGGAAGCCAACAGTTTAAAGTGAAAGCAGCAGAAGATTCAATTGAACTGTTTTTTTTTTGCGAACAATTACTTTTCTTAGTATTTTTTTTTTTCGTCTTCTATACTATACTATACGCTAAGCCTTTTTTTAAGTTCGTAAAAAGCCTTGCAACATTCTCGAAAAGCTCTGCAAGTTAAAAAGCGAATAGTAAGTCCTGTCCTATTCCAAAAATAAATTTAAAACAAAATGTAGAAATCTTATGCCTGTAAAATAAGGCCTAACTGAAGGCGTTTTTGCTTCTCCTTTTTCATGCCTGTTATTTATTTGTAGCTGTATATGTTTCGTATATATGTAGACGTAATTACAGTCATATATGAAATACTAACAAATGACTTATTGTTATTTCAATTCAGCCCCCTCCTGTGTGTTGATTCAACAAACAAAAGGTGTAAAACAATGTTTGATTGTTGGTCCTGATTATTAAATTATATGTTGCTTGTAATAATACTTCTTAAATGGTATACTACAGGTGGAATGAATACGATTATTTAGAATTTTATGGTTAAACGAAATAAATGTTTGAGTCACTTGAGCAATTTAGCTTTCGTTATAGAAAATAACCTAATAGAGTAAATAGCTAATAAAACATTTATTAACTCACGTGCGTACAATGCACAGTGCTTTGTTCCCATAAAATGAAGAGACAAAAATAGAAGAATAGAAAAATATGAAGACGGTCCAAGGACACGCCTGTAATGTAATTTTAGCTTAAATAATGCTCACAAAATTACACTGCACAAAATTGTCATGCTGACACACATACAACTAGCATTGTGTGTGTAAATTTTCATTTAAATCAAACCAAGGACTCAAGGTCCTGCCATATATCCTTTTTTTATAACAACGCTATTACACGTACAAAACTTGTGCGATCATAATAAAATTCTGTACGTTAATTGTTATTGGTAAGACATATATTTTTGAATCGGAATTATTAATGTGGAAAATACAAAAACATCATTTATTGAAAAATGTTTTAAAAACACTTAAAATGTTCTTGCAACAATAAAAATATAACATCAATCAAAATATTTAAACGGGAAAATTTTTAATGTTAACGTCATTAAAAAATCATGAAAAATCCTATGTGTTAATAAAGGAAACGTTTTTAATTATTAAAATCATTTTTCGTTCTGCTAAAATTTAATATAAATACATTTATTTTAGGTATGACTTTATTTTTTAACATTTATTTTTATTTGTTATTCAAAAAACAAGCTACAAAAAAAAAATCTTTTCCGTACTAATATTGTTATGTAGTTTGATTTTTTGTCGGTTAAAATATATTTTTTTTTTCAAGCAACAACTGCTAAATTTTACGGAATATGGTGTTTAATAAGCAAAAATTTAAAAAAGTATGTAAATTCATTTATTTTAAATGATATGTAAATGATCCGTTTTTTAAATAAATTTTTAATTTAGTAAAAATTTTGCTACATACAGTCCTATTCTGAAAATCCCTTAAACTCAAATCACGTGATTTCAAATCACATGTGCCTTTTAAAATCACACGTATGATATTTTGGTAATCCTTTTTTGTATATTTCGCGGTGATTTTCAGTTGCCGAAAGCACACCTAGAAAGACAACAATGATATGACTTTCAGAACACCAGAAAATCACACGTATGCTTTTAAAAGCATCATCGATAATTGATTATTCCCAAAATCAACTTTCGCTTTACGAAGAACTCATCTCGTCTTCTATTATCTCATCTTCGATTTCAAGATTTTCTTCAAGAATATATTTCTCAATTTCGGCATCTATTATTTTATTTTTAGTCTTACTGCCAATATTACGATGTTTAAAGGACACATCCTTTCGCACAAATACATTTGAAACAAAAACAAATTTTTGAGAATTTTTAAATTTTTATAATCTCCATAATTTATTCACTTTACTATAAAAAAACTGAATACTTTTTTTTATTTTTTATGTTAAAATATAATTCGCCTTTCTTGCATTTTACATATTTATACACCTCTGATAAACAGAAAAAAGTTTTTTATCAATTAAAAAAATAGTTTAAAAAGTATTTAGATTTAATTAATGTGGTAATTGATTCAATTATTTTTTTCGTTGAAAGAAAACTAAAAATTTAATTTTGATTTAATTAACATTTTAGATGTTTTGGAATAAATTTTCAATTAAAATTTTAATTAAATAACAAAAAATCTTAATTGACTTTTATCGTTTAAAATAAAATAATTAAAACATGTAGAGTTGTTGGTGGGAATTGTCAATATTTATTTAAATAAATTAACACATTGTTTCAAATGGCAAAATTTTTTAATAATTTTTTTAATTCAAATTAAAAATATAATTTTTTGAAAAAAATTTTACAATATTTAGTAATCAATATAATCATTTTGGTAATAGGTGCAAAATCAACAAATTGTTTGCTTGATATTATGAATTTGGAATAAATTTGGTTATTAGAGAAATTTAATAATTTTTTCTGTGTTCGATTTCGCGAAATGATAAAGAACTTCTTTCTGGCAGGATTTGAGGATATGGACCTGGACGATAAGTGGCTCTAACAGGAAGCTACCACTTCAATTCAATGGCAGTGTTATCTCACGTCAAGGTGATGTTAATTGGCTGCCCCGATCATGTGATTTGGGATATTTAAAAGACAAAGTGTACGTCAGAAACCTCTCCAAGCTCAGAATTAGAATTGGATATTTTGATGACTTACACTTAACGCATTTGAAAAAAAAAACCCAAAACTTCAGTTGACCATCTAAAAAGAACTCGAGCTAAATTATCAAAGTCCTTCGGGCGTTTTTATACTATTGGTATACTACAATTTGTTTTACCATTCGAAATATAAAATCCTGTTGCACAATGTTGTTTGAGTAAAAAAAATGAAATAAGCCATTTAAAAAACGTATTTTTTTTAAATATTTGGTAAAAAATATAGGCACTTAACTTACATAAAAAAAATTTATCTAGTTTTATATAATTTTTTTATACTCCATCAAACTTAAGTAATTTTTGGATTTTCCAAAAAAAAAAAAAGATAATTTCGGAGCAATAAAAAAGTTATTGTTTAAGTTTATACTAAATTCTATATTTCAATTAAATTACAAATATATCAGATGTCTCAATAAAGTTAACTAACTAACTGTAAATATATCAGAGTAATTGAAAATTAAAAAGGTTTATTTTTGAGAATTATTTTTGTGAAACAACTAAAAGCGATTTTACTGTTGTCATTTTTGCATAAAATTAATTCTATACACATATATATATATATATATGTGTATAGAATTGTAACATTATTGACTGATTGATTCATGATCGCACAGCCTAAACGACTGAAGCTAAAAAACTGAAATTTGTACCGGTGGCTGGACTCTTCCCAAATAGATCCACTAAAACGGGATTTTTGGAAAGTGTAAAGTTTAGGGGGTAAGAAGGGTAAATTCGGTAACCTTATATTTCCAAAACTTAGAGAGATACAGTGAAAAGTAATAATTATCGTTGTCTTTAAAAAAAATAGGTGGACGAGTGTCTGGTACTTCTTTGAAATTCTCCTCTTTCAGGGAGTATTTTGGTACTTTTTTTTTGTCATACCACCTATCATTTAAACCAATAAACATAGAAATACAAGTAATATCACATTCGAAACTTATCTAAAAAATGCGAAGTCAAATTTGGTACTTTTTCGAAATTCAAACGTTTAAGGGGTGAAAATCGTAATTTCTTTTTTGGTAGTTTTTTTAAAAAAAAAAATTTTTCTCCATTCCCACTACAGTATTGAAATTGGTAATTGTTCAACGGGTAGAAAATAGTATCAAAAAGGATAAACACGCGAAATTAAATGTATTTCTTTTACTTTTGTGTTCTGCGTCTGATACTTTTTGAATTTGTTATGATATTGAAGAGACTTAAAATTAAGCTGCAAGGTCCTGAGTGATTATCATCCCATAAGATAAAAAATGTTAGTAGCAGAAATTTAACCTTTGGCACACAAATATGATCATAAAAAAGGACCGGACAAAGTAGCGAATTAAATGCTAGCGTTTTAACAAGTTAGAACCTAGAAAAATAAACATTGGCATAAAAATATGCTTACGAAAGAAAAGGAGACGTTAATAAAGTAGCGGGTTAAATGCTACTAAATACATAAATATGTATTTCCAGGTTCAAAAATTCTAGAAACAAGTATGTACATAAGTATCTATGTATGTGTGTATGCAAGTTCTTCCGTATGTTTTAAAATATTAGTGCTATCACGAAAATACCTTCACCATTTCTATATGTTGATGTGTAGCAAAAAATCGTCTTCATATATTGCGTTTATTTATTGCTATTTTTGTAAACATTTTAATTCAACATTTTTAGTTTTTACCAATTAACTAACATTTTTTTAAAGTAGGTTTTGTTTTTTAAATTTATAATTTATTTTTGTGAAAAAAAAACAGGGCTAACCTCGACCACAAAATCCTTATACGGAAAAAGCATGAAAAGGTACGAAAATAAACGCATTGGCAATAACGATTTAACGATAGAAAAAAGTTCTATTTATGTCAAACGTGAATAGACGAAAGCTTTTAAATGTTTTTTAAAAACCAATTTTAAAACGTTTTCGTTTTAATACGAAAACTTCAAGTGAGAACACTTGTGTTTTACAAAAACATGCTGTTAATTTCTAAAAATAACAATATATAATTTAGTTTCCATGCCCTTACGAAGTTTATAAATGAAAAACATTTTATATATTTTTAAACACAAAACTTAATTGGTTTCACACTGATGCATAATTTGTTTGTCTTGTCTTATCCATGTTTAGAATAAATAGAATATAACGTCACATCACATTGAAAGTTTACTAATTTTGCTTTTATTGCTAGAGTTCAATGTTGTGCTAGTAAAATAATGTAGCATAAGCAAAGGAGCAAAACATTTTTGAATAAGCAAATGTCTCTACTTCGATAAAAAAAATGTCGTCACATTTATTAAATAAAATAATTAAATATTAAAAGTTTTGGAAACAAAATCATGTAACAAATCCATTTTAAAATATCTCATTATTTATTTTGTAATAAATAAATTCAACAATATGAAAAAAAATTTAAACTTTCCTTAAACATAACATTTTAATTACCCATTTTCACAAATTTCTATCAATCTGTCAAATACTAAATTCACCACAGTCTGCGATATAATTTATAAATATTTTAACAGTGCTCTAAATAGATAAGCAGACAAACTCGCAAAAAGCAAACTCCAAATAAAAATCAATGTTTGGAGGTTTTTATGAAAAAAAAAAAATAAATTATGCAATACTGTCAATCTAATCAAAAAGTGTTGACATAACCCAAAACTTTGTGTGTCACTAAATACATAAATAATTTCAAATCCATATATGATAATAGGATATCAACCCAGCAAACATTAGCTACCAGATCGAAAAGTAAAGTGTTTCTCCTTTGAAGTCAAATGGCCAAATCTTTCCTCGAATATTATTGTGAAATTAAAAAAAGATTTTTATATTAACAAATGTATAAGATATCATGAGCTAGTATATCAGCGTCGGAGTTGTGGGTTCGATTCTCACCAGAGACTCTGGTTTCTTTCCTACAGACAAGCGTAGAGCTTTGCGGGATTAGCATAGGAAGAAAAAAATTAAATTTTTAAACTTGAGAATGTTTTTATTTCAAGCTATTTTCGTAAGTGTTATATAAGTACAAAATACTTTACAGCCGATTTCTTATCTTCTAAGTGAAAACAAAAAACATTACAGTCGAATTATAATCTTTAAAGTCTTATTATAAACGTCATTGCGTTAGAAAAACGTTTATATAAATTTGTAAAAAAAGTAAAGTACATTACAATTTAATCTTGTAACTCCTTTTTAACGGCCTTATTTACAAAACATAAAACGGGCTTATAAAGGGTTTATGAAAAGGATTTTGTATGAAAGCTTGTTTAATATACCTGTTATTAACGTGTTTTAGTTTTTTAAAATAAGGCCCCAAGTGTTTTAAAAGTTTACCGAAATATTTTTTCTACAAAAATAATCAGACAGATTTACACACACATTAAACAAATCGACAGACGTCAGTACATAGAAAAAACTTCGCCTACAAAATAATATGTTTAGTTATGAGAAGAATGTAAAAAGACTACTTCCAATTCTACTGAAACAACCAATGAATTTTACAAGGGCTATCCCAAGCTGAACGTGTTTTAAAGTAAATCATTATTTTTTTTATCTACATACATCTCAAAAATAAGTAGTTTTTGAAAAAAGTTACTAAATAATAAGTGAAAGAAGCTATTTATTTTGAAATAGTAAGCGAAGTTTTTACTGGGTACCAAAACTGAACTTGTAGGGCCAGAGACGTGTTGGTAGACCAATTCATATATCGCAAAGGCAGCTTGATTATGAAATCGAAACCTCAGGACACAGTTGGAGTGAACTTTGTTGCGGTCATGTAATCCTATAACAGGAATTCCAGAAGACAATATCAAATAATCGGCCATGTTCTGGAATTCGAAATCACGTGAAATTTATTTCGATTAATATCTTCAAAAAAATTTTTTTTTTAAATAAACGAATCTTTTTCTGATTTCAAAAGTAGCTCTGGTTAGAGTTTGCTAAAAACCGTAAAAATGTGAAACCGCGGTTTCGGTTTTAAAATGACTTAAACCGGTCGGCTTCGGTTCGGTTTTCGGTTTTTGTTCCAAATCTGGCATATTGTGTTGTGTAATTTGATATGTTTTCAAACTCCAAATTTTCAGACATTTCAGAAATAAAATAAGTATAATAAAATAAATAAAAAAAGGTTTAATATACTGCCAAATTTTATTGATTATTAATATGGTTGCGATTTCCAATTCAAATGCATGGTTTTTACATATTGTTGCATATTTTTGTGAAAGTGCATATTTTGGTTTTCCAATTTTGATATTTTTGACTGATTTTTTTTAAATCTCCATATTATTAAATAAAGTTCTTCAAGAAATTTATAATAGATACACAAGAAAATTTTCCAAAAAAATGTTTAAATCTATAAATAAACTCTTTCCGAGCTCTGCTAAAAATACAAGATTTCGACAAAAGATCCGTCTATTTTTAACCGATACAGACAGCTCCTTCCCAGTACTTTTTTTTAATGTATAAACTTATTTTATGAAAAGCAGAGGTGTTATATATAATTTGCAATTTCTTTGAGCATAAATATATTTTTAAAGTAAAAGCTGAAAACCGAGTTTTGTTTGTCGATTTTCGGTTTCGGTTTTTAGGCACTTCAAACCGCGTCGGAGGCGCGAGTTTTTGTGGGTACTTCCACTCCGGTACAAAAACTTCAATTTTGGCTCTACAACTTTGACTCCGACTCCACAGCACTGCTTTAAAGTATATAAAAACAAATAGTTTAATGAACTTTAAACACAGAATATCTTTTAAAATTTGTTCGATTTCAATTTCACTCCAAGCCAAGTTTTAGAACTTGGCTGAAAATTATACGTTAGCAAATGTTTGCTGGGCAAAAATTGTCAATTTTTCAACAAAACCCACAGTGTTTATATCTGAAGGGATTTTTTTTACACAAATAAATCGCTGAAATGTGTTCAATATATAGTCAAGTATGAGCACAAAAAAAGCAAAGTTTATATAATAAAATAAAAACTAAAATAAAAAATGTATATGACCAACCAACATGCCCACAGTTTTGTGGTTAAAAGTTCAATGTAAAACAAAATATACTAAAAGAAAGATAGAAAAAAAGTACGAATAAAAAAAATATTTTATCAAAAAATAAAAAATTGCGAATAACTAATAAAATACACATTTTTGCTGCTACCCCCTGGCACTGTTACTACCCCTACATCTGGCTTTTTTTTAACTTTTATCCCTACAACTCCTAAAATTTTAACAAATTCTCGTTTAAATTTTTTTTATTTTTTTTCCATTAATCCTTTTTGGCTACTTGGTTAAAGTTTTTTTTTCAACTTGTGTTTCTAGTTTTTTTTGCACAAGAACATTTTTTTATGGTTAAACATATTTGCTAACAACCACCAAAAACCATGGAAACTCTGCTGGTTTCTCTATTGAATATAGATTTTTTTGCGGGGAGGAAAAAAAAATATAAAAAAGTTTTTATTTTACGAGACGCTTGTTAGTATATATTGGCTACTTACCACCCTCGAGACAGCAGCAGCAGCAGCAGCAGCAGAAAAAATATTTCAAAAGTTCTGCTTAGACTTTTTTTATAGCCAATATAAATATATTATTTTTTTCCTTTTTTTATAAAAAATTATTGCAAAATGCAGTAATAGACAACCTGGTGGAAAAATAAGTTGAAAAAGTTTTAAATGACCTTCACAGAGAAAATAATTTAATTTGAAAGAAATATATTTACTGCTTCCGGAATATGTTGGTGAAGTATTTTCTCTTCGCCAATTAATTCTGAAAGATTTTCGGTTGTAGCATTTGGTTGTGATTATAATATTTTAGAAGAATTTTATCTAATTTATATGGTATTTGCATATTTTCATTGGCTCTAGAAAAAAGTTTTTAGTATTTGACAATGTGCTTAAGTTTAACAAAAGTATTTGCCATTATGGACTCAACTTCGCGTGCTTTTTACACCAACTATGCACAATTCATTTAACAATGCCCCCGGTGTGGCCATTAACATACACTTGTTAATTTAAATTCGGGATTTTATGGTTCAGACACTTACCGCTCTCTTAGAGCCAGGGGTTATTTTATCTCTCCTACAAATAAGCAACTGTTACATGCATAACTGAGCTACCTTAACAATAGTAGCAAGCGTTTTATTAAAATATAAATTATATTACCAATACATTTTCAATTAAAAAAAACGGACCTAGCGATCTCTCAGATAAGATTTTCTAGCCGGGTGGTTTTGAATTCGCATTCTAAAGGCTTGTTTCGTATAAACTGTATAAAAATTTAAAACTTTGACATAAAAAAACCGCGTGCCGCTCTTATTTAGGTAGCTCAGTTAGCCGGCAAGAATATCTGTAGTCGAAGAAATATAACCTTAATCCCTTTTTTGAACATTGTAAATTATTTTTTTTTTATTCCTTTCCTGTGCTTTCGCCATTTACTTCTCCTACTCTGTCACACTATATTTCTTTCTCTTCTTTCCTCCTTTCTTTCAATAATTAAGGCGTCACAATGGACCATATTGGTTCCTGGGTGAAGCCTTTCTAACCTAACCTAAAGTATTTTTTTTGAAGCTCAGGGATTTCTGTTTTCGAATATAAATTTTTTTCATTATGATATTTAATATAAAATTGCAAGGTAAATAAAAAATTTTATTAGAAATATTAATAAGTTTAAATATTAAAGCATATGACGGAAATCGCTAAGGCAAACGAAACGTTTTAAAATCGACAATATCTTTTTCAGTATTTTTAAAAATTGATTTCTTATAGATTCTTCTCTTATATTCTTCTAAATGTCTTATTCTAAAACTTATATTTTATAAGTTAATTGAACCCCACTTTTAATTTTGCATAATTAGTTTGACACATGATTTTTTTTTTTTATTTTCTCTACAGTTTTCTTGAATTTTGTGTTGGGTCACCTCTGCCGTATTTGATATTTATCGTTATTTGACTAACAAGATTGATGCAACTTTTTGTTTAAGCTTACAACCATATTGGCAGTTTTAACAAGTTACAGGAATGTTAAAAAAATAGCACTTAGTTAAAAAATGTTCGCTTTAACCACAAATACTTTTGAAGTTATTTTTAGTTTCTGGAAATTTTTTAATATAAATTTTCAAATGATAAGCTACTGGGAAATTTTAATTATGCAAACTTGCATTTCCGATTGCCGTTTTTAAAAGTTTTAAAGCAAATTTATCATTTTATTTAAACGATTCCTTTACAAAACTTTTTGCATTCAGCATAAAGATATTTCTGAGTATAGGATTACACACTTTCGAGTCAGTTAACAGGTATAATCAGTATAATCAAAGACAGGTCTACTGCGATTATCGTGAGTACCTGTCAGAGGTCTGCACTGAGTATTGAAAAGAAACTAGAGTGGAATCAAGATTCGCATTTTTTTGTACTTAACTTTTCTATTATTTTAAATCAAGCCGAGTTATGAGAATGATATTGACGTAGGATTCATATTTATTGCAACTCATACTTATAATTCAACGTTATTGAGGGTATGAGTGAATCAACGTAGCTTAATTTTAATGCTTTCGAATCACTTAAATTTAAAATTTCATCAGTGAGTATGACTAATGGAAAACTAATTTTAGGTCTCTGGTCCATGCCATATTAGTGATAAGCAATACCCATATGTGTGCGATCATAAAATTTTGAGTGTATGATCCGGCAAAAACTCACCCTTGCTTAGGAGCCGCGGCTAGTTAACCTTCACTGCTGAAATACAGTAGTTAACCTTCACTACTGAAATACAGAACATCCTACAACGATGAATAAAATCAGCACTTAAAGCTGAGTTTTTAAGACCTCTCATTCTGCAATAATGACCGAAAATCCCGAAATCCCGAAAGAGGCCCAATATTAACCAGATCATAGTCGAAGTACGAGGAGTTGCTGGTTTCATTGGTGTTAACTAAGGATTTCTGTTCAGCCGTAATGATTCCCTTGAAGCATGAATGGCTGCTTGTTTTGCTCCCCTAAAATAGCAGGTATTGCCTGCATCTTTTTCCTCGAAGGATGTAACACGGAAAGGTGGAGAGTCCTTTAAATGTATCTCTATATACCTCCGGGGGATCAATGAATATTAAATAGTAGTAGTAGAAAATATGTATATGAGTGCTTGCCGTGTGGACTTTATCTCATAGTGGTTTTTATCACTGGGTGAAAAACAATGGGCTCATCAATCACTCCTGTGTGTGAGATAAACCAGCCTACACGTAAAGAAAAAATATGTTTCAATATGGTTACCTCCAACAAACCTATTTTTAAAGAAAATTTTAAATATAATATGTTTAATTTTACCATTTTATTGTCACCGACAACCATATTATTGTTAAATTAGTTCTCCATCAAGAAGCGACAACCATATTATGATTGCCTCTAAACATGTTATGGCTAAATAATGCTGCTCTTTTCCAAGAGCAGCATGTTATGGTTGAAAACTAACCATGCTATTATAAGTGTTATTTTAGTTATTATTATTATTTCAGTTATTATTATTTCGTTATTATTAACCAAAATATGTTCGGAGGCGACCATATTATGATTGTGCCTTCTTGCTGGAGGACTAAATTTACCATAATATGGTTGTCAGTGACAATAATATGGTAAAATTTAACCATAATATGTTAACCATTTTCTTTAAAAATAGTTTTGTTGGAGGTGACCATATTTAACCATGTTTTTTCTCTGAGTGTACACAGGCAGAAATTTGAGTGTATAATAAATAAATGCTTAGGAGATGAAGCTTTCTAACCTCTGATGCGGGTTTGTTGCAAGTAGAATATTCTGAATAGCAACAGCATCCATGGACTTCCCCACAAGTGATCGAAAATCCGTTCTTGAAGGTGACATTTAAGTGTTCAGACAGAACTGAGTCGTTAGCTTCAGGCAAAAATCCTAAAGCGCATAATTAAATCGTCAGCTGCAAGATCGAATTCTCTCTCATTTTATTGTTTTAATATTTAATATTTTTTTTTGTATTTCTGTTTCCAAAATGTATGAAATTAGCTGAAAGTATGGAAGCATTATTGGGAGAATAAGTGTCTATATATGAGAGCATTCGCAAAAAACAATCTCAAAATAAAATAGATTTTTTTGACGACGGCTTTCTACGACAAATTTTTATGTTAAATTATATGGGAAATTTTGGCTCGATGCAGTTCTGTTTGAACATTAATATATCCATTTCCGAATTTGGGTTAAAAAACATCCACCAGGTGATTCCCAAAATGGCTCGCACTTACAGTCAGGCTAAAACCATGTTTCCAGGGGCTACTGACTCCCGTGGTTCGAGATTGGAGTTCAAGTCAAGCGCGACCTGTTGCAAGTCTTGACTGCACCTGATTTGCTTAAAGGGTGTTGCACCATAAGTTAAAATATGTATCCTTCTGATGTCTCAACATATAAAACACCAGAAAGTCGAAAATCAGACTTAGGCTGTCTGAAAGAAAATGCAATAGATCAAAAATCGAAACGAAAAATAACAAAAAATAAATTCAGAGTTTCTTTATTAACTCTATTTATCCATTGAAAACACGGGAGTCGACGGCCAATCTTATTAAAAGCTTATGCGAAGTTTATATATATGGAAAAAGTCATTTAGTTGACGTTAAGTTAGAATTACACGTTTTATTAACAAAAGCAATAACGTGCACCGAAATATTTTTGTTTTTTTTAATTACTTACCATCCCCTCTTATTCTCAATATTATGCACGATTTCCTTCTTTTTGTTTAATAACTGATAAATAAAACATTTGAATTTATATCAAAATTGCACACTTTATGCTGCACTGCAAACGTTGCTTGCAGATGTCAGCTTCGACTGCCCATAAATCAGCAAAACCCAAATAAGCAGTAATTTGCTTTGATATATTCTTAGCCGAATGTTATCAACAGAACCAATATTAGTTCTTGCCAAGATTTTTGGTCAAATTACCTATAGGGCAACGGGATAAATGTTGATTTCGCTCAGTAAAGAGAGTTCCAAAATAATTTCCAATTTACCTGTTCAATATAATAAATATATACAGCCATATTACCAATAAAAATTCCCCGGGACTTTTTCCCTTCGCCCATTTTTCCTATGTAAATTCACTTGTAAAAATGGGAAAAGGGGATTTTTATTAAATTGAGTAGGTAAGTTAAAAACTATTTGTATTCATAATTGGGCTGATAATAAAATTTTAAGGATTTTCTACTAGCTATTGACTTTGCTCTTTGGCATTGTCTTGACTTGCCTTGCAAGTACACACATTCTGAGTATCATTTTAACTTGGACCTCATACGTTAATTATGGTATATACATATATTTTTTTTTTTGCTATCATTTCTTTTACCTCTGTAGTAGTTTCATTTGTTCCCCTCCAACTTTTGTCTTAAAGCTGACACAAAATCAGAAGATTTTAGATTTTGTTTTTATACTTCACGTTTTTTTTTTTTTTAGGGAGAATTACTAAAACTACTTTATGCATTTTTTTCTGATGTAATTTTTTCAGTTTGATTTTTGGTTTTCGTAAAATGTTGTTGTTCTTTTATTCAGTTTATAGCAACTTTTCTTTAACAACATAAGCGATGGTTATAAATTTCGGTTGATTTGCATATATTTTTTTTTTCTTACATAAAAAGAAGTGAATGAAAATGAATTTAATCTAAAGAGTAAGAAGAAAAATTGGGATGCATTAAAGATGGTTGAATGAATAATATACTTGAGAGGCTGCTCTTGAAATTGAACTGAAATAAGATGAAAATGTTATTTATGGAAGAAGTTAAAAATGAAATTTTAATAAGTCGAAATTCAGTATCTTTTCAATTAAGAACGAATAAAAAAAAACTAAGAATTGTATTTTAGCTGTTCTTATAGCATAAACGGAATAACATTTTTGAAATAGGTAAGTTTCAATAATTTTTTATTTAAGAAATTCTTTAGGAGTTCCTTTATTGAATCTTAATAATGAATTTTCTTTATATAATAGCAGAGTCCTTTTTTATTTTTCGTCACAATTTAATGAAAGTTTTATTAGCCTAAAAGCTCTGATTCTAATCTACACTTCACTCATATTCTCTTTTGAAGAGATACTTTAATTCGGCTTCACCAATTGTCTTTTCCAATAACTTCCTTTCAAGTTCTTCCCACTTTGACGTCTTTACTTTGTTGTTTTGCAGTAACATTTGTTATTTATTTGATTTGACAAAAAAAAACCGAAAAATAATATAAAAAAATTTCCAAACCTTATTGGAATAATAACGACAAAATATGTTTTAATATTATTTTCAATTTTGAGCATTTATTATATTGATGGTAAACAAGTCAATAACAGCAGCAAAATATTCAAAACTTTATTAGATAATAGAAAAATATTTGCTTGAAAAAAAAAAAGAAAAATTTGTAGATAAGTTCGTATAGAACGCGAGACAAGATGTCTGGAATATTCTATTTTGTGTGATTTTTTTTTATATATTTTTTATATAACTAATTTATTTATTGCGATACAAGTCATAAGTTGTAAATAAATTGTTTATTTTAAACTAAAATGATTGCTGATAAGTGAAAGAACATTTAGAATTTTTTATTTTCTAAAGCATAACTTAAGGAGCAGGCAAGAAGGGTTTTCGTAATTTTTTTTAAATTATATAACTTTGCAAATGGTACAATATATTAAAGTAAATGTTTCGCTAATGGATAACTCCTCTTGCCGGACACATACAATAGACGGACGATTTTCTAAATTCTCACTGGTCATCTCTGGTCAGCGGACAAAAAAAAGCCAATGCTTGGGCCTCGTCTGAGAGAGCTTTCACTATATGAAATTATTTATTTTTTGTTGGTCATCATTAGCTTTGCCTTTTTCCATATTATCAGAAGGATGTAAAAGGAAATGGATATTGCACTGAAATAGCTCTTAATTTTTTAAGCCCACACCCAGAGAAAAACTATGTTTAAAAATGGTCACCTCCAACAAAACTATTTTTAAAGAAAATTGGAAACATATTATGGTTAAATTTAACCTTATTATTATCACCGACAACCATATTATGGTAAAATGTGTCCTCCATCAAGAAGGCACAACCATATTATGGTTGCCTCCGAACATGTTTTGGTCAATAATAACTAAAATATGTTTAACACTTATAACAGCATGGTTGGTTTTCAACCATAGATTGTTGCTCTTGGAGAAGAGGAAAATACTATTGTTAATTTAAAACAAATTATTGTCATATTTAACCATAACATGTTTAAAGGCAACCATAATATGGTTGTGGCTTCTTGATGGAGGACACATATAACCATAATATCGTTGTCAGTGATAATAATAATATGGTTAAATTTAAACATATGTTTACAATTTTCTTTAAAAATAGTTTTGTTTAGGTGACAATATTTAAACATGTTTTTTCTTTGCGTGCAAGAACGAACCAAGCCATTCTCGAATACCCTGTACTGTGATAAAGCGTATTCCAACGAAAGTATTCTTCATCGATCAAACCGAATGCTAAATAGCACAAGGTTATGACTATAAGGCGGGACCTGCAAAGCTTCGCTGTTACTATCTTCGAAAAAGATTTTAGCTGTCTTTAAAACATAAAATGAACGTTGGCATAATGAAATATTACGGCTTCCTGTCTGCTCACATATAGGATGTTTATCGGCCAATGTTCGCTTCACTCGTATAAATTGTGTTTAGTACAAACGTCTCGTTTCATATTTTGGCAGCACTTCCGCTGCCCTTCTGGTTCCACCAAATACAGAGCCGCAATTCTGCGCAAAAGATATTTGAATTGGATTTCTATGGCTCTCTGAACGTTTCTAATTTATCATTTTAAAGAAATTTCACATTCGGGCGTTTCATCCTTCAGGGAAATGGGGTGCAATCAAAACCTGGGATATGAAAAAAATCCAAAACTGACAGATCGCGGCTGCCTAGATGTCCTACCTGGTACCATGGGAGTCAGTAGCCCTGCTGAGCAGGCACCGGACTAACTATTGATTGCGGCCTCTGGAAGAATTCATCTTGCGGGAAATGCTTTCTGTCTTTCAGGAAGATTGTCTTTGCGGGGAGTTTTACTTTTGTGTTGGAAAGATACTTACGGAGATCACGTGGTGGTTGTGGCTTAACCATACATTCGCGGGAAAAGATATCTTGAAAAACGCACTCAAAGCCTGAGTTTTTCACCACTTCTGAGAGAGATTGGCCTAAAGCCTGGTACTCTGTTCAAAATTTTACGTGAAATGCTGTCAAAACTCATATGAATAAAATTTGTTCGGAATATCTTTCAAATAATAGAGACATAGATACATGCCAAACCTTTCGTATGAAATAAAAACGTTTGGCCAAAATTTTTCACATATCTGAACAGAGTGCAAGAGAAGAGTGCTTCAGAGACGGATTATTCCAAGGTGCTATTCTTATTTAGCAGATGCTGCTGCTCTTATATTTTTAAATGTAGTGGAGGTTAGATAGCACCAACTCCTGAACAAGAAGCATGTCTGTGATCTTGTGATATACTCTTAAATTGCGAGCTATGTATGCTGGTTGGTCTCACACACCAGGGCGGTGGGTAAGTGCATTTTTTGTCACCCAGTAGCTAAGATCCTTCATTCAAAAAGGTCATCATGGTAGTGGCTCATGTGTTTCTATTTCACATCTGGATTTCTATGAGTGGCTATTTTTTGGAATATTGATTTTACAAAAAAAATCTCTAGCTGAATCACCACAGACCTTTGTCAGTTTCACCACAAATGGACGAAAGTGTACGTTGCTATTGCTCAGAAAATAAATCATAATGAACATAATTTGTTACTGTATATAAATACATCAATAAATTGTTAATTTCCATGGTGCATCTGTGTAAAATCTATAAGAAAAATAGAAGACCGGCTTTGCCTTATGTATATTATTGATAGTTTGATCTGGGTCATGATTTTCATAGACAGACAGACGGACAGACATACGCTTCGATTGACTATTTCAAAAAAGAAATAATCATAGGGAACGCAAATGTGTTACAAACGAAATTACAAAGTTTTACTTGTCCTCCAGGAGTATGAGTAGTTGTATTAAGACAAAGCAATTAAATAATACTCATACGCAAAATTTTTGCGAAGTTAAACACACCTGGGCGCATGAAAATATCAAATTGCTTTATCTCAGTACAGCTTTATTACTCATACGCCTGCAAAACAAGTTCCATCCACGTATTATAAGTTTCCAAAAGTCTTGCATATATTTAGGCGTGTGTTATTTCTTAAACTCCTGAAATTATTTATGTTCTGTACGTTTAAAGCAGTCGTTTTAAATTTATTCCCTCAATTTAATTTTCTTCAACAAAGTGAATACAAAACAAGTTTTCTCTATAACTCAAAAAATGAACACTTTTACTTGACTTTCTGTTTTAAATAAATTACCAGCAATTTATAATTTTAGCATAATCATACATAACTTTTAATAAACACGTACGAGTGTTGTGCTACATTTTCACCAGTCTATAATTTTCTTAGGCTGCATGAAAAATAAAAAGAAGAAAAATTCGAAAACTTCATATTAGTTTATGGCATATTTTGGGGTAAACAACAGCGAAAAAGGTGTGAGTGCTTTTTAAATCTTAGTCGTTGTAAGAGTAATATTGAATATAAAGAACAGGGATGGATAGTTGGCAAAAGTAAATAAATCAAATCAATAAAAATACAAAAAAAAATCATAGGTTTTAAAGTGATAAAATAGTTATAATAAAAAAATTAAAAGTATGCAAATAATTAAAACTGGTCGGCAAAAAAAAAACTTTTTTATGTCTCAATGAATCAAAAAAATTTTCTAATTTGTTCTTATCATGTGTAAGTGTAAGATCAAAATTGCACAAATCGTTCTCAAGTTATGATGAAATGTATAAGCAGAACTTCCTTATTTCGGAAGTATTAGTCCAGTCCATAACAAAATAAGACGTGATAGAAAAATTCTGATGATATTTGTCAACCTACAAAGTGCGGTTTGTTATTAGAACGAAATTTTTAGAAAATCGATTAAAAACGCTTGTCCTGAAATGGAGCTATAAGAATTTATAAAATGGTTTGTCACAGTAAGTGGTTTTCTGATATTGATTGAAATCACGCTTTAACAGGCATCTTTTATTTTGTATATTAATGTTAAATATATCCATTTTAGTAAATTTAATTTTTACAGAAACATTTATGCAATTGCATAAAATTAACATAAAATTCTACACATTAATGTTAAATCTAAATAAATCAATTTAGAAAAATATTATACTCATGTTTCTTCTTCATCATCTACTAAAGTTTCTTCAGTACAATTTGCTTCCTCTAACGCAGCCTCATCTTGATCCTCTGGGAGAAATTTATAATATTTTATACTATCACCTAATTAGCCAAATTCTCTTCAAAATGTTTCATGAAGAGGCTGCTTACATGATTTAATTCTGCTGATTTAACAGAAACTTCTACATTGATCAGAGAATCTCTTTGTGGCGATAAATTAGAAATCCCTGGATCTAAGAAATTTAAGTCCGCTTCTTGTGCTTGATATCCAATATTTTTAAAGAAAGTCTTTTCCAAGGCTCAGTACCGTGTCAAACATCTAGAAAATATAAAATAAGTTTTCTGGTTCTTCAATTACTTTTCAAGACCGTTTTGCCCTTTCGATATTTAGGAAAATATGGTCGGCAGGCCAGAATGTATGCCATACAATGGAGAATATTATTGTATTGTCTTACTAATTGAGGCTCTCGGTAGTACGTGAACCGATATTGGTTTAAGAAATCTCCCATGAAAGGCGACATCAATGCGTCTATTATTGTTGTATATACAGTCTTTAAATATACATCCACAGAAAAGATTATTAAATTCCTCCAATCACCAAATTTATTCCAAATTCATAATATCAAGCAAACAAGTTGTTGATTTTGCACCTATTACCAAAATGATTATATTGATTACTAAAAATTTTAAAATTTAGAAAAAATATTATTAATAAATGATATTTTTACTTTTAATTAAAAAAGTGATCCAAAAACTTTGCCATTTCAAACAATATGTTAATTTATTTAAATTAATATTGACAATTCCCAACAACGATTCTACAAGTTTAAATTATTTTATTTTTAACGAAAGAAGTCACTTAAGATTTTTTGTTATTTGCTTAAAATTTTAATTGACAACTAAAATGTTATTTAAATCAAAACTAAAAAAAATTAGTTTAATATAAATATTTTTTAAACCATTTTTTTAATTGATAAAACACTTATTTCTGTGTCGGCATATGCGTTATAGGCATTTTAATGAACATCTGTTTTTTGTGCGTTAATGGTGTATGTGGGATTCTTTTTGGAATACCACTGCCAAGAAGCTGAACTGATGTTAATAAAATTTGGTATCAAGAAAAAACGAAATTATTATGGTCTATATGTTTCCGGAATAATGTGTCAAAAAGTTATAAAATAGACAAAAAAAAAAGAAAAACTAGAATAGATTTTTTTTTTTGGTTAAATTGTTCAACCGGAATTGAGTTTTCAACTTCAGGTAAAAATTATAAGGCCCATTACTATATCGTCGGCAGTAAAGCTCCAACTGGACGTGTCATAACCATAGCAATCCAAAACAGCAGTTTGAAACAGCCTTATAGGCAACACTGTCAAGGGTTAACCCCTACAAATGCAATGCATTGTGTTGGAACTAGGAAAACAGGTTATGGGAAGGAGGATAGAGGGAGTAGGGTTTGTGAACATTCGACTTGTACTTATTCATGTTGAAAGTGAGAGGGAAGACTTCATCAGGAAGGTTGTTCCACATACGAACAGTTCGGCCAAAAAACGAATTTTCTCTGTAATGCGTTGTACGATTTACCGGCCAATCGACAACAAAAGAATGGGCTCTTGAGGAAAGACGTGTATTACGAACAAACACACTGGTTTCGGGAACCACATTTCATCAGAACACATCCCATTGTAGTAACGATAAAACAGGCAAATACAACCCACATTGCGACGGTGCTCAAGGGAGTCAATAGAATTGGATACCCTACTGTCACCAGTGAGAACCCTCGCCTTCTCCTGCACACGGTCGAGAAGCTCCAAAATAGGCTTTGAAGCACCGTATTCCAATCGCGCTCGGATATAGGTGGAATAAATAGTAAGGAGATCAGCAGGAGTGAAGTATGTCTTACGCCGTTTCAAAATAACCGATTTGTATTTTGTTTGAAACACAACAATATTTTTTTTAAAAAATTGTAAAATATTTTTTAAAACATAATCCCCCATATTCATAAAAAATATTTTTGATTAATAAAAGGTTTATTAAACAAATATTCATAGAAAATTCGTTTCATAAGCTTGCTATAAATAAGTACGAAGGAAATTTTGTTATCCGTTTTAAATATTATCATTAAGACTTCTTTATTTGTCCATTCTCCATACGAATGTTGCCGATCAATACAATTACATTTAATTACATGTTTTGTAACTAAAACTTTTAAAATGTTCCCAGGATTTCGGCAAACACTTCTCTTTATCTTGTCATCGGGGTCAAAAATTTAAATTATGTCATCAATTGGATGACACATTGGTATCAGAGAAATTACGAATCTGAGTCGGTTTTATAAAGCATGTCATCAGTGCTATGAAATACTATCATCAAAGTAGGTCCTTCTAATTGGCCTTAAGTTAAATTTACAAATACATATCATTATTTACGTACCCGTTACACATGTTTGTTTCAGTTTTGATGTATTCACAGAAGAATTCTCAATTTTAAGACACTAGCAGCATGCCCGATAAGGTTTTCGTAATAATTTTACTTTAAAAAGTTTATGTATTTAAATAAATAATTTAAAAAATAGAATATGGGAATTTTCGCTTCTCAATTTACTTTTTAGACATGAAAATAATGTTAATAATATATTATGGCATGTAATGATGTCAATATACATCGGCGCTATGACGCCTTTTCTATCAGTGTACACAAAATGGGGCATCGAATTGATGTCGCTGTAGTCATAGCGTGGATGACGCATAAAATATGACAAAATCTTAGGATGACGTTCGTCGCACAGTGGCGCCCGTAGAGCAAGCGAGGTTGCAAAAATCAAAATTTTCATGAGTGCCGACGAAGTTTTGAATAAACCCATGTTATAGGAAACTTTTCAACGATTTCAAATATGCCACTCTTAATAATATCAAATTTTTAGTTTAGAAGATATAACCGTTCAAAGTTGACCGACTTTCGGTTTTCAAAAAACACACAATTTTTAGTCAATTTGTTGCGATTTCAGGTGTAATATCACGAAAAATAGGTAACGAATCGCCTTATTTTTTGTTTGTATTGATTGATGTATTTATTAAATGTATAATGATAAAAAAAAATTAACTGTTTGCTTTGTGTTTCTCCTGGTAAATCACTATTTAAAAACTATCCGTTTTTTCACTATTTTTCAACTTTGACGGAAAATAAAAAAAAACTATATTTTTCTATATTTGCCATATTTGCAAAACCTGTTCTTTGATTATTTCTTTACATAATTCAAAAGGTTTTATCTGCCCGTACGTGCCCGTTTGGCTTCTAGAGGTAAAAAAGTTTAAAAAGACATGGTTGCAGAAATTGTATGGCGTCCATCCCTTATATGTTTTGACTGACAGTAGTTTGATCTAATAGTTTGAAAAAAAACTACTCATTGAAATTAGCAGGTACGTACCTCACATAAACAATACTTTGGCGTACAAATGGTCAGGAACAATATTGACTTATGGTCCCTACAGGTAGGCACAAATCTTATTTGGACACATGCATAATATCAAAATTGCATTATTTAGCCTAAATCCATATGTATGCAGGGAACAGGTCAATTTTTAGGCATGGTAGCATAAGCCTATATATTGCAAAATAAGCATAATGCCTGGATTAGTCTACGCCTGAAAGTTGGCGCAACAATTACTGAAACCATTAAACAATTTAAGTACTGAAAACATGGCGTTGAACAATTTAAAATTATTTGAACTGTTTAGAAAGTCAACCACACCAAAGTTTTTCACGGAAGTGAAAATTCTTCCTGAGAAGTTGACATTGATCAGCAAATGGGGCTGCGATGGATCATCCGGACAAAGCGTTTATAAGCAAAGGATATCTTCCGATGACGCTACAATATCGGACGAAAATATGTTTATGGCATCTGTTGTTCCTTTGCGGCTAAAATCGGATGATTCCCTACACTGGAAAAATCCACGTCCGCCATCAGTGCATTATTGCCGACCAATAATGTTTCAGTTTGCAAGGGAATCGGCAGAACTCATAAGGACTACGGTGAAGGACATTGAAGAACAAATAAGCAAGATTAAGCCTACAAAGCTGCAAATTGGAGAAGGAAAATATATTCAATGCAATTACGAGTTCCACCTGACTATGGTTGACGGAAAAGTCGTAAACGAACTGACAGGAACAACCTCAACAATGTCATGTCCGATTTGCAAAAAGAGTCAGAAGAACTTTTTTCAATTCAATTCAATTTATTTAATATATAATATGTTACATCTCAATTTTATATATTATATTATATTTATATAAGAGTTTAAGATTAGTATCTTTTTCTGCTTAATTATAACATATTTCAATTAGTTATCATATACATATATATAGACAGAATTATATTGGAGGTAAAAATTCAGCAAAAACCTATTTAAACCCCTTTTTTCGTTTTATTTTTATATTTTTTTTATCGATTTTTTATTATTATTTGTCAGAAGAACTTTGGTAATTTAAACGATTCTACAAATGAGGAGAATTACGAATATGGAATGTCACCATTGCACGCAAGGATAAGGTGTATGGAATTCTTGCTAAAACTGGCATATACCCTACCACAAGAGGAGGAAAACTTCGATGAAAATACATCAATAAAGGATAAGGAAAAGATCAGAAAGAAGCAAATACAGGATGCTTTTTTTAAACAAGTTGGACTAAAAGTAGACTGTCCCAAGCACGGATACGGTAACTCAAACGATGGAAACACTTCTAGGAGATTTTTTGAAAATGATGAGGCAGTAACTAGAATCATTGGAACTGACAATCAAATCGTGAAAAGATTGGGAACGATCTTGGATGTTTTAAACTGCAAAGAAAATGTCAATTCTACAAAATATGGAGAATATGCGTCGAAAACTGCATCTCTTTTAGCAGAAATGTATCCACAGAAGAAGTTGACCCCGACAGTCCATAAAATATTGGCGCATGGCAAAGATATAATTGAGTACCAGTCTTTGCCAATTGGAGAGCTTTCTGAAGAAGCACAGGAGTCTCTTAACAAATTTTATAAAAAATATAGATTGCCGAACACATTCAAAGCATCAAGGGTAAGGCAAAATGAGGACCTCTTCAACATGTTGGCAGCATCTTCCGATCCACTTATTTCTTCCCTGCGGCATGTGAAGTCACGAATAGAGTTACAAAATAATTATAGTTTAGAAATGGTTAGTCTTTTAGATATACCTTCTCTTACGAATTGTGATGAATATTTTACAGAAAATTTAAAAAATAAATTTAAAAAAAAATTTTTTTTTTTTTAATTTGTTGGGTAATAATTTAAAACATAAAACCCTAAAGAAAAAAAATAAAAACAATCTAAAAATGTAAAAATAATTTTTTTTAGTTACCATAAAATTGATTTTTCTACTAATTTTAACTTTGATAACCCATAAGTAGGCCCCTACAAAGCGTAGCACCCTTTCCAAACGCTCATTTCATAGGCTGAACAGTTATCTATTATATGCTGTTTAAACTGTTCAATTATCTTATTCGGTTCAAAAGATATGATTTTTGCAACGAAAAAACTCAAATGGCGCCACTGTGCGTCGTTGGATTGATGTCACTTTTTGCCTCATTGATGCCATTTGTAATAACATTTATGTCACAATTCTGATGTAAGAGCATCATGAATATGAAGACGCATTTTTCTATGAGTAGTGTATCATTAAAAGCACAGATTTGGTTTGACAAAAAGGGTAAAATATTGCAATCTAGGTACTTTTTGCTTATAAATCCTTTTGAAAAATAATATTAAAAATGGTGATGCAAGTTCAATCCCAACTTACAACAAGACGCAAGACTTTATTAAATGTAAATAATGAAAATGTAAACGAGAATACACCTAAAGCCCAGTCCATGCCCAATGTTACGTCCACTTTAACAATTTTTTCCTGCGTGTGGAAAATATATAAGCATGAACTTTGGTAAATTTTATATTTTTAGCTTGCGTGTTTAAAAAAAATTCTTTTAGTATAAAAAGGGCGTGGAAAGAGTAGTGTTTTTGGTTTAAGATTTCATGCAGCTTTCTTTCAGCTCCAGTACCAAAAAAATAATATTTGTAGACCAAATTTCATCTTCTTATCAGAAATAGGCAAGCGTGGATGGATTTTTAGAAGATCTATAACGCACTTGTTTACAAATTTAGGAATTGTCAGTAGAAGCAAAACAATTTTTAATTTTACATTAAAGGCATATAAAACGAATTTTTAACTCAAACGTTTCGTTGCCGAAAAGTAGACAAAATAGCACGATTTTCTTACAGCGGGTAGGTAAAAATGAATATTACGTGTCGATGTTTTCCAAAAAGTGATAAAATAAAAAATTCTGATAGTGCTTAGAAAATATTCCTGGATAATATTGAAGGAATAAGACTATTAGGGCACTAGTACACGTTCAATATATATTGTGATATTTGGATCGCGATCCATATTGATTAGGCTATTATGCGATATGGATCGCGATCCATCAATATTGCATGCTACACGTTCAATAAATATCGTGATACTAGAAATATCACGATATTTATTGAACGTGTAGCAGTGCCCTATAAGAATGAAAACTTTATCAATTGTAATTTGACTTAGAATACACATTCGAATTAATATAAATATTTATAATTTTGATTTAATTCACTATTGTTGAACAAGTGTCAATACTAAATTGCACATACAAATCTCTAATCACTTTTGCTTTCTCACCAAAAGCGAACTTTGCAATTGAGTGTTCAATTACTTTACATTCTGAAAAAAACTTAAAAATAGCTTATAGAACTATAAAAACTATTATTTAAATGTTATTTGGAAAATCCCGTGCAGCGCCGGGCTCGAACAGTTAGTTTTTTATATTATTTGGCGCCTTATGGCCCAACTATTATATGCTTGAGTTGGCTTAAACACCTGAGCGAATACTTGTAGATCATATGTGTAAAACCATATTGAATTTTAGTTTTATGAATCTGACATTTGCTTAAGTAAGGTGCGAAACTGATCGCACTTTCCGTATGGAATCAAATGTTTCTTGATTTCCCTTTTGTGTTTTTAAATGCATTTGAGAGACTTTTTGTTAATTTTTTACAGAAACTTAAGCAAGCTTACGCATATTATAGTTGGGCCTTTAATATTTAACTAATAAAGGCCGTTATACACTATCCCGCAAAGTCTTAAGTATTTTTCGAAAATGCTCCCTGATCTAATTATTGTTTGAAAATTTTCAAAAAACAAAAACAACTTATCATGACAGGTTTGTATTTTTTTCAAAATGCGTAACACTTGTGTGAAGTATAAAGCAGATATAAGCGAGCAACCCAATACTATTGAATTGTTATATTATTCCTCATAACCATCGTAAAATTATTTAACATGAGTTACAGTGCCTTCAAAAAATGTATTCATCAGTCGGTGAAATAATGCTTAAGATCTCTGATTGACCCGTTCAATGTCTCTGGTTGTGGCCAAGTTTAGATAAATAATACATTTTTTAAAAAGTTAACTTCCGAATATTATAGAGAGTTTTGCAGGAGTACGAAATATTTTGCTTGCACTTACACCTAACTAACCGAATTTTTAACGAGATTTATAAGTACTCAAAGGGGGGATTTAAAAAAAATTGCGCCCTTTTCAGAATCTTTTGCTTGGAACAGTTTCCTAGTCCACTTGAAAATGTATTTGTCTTTTAAGTTCATCCTCATGTTTTAAGTTCATGCTCTTTTATTTTTTTTTTTATTGTCTAGTCTTTCTTTTGCTCTATAATTTTCACTATTTAATTTTTTTTACTGACCTTTCCCATCTCTGCTTTATGTAATCAAATCATTGTTTTATGGGTCATATTCAAATTGAAATTGCTGTGCATTTGAAAATTGTTTTATAATTATATTAGAATTTGTAGTGTGTGGTTGTTTGATAAATTTTTTTTTTTTTTTTTTACTTTTCGCAAATATTAGGTCAAATTATTATTTTAAATGTTTAATGAAAATGCACTATTATAATGGAACCACACACGTATATTCAAACAGCCGTAAGGCTATACATTAAATACAGCAGTTAGGAATTTTGCTTTTAACAAATTTAAAGGGAAAAATTGTATTTAAAATTTAAATTAAAATTTAAAATATATATATTGGTATTAACTAAATGATATCTCGACATTAATTAATAAAAAAAAGCAAACGAAATGGTTTGCTTTCGTCTAATCCTAGGGATATCGCCCATATTTGACGAATGTTGTCACTATAGTATAATGTCGATTCCACGATTATTATATTTATTATTATATCCACCCTTATTTCATTTAGCGTCATCGTCATCAATTTAATCACCCTTATTCCATTTAGCGTCATTTCCTGTCGATTGTTATAAATCGGTATGACCTTTGTCAATACCAAGTTTTATCGAAAATCGTCGATGTATTTTGGGTATGTCGTACGCAACGTTAACGTCTGCATCGACATTAATTGACTCTGAATTTGTCGTCAGTCTTATTGGTGTCGAAACAGTTTTATTCCTTTTTAATTTTTCAATAATAATAATGTTGAATTAAAAAAATGGAAGAGCAACAAAGCTACGCAAAAATTGCAAATATTGCGAAAATAAGCGAACATTTTTAATATTTCAATCAACCCATAAAATGTATTTAAAGTCCCTAAAACCATAAGGAATGGCAAAAAATCCATTAAAATGGCCAAATTAGCGGAAATTTTATGACTTGTTTGAAATATTAAAAATTTCGCTATTTCTGCAAATGTTTGCAATTATCGCGTAGCTTTGTTGGTCTTTTCGGCAATCGTCGCCGTTATAAAGATTATGGTGTTCAGTCGATTAATTCTTGTTCGATCAATCGAACAATTTTAGCGTATTAATTGTTGATTTCGATTAAAGGATCAATAGAAGAATTTATGCCTATTAATCCAATAACAATACACATATGGTTTTTCAGTGTGTAAACAAACCAAATGTATGTATCCATTGGAATTAAAAAAAAAACAGTCATGTTTAGTGAGTAATTCACATACATGGGGGTACGCTTACTGAAAAAATTTCATGTAACCAGTAAATTTCTACTGATTACTGAAATAATGCGGTTATCCGTTAAATTGTACTTATTATTGAAACATATGCAAAAAAATATTTTTAACCCTGGAGCCACACGTTCAATAAATCACTTTAAAGTTGTTCACAAAAACTGATTGTCAAAACTTATAATTTTAAATTTCATTTTAAAAATGCCCCGACGAAGAAAACACTCAAAAAAGTAGTAGCATGACTCAAAGTATTTTGTGGTAAGGCCCAAGAATTGTTTAGAACACAATTTTTTTTTAATAAAGCCCATTTAATTTTTAAGAAATATATTTTTTCTAAAGAAAGCGCCAAAGTGAATTTGGATAGGTAAATTTGAGAGCAATCTCGTGGTCAATTTAAAAAGTGTGTGTGCGTTAGTAAAAAGAGTGAGAGAGTATCGCAAATTAAAAGGAAAGACAAAACTTGATCGTGTGGCTTCCAAGTAAAGCAAAACATTTAAACAACATTTTATTTTTAAAAGATTATTTTAAAAGATCAATTGTTTGTACATATTAAATTATGTGATCTCAATACATGTTTTATTTTTTTATCGTTGTAAAAGTTTTATCAATTAGTATGAATTGTTACATTTGTTTCGTTTTTTTGGTTAATAAAATAATAAAATACTTGTAATTAATAATGTTTATTTACTCAAGTACCAAATTTTTCTAAAATTATTGAAAAAAAAAATATCTTAATTTATAGATATTGGGGATTATTTCTATTCATAAGCAACTTTATTATATTCAACATTTTTATTTTTCGAATTTATTCTATGAGTTAAATTTCAGTTATGTATTTTATAAAACTTTTTGTAATAGTTCTATTCTTTAAAATTTTTTTTAGGAATGACTTTATTCGCTACCAGACTATTATCTCGTATCTTCTTGTTATATTTTACAAGATAATAGTCTGGTAGTGTATAAAGTAATTCCTAAAAATTTTTAAGGAATAGAACTATTGCAAAAAGCTTTATAAAATGCATAACTGAAATCTAACTCATAGAATAAATTCTAAAAAAAAAATGTTGTATCTTAATTTATAAAATTTCTGGATTTTGAATTATTCGATTAATCGATTAATTTTAAACTTTTATTCGCTTAATCGAATAAGCTAAAAATGCCAAATATCGATTAAGCGTTTAATCGAATAAAAAAAGCTGATTAATTAAACACCCTAATAAAGATACATACAGTGCACTATTAAAACTGTCCATTACACGGAGCGAAAAGTGGAATTTTTTAGAATAAATCCAGCTAGACTTCTTGAAAGCACAACATTTTTAAGAAACATAAGTTTTCATTTTTTTTATAAAAAACTGTAAACAAAACAAACCAACTGTCTAAATTATTAGAGATGTGCTTTCAAAAGCGATAGACAATCGACATCGTTACATTGCTGTTAAAGAATACAAGTTTTGTATCGCATTGAGAACGACGTCGATAAAAATTATTGACGACGATGTCGCCGAAGCTAAATGGAAAAAGGGTGAATATTTCGATATTAATACAAGGTGGCCAAACAAAAAACGAAATGGTTTGCTTTGTTTTAACCTTAGGGATATCGAACATATTTGACGATTCTTGTCAATCTAGTATAATGTTGATTCAATGATGTGGTTATATTATATTCTATCATAATAAACCGACCAAAAAAAAATAGTAATGTAACCTTTAGCCCGTTTTGATGAGTCGATGGCCAAAATAAAGCCCGAAAGGGGGCGGCATGATTTTCTCCGCCAAGAAAATGTTAAACGTACATATTTTCGTTCGCTGATCTTTATTTTCCACCGTTCTACAATATTTACTCTCCTGTGGGTATCGAAATGCTTCATAGTGGTTTTCATAGATGCTTAGAAAAGTTATCAGCTTTTGCTTTGCTGATCATTTTTATATTCAATTGGATTTTAATAACTTTTGTTTTATGGTGTTATTATAATATGATGGAGTTGAATCTGATGAAATGTAAACGCATGCCTTTTTATAGAAATAACTGTAGTGATGTTAATTATGCTTTGGGTGGTCATCAAATGGAGTTGGTTGATTAGTTTCTTGATCTTGGACTCCTACTGGATCCTAAATAAAACTTTGTTTCTCATATTACGTTAACTGTAAATAAACCTAGAGGTATTCCTGGCTTTATAAAGCGCTGTGCTAAAGAGTTCGCGGACCCATACATAACGAAGCAGCTCTACGTGTCACTCCTTAGACCTATCTTAGAATATGGGCTTATAATTCTCGTATTGATTCTGTTGTTTTATTGTTTATGGGGTCTTCAATGGAGTTACTCGGCAAACTTCCCTTCCTATTCTAGTAGACTGGCTTTAAAAAAACTACCATCGCTCAAAAGACATCGTACAATGTTAAATGTATCTTTTCTGGTTAATCTAATTAATGGTAATAGTTGTTGTGAATTTCTGTTAAATTCTGTTAAATTTAATATACCTTGTCGCAATACTCGTCATTATAATCTTCTTTTTGTTAAATTTTGTTGAGTTAATTACGATATTGCTGATCCTTTTTCAAGGTTATGTCGACAATTTAATTGGTCGATTTGACATGGAATTACCAATTAAGCCTGCGTACCACACTTTATGAAAAGCTCGATAAACATCAATGAAGTGCGCAGCAGTTTAGAGACTACCGGTCTTTTAAGATTTTTATTTGCACGGTAGAATGAGTAGTAAGATTGTGCAGTTGCATCCAGTTCTTTCAAATATTTTCCTAGGATGTCGAATGATGCCTTGAGTAACTTTCTAAGTTTTTTTTTTGTACATTCTTTCAGTAAATTTCAGTAAAATAGTTGGGGATTTTTATCTTTAAGTTGAAAAACAGCTTTTTTTTGACATATTGCTCACTATACTACAATTTTATTTAAACAACTTATTTTACTAGCCATGATTAAAACAGAAAAGTTATTAAAATTAACAGCTAAATATTCCAACGATTTTTAAGCTTGTAAAGCAATGGATTTTAAACTGTTAAAATAAATCCAAACAGGTGATCAGTAACTAGTTGTATCTGCAATAACACTGCGGAAAATTTGCGTCAATTGTTTCAACAGAACAGCCACTGGGATATGTGAAAATAGAATAAGAACAAAAACAAATAACTAATGACATGTGAAAGGAGAACTGATCACTCAACTGGTATATTAAGTAAGAAGAAAAAGATAGATTATAAATTTCTTATGAATTTTGTTTTAATAATTTTTTTATATAAATGACTTTTTAATTTATTTATTAGGACCGTTTTTTTTTACAGGCTCAGTATTCATCGGTGGTGTGATACATTCCTTAGGGACTTTTTAAAAATTTGTTCTTAACATTAATTCTAGGACTTTTTTAATAGAAAAACCCAAGGAATAGCATTGTAGTAACTACCACTTAACACTTTTATTGAGAATAAATGTGTTACTGGTCAAATAGTGGCTGTTAAACCCCTCCAATAATAACCCCATGTAAAAGTGAGAGGTGCCATTCATATAAAGTGTTGGAACAAGGACCGTTCTCTGCCACCAAACAACCTATCACGGGATTAGTTCAGTGTCGGGTCGCTTCCCTCTACACGCAGAAAAAAAACATGTTTAAATATGGTCACCTCCAACAAAATGTTAAGCATTATTGTCACCGACAACCATAAAATTGTTAAATTAGTCCTCCATGAACCGGAGTATGGCTGCCTCTAAACATGTTTTGGTTAAATTTGGCAATAATTTGTTTTTAAATTAACAATAGTATTTTCCTCTTCTCCAAAAGCAACATCCTATGGTTGAAAACTAACCATACTATTACAAGTGTTAAACATATTTTAATTATTATTGATTAAAACATGTTCGGAGGCAACCATAATATGGTTGTCTTCTTAATATGGTTGTCGGTGATAATAATATGGTTAAATTAACCATAATATGTTTACAATTTTCTTTAAAAATAGTTTTGTTGGAGGTGACCATATTTAAACATAGTTTTTCTCTGGGTGTAGGGCTGTTTGTATGCCATCGAACATTTTTAGTTGTTTTTGTTCTTGTTTTAAATTTACAGAATATTAAATAAACATAAAATTGTTCAATCTTTCGTTCGCAAAATAAATTTAGTGCTTTTGTTCACACAATTGAATTAAAGTTTAATGTCATATATTAAGCAAAAATAAGGAAAACAATAACTAAACCGATGCACAAACTAAAAGCGGGCTTAAGCCGCTGTTTTATGCAGAAAATTACAAAATCTAAAGAAGTTAAACTCAAACCCGTCTCCCGCGTTAAACAATTTCTTGTCATTGCTTTCTAAACAAAAAGAAATAGATTAATTTTTAGAGAATAATTCTTACTGGTTTCAGTGCCTTAAGTAATTTTCTTATTTTCTTTTTAAAGTTGCCTCAAAAATCCGTACATATTTTTGATTTTCTGCTCCCTCGTGATTAGTATTTTGCTATGTTTGTGCTTTTAGGACTTTCTTTGTAGAATAGCCAACTCATATTTTTTTAGTAATTAATAACCAATTTTCACAACTTTACATTGCAAATATATTTACCTTTATATTATTTAATTTTTACAGAACTGAACACTTATATTTTTTAGAATTTACTCAATTGAATAAATTGTAATTCCCAAAACTAACAACTTTTTATAACCCTAAATACTATAATCTACTTACAAAACCAAAAAATAACTATAATTACCCGACAATGAATTAAAAACTTTCGTTTTTAAAACTAGAAATGAAAAAGCGTAGCAAAAAAAGAAATAAAGTTCAATTATCTAGTATTTAATCAAACATTTTTAAGCTGAAAAACTACAAAAAAAAAAAAAAAAAAAAAAAATGTAACAAACAAAACTAAAATCTAGAAACGTTAAACCGACAAACTTTAATGACCTTAAAAAATATCGAATTGAAATAAACGAAAAAAAAACAAACGAAAATTTAAATGAAAATGGCATAATAATAAAACTTTTTACAAACTAAATGCAAATAAGATAAAAGTTTGCACTACTCGTACGAATGAATATCAATGAATTTTACAGAAAAAACGAATGAAAATGGAACACAATTATAAAATTTAAGTGCTGCACAGGTTTTCCGTCTCTTATTTTTATGCATTTAAATTTATACAACTTTGGAAACTTTTATCAAACAATCGATTTTCAATTAAAAATTTTTTTAACCCAGTTTTTTTAAGTCTTCAGTTAAATGTGTAAGAGTTGGATTTATAGTTGAAAATGTAGAAATGATAGTGGCGCAGTTTTTTTATTAAGTGAATTTTTTTTCGTTAAGAAAAGTTAAGAAAAACTTTTAAATTGCTTGGTAGTAATTTGATAGGTTATTTTGTGGGTTAACCGCGAATCCTTATATGAACAGATTGAGAAATATTTTACATATAGCGCAATTAATCAACAAGAGGGTATTAACTCAAAATTTTTATTTTTTCACTTTTTCAAAAAAATCTAAACGTTATATCATACTCGCATCTACTATTTTTTGGTAATAAAACGTTTGGTTTTAAAATTGTTTTTTCATATGCCTTCAATGTTAATTTTAAAATTGTTTTGCTTTTACTATAAGTTTTTAAATTTGGCTTTAATAACCTCTTGTTGATTTAGTGCTATATATTACATAATTCTCAAGCTGTGTGCGATATGTATATGATAAATATCTTAACGCAAAATTAAAAATTATTCTAGAAAGAAACTGAAAATTTTTTTTTTTCAATTTTATTATAATATATAACAATATTACAATTTCACCTCAACGCCAGATTCGCATTATAGAGGCTTTTTGGCAAAAACAAAAGTATTTCAAAATATTTATAATAAATTATAATTTACAATTTAACGCTTATTTCAAACATACCAATATACATTATATCACAAGTTCATCAACATGTTGAGATAAAACATTTTTTAACCCTAGTTAGATAACGTTTTTTTTTTTTGTACTGAAAAGATAACGTTACGCCTGAAAGACTTGTGCTAGTTTATATCCTTTAAAGAACATCACCGAAAATAATATTGATACATTTTTTTATTAAAATCATTTATTTATTCAATTTCTTTTAAAATAAAGTAATTTTAAAATAGAAAACAATAATAAAAATAATATTAAAAATAAAATGCAAAAAGTCGTAAAAAATTATCACAACTTAAAGAGTTATTTATAAAGGACTTCAGTTCGGCTCTAAAAACTTAAATAAATCCTTTTGTTGTACTCTGCTTAGATAATAATATATGTACCAAAAAAAAAAAAATAATAAATTCAAATAGCATTATGTGCAAGATTTACAAACTAAATATTTGTGGTCGCCAAACACAGGTGCATTGCATTTTAAACATACCATTTTGGACGTACGTCGAATTTTTGATGGAAAGAATCCACAGTATTTTCTCTGTTTGTTATTCAGGCTGTTCTCCACTGCTACTGTATTTATTTTTTTTTTCTTCATCTGGTGAATCATTTTTAATGTCGCCGTGCAAAGTTTTCGATAAAGTAGGAATTTCTAGCCTTTTGTTTGGTGCATTGAACAGTTTCTGAAATTATTTCGGTAGAAAAGAAATAACGAAGCATGAATTTGGGTCGTACAGTGGTTGATATTCCCAAATTAGTCCTCTTGCCGTTCGAACTATATTCATTGAAGAAATTCGGCCAGCGCTTTGACCCTTTGATGTAGTCCAGCAGTGCTTACTTTTACGTCTTATAGTGGGATAATATACCGTAATAATTGGCTATCGGCAGAAGTAGTAAAATGATCAGGTTCTTGAGGATTTTCCTTAGTCGGTGGTATATTCTCATCAGCATAAAGGATGTCAACAAGCTTGTCTTATACATCACGTTGAACCTTATCCTCCATTTATTCATCTTCCAATTTGCTTACATTTTCCAGTGAATCTGAGTCGTCCAACACGCTTTACAAGAGCAGCAATTTTTGCGTCGTTTAAGCCGCGCTTACAAGACATTTTTACAACTAATTTCAATAACAAATACCTTAAAACTTAACCAAAACAAAAAGATATTCTTGCTACAAAAGTTACACTAAAGATAACGATACGTCTCTCAGACGTATGTTGTGTTTATTTGTGCTTATTTCTCAAAGAACACATAATTTAACGCACAAAAAAACCCACCACCAATAAGCTGATGCTAACGACTGAGATAATTGAGCGCGAGAAAGTCGTATGTTAACAAATGTGAGAGTAGGAGCACAAAATTGAAAAAGCGTACGTCTCGCAGACGTACCTTATCTAACTAGGGTTAAATAAGATTTAAGCTGCAATATGCTTGATATTTGTTTAATATTATGTGGCCAGTTATTATATTCTCTACAACCAGAGTGTTCAATTCGTTGCATAGTTGCTGAAGATTGGCAAAAGATTATTCTTAAATTGTGAATTGTATGGTATGATGCCCAATACAATTAAGACATTTAAGCATGTACAGTAATAACTGAAACTTATAGATCCCGTAAATTGGCATAACAGTTGGAAATCAGCTGGGCAAGTTAGCTACACTTTTTAATGCTTTGTTCTGCATTCTCTGAAGCGATTTCAACTCTGTAGTTTTTTTGAAACCATATATTAATGCAATATAATTACAATGACCTTGAACCAAAGCTTGATACATTAAAAATTTGGTTTTTTTTATCAAACTTGTTTCTAAACTTATATATCAAACCTAAGGCAGCAGAAAGTTTTACCTTAAGATTCCTATTATGCTGATCCCACATACATAAGATTTCCCTGAAAACATATACCCAAATATTCAACAGATGAAACCTCCCGAACTTCATTTCCGTTAACAAAAATACTAAAATCGTCACTAAAACCAAAGTGCATTTTAAACCTTATAAGTTTCGTCTTTGCTTGATTTAAAAAAAGCTTACTGATACGAACATATTCCGAAGCTAATAAGGCATCTCTTTCCATAAACGGCTTTAATGCACTTTCATGTTTATAATGATAAAATATACTAATATCATCAGTAAATATAAACATTTTTCCTGTCAAGTTAAAATTTTTTAAATCATTGATGTATATTGAAAACAACAAAGGGCCTAGAACACTTCCCTGAGGAACTCCATGTACGACATTCCGAAATAGAGATATTTCGATATTTCCGTATAGAGATTACAGTTTTCTTTATAGATCGATCGAGGATCCTCCAACTTTCAATTATTTTTTAGATGGATTTTCGATGCATGATAGATTGTTAAGCTCTCCATAAATAGATGTCCCAATTTTTGATGGATGCTCTGTTGATTTTTGAAACGATGAATCGTTTGCCTTTTTACAGATAAATTTCGTATATTTTAACAAATGAATCATTAACATCTCAATATTTAAATTTGAATTGGCAAAATTGGCAATAAAAGTCGTTGCTGCTATTCTCTGTATGAAAAATTTGGAAATTACTTCATTTTTGATTTCAATACTTAGTTCATTTAGGACTTAGTCCGTACCGCCCTCTGAATAGGTAAATCGAGAATTTTTACCAAAATAATTATCTTGGCTCCTTTGTATCTTTTATGGGAGAAGGCAAATTGTTTATGTTTTATTAAAAGTTTATTTTCAATCTTTCTTTTTATTGTTTGGCATTAGCTTAAAGTCTTAAAGTCAAACCAGTGGTAAGAGCACTTTTAAATAAAATAAGTTGATTTGACGGTTCAAAAACTGTACAACAAGTGTGGTATGCCAATTGCCTCCCCCACTGGGCATAATCAATGATAATGATCAGTGGATTTTATGTTTTTTATAATTAACGCTTTTTTATATATATGTATATACTAACTATATATTTTTTCATTTTTATTTCAGGTACGTATTAAATATTTGGATATTCGTAAGTTTTATTTAAGCAATAAAAATACACAAACACTGGTTCAATCTATTTATGCAACAATACAAAATACAACTGCAATGTTCTTTTAATTAAAGGCAACATTTTCCTTATTACCTGGCTATAAAATTCATAAAATACAATTTTCACATGATATTTTTTCTCTTAATATCATCATTCTGTTGCTTCTTCAAATTCACATTGATACACATTCTCTCATTCACTTTTCATTATCATCATTTTTCTTCTATCTTTTTTTTGCAACTCATAAAGAAACTTTTATCATTTCCCTTTTTTATTTTTTTTGTTTTTTGTGTATAAATTACATTCACTTTTCAATACAACAATTGGCCTTAAAATATTATTAAGTAGATTACGTACAAACATTTGATAACACAAGAAGAAAAATCAATAAATTCAGGAAAAAATTTAAATAAATTTTTTTTTAATAAAAAATTTTATGACTTCCTTAATAAAAGGAATACAAACAAAAAATAAAAATTTTATATTTTCTTATTTTCCAACAGGAAGAGAGGCTTTTGAAAAAACAAATTGCAATAAACATACACTTTTTTAAAAGAAAATTTAATAAACAAAAAAAAAGAAAATAAATAAAAATATCTTAAAATAATAAATGATTAAGAGCATTCAATTCAAGTGCTTTAGAAAAACATTTCAGTGTTTTTCTCGAATATATTCGACATTATATTGAACTCTGTGTCTGCGCCCTTTTACTGTATAAAAATGTACAGTTTATCTGAAAGATAGACACTTTTGCTATTTTAAATTGTATTTATAGTAGGCATTGACTTTCTTTTCTTATTATTGAGCGCATTGTCTTACACTTGTCAGAAAATTTTTCAAAATGTTATATTTAGGAAGAAAAAAAATAAAAGTTTCGGTGACCGGCCGATATTAAAAAAAATATAAGAATTGATACATGCGTAAATAAGTATTTACTTGAAAAAAAATATTGCAAATATAAATTGTAGGTTCTTTTGTTGACCTTTGAAGGTCGATTTTGAATATATTCGGCATTACCTTAAAACCAGGGGAGCTACATGAGACGAAAACTATTATTTTTCCTGGCTTCAGCGCCATCATATTACCTTAAATACAAATTTTCAGATCTTTATCTCGCCACAAATTATTTTTGATCCTGAAAGAAATAACCCATTTACGGCCACTGTGCGAATTTGGGAACACTTATTTACTGAGAGCATATAAAAAAGTTGTTGACATTTTTAATAATTTTTTTGCATAATTCATAAGCTGAAAGTTCAAACACTATATATAGTTTAAAAAATATTTTTTGTATTACGCGGTTTCGTGGAAAAAAAAATCACATAAATTGCACTATTAAGCCATGTGTAAAGGCGGATATGAATTTATAGTTATTATTTTCAATGCAAAGTGTACATAATCGGAATTACTCATTTTTTGAAAAATTCGATGTGGAATGAAACACTTAAAAGCATCACAGAAAAAATTATTAAATTTCTTTAATCACCAAATTTATACCAAATTCATAATATCAAGCAAACAATTTGTTGATTTTGCACCTATTACCAAAATGATTATATTGATTACTAAAAATTGTAAAATTTTGAATTTTTTTTTTTATTTCAATAAATTATATTTTTAATTTTAATTAAAAAAATGATCAAAAAACTTTGCCATTTCAAACAATGTGTTAATTTATTTAAATAAGTATTGACAATTCCCAACAACAATTCTACATGTTTAAATTCTTTTATTTTTAACGAAAAAGTCAATTAATATTTTTTGTTATTTAATTAAAATTTTAATTGAAAATTTATTTCAAAACAACTAAAATGTTAATTAAATAAAAATTAAATTTTTAATTTTCTTTTAACTGAAAAAATAATTGATTCAATTATCACATTAATTAAATATAAATACTTTTTTAACCATTTCTTTAATTGATAAAACACTTTTTTCTGTGATTATTAATCTAATAATTTAGTTTTGTATAATTTTATAGCACTTGAAATATTGTTGTGCCAATTTGGGTACAATGGCCACAAGTGTACTATATATTAGAATTCTACATGCAGGCAACAATAACAATAACAAAACAACGCATAAAATAATTTTAGGAATACATGTAAATAGTAACTTTTCTAGAAGTTTTGACCTTTTTCGGGACTTAGCGATTTGGGCTCTCGTATTATGGAAATTATCCGTAAAAACCGCAAAGAAATGCCTACTGCTACGTATAAAGCTCCTCCGTTGCTTTCATTTCCACAAAAAAATGCTAGGTTTTGGATAGGCGACCCCTTCATCGGGTTCCTTGAGTTGATTACTCGAGACCTTGTGTTGTTACGTCTTCCCGTAATTTGCAAAGGGTCTGTTCTAGCCAGGAACATTAAAGACATTTTATATCTGTACGAATCGGTGTCTGCCGTGTCCGTTCCAAGCACTCATATGTGATGATGTAAGGCAAGAATATTCAAAGAATTCTACGCAGACAGCGATTCCGAAAAGCTCGCTTTGTTTTCAATTCGCGGTTGGATGGCTTCCACATTTCATATGCGTAGACGAGGACTGACTTCACGTTGGCATTAGAGATGTTTATTTTAGTGTCTCTGGATATGGTTGTGGATTGCCACTTCGAAGGCTGCTTTAACTTTACACAAATGTGACTTCATATCTTCACTGAAACCGCCATTACTGGAGATAATAATCTAAAAGATATGTGAAGGATTCATGTTTTGCATCGTACAAAGTAAAAATCCTATTCACCAAAGTATTGACGCATAGAGTTTTTGTTTTACTGACATTAATATTAAGCCCGCACTCAGCTGCCATATTGTACAATAATAGCAGTTATGATGGCATATGGGAACTTTCATGAGCAAAAAGACATAACTTTAGTCATCTAGCTTTAAATGACGACCGCATGTAATGCCAGTATTTGTTGGGACCGCGAGAATTTACTGCGTTGATAAAGGTCGCTTTTCAAAATTTCCCATACATTTGGCCACTGTGCAAAATTGGGTACACACCAATATTTTTTTTACTGTTTTCTGGTTTTTTGTAGTCCTATTTTTATGTAAATAAAGAATTTTTGAAAGTTTTCATTGTTGTTTAGGGTTGGCTTTAAATGGGTTTAGAAGAGATTTATATTTTGTTTAGTTGGCAGGAAAAGGTAATCAATAGGAATCGAGTAAGTAATACATAGCTTATATTATATGCTGATTTCAGAATTCATTATGCTTCACAAAAAGGTGTCCTAGGATAATAATGAATTATTTTATTGTATCTAGAGAACGAATTTTATAATTCGTTCTTTTTAAAACATCATACTATTTAATCATTTTAATAAATTATGTTTATATTTATTTATTTTATTTCTTGTGTCCGTGGCATACTCTGTTTTTTTGCATCCCTCATGCAAAAGAAAATTTAATATGCATATCAAGTACGAAAAAGTATTCGTACCATACATTGCCTTATATAAGGTTTTAACGACTTAAACGAATTAACACTTCCTTTTATTCGTAACCAATTTTTCGAAATAATTTTTGAAATTTTTTTGTTTTTTTTTTTTTTTTTTTTTTTTTGTCACGAAAAATTACATTGTTGACTCCGAAGGAATGCATTATATTTTATATTAAAAATTAAATTATTAGTTATAATGTAATTCACTCCATATTTTCTTGCTGTGTAGTTGGTAGGTTAAATTAAAGTTTGTAACTCAATTTCTTCCGACAACTTCTGCAGTTAATTACGGATCTTTCAATAGACATTTAATGTAAAAGTCTTTCAACTAATACAAATACATGGATCTTTCTAACAACAGCTGATTCGATGTTGTTTTATTTTGCGGTTGACTTGCCGATCTCTCTTTAAATGAATCGGCGATCTTTTTATAAATACCTCCTCTGATCTTTCCATATAAGAAATTATGGACATTTTACATGGATTAGCTTAAAATTGAAGGATCTTTCTACAAATATAAAGGATATCATTATATAAGTAGATCTCTGATATTTCTGAACATTGTCCCTCATTCAATATATCGCTCATTTACTCAAACAACGTCATAACTCAAAAATAAAAATTTTGGGTTTAAAGATGGAGAATCGTACGCTATGTTTTTCTTTATATTGTGTATAAAATTCATCTTAATATCTTTTATACTTTCCCCGTCTACAGAGAATTTGTCGTTATTTTTTCTAAGTGGTTGGAGTAAATAAAAAACTTCAACTGCGATTATCTCAAAGTGGATATTTTTGAGTTATGATGTTCTATTATTAAATGAGCGATATGTTTAAATAATCATTTTTTCAACAAAACATTCATTTATATTTTATGAATGATTTATTGATCTACCTGGGGATAGAAATTAGGTCTTTCTTCAGAAAAATTAACGATACTTATGTAAATAGACCGTTTGTGTTTCAAAAAATAAATCGTCTATTTTCAATTGATGAATATTGGCCCTTTTTAAATCGAGCATGGATCTCTAAACAGATGGAAATCTCACTTTCAAAGGATGAATTAAGTATCATTTTGATATAGATCGCCGAACATTCTATAAGCAAAATAACGATTCTTCTACAGATGGATCAGTGATCTTCCAAACGATCGTGCATTTCTGATAGACGCATAGATTTTGTAGATGGATCTTTCTGTATGTCTTTAGTTATTTGTTTCTTCTCATATCCACTCATATCAATCTTTTAACGGAATTAAACGAAATAATTAGAAGTGTTAAAAGTTTAAAAAAATTAAAACAGGACTCTAAAGGCATAATGGAAGATTTTATGTGTTTAGAGCAATTCAGGAAAATGACTGGAAAATTAAATATTCTTCAATATTTGCTGCTCTCGATTTCTCAAACATCTAGGACAAGCGAAAGAATTTTTTCCAAGTCAAGTTTTATCAAAACTAAATAAATGAATCGCTTAAATCGTAAACATTTAAGCCAAATTATTTTTCGAAAAGATTATTTTATAAGATCTCTTTAAACTATTGAAATAACTAATAAAATTATCAAACAGTCTCTTTTAAGGTAATACATAGTATGTATTAGTCACAAAATATGATTTACATATTTATGAATTATTTTTTTGTTTGCTCGTTTTGGTTCAAGAATTGTTTTGTTTGTTATGATATTGTTTTTTTTTTACTAAAAAACTCCAAATAATAAATTATGCATTTTTATTAATTGAAATTACTTAATTTATAAAAAAAAACTTTATTAATCGGTTAACCGATTAATTACAAAATGACCGATTATTAACCGATTAAACCAAAGCCAAGGTTAATTAATCGAGCGATTAACCGATTAAAGACAAAGCCAGATTAAATGAATACCCTTTCAAATGGTACTCAAAGAATGAAGTACATAAAAGGGAATATGTTTATAAAATTTAATTTCTAAGATTTGCTGGATTTTAAATCCACTCCATTTCGATTTCTAGAACATGCCCGATAATGTATTGTGGAATCACCTTTAGCTGAATCGAACTTTTGTGATATTTAAAAAAAATGAGTCATTGCTCAGGAATTTTATAAATCACGAATTTTTCTACAAACACATTTTAAATCCTTGATATAATTCATGAGGGTATCAACAGATGAATAGGCGTTAGGCTATCTATTAGAGAATAATTGCACATTTTCCTAGCAGATACATTACAGATTTCTGTGGATGAATGATCTTTGTATGGATGAATCATAATGCGAAAAGACGGATTACTGAAAAGATATACCATCAAATGAATTGTGTACTCTAAGTGTATGGACCAACAGGTTGATCGTCTATCATTCTACAAATAGAGAGTGAATCTAAACACAAATGAGCTGAACCATTTTCGTGGGTTATCTGTGGATACCAAAAATATGAATCTAGTACGTATTGCTTTCTAACCTCCCAGACTGGAATAAAGGGCCACAAAAAATTTCGCCTATTCAGATCTGTTCTGTTCTAGTACATAAAATGAGGACCAACATTTTTCCACATTCCACAGGCTTCATCTTGAGCAGACCCTCTCCAGTTATTAGATGTACCACCAGCTATTCCATTTTTTTGCGGCTTCCATTCGCTTGCCTTGTTAGCGACTTACAAAATGGGTCTTCTTAGTATGGCCTATCCATTCCTATTTTTGGAATGCCTGTTCTTTGCCATAGTTCTGACCAAAAATGTCGTTTATTGTAAAATGCACTTGACATTTCAAGAAAGAGGCTTAATTTTGTAGAGATTTAAATTTATGGTGATCTCCAATTTCTTGGCAGTACTCCGATGGTTTAGCTGCGCCGCCAATATTTATTTATTTAATCAATGGACATTATCCTTACTGACTAATAACAAGATTGACTTAAAATTTATAATTAACATGATAAATTTAAAATGTACATAAAAAATTACTAGTTAAGATAAACAATTATCTTATGCTTTATAACATTTAAATTTAAAGAAAAATCAACAAATTGTGACAAAGAATTAAATTGTCGACATAACCTTGAAAAAGGTCAGCAATATCGTAATTTACTCTACAAAATTAAACAAAAAGAAGATTTTAATGACGAGTATTGCGACAAGGTATATTAAATTTAACAGAATTTAACAGAAATTCACAACAACTATTACCATTAATTAGATTAACCAGAAAAGATACATGGGCTAACACCCATACCTGTCCTATTTTGCTTTCACGTCGAATCTTATAATTCAAATAAACAACAATTATAATTGTGGATCGTTTCTTTCAGTAGGATAAATATTTCTGCATTCATGTATTTTTGACTTTTATACTCATCATTCCTTGATTTATTATTTTATGCTGGTCAATAAATCGTTCGCCAGGTAAAGATTTTTCTTAATTATGAATCGCTATTAAACATGTAGTAAAGTTTTATAGTTTTCTTATGAAATAAGGCCTTCCTTTAATTATAAGATTTTACACAGAGTAATTTTTTTTGATATCCGAAATCTTTCTAAAGCAAACAATTCAATAAAAGGATGAGCCTGTTGAAAGCTAAATATTTTATTTATTCAAACTGAAAGAACAGTATTTGAAACATTCGATGTTGGCTGCAAAAGCACCACCATCAAATCGTTTAGCATTTAAAACATTGTATTTTGAAGACTTTCAAATAAAAATTTTAGCATTTAATAAAATAATGGTCTAATAGCAGTGAAATAAGTTTAAGGACCATAAACACGGCAGGAGCAATATCTCGCTCCTCTTCTCTTATATTTTTATTATAAAAGATTTACTTCCGCTTACCTCATTAAACACAGGACGATTGTTCAAATAACAACAATATCAGGAACATAATAACAATAACAACAAAAATGAAAAAAAAAACATAACGGTGGCATTGATGCCAAAACTAGAAATGGCAGACGAATGTTTTTGTTTGTTTGTTTGCTTGCTTGGCTGGTTGGTTGGTTAGATGGTGAATTTTTGAGCATTTAAAACACATCGTCATTATGCCATCGTTAAAAGCTCCCCAGGGGTAAATGTTTTTTATATTTATATGTCTATGGTTGCATGACTGTGTTTGTTTGTGTCACTTTTTTTTTATTTTGTTTTTTTATTTATTATGAATAGAATAGCAAATTAAGGAAACATATTCGCTTTTATAACGTTATATTGTAGATAGGAATGTAATGCTATGAGTTGGTATGCCGTAATATTTTGGGCTGGTGTGTGTTCACAATAATGTATATGTGTTTGTATGTTCGAATTAAAAGTCTTTTCGTTTTTATTTTATTTATCGTGGTTGGCTGCTTGTACTTTCCTATACGTACTTTACATACGTTCTTAAGTCTAAAAATGTGTGTGCTTTTCTACACGTGTTTGTACTCATACATGTGCGATTGAGTATGGAAGAACAAAGTTTGCCCAGCGTAGATTTTGGTTGCTACACAAAATTAAAAAAAAAATTAAATTGGTGGTTGTTGGTTGAACAATAAAGTAAAATATTTGCTCCATTGTTTGCTTTAACAAAATAATGGGAAATATATATTTAAATACAGTGGAATGAAATTTAAAATTGTTTGCCAAAATTGTTCCCAAGTAGTTAAGGCAGCATATAGAAACCGTTCCAAACACTTAATTTCTAAAAAAAATATACAAAGTACTACCCAGATAAACCATATACTACCGATCCATTCAAGTTATAGTCGGAAAGTGTTTTATATAACTAATTACGTTGGTTCATACAGGAATCCCCTATTAATACGAGATTTTGAATACGGATCCGTGAAATGGGATCGATCCACAGTCCACAATACACTCTAACAAAATCGAGTCAATTCAAATTCAGTTTTTATGATTCTGTGTTTGTGGCTTGGGTTGGGAAACTCGCATAAGATTACCATCCCATGTAAACCCTCTCGCACTTAACAATTTATCAACGTTAAGAAGTCGTCGGAAAATGTTAAGTGCTCTTTTTCTACTTAAGCTAATAAAGGGTAGTGTCAATTCTTAATTCCTTCTGGGAAGAATTGACCTTAATGTACATGTGCGTCTATTAAGGCATTACAGCATCCTGAGTATTAAACATTATACCACAATCTATGGTCAGTTCGACGCGTTTCGTGTTGTATGTGATGATTTAAATAAGTTATATAAATATATCGACCTTACACTTATAAAGAGTGATATAATATCATATTTAAATTCATTGAATTAATTCGTTTTCATATATATAATATTTTATGCTTGTATTTTTGTACTTACCCTTCAGGAGTATAGGCGTTAATTGTCAGTACAATTACTAGAACAAGAAGCACTAGTGGTAACGGTGTTAGAGTTTTTTATATAAAAATACAAGTGCTTATTAGTACTAGTACTTAATGTAGAACAAGAGCACTAGTTGTAAACTGATAGCATTTTTGTGCAAAAAATTTTTTGAAAACACAAATTCGTATATTGATATTAATTTTAAAATTTGATGTTAAATAATTTATTTATAAATTATGTACAGCCATGTTCTGGAAATCGAAATCACGTGAAATTGAAATCGAGTAAAATTTGAAATTTATCCTGTGTTTAAATTTTATAAAAATATTTCTTTTTATATGCCTGATATTTTAAGGTCCACTAACCTTTACCACTACCTCTCTTCAAATCAGGAAAAGATGCGTTCAATTTAAAACAAAAAATTGAATTGAGAATATCCAATTGGGTCCAAGTGTACTGGAACACGACTAGAACCAATAGTACTAGTGATTTTCCAAGCACTCCCAATGCTAATTTGAGCATTAAGATAGTATAGTCGAGAACTAGTACTGGTGAGCTTTGTACTAGTTAGGCAGGGTACTGAAACTTTTAATTTGTAATAGTCTTTAAGGATTTTTCCATAGACATAATGAAATAATTAATAATCTAATTAAAGCCATGTACGATGATTCTTACTGTCGATTCTTCTTTACACGACGGTCTGACCAGGCAGAAAATTAAAATTCTTACGGGGTAAGACAAGGGTATGTCTTGTCACCTCTTCTTTTCAATATTGTATTGGACACAATTATGATAGCTGCGACTCAGAAATCTAACGGTATTACTTGGGGCTTCAACAGTTGGTTAGAGGATCTTGACTACGCTGATGACATATGCCTTTTAACTCATCAGCAGCCCAGCATGCAGCACAAACTAAACCAAGTACAAGAGTACGCGAAAAGAGCTTGTCTTATAATCAATAGCTCTAAAATCAAATCCTTGCGTATAAACGCCACTGACGACACGCCACTGGAAGAAGTAATGGAATTTAATTACCTTTGTAGCATATTAATATCTCATATGGTTTTGAGATATTAAGTGTTGAGTTTGTCGTTTGCTGAAGCAATTTTCAAATTAAATGTGTTCAAACTCAATTTACTCAAAACTAACGGAATCCACATACGGTAATGCAAGGGTAATTGGCAGAATCATGGCATTCGTAAACAGATGTCTTAAAAGAATCTTGCGAAACCATTGGCCAAACATAATATCGAACCACCATCTTTACGAAAGTTGTAATCAAAAAATCAATATATAATGAAATTAAAAGCAGAAAGTGGCGGTGGATAGCTCATACATTGCGGATGCCTGAAGGAAATATTGGCAAAAAGCCCTTCAGGGGAACCCACAGGGTAGCCGACGCAGAGGAGACCCGCTCAAATATGGAGACGACAAGTTAAAGGCGAAATTTGGACGGCGCATACAATGTGGAATGAAATAAAATTGTTAGAATTGAGAAGAAATGATTGGAAAAATTTTGTTGTGGCCCTATGTTCCTCCTAGGAACTCGGATACAAAAAAAAAAGGAAATAAATACAACATGTTCACGAATATATGTTCCACATATACAAATGTGACAGAGTAATTTTAAACTGAGTCACATCTGGAGTAGAAATGTAAAAATGTTTTCTTGATTTAAAAATGTACTTGACATAAATTTATCGTATGAGTAGTAACTCACAAAATTATTTCACTTGCCTTAAACAATTTGTAGTACAATTGTTGCTTTATCGGTTTTAGTTCATAATCGGAGAAAATTATCCTTGCGAAATTAATTCCGTTCGTGAACAATTTATAAACGAAAGTATTCGATTAAAAAACTTTTTGTTAACATTTAACACACAACAATCGTTTTCAATTTGCAAGCAAATGAATATAATGTAACAGTTTAATGTTGTAAGAATTTTTACCCAAAATAACTTCCCTCTTTATATCAATGGAGTACAACTTGAAGAAGTGAATTTTTTTGCTACCTTGGAAGCCTTATTAATAGACAGGGCGGCTCCAGTGTCGATTTTTCTGGACGCATTAAAAAGCCCAGGCAGGCATTTTTTTATGTTGACCATCGTTTGGAAATCTTCAATGTAAAACATGGAATGCCGCCAGCTCTGATGTCTACGCTCTACAAGTTTTAGTGTAGGAATAATAAAAATAAAAAAAAAAAAAAAAACAAACAACTGCCTTCGTAGACTTCTAAAAATATTCTGGCCAATTACTGCCTTTAACTTTAGACTTTAAATAATAAAACAAATCCCAATACAACATAAAATTTGTAAATAAAATCGGAATTGGATGAGGCATACGCTCCGAAAGATTATCAAGCCTATTCTGCAAATCACGTGATTTCAAATCACGCGCTTTTGTGGTGTTTGGAAAATCTTACCGTTTTTCTGTTTCTCGGTGTGCTTTTGGCCATTGAAAATAACACCAAAATAACAAAAACGCAACACCACAATATCAAACGTGTGATTTAAAAAGTTACAAGTGATTTAAAATCACGTGATCTGAATAAAAGTGATTTTCAGAACAGGCCTGTATGATTATATTGCCAGGCTGGCAATCAAATGGAACCGCCAGGGAAGCAGAGGAGGAGGTAACCCTGCTCATACATGGAAGCGCTAAGTCTATACAGAAATAATGAAAAACCAAAAAAAAACTGGAGAGAAATTAAATCAATCGCACCCAGTAGATCCAAGTGGAACATGCCATATGCTCCTTAAAGACACAAAAGGAACAAATATACTTATATATATACACACGCAGAGAAAATACATTTTAAAATATGGTCGCCTCCAACAAAACTATTTTTAAAAAAAATTTTAATCATATTATGCTTAATTTAACCATATTATTGTCAGCTACAACAATATTATGGTTAAATTAGTGCTCCATCATTTAACGTTTAACCATAATACAGTTGTCGGTGACAATAATATGGTTAAATTAACTATAATATGTTTACAATTTTCTTTATAAACAGTTTTGTTGGAGGTAACTATATTTAAACCTGTTTTTCTTTGTATGTATAAATATTTATCGTCACCTTAAAGACGAAATAACCCATCTGCAGGTTTCAAAAGTTTACAGGAGAGGGAAAAAAGTTATAAAATTGGAACTATTTACAATATTGAAACGAAAATTACATATTTTAAACGTTGTCTACGAAAGTCAATTTTTTGCACACAACAAAAATTTTTACTTATAAAAAAACGTGTTCAATTTGAGAACTTGCCATCTTATTTTCTAAAACATTTTCACTTAAAAAATATTTTCATACAAATTTTGGAATTTCAAAAACCCACTGTTAAAATTTTATTTTCGCCATACTCCAATGACTAGGCCCTGTAGCAATTGTATAGAACTTTTACCAGCATTTAGCATTAAAAATATTCCAAGCAACTCTCACTTTCACAAAATTATACTCAAACTCTCTGACTCTTATCATTTAGACCAGCGATGGGCTTTTCCCGGCACGCGTGTTTAGGCCAACGAAATTCTGTCTGCTAGACTTATACACGTGTACACCATAAAAAACTCTCTGAATTCTATTTATTATTTCTTAAAAGAAAACAAAGATAAGTTTTTGCTGATTTCTATATACAAGTGAACATATTATCCTGCATATGTTGCCTGTCACTGGTTTAGATTCGTTTTAAGAGAAGCAAACTTAAACCAAACATTTTTTAAATATTGGCAGGATACAAACAAATTCAACCATAAACAAGTATAAATTGTTAAGACTACAAAAAAAAAACAACAAAAACTTTACTAGAATTTCAAATACACAAAAAAAGGGAAACGAATGTGAACAAATAATGAAGCTCTAAATTATTTTAACGAGTTAGAAATCCGACATTTATTTAACGCTATTGTATTAAACAATACAACTTTTTTCCACATTTTTGTAAACAAATTAGTATGTGGTAAAATTGTAATAACTTGCCCTTGTTTGTCAGACGAACATTGCAATCGGTGTTGGATAACGTTACATTTAACATAAACAATTTAGTTATGGGAGTTAAATTAAACTACTTTGAAATGTTTATTAGATTTTCATCAATATTACAGATTTTGCCTCCGAGTATACCTCATCATTTAATCTGTAAATTTAAAGTCAATCTATTTTCATTTTAAAAGTATTAAGGACAAAAAGGACATTGATTTTAAGCCGGTCTGGTAGAGTAATAAAGTAAATAGCTTGTGTATAAATGTATGCTATTTTTCAATCCCCGAAGGACCTGTTGTTTGTTCATGTATTTATGTCTTTACAGTTAGTGTCATAAACATTTCTGTCATTTTTACAGTCTGTGTAAATGTTAGAGGATGGAGTGCTAGAAATTTATGTTTTTATAGAATTTAGTTAACACCTTTAAAACACTGTTAGCTGCAACTCCCTAAAGTATGTCTTACACTTGCAAACACACAAAAAGGAACTGTTCTTATTTCATTTATTTTCATACTAATGCATTTAAAGTTTCTATATGGAAATCCTATTTTTTTTATATGCAAACTAATGGGTGACTCATTTGGAAATTTTTTTATTAAAAGTATTGTAGTTCTTTTGGCTGGTATTTATTATCAAAAGAAATCAGGATAAATGTTTCTTTCTGCCTTTGAAAAAAAAACCATACACAACATTGATTTTGTCTGATTTAAATATCTTTTTAACAGAATTGACTTATTTGACATATTTATATTTCTGTAAACATTTTGTTTAACTGCCTGGCCCATAATGTCGACAAGAACATTTCTTTCGTATTTTTTTATTGAAAACAAAAACTAATTTAAGCTTTTTATTATTGTTTTCAATATAAAAATGCGAAAGAAACGTTCTTGACAACATTGTGGGCCTGGCAGTAAGTTTCTTTAGTCCTTACTCAAGGAAAATTTTTAAGATTAAACGAGGATGTTTCTATTGAAATATCGTTGAATTAATGATTAGACCGATCACGGATTATTTTATAGATCGCTAGCAATCCCTGATCATTCTGTTAATTGGAATGATTTTATTGTTGGGTCCCAAATCTCTTTAAACATAAATCGAGATTCATTCTGTTGATATAAATATTACGTATCTTTCTGTATCTTTAATGCTGCATCATTAATATTCAATAGATAGATCGCTAATCTTTCTATTGATAGATTCCTTTTAAAGGCCCAACTAAAATGTTCTTAACCAAACTTAAGCTAGTGTCAAAATTCAACGAAAAGCATGTCAAATGCTTAAGTAAATTACTGAAGACTTTTAGGTGGCTATATTGTACTTATTGAGCTTAAAGACTTTCTACACTTAGTTGCAAGCATTTGTACTTTTTGAAAAATATTTTCGTTTTTATTTCTTTAAAATGTAATATTTTTGACGAAATGTCATTTAATTTGTAAAAGTTATAAATATATTACCATAAACAAGTAAATCTATGTTTATCTTTTATTAATTTTTAAAGTAAACGAAAACTAAAATAAAAAAGTACTAAAAAAAGCAACTGAGGTTGCATCTTTTAATTGTAAACAATTATATGTATCTATTATGTGTCATTTGCTTAAGGAAGAGCGAAATTGACCGCACTTTCCTTAAGCAAATGACACTTGACGAAACTTAACGAAAAGTGTCTTAAGTACATTATAGTTGTATACATTTGATTGTGTGTATTCCCACATTTGCTTAAGGTTCATTAAGCACATTATAGTTAAGCCTTAAATAATAATTTTCCAGTTCTACGTATAGATCAGCATCCACCTTTTTTTAAATTGTTAGTAATTCCTAAGATGACTCGTTAAAGATAAATCGCTGATAATTACGTAGAATTTTCTATAGATTAATCGTGAATATTTCCACAGATGAATTAAGAAAATTTTTGAAAATAAATTGCTTTTCATTATTTGGATGGATTTTGCGTCATTTTAAGTAAGCGGAAGTGGAGTTGGAAATGTCACAGCCTCCGTAAACCAGACGATTACATTGCCAAGAAATGCCTGGATGGGAACCCGCAGAGAAGCAGACGAGTCGGGAGACCAGCTCAGACCTGGAAGCGGCAACACAGAACTTTCGAGATTGCGGATGAACTGGAGTGATGTCAAGCATTGACCACCTTGTTATGTCGCTATGGCCCCTCGAGCAGCGGAAGGAACTTATATATGCATCATTTTATCGACATATTATAAATGTCACCGTAGATATCTGGCGAAAATTTATATTAATGGATGATAACAGATCATTCAATTGATGAATTATATATTTATTTCTAATAATCCCATATCATTTTGGGACTTAAATTTTTTACATTCACGATACACACACAGAAAAAATGATCACCAAAATTTTTTCAGTTTAATTCAGTAATGCTGTTTCAAACAATTGTTTTAATTGTTTCAATTAATTTGACTTAATTGAAATTAAAAATTATAATGTTTGTGTATATATTTGCAAATATGAAAACATACATACAAACTTCAAAATATTTTACGTGGTATTAAAGTTTCAAAAAATTTTTTAATTGTTTCAATTAAATGTGTTTATTGAAAAAAATATTTTGATATGTGTTTACGTTGTATATAGCCTCTTTTGCTGGTGGTCACATTTCAATTAAACCTGTTGATTGAAACTCAACGGCTAGAAAACCTGAATCTTTCACAAATGTTAATTGATATGATCAATTTGTTTGCAGGTTGCAAATCAGTACGGAACTTAATTAATAGTACAAGTTTTTAACTAATATGTTAATTGAAGTTGGGATTTCATTTGTTCTCTGCATCTTTCTTTGAATGAATCGTGTATGTTTTTACAGATGGGTTGCGGATCTTTTCATTGGTGGATCCCATTTCTTTTTTACAAAAAAGCTGCAGATGGTTGGCGCGTTTTCCTAAGATGGGTCGTGCATATTTATAATAGTAAATGATTTTTATAAGATTTATTTGCTGATCATTCGGTAGATTAGTCAAGCATTTTTTAGCAGAATAATCTAGAAAGTCTTCATAAATGAATCGCAGATAAGTCGCCTAAAGAATCGCTTGTCGTTTTACAAGTAAGTAGTGGATTCTTTAAGAACCGTGAATTTTTCTATCAGTGCATTTTGGGTCTATTTGTTGATGGATCGATAATATTTCCATAGAGGAATCAAAGAAAAATTGATAATCCCTCTTTTGATAAGGATAGGTCGTAAGTATTGCCTTAACCCGGTGCTTCACTGCCCGGATTAAAATTAACTTAGTAAATATTTTAAAACAAGGGCCAAATGCGACGAATTCGCGAATGAATAACTTTGATTGAAATACAGCGGTTTAGCCAAAATGTCAAATTTTGACCCCCTCTAACTCATAAACTTTTTGACCGATCTTGTTAAAAATTTGTGTCTAAACTACTAATCAATAGGACTAACCTTGGTGCAAATTTCATCCAAATCGGAAGACATCGATTTTAATAGTTGGGTCGCTTGACGTGAAATCCCCCATATATATATACTAGGGTATTCATTTAATCGGGCTTTTACTTTAATCGGCTAGGTTTTGGTTTTGGTTTAATCGGTTAATTTTGTTATTGATAAGTTAACCGATTAATAGAGATTTTTCTATAAATAAAGTAATTTCAGTAAATAAAAGTGCATAAATTATTTATTATTTGAAGTTTATTAGTAAAAAAAAAAAAACAATAACATAACAAACATAAAAATTCTTGAACTAAAACAAGCAAACAAAAAAATAGTTAATAAATATGTAATACATATTTTTTAAATAACATCTACTATGTATTAAATAAAAAATTAAATGTGATATCATTTTACTAGTTATTTCATAAGTTTAAGGAGATCTTATAATATAATCGTTTAGAAAAATAATCGGATTTAAATGATTAGGATTTAAGTGATTCTTTTCTTTAGTTTTGATTAAACTTGACTTGTAAAAATTTTTTTCCCTTATCCTAGATGTTTTAGAAATCGAAATCAACCCATAATACAGAATATCTTATATCTCAGTCGTTTTTCTTGATTTGTTCAAACATATAACATCTGCCACTATGTCATTAGAGTCCTATTTTAATTTTTTTTTTAATTTTAACTCTTCTAATTGTTTCGGTTAATTCTGTTAAAATATTGATATGAGAAGATATGAGAAGAAAAAATAACATCTAAAAAATACTGAACACTTTATTTGTTTGTATTACAAAATATTTTCTAAGCGCATACCTTTTATACATACCTTTTATACATAGATGCGTGGTTCATCTCAATACATAATTAAAAACACAAAAAATATGTCATAACACTGCAAAATATTAAAAATTTTCTCACATCGGTTAGCCGACTGAAATTAACCGGTTTAATCGTTAATCGAAAATATGCAATTTTAAATTAACGCATCAGTTCATCGGCTAGCTATTAATCCTTTAGCCGAATGAATACCCTAATATACACAGAAAAAATTCTACAACATTTTTCACCAATTAATAAAGCATTATTCAAAAATAAAATCAGTTTTAATTAAAAATTTAATCGAGTGAATTAAAGTTTAATGAAGTGAAATAAACATTTTATTGATTTGTTTGCCACTATTGGGATCTGATAATTTTTAAATTGTACCGTCTCAATAACAAAATTGTGCCAAATTGACATAAATTGTACCAAAATTTCGATACAAAATAAAATAAGAATAAGAAATATAATAAGAATTCATAACACTTCTTTATTTAATAAACACAAAACAAGTAGGAATGTATAGTCGGTCAAGCCTACACCATAGCATATAAAGATAAATTTTCGAGAATCTGGGGCCCGCCAGAACAAAATTATGTTATGATGTAAAGTTTCATGTAAAAGATTTTTGTGTCAAATAGTATTTATATATCTTCATCTACATTTCAAATAATTTAAACAGCAAAATATGTTGCACTTAAGTGATTTTAGGAAGGGGGCTTATATAGGAATATGGCTTATTGATCGTAAAAGTTTTTATCACCAATTGTTATGTCATACTAATACTAATAAGTAAGTTATGGCATTAAAAGCTATTTTGGGAGTAGTATCGGTATTGGAGCTATCGTCAAATATGGACCCATTCCAGAAAAATTTGGTAAAATGATTTAGATTGCAATCAAATAAATCTGGTTCAAATTTAATCTAAATACCAACATAATAAGATGGTTTATTTCGGCAAGAAGTTTGTATGCAGACCATGTGAAATTATGGACTGACTCTCACCATTTTCAGTGGACTTCGTCATTATGAATTGAAATTACCTTCAAAATTGTGACTTGTACTTTGCGGACAAAGTTACATGGACAGCCAGCCGGACGAAGGGACATCGACTCAGAAAGTGATTATATTTAATATGTAAGTACATATAATAGCATGAACATAAATTAACAATAATGCAATTTTTGGATGTTTTGGCAGGGCTGGAGATATGTAATTAGAAATTTTATTATTGAAAAAAAAAGTGAGTTAATCCACCTAAAAGAAATTATAGAACTTCGTGGATATTTGACATCGTGTGATAATAGCAATAGTTTAACTGTTTGCTTTAATCTACTGGGCTTCAAAAAAATATCAATAATTGGTGGTGCTTAAAAGTTTTAGCCACTATTTTTGCATTTGAACTGAACAGTTTGAAAAACTCATACTGTTATGGATATTATTCCTTAACTAATCGTCAAGACCTGAGGTACACGTATGAGCACCTCCTTTGTCTATCACTTTAAATAAAAATAATAAAAACCTCAATTTTAATTACGCCTCGAAAAATAAATAAAATATTTAAAAAAACTTTCACTCAATCGGTTCACGTTCAGGTACAAAGAGGATAAACCAAATAGGTTTATAAATTAAAGCAAGAAAGTAAAAAAAACTTATTACCATAGACGTTTTAAAAATTCTTAAAATCGCTTTGAGTAAAAGTTTCTCATAACTATTCACCCCTTAGAAATTAATACAAGAAGTTTGAAATGTAAATGCCTTTCACTGACTATTTCAGATCCTTGCAGTCTTAAATATGTATATTTTAATATAACATGTCGAAAATTGCATGTTAATATAGTCAATGAGTTAGTCCTTCTTCACTTAGTCAGTCAGCCAGTCAGCCAGTCAGCCAGCCAGCCATTCATTTGAATAGTAATACATGTTAAGTGGAAAGAATAACATCTGAGACAAAAACATAAACTTTTGCTTTACACCTTTTAATGGTGTGCGATAAGTTGTATTCCGAAAAAGACACACGAATTATAACAACAGCAACAACAAATGAAAAGTTACCTATTTCATCTTACATGTATTTGCAATTTTCCCCCATGTGTAGGACATTGTTTGTTTGGACGCCTTTTACCGTGTAACTTAACAAATGAAAAGGTTTGTCATATTCCCAATGCACATCAAAGGCACCTCCGATACATTGTTGACTAGATAAAGAAACACAGTCAAAGAAAAATGTTGTCATTATAAAAAAACTGGGTCTTGAGAACAAGTAAGCGTGATAATGTTTTTTTTTTTTTTTTTAAATAGTTTTAAATAAAATCGATGGCTTATTAGTCTGGAAGACATCTCTTCGAAACTAGGAAATCTCTAATAATCAACCAATTAATTTTTTGAGTGTAATATTTTTGGTTAAAAACGAAGTATTCACGTTGTATCATATTAAAAGCATGTGAGAAAATGAAAAGAAGCTTTTGCAATTCTAAGTGGTCTTTGAATGCATTAATGCATGTTGTAGGTTGTTTGTCATTTTCTGTAATCTTTTTTCTTGTTTTAGCATAAATGAGTGTTTAACATTAATACAAGACTTTCACATTGTCATTTTTTTTTGTTTTTGTTTTTTTTTTTTTTTTGTAATACTCGTAACATGAAATGTTGTAGTAAAGGTTGTAAGGAATAAAGTGAATATATGTATTTAGAGCACCTGAAAATTTTTTTTAAATAATTGGAGGAAAATTCAAATTTAAGAAAGAGTTAAGGCAAAATTTTAAAGCAGACTTTAAAAAAATTCATGAATACCTCTGAATGCTACTGCTATTAAAATCCAATTTTTAAATACTAGTGCCTTTAAGTAACATTTATTTAATTCTTCACCTTTTTATACCCACAACACAATAGTGGAGAAGGTATTATGCGTTTGTGCTGATGTTCGTTACACCACAAAATATTGGTCGACTTCGAATTACTTTTAGAATCGATCTTATGATGTTCATCTGTCCGGCTTGCTGGCTGACGGTCCATGCAAAACCTTGTGTGCAAACTACAGGTCGAAATTTTGGAGATAACTTGATTGAAACTGGTGATAATCGTTCTATAATTTCACCTAGCCCCCATACAAGCTTCTTTTCGGAATAGGGTCCTTGTGCCCATAAACCATCTTATTATGTTGGTATTTGGGTTAAACTTATTTTATTGCAATCCAAATTATCTAATCAAATATTATTGGAATCCATCCGTTTTTGACCACAGGTCCCATAGAAATACTTTTAGTGTCATAACTTCCTTCTAAAGGCTGGTTTTGATATAAAAATTGGCGACAATACATTTTTCGACAACTACTATGCTATAACAAAATTGGCGTTGTGCCGGTAGGTCCAAAATAATCTATATAAACCCTATTCCTCAAATCACTTAGAGGCAAAAAAATCTCTTATAGATTTATATATTTAAGTAGTATTCAGCACAAAGAACTTTTTGTTCTGACAGGTCCAGTAAGAAGTTCCTGCGCGTGGCCGTCCATGCGGAGAACCTTTAGTTCGGCTGGTGTTATACCATAGAGGAGAAAACAATTGCACCCAAATCAAGGTTGGCTATGCGGGCAAGCATTTTTCGATATTTTTGAATTCGGGATTTTAATGAATAATAACACCAGGGGACAAGGTTTTTGTTGTTGAAGAACTGAATGTTTTTTTTGACGCTACAGGTTATTTGGGACGCTGAATCCAAATCTGCACTAAGTTTTCTGTCAGCTCGACTTTTCCAAAAATTTGTCCAAAATTAAAGCACTTCCGCTACAAATATTGGAATAACTTGAAAACGGTTCACCGTATTCAGTTAAGAAGAAGAGACACTGCAGCACTCACCCAATCAGATGAGCGATAAACACCTTCATATGTGAACAGAAACCGTGATGACTAAATATTTTTTGTCTAGCACTGGCAGGACATAAAGTAAATATTAGGATAAGATTTGATTAATTATTGTTAGTTCATATTTAATATATGAAGATTCAATAAACAAATACTGAAAAAAAAAAAAAATATTCAGTTAAAAAATATTTAAAATTCGCCAGAAATATTTACTTTAAGTCGTGCTTAAATTGGTTTCAAATTTGCCCAGTAGTTTCTGAGATATTTTTTTTCTTTAAAATTCTTAAAAAAAAATGCAACAAAAATCACAGTTTCGGTCTAAAAACCTTTAGTTAAATATATTTCGAAGGAAATTAACTTTATTTGTAATCGGTGCACAACTTTGATTTTATACACAATTTACTGAGAAAATTGAATAAATAAAAATCGCGATTTCCATACAAAAATACAATTTTTTAATGTGTGTGTGTTTTTGCTGCTGGTTTTTTTTATGCTGTTCTACGTTTTTTCCTTCGCTCAAAAATGAGGCACCTTCACTTAATTATGAATAAATTCGAAACACGTTCATCGATTTTTATGATCTGTATCTTATTTTGTTCATAGGTTATGTGACTTTACGCGAAAGTAATAATTCTTTAACTTTTTCCCATTTTGGATTTTTCATGCTTTTTAAAAATACAAAATTTTGGTCTGTTTTTTTTAAATAAAGGATGAGTAATAGCCCTTTTTTCTGATTTTAAAGAAATTGGACAGTTTTTCAAAGCTAACTATTACATCTTAAATAAAAACATTTAGAAAATCGCTTAATGAAGAGTAAAGTTATGATTTTTGAACTTTTAATTTTTGCAAAACAGTCAAAAATACATTTAGTACCTGTAACTTAAAAATGGATGGCGAAAAAGAGAGACTAGATTTGAAATCAGCGACCTCAAATTATTAAAAAAAATTACATCAAACTTGCAATCACTGTTTTACTAGATCTTACATCCGTTATTTTTAACTACAATCTCATTGAATATGTCAAAATAAGAAAACAAAAAATGGCCAAGAAAAAAAATGTTTTTAAACTGTGGTTAAATTTAACTGTGGTTAAAATTTGCAAGAAAAAAATGGATATATTTTATGCAAAGTCATCTGATTTTTCACACATTGATTTGGGCAATTTTGCTTGTGGGCATTTTGCTAGCAGCCATGTAAATGTACTACTGTGAAAAACGACGCTGCAAAATGTGGGCCCAGGTAATATGGCTTCGAAAAGCAAATGAAAATTAACGCCAAATTTAGGGTTATATTTGATTATGCGACGTAAGCGTTTTTTTCAATCAAATGTCATATAATAAATTTCATAAGAAAAAAAGACTATGAACAAAAAAATATTGCTCAGCGCTCTTCATCGATGTCTCGCAAGCTTTTGATAAATTGAAGCTACTTAGTCGGTTGTAAATTTACTATTAGAGAAGGCGCTTTTTTTAGTTCTCCTCAGCCAATAGACGCTGGAGTCCAACACGGCAGCATCCTGGGCCTTCTATTATACTTAATTTATACTTCTTAGTTGTTTGTTGGCATGTCAACAAACAATTAAAAAATAAACACATTTAACATTTACATTGCGTCGGGAAACATTCCCCCCTATTAAGATCAGTAATCAAGTAATACCTCAACACTCGCATGCAAAATACCTCGGTATACATCTAAATCGGCGTTTAACGTGGAAATGACACATAGAACCAAAACTAACTCACATGAAACTAAAAGAAACGCAAACTAATTGGTTTATTGCAAGAAATTCTGTTCTTATTCTCGATTGCAAATTTCTACTTTAGAACTTTATCTTAGAGCCAATTTAGTGCTACGATATTCAGTTATGGGGTACTGCCTCGGCTTCTAATATCGAAAAAATTCAAAGGTGCCAAATTAAACTTCTTCGAATAATCACAGTTTCTCCCTGGTATGTTAAGAACTCATATATCAACAAGGATCTCAATGTGCCATTAGTAAAAACTATTATTACGAAGTACGCAGCAAAATATTTAAAAGGGCTTGAGTCGCACCCAAATCCACTAGCTCGAAATATTATATATTATGGCGACCACACTCGCTTAAGGAGAAAAGACACTGAAACTCTGTAGACTCACCCAATCCGAAGAGCGATAAACACCTACATATGTGAACAGAACCCGTGATGACGAGGTTTTTGGTCTGGCACTGTCAGGACATAAAATAAAGTATTAGGATAAGATTTGAATAATTATTGTAAGTTCATATTTAATATATGAAGATTCGATAAATATTCAATAAATATATACTGAAAAGAAAATGTCACTGCAAAATAATAACTCTTAAAATAATATGAAGCCCTTAATTTATGGCAGTTCTTTTTTGTAAAAAAAAACCTTAAACTTTTGAATATATGAAAAAAGTTAGAATTAAAAAAGTTAAATTAGAAATTGGTTATATGCCCGAAACTTAAAATTCCGCATTCAAAATCAAGAACTCCAAAATACCGAATTCGAAACTCTGAATTTTAATTTCCCGAATAACAGTACAGTTTTGGTTTTAAAATTCGGGCGATAGATAGCATGGTTGGCCCTTCGGCCCGGCGCAAGGTATTTCTCTTCTATGGTATAATAAAAACACTTAAGCCGTTATTTCAATTCGTTATTATTGCACTTTAAGTGATATGAAAAGTGACCTCAATATAAGTAAATGAAAAATAATCCCAAAGTAAAAACTGCGATTTTAATCGGGGTATTTTTCATTGGGGCACATTTCATTTCATTTAAATTGCAATAATAACCCAAAGAAAGAATACCAAGAATCCAAAAAACCCATTTGGAGTATTTTGCGCTTCACGGGGTCACACTTACTGCTTGTTTATCGATTTCGAACGTTAAGGTTCGCATAGAAAATTACATTAACGTTAACGTTCGAAATCGTTGAACAGGCAGTTAGTTATTTCGACTACAAAGAGCAGAGACTATTTAAACGAATACCTGGCGCCAGGGCCTGATCTCATGGGAGTGTTAGCAAGGTAGGTGACAAATAATGCGGTTACAAACTGCCTCTGTATGCGAGAAGCATCAGCACGTACATACAGCAGTTTGAGTATATAACTCGGCAGATCTATACATTTGCCACTTGCTTAGGAGCTGGAGCTCTCTTAACTCCGCTCTCTTAATTTCGCTCTCTTAACTCCGCAATGAAAAATTACTTTTCAAGATCTACCTTCCCGTTACTTTGTGTTTTAACCACAACCACCAAGTAATCCCCGAAGAGGCCGCACCTACAGTCAGGCTAGGTCTGAAGTTCCAGTAGCTCTTGTCTCACATGGTATCAGATATGATCGATGATCAGCCGCTATCTCAAAAGATCTGCCAATTTGAGCTCTTCGAATTCCTGGTTTCCCCGAAGGATTAAACATCAAAAGGTAATATATGTTAGTAATTTTTCCTACATACCTGCTTGGAAATATAATCTAGTTCAAATAAGGCACCTAAGTGTACGTATGTCGACGGCGAACAAAAATTTGTTGTCTGAGCACTCATGCTGAAAAAAATAAATAATGTGCACACTATTATTTCAAACAGTCCATTTGCAACCTGTTTATGTCGCCTATGTATATCTGAAACGTTAGCACCTTCTAATTATACTGTGCTAGTTGAAAAAATAGGCAAGCCGTGGACCTGGCGCTTTAACCTAATTCGGCTACGCTGAATTAGTCGTGCTAACCGTTTTTTTTAGGTTAGCTCTTGTTTTCGAAATATACCGTTATTACGAAAATGGAAGAGGTTGCACAACATACGAGTTTATTCAAAAACGGTTAAGTTTATTGAACAAACTCAAAGTTCCACAATAGCATTTCCTTTAAGAAAGGTTAATTTTTTTCTCATATGCGCAGTCGTGTAAGAAACATATTTTTTTTTTTTTTGGCGAAAAAAAATAATTGTTAAGCAACATTTTGAAATTTTTGTGTATCAAAAATTCATAAAAAATGGGAAAGTGCAGCTATGCTTTTAATTTTTCCAAGACATAAAAAACGAAGAGTTTAAATTTAAGAATTTCAACCATACAAATATGGCGGTTTAATAAACTTCTTAAATTTGGGCCCTGCAGTGCCTACGATGCCCCTAGATGGGTCAAATGTATGACCAACCCAACTTTATTTTTCATCGCCATCATTTATTTCTAATATACCTACACGTTATCTCCATTCCTTAAGGGGACTCCCATACATAATGTTCAATAAAGACTAGAAATATATTGAAGTAAAAGTGCAAAAATGCCCAGGAGCCGCCCCTAGTGGGATATAATGTATGACCGGCCTCAATTAGTTTTTTGTCCTTAAGATTTTCTCGAGACATACTAGTACTTTATTTCCACTTATTAGGGGCGCTCCCATACAAATATTGCGTCTTATGAAATCCTTAAATTAATTAAAATTTTTCGTCTTTTGTAAATAAAATCAAAAGTTAACAGATTTGAATCGCGTATGGCTTATTTTCTTTGCAACTTCGTTTTTTATATGTCTGAAAAAAATTAGAAGCAGAGCTGCACTTTCCCATTTTTGATGAATTTTCGAAAAATAAAAATTTCAAAATGTTGATAAACAATTATTTTTTTTCGCCAAAAAAAAATTATGTTTCTAACACGACTGCGCATATGAGGAAAAAAATCTTTCTTAAAGGAAATTTTATTGCGGAATTTCGGTTTTTGAGTATGTTTAATAATCTAAACCGTTTTTGAGTTACGCGAACATATGTTGGCAACCTGCTCCATTTTCGATATAACGGTGTATCTCGAAAACCAGAGCTTACCTAAAAAACGCCTACCACCACTGGATTCAGCGTACCCGAATTAGGTTAAAACGGCAGGTGCCCAGGTTGTCTCAAAAACAAGTGTCACTTTCGTGGCACAGTGTTATTAGTGATTCTCTTTACTATTAATCTCTGAACTTGTTCGCAAATTCTTTAAGCCTTCATCTGGCTTCAATTAGAATCCTAAAAAATTTAGTCACAATTTAAACTTTTATCATTTCACTTATACAGAGATTTCTCCTTAACCCCCACCAAAAATAAAAATTTTTTTCTTCAATCACTAAAACTAGTTAATGCCAATTACCTTCATACAAAGTATAATTAATTACATTTTTCACAGAAAATTTCAACAAAATTTTTTTTCTTCTTCATTTATTTCCACTCAATATTCTTTAAAGCCTAATGAGTATCTACAAATGTATATAGACCAAAATATATATTTCGGTTTATTCGAAGTATGTGTGAGTGTTGAAATAACAGGAAAAGGAATAATACGAAATATAGTTAGTTGCCTGTTTAATGTTAATGTTATCGCTTCATTACCCACGTTTATTCCACCTCACAACATACGAAAATACGACAAAAATCGACATTTTCAAAATATAAAATCTATTGAGCACAGCAAAAGTACTGCTGCAAACCAGACATACTTTCTGCTACGACAACATACAACAATTATTCCGTGCTTCAGCTTTTCCTTTTTAAATAATTTCCCTTATTTTGCCAATACACAGGCATTTTTTGCTCGTCTCATTCTAAAATGGCAAAAATATAAACACATTGCCTTAAAGCCATGTGTAATGGAAGTTTCTAAAGATGTGTGATTATTTTTCGTGTGTATCACTATGTGTGTGTGTGTGTGTGTGTGTGTGTGTGTGTGTGTGTATGTGGGAAAGTAATGAGTTCTTGTATGTGTGTATATCTGAGTTTTTGTCAAGGATATGCCTTGTTAGTTAACTTAATGGAGCAAAATTTCCGACAAGAATGGCAAAGCAACATTAAAAAAAATCTAAATGAAAAGCAGCTTGTATTGGTTAAACAAAGCAACAACAACAATAATAATAAGTAAAAAATAAACCAACATTTTATAAACACATGCCTAATTATTGAGTGCCTGTTTTCAACTGATTTCACTAACTCTCTCCCTCACTTTCGTTTTGTTCCCAACCCTAAGACTATACTACAGTTCATTTGTTTTAAACTTTTATTACATTTTTTTTTTTTTTTGGGAGTTTTTGTATTACCACCATATTTGTATGATTTTTGAAATGATTGTTTTTTCTTTTGTGGTTGTTCCAACGTTAGCATGTATATGAGTGCACAGTGGACTTTTTTTTAATTTAATAAAAGACTAAAAATAAATTTCATTACATTCTGCTCATAAATGTTAGAAACAAATTATAAAAACTATTTAACAAATATTTTAAACTCTTGTAAAACTTCCAGAATTTCTTTTGCAAAATGATATGATATATTTTTCCATTAAAAAAATAAAACTTAATTAAAAAAAGTTTTTATTGAAATTCTGAATTGAAGTGTATAGCAGTAAGATCGCTCTGCAACGATCGAAGTAAATGAGAGTAAAATAATGCCTCTGGTTCGGAGATAATCACAAAGAGAGTCAACTAAAAATGTGTGTGTAGTGGTGTGTGTATTTTGGGTGCACTGAAAGAAATTTCTAGATACATATGAAAAAAAATTGTTTTTTGTATTAAACAAATTTTTTGTTATATAAATGCACTTATTGTTTTTTTAATTTCTGATTGTATACAAGGCATTCAGCTTTATTTTTTAGATAAAAACTTTATCCCCACTCTATTTTCCACATTTAAATAAACACACACAATAGAAGAAAAATATTCAAAGTGTACTGAAAAAATTCAAAATCTGAAAAAGAGAGAAAATAAAACTACTCATTTGAGATATTTACAATGTGTTTTGTTTTTGTTTTTTAACAACAAAGCCGACGGCGACCTGCCTGTTTGAAATCTAGCATACAACTGAATGGAATTATAGTTTTTTACAATCTTTGAAGTGAGATTCGGTAACATTCGTGTTGTGTGTGTGAAAATCCCGAAAAGTGCTCGGCCCCTGGGGGCATTGCGTGATGATCGTTGCTCTGGTTCAAAGATGCCCAAGGTAGTAGTATTGGTGAGAGTGACGAAATAACACTGGAAGAAAACAATTTGCTATTCATTTTATTTAGTCGTCCACGAGATTAAAAGCACATGTGTGGCGGGTGTTGTCATTTTTTTTAAATTATATTTTATTATTATGTTTTTTTAAATTATATTTCTTAGTTTTTTTAAATGTCTTATGACAAATAAGACATTGCATGTCATCAAAAGCATTTTGTAACATAAAATACTTTTCGGCTGACATCATTAATATATCGCAATAATTTCAATTTATGTGTTCACTGACAGCAGTCTCGATGACGATTAAAATGTAAAATAAGCCACAGAAGTTCTGCAAGTGTAGTGTGTCTCTCCCACTCAACATGCTGATTTCCTATTGGTTGATTGACGATCAAACAAAAGAGCGTAAGTATACGTGTGAGTTTAATTTGCTGATATCAGCCACTACTGGGCATCTTTGCTCTGGTTAGTCAAATGTTTTTAACTCGTCTGCCAACATCTGGTCGATCGTTGTTATGATGAAATATTGTCTGGTTTTATATCTGGTTGCTTATGACAATGCGCAATTCAAGCATATTAATGTTTGGTACAAATATCTTATGATCGTCTGGTCCGATCTCAGCAGCCCTGGTCACACGCAACCCTAGAAAGATAATCATATCACATACGTTAGAGATAGTCAAGCGTTTAACTGACGCATTATTTTAACTTTCTAAATTGTTGTATTATTTAATTTATAAAAAACAAACAAATGTGGATTATATTTTTACATATCGCACTGATTCCTCTAAAGACAACTCAACATTTTTCAATTTACACTTTATGCAAGAAATCGAAGTAGAGTGGTCATATATATCCACTGTAAAAATCTTACACCATTTTCTGTAGTATTTTGTCAAAAAAAAAAAAAAAAAAAAAATGCAATTATACCCCCCTTTGTGGTATAAGAGTGCATATAAAAAGAAAACAGTTTTTTGTCTGTACTGAAAATTTCTAAATTTTGAGTTTACCCCCTTTAGAGGAACCAGTATATAAATATTTTTATATATATTTATTATGAGAAAGAAAAAAAACAAACCAAGTTCTTAAGTAATAAAAATCTTCAGTAATCAACGTAAAACCCGTCTTCCTTTGAAAACTGATCACTAATATGCGTCATTTTGTCTCACCTGGACTTCTTATATTTCGAAATTGGCATTTCCTACCGTAGCGACATGTGTCCCTCGCAAAAGGTCTAAGTAACGACTCGAATGTCTGAAGTGCACAGCCACGGGTTCATGCTAGTTGAAATGAAATCGCAATATTTCGAAAGTGAATGCTCAAAATTTACGCAGATTAACTTTCTAGAGTTCATAGAGAGCATTACCTTAGCTCCATGGATGCTTGGCTCGGCGTTATATACGTTTGTTACGCTTTGACTTGTCGTATTTTGCCAGTAATAATTAAAGCTGCATTTCGAACATAGAAAATAATTTTCTAACGACTCTAGTCCTTAACTCATGTGGTGTCCAACTTTCTTGCTTTAAAACAAATCCGGCTGCTTACAAATTTTTTTTAAATTGCAATGACTCCAATTGATCTTGCAAGTTCATTATGAATAAGAGAACAATCTTTATGGAGTAAAGCCTTTAAGTCATCACCATTGAACTTTTTTGGCTGACATGGTCGGTCCTTGTCAGCCATATCAGTATCACCACAAAATATCTCTTTTTATTTTTCTCTAATTTTTATTAGTTTATTCAAACGATTAACCGTTGTTCAATTAAATAATTTATTTTGGGAAATTAACTGTTCTAATAAATAAAAATTGCTTATTTTCGTTTAACGAATAATTATCGACAATTAATCGAAAATTTGTTTTTTTCACAGTATTACTTTTTTCCTTTATAAAAAAAAGCCGGTACGTTTTAAATACCCTTTTATTGTTTCTAAACTCTGGAATGTTTCCTTTGAGTAACAATTTTTTAAAATATACTACAAAGACTGAAACCACAGAGTTTTGGAATAATTTATTTATAAGAATGTTTAGTACAGACTTTTACCACAATGATTCAGATGAGGAAGATGATTTTTAGACGAATAAAAACAACCTTCTACCAGACATTAACAAGAATATTAAAAGTATTAAAATTGTTAAAAAAAATCATAAAGAGATTCAAGTGATATAATGGAAGACTACGAATTTTAGAAAAGGCAAGAAAAATAACAGAGAAATTGGATATGCTTTATAACGTTCTACTTTCAATCTCTCCAGCGTCAACAATAAGTGAAAGAATCTTTTCTAAATCAAGTTTTAACAAAAAAAAAAGAAAGAAATCGTTTCAAACAAAAACGTTTAAAATTTTGAGAGATTATTTTTAAAGAATAGCTAAAATTTTCTTGCTATTTTTCATTAAAAAGTTTTTCTCTTTTTTTAAATGAAGTACCTTTTGTTTAATGTTTGTTTATTTTTTCATAAAATTTTTATGTTAAAAAATAAAATTTTTGGTCTTATTTTTTAACTTCTAAACTAGGCAAAATTAAAATTCGATTAACCGAATAATATTAAATTGTTCGCTTTTTATTCGATTCAATTTTTACCTAGAATAATTATTCGCGCGATTAATCGATTTAAACAATACATCGATTAATTGAATACCCTAATATTTATTTACTGAAACTGCGTTATGTGGGCTCTAGAGTAACTAGTAAAAATCTTAAAACTAAACACTAGTAGAACAATAATGTTCCGACGGTCTTCGGCCTAGCGGGGTGGATACCTTTTTCGCATTTGAAGTTGAGAAATGTGCCATTGGATGGTTGTCTGAATCTCTTGCACATTGAAATTGATGGAACATATTGAAGATAAGCTTCGAAGAACAATCGATTCACTTTAGCTGCACTTTTTTATTGAAGAAATAGAGCAAAACTTTCCTCAAAAGATGCTTTGTTGGCTAAAAATTTTAAGTTTCCGATGCAAAAATTAACTTGATTTTTTCACAATTAAACGTTGTTCACAATGGGAGCAACAATTTCGTTTTTTCTTCTATCTTATCTCTCCCAAAGTATTTCATATATTTTCCTTTAATTTTTCGTTGAGTCTTTTTTTAAGTTGAGTATACTTCTACTTCAGCAACAATTTGTATAAAAATGTATATGACGTTTATAATTTTCTTAGTTTTTAATGAAAATTTTAACAAAATACTTTAAAAAATAATAATAAATACTTAAAATTGTTCTGGGCAAAATTTGCAAACGGTTTCTTAACTGAATGTGTGTGGTTATGAAAAAAATGGTTGCTCTATTATAAACACCAGTGCAAATGTTGCTGCCTATTGTAAACGAAGCTTTAAGCTCAATGACTAAGTGGGAATAAATAGTCCAAGTTTACTTTTCAAAATTCCATATAAGTTATAAAAGACACGAACAATGTGTAAAGAATTCCCCACCTTTTGGATTTTAAGATTTCCCACTTTGTAATTAAAATACTGCAATTTTTTCTTACAAGTCCTTTTAAGCTATAATACTGAATATTACGATATGTCAAAAACTTAAATTAATTCATGTTTGCATAATAGCGTAAAAACAACTTTTTATGAAATGTCAATAAAAAGTAAAGTAATTTGACAGTCGTATGGGTTTCAACACACTTGTAGAATTATGTAAAAGGGGCTTAAGTAAATGTCTACCTACTATGAAATGGTTTTAAGGATATTCATTAGCAAAAGTTTCTTTTGGAACTATTTCTACAATTTATCGATTTAAAATCTATTAAGGTCAGATTTGTATCATGAATTGTTTACTTTAGGGACACAGGCATGACCTTAAATTTTCTCCACGGGTGTAGAAAAATTATGCTGATAGATAATCTAACAAATATCTTAAAATACTAAAAAGACTCAATAAAAATCATGGCATATTTTGGGCAGTTCATATTTATAACATTTTGGCTTAAACAATTTCCACTTCACTGAAAGCCTAATTGCCGTTCTATTTATATTGTCAAGTTAAATTTTCCTCAAACCTCTTTATAATTTTTCTTCATTTCGTACCACTGTTTTTTCCTCAAAATTTGTTTAATGTACTTTATTATGACATAGTGCTAATAGACACATTTGTACCTCATCTGGCACAATTTCCTTTTGACAGGATATTGACGTTTTGTAAAAAAATTATAATTTAGCATACACGAAAGAGCTCTGGAAAAACTCTTTATAGAAAAACTCTAAGAACTAAAAAAAAACAGAAAATGTTTTTCATCTGTATATCTGCCCGTAGAATTTGCTATCATTCCATACAATTTGATGAAGTTATTTCTATTTTAGTTGTTTAGTTGTCTTTTGTTTTTTCTTATATGTCAGGAAACGGAACATTTTAAACAAATTAGGTTGATGTGTTCCTTTTTTTAAAAGAGTTTTCTTTATTTCAGTGTTTTCATGTCATGTTTTAATTAAGTTTTTATTGGGAAAATTAAATTAGTAAGAACATTTTCATAAATTGCTAAAAAGCAGTGACCAATTTCTATGGACAAAAAGGCAATTATTTAACAAGTGCTAATTTCAGTTTATTTCATTAAAAGTTTGTTCAAAAAATTTCTTTAAAAGGGGATTGTTTAAGAAAAAAATTAAGGAGTACTTGTTACTAGCAGAAGTATACGAAAATGTATAGGGTGTTTTTTTTTTAGCTGTACGTGAACTTTCGGTATAGATAACAATGGTTTCACAGCGGAGAATGACAAACTGGTATTTGGAGCGAAGACAATCCTCAAGCCGTTAACGAATGACCATTACATCCATTAAAATTGACTGTGGTGCGGTTTTAACGCTTATTCAAAATAAGACGATAATAACTTCGCGAACATAAAAATATGCGCAAAACAGGTTGTTCTAAGATTTTTTTTATATGAATAAAAATGTTAAAATATTTAATAAATTCTGGGAAATTTAAAATTATAGTGGGATGCAATTAAAGTAATTCTAATCAAATTGGGTTGCAATCAGTTAATAAATGAATTTATTTCCAAAAACCTTTTTATCATAATGATTTCATCATCTCAAATTGAACTCAAAGATAAAAATAAAAAATAAAAAAATATTTTGAGTACTTTAAGAAGATTTTGTTTGCTGTTATAAATTCCTAATTTTCATTCTTGATAAATACACTGAAATTTATTGTTGCAGGCAAAGCTATTTTCTATGTGCATTTCACTGATTGCTTAGGTCAGATCATCAGGAAACCTTCTCCCAAAGACGCTAGAAAAGCTAAGGATATATAATATATGTTGAGTACATTTTTTTTATTTATAACACATTTCTCTATTTAAGCGCCAAATCATGTATGCATTTTATGTGTTAAAAGAAAAAATAAAAGGTTTACACATTAAAATTAAAAAAAAATGAAAACAAGTCGAGTATTTTTTTGTTATCTCAGTCATTTATGCATAGATAAAGCTGAATTTCATTAGCAAAATTTAATCGGGCATATGCTTCATAAATGTAAAGCAACCTAGTTCCTATAATTTCTGGGGTCTTTCAAGCCCTATTTCAATATACAGACGTTAAGACGGACAGACAGACACCGGTTAATCACCTTCGCTTCTCTTAAAGCATCCAGAATGTGCATATATCTATACTTTATAGGGTCTTAGATCAATGTTGTAGAAATTGCAAATGGAATGACAAACATATACCCAGCGGGATATTTTTGTCAATTGTTCCAACAGAACTGATCCTGGGATTTTTGAAAATAAAATAACACGAACAAAAAGAAATAACTAGTGACATGTTAAAGGAGAGCCAATCACTTAACTGGTATATTAAGTAAGAAAAAAAGGAGATTTTTTAATTTTGTTTTAAGAATTTTTTTATATAAATGATTTTTTATTTATACTAGGACCGTTTTTGAAACAGGTTCAGTATTCACCGGTGGTGAAGTACTTTGCGACTATTTAAAAATTTGCTCCTTAAATTAATAAACTAAAACGTTTATTGAGAATGGAGATGTGACTGGTGAAATGGTGGCTGTTGGGTGTCAATTAACCCTCTCCAATGACAACCCCATGTAAAAGTGATAGGTGCCATCCATATAAAGTATGAGAACTAGGACCGGTCTCTGCCACCAAACAACCTTTCACGGAGCTACTTTAGTGTCAGTTCGCTTTCCTCTATATTGGTCCTAGATCCACTTTTAATTAGACCGATCTACTTATATTCACTTTCTGAGTCGATCTTACGATGCCCGTCCATCAATCCATCCGTCCGTACGTCTGGCTGGATGTCTGTCCATGTAAACTTGTTCGCAAAGTACAGGTCGCTTAAGCTTAAGATAATTCGATGACTTTTGGTACATATGTTTCAATTGTAATAAGGACGAAGCCAGTTGAGAATGGTGAGAATCGGTCTATAATTTCGCATAGCCCACATACAAACTACTTTCCGAAATAGTCTTTTTGCCAAAAAAAACTATTAAGATTAAATTAAAATTAACTCGTATCATCCTATTGTCCCATTTTTGGAACAGTTACTTTTATTATTCATATTTGTTCTTAAAATTAATACTAGGACATTGTTATTGGAAGAATTCCAAGGACTAGCATTGTACACTCATAAAATTATTACAGTAACTGATTGTAGGTTATTAAATTCGATTTCCGTGCTGTAAAAATTAAATGGAAATATAGTTATTTTATGAATCAATTTATTTTTAAAATTTTATGTTTGTCATTAAAAAAAACTTCCAAAAATATACTGTTTTTCCGTACCAATATTGTTATGTAGTTTGATTTTTTATCAGTTTAATTATAATTTTGTAGAGCAATAACTGTTAAATTTTACGAAATATACTGTTAAATAAAAAAAAGTAAAAAATTTATGAAATGTAAATGATCCGTTTTTGTAAATGATAGCTGTTTTAATTAAATTTTCTGTGAGATTTACCTGCATAATATTTTGAGTGTAGAAACTAACACTAAACATCTTTATTGATAAAAGATGTGTGACTAGTCAAATGGCGGCAAGGTGTCAAGTAACCCCCTCCAATGACAACCCCGTGTAAAAGTGATGGGGAATGTAAGAGAAGATAAACTCACCGTTTATTATTAGTATTTTGTTTAAACTCGTTGATATCGTTGCCAATGAGATTTTTTGAATGTTTGTAATTGTCATTCACTCTGTAGTTTTATTAACTAATATCTTTGGCTGTTTTACAATTTTTTGGGAATATATTTCCTGGTGATCTGTCCAACGCAACCAGCGAAATTCGCATACAAACAACTTATCCTCCAACAATAAATTTTAGTGTATTTATCAAGAATCTAGGGTATATGTATTTTCTACGTTCGGTGATGGGTATAAAAAACGGTCTACGATTTTGAATTCAATCAAAAAATTAAGAATCCCTAAAGAAAAATTATGTTATTATAATGAAATCGATTGCAATATTTTACAGCTCTGGTATAAGCATAGAAACTGCCACTGAACAGTAATCATACTGAACGGGTTGTCTGTTTGTGATAATACTAAGCCATATACTATATTTTCACAGTAACAACTTAAAAAAATGTTTCTTTAGAAATTCAATTTTTACCTGATCTTCATTTACTTTTGTTGAAATTTATATGATATCTCTAAATTTTTCTTTATACCCTCTACCACTAGTGGTGAATGATGGTTTACTAGGTTAGGTTAGGTTCAGTGGGCAGCCGACATGAGGACGGCTCACTTGGGTCCTTATAACGGTCCCTTTGTGATACCCTTAGCCAGTGGCAAGAGTCGGCCAGTATTCACCAGACTATTCTCCAGAAGTCACCGCAGCTTCGATCCACCCCGACTTCCTGCATACTAGACATATCGTCCAGACATTGCAATTGCGGTTTCTCAAAATGCCTAAACTTAATAACCCTGAGACTGGCGCATTGGAAGAGAAAGTGAAACACCATCAACACCCAACTTCCGCATCGATTTCAAGATCGAGTCAGATCTGACATTATTGAAAGCTCCCTCAATATTCAGAAAGGCTACAAGCGAGTATTCCCGAAGCTCAAGAGATTTCTCAATGTAGCTTATTAGTGAGTGAAGTGCCGTATCTACAGATTTGCCCTTGGTGTAGGCATATGCTGCGAGTAAGAGAGCAAATGTCTTGGAATCGGCATCTTCTGATGAATAATTATGACCCTCAAGACTTTTGGGAAGAAATAACGCTAACAGGCCAATTAGCCTGACTTCTTCAAGTCGAAGCTCCTTATCGCCCAATTGAGCCTATCATAGCCCAGAGAGATGGACACAGATCCATGCTCTGACAAGCAATTATTCTTGTTGGCATTGGAAGGAAATTATCAGGAAAGTGTGTGTCAATTAACACCCTCAACCAGGGACCGTAACAGTTATTCCTTTTTTCATAAAAGTCAGATGATAGCAGTTATTTTTTGATTATTCTTTTTTAGAACAAAAATAACAGTTATTTTTTTATTTTTATGTTTTTGATCAAAAATAACAGTTATTTTATGATTTTTATTTTTTTTTGAACAATAATAACAGTTATTTTTTGATTTTTATTTATTTGAACAAAAATAACAATTATTTTTTTATTAATATTTTTTCGAGCAACAATAAAAGTTATTCTTTAAAGATATGTACGTATTTTAATTATTTAGTTGACTTTAAATATTTATTTTATACGCATAAGAAATCCCATGATGATCACACATTTAAATAAATATTTAAAGTCAACTTAACAATGATAAGACGTACATTTCGTTAGAGAATAACTTTTTTTTTTGGTCAAAAAATAAAAATCAAAAAATAACTGTAATTTTTGATCGAAAAAATAAAAATCAAAACTTTAAAAATCATAACATTTTATCATAAAAAAGTTCATAAGGATCAATATATTCCATATGCTTTTTTTGTTTTAAAATTTCAAAACAACTGTTATTTTCGGTCCCTGCCCCCAACTTCTCCTGACTATTCGCAGTCCAGCTACCATAAGCTTTCTGGATGCAGCTAGGGACAGACGGGCAAGAAGCCATTATTTTGCGCAATCGGTTTGTCTCCGAGGAACCTTCACGCCGCTACAAAAGTTCCTCCAGGCATTCCGTTTCACCGATCTAAATAAGTTCTTAAATCTATTCAATGCTGACTTATATTCCAACCAATTTCCCAGACGCTTAGCCGTATTGAATAACCTACGATAGTTTGCAAGACTGTGACCTCAGGGCTCCACCATGGTGGCCTGCCCCCTCTTTCCTAACCACTGGGAAACAGGCGAGTGCAATTTCCTAATGCGATGCCTTCGATAGGAAGTCCACCGCCATTTCAGTCGCCCTAACGCCACCAATGACAGGGACTGAGCCCAGAGAATCAGCAAGCAGACTAGACTGATAGTTCCACTTCGTCCTTCTCCTATACAGAAAAGTACACGCCCCAAGGGTCGTAAACCTAACTGAAACTCAACATATCTGTGTTCTTAAAATGAGCATTCATTAGAGACCGCCACGCTACTTACTAAGTCGGAGTGTTCCGAGCTGACCAAGGTTACATCGAGAACCTCTTGCCTATTATATATCCAAACTTGTATACCATATAAAAGAAAATAGCGACTCACCTCTAGTGTTGGTGTTAGAGGTGACGCACGTGATGTGGTGCGCATTGGTATAATAAGTTTGTCAAATATTGTACAAATTTGTTTAGTATGACAAGAACTCACACCACTAAATTTCATGAAGATCGGTTCATAATTTTGCATAGGCCCCATATGAGACCCAGTTTCGGAACACAATTTAGTTCGCCTAAAACTCTACCATATACAGTAAGTAAAGGATATAAGAAATTAAAAAAATATATTATTAAGCAACTATCTTGTTATAATAAAAGCTTTTACTCTGCATTCAACTTGCATTCAAATGTACGCACTTGGCTGGATATTTTTCGTAAGCAAATACAGTATTGCTGTGTAAAAAAAATTTCTAAAAAAAATATTTTTTTTACGTATATTTATTTATGGGTTATAGTAAAATATTTCTTGTGAGTTAGTTTTTTTTTCTTATAAAAAGTATTTTATATATATGTAATACTCTTTATATTGACACATATGGAAAAAGACACGGTGCTTTTGAAATACTTTCTTTAAAGCGTTTTTTCTTATAAAAGATGCTCTTATATCCGTTATATACTGTTATGCAATTAAAATAAAACCTGGTGTAGTTTAGTTTTATAAGACTAGGAAATCACACCACCATAAGCCCCCATCTAAAGCCCATCGTTGGAAAACCGTAACAAGTAATGCTTTGGTGGTAAAATTTAGTCCAATCACGTTTCATGCCACTCAAAATAACATTTCTTAATTTAGTAAAGATCAGCCCATACTTTGACATAGTTTCCATTTAAAGCGTACTATCGGAATAAAGCCGCAAATAATTATTTTACCATGACGTCAGATTTTATGAAGGTTACTTTATTACGTAACATAGATCCCACTCCTGAATATTCTGATTCTCGGTTAAGCGTATTAACGACTCTGCACATCCGAATATACCACTTTTATTTGTTGGTTTTTATATAACAACATAAGTTAGTCTGTATGTCTATAATTTATCACAAGCACACATGTCATGTTGTTAAGGATGACATTCCTTTTTATTTCGCTGGTACACAAAGAAGCAAGCAAAAATTTAAAATATGAATTTATAAATACATTTTGTTGATATACGAAAAATTCAAATGACAACGAAAAAGAAAAAAAAAACAACATTGTTCTCATTAATGTGACAAGTTCGAAAAACATTACAATAAATGTAACTTTGTCGTAAAGCAAGGTTATAAACACATACAAAAACATACATTGCACGTATACAGGGCTCAAGCAGACATACATTTTCATTCATTGTTATCGAACGAAGTTAATAAAAAATTAATAATACTCGCTTACATACTTGAACTGATAAATGTAAGTGAATACTTGTTAACACGCTTTGTATCTAAATACTGGGTTTTTCTCACTTTAATGATAAAATATACAGAGAATGGAGGACATCCTTACGAGTGTATGCGTATAAAGGTTTATGCATTTATTATTAATATAAGGTTATGTTTACATTAAGTTAACAACTTGTTCGATAGAATTAACCAAATAATGGAAATTTAATTTAAAATGTTTAGAGACAGATGACTAGAGGCAATAATGTTAAAAGGCTAAGATGTGGATTGCAACCTTGGGAAATATTGATTTCCTAAAAAAAAATTGGTATAAGTATATAACATTTAGTATTGTGGTTAGTTTATTGAACTGTTAATGGTTTTTAATCCAAATTTAGATATTTTTAATTAGGCTTAAGTTCATTGAACTTAATTTTCATTAAATTATTTTTATGAAGACAGGAATTTTACAACATGAAATTAATTAAAATTGTTATTGATAATTTTTCATTCTTGACTGCGCTGATTTTTGAACCCAGTCGCTCACGGACAGGTTGCCCAGACTAGTTTCGATTGCAACCACACAATCTCTTCAGTGGGGTTTGCCGTCTTACTCACTCGGCTATTGCAGCCGGATGACGTCAATAGTCAAACATCAATCTTTAAACCAAATGGTATTTCAACACGGTAGATCGAAATTTGCTTTTTTTTTTTTTTTTTTTTTTTTGGAATGAATGATTATCTATTTTAATTGATTAACATGTTCTTTCTAACTTCTGTTTTTTCGTACTTTTTGTCAAGAATTCTTCTTGAAATCCAAAGTACATTTTTGTTTTTCATGTTTTTGTCTTTGTTTTTCCTTATTGACCTTTTTCAGCACAACTTGAAGGACAAATGTAAACATAGCTCGTGCCTTAGCTGGTAACATTAATTAGTATTGTGGTTAGTTTATCGCAACCTGTCCGTGAACGCCTGGGTTCAAATCTCAGCGCAGTCAAGAATGAAAAATTATCAATAACAATTTTAATTAATTTCATGTTGTAAAATTCCTGTCTTCATAAAAATAATTTAATGAAAATTAAATTCAATGAACTTAAGCCTAATTAAAAATATCTAAATAATAAAATAATTTTAGTCTAGAGGTTCCCACCATGCGTACGATGCGTTGTTGCGTTTATGTATCTGTAAAATAAGTAGAATCAGTGTAATTGTATAAATTTATAAAAATAAAGTTAATTTATCTTTTTTAAAAAAAGGTTGCGTATTGCTATTAGCAACACGTCTTATTCTATTCAAGCTCAAAACCAAACTTAAACTTAATTATTGACATATAGCTTAACAAGTAGTAGCTTAAATCATAAAGTGCTGACGTAGTCCTCGTGCCTGTTGAATGGTTTGGGAACGTTGCGATTCACTTATGTGCTGACTTAGTCCATGCGCTTGCTTGATATTGTGAGAATGATGCAATTTACTTGTTTCCGGCATGCGTAATAAGACACCGCTGGAATGTTATTGTTGACGTTGCGGCTCTTGTATTGCAGTTGCAATGTGTTATACGTTAACTTATATGACAAGTAGAATTTTTCTTTTCCCGGACATTTTCATCTCCCGGGCAAAGCGGGATTTATATTTCAATATCCCGGAAAAATCCTGGGAATTCCCGCGGAATACATAACAAAGCAAGATATTATTTAATATATTTTATTTGAAAAAAAAAAGTTCATAAGATCTATTAAATAAGATTATAAATGCATAAAACATTTATATTAAATGAAAAGCCAAAAGCATTCCGAATAAAAAGTTGAGCTTCAAACGTAGCATGGTTGAAAGGGAAAAGGGTAAAACTTTCGCTAAACATCTCGCTTATGGAGGGTACGAATTTTATATGGCGAGTTCCCACTTTGAAACAATAATTTTTTGATGCAAAAAACGTTTTACTCAACGCATGTAAGAAGTTGTAACGACCAGCTCAATTTCTTAGTGTTACTATTGTTCTTTAATATTTTCCATTACAAAACTGATTTGTACTAAGGGAATGCCGCACAGTGCTCTGTCCCCATATAGTGCATCGGTAAAACTAGAGTTCTTATCGCAGAGCGACAAAAAAAGGTATACTGATAGTTAATGGGTAAGTTAAGAAATATTTGAAGTTTGAGAAAAATCGCTGCAAGGATATGCCTACCTCACATACATCCTGAATTAAAAAATTTGATTTTTAGCCACAACTTATATCAGAATGTAGTAAAAGCTGGTACCTGTCTATTAAATTTCACGTTCTAGCGTTGTTGCAAATATTGTTGCGTTGGGTGCAAGGACATGCCTACCTAACATATATCCATTATGCTTTATGTATGGGTACACTACACGGGGGTAAAAGATGGCTGTAGAGAGAATACTGGATGGTACTTACTGTGGGGGCTGGTATCTAGTTGAGTGGGGGCTGGTATCAAGTTGCTTGTAGTTCCGCGGCTGAAATATAAGCTGCTCGCTATCACTATTTGGCGTATATTTTCTTGGAAGATTACTTTTCCGCTCGACCAATTAAGTATTTTGGCTGCTGCTTTTTTTCTTTGTAAACTCCTTACGTTTGACTTTTTTCTTCAAGAAAAACACGTTTCACATGTATATTTTCGAGTTTTTTGTTAATTATTATATTATTTTATTCAGTTAATGGGTTTTATTTTATAACAATAAATAAATTTATTTTGTAATTTTTTATTAATAAGAAACTAATTCCTTGCAAAAACAACTAATAATAACAACACCAATTCAATTCACGTTGAAAGAACTCCACTGACCGTTTTACAATAAAAAGTATTCAACTGCCGGCTGATGTTAAAAGGAAAAAAAACGACGAGTAAATGTACTCGCTATTGTGATCCCTGCAAAACATGTAGGGTTTTCGTGCCTAAACACTTTAGCTGCATTTATTTATTAATTTATTAATGCGTTATAGATCTGTTGTAAATTTGGTTTTATTCGATGCATGCCTTTCCAAAAAAATGCGAAAATATGATGATGGTACTAAGTAAAATTTAAGTAAAATGATATTGCTTTTGTTTGCTTATTATAGAATTTTAAGCTTTTATCCGATTTCATTCCAATATGGCTTGAAATTTTTGTAATCAAACGGCCTATACAATTGGGTTGTTCACGAGAGACGGATTATTATATGGTTATGTAGTTATATTAACAGCAACAAAATATATTTAAAAAAATTTAAATAAATATATTTTGTTGTTGTGCAAATAACTAAATAATCATATAATCTGATAAGAAGCCTTCCGTGAACAACCCAAATATAATTATAATATTAGGGATTTTGCTATTTACTCTGGTACAAAGCAAATTCCGTAGTGACAATAACTGGTGATAAACAAAATAGTTTTAATAAGATTTTTATTCAATTAGCTACGATAAGACGCATTATTAAGCATCCTTTAAAACAAGATTTAATTAATTTTAATTGAACCAGCATTTGACACTGGATGGCGACTGAAAGAGAAGTATAAATAAAAAACACAAATATATCGTTATGTGATATATATGACGTGGTATATTTAAACGAAGTTTATATTGGCAACATATAGACCAGCATCTTCTTATTTTATAAGAAATTATGTATTATATATTTCATCGCAGTCCTGCGTAGTTAATCTTTTTTCTGAGAGTGTAAAAATGCCAAATTTTTATTTTTCGGCAGAAAATCTTAAATTTTTTTCTTAACGATTTATAGAACTCTTTATATTGTTTCTAAATCAAAAATAAAAACCACTCATTATTTATTTATATATATTTTTAGTATCGTCAAACTTTGTGAAATATTAAGGTGGAGCCAGTAATTATGGACCGATCTTCAAAAAATTTTACAGTGTGATTTCTGGTCCTATAAAACTGTAATGTACCAAATTTTGTGTATGATAGCGTTATTTATTACGCTTATTTATTTATTGTCAATTATGGACCGATCTTCACGAAATTTACCAGTATGATTTGCATCAACATTTTTTTTTGGGGGGGTGGTTCCACATTTTGATTTATAGATCTGATCCTACTGAACCGATGTTGCTGTCTTTCAATCCCGAAATGCTTTGGATAACTACAAGCAATTTGAGACCAAGTTTGTTCTTTTCTGTTGCGTTTCTCGAAAGTGAGCGTGTTTGTAACAGACGGACAAACAGACAGACATGGATAAATCGACTTAGAATTACTCAAGGAGCCAGAATATATATACTTTATGGGGTCTTAGATGTATTTATTACAAAAAAGTTTCACACGGAATGACAAGCTTTGTATACACTCATTCGCCACGTGTGGTGGCTGTTAATAATTTTTTTTTGTTTATTTGCAACAACAAAACTTTCTTGTGCTCAAAATAAAATTAAATTTAAAACGTTTATTCATTTGTCAGTTTTAATTTTATATAAACTAAAACCTTTTAAGAACAAACAAACAACTTTTAGCAATTAATATAAAAGCTAATTTTCCTCCATTTTTTTTTTTTTTTTTTGTTAACAAACTTAAAGTTAAGTTTTTTTTCCAGACAACATACGTGTTAAATAAAAATCTCATGTCTCAGAAAACACAGGCAAACAGAAAATGTTACAAAAAAAAAAAAAAAAAAATACGCTGACATATTATAACATCTTATTGTAATTTTAATAGAATATGTAATACAATCTAGAAAATGTAGACCTATGACCTCGCTTAAAGATTAGGCTTTACTTTCTCTGAAAAACCTACACACTTACATTTACATGCATCTACTTGTGATATGATTTTACCAAAAGTACACAGGAAAACATTGTTGCATACAAATAGGATGAAACATGAAAAAAAAAATAAATAACAGAAAGCACGAAATAAAACATGTTTATGTATATGTGAAACTTTCTCCCATAAGTATGTGACATTATTTTATACAAAACTGAGCTTGTAAACATGTCACGTGTTTAATTATTTACGTGACTTGGCTGGGGTTTTAATGTAACTAAAATGTATATAGTTTTTGCTTTTTTGTTCTCCTATTTTTTTCTACTGGTTAATGTTAGTTTAATTCTTTGTTTGCTAGTGTATTAGAAAAAAATTGTATATGTGTGAGTATTTATGTAAGTGTGTCTGTGCGTGTGTGTGAACGGCGTTTTTATCACGCTTAATTTTATGTAACTATCACTCTCAAATGTGTTGTGTCTCAAACATGTTCATACACAAATATTCGTGTTAACGAGGGTTGAATCAAAAGGCTTTTGGACAAACTTAACATTTTGGTGGAAAATATAAACGGATAAATATGCTTGTTCTTGCTTTGACTCAATATTAGTTATAGTAATATCTACACCACAATAGTGAAAAATGTATTCTGTATTTTTAAAAATATTGTCTGGGCGAAACTACTACACCGTGCTTTTTTCTCTTTTGAAGATTATTCTACACGTTGGAAAAAACATCCAAAATCATGCAGTCACTCACAAGTATTCAAACAAGAAGGCTGTTCTGACGATTGTTTTTAGAATCTGAGAAATGTTTTTGGCAGAATTGGAATTTGATTACTTGTTGTTCGAAAGTTTTTTTGCAGGCCTGAATGTTTGCTTTGTCAATGTACTATTTCTGAATTTATTTTTGTTTCAATTAATTATCTGACTTTTTAATAAAATTTTTATACATTTGTTAAATCAATTTTATTCTTTGCTTTAAAATATAAAAACTTAATTATTTTTTTTTTTGAAAGAATGGGAATTAATTTTATTATTTTTTTTTATACTAATTTTATTTAGAACATAGACTTACTAGGTTTTAACATTTAGAACCAGATTGATTTTAACAACAAGAAAAAACACAAAAATTTCTTTAAGTGCTTGTGAGCGGGGGAGTCACTATCATTTCACAAAAAACAAGCAGTTTACATGTATGTATGTGCTTGCCGATCACTGCCCTAGACCCACCATTTAGAATACGCATCGATTCAAAATCACTTCCTAAGTCTGTAACGATATCCGTCCGTCCGGTCATCCAGCCGGTCATACAGTTTATCCGTGTAAACTTTGTGTCCAAGATAAAGGTGACTAGTTTCTATATAATTTAATGATATTTGGCATATACGTGTTCATTGTTATAGGGTCGAAGACTATTGAAAATGGTGAGAATCAGTCCATCATTTCAAATAGCCCAAAAAAAACATATTTCTGGAGTAAAGTCTTTTTGCCTCTTAACCATTGCCTTTTAACCATTTAACTTTGTTGGTATTAAGATTAAATTTAGAGCCAAGAATATTTTATTACAGCCTTAATTACCTTAAAAAACGTTATTGGAATCGGTACATATTATTAGCTCTAATACAAATACCAATCCCGATAATATATTTTAATGCCATAACTTCCAAATAAATGTTGGTATTGACATAAAATTTTACGACAATATATGTTACGACAGCAACTATGTCATGGCAATGTTGTGCTGATAGGTCTAGAATTGACCATAAGTCCCATATAAACCTCCTCTCTTAAAGCGCTTTAAAACGAACAAATCTCATGTAGATATTTATATCTAAATAATATCCGCTGCGACAAACGCTTATATGAATATTAACCTCAAAATATTCACCCCGATTATGTAAGTCGTTATCAAGTCGACGACTATATCACATCGACGTTAATTTGGTATTTTATAAGAATGCTATGTCGACATCAACCAGTTATAGAAAATCTGACAAAAGGAAATCCCTTCTGTAATTATTTTTCTAACATTTTTTCTTCTTTATCATTATAGATAATTTTTTAACGTTATTTATGCTATTTTCCGACATTTGCTTTTTTAACCGATAAAGCAAATTCAAATTCTTTTAGAGTTTGTTTCCGATTTTGTACTTTTTTTTGCGAATTTCTGCGATGTAATCGATTTTCTGACTATAATGCTAAGTTTACACAATGTCTTTTCAGACATGTCTAACAAACACGTTTGTTTTCTTTGTAGGCAATCGGGTTAGAGTAGAAAGAGGGGTTGCCAAACTTTGACTACAAGACCCGAAACGAGTTATCATGTTTTATAATATGATTTTTCATGTTTTTTAATATGTATATAAAAAAGATTAGACAATTATACAAAATATTTTTGGTAGCATCTTCAAAAGAGAATGAATAAAACAGATATGTCTGGAAAGACATAGTATAAATGTCGCCATAGTTTTATGATTCTTTTTGGCATTAACGATTTTCATTAAATATCAGACTTTGGTATTATGCGAATTTTTGCCTTTCCTTATAATTTTAGGGACTTTAATCATAAATGTTATGGCTTGTCTAAAATATTAAAAACCTTTTGCGCAGCATTGTTGCTCTTTGATGCAGTCGTCGCAAATTAAATTTTCGGGAATTTTCGCTATCTTAGCAAACTTTTTCGAATTTTTGCAATTTTCGCGTTTAATTTACTAATAACATTTAAATTTATTTTTTAATAAAATTCTTAACTAAAATAATTTCTGTTGATTTTTACTGTAAAATCGTTCCGCTAAAATTTGGTTCTAAAAGTTCGTCGATTCGACGTAGTACCCTTTTAGTAACCTAAATTAACTAAAATGAAGTGTAACCTTTCAGGGTTAATAAATATGGTTACATTCTATTTAAAATTTCTTTAATTTTCATATGAGTCGTCGCAAAATTTCATGTTGACTATAACAAAGAAAATTCAACTCAACGTCGACTTAAAGGCGCCTAAGCAAGTGTCTCTCAATAGTAATCGATTATTGTCAGCAACTACTAAGAAACTACGAATACTGTGCCGGTGCCGTCTACTTACATAATAGGGGTAATTATTCAGTTTTGACACGCCCATGTTTGCCAATGGATCCCAGATGGGGTCTACTCGGAACGTCCGATTTTAATAAAATATCATTAATTTGTAGCAGAGGCATAGTCAAAAACAGGATTTTGTGTAAAGGGATAAAGTAGGACACCAACTTTAAAAAATCGTCCAATAAACTGGAGGTTGCTTATTAAAGAAAATTTAATATACTCATATATTAGTTGTTACAGTATCCTCCAAGTCCCTTTTATATAATCCTAAACAATTAAGTGCTATTATTTTAACTAAATATGAAAGAAAAATTAAATACCTTTCGAATTGCGCCTTATATTTGTTTGTCTAAATAAGAACCCTTTTGCCTCAACAAACACCTACCAACATTTTAATAAAAAATAAATGTTTTTTGTCGCCTTTTTCTTTCGCTCGCTCTCTACATGACAATTTTGCAATGAAGTATTTGTTTCGTAGTGTTAGCCTTTATATTTGTTTTAGGGTTTTCTTATTATACACTTCTATTGTTGTAAACACTTCCACATGCATTTGTTTAAGTTTTCTGCATGTAAGTGTTTGTTTTGTACTTTGACACAACCCTGCAAGCATTTGTTAAGGCAGATGTTCGGTAAAAGTATCACCATTCCATTAATTTGGTTGTAAAACACAACATCAATCTCTCGAAGTTCTAATGTTCTATCGGGAAGGCTGTTAACCGTGAAGTCATCGTATTTGGGATAAGAAAGAAATTTTTTCAGGCGACACTAAAAAACGCTTACAGAAAGTTTGTTAAAGTGTCTTTAAGTAAAGATTTAAAGTTCAAGCTTAGAAGAATTGAAAACGTGTCTCCTAGAAGAGACGAGATGTTTAGACGGCTATTTTTTTAAATTTATTTTATACACTTTTATTTAACATTATAAATTGTATTAATTTTTATATAATGTAAGTCATTTACACTAACAATGTACTACAAATAAGTACATAATTTTTCGGAGTTGTTTTGCCTCTTTATAACACTGTCTAGAGCTTTGTTAAATGTAAATTAAGGTATCCTTTAAAAAAAAAGTTATAATGTATACTTCTAATTACTATCTATACCTAACTAGCGAAAAATTAAATATCTACTTTTTCATTGTTTCTGATGTGTCGCATCAACACAAATGTCAACAAAAAATGTTGGAATCTTTTGACCAAAATTAGCGATCTTATTAACAAAAAAATAAGCATAATATGCAATTAAACAACTGGTAGGCTTAACAAGAGAAGCAGCAGACAAATACATTATAAATAGTTTAGGGCAATTTATCAAGTAGTGATTTTAAATAGTTTTGTTGCTTATCCTGTAAAATTCTCAAAATTTTAGATAGGGCCTTTTGCGATTTAGGTAACGATATACTATATATGAAATTGTAGCGTTACTGACTGACTCATTCATACTCGCACAGCATAAACTCCTGAAGAAATATTGAAATTTGGACCGAAGGTTGACCTCTCGCCAAATCGATTCACTCAAAGAGGATTTTTGGCAATTTTTAATATTTATCGTTGCTCATTTAAAAAAATAAGCAGTGTCTGGTCCTTTTTTGAAATTCGGCCCTTTTAGGGAGTAAACGGGTAAAACCTGTTCTTTGTAACAATTAAAACCTAATACCGTAGAAATAAAATTATATCACATTCACAACTTATCTAAAAATAAAAATATGCAATAAAGATATGGTACTTTTTAAAATTTGAGCATGTAAGGGGTGAAAATCTTACCCATCTTTGGTACTTTCTTACACAACATTTTTTTTTATATTGGCATAGATGTAATAAATTATGGGGTTCCACTACTATATTAAAATTTTTGATAATTCAATGGGGCGGAAAATTTATTAAAAAGGGGGAATACGATATTCTAACCTTTTTTACTTTATCATTCTACACTATTAGAAAAGCCGTCATAACGCTAATGTATTTTGACATCAGTACTTTGACAAGTATTTTTGTTTTTAGGCCCATGGCACTTTACATCACAGTGATGACAGCCCTAACATCTCTTCACCTAATTGTCATCAGGGTCAAAAATTTTTATTATGTTATCAATTGGATGACACATTGGCATCACAGCAATGACGAATCGGAGTCGGTTTTATAAGGCATGTCATCAGTGCGATGACAAATTGTCATCAAATTGAATAATTGTTATTGACCTTAAGTCAAATTTAGAGAATATCATTATTACTTACCCGTTTCACATGTTTGTTTCACTTTTATTGCATTCCGCCCTTTGTAAAACGAAGAACTCCCAATTATAAGACACCAGCAGCATGCCCGATATGGTTTTCGTAATAGTATTTAAATAAATAATTTAAAAAAATAGAATATGGGAATTTTTGTTTCTAATTTTACTTTTTAAACATGAAAATAATGTTAATAATATATTATGACATGATATATTATGTCATCACACAGATGACAGTTTGTCATCGCACTGATGACATGATATATTATGTCATCGCACTGATGGCAGCTTATCATCGTACTGATGACATGATATATTATGTCATCGCCTACATCCTTATGATGTAGTGTTGATGTGGTGTTGCATTCTCTAAGAAATCAGGTTCAGTAAATATCTTCAATTAGTCTCAGTTTTAACCTTAGGATTCTCAGTAACTTTTTACCACTAAGCTCTCCTCTTGGTCGGGCCAGACCACAATTTGTACAACTGAAAACCCCAATTAAATAAAAAGGAAATAAATAAATTTTTTATTGAACGTATGCTAATTACTTTAGATTATACAAATTTATTATATAATTTTATTATATCATTATCTTATTCCATATGCAAGTCATCGAAAATGTAGTCTTTAATTTCGCACATTGCTATTTCGCATCTACCACAGCTGAAACGAGTTTTGAGTTAGGTTTCTGTAGTTAGATTGAACTAAGCGCATAATGGGCCGTAGTTTTCTGATTTGACTCAAACTTGATTCATTCGATTTAGAACATATCATGTCTAGAATTCACGTATCTTTTTTTGTTTTATATTTTTTCCTATTTGAAATACCTATCAAGGAAAAAAAATTTGGTCTGGTTAGACCAATAGGGTCATTTCATAGACTTTTACATAAAAATGGAATTTAACCCTACATATTTGCTCCAATCGAATCCAAATTAGTTTCATTCGATTCAGAACATATCCCTTATAGAATTCACGTCCCTGTTTTTCGATTTTTTATTTTATGCGATAAATATTACAGGCAAAACATAAATTTGGTCTGGCCAGACCAAGACGGCAATCCTGGGGTTAAATTGACAGATCTCTTAATATCGCGGCTGACAAGAGATCCTAGTTTCTGGTACGGGCTCCAGTAGTCCTTAGAAAATCTGTTCCAAGCTGACTATTGCTAAGGTCAATTCGGAGATCAAGTGGTTGTTTTGTTAGAAATGTAGATTTCTATAGATGATTTTTCACGTTCGGGAAAGTTTGGCTGCTGGCGGATCTACCTAGATGCTGGTGCTATTCAACACATGATGCTTCTTTAAAAGCATAAATTAAGATAGATTAAGGGGTTAAGACAGGAGCGATAATTCTGCCGAATAATACACTGAAATTGTTACATGGGTAGTAAAGGTTGGCAATCACTCTTTTATAACACCAGGTCCTAAGAACACCTTGAGGTTAGGACAACACGACAGGTACTCACATTAATCTTTCGCATCACTTTCTCGGTGCAGCAGTTTTCTTTCAACGAAAAAATGTACCATCTATTCTTAACATCATTCTGAATATGTTGAAAATAGAATTTAAATGCAGTTTGATTTTGTAGAAAGAGTAAAATCTTCTTCGAATCCTCCAGACGGGTAAAAGAAGTTACATCTGGTGGCTTCCATTTTCCAAAAATCTTTTAAAATTTTAAATTAAAAAACTCTTCTAAATGCTTGCAAAGAAATTGCTTGAAAAAAGCATGTTGATAAACAACTACAACAGAACATATTAAGATATTCCTGTTGTTGTAATCAGTTTTTTTTTTTTGCTTTTTTAAGTATAAAAGCCAAGTGAAAAATAAAAAGGTTCATACATAAAAATACCAACTAGCGAAAACTAACAAAATTCTGTCACCATCATGTTCCTAATGTATAAATCTTTTTGGCTCGTTTAGTTTTGTTGTTTGATTTATTTTTTGTCGTGTCTTAAGTTTTAAGTCATTCATCTAACGTTTCTAGCCGAGTTTAGCGTACCCTATAGTTGGCATTTGTTTTAAAAATTTCCATTTCCTCAATCATTTAATTTGGAAATTAACTGATACTAAACACAATTCAATACACAGGAAAAATTAAAATTTATTTAAATTTGCACCAGTTAACAAATAAAAAGTAGCAATAACACGTTTAATTCACTTGATTAAACGTTTAATTCACTTGATTAAAAGATTAATTCACTTGATTAAACTTTTAATTCAATTGATTAAGTTTTTAATTAAAACTGATTTTATTTTTGGTTAATGCTTTAATTGGTTAACAATTTTCGCAAAAGTTTTCTGTGTACCGCTGGATGATCTGCCTCGTAGAAAAATGTTCTTAATAATAATATTGAAAAATATTTTTGGATTTTGTTTGTGTCTATTGATCGAACTGTTTATGGTTTTATTCCAAATTTGATTTTTATTTTAAATCAGTCTCAAATTCATCACATTTAATTTTCTTTAATTGTTTCAATGAAGAATGGAATTTTACAACAAGAAAGAATTAAAATTTATTTGAATGAATAATGAAGGAAGGAATTTAACATTGCGAAATGAATAAAAATGTATTTATATTTTTTTTTTATTATTGACTGATTAGGGAATTGAACTCGGGATGAACTAACATGTTGCGAGAATAGCCACATTCTAATCATCATAAAACTGTAAAGAACTCTGATGATAAAAATGCAGGTGTTATCGAAACATGTAAGCTCGGCCTGAGTTTAATCCCCCGTTAAGTCAAGAATAAAAATAATAAAAAAAAGTTTTCAATAAATCTTTATTCATTTCGTGTAGTAAAATTCCTTCTTCATTGAAATAATTTAATGAAAATTAAATTTGATGAACTTAAGCCTGATTTAAAATAGCAAACAAATTTTTTGGATTTTCTAGTTTATATCAATATTGATTTGAATTAAGAAAAAAAAACAAAGTGAAAACTTCAAAGAATCTTAGAAAAATCTTGTAAGGAACCCCCGGTTACTCCGGGTTCGGAGGAGGTGTGCAACTCAATCGCGTCCTGGGTCATTAACATTCATTTATAAAATACGGAAAACACTTGTTTAAGACTTATAGCAAATTATTTTTCCATCTTTTGCTTATTTTCCTTAACTATAACACTTTCCAAAACTTTCACTCAAAAAGCTCTTTCTTGGGAGCTTATGTTGCCTCGAATAAAGCTGGAGTTCCACACCTCGCATTATGGCGTCTTGTACATATGTAAAAAAGAGAATAATCAGTGAAAAGAAAAATAATAATCAGTGTAATTGTATGTGCCAAGTTACAAAGGAAAACGCGTCGAACGCATGAAGTATGGTTATTTTCTACTTTCAACTTTTGTATGCGTCGCAAAAAAGGTCAGTCGAATGCCAAGGATGACAAATTATATATATTTTCTGCAATCTGGAAAATTATTTTCTTGTTTTATTAAAATATGTACACAATAGTTGATAAAAAAAAACTTGGCACTTAAAAAGTGCATGTAACTTTAGAAACGGATAAAATGCACAGAAATGATCAAACGCATAGAAAGTGTGGTCACAGACTACTATACAGAGGGGAAAAAAGTGACGTGTTGAAAGAGGCCAAATCAGTTGCGAAGGAAGCTTTCGAAGGAAAATATAGATAGCGCTTTTTGGTAGTGAAGGGGCAATATGTAATAACAGGCCGCTACAAGCAACACAAATTGCATGAGCAAAACAAAACTTACACAATACAAGCCACGTTAAACAAAAGCATTAGTTCAACCAACGTTTTGTTTTGTGCAAAAAAAATTGTTTTTATGTAATATTGTTTTGTTTTAAAATGTTATTTACTTACTTAAATATAAACCCCCCTTGTGTCACTACTGCGGGGTAATACGGGAAAGATTCCGTGATGCCATCAACTGGTCGTGAAGGGATAGAACGGATTGCAGAATGTCCAGGACACTAAGGCCCGAATAGGGTACAGGGGCAACTAGCGTTATATTAGGATTGGACAGGATTGGTCTTAGGACACTAATAGGGTTCTTGACGGGACATGGTTCTGTTAAGACTTTTACGAGCAAATGGGGCCATCCCATACCGGACTTCTGCAGATTGTGCGAGGATGCTGAGAAGCTAGATACAATTAAGCATGTACTTTGCTACTGTCCTAGGATGCAGGGTCTCAGGCGGAAATGGCTAGGGGACGGATTTCACGACGAACTAGGCTGTATCGATGGAGTTAATGCAGTCGATCAACTGCGGATTGTCAGGGAAGTGGTAGTGGCTGTTTCTGATGAGGGGACTGTAGGAGAAGTTTTTTGTGCTGTGGTTCCTACTGACTATTCTTGATATTTCTTAATTTTTCCATCAATTCTTCTCGTCCTCTTTTTCTTTACTTCTCCTTTTCCTCTGTATCGAAGGGATTCACAATAGACCGCATAGGTATTCAAATGGAGGTGTGCCCTTGGGCGCATAATCCTTCTTAACCTAACCTAACCTACTTAAATATCATTTGCTCGTGTTGTGGCAAACTTAAAAATTAATTTTTACAACAGTTTTGCTAATATATCTCAACTAAACAAATTTGTGTTCATTGTATTGGGGCATAAAAGATGGTGCAAAGAGAAATGCAAACTGAGCAGCGTTCGAAAAAATAGACATTAAAAACGCAGTATCTTCCGTCTCTTGGTATAGTACTCTGTGGCGTGATAAGGATTTCTAGCTTAAAACCTAAAGCGTGTGAATCAAAGAATCATTTTTTTAAAAGTTTTTATGATTTCAAAAATTAATTAAAAAAATATAACTTTCCAAATTTAGTTTGCGATTTGATGTTTAATGAATATTTTTTTATCAAAGAACAGTTATTTTCCTTTTTTTTAGCACGCAGGGTTACAAAAATAACCATTACTGCCCAACATGTAGACTTTCTAGCTTTCTCATCAAAAAAAAAAAAAAAAAAAAAAAAAAAAAAAAAAAAAAAAACATAAAAATTATTTTGCCCCAAGAAATAAAAAGAAAACAAAGAAACTATTTCATATCTAACACTAAAAAACAATTTTTTCTAAACCACTATCTCTCAACGTCATTCTTGTCTGCCATGTCAAGTCGTGCGCCACTGTGTCAACCTAAACTAGCAATAATGACAACAACAGAGAGCGCCAACGACATATACAAAATAATAACAAAAACAAATATAAGGCAAAATCTTTTGCAATCAGTCGCTTACCCAGTTCAACTGTCCGTCCCCCGTTTCTTCACTATACCAACTGTAAAGACACCCAGTGTATAAGTGAAGAAAGCGAGCGGAAGGACTGTTGGAAAGTGTTGAATTGTAGGTTAAGTGTAATTTGTAAAAAGCAAAAAAAAAAAAAACATTAAAAACTCTTGTTTCATTTTCTGCTCTTGTTTTGTAACTTTTCGTCTTTGTTTTCTTTTTTTTTAGTTTTCTTGAATAGAATTTAGATCTTTGGCTTGTTCTTGTTGTACGAGAGTGCCTTTAACAACCAGGTTTTTTTCTTATTTAATTGTGGCTGAGGTGTTTGGTTAGAAAATTAAGAGAAAGGGAGAGGATATACACAATTTAAAATAATATAAATTTTAAGTGCTTTAAAAGGGGTTTTGTTTTTATTTAGACTTAGAAATGTGTGTGAATCAAATGCGTTAAAGAGATTGAAATATTTTGGAATATTTAAAAGAATACGGTTGGGCAAGAGAAGTAAATGTGTTATGGATTTTAAGCTTTAAGATTTTTTAATTTTGAATCTGGTTTTAAGACGAAAAAGTTAAAGAGGTTTTATATATAAAATGAATTTTGTTTTAAATACCTTTTTAGCTCCCCAAAAATATGCTAGATTTTCTTTGCATATGCAATATAAAAAAGATTTAATTAATTTTACATAATTGTTTAACACTACTTAAAATTTTTGTTTTCGATTTAAATGACCAAAAAATGTATTCCATATTTTGTTGCAATCTTAAAAATTAGTTTAATATTACATGATTTTATGGAAATTCAATTTTTTATGTACTTTAGAGGTGTTCAAAAATAATTAAAGTGAACTCTAAAGTCAGTGAATGGACTAATTTGGTTCTTTTGTATATGAAAACATTTAATATGAAGATTGGTGCCGATTGGATGTAGAAAATTAGGGGTGGATATGATAAATCGATCGAAAATTTCTGAAAGACCCAGGATATATCGAACCATTACCGCAAAAAAAGATCAAGCGGCAAAAACAAAATTTTACAGGACAAAGTTAATATATTTCATAAAAATTATGTGTGAAAATAGGCGCATAAACTAAAATAGTTTTTGCTATAAAATCGTAACGGTACCTTCTGTGACCTTGAGATTTTAAGAGATGATGCAAGTGTTGCCAATAAATTCATTTATTAAAAAAACGAAAATTGAAAATGATGTCGCTTTGCGGTTATGGCTCAATATGTATATACTTTATGGGCTCTTTTATGAATATTTAAGAAGTTTCACATGAAATGACAAATTTAATATACCCCATAAAGTATATATATTATGGGTCCTGGAGTAATTTCAAGTCGATTTAGACATGTCCGCCTGTCTGCCGTTCTGACCACTTCACTATAGGAAATTTTCCCTTTTTTTTGGTCAAAACTAATTTTTAGCCAAACGAGTGGGCCAAACTTAATGATTTTTTAGATTCGCTTTTTGGAAGTGTTATTCCTAAATGATTTTTTGGATTCGCTTTTTGGAAGTGTTCCTCCTTAAGCTAATAAATTTTTAGTCACGCACCGTCACGGGGAAAAAAGTTTGTCACGCGCAAGTCTGCATTTGGTACACTGAAGTTACCTGGAAAAAACCGGTTTTTTTAAGACATATGCAAGTATATGCAGCTGAAATAAATTGCGAATGGATGACAACTTATGGCTCTATCGAAATGCGCAAATGTTATATCTATCACTTTTAATCATTTTTTTTCGGAGCTTAGTGGAGTTGCAATTTATTAGTACAGTATATAACATCAAGGTCTTTTTCTTTCCTTCGATTTAACCAAATTAAAAAAAAAAGTTGAATATCTTTTTAACTACTAAAAAAGTACTCACTTTTAGCATTATTGTTCATTTTTCACTTTTTTTACATGAGTTTTTTGAATAAAAACTTTAAACTTAAATACACGTCTAATTTAATATAGTAACTTCCTCGTTTTGTTTAATAAACAAACCTCATGTTTTTGCATTAATAAAATAACGGTAAAGCATCATTGATGCTTTATTCTTCGGGGATGCTTTTTTTAGTATGTTTTTAAGTACATAGTGAAAAAAAAATCAAAAACTCCAAGAAAAAAATTAAGTACTTTTTGCCAAAAAAAAGGAGAAATTTCCTATAGTGCACCTGTCCGTCTATTTAAAGCACGCTCACTTTCGGAAAACTGAAAGGAAAAGAACAAAATAATGTGAAATAGTTTCTAGTTATCCTTAAGCCCCTGTTACTGCCACTGCCGATTGCAATGTTATCGTTATAAAAAGCTCTTTCTTACGACCACTAATGCACAGAAAAAAGTTTTTTTATCAATTAAAAAAAATGGCTTAAAAAGTATTTAAATTTAATTAATGTGATAATTGAATCAATTATTTTTTAATCAATTATTTTTTAGTTGAAAGAAACTTAAAAATTTAATTTTGATTCAATTAACATTTTTGTTGTTTTGATATTATTTAAATTTAAAATTTTGAATAAATTAAATATTAATTAAATAACAACAAATCTGAATTGACTTTTTCCGTTTAAAATAAAATAATTTAAACTTATAGAATTGTAATTAAATAAATTAACACATTGGTAAAATGCCAAAGTTTTTTGATAATTTTTTAATTAAAATTAAAAAAAATTATTTATTGTACATATAATTATTATATTATAATTAATTTCTAAGCCAATGAAATTAATATAAATTTGTTTATTAATTATCGTTTAGGAATTTTAACTTAAATTAAAACTAAAACTGGTGTTGTTAATTGTGCGTTCACCATCTGATGAAATTCAGGCGCGTTGGTAAACTCAAATAACAGCACCAGTTAGCTGACAGTAATAGCAATGTAACCGTACAGTAAAAAAGTAAAGAATCCATTTTCTACAGATTTAGAAGTTACGGTTAAGTCACATCTTACTATTAACTATAATCGTTTTAATCAGTGCACGAAAATAAACATTCACCCCTATTGTGAAAAACAAGTCGAATTTTTGTTCCCATTATTCCCCTCGAAGGAAAAAATACTATTGTGAAACTCCCGTGAATAATTTTTCGCGCTATCAGTTCTCAGTGAATGTAAAAAAGAAGAAATATTAATAAAATTAAAAAAAAATTTTTTGTTCAAAAATATGCACGTATATTTTAAAGAAAAGTTAAAAAAAAACAAAATAAAATATATTGTATTGTATTGGAGTGATAGTTTGATTGCACCATTAGCTTATTGCGCTTTTATGTAGTAAAAAAATTTCTAAAATTCTGCCACCACGTCTTTAAAAAGCTTCATAACTCCTCAGGCAATAGACCCGTTTTTTTTGCATTTTGTTCAACAATATACATACATATAAGTTTTTGACTCTTTTAACGTATCTTGACCTTAAAATAAATTTTGTAAACTTTAATATAATGAGAAGAATTACTTACATAAATATTTTGTTCCCCAGCCAAAATAAAGTGAGAAATTCAAGGGGAAAAGTGAATAAATTACGGGGAAAATATTTTTTCATGATAAGAGGAATTTTTTCCCGCGAACATTTTTTTCACGTTATTATTCTCCTATGAACTAATTTTTTTCATGGGAGTTTTTCATGATCGCAAATACGTGAAAAGGGAAAAGATTACGAGGGAAAAATTATTCACGATAGGGGTGATTAAATATCGTTTCTTAGTGTTCGATTCGGCAGCTTTGTGGAAAACACAAACGCTAAAATCGATTGTGTGGTAAATAATTAAAAAAAAATAACGTTTCCCTGTTTGTGATCTTCGAACACAAAAAAAAAAATGCTGTATTTATCTAACTCAACAAAAAGATGCGAACATTTAATTGTGTTCAGATTTTTTTTTTTTTTTATAAAACGAAAAACTTCGTTGTGTTCGGTTCGGCACATTAATGTTCGTTCGTTTCAGTTGTGCTTAGCGCTCATTTGGGTAGTAAAAAAAACCAACATTTTTTACAAAAGCAAAATACAGATTCGAAAAAAAAACAAAAAGCCTTCGAAAGAATTTTACACACACAAGCTATTCGTGCTGTAGTGGTTGCTAAAATTTGTTGTTTGCTCATTTCTTTATCAATATAAGCCCCTTTTGAGACTCGGCAAGTTACTTGCGCAAGTCTCTTGCGCAACTCTTGGTTTGTAGATGTCAGCGGTAAGGTCGCGGTAAGGGGAAAAATATTGAGTACAGACCTTGTTTTACTCGGCAAGATACTTGCGCCACAAACTTGCCGAGTCTGAAAGGGGTCTAAAAAAAGAAACACTATGGAACATTAAAATTTAATGTATGTCTATAGAACCACTACAATTGTTTTGCTTTATTACGAAGAACAGGGCCTTGTTTCTCAAAGCTACAACTTACAAATCTACAAGTAAAATACATTTGAAACAAGAACAAAAATTGTGAAATTGTTGTTTTTTTACGTATTTTACTTGTAGAATTGTAACTTGTTGTTTTGAGAAACAGAACAATATATATGTAATATTCGTTACTTTCTTGAAAATAGTTACGAACGGTATTAAGGTTTATGTTCGCCTACACTAACACTAATGAACTAGATATCGCTTCTGGCTGTGTGAACGGAACGCTAAATAATGCTCTGTTTATTGTCGAACACTGGTTCTAATTTTATTCCAACACAATGAATGAGCTTATTTGCAACGTTACTGTTACTGTCAGCTAACTGGGGCTTAAGTAATTTGGGATTGAAATCCAGTAAAATCGTTATGGTAGGATAAGAGTTATGAATCAAAATGTGGAAAATTTATAATTTTGTTACAAAACTAACATAAATAGTGGCGTAAGATTTTGCACGAATCCATTCTATACGACCGGTAATCATACCATAAAAATTCGTGAAGATCGATTCATAATTGACCATAGGTCCCCTGTAAGACCCACACTCTCCAAAAACACTTTAGTGCGCGTGAAACAGTAGCCAATAACGCTATTATAATAGAATTGGATCCGTCATAGTTTCATATGACTAGAAATCACACTGTAAATTGATCTATAATTTAACATAGGCCCCATATAAGGTCCTCTCTCGAAAAACACTTTAGAAGTTTTAAGACCGTAACGAATAATGCCATTATAATAAATGTTTGTCTATCGCAGTTTTATATGACTAGAAATCACACTGTAAAATTTTTTAAGAAATGGCTACATAATTTACAAAAGACCTCATATAAACCTTATTCTCGGAAAACCGTTTGGTACACGTTAAACGGTAAAGAATAATGCTTTTGTAATAAAATTTAGGCTGGCGCAGACTTGTGTACTAGAAATAATACTGTCAACACTTGCGCGAAAGACCTAAACGAATAATTCTATTGTATTAAATTTTGGTCCCTCACAATTTTATATCAAATTTCAAACCAAATTTCGTGAAGAATGGTTCATAATTTACCATAGGACCCATATAAAGCCCATCCCTGAAATATTCTTACTGTCAGGTACTGGAGGGTATCAAAGATTCAGCACAGCAGAATATAATAATCTAACTTGTTTAATTTACAAAGCAAATTGAATTCATTCAATTACGGTATTAAAAGTTAGTAATCTATTATCGAACCACTTGCCACCTTCTGTCTCAAATCATTTTGTAGCCTGTTTGTTATTTTATGGAATTTTCTTTGAGTTGAATTATCGGACCGGCAAATATTTCATTTAACACTAATAAATATTATTTTAATGTATAATATATTTTTAATTAATTTTTAAAGCTTTATAATTTTTTTGTTTTTTTTTATTTCAATATCTTATATTTTTTAATAAACAAATATAATTTTTTTTAATTTAATCGAAATTCTGTGGTAAATATAAAACAAATAATAATGTGGAAAAGTTAAAAAAAAAAAAACAGATCTGTAATTTGTGAAACGTGTTTAATTTAAAAAAACAAACTTTTTTTACTTTCTGTTTTACGCATATGAATTGTACAAATCACAGTTCTGTAAAAAAGCAACAACTCAAGCAAAATCTTTTCAATAAACGAATTGAACCGAAAAATATGGAACGCAAATATAAAAAAACATGTGGATGATACAAAAGTAATAAGAAGAAAAAAATATATACCAGGCAGACATGATACTAAAGCACACTTGAAGTTTTAAGGTAAAAGTATAGAAATAATTGTAGCAACACAGTGAAATGCATTTATTTAATTATATATTCGTATTAATTGGTCATACAGCCATACAGTGATAAAGTTATGTAAATCGTTTATAAATTATGTATTTATATATTCGCATACAAATTTCTTGTAGATTAAAAAAAAAAAGTTTAAATTGTAACTATAATTGTATAATTATAATTATAAAATATTGACCCGGATTACGGTTGGCGTGGGCATAAATGCCTGAGTTATTTGTTTGCAGTAGATTAGTGAACACAGCCTGTGCAGGCACTTTAATCTAAAAAGGCTGATTCATGTTGCTGCCAATAATTATCTTTTTTTAATTTTACATGATTTTTTATGTTTTCTTTTTATGACTTTTTCTGTAGACCTTTTTGCACAACTTGAAGTATAATTGTAAACATATACAGCAAGTGTCATATTTCTACAACAAATAGTTTATTTGTGGTTAATTGAACTGTTTATGATTTGCAATCCAAATTTCTAATGCCCTAATCATGTAAAACGCAACGAAACGCCAAAGAATAACATTGAAAGCACAAACACTGTCATAATTATTTTGTAATTTTGTTGTTGCTTTCTACAGAAATTCACATTACGTTTTAAAATTTCAAACGCTGCATTGCCTGTGGCGTTGCAAATTTCTATAGAAAGCAACAACAAAATTAAAAAATATTTATGACATTGTTTGTGCTTTCAATGTAATTCTTTGGTGTTGTGTTGCGTTTTACATGATTAGGGCCAAACTTTAAGGGCATAATCATGTAAAACGCAACGCCAAAAATTTCATTGAAAGCAAAAACAAATTCAAAAATAACCTTAATTTGATATCAGCTGTAATTTTATATTAATCCGGTAATTTTGCTTCATCTCCAATGTAATTTAGAATTTTGCTGGTGGTAACACTGCTTTAAATCTAAAAAAATGAAACCTTTAATTTGAAATACAATAAAGTAAGCTCTTGCTCCAACCCTGGGGTAACAAATAAAAATGCATAAAAATCTAAAAAGAAAACCCACTTGTGGCAGTTTCCGTATTCATGTTTTCTTTCTTTCTTCTTTTTCAAAAAAAGAAAATAAAATAAAAAAAAAGTAAACGCAATAAAAAGAAAACATTTATTGATTTGGTTTAAAGTGATTTGCATGCATGAAACTCCTTTAATGTTCTTTTTTTATTTTGCGTGTATTTTTTGTCATTGACAACAATTCCAATATGATACAAAGCTGCTGGTAAAAGGAGAAAAAATTAAAATGGCTATATAAGGACAAAAATAAAACAGAAATAAAAACGCTAACAAAGTGAATCAAAATGAAAGTAAAAAAGTAAGGAGATATATAAAAAAAATCGCAGTAGTTTAACACAATCATTTACTGTATGCACAGGAAAAATATATAGGTCCTGTCCTATATCAGACTTTTGGTTTGGTTGTCGTTAGTCTAACATAAAAGAAAAGGCCAGTAAGAGAGCGCTTACAAAAGGAATATGTCGGCTTTATATATGTATGTACATATATGTACATTCATTTAGTACATACATCCAAGGGAAACTATAGCCTTAACTTTCTACTATGCATGTATTCATTTGTTCATTTATGTCATTAAATGTTGCTTGTTTCCTCTTAAGAGCTGTCTTGCTTTTGTTCAACATTTTTTTCCTTAAAATTTAGCAGAACAATATGTAAAGTAAAATAAGTTGAAATGAAAAAACAGAAAGCAAAGAGAGTCCGTCCGTACATACATTCAATATGCGAGTATATAAAAAACTGGCAAAGATAAGTGGATAACGAAACTAATCTACTCACATACACAACTCATATCATGTTACTCTTTTTCTTCTACTCACACAACACTTTCACATGCACATTCAGAAGCACGAATTTCCTTAAAAGGACTACACCATCAATACAAAAAATTAGACCCTTTTTCTGAGGGATTCATTATTGATTTTCGTGGTAAGTTGAAAATGTTTAGGGAAATTTTAAAATTTTTTTTTTGTGTGGCATTGCACATTGTCGTAAAATAACGAAATAGAGGTTAATACTATAGAACTTAATACCATTGAAGGTCCGATGAAACGCGGCTTTCCTTTTTGTTTTAGTTACTATTGAATTATTCCCAATTTATTGTGGGCAGTCGTAGATTTTTAAGAAGATTTAGCTTTATTCGTATGACAGTTCGTTTTTAGCATTCTTACGGTTGAAATTCATACTGACTGAAAAAATTTTTTAGACCATAGCAGAGCTTGATATTAAAAGTTAGAGTGCTATATTCGAATCTTTGTGACCCTCCACCGACAAGAGTGGGCTCTATGCGATATATACATATATCTATATATAAATCGGCAAAGGCAAAACAGTTAAGAACACATTGATACTCTATTTGCCAACCGATTTGAACAAAAAGAGGTATTTACTTACAGTAGTGCACAATATATATTTCATTAAAATCTGCGGGGTAAAAAGGGTAAAAATAAGTGATCCAAAAAACAAATTTAACGGCCTGTTTAACGATTTCGAACATCAACGTTCTCATAGAAAATTATATTTAAAACAAAAACATAATTCTAAAATTTGTTTTTATTTTAAATGTAATTTTATATGCGAACGTTAACGTTCGAAATCGAGGAACAGGCTGTAATACTTATCGTTGTGCTTTAGAAAAATAAGAGGTTTTTTTAAAATTTGGCCCTTTTGGGTACTAAACGGGTATAACCTGTATTTTACAACTTTTTTGTTACCCCATTTTACTTTTAAACCAACAAACATAGAAATTAAGATTATACCAAATTCTTAACTTATCTAAAAATATAAATATGAATATGGTATTTTTCCGAAATTCGAACGTTTTAGGTGTGAAAATCGTACCTATTTTTGGCACTTTTTTACAACATATTTTTCTTTATGTATTGACACATTCGTATTAAATTATCGGGTTCCACTACAATATTGAACTTTTTGGTACTTTTATGCGGAGAAAAAATCATCAAAAAGAGAAAATACGGGATATAAATTTCTTTTACTTTTCCGTGCTGCATGAGGCAATTTTTGAATTTTCTATAATATTGAACGTAGAAACATAAAATTATAGGAGTGAATGAGAACCTACAAGAAGAAAAATGTTAGCACTTTTTTACTCTTTAACAGATACTTTTTGAATTTTCAATAAAATTGGACCTAGAAACATAAAATTAAACATGCAGAGTGATTGAGAGTGATTGCCCTTTTTGGTTTTTTAACTGGTAATTTCTGATTTTTTTTTTTATATTATTGTAATGAAAGTAGAAGAGAACATATAGACTGGACCACTAAGATGAATAAAAAACAAATGCTCGAAATATGTAAATTCATTTTTACTTTATATAAGATTTCTTCATATTCGCATAAATAACACAAGTATACACGGTTTTGGATCTAAGCAACCAAAACCTGCTTCTAAGGTTATTTGGGGCTCTGAATACGAATCTGCACTCCGTTTTTTTAAATTGGTTCTAGTTTTCGAGATATTAAATAAACTCATTTTTTAAAATTTTTTACAATTAATCTCCATTTTATTCATTAAAAAGTATTAAATTAGAAATGAAGAGCAGTCGAACTGAGTCGCTTGTACTGTTTGGGATCTGTTTCACACATTAAAGTCCAACAGTAGTCGCTCATCATGCCCTCGTCCCAAAATCCTTGGTATCGATTTTCGATTTTCGCCAAATCTTGGTGTAGTCGCTCTCCTTGCTCGTCGCTTGTATCACCCAAGTTTTCAGGAAAAAATTCGAGATGGGAATGCAGAAAATGTATTTTGAGAGACATTCGAGCTTCAATCTTGCAATAATTTTGCAACAAAGTGTCGATTATCTGCTCGAAATCCGGGGATTTGCGGTTACCGAGAAAGTTGTGAACAACATCTTGAAATGATACCCATGCTGCTGCTTCATTGGGGGTTAAACATTTTGTAAAGTTTCTGTCGGCCATTAATTTTCGAATATCAGGTCCGACAAATATTCCCTCTTTGATTTTGGCGTACGACAATTTGGGAAATAACTTGGTCAAGTACTCAAAAGCCGGTCCTTCACGGTCGAGCGCTTTGACAAAGTTTTTGATAAGACCAAGCTTTATGTGGAGAGGTGGCAAGAAAATGTTCTGTGGGTTCACAAGTGGTATAGAAGAGACGTTTTGTTTTCCTGGTTCATAATTAGCACGTCTTGGCCAATCTTTTCTTACATAATGTTGGTAAGTTGCACGGCTATCCCACAGACACAAAAAACAGCAAAATTTGGTAAAACCAGATTGCATCCCCACCAAGAGACCAATAACCTGTTGGAATAGTATATAAATCATTTATTATTTAAAATTAAATTGAAATTTATTTTCAAACCTTCAAATCGCCACATATTTTCCATTGATGCTCTTTATATTTTATATTGGTCAAAATTTTACACATTGCATTGTAGCATTCCTTCGTTTGTACTGCATAAGCAATCGGAATTGATGGATTTATATTTCCATTGTGTATCAGAGCAGCTTTCAGGCTGTATTTTGAACCATATATGAACAAACGCCATTCATAAACATCGTATGGTGTATTCATCGCAGCAAACAAACCGTTGATGTCATGGCAGAAGCATATATTCTCCTCTTTTATGAAGAGCGGTAAAAGCGCCTCATTTCTGGTTCTATATACAGTGACTTTTGTTTGAGTGTCAAGATATTTCCACTCCTGCATCCGTGATGCGAGCAATTCTGATTTTTGTTTAGATAAATTCAAATCACGAACCAAATCATTGAGTTCACTTTGCGAAACTAAATGTTTTTCCTCCATGTTAAAATCGCTTCCACTGTTCGTCGGTGATGAACTACAACTTTCCATGGAATTTGCACTCGTACCTGGACAAATTGGCAAAGGATCATTGCTCGCACGGGGAACTGGCTTAGACACTGATAAAACTTCAGGATATTTATATTTTGCTAGTTTTTTTGCATTTATACCGACGACATTCATCAAGCAAAAGTAACAATCATCTACATGATTTTTCGGCTCTCTCCATAACATTGGCAATGAAAATGAAAAACATACCTTCTTACCGCGTGACCACTTGTATTATATTGTGCTGCACGCGTTACAAAATAATTTCGGTACCCACGGCTTGTGAGTGTTTGATACAGAGAAACCAAAATAATGAAAATATGCATTTCTGATCACATTAGTAATAACTTTGCCACTTTTTCTGATCAAATACATCCGCAAACATAACAAAAACACTGAATCAACTTTACAATTCTGTCTTTGCATTTTCACACGTTTTGGATTCAAAAAAAAAACTTAAAAAAAAAATTATATAACGTTTGTAGCGACGCCAACAGCTGACTGTCATTATGATAGCGCAGAGCTGCCAACATGCGCGAACTCATAAACTAGAACCAATTTTGAAAAACGAAACCCGGATTTGAATTCAGCACCTCAACTAACGTCAAGATTTGTTCTCATCTGCTCTGATCCAAAAGTTGACCGGAATTTGTAAACTTGTGTAATTATGGTCGAATTTCGACCAGTGGGCAAACACTAGTATTGTTAATAAAGCTTCACATAAACGAACGTAAGCGTTAAAATTAGTTGCGGTTTAGACCTGAATTAAATTATTGACCGACAACAAGAAAGTTTCATTTTAGAACTTTGAACTGGCTTGAGTAAAATATCATGATTCGTAACAGTTTTAGCCGAACTAAAATGATTTTTAGGAGGGTAATTTATGGACTTGTCATCCCAAAATTCTTATTAAAAAAACTTAATTAGAATAAATACCAATACAGCAGCTAGTTTTAGCGTTAACAGTGAATTTCAGAAGGCTGCTGAATATGGGATCTAATGTCAGTTATGGACCGTATATCACAAGATTGCATGATATTTTTTCTGGCCATATGGATCTAAGTTTAAAGAAATATTACCGCAATATCTATCTATATCTGCTACGGTTTTAGGGGAATTTAATTTTTTTTCCCAAAGTGGGCTTTATATACCCTGCGGGAAATTTGTGTCAATTGCCCTTAAAGCACTGATCCCGTGAACAGTGAACAAAATTTTATAATTAAAAGGAACGAATTGTTATAAGTCAAAACAAGACCTATCACTTAACTGGTGATAATATGTTTAGACTGTTGTTGGTCTAGAGGAAAGGTTATTGGCACAAAACTATTCATATGACTGGATGTTGTGCGGGAAGTGGCTGATTCTCTCTAGTTCTATTACTTTATATGAAGGGGATCTATCATATTGACATGGCTCATTTGGGACAATATCTGCGACAGGAATTATTTTAACCAAAATTGGAAGGTTATTTCAGTGACCTGTTACAAAGTGTCAAAAAGGTGCCAATTTACCCCTCGTAGGACATCGTCATGTTAAAGTGACTTGTCACGTGACAAGTTTTGTGTTAGTTCCCTTTTCCGTAGGGTAGTTTAAGGCTTAGTAAACTGTGATTTCTCTTCCTATAAAACTGTGATGTACCGAATTTAATTATGATAGCATAATTTATTACGATTTTAGGCGTTCTAAACTGTTTGCCGGGAGTAGGGTTTTATGGGTCAGGGTAAATCATGGATCGATCTTCACGAAATTTGACACTGTGATTTTTAGATTTATAAAGCTGTGATATACCAAAATTTCTTTATGATAGCATTTTTATTAGGCGAACTTAACTGTTTTACGAGAGTTGGGTTTATATGGGGCCTAAAGTAAATTATCGGCCGATCTTCACAAAATTTTACAGTGCGATTTCTGGTCCTATAAAACTGTGACGTACCAAATTTTAATATAACAGCGTTATTTATTACGGGCTCAGGCGTACTAAACTGTTTCCGCGAGTAGGGTTTATATGGGGCTATGGTCAATTATGGACCGATCATTCACCACTAGTAGTGGTGTACTTAGGTTATAAAAATAAGCTTATCTGGTCCACTGTCTGATCTGCTAACCTTAATACAGATGATTTTCTTAAAATAGAGGTACTAGTTTTAGAAAAGACAAAAAATAACCGAAAAACGATTAGAATTTCTTCTTAAACGAATAATTTTCATCTACGCCCCTTAAAACTTTCCATCACATTTTATACAAATTCTTTTTTTTATGAATTCTTATTTGGTGCGACAAGGGCCACAATGGACAAATTAAGACGTTTTATAAACAAGAATGTGATAAAAAATAGTTTTTCAATACGAAACGGCTTGTCGGCTTTGTTGGACTGGCAGTAAAATTCCAATATTTTTAAAAATTGATTGATTAATCTTTTTCCTTTTATTTCCTGGCCTTATTCCTATAAATTTTATACTATACTAGCGGACCCTATGCCGGCTTTGTCAGGCAAAACAATACAAAATTATACAATATTAATTATCGTAATTGGCGTATTTATGGCAAAAGTAAGGGGTTTTTAATATCGTAGTTAGCAAAAACGACAATAAATAAGACACTGTTTACAAATCTATTACAAAATCTATTACGCCAACCACGATAGGCGTATTTGTTGTAAAAACTGTTGTTAAGTTTTTTAATCACGACAGTGTATATGTTAAAATTTAGGATGTCGAAATATTCAAAGATAAAGAATTTAAAGAATGAAAAACAGGCATCGATCTTGAATAAATTATTTATTTAATACAATATTAATAAGTTACTCTTCTCATTAATTTCTTGCACATATTACTGACTACTATTTTAGGCATTATTTTATATTTTTAAGCCACTGTGCGCAACCTTTCTTTCAGTTTTTATTCAAATTTATTTATTTTTTGTCGTATTTATAAGATTCCTTAATGTTGTTAAAATCACGAATCAAACCATTTTTAACATTTTATCTATATATTCGAAAAAATATTTTTGTTGTTTGATTTTAATCTTTTTTTTTAATAATCTTGTGGGTTTTGTTTTATAATATATGCGGTTTTGCTTGTTTAACGTTCTTCACTCTATTCAAATTTTCTGGTTTTTTTTTCGAAAATGGTCTTTATTTTATCTAAATACCGATAACTTTGATATGTATATGACTTATTCTTTTGTGCACACAATTAGAGTGGGCTTTAATAAATAAATCTAAAAGATGCCACAAGTAATGTGTGGCATCTCTAAGATTAAACTCTTTATGTTGCCAAGAAATAAAGTTCACTTTAACTTTTAAAGGATGAAAAATTTGGTCATTAAAAATATAAGATTTTATTTAGTGTTCAGAAATTATATTGAATAAAGATTTTAAGTGCATTGAGTTTAAATGAAATTTTATTTATATTGTTTGTTAAATAAATGCTAAATAAAATGGATTTCTTAAATACCAAATAAAAAGACACCCACTCAATTCAAGCAGATTTTACTAAAATATTTCGATTTTGTCACACTATGTAGACCTGGAAGTTTTAGTCTTTCTTCTATTATAATTACAAGTTGCCTTTAAATAAGGACTCATTTAGCCAGGTAATGTAATACTAATAAGTATACAATTTTGGGAAAACGTATAACCCAATATATTTCATTTTTAATAGGGGTCATTTGTAGGTATTTGAACTTCTAAACATGGGCTCTGCATCTGAAAATCAGATGTGTATGCTACCTGTGATAAATCAGAGTCAGGTGGATTAACCGCTTACTACTGGTTTAAATGATTTTTTTTTAATGTAGTCATTGATTAGGACTGTGTTTTAACGATATGTTACAAGCATAAATTTGGGTCCAGACATCACATTTAAACACTCCAAAAACAGGTCTAAAGAAAAACGCCTTTGAAGCCGCTCATTACGAGAACAGATGCAGCATTTGGCTTGTATATTGTTTATTATTGTATATTTTATTATTTAAGCTCGTAAATTATTTCTTTCGAATCGAAATACGCGGTAAATTTCCAGTGTGTGGGAGGTTTAGTCAGCAGTGCAGCGATGTCCAAACTGTAAGCTGTGGTTGTATTGCTTCATATTAGTATTGGTAAATAGAGACAGGTATTCTTAATATAAAAAAAATTATAAGAATATGTAAGCATCCGTCGCATGTGCACTCATCGCCTGACAATTGACGACTGCATTGTTTACTCTCGTGTTCTTTATGAAAATGCGTAAGAATTCGTGTGAAGAATGTGTGTGAATTAATTACCGCAATTGCGGTATGGGCTGGACATCAATCATCTGGCTTAAATATGATAAATTCTGTAGTTACTACAGAGCTCTTGAGAGTAAAAATGTGGCCTAAGAAGACTATTTGTTATGTGCAGGCCTAAGCAAACTGTTTTGAATTCTTTTTATTAAAAGAGTCGGCTCCCAATTCAACTAGAAGCCCCGAACTCAATCGATTTCAAAACGATTGGTTTTAAAAGCTGTGATGAAATTGTGGCGATTTTAAAAACCGTTATTTAATTATAATCTAAAGGGGTCTGTACGCGGTCAAGCATTTCTCGACAAGCGCTATGTTATTATTAGTGGAAATGTATTTCTATGTGTGACAACGACGATGCTGGATGGAAAATCAAATAATTTAGATATGACGGCGAATATTACGTCCATCACACGTACACGAGTGAATTCGCCTGCATGACAAGCATTTTGACCGTATACAGGCCCCTTTATAGAGATAGCCGGCATTGAGATACTTTCTTTGGTGTCAAATCTGCTTTAATTTTGTTACGCAATAAAAAAAACTATTTTCTTAAAAATTTTGAAATCAAAGCCGGCTAATTCTTAAATGCTTTAATAAGACTATATTAATAAGAGAGGCAGGTTCACAGAGATTTTATGAAATATTTGGACAGAGTAGTTCGCCACTAAAAATGCAAAAGGGCGTAACAACAAAAATAATTCGACATAGAGTTTTTTATTGATTATTGTTCGGTTTATTAAACTACATGTTTACAAAAAATATTAGATCCCTTCGATCAAAAATGGAGACTTTATTTAAGAAATGCAAACGCCAAGTACACCTTGTTGTTATTGCTTTTGTAAAACTTTTTTCTTCTCCAGTAAAAAATAAAAAGTGTTGTTACCTCCTTTTGCATTTTAGGTAGAGTTTTTTTATTCCCGCACTTTCTGGATTCGCGGGAAATAAAAATCGAGTTCCCGGGATCCTGGGATTCCCGCCAAAATTTTTTTATTTATCCCTTTACTTATTTCTCCAATGAAACTAATAATTTTTACTGACAATTACGCTTAAAATAATTAAGTCTAGTATCTATTATATAACAAAAATGTAAAAAATTTAAGATCAAAATTATTTTAAGATACTTAAGAGGTTTATGTCAATAGGATCATAGAAATCAATATACGTATATATACGTTCAGAGCTCATTTGCATAATTAGAATGAAAGTATTAAAGTCTTACAGCCAATTTCATCAAGTTCAGTTAAAACTTAACTGTTTCCTTAACTTCCTAAGAACTGGTGAAATTGAAAATAAAATTTTGGAAGATAGGTCTATAAGGTCCATTCTCAAAAATTAACTTAATAAGCCTTAAACTGTAGAAAACTTAAATATTGTGGTAAAATTAAGTTGGATTAAACTACTAACACAGTCTAGACACTAGTCCGACATAGATTCACTAAAGTTTAAAAAAAGATGTTATTCAAAATTTCCGGGGAATCCCGCAATTAAATCCCGGGAAAGCGGGAATTGAAAACAATTGAAAATCCCGGGAATTCCCGGGTTACTAAACAAGATTCTAAAAAATTGCTAAATCTATCCACCAAATAGCGTAATTGTGATTGTGTTTCTCTTTTTGCTTTTAATTTTATTTTTCATAATTAAAGTTTATTGATTTAGTTGTAAGTTTACTGTTTCGAAAAAGTTTCAGTAATTTTGTTTCAATTGAACATTTGCTTTTGTTTTATAAAAAAAATTGTGTCCTTCAATAAATTAATTTTTTTACATTTGATGCTTCGGATCAAATGTAAGGAAATGAGTTCAGTACTCGATACTTAAATAGATGAAAATGATATTGGTTATTTCAGGGATTTATGTTTTGCAAAGCAACTTGTACTGAAACTCTTATAAAATGACAGAAAAACTTATTTTAAATAACGAGAAAACAGAAAAAAAAACTATTAATACAAATTTTTAACGCAATTTGCCAGTAATGGCTTTAAGATTTTGTTTGTTGCTGTTGGTAGTTTTAATATTTCCCCGAAAATACGAATATCTTTTTATATTTTCCATTGTACTTAAAACTATTTTTAAACTCCAATTTTTCTATTCAACAAATGCCCCAATTTTGTGCAGAAAATATAAGTTTTCTTTGCAAAATTTAAATTAAAAAACTTAAAAACAACTTCTATAACCAAAACTAATCCTTATTTGTGATTAAAAAGTCACAGAATTTTCATTTAAAACTTAATATGTTAAAGTAACAGCAATGTAAAGATTTTCTCTAGTTTTATCCCCCCATAATTCAATGATAAAATCCATCATAAGTTTTTATTTCAGCTTTGATTATATATTTTTCTTTTATTCACAATTTTCATAATATTTGGCTCAAGTTCTTTTGTGTATCCCCCAACAATGAATGGTTGATATTTTTTGGTAAAACTTTCTAAAAGTTTTCAAAATAGAAGCAATGCAAAAATTTTTTTTTTTTATATAGAAAAATAAATCGTTATAATCACATTTAAATCCTTAAACAATTTTAAAAGAAACGAAAAAAAACAAAGACTCACTGTTTTTTAAGCCAAATAAACCAATACATACACACACATGTCCTTTTGAAAATGTTTAAGTAACCCAACAAGCCCGGAGGTTTGATATCAAATTGAAAATGATTTAAAATCAAACCATTACTCAAACGACAAACGTTTGATAATGATTTGAAAATCATAGCATTCTCAACAAAAAGGAGTAAATTTATTTCAAATTCAGAAATGCACTTATTTCCAACTTGCTTTCAAACGTTATTCTATATTTTTCAAATGTAGATTTTAATACAATGTGGAACATAAATGAAAAATATTTTTTTTTATTTGAATTCATTATTTATTTACATATACTGTTTGCTTTACATTCGGCACCATAGCTCAAAGATGAAACAGTTTTCGTTCCTTCCTCTAATTCCTGCAAAGACGAAATACTTGGCTCCTTTTGGTTTTGAAAATTGTCATGTAGCACCGCGAGCGTACAACAAATTTATTATTTCTTTACTTTACCATTTTATTTTGATTTACATTGTTACACTTTGTAATTAATTTTTTACTCACATATATATTTAAAATTTTAAAGCAACAACTTAAGGCTTTTTTAAGGCGAATTCACTCCACGGAATATGTTACTATTTTTTAATTGTGTAACACATTTAACTTAAATCGCCATTTTTTAATGTTTACATTTAATTTTCGCTTCAGTGCTGTCAAGTTTTTTGTTTTGGTTTGATAGTAACATTTGACTACAAATGTTAAATTAAACAATTGGAAAAGGTTTGAGAATTGTGTTTGACGTCATATGATAAAGTAATTTCAATTCATAGGTTTGACATACTGTTTGTTGGGAAGCTTAAACAAGATGCTACAAAAAAAACTAGACTTTAAGTTCACAGAAAAAATTAATATTAAGTTCAATTAAAAAATTTGGGATTTTAATTAAAACATTAATTAAATTTGCACCAGTTAACAAATAAATACTATCAATTAAACGTTTAATTCACTTGATTAAATTTTTAATTAAAACTGATTTTATTTTTAATTAATGCTTTAATTGGTGAAAAATTTTTGTAGAATTTTTAGCTGCGAAAATTTAATAAGTAGTCTACTTAAAGAAAATTGTAAGCTTCACAGTTTTTTAGCAGTAGTTGTAATCTTGGCTCAAAAATAAAATTTTAAGGGTAGCAGAGTCTTTAAATTAAGTTTTATTCGGCTATAAATTAACAAACTTAAGCTGAAGGTCCACACCATGCGTTTATGCGTAGATGCGTATGATACTCTTTGTGCATTTCATGCGTTTCTAAGTTCAAGTTACACGCAATGCGTTTTATGCGCCAAATTGTTTTTTTTATCATCGGTTGTGCTAATATGTTTATCATATAAAAACAATTTGGGAAAAATGGAAGGTGTAACTGATATTTTAATAGAATTTATGTATTATAGTATTCATAGAGGAGTAAGCTTTTATTATCAAAAGAATTCGTAATTGTTCATGGTGTCAAAGTTTCCCTTTCAAGGCATTTGTTAAAAAAATTAATAAGCACAACAAAGATGGCACTCAGAACATAAAAGCAATCGATAACTAGAATAGCAAATTTTGTTTATGAAATAATTGTACTAAAAATTAATTTCAATGTATTTTGTTCCTTAAAGTTATTTCAGTATTTATTACGAAAGCTTTTTCATTTATTAAAAACCTTTTTAATACAAAAAATAGAAAAAAGGAATCCACCACACAAACATATTTATCGATAACATTGAAAATAAAATATGATTTGTCATCCATGGTCATAAAAAACAGCTGACATTTTTTCACCATACATGCGACGCATACAAAAGTAGAAAGTAATCCTACTTTCATGCGTTGATACGTATATGCATTCTATGCGTTTTGCTGTGTAACTTGTCACATACCATTACACTGATTCTACTTTTTAAAATATGCATAAAAGGGAACAACGCATAGAATGCACGGCATGGACCTTCAGTTTTAGGTCTACATGCGACATACTTTTTTGCGATTTTTGGAAATTGGTAACGATATTAAATGCTTTGTAGTTAATATGTCGCTTTTTTCAACTGACAACTAAGTTGATATACAGGTTTTCTTATGAGCTTTGTCCCATATTGTACGTTTGCGTTAACGCAAAGTACTTAAGTTGGGTAAATTTTAACGTACGTTGAGTTATTGAAAGCTATCAGTTTGTTTTTTGATTCATTTTAATTAAATAGCGAAATGAAGAGGGTACTTGTGAGAATAGAGAATTAATATGCAGACCAAAAACTGACACAGGAAGAAGTACAAAAATGTGAAGCATAACAGCGAGAGGAACTAAATTTTATATTTAATGACAATTTGTTCCTTTATAATACAAAAGAGACCCAGTGGCTCCTTTCATCTTCATAAAATTATTGCGGATTAAGAGGACTGTATCAGTGATGCCAACTTTTTTGGAGAAAAAAGCACTGTAAAAAAAGCGCTAAAAAGCACTGTTTCAAGCAAAAAAAAACGTTAAAAAGCACTAAGCAATTTTTTTTAATTTAATCGATAATTGAAAACAAAACAAGTTACTAAATATTTAAAAAAAAAAAAAAGGCGGCGTTGTTGTGGGACCATTTTCGAACATAACTTTAATTTGGATCATCATAAGTTGTGTTTGAATTGGGTCATAAACAGTGTTTAAGTAATATTTTGATTTTTGGTATGTTTCATTGCAAAAGATAGCAGTGCAGACACTAGGTAGTGGAGTGTAATCATAACAGCATGAATTTTATCGACGAAGTTCATATATAATGTGAGGAATAGAGTTCAAGGATAGTCCGTTTCTAATTTTGGAGTAACTGCAGTTCAACGAACTAAATGTTCTTTCAACTTCAACGTAGAGTATGACAAGCTTAAAATTCTTACTACAAATCTAGACAAATCTAAAAATGGATTTTGTTCTATTGAATCTTTAAAATCGTTGCCTTTTATCCAAAAAGATCTGTTCGTTATTGATTTTTCCAATTAAAATTTTTATGTGTGAATGTGTAACGGAAACAATTACATCGTTTTTATTGCGATTAACAACCGATGTGAGATTTACAAAACAAAGCAGGATTGCAGAGTACATGAAACTGACTACTCCTCCCCAATCTTCTCACCTCTATCACCGATAAACTAATTAATTGCTGCAACAAAAACTGCAAGTTTAGGCGATGCCTTTGTGTGAGCTTACCTAATAAACAGTTGCTATACTAAAATAATGTATTTACACTTAACAAATTGTTACTGCATAATGGATTTAAAAAATTGTAGAAAAAATTAAAAATTGTAAAGAGCACTTAAGGCACTAACGAAAAATTGAAAAAGCACCAAGTTAGTGCTTTTTCTTAGTGTTTAAATTGCTTGCTTTAAAATAGCAACAGTCGCACATTTTTGCTTTGTTTACATTTTTTGCAGCAAATTAAAAAACTGTGTGTCTAAGTGTTTACTTAACTCTTTGATAACGAGTCAGCAAAAGCAAAAAAGCAAAAGCAAAACAAAGAGAGTAAATAATTTGTTTAAACTCGATATGTGCATGTACTCTGCTAAATCTGTCAGCAAAGAAGCCACTTAAGAAAACAAATTTTCTGTTGCTGTAAGTATTAAGTTTTTGATTGTTTTTTTTTTGCTTTTGATGCGCTTAAAGTCAGCAAGTTAACTTCTTTGCTGTTGCTGGAACTTAATATATTATGAACGAATTTGTTTCGAATTTTTTTGGTATTTTGCGTTTTTTTTTAATAAATAGGTACATACATACATACATAAATGAAACTACACGTTTTTTTAAACTAATTTGTTTATTTTGTGTTATGTAATTATGTATATATTCTATGAAACTAACGCCTGCAACAGCAAGCAACAGCAATGAAGTCAAAAACAGCAAAGAAGTTAATACTCGCTGAATTTAAGCACATCAATTTACAGTTAAGCCAAAGCAAAAAAAAAAATAAACAAAAACTTATTACTTACAGCAACAGCAATTTTTTTTTTCAAGTGGTTGCTTGGCTGGCTTTTTAAGCTGAGAACATAAACATGGTGAGAATAAATAAATTATTTACTCTCACTTTTTCTGCGTTTGCTTTTGCTTTTTGCTTTTACTGTGTTCTTTTTCTTAAGTTAAGTTAAGCAATTACAAAAACATTAAAAATAGTCAAGCATTTTTAAACACTGCTTTTTCTTAGTTTGGCACTTAAGATAAAATTTTGGCGTTTCGAGGAATGAAAAAGCACCATAAATAGTGCCAAAAGCACTAAGTTGGCATCACTGGACTGTATTCAGAGTATAAATGATAAGGAGGAAAAAAACAGCGAGTACCATGTTTACGTTTGTTTACGTCTAAACTGAAGTTAACGGTGTTTCCACCCTGGGGTCTAATTAGATTGAACTTTGACATCTCGAGGCGCCACCGTCATCATTTTGGTATTTCAAAAATGAAGTTGCTCTAAAAGTTTTTAATCGTTGCCTAACCGCCATAACGAAAAGTAAATTTCTCGGTCAATCGCATATTTTGAAATAATAAGGAAAGTGTTTTTATGTCGGAAAAGCGATTTTTATTGGAAACAATTCATCTCTCTCTCTCTCTCTCTCTCTCTCTCTCTCTCTCTTTTACCATATTTTTTTATTATTTGTGGAGGAAACACTAAGTGTTTGGGTATTTAATGTGACAACGGCACAGCCAGACTTGCCTATATACAGTCCAGGCCCCAGGGAACGTACTCGACGTTTTTAACGTATGTGTTGGAGAACCACATTAGTAAATATAAATTAAATAGACGTGAAGGGTTTGTACTAAGTGGACCAAACACGACATTTTTTGCTCCAAAATAACAACATACTAATACTAAACAACGAGAAGGCAATGGATAAACCTGAGTATGATAGAAGGATCAAAGATATTTTGAGCAAAAGGATGATATATACAGCATTGAACAGAAGATACCTTATTCCTTCCTTTATGTTAAGTTCACTTTGCTTAAAAAAATTAAAACAATGGTACTGTCATGGTATAAAAAGTACATTTTGTTAACAAATTTTTAAGAAATCGGAAAAGCAATTTGCCAAACCTGAAGTAACTCGAAAAGAATTATTGCATACTTTTCGGTTGCATTTCATTTTACTTTAAGCTTGATAATAAAAAAAAGTTCTGCACAGAAAAAAGTGTTTTATCAATTAAAAAAATGGTTTAAAAAGTATTTAAATTTAATTAATGTGATAATTGAATCAATTATTTTTTTATTTGAAAGAAAATTAAAAATTTAATTTGGATTTAATTAACATTTTTGTTGTTTTGAAATAAATTTTCAATTAAAATTTTAATTAAATAACAAAAAATCTTAATTGACTTTTTTCGTTTAAAATAAAATAATTTAAACATGTAGAATTGTTGTTGGGAATTGTCAATATTTATTTAAATAAATTAACAAATTGTTTGAAATGGCAAAGTTTTTTGATCACTTTTTTAATTAAAATTAAAAATATCATTTATTGAAAATATTTTTTCAAAATTCTAAAATTTTTAGTAATCAATATAATCATTTTGGTAACAGGTGCAAAATCAACAACTTGTTTGCTTGATATTATGAATTTAGAACAAATTTGGTGATTGGAGAAATTTAATAATTTTTTCTGTGTGTATTTAACAATTTTAGTATATTTCAAGTTTATATTATGGATTTCTAGTTGGTTTTTATTTTATTCAGTTTTTCTTTGTTTTTTTTTATGCTGTATTACCATTTACTACATTTCTCTTGAACTTTATAAACGCAATTCACTTTCATCATAGCAGTACAACATTTTTTTTTTAATTTTTGTTTTTTTAATGGTTGTTGTTAGCTTTGTTTGCAACACCATCAACAAAATCACCAGCAGCAGTAGCTGTAGTTGTAGTAGCAACTTAATGCTGCTGTATCCATATTTGAGTGCAATTGTTGGTTGTATTAGCAGCAGTTAGTCAGTAAGTAAGTGAGTGAATATGCTGTTGAAGCATACTTCCCTAAAGCTGATGGCAACAACTGCAACAACAACAACTAAATTTCTAGCAATCAACAGCCAAGTAACCAACAAAAAAGTTCCCTGGCCTTTAGATTTATTTAAAAAAAAAGCAGAAAACAATTGCATGTTGAAGTCGCTAGTAGACAGGGTATTTTGATAATATGAATTTTTTTTATAAAGCGAACATGTTTTAAAATCGGTTTTAGCTTGATTTGTCCTTAAAGGCAAACTTCTTTAACATAATCTTCTCATTCCGGGCTCATAAATGAAATGAAGAGATATAAAAAAATATGAATCCCGAAATTAAAGTTTTAATCGAGCATGTTTCGAATCCTGATAAAAAAAATTTTAAGCATAATACATTAAAGTACAGTAAATAAGACTGCTACAATATTGGCCTCGAAATGTCTGCTATGGCTGAGTTCCAAAACATCATAATACTTTGCAGTCCAATTCTAAAATTAATCTAAGAGTTTATTCATGCACAAATTGCTTATGCGGTTCGCATCGCTAACGTTTTTTGGTGCACTTTGGGACAGATAATATTGTAAAATTATAAACGGTTGGATTGTAGAATGCGCTTAAAAATGCGAGTTGCTTTGTAACTGACGTTTTGGAACTCACCAGATTTCTAAATAAGATTTATTGAATTTTACTTACATACAACAAAACACCTCCTTACACGATACAGTTTATTTAGAGATAAAAATAGTATATTTACTGATGGCAACAGCATATTGTACAACCTTATTTTTTCTCCATGCTTTGTATAATTATTGTTGTTGCTGTTTCATTTCCAATTTTTCTAGCTTCTTCTCATCTTTATACTATGAAAAAGTTTTTGACTTTTCAATAGATAGTTGGAATTTGTTTTTATTTTCTAGATCGTTTTGTTGTTCTACTACTAAAACTATTGTTTTTTCCTCTTTTCCTCTTTTTTCTTTTTATTTTAAATTTGCTCTTTTTGCTTAAAGTCGGGTCAACCTCCTCTCTTATAACTGTTAAAGTGCCATGATTAGACTGTATTTTTAAGTTTTATATTCAACTAGCTTAACCCGGTGCGCTTTGCTACCCCCATCGAAATAAAATTGGTAAGATTTGTTTAAAAAGCAAAGCAGTTTTAACTAAATTTGAATGATTTTACAGTAACCGTTCAACAAATATACAGAAATTTCAAGTGTCATCGTATGGGAGGCGCCATGCCTACTTTTCCCATTGAGCATACCTTTTGAAATATGTTGTGGGTTATTATCTAAACTTTTGTACAAAATTGGAATACTTTCACTATTACAGTACTCCATATACGTAGAAATACCTATTGTCATTGTATGGGAGGTGCCACGCCCGCTTGTCTAATACAGCCGACTTTTTGGCAGATGTCGTTTATTGATAACGAAGTTATTTGTTTCATATTGGAAAACTCTTGCTATAACCGTCCTCCACATATAAGGTTATTCATATTTTTATTGTATGGTTGGTTCCACGCCTACTTGAAATTAAAATATATTAATAGCCTATGTTAAGCGCCGGATAATCAGGAAATTACTGTGAAACTTTCAGGAAAATCGGCTCAGTAGCTTAGGAGTCTGTATAGAACAAACACACATACGCTTTTTCATTTATATGTTATATTTTTATTTTGAAAGGTGTAATTTACCATAAGAGTGGGCCCTACAAAGCTTGAAGACTTTTGTCTTCAGATATGAAGTATCAAATATTTTCGTCCTATGGAGGGTATTTCTCCTCCTTCGTCTACCCAGCCCATTTTTATTTTGGAATTTATAGTTCACCATATTTGAAGACTCTCGCTGTAATATTTCTTCAGTTACGCGATATTAAATATGCTTCCTATGGGGGGTATGACTCCCCATGCGCCTACCTCCTTTATTTATATTTTTAAAGGTAGTTTTCCATAAGAGTGACTCCTACCAAGTTTGAACATTCTCAATAGAACAGTTCTTAAGATATGCGATATTAACCATTGACGTCCTATGGGGAGAGGCACTTCCCCTGCAGCTATGATACTTCAATTTCTGTGCTTAAAAGGTCCTACTACAAAAAATTCAAGAAATGGGTGCAGCGGATCTTAATATGCGATATTTAATATATGCATCCTATGGGAGTTATTTCGCCCCTGCGCCTACCCGCTTTATTTTTATTTTCAAATGTGTAGTATACCATAAGTGTGACATATACAAGGTTTGAACATTCTCACTATAACAGTTCTTAAGATATGCAATATTAAACATTGGCGTCCTTTGAGGTTACCACTTCCACCGCTGCTATTTTATTTCTATGTTGGGGCTCAGAAGATCCTACTACCAAAAGTTCAACAAAATGCGGCAGCGGATCTTAAGATATGCGATTATTCATCTTGGCATCCTATGGGGGGTACCGATTCCCCTGCTCCTATCGAAAAAATAAGTATCCTTTTTTTATTTTAAGGCCTCACGTGATGTTACTGTAAAAATTTCAGGAAAATCGGTTTAGTAGTTTAGGAGTATATAAGCCAACAAACAAACAAACAAACAAACAAACAAAT